>FR997739.1:12498864-13825369 GCA_905475445.1 Ochropleura plecta
GTCTGAAACGGTCTTTTTAAGAAAGCACCACACAGATTGAGTGGACCTGTCCAGTCAGTGCAAGCATTTGTCAGTTATCGTGTAGCTCAACTCATAACCCAAGGAGCTCAACGACACGACGAACAATACCAAAAAAAGGACATTTGTGTAGGTCGCTTATACTACTCAAACTGTTTTTTGTCGATAGTCTGGACTATCGTCAAAAAACAAAGTAAATAAAAGAAATGATCCACATGGTCTTCACATTCACAATAAACAAATAAAAAAAAATACAAAATTAAATTAATGAGATGATAGTGAAATCATAAAATGTCATAAAATGTGTATAAAATAAAGGAATAAACAATAAATAAATGAAACAAAGGAAATTTTTTACACTCACTGAGTAAATTAAATTGGAGCAGCTTAATCCCAAGCTTTTTTATCTTCATTATCTTCTATCATTCATATTATAGTAAGCTTTCAGACATTATTATTTAGGCTTACGTTTTATAAAAGATTTAAATTTATTGAGGCTTTGTGTTTGAATATCGCTTGGTAGTTTATTATAATAACGTATACATTGGCATGTGAACGTACCCCCTATTTTTTGAGCCTCGTTGCAGGAACAACAAGTTTGTGTTTGTTTCTTGTATTTATGTCATGGATATCACTGTATGTTTTAAACAATTTTATATTTTTATGCGCGTACAAAAGGTTTTCGTAAATAAACTGAGAGGGCACAGTTAGTATGTTAATCTCTTTAATTTTATCTCTGAGGGAGTGTTTAGGACTTAATTTATACATTGAACGAATTGCCCTCTTTTGCAAAATAAAAATTGTCTGAATATCGGCGGCATGGCCCCACAAGAGAATACCATACGACATCACACTGTGGAAATAACTAAAATAAACTAAACGGGCTGTCTCTAAATCAGTCAAATCACGAATTTTTTTAACGGCGTATGCTGCAGAGCTAAGCTTTTTTGACAACTTATCTATATGAGGGCCCCACTGAAGCTTAGCATCCAAAGTTAAGCCTAAGAACACTGTGTTATCTTCCGGTTTCAACTCTTCATCCTTGATTAGTACACTAGTTTCCACTTGTCTAACATGAGGAAACGTAAACTTAATGCATTTGCTCTTTTTCTCATTTAGAAGTAAATTATTAACGTTAAACCAATTTGACGACCTTTGCCAGAGCGCTATTAACATCGTCAGTAGCTAGCTGCTGACGTTTTAGTTTAAATAAAAGAGAAGTGTCGTCTGCAAACACTACATCATGATTATCCTTTATGAGGTAAGGCAAGTCATTAATATAAATAAGAAACAAAAAAGGGCCAAGAATGGAGCCTTGTGGTACTCCCATGCTTACAGATCCGGGAGATCTTTTCCCGTTAACATCAACTCTCTGAATCCTACCACTCAAATATGACGTAAGAATATTCAAAGAGGCGTTCCGGATTCCGTAGTGGTGTGGTTTTCTGATTAATGTTTCATGGAGAACGCAATCGAAAGCCTTGGACAAATCGCAAAAAATCCCCAAATTGTAATTGTGATCAGTTGCCCGCAATGATCTGAATCTAATAAGTTAATAATTACTTTGTGGGTTGGTATAACATCTGTATAAATATTATCTAGGCAAGTGGCACTAGTCTGGGTTATTCTAGTGGGCTCCAAAAATGTATTTTCAAGGTTGTATGACTGAAACAGGTTTATAATTTTAGTACATAACACAGATTTTTCTAGCAAATTAATATTCAAATCACCACAAGTGATTATAGATTTCTTTGAGCTACAGATTTTATGCTGTAAGCTGTAAGTAAGCTTGAGTTGCATAATATTAATAAGCTATTAAGCGATATTCACTATGTTTAGATATAGTAGCATATTTCAAATAAACAGGCGAATTTTAATCGGTAGATTAGTTTCTTCGACGAGTTCCTGGTTAGTTTTTTTTACCTATTTTACATTATGAGAATGGAAAAGTTTCATAATGTTCATAACACTAAATTTAAAAAATATAATCAAAATATAAAAGTGTCGTTTGTTAGGGTTTCGTAGTCAAATGGCTAAAACGGAACCCTTATAGATTCGTCCAGTCCGTCTGACTGTCAGTCTGTCCCTATGTCACAGCCATTTTACTCAAAGACTATTGACGCCACCCGTTTGAAATTTGGACAGCAGGTGTCTTCTACACAGACATGACGTAAATTTATAGCTTTTGCCCGCGGCTTCGCTCGCGTTAAATTCGGGGTAACACAGTTCCCTTTTCCTGATTTGAAGGTACTTGCTACTTGTAGTTTTTACCCTTGAGCCTTATTTATTGTAATAGGAAAGCCAAGGTTTCCTTTTTTTCCCTGCCCTTTTTTAAAAAAAAATCCTATTTCCGTCACCAGGGTCCCAACTATGTCTGTACCAAAATTCATCAAAATCGCATACAAGTGCAAGATACGGACGAGAATATATCTAAGCCTAAGCACATTCTAAGTTACGTTTATGGATCTCGGTCTACATATACAACTTCACTAAAGAGAATCATTCAAAACAATAAGTGGATGGGCAAACATAATATTTGCTAAGTATAAAAAGAGTGTGGGGCCTCCAAACACTTCAAATCCATAAAGAGAAACATTACAGCTTTTCTATATAGCAGAGGCCTGTCAGAGCCACGGCATGCTGGGGTTGCGGGATGTTCGAAAAAGATACCGCGGCCCCGGAACAAAAAGGGCAAAAAAAGGAACATGGGTGGGTTTTAATCTGTAAAAGTCTAAGACTCAGAGCTCAGAGCGGAAGAAGTTATTTGATGATTATCCGTAAAAAAACCCCTGTTATCACCATCATTTGTCTAGCCTTTTCCAACTATGTTGAGGTCGGCTTCCAGTCTAACTGGATTCAACTAAATAGCAGTATTTTTCATGAAGCGACTGTTTATATGGCCTCCACAAGCCATAGGTGGGGTATGGGTGGAAAAATATGCACACAATAATAATTTAAAAAAAACTCCTTGGTTAATATAGGTGCTATGTTATGTAATCCCGCTTATAGTCTCCAATAGGTTATACGAAATGCTCGAATGCACTTTATGTGAAGAAGATACGGATGATTTTTGACCTGACGCATACTTGATGCGTCAGCTTTAAGGCGGAATCTCCAGGTTGCTAACTTGAGCTTCCGAGTATAAGTGCAAAGTCGACACCTAAAATCATCACATCGAATTATCTGACAATTACTGCCAATTATTCTATGATAACTTACTCCAAATGTTCTTGAAAATTTAAATATCATCCTATTTAATTAAGTGCCTACAGTTTTTATTTTACACATAATGGGAAAAGCCGATATTTAACGCCTTCCTCAGAGAATATGAATAATGACTCCTTATTGTATACTTATAAGGATTGATACGTGTTATTAATGCTTCATAAAATCTCCTCAATTAAGTCATACTTCCATTATTTATTCAAGAAAGAGCTTTCATTATCACATTTTTAAATGTCAATGGCTTTAAAATACATGTTAAGATAATCATTACAATTCAATGAACGACACTGAACTCTTCTGACACGGATGTTAAAGAAAAAAAAATAAAGGATTATTATTGACATTTTTTTACGTAATTGACGGTTAAACATTGTTAATGACTACTTCATTGCACTCAGCATTCATTTATGTATTATAAGGGGGCTTCGATTAATACTGTATGTAGCCGTTTAATGATTTTAAGTGAATGCAAAAATTAATGAACAAGGAAAGAATGAGAATCGTTTATTTTTCACACCTAAATACCGATTATCTTTGCTTCCTAAAATTTTTCACATTGCAGTTACTTTTAAACCGACTTCCAAATTAGGAGGTTGTAACTTCGTCTAAATGTTTCAGAAGTTAATGGCAAAAAATCTGAATCAAACAAACATAGTAACGGATGTTTAAAGCCATTTTTGGTGCTTTTTGGGGTTTTGTATCTCAAAAGGAAAAAACGGAGCCCTTATAAGATCACTTTGTTGTCCGTCTGTCTGTCAATACCCTTTATCTCAGGAACGCGCGGAGATATCTAGTTGAAATTAAAACCATATACTCAAGCCAGTGGCCCCTCGGTGCGCGAGTCCGACTCGCATTTGGCCGGTTTTTGAAATCGGTTTTATATTTGCAAATAAGTTTATTTTGCATCAAATGTGACTGTCGATAGTTCTGTAATAAGTATAACTTTTAATATTGTTTTTTGTATTGTTTCAGCTAATCTAAAATGGATTTGGAGTTTCGGAATTTGACATACACGGTGCAAAGTCGCTTGCCAAAAGGTATATATGGAATTATAAGAAAACACCCAAAATTTCTTTAATTAATATTGGCATTTAGCTTGATGAATAGATAATGTATTTTTAGATAACAACAACATAACCGGCGTATTTTGAGTGTACTCTTAGGTACTCTGCCTACCCTCGGAGTGCGAGTCCGACTCGCACTTGTCCGGTTTTTTTTCCAAAAAACCAAGCAAGTACCGTTTTCTGTGGATTAACGCATCTCTAGTGAAAAAATAAATGAGTTCTAAATAACCGTGTCCAAGTAGAAAACCATTGTTATTATTTACAGTACAGTCAATAACGGAGGTGTACTTTCCGTAATGTCATGTCTTTATAACGGCGAGAATGTCTTAGAGCAAAAAAATAAGTACGCTAAGGTCTTTCAATTTCAAGTCATGGACATGGTCTTTTTTTTTGGGTGGGAAATCATCAAATAACTCCCCCGCTCTGGGCGGAGCGGGGGGCGTGTCAGACTTTTACTGACTAAAACCCACCCATGTTCCTTCTATTGCCCTTTACGTTCCGGGGCCGCGGTATCTCTTTCAAACAACCCGCAAGTCCCGCAACCCCGGCAGGCGGAGGCCCTGGCAAGCCCCTCTGCTTTGCTGACATCTCTTTAATGCGCGCTTGAAACACGAACGCGCCGTCGACACGGCCTGTCGTTAATAGATGGACGGACGATGAGCTACCCATCGCTCACCGTACACAGGGCCGGACGCGCGAGATCGCCGCCGCCGATCGTCTCTACGAGGGCACGGCGGTGCTCCGCCCAAGCTGGGCAGACCGCCACTGTGTGCTCCACCGTGTCCTCCGGGCAATCGTCACAATGGTGACACCCGGGCGTTTCCTCCCGCCCGATTATGTGCAGGAACCTCCCGAAACTTCCGTGTCCGGTGAGGACCTGCGTCAGGCGGTAGGTGAGGACGCCATGACGCCTCTCCAGCCACTCCTCAAAGAGGGGACTTACCGCCACTATTGTGGCGTGCCCTGCACGGGGTTGCGACAGTCGCTCTCTCCCTGCCACCATGAGATCGCACCGGAGGTCTGTTTGCTGAGCGGCAATTTGACATGGTCAATGGACATATATGGTCTATGATAATGTTTTTACGTGTAAAAATAACATCACACGTGTTATTCCCGAAGAGTAAGGGACAGTTCGCCACTATGTAATAGGGGGCAAGCTTATTGCCATCAATCCGGTGCAAGTCCAGACTCTTTGGCTGCTTTTGAGTTTTTTTTTATGGGAACACCCAATAACATTTTGCCCGACCCCGGGAATTGAACGCCAGACCATTAACTTTCAAGGCTAAACTTCATGATATCTTTCAGGGTTTAGGGCACCTGAAAAATTTGTGACGCAACTTTTCTTTTAGGCAGAGCTGCAACAAATATCAGCAAAATACCTACTCTAAATTCGTTATTTCATAATCTATTATGAACTATCTACATAAGATTACATGACTATAAATAGACGGGGCCGGTTCTTTTATTAATTAAAATAAATAGTTTAACATTCAACAATAAATTGACATTTAAAATCGTTTGTTTAATGGAAGATCAAAATCATAAAAATGCGTCCAAAAAACTGTAAAATTAAAAGCATTTAAATGTAAAAGGATTGTCATTGTGGTTAGAATTAAACAGACCATGTAATTTGGTATTTAAACTTGTTTACACTAGAATTTCACTAATTTTACATGTACATTAACGAGCAATAATATGTATATGTTACTGTAAAAGCCCGAAGTACGGTAAATCTTAAGATTTTCCAGTAAAACCTAAGATTTACCGACATGAGTTGGTAAATGTAAGTATTTATTATGAAGGGACGACTTTTTCGGACTTTTACCATTCCAATTCAGTACATGCTAGGTTTTACCAATGTAGACTGGTAAATGTTGGTTTTAGGAATATTAATAAGGCGTAAAAATTATTTGATATATTTATCGTTTAGCATAATGTTTAAAACTCCGAATTTACAATGGCATACTTTTAAGATGGTTTAGTAGATGATTTAGTATAATTACGATTGGCAGAGTTCAAATTTAGCATTATATCGTTTAGCATAATGTTCATTTAGAGCGATGATTATTTGGTATAATTTCACTTTTCATACTATGCAGATGCAGAATTTCATTAAGAATAACTTTAATAGGCATTAAGTCTTTAAACTGACATGGTCACTAAAATTATTATTAACGGTTAAAACCGGGTATTTACCATGTTTGTTATTTATTTTGAGTTTCCAATATGTTGGCGTAAACTGATACAGTGAGTTACGATTATACAAAAAATATTAAGGCAAAAATAAGAATTTTTTGAGAATAAAATATAAAAAAAGATAGGTATATCTTTTTAGTAGGTTACCCGAAACTGAAGTAACTAGATTAGGTTAATTCCTTAAAAAAAAAGAAATGGGTAGGTTAGGTTAGGTTAAAACTGTGACGACTTGCATTAATAGAAAAAAAAAGATTAAATAAAATAAATATAAATATCTTGGGACAACTCACACACGGCTATCTGATCCGAAGCTAAGCAGAGCTTGTGTTATGGTAACCAGACAACTGATACACATACATACTTATATAATTTATAGATACATACATTTTATAGATAAATCACACCCAGACACAGAACAAACAATCGTGCTCATCACACAAAGTTTGTCCTGGGTGGGAATCGAACGCACGACCTCCGGCTCAGCAGTCAGGGCCACTAACCACTAGACCAACAGGCCCGTCAAAACATTGATTGTTTTTAGTAGGTTACCCGGAACTGAACTATTTAGATTAGGATAATTATTTATTGAATTAAATGACATTATTTCAAAGAAATAAATAATTTAAATAAATGGCAACAAATAATGACAAAGATGATTCTAACTATAAACTTTCTGCGATATAGGACAATTCTGTCGTTTAATGATTATCGATATGAAATATATGCCAAAAGACGATTCTGACTCTGAACTTTCTGCAATATGATGTTTCTAGTTTTAAATATTATGATGAAATATGAGAGATGATTCTGACTTACAAAATTATGAGTTTTTAATGTACGTGTAATAAGTGCTGCCAAACAATTTTCTGCGAAATAAAGTTTATGCTATCCGTTGTTATACAAAATAAAATTATGACATAAAAAGTTCTGATATAAAGGGTGGACCCAATTTTTTTCGACATTTACCGTTCCTTTAATGTAAATCCTAAGATTGACCAAGTGAATGACGGTAAAAGTTCGAATCCCAAACTTTTATGGACATTTACCAATCATAATCGGTAAATCTTAGGTTTTACTGGAAAATCTTAAGATTAACCGTAGTTCGGGCTTTTACAGTAACATATACACTTAACAAAATTCAAAAGCGATTACTTAAAACTATAATAATTAACGTTTTAAGGTTTCACAAACATAGTGTTTTAGGACTTTTAGGAGCCATACTATTACGAAATAAGTCTTATCTCAAAGTAGAAACCGTTTCTTCACGAGAAAGTCGCCGTTAAATTTTGGTAATTGTATATATACATGTTATTGCTCCTGACTGCACCTCATGTTATCTATTTAGATGTATTTTGTTTATTTAACCTATGTTACGTTATGAAAAGTAATTAAACTGTTTATCTAAAGTAAAAGCCAACTAAACTCCTCTTGTAGCTCCATAGTCTTTCACCTCTCAACAAAAATAATTTATCAGATATCCAATTGTTGTAGAGATTGACTGTTCTTTGTCTGATAACGTTCTGTGAGACAATTCATTGCATTCAAACACAGTGCAACTGTCGACATTGGAACAAGTGACAAAAATCCAAATATAGATTTTTATTTTCAACCAAGAGCTTTGTCGCGTGTTTGATCCACTAACCTGATTAAGTACAAAAATATCTTTAATTTTGATGGAATTATTATCAAACACACGCGATTAGTAAACCAGCTGATATGTGTCTAATTGACCTATGGCGCAGGGTTCAGATAACGCATAAGTGCCCGAATACAATCCCGACAGAACTGACAAGTACTTATACTTATCTATGAGAACTGACGTGTGGGCCATGTGGCACGAGTTTACGTGTGTGACTGCCTTGTTAGACTTGTGGTCGTAAGCGCGACTGCTGAAAATTAGGTCCTGGGTTAGATTCCTGGGTCTGGAAAATTGCTTATGGGTATTTACATCAAGAATTTCTTAGTAGCAGCCACGGAATTTGGGTTTGTGCCCGGTTGATGGCAATAGAGTTGCCCCATGACATGGAACTTAAAATCTTAACCCAATATGTACTTGTTAGGTACTACTTAGTAACAAATCGTTCTGTCTAGTGTACGCTTGCTTGTCACTCTTGTCAGGTAGAATTCGTGTATCAATATCGAAAATGTTCGAGATCTATAAGTATTTTAAATCTCTTTAGTTTTCCCGGAAAGTTGGATGTATTTTATGCTCTAGCGGTCAAAACTTTAGTTTACAAATTATTATTGGCCAAAATATGTAAATTAATTTGGCATTGAAAATGTAGTAGACCACAAAATAAAAATAATGCAAAGACACGTATCATAAAATGGTAATAAAACTCGTGAATATAGTGTAAATCAGTCACAGTTGTTTAAATAATAGTTCGCTGCTATTAAAATATTCTGGATATAAACGTTGTTATGTAATAATTGGTAACAGAAATACACAAAAAAAATTCAACAGATTGGTTGGTTGATTGGGTTTCCTGTACGAAGTTTTGGTTTTTCAAAATGTGTCAGGCACACACATATTACGTAGAGAAAGAATGACCGTCACACGATTCAATTAAATGTAGTCTTTTCTCTCTTATAATGTTTACCTTGGATATTATTGTATAGAATCTGGTTCTTCTAACATACCAGACAGTTGTGTTGCTGGGGAGTTTGTTCCGTGACTTCCTCTTCCTAGCTAAAACACTAGGAAGCACCGAAGGGTGGGCGTTTAGAGGCACTGTGTTGTGTATTGGCGTTTAAAAAGTGCTGATTATCAGCCTAATTTGAATAAATAACTTTTGATTTTGATAATGTTTGGGTGATGTAGATAAAATACTGGTAGATACAATTCCCAAGATTAAAGGAAATTCTATATTATATTATATTTTGTTTACACTGAATGATGACCACGGAAAACAATCCAAAGATAAATTTTCCGCAATTCAAACAACTACTGTTGTTGAAAACAAAAAATGTACTTATCTCATAATGAATTACCTACATAATTCGTATGTACGTAATTGGCTCATTAATTTTATTTCTCATTTTTTAAAATTTATTGGAAACTAATAGATTAAATAACAATAATAATGTACAAATTGCTTAGGTAGCTCTTAGATGAGATTACGGTTTTCCCTTTTTATACGAATAATTTGTTGCCGATTGGTTTGATTATTCGAAATGTTGTTTTATAGGAAAAAATATCTTTTTTGGGTTATTTTCAGTTTTCTCGTCCAAGTTTTATTTCAATCTATTCAGAGGCCCGTACATGAGCGCGCGGTGTAAACGTGAAGTAAATATATCGATTTAAAAAATAAAAATACTTCTCTCAAATACAATATATTTTATAATTTCAAAAAAATATTTACACCTGGTCTATTCTCCGGGTGGCAATTTTTTTTTTCTAAAATGCTACATGAAGATTGTTAAACTTTACAAAAATCTGGATGTTTGTATTTTTTAAGTTCAATAAAAAGTTTTTTGAATAATAAACGAAAAAGAATAGTTCCCATCACATATTCCAAGAAGTTTTCATTGTCATTAAATCACACTTAATTTTGACATTGGTAGGTAGGTACGTTTAATTATTAACGTACCTAATAAATAAAGTGAAACTGCCATGCATTAGCAGATCCTATTATAGTCAATCCATTTTTATAAAAATATGACTAATTCTATTTCTGGTGTGGTGTTTAAATTTACTGCAAATTGAAACTTGATGTGGCTATCAATAAAACGTAATAATCCTAGCAGGTTAGAATGCAAAAAAAAAATATGAAGCTTAGCGTTTATTGCATCCGTGTTTGGCTATGCGGCCGGAGAGCATCGTAGTTCTATACAAAGATGAGTGGTGTGCGAAAGTTCATACAAAATGTATAAAAATGGGATGTCGGAGAACTTTTCAAATTTGTTGCGGACAGTACAATTAACGTCCGCGTTTAACCGGATTGGCAGAAAGGAAAAAAAACTCCTTCTATTCTAAAATTCTCTTATTTTTAGTTAATGTAATTTCCAAGTGTTAGTCTATTACAGTACATGAATAAATCTTAAATATTCCCCTTTCCAAGATTTTATTGTTTTGATTACTATAAATAATATCCTAATGACTTATAAACAATATCTGAAACAATGTTATTATATACTTATATATATTATATATTAACAGATAAAAGATAGTTTACACGGGTAGATACTACGAAAAAAATATCCTATCTTTAAGATATTTTTTTAGGGGAACCCAATCTAATCGCGATATTATCCTTTTTACCACGTGAAGTGAAGTATTAAAATCCAATCGTAGGTAATATATAAAGGTTTGGCCAATCAGAAGCGAAAACTGCGAAATTCGCTCGTACAGACGAGCGAGGCTGTAGCACGAATGCTCAATGGAAACGCAACGTTAATAATTTACTATTTTCATAATTTCAATTTATAATATCTATGGATATTATTAAATATGCGTGTTGCAAATAATTTGATTAAAATGGTATCCTTATATTTTCGTATTCATATGTATTTACTTTACGTTTAGGCCGCATACTTGATTTAAGCCCTCAATTAACTTTTATGCAGGTTTATAAAGTTGCGCTAAATAATCGCGTAAATTTATAATTATTTTTGAAACCACCGCGCGGGATCACAGGCGCGCTAGATTCGCTACAGTATGACTAGAGCTTAATATTTTACCATGACAGCTTTTTCAAACGTCATTACAAAATATAAATAAAATAGCTGTCCTGCACGGTTTCACCCTCGTTTTTGGTTACTGCCATATAGCCTATGTTACTCGGCAAAAGAATTTTTGAAATCGGTTCCGTAGTGTTTGATTTTATTCGTTACATACAAAAATACAAAACTAACAAATCTTTCCTCAATAATACATATAAGTGTAGATGTAGATTATAATAATATCAGTGTAAATGTCGTTTTCCACTCTGGTGCAAATTAGCTTGCACATTATGTTTTGTTCTTCCTTATAATAAAAATGCAAACAACAATATTATGTTTAATGCATTTCACAAGAGGTTAACTTTGAGATAAGGCATATTTTGGTTAATATAATAATATTACTATCAGAATAAACTGGGGCACACCGTCTCCGATAGTGGCTAACAAAATGGCATTGAAACTCTTGAGATAAAAGACGTTTAGACAAGCTTTAAAACCTCTATAAATTGGATACGAAAACTAATATATTTATTTAAATAAAAGCGAGAAGTACAAACGCACCAGTGTGTTTTTTTGCAATATTCAATTATGATTTTGCAAAAAGCGCGGGCTATCCTGGCGTTTTTGCTGCCCCAATTGCTAAAACTTTTTCACTAATAGGGAGCTACATTATCGCATTACCCAGTACTAACTGGGTTGTGGAGGTCAGATAGGCAGTCGCTCCATGTAAAATACTGATATTCAGCTGCATCCGGTAAGACTGGAAGCCGACCCCAACATAGTTGGGAAAAGGCTAGGCAGATGATGAGGGAGCTACATTATCCACGAGTGCCATCTGCTGCTGCCGTCAAAATGTAGTTAATAAAAATGACAGTACAAAAAGATTTTACTTGCCCTCTGTGCAGAAATTTAACTACTACTTTTATTTCTATTATTTTTTATTCTGCAGTGCAGCAGCTAACGTGATCGTGAGAATTTTACTACTTTCTCAGTTCACTTGTGAGAACCTATTTGCGGCTTTATGTTATTTAAACAATTGTTATTTATCTGTAATAGCAATTATTAAATTGTATTTAAAAGAAATATAAAGTTTAATAAAAACAAAAAAGTTAAAAAGAAGAAAATGAAAACAAAGTGTTTAAAAATTAAATAACTTTTTCGTCCGCGTTTGCACATCTGTAATAATGCGATCTTGGTCATATGGATTGACAGCAGGATACAAATGACTTAATTAATCTATTTACTAAACAAATACGATATATTAGCAGATTGCACAGTTTTACGGGACAGCGGGTCAAGTGCGTATCGGCGTAAGTGGGGCACTGCCCTGTAGTTACATCATTCCTGAGATTGACTGAGTTTCCATTGAAATATATCGTTGATAAGACCTTCTCGGTACTGTGAAGTAACAAAGGATTAAATTAAATGATGCGTTTTATTTATTGTAAACATCAGTAGTAATTGCTTCTAGTAGTATTACTAGACATTACAAATAAACTTACTTATATGGTCTACTTGCTATATAATCTTAAATATCTTACAATGACGCTATTGTTTACCGGTAACTTGAATATATTATTCATTTCATGGTGAGAGGATAATTGCAGAAATTACGTATTTTTAATTTAATTATGTAATTAAGTTTAGTTTACATTTTCTGACTTCTTTACTTCTCGTAATGAATTTAATAAAAGATTACCCACCGTAGGTACATAAGATATGTATAATGATGACGTAGAGATTATTGCTCACCCTTTATCCAATAATAATTAATATCGGTTTAGTAATTTGATTTTGGGTCACTTATTGTCTTTCTGTTTACATGTTTTTTTACACAAACTTAATTTGGTTTTTTGTCTGCTATTAAACACAAATTGAATACAATATAAACTTAGTAATTTATTTACAAATTATATTAGTATTAAAGTGATGCATCTAATGGTTTAACATTTTTTATTGCTGGTAGACAATAGGGTTGTAAACAGGTGATTTGTGGCTTGACTTTAGGTTAATTGCCAGAGGTTAATTGCATAAATTATTTAGTGGGGTTTAATGCACTATTGTACATAGGTACTTTACAGCCACATTTCGATTACAGATACATACAAGATTCAGACTTGGCTGCTTGTATGAAATACCTAATGAGAAAACCCAAAAACAATTGTCTTGCGCCAAATATTTTTGCGTTTTGCCATTAAGCAACCCACAACCCGTTTGCGAGTTGTTCCGGGGTTGCGGGTTGTTCCGGGGTTACGGGTAATTCCGGGGTTGCGGGTTGTTAGGATACAGGTGATGTTGCGTAGAAAGAGTCAGCTCGGATAGCTGCCGGGATTGCGGGTTGTTTGAAAGAGATACCGCGGTCCCGGAACACATAAACGGAATAGAAGGAAAATGGTTGGGTTTTAGTCTGTACAAGTCTGACACTCCCCCCCGCTCCGTTCAGAGAGGGGGAAGTTATTTGATGATTTCTCACCCGCAAAAAAGGCCTCATGCTAATTAGGAAACGAACCATAAAATTGAACTTACCGGTCAAAATTATAAGGAACAGTCAGAAGGATGTATTATTACGTATTAATACATCGTTCTTTCGAAATTTTAATAATTGTTCTTAGACTTCTTATTTTGTAATAAATAATCGCATTAAAGGGACGTTTAACTTAAATATAGCTTGCATTATAAATTGTTTAAAAAACATAACATATTCGTCATGAAAGACATTTTTTTTTGTTTAGATACCTGAGTATCTAGACAAAAATATGATGATGTCATTATTATTATATTCACTTAAAATATATATAATTAAGCATGTAAATCTTTTTACGCGGAAAAGTTTTGCTGTGATTTATGTTGTGGAATAGGCATGTGATGCCAGTGGATATTTGATGCCGTTTTACAATATAAAACAAAAAGAGTGCTACACAATACATGTTTGGTTCGGCTTGAAACCGGAAAAATATAATGAATAGGTGCATGCAGCGGAGATGAGAATGTTGAGGTGTTGCAAGAATGGATAAAGTGACGAATGAATATGTTCATTAGAGGAAGTTGAAAGTTGCCCCAGTTACAGAAAAGTTGAAAGGGAATCTACTGTCTTGGTAGGTACGGACATGTGATGAGGAGGGTCAAGGACATTCAAATATTTACAAGTAGTAGATAGACCGGACAAGACGAACAAAACAGTAATCCAATACTTGTTACTACTTGGTAACAAATCGTTCTGTCTAGTTTCAAACGCTAGCATGTCAGGCAGCATTCGGGTGTCAAAATCGAAAATGTTTGGGATCAACATTTTTGTATGAAAATATTCCCAATGTCTGCTTTAGCAGCCTTTTAAATCTTTTTGAGGAGGGTCGAATCGCATGTGACAAAATGAGTGATGAATATAAATCCTTGCTAATATTATAAAAGCGAAAGTGAGTTTGTTTGTTTGTTACGTCTTCATGCCTAAATGGCTAAACCGGTTTTCATGAATTTTAACCGATTTTGAGACAGAGGGAAGAAAAGGGGCGCCAGGGCAAAAACTACAGGTTACCACAGCTGGACATAGGTACCTGCAAATAAGGAAAGTGCTCGCGTTAAATTCGGGGTAACACAACTGTGTTACCCCGAATTTAACGCGAGCCAAAGCCGCGGGCTAAAGCTAGTGTTCATATAAAGGGAAAAGAAGACCAAGGAAACGAAGGATGGATTGCACAAGGAACCCATGACTTTTTGATAAGCAGTCGCGAATGGGACCACTGGACCTGTTAGGCAGTCTGGTATTCTATTCAATCTAATTTCGTATAACCCTTAAATTGGCAGTACCTTATCCCGGTGCTTTTTTAATACGTTCGTTAATTTATTTATATGTTTAAGGATAAATAAAGACAACATATTTTTTTTAAATTTCCTTATTAAATACCTTATATTTTGACAGGTTTTTTAAAGTCACTTATAAGTGACTTTGCCGTATAGTACGCAGAATTGACGGCAGCCTTAGTTGCAGCATGTTTTATATTGTCACATAAAACGTACACTGCCAGTTTGACTAGGTAATACAGAGTAAAATTAAAACTATTACTTTATAACTAGTTATGAGATCAAGTTACAATACTTATGAAGCATGAAATATAAAATGTATGCTTCTTACAAAATTAACATAAAACACACTTAAACCTTTAAACTTTTGGTTATAAAAATAAACTTCTTAAACCAAAAATAATTACATATTTTTGTGAAATAACAGGAAAACATATTTTAAACTGTGAAACAAAGTCTCTGTTCACGTTTTGAACATTTGATCATCGACTTTCCGCTTAACACAAACGGTATCGTCCCTGAGGGATGTACCTTAAAAAAAAAGAATGATAAGAATCAAGAAAGTTTTGGTGATGGTATCAGAGACCCCAAGATCAATGCTATCAAGAGGCTTCCAAGGAAGCCTCTCTGGAATTGAGATTTGGTGTAGATTTTGATGAGTGCCAGAGCAGCCTGTTAGCGAAAATTTTTAGGGACAGTTTATTTTCGTTTTAATTATGTGATATACTAGCTTTTGCCCGCGGCTTCGCTCCTGTCCACCCCCCCACTTTAGGGAAGTGGGGGATTAGGAAGAGACAAAAATGAGAAAAATAGCCTATGTCCCTCTCCATCCCTTCAACTATATCCACTTAAAAAGTCACGTCAATTCGTCGCTCCATTTTGCCGTGAAAGACGGAAAAACAAACAGACACACACATATATACTTTCCCATTTAAAATATTAATATGGATTTCGTGCAATAACCAGGTATGGAGTGCAACATAACATCAATAATCTAGGCAAATATTGACATTTACCAGCGTCTCGCCTTTTGAAGTTATATTACTTGCGATTGCCAGCTTTTATACCTTTGTTTGTACGGTATAATCATTCCATCAATGGCAAATGATCTTTCTTTTTCTAGTATGAGGCACTCCTGCCGAACATGTTCCTTCACGGCAGACACTGTGATAGCTGTCATTTTTTTGTCAACATAGGAGTTCTCACAAAAATGTTAAAAACGTTTGACAAGTTTTTCCCCATAGCAGATGCAATTGGTTCAAATCTAAGATCATTACTCCTTCATCAGTAATCTTCAACAGACTTCACAACTCTCGTAATAATATCGATACCTATATTTTCTTTCTGAAATTCCATTTCAGAACATTCTTCCTTAATGTCAAATCTGAGGCACTGACCTCAATAATACTATTTTCTTAACCTAACTTATAATTGTTTAATATTAAAATGCGAATGTTTGTGAGGATGGATGGATGGATGTATGGATGTTTGTTACACTTTCACGTCAAAACGGCTGAAAGGATCTTGATGAAATTTGGCACACAGGTAGATTATCGTCTGGAATAACAAAGGATAGGCGCCAACTAGTCTAATCTAATAATAATTTATGCGAAAGTAAATTTGTTTATTACACTTTCACGCGTACCACTGAACCGTTCATCCTAAAATTTAGCAATTAGGTTGTCAGATGTACGGAAACGGACATATCGTAGTTACCTTTAATCCCAAAAAAGTACTGTTTCCAAGGAAAACAACAATAACATTCTTGTGATATTAAATGACGCCACGTGTCTTTCGAAACATGATTGAAAGAGCAAGCAAAGTAGGTAGAACCCGAACTGATCGTCACATTCTGAATTAAAGCGAGCGAAGCTTCGGGCAAAAGCTAGTATTCTATAAGGCAATACTTATTTAAATTAACTTAGCATAATACATTAAATTGAAAACTTCCTCATATTACTCACCAAAGTAATAAATAGAGTAAGTAGATGTTTACGCTTCGAGTCTAATGATGTGAAGTGCCCAGTGATTCAGAAATCATGAGCATTCTTCTCCACTTAGTGTTTGCACTGCATTTATATGCATAGTTTGAGTACGTATGAGTGTTTGTTGAGTAATTACTTTGAGTATATTTGTATCTTGATTCACTGCATATAGCAAATATTTGTTTCAAGATCGGTTCAGTGGTTTAGGCGTGAAAATGTAATAAACAAACTTACTTTCGCATTTATAATATTAAATAATAAGTTAGGTTAGGAAGTTAGGATAATGGAGGTCAAATTACTTCAGATTCTATAGCACCGAATATATGAAACGAATGTTCTGAAATGGAATTTCAGTGAGAAAATATCAGGTATGAAGAGGACGCAAATCGACAGTCCATGGAGGCTATTGACAAATTCCTGATGGAAAAACCCGGTAACACTTTGCCCGACCAAGGAGTCGAACCTACCTACCTCGTGCTCAGCAGTCGCGCTTGCGGCCAATTAACCAACAAACCAAAAAGTCATGTTATTAATTTACATTAATACAGTTGAATCTAGAAATAACAATGATTCATTGATATCGAATGTGGGTTTGCAGGATACATATCCTTTGCTCCACATGTAATGTTCATAATATATTATATTTGCAATTATTTCTCTTGTATCTTTTATTGGCAATACCTACGCATTTGATACGTTAGTAGGTAGTAAATTAGTACAAGGAAAAAAGTAGGATCTACGCATTATGAAAAATGGATATTGATTATGCTTTAGCCATATTTATAATCACTTCCCACAGCAGGGAAACAGGCCTCTCCGTGATGACCGCGCTGCATATATCACTAAAACCTTGCTTTATTTCTGGAGAATGGGAGCTCCAACCTCAATCTTGTCCAAAAGCGAAGATAAGATGTATAAAATAAAATGTATATGCGTATGTTTGTACTTTCAAAGTGAAAGCTTTTAACTGAATGCTTATTATAGTACCTATATGTATATACGGTACATAAAACAAGAATATATAAAAATATTTTTATCTGTGTGTTTGTCCCTGTTAATTTCCGAAATAAAAGCCGAAATAAAATAAAATCCGTTGGAGCGATTTTGAAGAGCTTAATGCTGGTGTTATAAAAAAGGGGATGGAGTAACTTAGACCACTTTCATTCTAGAAAAAAGATGAGGGTCCCGTGCAAATAAATTAAAACCCATGAAATTGTTAGCAAAATCCGATTCAAATACAAAGTATGTAAGTAATATTTTTATACTATCAAGCAAACGAAGGTCGCTGGCAACAGATAGTAAATGATAAATAGATCAACTATGACATAGATTTAAGTAAGTCTTCCTTGACACCAAGATCCCAAGAATATGATATCCTAAGTGAATCAGATTAAAACGCACATAATTAATAAACATTGCATATATCCTCTAAAGGTACACAGTAACAAATCAAACTGTCTTAACAGTAATATCAATCTTGTCTTGTTCAATAAGCCACCATGTATTAGACGTGGCTGTTTACCTACCTGTCGTTGATAATTATCGCCTTAGTATTGTGATTTACGTTGTAGTTATTATTAGGATTTGTGCAGACTGAACCATGTCTGACTAAGTTAAATTAACATAACTGTCATTTGGGATTTGAGAATATTACAATAATCACGTATACACTTGCACCAAACGCCAATAGCCTAGTCAGTGGTGTGACCGTCGGACTAGCAAGAGAGATTAATGTGCGTATTCTATATTTATCACTGACTACCTGTTACCCGCGGCTTCGTTCGCGTTAAATTCGGCGTAACACAGTTCCCCTTTCCTGATTTGCAGGTTTTTTTTTGTTGGTAACAAAGAGTGTGTGTACCGCTTCCTACCTTGAAAATTGCGGAATACTCCATACAAACTTCCACCCCCTATTTCAGGGAAGTGAAGGGTTAGAAAGGGAAAAAAGTAGCCTATGTCCGTCTTCAGGTTCCCAACTATCTCTGTACCAAAATTCATCAAAGTCGGTTTTGTCATTTAGGCGTGAAGACGTAACAAACAAACTCACTTTCGCGGCGTAGATAATATGTTATTAATGTTGTTTAATTGTCACAATGCAAGGCATTACCAGTATATGCAACGCAATGACCAAGTTTTTCTGTTCATAATAATAATACATAGCCTAAGATTTTGTAAATTTATTACAAAACGGTCTCCTTTAACATTATGACTTTATGACATAACAAATTCAATAACTAATAGGTTATCGCCTGACACTGGGGTATCCTTAGCCTTGTTTGGTTTGATTGATTGCCGCTGGACTTGTGACAAAGTACTTGATGGAGTTATATCAAATGCTGCAACGATGTTACGTTATTTGTGAGATAGTATTGTCAAAAGGAAAATCATTTTAAAGCTAATGTGGCTAGGGTTTTTTTTTATTTTGCACTTTTTAAGTTTCAGGAGGTAATAGGTGTAGGCTAATTGTCACAAAAATAGAATAACCCAGCTAATGAAAGAGTACCTAGTAAATTATTGATTGGCTTTCCCTTTTGAGATCTAGAAGATAAGTATATTAGGGAAACTTTTTAATTTTCCAAAAAAGATACAGGCATACAATCTTGTATTGAATTGACATTATGGATCCCCAGAATACAATAATGACTTACTATACAAAACTGTAGTGACTGATTATATTATAAATCTGCAATAATTATAGTACATAATATTACAGTATAATAAACCTTTAAAAGTAGATGATTTTATTTAAACTGATTAGAGTAACAAACGACAGCATCCTAAAGATAGCTTCAGGATTATCTTGATGGACGAAGGAAAACACACCACGATTGATGCCTTATTAACTGTGAGGACGACCGTCAGATGACAAGATGAGATAGACATTTAGACGAAGGCCCTAGCACGGTGGAGCAGAGTATATTAAATCGTCGAATTGAAAACCTTCTCCTGTATTTGAAGTCGGTTAAAAACTTCACTAATGAGTGGCGAAGTGCAGGCGGCATTTTCGAGTACTGTCTCATACTATTCATTACTTTCGGAACCATTTTCACTTTCATTACTACCTGTATATTATGTGAATAGTAAGTTATAATTATATGCAAATTGTTTAAATTTACATACATCTAGTCCGTGCGTTTGTGCCAGCAAACTTTTTCGGATGGGAAATCTTTGAGTGGAGCAGGGTAGGTAGTGTCAGATTTTTAGTAACTAAAACCCATATATGTTCCTTCTTTCCCCCTTTTTGTTTCAGGCTTCGGTATATTTTTCGAACTACCCGCAACGGCAGGTTTTCTATCTCTTAAAGGCGGGCGTGGAACACGAACGCGCCGTGGACACGTCCGCAGACCCGCGTTTACGGTAGCCGCGACTCGTCTTGCGGCACCGACGCGACGCCCGGAGCGTCTCCCGCGGCGGCTGAGTTGGTATGACGTGCTTTGCGCTAGTGTCACTTATAGTTATTTATGACGTGATAATGATAGTTTACAAGGGAAACTTTAAAGCCGGATGCAAGATACTTAATGAACTAGAGGGCAATTATGAAAAGGCATTGGGACGAAACAGAGTCTATCGAGCCAAACGTTGATGTGGTTAGAGGTCTGGCCTAATCAACTTCCCACTGCTGGGAAACAGGTACAGGCTGCTATGCAAGAGGGAGAGACCCAGTGCACCAAGCGGGATCAGTGTAGTGTGGTTGGGTGATCTCACTATCGAACATTACTGAATTCGTGTACTGACAGATCTATTAATCAAGATTATGTTACCAAACGAGTCTGTTTTATTTTTTATTATTGCTGTGACCTGACATGTGACAATAATTTAATTTAATATATTCTCTGTTCACTTAACTTGACTTTTGTATAAAATCTGATTCTTCTAACCTAAATGACAGATGTGTTGCTGAAGGCCTTGTTCCGCCAATTCTTCTTCCCAGCGGCGTTTTGGGGGTCTGTCTCTTGTAAACTTTGACCTTCAAAAAGTGATGATTAACCACTTAAATAAAAAAAAAACTTTTCATTTATTATGAAAAAGAAAACAAAAATCTGTGAAGACAGTCTGTCTCTTTCTCAAATAAGAGGGAGTGGAATTAGAAAGGATAGTAACCTAAAAGTAATAGTAACCTATTGGTAACCTAGAACAGGTAAACTAGAACATAATTAAACCAGTAAATAACTGTCATACTACCAGTTTGACACAGTTCTTTTCTGGGAATACATTGACCTTGGCCGTGAACTGCGGCGAAGTGTGAATGCTACGCACGCGTCATATGTCTACTATGCATTTTAATGACCAACTTATTAGGTATGGATACCATTGTTAACGTAAAAAAAACGTACGTAAGTAAACATCTACTGGTAAGTTTAAGCTGTTTTGAAAATATTTGATGGAAGTGTATACATGTGACTATTCGTTATGTTTAGAAACCTAAGCAATCTGAGCCGATCATCAGGCCCAATTTTGTAAGACACTTACAGTTGCAATACGATCATATTGTAATAGTCATCATCATCAATCGCGTTTAGATCGTTCATCACGTTGATTTACTCGTATTTGTAAGTGTGGTGCAATGTTTTATTGGACTGTCGTAATAGGGTTTATTTATGCGATTCAAAATGGTAAGTAAGTCATCTGCTTAGACCTTATTCTTTATTGATCAGAACAAAAAAAACATACAAGGTTCTTACAGCAAACTTAATCTCAACCTTCTTATTGCAACAATTTTATTTCTTTTAATTAGGTACCATATTTAATACATTTGGGTCGAAAAGCAGGTATATTGAAGTTTGTGTAGGACAATTGTTTTTTTTTTCTGGATAACGATGTTGAATCTCATTATACCTAAAACAGGTTTTCATATCTGTTTTATGTATGTTTGAGTAAGTCGTTGAAGTGCCATACAAATAACAATTCATGCACATGAAGTAAGTTATGAATTGTATTGTATCAGTTTTGAACTGATACAATATTTTACACACTGATACCTATGTCAGCTTAAAAGTATGGTCTGGTAGTAGCGAGTTGGTTTCTCGAATCAAACTAAATACTCAACTAATGCAATTCAGTCATTATAGCGCTAGTTAATTTCAAATGTGTTTGTGTTTTTTAGGAAAATAGTTACCTACGGTATGAATCAACATCTGCCTAGCCTTTTCCATCTATGTTGGGGCGGCTTCCAATCAAACCGGATGTAGCTGAATGGCAGTATTTTACCATGACTGCGACCTCCACAACTCAGATAGCTAATACAAACCAAATACGATACCAAGGGCTGACAACCAGTCTTACCAAGGGATATCCCTTAGTGAGCCTAGATGTTCACTGACTACCTGTAGGGACAAAGATCTCCCTACAAATGACAGCCGGGCCAAAACGTTTAACGTGCTTTCCGAGGCACTTGGGTATTTTTCCATCCACTTCCAAACTCCGGGCTGTCTCTGAGGAATACTTAATGTAAAATGCCACCGCACGTAAATACCTCCTCACATATCGACTAGCTATGGTCAGCGGCTTAGTTCGTGTTGTGATCTAAAAAAATCAAACGAGATCATTTTAAAAATATAGCCACTAGAGGATAGATTCCCATTTGTTAAAAAAAAAACGGAATCTGATTTGTAGTTCCTGAGAATATCCCCACAAGGTCACAAAAGATTCGGTTAACCGAGTACTGAACGATTAAAAAATATTAAAAATAAAAAAATAATGTTTTTGGTTAGACTAAATTGTATTGTTAATAATCAAGAACCTCACGTCCGCCTACCTGAGGTCCCTACCATTAACAATTGAAGACTTTTGCGTGATAAACAAATCTTTTATCGACACTATATCATTTTTATATTCTTCATAATAATTAATTTAGGATACCTTATGTTAATTACTGAATAAATACCTAGATAATTATTGTTTATTAGTTCGTTTTAATGATCTGATAAACCCAAA
This sequence comes from Ochropleura plecta, assembly GCA_905475445.1. Taxonomy (NCBI): domain Eukaryota; kingdom Metazoa; phylum Arthropoda; class Insecta; order Lepidoptera; family Noctuidae; genus Ochropleura; species Ochropleura plecta. The sequence goes on from FR997739.1 coordinate 12,521,747, forward strand.
ACCGCAATAAAAATCCTGATTACATGTTCATAATGAATTGCAATGTTTTGACCAAAAAGTTTCAAAAGTTTAGCTACAATAAACTTTTGAAAAATAAATAGGAGGAAAAATCTTTTAAATTGGTCTCGTTCTCTAAATTCGCAAAAAAATACTGTTATTAGAATGCAGTTTTGAACTTTATGCCTGGCTTCATTAACTGCTGAATTATTATTTATATTGATTAGCAAAGACTTGTATTTTATTATCACCTGTATATTCAACATTATCACAACAAACGTCATAGTTATTTTTTCTACGAATACCAACTACTTCCCTTACCTCTCGAAAGTCGCAAAACTAAATATTAAATACACATTTAAATGCTTGACACGATTGAATAGAAGATCAGAATACATTATGACAGATATATTGATAGATGCAAAACACAATACGGGTTTTACTGAAATTACTCATCGGGCGTCGCAGTCTTGATTTCTTGAAAGTGATCTTTAAATCATTATTCTGATCAGGGAACCAGCTAACCGCTGATTTTAATCGTTAGTTGTCATATTTAAAGCTTAGGTAACTCGATAGAGTGTAGCTACTTACAGTAATCTCATAGTTATCTGAAGGATAGGATGACAATTTCAATATCAACCTTTTTGTCGTGAAAATAAAAATCATTATAATTTTGACAGTTTTGTGAGAGGAATTCACCACAGATCAACCAGGAAAATAATGTGCTTTGGCAGTTGTCGTCAATGTCAACTGCTGCACTACGCAGCTTTTTGTAGACGCACCCACGATGCAGAAGAAATTCCAAGTGTGGGGCAACGCTTTAAATTAAAACAATATGAACGCGATATAATGAAATATGTTTTATTTGAATTTTCATTCGCTCACCAATCTATTTACTGTGAATTTGCAAACTACGATCAAACAAAAAAGGGCTACTCATTCAACTTCCCATTATTTAATTGTTTCTCTGATTTATGTAATGCATAACTTGAATGTAATAAATAAATAAACACAACATAAATCATTGCTTTTCATAAACTAGTTTTACACCTATTTATATAATTTATAGCGGTAATAATTTTATTACGGAACATGTGAAATATTAGTGCAATACGGATAACTATCATAATTCAATAAAATCTGACCGGACACGACCCGGACCTTCCGAACCCTAATAGCGTCCGCTAAACAAACCGGTTATTGGAATTTAACATGCAGCTTTACAAAACAGTTGATATGTAAATTATGATAAATATGGTAATAAATTTCACTTTTAGCATTATTTTTTTATTAGGCTGCGGTTTTAGCGAGCACATAATACATTTTTGTGAGAAAATATAAAGGTTTTTTATGTAAACATTCTAACATACTTAGCTGCTTATTTAAGATCACACCTTTGTCTTCTTAAAACTCAGGTCATGGTGTAGATAATATACGAATAAGTCATAAATATTAAGTCAAACCTCATTTATTTTTATACGTAACTAGCTGCACCCCGCGGTTTCACTCACGTAAACTGGGATATAATACGTTAAACTTTCTTCTTGAATCACTCTATAATTGTTGAAAACTGTATTAAAATCCGTTGAGTAGTTAAAAAGCTTTAAGCGAACAGACTACGGAAGTGACTTCACTTTCCACTATTTAAAGATGCACGAGAAGCGGATAAGTTAAAGTAATTTGTTTTAGTCGAGTGAGTTGGCAGTTTAGGACTTAGGAAACCATGCGTACAGATTTGTCCATGTATGCACGAGTGTAGGCCAAAAAGGTCTATCTTGCCTTTCACCGACCTTTCGAAATAAAGGAATACCTTAAAAAAATAATGATCACTGAAAAAAAGCAAAAAGCTCTTGCTTTACAATTGAGCAAACTTGTCAACTAGAAATCACAATAAAAAAGGGATATTCATGATGAGCTGTGCTACAAACATACATTAATATGCTATCAGTCAGATGCAGCTGCGTATTACGAATCGGTACATAACACTTATTATAGTAGATAGTAAACAATGCACCGTGTGCACTCCGATCATCGGATGTCATACAAATCCGAAAGCACCTACGTCATGTCATTATTATTGTAATAAGTAATGATCTTTGAGCTCTATTATATCGTTTGCAGTCATCAGTCATATGCAATGAGGAAATTGTATTCATTTTGGATTAATGTTGTAGCAATGTGTTGAGCTGGCCAAATTTGGAACGAGTTTGTTCCATATTTGGCCCATTTCCCTTATTTGAATGCATATGGAGAAAACGTGGTATTACCTGACGATGCATCGATCTTATTTGGCCAATTTATCGTAGTAGAGTAGAGGGGTACGAGGGGATTAATTAAATATACCTAAAGGTAATTTCATAGCCGGGGTTGCGGGTTCTTCGAAAGAGTTACCGCGGCCCCGGAACATAAAGCGCAAAAGAAGGAACATGGGTGGGTTTTAGTCAGTAAAAGTCTGATACACCCCACATGGGATAAAAAGGTAATTTCATAAAGTTCAACTTCAAAGGACAAATTTTATCTAGTTAACGTCAAGAACACTCTTTTTATTATCTCTCTGCTTCTAGTTTTAGGATAATTATTTTTATTCTGTAGTAAATCGCTACACTATTACCACTATGTCCGCTACCCCGCAAAGGGACCGTGACCGCACCGCTATGAATCATGCGCGTGCGCCGACGCGGTACTAGCGGTCGGCGGTAGACCACATTTTCGCGCCAAAACACCGGCATTGCGCATGACGAGACTACAGATTTACCGTTCAGTGATCTTTATCGCGAAAAACTGGAACTTTTGTTGACTGCAGTAAACAACGAGTATTGTATTGTTACAGTTGAGGAAATCTGATTACGACAGTATAGCTATAGGCATTTTGTTGCAAATTCAGTGGATAAATAACCTAATTGTTGCAAAAAACGTTATTTTGAAAGACCATTTTTTCCATAATGCTAAGACCATTTTATATTGTAGCGTATGAATGAATAGGAATGGGATTATTCAAGTTTTTATTTCACTAATAAACTTTCAAACTTTCACCAAATGTAGCGAATTTTGGCACCAACATGCTAAATACATTGTAAATGAAATTAAGACCATTCTATTTATGGCACACTTGCACGTTTGGCACACGAGATGGTTATCATGCGATAATTTTAGGCCAAGATACACGTGCCGAGATTTTGAAGCACTGTAGGATTTCGCTGTAAGTTCATACGGACGTAGATTATAGGCAAAGAGAGCCAGAATGTTGTATACTACCGTTTATGCCTTATTTATACATAATTATATCCGAATCCAGATAGATCCGGACCGATGATTACGGACAGGTGCTGGGATACTCACGAAAAGTATTTTATTCCCTATTTTATTTGACGGCACGGTACAGTAGGAAATGAGCAATTGTCTGCTATACTTCGTGTCGCGTGATCGATATCCACTTGGAACTAATATTTTTGTATGTCCTGCAGATGGTTGTTGCGGGTCTAGTTGTTTGTGTATGTTGTTGCGTTTACAAACAAACACAAACAATATTTTTTTAATATAGGAGAAAATCCTCGGGTAGAACAAAGTAATTTAAAAAAAATACAGTAGTAAGTTAGAGCCGATGATGAATGATTATAGCAGACTTACGTAAACCATTGAACTGTGAATGCTTACTAGCTTCCGCCCGCGACTTCGTCCGCGTAGCATAGTTACTAACGCTAACTTTAACCCGCGTGATGATCGAAAAAAAAATCTTTCTCCCCCCTTTTCTTTCCTCTTTCTCCCAATTATCTCACTCTAAAAAATGCCTATTTTTGTCTCCAGGGTCCCAACTATCTCTGTACCAAAATTCATCCAAATCGTTTTGGTCATTTAGGCCTGAAGACGTAACCAACTCACTTTCGCTTTAATAATATTAGTAGGGATATAGTAAGGATATGATAGCTGAGAAGGTAATTAATAAAAAAAGTCAATCAAGAATCACATACACAAATGATGAAAAGCGTCGTCTTTTAGAGTCGGGTGTAACGATGCTGAGAGGCATTTGTTCTCCCCGTTTTTTTTTGTTATGGACCATTCCTTGCAAACTTGTAGTAAGAGAGATATTGGCTGTCAAGGTTATTTTTTCACAAGTTTTGTTTTCATACCAGTTATTAATGTTGTTACTTTACTTTCAATAAACACGACCATACTATCAAAACTTCCATCAGCACAATATGTTGTGCGCTACATTGAGTCCTACTGCATTTTGTTTTTTTTTTTTATAAACTCAGATGATTTTGGTTTTGAATATTTACAAACCAACTGTTGGGTTTAGATTTTATTTTAAAGAAAGTAAGAGCAGCAATTGGGTCAATCTGCAAGGCTAAGCAGCGCTAGGTCACCTCCGTGCATCGTTAAGTCACGGCTGTCATTGTCACGAATGACAGCCGTGACTGATAGTCGGACATTTGGACTACTCGTGGGTAGTCCAAAAGTCCGACTATCAGTCTTTTCAATTGTAAGGTGATGTCAACAGTAACAAATGATTAAAATGTAAATGGACACTATTGTACGTTCTAGTGGTTAGAACAAACACATCCCAGCACAAGGGTCAGGCTGAGGCATAGATGGTCTTTATGGACAAAAATCCTTACTTCCTTACTAATATTATAAAAGCGAAAGTGAGTTTGTTTGTTACCTCTTCACGCTTTAATGGCTAAACCGATTATGATGATTTTTTTACAGAGATAGTTGGGAACCAGGAGACGGACATAGGCAATTTTTTTTTTAAGTTGGATATGAGGGAGAACGAGGGAAGAAAAGGGAAATAACGCGAGCGAAGCCGCGGGCAAAAGCTAGTAATTAATAAAAAAAAACATTAGTTAGCAGCGATAATGGTTCTGTGACAACGAGAAAAGAAAACATCGTGAGAAAAGCATCCTAGAACCAATGTTTTGAGAATTACCAACATTTGGCCTGAGAAAGTAATGGGCCAAGATCCTCTAGATCTTGGCCCATTACTTTCTGAAAAACCTTACAAGTTCCAGCAGTGGAAACATCGTAAATGTATGTACGTAACGTTTTATGCAAACGCATACAATAATTTCATTAGCAAACCGTACATTACAAACGTAAGGAATTAACGGAGTTTAAAAAACGAATCCCATGCAACGAAATACACAAAACTATGACAGAAAAAAGTCTCAGTACAAATCTATTTTAAATATAGAACGGAATATTTCTCAACTTAACGAATGGAACGTGGAAAAGTCCCGCGCGGCCCTTGGCGGGCTTCGGCGGAGGCGGAGAAACAGTTATGTGACCGGAGTGCATTCGCACCTAGCACTTGAATGATAACGAGTTTCAAGCAAGGAATTGGTGAACGGCGGCTACAATTTATGTGAAAGAGAACATGTTTAGTGGCTTGTCAAGTACAGTTTCGGTCTGCTCTTGACCTCAACGTCACTTGATTGTTAGAGATGGTGAACTATTTGAGATTCAGTACCTTTTGGACCTGTTCGCTGCTCCTTCTGTGCGTATACAAACTACTCGATATGCTCCCATAACCCAGGCGATGAATTTGATAAAATCTCTGCTTCCTTAAGAATCGGATCTCGATATGTTTATAAGTAGCAGTGAAACTATGTGTAATTATTGCATGCAGTTCTTTTATTGTTATATTATTGGCTTGTTGCACGTTTTGTTGAAAACTGTAAGTGCAGGACGTGACTGATCCTACTAATGCGAATGTTTGTGTGGATGGATGTATGGATGTTTGTTACTCTTTCACATCAAAACGGCTGAACAGATCTTGATGAAATTTGTCACAGACGTAGATTACAGTCTGGAATAACACATAGGATACACATTTTTTTCTCGATATCACGCAGGCGAAGCTGCGGGCGCCGATAGTATAATTATAATAAATAAATTAAGCTTCTCCATAAACATAAATCTATTGCATTATTTATTAGAAAAACCTTTCAAATAGTTACCTACTTCTAAAAATTCTACCATGGATATTTATTATTTGACGGTTCCAACACCCCCAATATTCATTTGGCGGATGAATACAATGTTTATGAAATGTGTTGCAAAAGACAATCTGATCATAATCTCGTATGCATATCAGAAACGAAACAATGAAGTATTGTGTGCAATGATTATAATGATGAGGCAGAAATAGTTGGTGGCGAGCCAGTATCCACGTGTGTTTGTCGCACAGTTTATTGACATCTGCGTGGCGATTTGTTAGTGATATGCACATGCGATCGAGCTACAATAGGAACGCTTACCATAACGTTTAAAATACCAAAGAGAGTAATGAAACAGCCTGAAGCCTTATCACGCGTGGCGTAAATACGTCGATTTTAAAATTAAATGTTGTATAATTATGAAACGAGATTATTTCATACTAAAATTAGCATTACGTTTACACCGCGACTGTGCTAGGGAGGTACTCTACTTAGATCAACCATCCGAATAGCACGTGCGCGAATCGCACATAGCCTAGTCCACGAATTTATTTTTACACAAGGGTGCTGAGTCACAGATGGTCTTTATGGACAAAATAGTAAAAATAAATTATCGCTGAACCATTATCGCTGCTAGCTAATGTTTTTTTTATTAATTAATAGCTTTTGCCCGCGGCTTCGCTCGCGTTAAATTCGGGGTTACATAGTTTCCCTTGTGCCTTATTAATTTGTAATAGCAACGCTAAGTTTTCCCTTTTCTTCCCTCGTTCTCCCTCATATGCAACTTTTTTTTTAAAAAAATTGCCTTTGTCCGTGTCCTGGTTCCCAACTATCTCTGTACCAAAATTCATCTTAATCGGATTCGCCATTAAAGCGTGAAGAGGTAACAAATAAACAAACAAATAAACTCACTTTCGCTTTTATAATATTAGTAAGGATTTCATATTATAAACTCACATAGTACCTGGCACCGTATGATGCGCACCTACTTATCACCTTTTTTCCTGGGTAATTAAGTATTATTATTTCTGTCTTTACATTCATTGACATTTCTATTGTGATTGGAATAATTCATTACTGGCATGATGCCAAATAAATGGCAATGGAATCGATTGGCTAGATGCCTTACCACAACTTCTATGGAAGCAACTGAATAATTTATAACGATAAGAAAGTAAGGTAATCTAGGACTTAGGCTCTTGTTTTAGTATGTTATATGATACAGGTAACAGTCGTGTTGTTTTGTTATTACTTATTAGTTTCACAACAAAACACAGATTCGGTTCAGTTTGACATTAAGAAAAATAAATGAAAACCACTGGTTTATTGAATTAATCAGAAATCGAAATATTTACAAACAAGAATAAAACCGGAAAGTGCGAGTCGGACTCGCGCACCGAGGTTTCCTTACAAACTTGCGACATAAACGGCAATATCTTTTGAATTAGTGGATTCATTTTTCATAGCTCTGAGGGACAACAGACTTAAAAATATGGTTTTAATTTCCACGCGTTCATGAGTTAAAGAGTCTTTACAGACAGACCGACATACAGGCAGTAAAGTAGGATGACTTTGGTGTCCGTATGTCAGTTTGTCTGTAGATAAGGGATCCGTTTTTTTTATTTTGAAGTACGGAACCCTAAAAAGGACTAAATTGAAACTAAAACTAAATACCAACCTACAATATACAACGACGAAAGTAAAAATAATAACAGCGTTTTCTTCGGTCTAGACGCCTATAACAATCTCTCATAGTACTCGTAGGTAAGGTTATTCTAAAACTATTATTTCGAAATGTGTAAGTTACATCTACATGTCTACAATTTCTAGCAGCGTTCAACTTGCGCCTGTTCGTAGCGGAAAACTTTAGATACGGTACCCACGCAATTTCCTGTGGGGTTTCTCCAAGGCCAAAGATTCCTTTACAACAATTAGGTATTCAGACAATAAAAAGCACTTAGTTGTGATTTCCTTGAACTCAAGTTGTATTGCCTTTTATTTTTACACCCATTCCTTTTAATCGTGCACATTTATAATTATTTTTTACAACACAAAATAAAACCTCGACCATCGGCATAAGGAACAAGGTCCATGCTGCCGGTGATCTAGGGTCCAAAGAGAAGAACTCCCTTCCTGTACGGTACCGTGTCCAGTACGTTTACGACCCAGGAGTGCAATAAAATCCACCTAAGGTGTTAGTCGAGGCTATTTTTTGCAATATATCCTTACCGTCATAAAAATAACATCTATATACTTTGTTAACTTTGTCCATAATCTTACTAAATTATTTAATTTCTATTAATATTGTTCATAAAAAATGGACTTCCATTAGTATTAAACAGGAAAGTGTAGGAATATTTAGACACTATTATCACGGACCTCTTTCGAAGCTCTCAAAGGCGTGGGTCTGCAATCTGCATATTGCCAGAAGCCTAGTCTGTTGTTTCTATGCAGTATTGTCAACACTTTCGATACAAACCAAGCGTGTCAGTGTTTACTTCTAATTGACACAAATGGTGGGTTCTAGAAGCTTTTAGGCGGACCGTGACAGAATTTGTGCGTATCCTGTAGTCGATGCCTCGATGGGTATCTATCGCAAACTGGTTAAAAATTCGTTCTAGACTTATCATTAACATCTATTCTGTGCACATTGGGAAAAAAACAAAAAAAAAAAACTCGAAACATGACTTAGTTATAAAAACTTATAATTTGTATGCAAATCTGAATTAACAAGGAATTTATGAATACAAATGAATGCAAAACAGCAGCAGATTCATACCAATAATATCGGAGATTTTGCATGATAGATTAAACAATTAGATTAGACAATGGAGAATGTTACTAGGTATGCCAAATCGCTTGAAATGTTGTCTCAGTAAAGCCTGTATATATACAAACACACTAGTTTTTGTTGTAGTAAAAAAAAAAGTTTTGATTTTATAGGCGTTCAAAGTTTCGAAAAATATCGTTGTATTTTTACATTTAGGCACAACACATGATTTCCTAGTATTTAGATTGGACTTTTTTAAAAGTATTTAGTTATAATTTCAACGGTAAGGGCATGGAGGAATGAGCCAGACTGAGCATGTTGTGTGATGACGTCACATCGTAACCGGCAGCCCGCGTCTTGTTTTACTTCTAAATCGGAAACTAATTGACATAATACATGTACCTAAGTAATACTTTCACTAGTATTTTTTATTTTGACAGAGAATATGGACTGCTAATAATCAAAATTAGTTAACATTCTTCATTAGAAGAAGACATGCTGCGCGAACCCCCAAAAATGAAATCCATACTTTTTTTTATTTTTTTTAAAAACGTTGCCCCACACTAGGAATTTCTCCTGTATCGTGGGTTTACAAACATATAAACTCACATACACAAACAGCCAGACCCGAAACAACTATCTGTAGGCCATACAAATATTTGTTCCGTGCGGGAATATAACCCGCGACACGCAGCGCGGCAGTCGATCGCTCAGCCACTGCGCCAACCGTGTCGTCATATCCTTACTAATATTATAAAAGCGAAAGTGAGTTTGTTTGTTACCTCTTCACGCTTTAATGGCTAAACCGATTTTGATGAATTTTGGTACAGAGATAGTTGGGACCTTGGAGACGGACATAGGCTAACTTTTGTTTAAAAAAGTGAGAAATGGCGGAGAAAGAGGGAAGTAAAGGGAAAACTTAGCTTTGCAATTACAATAAATAAGGCTCTAGGGCAAAAACTACCAGTAGCAGGTACCTGCAAATCAGGAAAGGGGTACTATGTTATCCCGAAATAAACGCGAGCGAAGCCGTGAGCAAAAGCTAGTAAAGTCATAAAGGTAGGAGAATAGGGATTATTAGGGTGCTGGCGATGTTCATGTAAAGATTGAATATGTGGACTGTGGAGTGTCAAGAATATAATATAAAGTAAAACACATGAACAGTGGAAGTTTAAAAGTCGCTCCTGATAATGTACCTACGCTTCAAAAGTGATATATATGAACCTGTGATTAGAAGTGACAAAACGCATATGACTAAAAGCTCTAAAAGAGTGGTGAATATAAAGGTTTTAAATGGTTAAAGAAATCAAAGATGGACGGATTGTATGAGGACCACCCGCTGCTCAAATCTTGAGTATCGTATCGTGATGTTATTATAAAGAAAAACACGTGGATATCGCTTACAGGCTAAACTTTATTGCACAGATTATGTATAACAGTATAGGAGTATAGAGTAACATAAGAGTATACAGTTTACATAGCAGCAGATATGGATCACTAATAATAAATACCAGTGCTTATACTATTTTGATACATCATGATAACAGTTATAAAAGTCTTCCTCAATAAATGGGTTATCAAATACTAATATATTTTTTCAATTAGATAAAAAGAGTTCCTGAGATTGGCGCGTTCAATCAAACCGACAAATTCTTCAGCTTTACAATATTAGTATAGCCATAGATGATAAGCATAAATATCTACCCACGTTATTCTACGTTTTTTTTTTAATTATCTCATTAAAACATACCATTCATTGTAGTCCATCTAAACATAGTTTACGTTCTTTTCTAGAGTTTCGTACCTCAAAAGGAAAAGACGGGACCCTTATTGGATCACTTTGTTGACCGTCTGTCTGTCAAGAGCCATTATTTAAATTTTATGGGAGACTAGCTTTCGCCCGCGGCTTCGCTCGCGTTAAATTCGGTATAACACACCAAGCAGACCTGCAGTTTTTGCTCTTGCGCCTGACTGATTTGTAATAGCAACGCTAAGTTTTCCCTTTTCTTCCCTCGTTCTCCCTCATATCCAACTTTTTTTAAATAAAAATTAGCCTATGTCCGTCTCCTGGTTCCCAACTATATCTGTACCAAAATTCATCAAAATCGGTTTAGCCATTAAAGCGTGAAGAGGTAACAAACAAACAAACAAACTCACTTTCGCTTTTATAATATTAGTAAGGATAAAATTCAAACCATGCCCTTGGAGTCGTGGAAAAATCATATGTCTAACTCTAAGCAGTCAAAAGATATGGATATTTATGACGTAAGTTTGTACGGAATCGGTGTGCGAGTCCGACTTGCACTTGGCCAGTTTTATAATAATGAAACAGCTATATTTAAAAATAAGAATGTCTTGTTTACTTACAAATGAGCAGCTGAGCAGAATAAGAGCATTGTTATTGCTCTGAGAAACACAACGAAATTAAACACGACTTTGACTTTTGGTTGGTGCAGCAGTTAGGTTAGACGATTGGCTGTTGCGCCACGTATCGCGGGTTCGATCTCCGTACGGAATAATTTTTTGTATGACCATCAGTGACAGGTAGTTGTTCCGTGTCTGACTATTTGTGTATTTGAGTTTAAATGTTTGTGTTCTTCGATACAGGAGTTTGTTTTTTTAATACTGTTATTTTATTCATATCTCATGGTTATTGATGAAATTCAAAGCAATTCGTTGAAAATAAGTTACTGAAGGTGCTTAGAAAGTAAACGTACCTGTCCTAGCAAAGACAATGAACAATATGCTTTTTTTTTTCTTTCATTGTGAACAATGGGGGGATTTTCATCCATACGATTATGCCAACCTCACCGTATCTTATTAACTATTTACGTCAATAAAGATAACGAAACAGATTGTGGAATGATTGTAGAACGTGCAATGGTTTTAGTGAATCCTGTTGACAGAAAATACTCTTAATTTACATACAAATATATATTTAACAACACTAAATGCAAGACTTCCCGCCCGCGTCGTCTCTTGGACCTTGAAACTAAACTACTTTTGTTTTACGAGGTCATTAAATTCGGAAAAATAAGATTGGACTTTCTGTAAGAATTAACAAGATCAATAATAAAGCAGTGTAATGAGGAAATGAGGAGTGCTTTGGAGGCTGCGATTCGAGAATATCGGTACATATCGCCCGAACTTAGACCACGCTTACCTCGTTTGCCCATGCATAATAAAAATAGGGCGCCGGTGGCTGTTCTGGATTCGCAGTTGTCAAACTATTTTGACAACTGCGAAAACCTCACTGATGCTCACTCAATCCTGTATTGTGCGGCTGTAGCGGCGTGTCGTGTAGCTCACGTTAAATTTCCTGATGACAGAGCTACACGACCGAAACCAGCTGTACCATTCTGGCAGTGCAGGATTTAGCGGCGTATTGGTGTGGCCAGAGCATAGTGCTCTGGCCACACCAATGCAAACTAATCTGTTTCAGGGAGAGCAACACTCAACCTCGAGTGATGCGCTTTGTGAGGCGGGCATTTGCAGGGACTGATATCAGTCCTTCAGACTATATGCCCCGCATCACAGAGTGCATCGACTTCTTGAAGCAGAAAGTATATGAATGGGCAAACCGTATTCGTAGGTATAAGCGGCGGGTGGAACGATACACTTTGAATCGCATATTCCAAAGCGATGAAAGGTGGGTGAATAGAGCATGGGAGCGACCGGACCAAGGTGTGTCTGACACGCACCTACCGGATGATGACGCCATGTGTTTGTTTTGGCGCAGCATCTGGTCGGTGCCTGTCAGTCATACCGAAGGTGAATGCACTCGGAAAGTCGAGCGAGCGTGTGATCCCATACCAGAAATGGGGGCCTTAAAAATCAGCCCCCAAGATGTAGCTTGTGCGGTCCGTCCGTTGCCTAATTGGAAATCTCCAGGGCCGGACGGACTGCACAACTTCTGGATAAAGTACATTCAGAGGTCTCACGCTTGTTTGGCGACCCTATTCCAGACGGCCTTAGAGTCAGGGTCGCTACCAAAGTTCCTGACAACTGGTATAACCCACCTGCTCCATAAATGGGGTAGTACGGCGGAACCCAAAAATTATAGACCAATTACGTGTCTTCCGACACTTTATAAAGTTCTTACATCCATTTTGAGAGCTAAAATCACTAAACACATTGATGACAATTCTATCATGACTGCTTCTCAAAATGGATGTAGGAACGGGTCCCGCGGTACTAAGGAGCTGCTCCTTATTGATATGGCCATTAATCAACAGGTTCGCCGTTCTTGAAGGCATATGTATCAAGTATCTGGGGCATATGCTTACCTACCGACGATCTGAAAGACAATGTGGATATTGAGAGGGAGCGCAGGGCTTTAGCGGTCCGCGGTAATATGTTGGCTCGTAGATTCGCCCACTGCACGGACCAGGTCAAAATAACACTTTTCAAAGCGTATTGTCAAGGTCTGTACACGGGTGGTCTGTGGATCAACTACACCAAAAGGTCGCTAGATGTCCTGCGCGTCCAGTACAACAATGTTTTTAGAATGCTCTTGAGATTGCCCCGGTTCTGTAGTGCGTCAGAGATGTTTGCACAGAACCGTACTGACGACTTTCACGCAGTCGTACGGAAGAAGATAGCGTCTGTGGCAGCTAGATCCCGGGCCAGTAACAACAGCATTCTAAAAACAGTTACCGAGAGCCTGTTCTACCCTTTTTTGAGGCATTTTGTGGAGAGGATGACTGCTTGATTCACTGGCTTTCATCTTCTGTACAAAGTGACTCATACTCTAATTGTTTTATTTATGTATGTACTAACACTAGATATAAGGCGTGCTACTAACACTATGGATCTCTGGTATCCGAAAATAAATAAATTATTATTATATGTCGACATGTTGGATAGACTATAAGAAGGCCTATCTCATGAGGGTGCTAGAGTTGTATAAAGTTGATGCAACTCTGCGCACCTTCCTGATCTCGTGTATGAGGCAATGGAGTACAGTCCTTTGCTATCCAGGATGTCGGCAGATTCAGAGAAATAGTGAACCGATAAGGCTAGAGCAAGGTATATTCCAGGGCGATAGTTTGAGTCCACTTTGGTTCTGCTTAGCCTTGAATCCTCTAAGCACGCTGCTGGAGAATTCAGGTCTGGGCTATCAATTGAGGAGAGGTGGTCAGGTTATATCTCACCTCCCTTACATGACCTGAAACTCTTTGCCCCCAACGATTTGCAGCTGATGGAGCTACTGAAGGTAACTGAAACTTTCAGTAGCGCTATCAGGGTGGAATTTGGTGTGGACAAATGTGCGGTCATGCATGTAAAGCGAGAGGAAATTGTGGAATCTGTGGGAACCCAGCTCTCAGATTCCATAAACCTTAGATCCCTCTCAGCAACCGAAACCTACAAGTATTTGGGGATGTCGGAAGCGCTGGGCATCAATGTTGTTGACATGAAGCAATCGTTGAAGGAACGCTTCTTTGTCCGCCTGAGAAAAGTATTTAATAGTCTTTTATCAGGCGGAAACAAGGTGCGTGCTTTCAACGGTTGGGTCATGCCGGTTTTGACGTACTCTTTCGGCATACTCAAATGGACTCAAACAGAACTGGACGCCTTGGATAGGAAGGTCCGTACATTGTTAACGGCATTTCGTATGCATCACCCACGTTCGGTAATGAGACTGTATATCCCGCGGAGTTGTGGAGGTCGAGGCTTTTTAAACGCCAAGACTCTCCACAATCGCGAGATATGCAGTCTCAGGGAATATTGCCTAGAAACCGACGTGGGAATGCATCGGGATGTGGTTGCAGTGGACAAAGGCCTCACCCCGCTCTCATTGGCTAAAGAGAACTAGCGCAAACCTGTAGTGCTTGACACTAACGACCGCAGGGAGGTATGGCAGAGTAAGGAGCTTCACGGACGCTTTTTCCGGGCGTTTTTTCGCTTTTTTTCCTCGCGAGGTTGTCGACATGTGGGATGTAGACTCAGCGATCATTGTGCCGATAGTCATATCTGCCAATGGCTTAATTGCCAAGAGCCTCGACCAATACCTGAGGAGGCTCTCGTTAGGCAGCTGGATCAAGGGCTTGATACAGAAAGCGCTACTCCTGGACACGGCTCGTATTGTTAGGAGATTCCTTTCTCTGGAGCCCTGACCGCCGGTAGCTTGGTCCCTGTTCCCGATACCGGTGGGCTACTATTTTTATATTTTAAAATGTTTTTTTTTTGTTTTTGAAAAGAAATATGTAAAAATATAAAAAATATGTATGTAAATAAATAAATGACAAGAAAAGCAAAAAATAAGTTATGAATTTATAGAACAAAGGTGGTTCACCGCACGAGGGGCAGCCTGTATAAAGACAAAAATAAAAAGTATTTAGCCTGACTTCTCAGTAATCAAATGACTAGGCTCTATTTAAAGCCAACACGTTATAAACTGGGCCTACCTGTGTCAATGATTCTTAGTTCAGTGCACTCTACTCGACAATCCTTTTTCTCTTATATTTGCAGGACTTGCTATATCTAAATAGCACCTATACCTATACGCAGAAAAAATGCCTTTTCAAAAATGTTTTTTTTTGTCGTAAAAATTGCCTTAACCTTCTTGACATTAATCATGTGATTTATTTTTAAATTCCAGACACAACAGATGCCTAATGGCATGCCTTTACAAAATAAAAAAATAGGCGGAAAAATAAGTTGAAAAATTGGAATTGCGAATAAAAAATAAAAGTTTCGGCCGTTTGGTTGTCCCAAAACGTACAAAACAGCTGAACTACTTTTTTAACTGTTGTTTTTGGGTTCAGGCTTGTTTATTGTCGAGCGAGTTGTGAATTTTGTACAAACACAAAAAATTGCGTATTTTTTTTCTAAAACTTACTTTTGCCTTCCCTTTGTTCGTTTGGTCGTACACTTAACTGTTAGCTGTATTTACTGTATCTCTGAAAATCACTACAAAAGCAACCCGAATGTGTCTCATGCTGAAAGAGATCTAATGTTGGTTTTTCTTTTGTTTCAGGACCACGAAAGGTGGTGGTCAAAGGCGTGGATGGCAGGTTCACGTCTGGCCAGCTGGTGGCCATCATGGGTCCCAGTGGCGCTGGCAAGAGTTCGCTACTGAACGCTTTGTCTGGATACAGGTAATTTTGGGAAGAATTAAACAGGAATGTTGATATTATCATTCCTGTTTAATATTATATAGAGATAGGATTAGGGTTGCAATGTACTACTTTTTGTCGCTCAAAACCGTCATTTGCCGGAGCGAAAAAGAGAGCGGGAACACACGCGGTAGTAACGTCGATGCGCTCGGGAACAGTTCGGTTATCAAAACTCTGTAGTACAATTTCTTATAATAAAACGAAATATAGAAGGCCCCAGATTATAGATACAGATATATATATGACTAGAAACACGTCTTCTCAGGAATTAAAGTATTTTGAGAAGAACATCCGTGGAGATCTAGAAAAGAATACAAAAACATAGTTAAAGCATTGTTTTTCTCAAGCAGTTCATCATTACCGGTTTACTTTTTGTAATCTTTTCGTGGACAATAATATAGTAGGGTACAATAAATCAATCAAGATTAATGTAACCTTTACTAAATAAAATGAACTATATCTAACTATAGATAACATATTTGATTGGCTGTCTCATTGTTGTCTGAGTTTTTGTAATCAACACCAGATTTACATAAACAAGTATAGGTACATACTAACCTACCCATAACCACTACGACAATGCACCAAAGAACTGCCGCCGTCAACTTAGTTCAGTCTTTTTTTTTTATTTAAAAGACCATAAACTATGAGTGTCATGTCATAGATTAATTCAACACAACGCTAATCGATAGAGAAACTAGTTGGTAACGTCACTAGCATTTATAATTCAGGTTTTTGCTTACGCAATGAAAGCATAAATGGTGTGTTATGTTATTAATAAAAATAGGAATAAAAAAAATGTCTGACACTTTATCACATGACTCACTCAGCAATTAAATATTTAAACAAGTATAATAAATCAACTGAATATTATGCCTGTTTTAAGCTTCTATTTAATTTTCCTTGTAAGTTAGGTTAGGTTATGTCTGTATTGGTCAAATCTTGCAACTGAATTTCAAATTAGTTCCCCTAACAGATTGAGCAGTATATTTGTAAAAACCTTTAGTTCTGGTGACACTATATTTTTATGACAGACATGCCTTAATCATCCATACATTATCGCTTTCTCACGAAAAAATACCTCAACGGTTCATAGAAGGGACCCTAAATTTTTTAAACGCATTTTCTGTTGAAAGATGTTGCTTGTTAAAAAAAAAACCCTACAGTAACTACAGAATTCCATCTGCTACGATCCGTACATAGTTCTATTGCTTCGTGCATGTTCAAACATCTGTTGATAACTTCACGTCTGCTACAAGTATCGTCTACGCACTTAGTTTTGACCTTCCTAAATCACATCTAATTTATAAAATTCTCATGTCACAATGTTTGTTCCCATAATCCTCCGAAACGGCTCGACTGATCGTTATGAAATTTTGTATGCATATTCAGTAAGTCTGAGAATCGGCTACTATCTATATTTCACACCTCTAAGTGAAGTGAGCAGCGGGTGAAACGGATGGGCACAGCTAGTAACCAATAATATTGTTGTTAACTGATGATGTTCTTATTTCTTTCCTTTAATGATAACCTAGGCCGAATCTATTTTAAATAATAAGATTGTTTTTCCAATTCCAGATCCGCAGGTGTAACAGGTGAACTTCTGGTAAATGGGCAACCAAGAGACGAGCAGCTTTTCCAGAGGTCTTCCTGCTACATAACCCAGGAGGATTTACTCCAGCCACTGCTTACTGTGCGTGAAGCCATGGACGTCGCAGCCAGGCTGAAGGCACCTAAAGGATCCAAGTGTCCTTCAGAGGAGATCCTGCAAGAAATGGGATTATCGGAACATCAGCACACTAGGACTGATATGTTATCTGGCGGGCAGAAAAAGAGGTAATTATTAATAAGCTAAATGTTCCTTTTTTGGGACAAAAACCGTTCACTTATTCCTATTCACGGTTGCTTGTGGCCAATCTTAAAGTTAAGAGTTGAGTTAGCCCCGCCATTGTCATCTCAAAGAATCGGTGGCGGGACGAACTCGAAAAAGAGATTGGTACAGGTTTTTATATTTTTATTTCGACGGAGTTGCGTTATGTAGCGGAGTTCGTGTTTTGTTATAGTATCCGTATACAGCAATTTCTGAATTGCAACATATTTTTCTCCTGGGTATACAAATGTATCTACTATCTTATAAAGTATTGCAACCGTAGTAATTTCACTAACTACATAGGAAAACCAATCACTGCCGCGGCTATTTCTAACTTAGCCGTGGCAGTGATAGTACATATCTAAGTTTCGAAACGGAAGGAAAACAAGCTAATTGTGGAGTAACTTTCCCACCTTTGTTTAACGGTAGGAAGGTAAATGCGAATTAGACTTATGCCTGAACAAAACACAAGATAGGTACCTAAGTATTGTTCATTGTTCACCTGCGTGGATACGCAATATAAGTTGATGCAAGCGCAAATACTAATTCTGTAATGTCGTATCTTACCTAGCTAGAATTTTCTTTTTGTTTCTATGTCTGTAACTTGGCGATCTGTGTTCACACAATAAACCAATCGCATAATATTATATTTGTGATCTATGTTGATTTGCAGAAGGATTTTGTTTTTGGATATTCCTTTCATTTCGACTCTCAAGGGTCGTGGACATTATGTTACTTCAATCGGCTGTACGAGGTACTATCGTATCCATCAACTTTGACGCCAGTTCATAGTCGTGAGTTGATATTCGACTTTTGTAGGTTTTACTGTGTTAAGCAATGTCGTATTTGATGATACTGATATTTAGATACTCATACAAACGTATTTGTTGCTTACTTGATTTTCAAATTCTTCTTCTTATATCAAGATTCATTGTAGGTATAACATAGGTACATTATAAGTTCTTATTTAAAACATTGAGGGCGCTATGTTTTGCCTCTAGGGCGTACAAAGTAGTAATACATGCAATAAAATTAAACCAATAAATTATTATTTATTGATTAACCACAAATAAAGAATGAAATAATTTTAAATAATGGAAATAAAACAATGTCCGCAGTTATGGTATTGAAATGAAAAATTGTCAGCATTCTTATTTAAATAATTTCAATGAGGTCATAAGTTCAAATTAAATGTCAATATGGAAAATCATTAATTGATGCTTATGGAATGTCAGAAGGTTAATAATAACGTATCATTAAAATATTCGGTGATTGAATAATAGCATTTTTTTTTAAATCTTCAGTTTTCTTTTAAAGTTGGGTTAATTTTCATTACCGGACCCATAACTAAAATATATACTCCTCCAATATATACCTACTACTCCCTTTGCTAGTGCTGTTTTGTATTGTGAGGACCCCGCTTCTTGGGGGGGTGGGAAGAGTCCGGTTTTCGTACTTAGCCCTTCAAGTTGGACCATTTGAATGAGAATTCAAGATTTTGCGAACAATTTGTATTTCTTTTTGTTACAACAAAACAGTTAAAGTTCTGGCATTTGGGCTCCATTATGACCTTGCTTCAATGTCAGGGTCACTGCCGCCCACACCACTATTTTTTTTTTTAAAAGGCGACGTATTCTGATTTTTCCTCAATTGTTTTTCCAAAATTTGAGACTTTTTGTGTTAATTTTGTCCAAAGAGTAGGTACCTACCTTCTTCCTTATTTTTACAGTCCGAGAATCGTAAAGGTTAATAACCCAAACTATAAGGAAAGCACGTACATATCAACATTTGTAAGTCATTCCTGACTTTCCTCTTATGCCGCATTATTTATTACGGTGCCTTGTCGGTTTCCTCTTGAATAAATATAATTTTCTTACTGCAAGCTAGTGATGCAAACGTTTAATATTTATTCTCACAACAGACATCATTGCAAGCTTTAAGTATAAAAATTATAGCGTTGATTCATCGTGCTCTGTAATTATAGATACATCGCCAAGCAATATTTTAGCAACACACTAAGGTATACTTCATTATCTTTTGAGGTTTCTTAACTAAACCTATTGCATTAGGAATTCTCTGGTTGTTGCCCGCGACTTTATCTGCAAATATTTTTCATATCGAGAATAAAGGTAGAAATCTTTATGAAAATAAAGGTAGTTCATTTATTTCTTCAGGTGCTAGGTTTCAGGCTACATATTATATATCGATAGGTTCAGTGGTTTAGGCAGAAATAATGACTTCTACATGTTTAACATTTGCATAGATTTGGAATGCAATCAAACTTTTGTATTCGATAATAAAGTCTAACCGATGATATGGACAAGGATAGGGAGCGCAGGGCATTGTCGGTAAGGAGTAATATGTTTTCTCGCAGGTTCGCGTGATGCTCACGTGACGTTAAGGTCACACTATTTAAAACTTACTGCCAAACGTTATACACGTGCAACCTGTGGAGCAGTTACACTAAAAAAGCCTACAATGCTTTGCGCATCAATTATAACAACGCGTTCAGGGTTATGTTGGGGCTCCCCTGGCGATGCAGTGGCTCCGGCATGTTTGCCGAGTACAGAACGGATGGCTTCCAGGCGGTGCTTCGCAAAAGGACGGCCTCCCTGTGGTCTCGGCTAAAGGGTAGCACCAACAAGCTTCTGAGTGTGTTGTCGGATAGAGTGGAAAGCCAAATCCTGAGGCAGTGGTCGCTCATGCATGTCCAACATATTGATTGTTTTAAATTTTACTAAAATAGTTTATAAGTTTCTTCTACCAACAAAATTATTATTATATATACTTGTAACTTAATGTACCTGGTCTAAAATAAATATTTTCAATTTCAATAATCCAACTCCATTATTTTCTCCAGGTTATCAATAGCATTGGAGCTGGTGAACAATCCGCCGATCTTCTTTCTAGACGAGCCCACCAGTGGGCTCGACACAGTAACCACGACGCAGTGCGTCAAGGTGCTGAAACAACTGGCGAGGCAAGGCAGGACCGTCGTATGCACCATACACCAGCCTGCAGCTTCCCTGTTAGAGATGTTTGATCAGGTATGAATAGTGAAATGTGTAATGTGAATCGTGTTAAAGGGGAAGCGCTAAAGTAGCCAGAGAAATTCAAATTTTCTAACGTCATTTGCAGGTCAGTTTTAAGTTGTATTTTGATTAATTTATGTTTCGCGAGCGTAACAAATATGGTTTTATAGAGTTATTAAAATTACCAATACAACTTTCTTAGTTTATGTCATCCGATTGAAGAAATATTTCATGAAAAAGTCATTCTATGGGATGAAATGTGCTTCGAGAGTTGTATTGATAATTTGAATGATTATAACTCTGTAGATATGACGTGTTAAGGCCGCGAATTATATTTACTTTAACTTACAAGCTGACACTGTTCGGCAAAATTCAAAAAGGTATGAAAATTTTAATTTACCCTGGTGCTTTCATCTTAAGTGCTTCTTTTTATATCGTGCCATATGTTGTGTCTTCAAACTCATGCCATAGTGTAGAGATTGGTACAGTCACCCTTTTAATAGCGCGGTACAGTTATGCACCGGTCGAATACCTACCGCACTTGCCTTTCAAAATTATGTTGAAGTCAGCTTCCGGTGCAGCCGAATACCAGTATTTTATATGTGGCGACTGCATATCAGACTTCCAATAACAAGTAACATGAAGGTCCTTGGCAATCGTTTGGCTAGAATTTCGTCTTACAAACTACATGTAACGGCTGTCGACGCTCGTACCCACAGGGGAAGCTCTTAGCTTGTAGTCGCTTAGTTTATATGTTTTTACAGGATAGACCGGTTAAGCATACAACATCCTCACAGGATCACCTGCGCGATGGCATTAAAATACCACTTTGTTAACTTTTTTTCTCTCTAGAATTAATAGAAGGTACCACTATACTTGCTAGTATGAGCAGCATCCATCCATACATGGACAAAGGCAACCGTGCAAATCTAAACATAGAGTGTAGTAGACCAACCAGTTTCAAAGTACTCTTCGAACTGGAATTGTAGGAAGAAATTACGTTAGGCAGTGGTCATTTGTCCTTTCAAGGTGGACAAACTTGAACGCCTAATGAATCCATAAAAATGCGAACAGCGTACCGTTGCGTGACTTTCGATTCCCTGTCTGTAGCTTTCTTTTAATTTTTAAATGAGCATTAATAATTTAGAGCAAATAACCGGTTCTTTTATACGGCAGTTTTCAGAACACTATGTACGTTTGCGGGCGCATTTATATGCCAAAAATGTCATCGACGCAGACGCCGCGCGCTGGATCTGCTATTTTAGTAAAACAAGCTTTATAGTACGTAAATATGATTTGACGCTAGCACTGCAAAACATTTGATGAATACGAAGCAAAAAAAATGTCTCGCGGTCGCAGCGCGGTTAGTTACTTACGACTAAGTTCGTTGCCCGTCCATATTTTACTTTTTGTTTTATTTGATACTAGCTTTCGCCCACGACTTCGTCCGCGTGGCATACTTACTTTAGGTTAACGCTAACTTTAACCCGCGTGATGATCGAAAAAAATATCTTTCTCTCCCCTTTCCTTATTTAGGCGTAAAGACGTAACAAACAAACAAAAAAACTCACTTTTGCTTTTATAATATTGGATTTACAGGACCATAGATTCTACTCGGAATCTTGTAGTAATACCTAATTCTTCAGTTTTCCTGGTAACAAAGTGGTGTCGTTATACTCAACTGAAGAATAAGGTATTATGTTAATACGTATGTTAAGCTACAATGTGCTACATTCATTTGAATTTCGCTGGCTACACAGGCGCTTACCCATTAAATTGTTATTATACCCTAATGTACACACGACGGCACATCAACCTGTTCTAACCATTTTAACCTGAATCCTCTACTACGGTATGCGATCCGTAGTAGAGAGATCAGGTTATAATAGTTTAGAATAGGTTGACCTGCCGTCGTGTGTACCAAGGTCTATATTTAAGAAAAGGTGAAGATGAATATTTAACTCGATATTGTAAGTCATTAAATAAGATATTGCTTCACTTAGGGTTGCTATGATATAGATTGATGCATGTAATAGCTTTCTACCTAAACCAAAACTATTACTCATGATTAAAAAATCTTCGTCTAAAAATAAAAAATGTGCCAAAAAAATCAACCGAAAAAGTGTTAAACATCATACTTTTTAACATTCGAGTCTGCCTCAATCATTTAAATAATTACTTGCTAATATATTAATGACTGTAGATACCTACGTGTTTTTATCGAGACATCGAAAAAAAAACTGGTCTAGTAATTTATAGTTTTCAAGGAACTTTGTGTTTTGACGGACAAGAACTGAATCAACTGGCTCAGTCAGATACAATATCAAAACTGTAGCAAACTGGTTAGTTCTTTGGTTTTCATTTTTGTTAAGAAAAAATGGTATGTAGGTTCCACAGCTACGCATGTTGTCGCTACCTTAAGTAGGTAGTCGCGAGTAATATCATGAATACACTTACCAAATATCAAAAGAGATTTTCTTGTGATTATTTTTCCGACCCAAATATCGACCAATAGAATTGCACCATTCGACGTCACGTGGTACAACCTACATGGTATTATACTGAAAATTTTTTGAAAATTTTCTCTGGTCGTTGTTATGCATAAAAAACAAAACATCCAGTCAAATTAACCACACGTCAAACTGACAGGTTGAATTCAATTGTGAAAATTGGAGATTTTGCATGAAAATGAGTCGATTTGGAGTTTGTGCAATTCTATTGGCCGACATTTGGGACGGAAAAATAATCCCCCGAATACCACACGAGCTTCAAAATTATCTGGCATTTCCCGATAGGTTCCCTGCAAACAAATAAAATCGTCAAGTTTTTCAGGAAAAATCACTCGCGCTTCGCGCTCGTGATTTTTTAACCTGAAAAGAAAAACTTGACTCCTTCATTTGTTTGCAACGAACCTATCGGAAAATACCCGATAATTTTGAAGCTCTTGTGGTATTATATGTGAAAAAACGGTTTCTACTTTGAAATGAGACATATTTCGTAAAAGTATGGCTTCCAAAATACAATGTTCGTGAAACCGTAATTCGTTTATCAATGCAGTAAGAGATTTTTTTTTATTTTGGTAAGTGTACATGATATTGCTCGTGACGATACGGTACGCTACGTAAATCTAATTTCACAACTCGTGAAAATCAAATACAATTATATGAAACTAGCTTTTGCCCGCGGCTTCGCTCGCGTCCACCCCCCATTTTAGGGAAGTGGGGGGTACAAAAAGTAGCCTATGTCACTCTCCATCCCTTCAACTATCTCCACTTACAAAATCAAGTCAATTCGTCGCTCCGTTTTGCGCTAACAGACGGACAAACACACATACACTTTTCCATTTATAATATTAAGTATGGATATAGATTAGACTTACTTCTACTGAAAGAAAGAAACAAACCTATTAAAAAACCATTTAGGTAATAGGTTTGTTTCTTTAGAAACCTAATTCTTCCTGTTAGATGGGAAACTGATCTTTCTCTTTCATGAAAAACCTACTGAACGGATTTAGATGATTTTTGGCACACAGATAATTTAACACGTCCATTAAATAAAAACTGAACTTAACGTGGTCGAAGCCACAGGCATAAGCTAGTGGTTTTCTATTATTAGACTTTTTAAACGTAATTACCTGTTGGATACTGCCAATGTTTACATCGTAGGAACTTATTTCTCCGCTATTACGGAACCATATGCTGTCCGTCTGTGTGTCAGGGTCTCTTGCTCAACCTTGAAATTGGCATACCTACCTAGATGAAATCGCACCTGTTTGTTGTGAAAGATTTATAAATATATCTTCGAATATTCTAGAGAGTTTAATTTTGTATCAATTTATCAATATACAACCTGACACTGATCTGCAAATTGCAAAAAAGCTGTCCAAGTGTGAGTCGGACTCACGCCCCGAGGGTTCCATACAAGCTTGCGACATAAACGGCCTTATCTTTTGACTGCGTAGATTTAGAGGGTTGAATTTTTCAAAACTCTAAGAACCATATATATATAGAATCATCAATTCGATACCTCCACGAGTTCCCGGTATAAGGAACTCTTGACAGTCAGATGCTCAACAAAGTGATCCTGGTAGTTGAATTTTCCTTTTGAATTAGGAAACCCTATAAACGTAAGAAAAAATGAGCGGGCTGCCTCAGCGTATCCTTTGGTGAATAAAGTTTGTGTATGATTTCCTACTGCAGACCGATCAAATAATGAAATAATATCAATGAATGTTTTATTGATTAAGGAAAATCAAAACATATTATTAAAACAGTCTAATGTGTTATGTTACAAGAACATAACAATTACAATGTTATATTTTACGAAGTAACACAATATGTTATTATCATATCATTAGTCAGAATTATTATTAAAGTTATTAACTCGTCCACACCTTTAATCGTGACTTATTGCACTTGTGATATATTTCTGTTTGTAGTTATAATGTTATTTTATTGTTAGTAGGAATCAAAGTCAACTTGTTAATGTTGTAGGTAAGTGCTACTGGTAGTTTATTAGGTACCTAATACTTTACATACAGTACATAGTGTACAATTATAGCTTCGGTTAGGATACCTAGCAGTGGCTGTGTTTTTCGGCCGCAATTAAATGATTTTCTGAATCCTTACTAATATTATAAAAGCGAAAGTAAGTTTGTTTATTTGTTGGTAACCCTTTTTTTCCGGGTGGGAAATCATCAAATGACTTCCCCCGCTCTGGGCGGAGCGGGGGGCATGTCAGACTTTTACTGACTAAAACCCACCCATGTTCCTTCTATTGCCCTTTACGTTCCGGGGCCGCGGTACCTCTTTCGAACAACCCGCAACCACGGCAGGCGGAGGCTCTGGCAAGCCCCTCTGCTTTGCTGAGATTTCTTTGAGGCGCGCGTGAAACACGAACGCGCCGTCGGCACGGCCTGTCGTCAATAGACGGACGGACGGTGAGCTACCTATTGCTCACCGTCCATAGCCCGTCGCCCGGGGCGTCTCCCGCGGCGGCTGGGTTGGTTTGAGGTTCTCTCCCTCAAACGCCCGGCCTCCTCCTTCACTAGCATTACTGCTTCGCAGAAGGAGGTGACCGCTTCCCATTCCCTCTCGCTCCGGACCATGGCCTGAACCAGGGCCGGACGCGAGAGATCGCCGCCGCCGATCGTCTCAACGAGGGCACGGCGGTGCTCCGCCCAAGCTGGGCAGACCGCCACTGTGTGCTCCACCGTGTCCTCAGGGCGATCGTCACAATGGTGACACCCGGGCGTTTCCTCCCGCCCGATTATGTGCAGGAACCTCTCGAAACTTCCGTGTCCGGTGAGGACCTGCGTCAGGTGGTAGGTGAGGACGCCATGACGCCTCTCCAGCCATTCCTCAAAGAGGGGACTTACCGCCACTATTGTGGCGTGCCCTGCACGAGGTTGCGACAGTCGCTCTCTCCATGCCACCATGAGATCGCACCGGAGGTCTGTCCGCTGAGCGGCAATTTGCCGCGGCAGCGGAGTTTCCCCCCGGTGTTAGTTACCCCTTCACGCTTTAATGGCTAAACCGATTTTGATGAATTTTGGTACAGAGATAGTTGGGAACCAGGAGACGGACATAGGCTAACTTAAAAAAAAAGTGGGATATGAGGGAGAACGAGGGAAGAAAAGGGAAAACTTTGCGTTGCTATTACAAATCAATAAGGTGCAAGAGCAAAAACTGCAGGTAAAAGGTACTGTGTTATACCGAATTTAACGCG
The DNA here is from genome assembly GCA_905475445.1 of Ochropleura plecta. NCBI lineage: Eukaryota > Metazoa > Arthropoda > Insecta > Lepidoptera > Noctuidae > Ochropleura > Ochropleura plecta. The sequence goes on from FR997739.1 coordinate 12,548,197, forward strand.
AGCGAAGCCGCGGGCAAAAGCTAGTATTTTATATAATTGTTAAACCTACCACGTTTGGGGTAAAAACGACATCATTGTCGTATTTACCTCAAAGGTTGACTGGTATGGTACAGAATGCCTTATGTATAGTATGACATTAAGTCCGCCTATGTATGTACACACAATAGTGGTACTATTGTATGTACATACATGAAGTTTAAATAAATACATTTTAAAAATATTACTTCTCATTTGAATCGGATTTTACAATTTCATGGGTTTCTTTTTCAAGGAACCCTAGTTCTTTTAACTGAAATAAAAGTAAGCGTGTTAGATTAGCCGGAAGAAACAGACAATGATTATCAAAGTCCATATGATATCTAATTTTGCATTCAGTAAAAATATTTTGAAATTAGGACACATCAATTTTATTTATTTGTATAGTAGATGTAAAGCCAATTCAAGTATTGGTGCTTGTCTTAGTTACCATCGAATGCAGGATATAATGAATTACTGAATGTTATTGACATGTTATTGCTGTTGGTAAAGATATGTAAGAAATGTTTTTGTGTAGATACCTTAAAATTCAAGGTATTGTATAATATAAAAAGTCAAGCAGACAAGTATTGTACAAAGGGAGAATGCCAATACTCAGCAGTAAGTTAATATATAATAATACTTACTATTTTTTTGTGAATGGCATCTCGCTGTGCAACCTATGAGGTTGTCGTCTGCTTAGTCAGGGCGGCAATTCTGGCGACTATTACGATGAATATAAAAAAACTTTTTTGTAAAAAAATTAAATCGACTTCCGGAAGTAAAGTAAGACGGTTTTGTTTTTTAATTTTAGCATTTTTAGTTATGGTATGATGATAGTAAACATAATTATTTCTATCGAGTATTCATTTTCCATTGTTATTACTAAAAGATTAGCAGATCCTCCATATAGCCGTAGAGAAAAAAGTATGTATTATAGACGATAACTCATAAACTCCCTAAGCAATATAAGTAAAATTGATATATGTATATTCCCACCTGGGAAGTATCCCTATCAAACAAAAAAGAATTTTGCAAATCGGTCCAGGTGTCTTTGAGTAATCGGTGAACATAAATTAAAAAAAAAACAAGAAAGATTCTGACGAAAAGACAACCTCCTTCTTTTTTTGAAGTCGGTTTAAAAGCACATGACAGCTTTTGTTCTAATTGTTATAATTGTGTTCTAAGTGTTACCTACGCGACAAATATTCTTGCATAGTATAACATAGTACAAGTTGCAAGAGGTTGTATTTAATAAGTTCGTGCCGATCGTGAGTAATTGCGTGCGATTGCTATTGTTTCATTATCATTGTTATTATTTACATAATGATTATAATCACCGTTATTATACAATGTTCTGTGATTTACTCGGAGATTGGTTAGGTTAGCTAAGGAGGATTGATTCTAGGGATGTGGGAACATGGATGGGTTTTTGTTAGTCGAAAGATGCGGATGGGAAATCATCAAAATTGATCCTTGATTTATGTTGAATAATAAATAGGAGGCTTTAAAGCTAATGAATCAGCGGCTCAGTTCTTAAAGAAGATGAAGAGAGAAGCTTCTATTGATTTTTACGATACATTTCAAAGAAAATAGTACAACCAAGACTACCCACTGACCCAACCTTTGCCATTGGGAAGCAATTTCGGGATTGATTCAAAAATAACTTTGACGTTTAAAAAAAATTGTAGTGGGTTATATTGTACCTAATGATATATGCTTTACTTATCAAATGTCAATAAATGTAGATATTTGATGAGGTTTCGATGCAGTAAAAAATTATACACGAAAAGCGATCATAAACATTTGTTTAGTTGAGAAAACTAGTACAGAAACTAACCAATCTTTTACTAATCACGATATCATTACATGAGCATTCCTTTATCTCGCAACATGCCAACAAGACTGACGTCAAGATATCAGGTGAAAGAAAACAAATACCTAAATACAATGTTGCTGAAGCAAATGTATTATTATCGATGCCACACGTGTCACTGTGCAGACTAGGTCATATTTCACGGTCATTAGAAGCCAGATAAGGTCTAACAATAATCTCTCTTCGTGGACGTTGTGGGGCTTGTGATCGGTCCGTGGGACCGTGGCTAACATCGAGACACTTGCGTAACTTCAAAAGCTCGTTCATTCAAAGAACTACGAATTAACGGATGGTGATCCGACCGTGGATCTTTAATAGTTGTTAGAAGTCAGACAGTTTCCGACAGTTCCGTGTGGTCCCGGAGTATAAGAATACGGCCACCCCATCTCATCCCGTGGGTGTCGTAAAAGGCGACTAAGCCACCTTTATTTTAAAAGTAGAATATATGTCGTATCCATCAGCACCTATTAAGTTAATAAGCAAGCTGGCTTGTACATCCTTCGCTTCTTTGTACACTCCTGAAGCTTTTAGAAAAACCTTAAACTGTTTTAGCCACTTGCGCCACGTGTCAGCACGGTTCGCCGGACCACCTTCTAACACTAGTTCGGCTGGTGGTCTCGCGTGTTCCATATTTACACGTACTGTACACAACAACACACTAAAACCACGTTGATAATGTCAAATTATTACTTCCGAAAGCGTAATTCGAATTTAAGCTATCACCATGAAGTGAAACACAATCTTGCTAGATAAAGACTGATTTGTTAGATTGTGCGGTATGCGAACTAAACATTATTATAGGGCTACCCTCAATATATAACAATAACATACAACACTGATGAATATCGTAAAAGGTTCTGCAAAACACTCGCTATTTGAAGTGGCAAATATGGATATCCCCAAAAACCTTAGACAGTACGCGTTCACAATATGATCTCTGTCTCCTATTAAGTTCCCTGTTTTTTGGGCTAGTAATGATCCAGTATTTTTCTTTTACAGGTTTACGTGATTGCCGACGGCCTTTGCATATACCAGGGCGACACAACAGCCATGGTTCCTTTCCTACAGACCGTCGGCCTGCCCTGTCCTAGGCATCACAACCCTGCTGATTTTAGTAAGTATCTGGTAACCTTGGTCGATACCAAGCATATATTATACCACTATCATTATTAATACTTGTCCATACCTATGCTGAACATGACAAAAGAATTTTTAATTCAGACGAATTTTGTTGCACCGTTAAGTGTGCATAATTATTATGGTTTGACCTTATTTTTACGTTGATTGCACCAACTGCAACAGTGGATAACTAAATTACAGTCATTCAAAAAAAACTTCAAATTAAAATCAGCATAATTAGCTTGTAACTTTAAATTACGGTCCATAAAGGTCTCCTATCTCACCCCCAACATTGTAGTTCTGATAATTATATATGTTACTGTAAAAGCCCGGACTACGGTAAATCTTAAGATTGTCCAGTAAAACCTAAGATTTACCGACATGAGTTGGTAAATGTAAGTATTTATTATAAAGGGACGACTTTTTCGGACTTTTGCCATTCCAATTCAGTACATGCTAGGTTTTACCAATGCGGGCTGGTAAATGTTGGTTTTAGGAATAATAAGGCGTAAAAATTATTTGATATAATTATCGTTTGGCTGTTTAAAACTTCGAATTTACAATGGCATACTTTTAAGATGGCAGAATGAAATTTAGTATAATTACGATTAAAAGTTGAGTTCATTAACAACATTATATCGTTTAGCATAATGTTCATTTAGAGCGATGATTATTTGGTATAATTTCACTTTTCATTCTATAAAGATGGCTGAATATCATTAAGAAAAACTTTAATAGGCATATAAGTCTTTAAACTGACATGGTTACTAACATTATTATTAACGGTTAAAACGGGGTATTTACCATGTTTGTTATTAATTTTGAGTTTCCAATATTTTGGCGTGAACTGATATGGTGAGTTACAATTATACCAAAAATATTAAGGCAAAAATAAGATTTTTGGGAATAATATAGAAAAATAGATATTGTTTTTAGTAGGTTACCCGGAACTCAACTATTTAGATTAGGTTGACTCCTTAACAAAAATGAAATGGGTAGGTTAAGTTAGGTTAACACCGGGACCCCTACGCACGTGCCGAGCGAGCGCAGCGAGCGGTGCCGCGGCAGCGGCCGGCGAGTGGCAGAAACGACTTGTATTAATAGAAAAAAAGAGATTGCTTTTAGTAGGTTACCCGGAACTGAACTATTTAGATTAGGATAATTACTTATTGAATTAAATGACATTATTTCATAGAAATAAATAATTAAAATAAATGACAACAAATAATGACAAAGATGATGCTAACTATAAACTTTCTGCGATAGGACAATTCTGCCGTTTAATGATTATCGATATGAAATATATATGCCAAAAGACTATTCTGACTGTGAACTTTCTGCGATCTGATGTTTCTACTTTTAAATATTATGGATATGAAATAAATGTCTAGAGATGATTCTGACTTATAAAATTATGAGTTTTGAATGTATCTTAAATTATGACGTTCTGCTATAAAGGGTGGACCCGGTTTCCTCGACATTTACCGTTCCTCTAATGTAAATCCTAAGATTTACCAAGTGAATGATGGTAAAAGTTCGAATCCCAAACTTTTATGGACATTTACCATTCATAATCGGTAAATCTTAGGTTTTACTGGAAAATCTTAAGATTTACCGTACTTCGAGCTTTTACAGTAACATGTATACGAAATACACGTGTAGGTACTTCTGACTCAGATTTAGTTGCGACGTCAATTCAGAACTCTCGTTAATAGAATCGAGAAAAATATTGGTTCGGTAAATCAGGCATTACGTACTTTGCGGTAATCTGGAACAACCCGTAGACTGTGGAGGCACACAATAAATAATAGTAGGTACTGACGTAGTAAAGAGTCCAAATCATAGATTTAGCAAAGGAGTTTGTTTGTCTGTTTTTAATATTTCTGTGGTCACGAAACACATGCCGAGTAAATAATAGGTTAAGGTTAATATTTACTTATAAAAATAAATAAAAAGCTTTTATTATACATTACACAATGACCACATCCGGTGGCTACAGTACCTACTCACCTACATTATGGTAAAATCTATTATTATTCAATGACTAGCTATTGTGCCAATTCTAGGTTGTAATTATAAAAACAATACCAAAGATATTGTGTGCCTACAATTATTGCTTTATGTTTATAGGATAGTCCTTACTAATATTATAAAAGCGAAAGTGAGTTTGTTTGTTATCTCTTCACGCTTTAATGGCTAAACCAATTTTGATGAATTTTGGTACAGAGATAGTTGGGAACCAGGAGACGAACATAGGCAATAAAAAAAAAGTGGGATGTGAGGAGAAAGAGGTAAGAAAAGGGAAAACTTAGCGTTGCTATTACAAATCAATAAGGCGCAAGGGGAACTGTGTTACCCCGAATATAACGCGAGCGAAGCCGCGGGCAAAAGCTAGTATGTTATATTTTTGTTATACAAGCTGTCGTTTTGTACCCTCGTCAAATTCAAGCAGCTAATGATTCTCGACCCGAATCTATAATGAAATTTGTCGTGTTTATATATGCTCTAGTTCTATAACTCCCCAATCTTAGGTACCTACTTCCAGTGTCTATCTAGCACAGTTCACCAGTCTATCTAGGCAGCAGCTAATCTGCAAGGGAAACGACACTGAAGCAAGACAAAGGTCAAGACATTTGTGATTCAAATAGCTATTTAATTACGCAAAGTATTATTGTTATTTTAAATAATCCATTGTAGTCTCTCCAAACTTACATAGTATTATACCTAGCTGTCATAATGTAGACTTAACTAACATAAATAATTAGAAGAATCCATTGATTTAGCGTTGTATAACTGTTTCGTCTATTAGTGAATTTTAGAGCACTCTGATTTTACTATTGTATGAAGTACTAGAGAAGTAGGAAGATGTACTATGATTGTCTTATTCAGTGATAGAGTAAAGTGTAACTCATGTGGGGGCGATTTCATTAGTCCTACTCTCAGTTGCTCTTTACTTATTAACAGCCCCACAAAATGTTAATGAAATTTTTCACGCATTCTAACAGTTCAATTTCTCTATCCAGTTATAGAATTAACGGAAACCCCTGAATTTATAACAATGCTATCCAAAGAAATAATGAACGGCCAACTTTTTAAATCGGCGAAATTGGACCAACCACCGAGCGAGCCAAACACAAACCAGATGCAGTTAAAGATTAGTTATCAGACGGACGATTCAAATGAAACAGAAATAATCCTGTCAAATGAAAAGTGTACTTACAAAGTACCAAAGTTCGAAGGGTCAAGTGTCTCCATAAGTTCGTTGTCCATTCAGTTGTCTAACGGTAACTCTTCGATGGCCTGGATGAAGATGCAGAAGTCGGATTCATCGGAATACTCCACGACGTTTTGTGAACAGTTTTCAATTTTGTTGGTGAGGATGTTGAAGCAAATACTCAGGAATAAGCCAGGTAAATGCCTAATAACATAACATGTTTATTTTTTGTCTTAGTGATGTGAATATCTCCTTAATGTCAAGATATAAGTTCAAATACATTTTTTTTAAACAAAGGAGCATTGTGCAAGACTGATGGCAATAATCTACCCTGAATTAGTGAAAGGAGAAAACGGGTAGCCTTTCGCTAGTTATTTCGAGTTGAGGTTCAAATTCATTTATTTCAGTCAGGTCCACGCCCATAACAGAAAACATAGTTTCAGACATTATTGAAACAACATTCAAAAATAAGTAATAACTAATACATACAATTTCGCATAAATAAGTCATTTTCATTTTTGAGGCGATGATGCACCAAATTTCACATATTAATTCACTTTCAACATTCAATACTTAAATATGAGTTCCGAATCCATATATCTAGTAACGTAGAGTCCCATTAAGGGGATCCTAAAGATGACAGCATGGATTAATATGTTTTTCCATTTACAATTTTCAGGTCTCTGCATCCAGTTCGTTCACCATCTGATGTGCGGCGTGCTGATCGGCACGTGTTTCTTCAACATGGCCAACGATGGCACGCAGATGTTCAATCACCTCAAACTATGCGTTGGACTCGTCATATTCTTTTCGTACACGCAGATTATGGTTCCAGTTCTTGTATGTTAGTATCGTTAAAATTCTTTTACGATTATTTATCCGATTTATGTAATTTGGCAAAGTGGTTCGGCTCCAGTAGTTTCCACAAGTCTTTTTTTGTTAATCGTTTACCGTAATACTTTGCTCTAAAAAGAACCTAGTCAACTATGTCAACACTTTTTGTTGCTTTTTTTGTTGATTCATTGTGGTTACTAAAACTGATGACGAAACTTAACTTTGACAATAAAATTAATTACAATTTTATTTATGAAAAAAATTGATATAAGATTAAATTTTAATTTCTTCGGAATATTCTTTCTTCAAGTCAGAGCAAGCGCCACGTATCACAACTTCTCCATTCCTATTGAATCTAATAAATTTTTTTCTCATTTCAGATCCCCAAGAAGTAAAACTTGTAAAGAAAGAGCACTTCAACTGCTGGTATAGTCTCACCCCTTACTACGCAGCCCTCACAGTATCCAAACTGCCCATACAAGTGTCGTTCAACATCTTATTCTCTACCATCGTCTACTTCATGGCCGGTGTCCCGTTCTCTGCGATACGCTTCTTTGCTTTCTGCCTCGTTGGCAACGTCGTGTCTTTGTGTGCTGAGGGTTTCGGCATGGCGATTGGATCTGTGTTTAATGTTACGGTGAGTTGGATTGCCATAGTTTCTATCTGTTGTTAGAGTTCTTATTTTAGAAATTCCCACTAAGAGCTCTTGTTGCTATACGAGGGCAATGTTGATGGGTATTGGATTTTCGTCTGCAAAGACGAAGGGTTATAATGGAACCTAACTGAAATCTGTCACTCCTCATTTTGCCCTGTGCTGGAGATCCAGATATCTCTTGATTACAGCTTCATCCTGCACGTGCACTAATTATTTTATTGCTATTGGATACGCAGCAGCATCGTTGTCTTCTTTAATGATGCCTTTGTTATCTGTATTTTTTCTTGTATATTAAAACTTGTTTTTTTATTTTTCCAGAATGGGTGTGCCATCGGACCATCGGCAATAGCTCCCTTCCTAGGCCTAGCAATCTACGGCTTTGACTTCGCTCACGAGATCCCTCTCATGATGAACATTCTCATGAAGACCTCTTTCATCAGGTGTGGTATCGTCGCCATGGTGCTTACAATTTTCGGCTTCGACCGACAACCTTTAGCATGTGACGATATGTATTGTCACTTCGCTAAACCAGACGTCTTGATTAAGTACTTAGACATAGAAACGACTTCGGTCTGGTTTGAAATCGGAATTATTGTTGGTATTATGCTTGTGTTCCGATCTTTGTGTTACATCGGTCTAAGATGGCGGTTCGATACATGAGTTCACAATTTTATAACTGCCTTTAAGGAGTTTTATTTTTTAATTGTGATATAAATAATAAAATTGCATTACACATTTCTGTTAGTACAAACTGATTTTTGATTTCTTGTTTAATTTAAGGTTAAATTATTTACTTGTAGTTAAATTAACGGTTAACACGGATCTAAGTTCAGTTATTTGAATATAAGAATATGTTACTGGGTCTTTGTCTGAAATTGTTTAGTAAAAAAAAACCTTTATTTACATATGTTATTCTAAGCGTTGTAAAAGATTTTTTTTTCAGAAGTTCGGGTCAAAATTACAATACAAGTGGTATTGTGGTATTTACCGATTCATTGGTTTTGTTTGCCTAATTCTAGAATAGGCATACAATAGACGTATTGTTGTGACTAAATACTTAACAGTAAATTCTCAAGTGACCTGAGTCTTTGCCTGGAAAAATCGTTTTAGGGTTAGAATCACTGTGTTATTTTCTTCAAGTAAAAAAAATATCGGAAAAGACAGGTATAATAGTAGATTCACTCAACTCACATTGCAAATGCTGAACTGTCTGCCTACTTTTGCAAAAGTAACTAGATTTTGAAAATCTCTAAACCTCACAAATCACTCATTTTTTTGCCACAAAATATTATATTATACACAATAGGTATGTATCTAGCCAAAGATACTATGTACAGGTACATTTGTGACTGATATTTCTATGAGGGTAAATTAAAAACTAGTGAAATTTCATGACAAGTATTTTATTTGTGGAAAATACACGTATTTCCTTTTTTTCAAACCTAAATGATTTATTTGCGAGTATGGATCTGGTATTAAATGATTCATTTGCAACGGTATCTTACGGTTATTTTCCTTACGTCTTTGAAGTTTCACTAGTAAATTTATAAGGCCCTATAATTTAATTAGATTATAATCAAGGCGGTGTACTCATTTCTCTTGCCCTCAATTTGTTTTAGTTCGGTACATTAACTTAATTTAAATAATCATAATGACCTATTTAAATGTAATGACATTTCTTAAGTATAATTCATTTAATTAAAACTTGATATGAGTCCTCTTTATGTCTCCAAAAGTGAATATAATAACTAACAAATCAAGTATAAATAAAATTTATGACGATACTTAGGACCTGCAGAGGATTCTGTTATTCCATGTTTTCTAAACTATGAATAAGGAACTATTAAAATGAAATGTACTCAAAAGGTATTTCAAATTTGGCTATGAAAATAAAAAAAAATATAAAATCATGGTGAGTACCTTAATTAAAATAACACTTTTGGAGGATACAAGTATATTTTGTAAATATTAGTACTAGATATTATTTTAATGGGACCATTAATAGTGTGATATTTATAAGCGAGCAGCCCAGTACTTCAATAGGAATATGTTATATTGTAAAATAGTTTGGTGTTGGCATTTGATCATTTAAATTTATATGATAATAGAAATTGGTACCTGTGGGTCATATAAAAAAGAGACGTACAGTTTAACCAGAAAAAGAAAGCGTTTAGGTATTTTTTGTGTTTCTAAATAAGCGCGAATGTTACGTTACACAGATAAAACTTACTTTTTATGATGTTTTTTGAATCCTACGATCATTATCGAGGCGCATACTTTTACTGGGTGACCTGTACATATTTTTTGTAAGTTCTACTCCATCTGAAGCTCCCAGCTCTAGCATCTGCAGATGTCCGAATATTAAATTTCTGGCAAATAATGATGCCACTTAAGTCAGGTGCCAACGTAAATATTTACTTATTACTTTATTGTCAAAAAAAAAAAACGTTGCTAATGGTACTTTGTAGATGAATTGTACCAGTAGTAGGTATGTTTTCCTATTGGCCGAAATCTCTAGAACATTTTTGATTATTTGAATCATGTATTCCAATGTACAATACATTGTAAAAGAAAAGTTTCTGTCTCATTCCTAATAAATTATAGTGGTGGTAAATATTAGTTTAGATGTATTGGCTGTCACACAGCAAAAAATAAACGTGATATAAGTAATTTATGATTGATATTTAGGGGTTTACATAACGTTAATGTTTTAAGCAAAAATAATACTAATTCCTCCAAGATTGCAGCCAAATGACATGACAGTTATAGCCGCTACCTAAGTGATTGTATTTAACTAAAGTCTATTGAATTGTGCAAGTTTTTACAGCGAATTTTGGCCAAAAAGTAGCCAATGAGTTGCTCAATGAGCAAAGTCGGTGGTTTAGAGTTTGTCTATAGACGCGTAATGGCCTTGCAAAGTAAAATAGCATAGCAATCAATTCTTTGGCTGCTAGTTTCAAGTCATATTTGGGTCTAGTAACTTTACGGTCGTGAGCAATGCTTCACAATTTGCTTATCTGCCTAGCCATTTCACAACTAAGTTGGGGACGGCTTCCAGTCTAACCGGATGCAGCTGACTACCAGTATTCTATATGGAGCGACGAGCGTGTATGCTTACCTGACCTCCACAACCCAGTTAGCACTAGGGAACACGAATTTATTTTTAGTTTTAGGGCAGGATTATTGTTCTTGGCCGAAAAACACGATTGACTCCGATCACAAATTACAACTTAAACTGTGTCCTTAGCCTTACATTACGAGGTATTATAACAGTGATATTATTTATTTGAAATGAAACAACTAACGGCCTGCATTCGTCAAATGTGTGTAAAAATAAAGCTTTTTATACTTTTATATGAAATCGAAATAAAAAATATAAAATGACAAGTAAATAATAGTTTTATTTATCCTTATTTTTAGGGCAGTAACAATACACGAAGGGCGAATTTCACCAATAGAATAGAACGCGGTCAGCACTTATAAACTGCGTTCAATTAAAAAACAATGTTCAAACACGTTAATCTTCGACACCACCCAGCAACATTTTAGTTGCTAGCTTAAAAGATAGGATGGCTTTGAACCCGATAGGTGGCGCTGTTGTGGCATAGGTATATATCTCGAGATTTCGTAGTTACTATTACACCCGTGCTACTACTGCGTACTAGCGATGCGTTTCGCTAGTATTCAAAATACTGATGACACGCACAGCTTTTGAAAGTAGATCGCGTTCAGTTTTAGTAGTGAAAATCGCCATAAAAAGTAGTGACTGAAGGTAAAACCTATTTAAATGAAAATATTGTGAGTATTTAGGCTCACAAATGGTTGACAGAAATCAGCAACCACATTATGTTTTGTACTTATAATTAAAGAAAATGTTAGCAAAAAAGCAATACTTATGAACGCATGTAAGGCCAATAAAAGAGATAAGTAACCAGTATTCGACTAAATTTTTTTTTTGTTTTCTATTAAGTAAATAAATTCAATTTTTTTCGAAAACATTCAAGTTTTATAAAAATAATATTTTATCTGTATCTGACGACCATGGTTATTTATCTCTTTTGCTGTCTGCACGTTAACAACAATGGGTATCGTGATTAAATCCAGATTCTACTTATACTCTATATGAAAAAATTTACTAGGAACAGTACCTAAAGGAGAAAGCACATTTAAATACACAGAGCAGCATTTTCTCGCATATTTTTTCTTATCTGTCACTTACAATTGCAACTCGCTAAAGTAAAAGGTCCAGTCACACATTAAAGTACAGCTAAAGCTAATTAATGCTTGCGACCCAACTTTTCAACCTACCAATACGGCCATGATCACTGTGGAAACGGGTTTTATCAACGAAAAAATAGACAAAATGACAAGACTAGATATTCTATCGTCATAAGTATGGCGATGCTAAAAATGTAGAAAATAATTTTTCATCTACCTTTCTCACTTGGGGATAGAATGTCAAATAGTCTATATCACACCGGAGCTAGACAAGATCCTTTTTATTCTTTCATGTTTATTGATCTGTACTGATATTGCATGCGTCTTGTTAGCTAGCCGTGCGTGAACGCGGGAGTCCGCTGCTTACGCGCTTCCTACTCGCACGCGCATTATAAATCTGAACTTAATGTTTTTGTAAATGTGTAAAAGGGGAATAAAGTATTTTTTTTTCCATTGATTCTTAACTCAAGACAATTATTTTCACGTTCCCCCTGAAACCTCTTCTTATATGTGGCGCCCAACGTAATCTGTGTTTCCAGGTTCATGATCCATTCAAGTCGCGAGTTCATGGGCTTCTCTTGGATTAGTCCCATTGTCGACCTCACCTTTGTCTTCATGATAACGTTTGGGGTCAAGAGTAAGCCCATCTTATTTTTTTGAAATGTTTTTCTCGGTCCTACTGTCGCCATTTATGTGACAGGTTCAGATAGATACTCCAAATTGCTGATGATTTGTAAATGTGATTTTACCCTAATTTTGAAAAGCTATTATTCTACAGTCTAGCTGCTTTGTGTATAAAAAGAAGACTATGAATTCGTCTACAAAACATTAGTTTTTCTTTCAAAATATACGATATCTCTGTAGATAAATAAAAAATATATTCTATCTCTTTCCTGCTCCCTTGTCGCGTCGTTTCTTAACATGTTTCTTTGTTTTAGTTTTCCTTCTCTCAGCTTTCTCTTCTTTGACGGCCTTTTTCCTGAGTTTTTTACTGTTGGGTGATTCGTCTCTTGGTCGTGCGCTGGTTTTGCTCTGTTTCGATGAATCTGAAATTTTTAATAAATGCTTGGTAAATATTTTTCAGTAATATTTCATTACAACGTTACGTAACACTTTTATCCTGATTGCAACTGGTTGAAGAATCTTAAATTATATGAATGGTCTGAGTCATAATTCGACAGCACGGTTGGCGCAGTGGCTAACCGTTTGACCAATGCGCTATGTGTTGCGGGTTCGATCACCGCACAGAAAAAATATTTGTTTAGCCTACAGATAGTTGTTCCGGGTCTGTCTGTGTATGTGAGTTTAAAGGTTTGCAAACGCACCCACGATATAGGAGAAATTCTAAATATCTAGTGGAGCCTTCATTGACTAGCTGAAAACACTAACCCATACATACACCTTCTACCAGAGTTGACTCCACTTTAGTAATTTAATTCAGTTTAGTTTTTGCGCTATACTGTATTAGTCCAAGATTCCAGGGCCGAAAGATGATGCCATTCCTCTGGTAAAAAAAAGTGCCATAGCATAGTGCTAGTTTGGGCTGACAGCCAATATCCAGATATCAGGTGCTGAAGTTACGTAAATATATTACTTACAGTAAGTGCTGGATGTTCAATATAAGTATTAAAATAATTCTGAGTATTGAATATAAAATCTAGATTTCTTCACGAAGTTTAAAGCGTCTGGCTAATATTTCTGTCAGCAGTACTCGTTTTTAATTTCAAAACAATGTTCTGTTTTTGGGCGTTTCTCTGTAAACTGGGCAACTCATTGTCTCAACCTAATATTGTTTAGAAAAATAACATTTCATAAATATTTCGTAGATAATTTCAAAATATAATAACTTAATCTACCTATGCTCAACGTTTAAAATCCAAAAAATATAATATTAATGTATCAAAATCGCTTTTAAAGTCCTTAAAAACCAGTCCCCTGACGTGTCACAAAAGCAAAATAGTCACTTCAGGATAAATTAATTAGAGACAAAAACTATCGGAATCAACCAAATTCTTTAATTATTCAACCAATATTGTTTAATTGTTACTTAGACTTAATTATTTTTTTATAATTATTATTTTGTCATTCTAAAAAAGTTATCGAAACTTTGTCTCCGGGTTTTGCGAACAGTTCCCCTGTCTTTATTTCAAAATACGTACCACGTAGTGTAAAGATTAAACAACGCCATTTGTACAAGTAACGAAACGAAAACAATCTGAAGTTTGCATGGTTGCCACAATTGGGGCCTGGACTCTACCTTATTAAGTACTATGCGAGAGTCCTTCCGTAGAAGACGCATAGTAACCTGATCGCCCACAGTCCTCTGGTAAGAATTATTTGTATTTCGATTTCTGTATTTTAATGATTTCTTAAATAGTTTACAATTGTTACAATAGATACATACTTGCTATGTATTCCAAAATATCATGGATAAATTACATTTAGTGCTACTCTTTAATAAAATCAAATTAAACATTCCCCTGGGAACAATCCCCTGTCTATCAACACGACAGGGGATTGTTTTTACGTCCAGGGTACTGTTTAATTTACTTAACTTCTTCTTACTGCTCTTTTCCCACATTATGTGAGGTTGGCACTTCATGTCATCTTCCCCCACTTCACTCTTAAGTATATTTGTTGTAATTTTAGGTACATCTGTGTTTTGAGTATGTCATTGAAGAAGAAAAAACTCAGATATTTTTTCTCTTTCTCCAGCTGCTATTTGGGCTCATTCATTACAATATTTGATGCTTTGCCTCCTCAAATTAAAACCCTGCATTTCTTGTGTGATGGTCCAGTTACGCAGTATTGAATCAACCCATGTTTTAGATCATGGCAACAAAAAATCCGAAGTGATTTTCACATACACAAAAGATTACTTGGAACTATACGGAAAGTAGCCACGGTAAAGGCGCTCCGGACGGCGTTGAAGCTACGAGGACTACAGATAATGTGGTTGCCACTAAAGGCGTTGTCGAAAATCTGGTGAAACTTGTTCAAGTCCAGCAATAAGTTATACCAGATGAAGCGAAGTGAAACATTATGTTGGCACGCTCAAAACCCATCAAATCACTGGAAAATTGTATAATTCATTGGGGATTAATTGTACAGATATAGTAATGAAACGTTTAAAATGTTTTTGCGACAATGATTGTCTACACTTTCATATATTGGGAAGATAAATTATGAGCACAAGCTAAAACTTAATGTGGAAGATGTATTCTCTGATTCAGATTCTGAGAATGAAGCTGGACCTAGCTCTGCTGTAGTATAAGCTTATAATACGGGAGATTATATAGTTGTAAAATTGCTTGGCAGAATAAATATAGAATACAGGTATATGGTACATACCTGCGTTATTGACAAGATTGATAAAGAAGATGGCAAAATCCGAGTTACATTCTTAAAGCTCTGTGATAATAAAGGTGATAATAAAGGCCACTTATTCAGATGTGATCAAGCCGATATGGCAAACGTTACAATAGACCAAGTAATACAGAAATCGCCTAATCCAAATTTAGTTTTAAAAGGCAATAGAGTTTTTTTACAAATTTGATTCATCTGTAGATGTTTTCGAAAAACAATAAGACTTAAGACACTATTTATTTACCTGTGCTATATTTAAGTAATAACTACTTATTTTTTTTTATTTAGACTGATTGTATAATGTGAGATTCAAAGTACAACGCGTCTTTTAAATATGTGATTTTGTGTGAATTTAATGTAACCAAATATTGAGAGTTGAGAGTGAACATTTAAGTAAAAGTTACACATTTAAGTATCTAATAATTAATTATGTTTCGTTTTAATAACACTAATTCTTGTCAAAGTACTAAATGTCTGTTTAATGTGTCAAATTTTGGTTAAAATAAATTAATGTTGGGAGTTCTCAGTAAAAAATCGAGTATGAGTACAATATTCCAAAAAAAAAAATGGATTTTTTAATGTTAGAAACATTAAAAGATCCACAACTTTAGTTTTCAGTTACTTAATTCTTAAGCTCCAAAGTTTAATTATAATAAAAGAATTTAATATGGTACTAAAATAATATTTTTCATTTTAATTCACAGTCCCCTGACATAGCTCACAGTCCCCTGTGTAGATTTTTCAGAAAATGCTCAATATTTTCCAAAGTAATAGAAATATGTTTGGTTCATCTGCCGTATATTGATAAATAGACTGATATTTATCCCTCGAATAACATTTATTAAACATATTACAAAAAAAGTTGCCTAGACACTTTCTTAGATAAAGTTGCCCAGTTTACAGAGAAACGCCCTTTTAAGTCTGAGCTCTGATTCTTGTGAACTACCTTTCGCTTTCATAATATTAGTAAGGATTTTAGGTACTTCGCTCCAAGGGCTTCTGCCCTATGATTGCATATTATTGCATTTATGCCCTGATATCAATCCAGTAGTAACAGCTACAGTACAGATAACATACCATCATCACCACCTTCTTCCCCTTCTGAACTGTCACTATCCGAGCCACTGGCTGAGATATCTTCTTCTTGCAGTATGTCAGGTTTATCAGCTGCAGTGAGGTCCTCTTTGAAACCAGCTATCTTCTTGTATGCTAAGTCTTCTGTATCACCCTTCTTTGCCTTAGTGATGTCTCTCTCATAGTTTATCACCTGAAGATGTAAGTTGTAAAGATGTTATTTAAAGAAGGAAGATAGATTAGATATATATATATAGATGAGAAATAGGATACAAAACCAGTTCCAACAACAATTTAAGCCTTTATCTTGGTATCATTAATATCATAAGAGCTTTAAAGAATTCCTTATTAAATATTTCTGATTGTTTAGTATAAAGTTAGGGAAATAATTTTTATAGAATTAGTGCTCACACTGTTCCTTTATTTTCTTAGTATAGAAGTTAACCAAACAAGCATAACTGTGCATTCAAAGAATGTTATGATGTTGCATTTATCATTGCATGGTAGGCAACAAGCTTACTCATAAGTTATTTGTAATGAATCTTACCTCAGTAAGTCTCTTTGGAATGTAGATATTCTTGAAAGCTTCCTCTTCAACCTGTTCCTGAGCTGTCATCTCCTCAAAGTTTCTTGAAGCAGCCTTTTCGGACAGCTTCTCAAGACATTCCTCCAAATTGTTCTCATTAATTGTAGAATCAGTTATGAAATCGAACAACTCTTTCACGGTTAATGTAGCCACCCCTTTTTTCCTGAAGAAGTCTGAAATATTTGTGCAATCCTTACGTAGGAACTCAAATGCATGTGGATGATCATGTTCTACAGATTGTGACACATCAATTATAACAATATTTCCTTGGTGGTACAGAAGGTTGAATTCTGACAAGTCAGCGTGAACTAATTTGCAAATGTTAAACATTTTCCACATCATCATGACAATATCTCTATACATTGCCCGAGCTGTTGATTGAGATATTTCAACATCTTTCAGTTTTGGCGATGGCCAACCGTCTTCACCCATAAATGACATAACCAACACATGACTACGTAAAATTACTGGTTCCGGTACACTTAACTGAGCATTGTGCATTCTCACAAGATTTCTCATCTCTTTTTCAGCCCATGTGCGTACCATCTTACGGGGATTCGATTTGCAATAACCATTTCTGAATCTGTATTCTCCTGACACATATTTGTCCCTGTCTTTGAAGACTAAAATGGAAGTTTTGAAGATTTTAACAGCATAATCTTTTCCATCTTTAGAAGTGGCATGGTAAACATTAGCTTCTTTGCCTGTGGAGATGCAACCATTGATTTCGTTTATGATGCCTCTGTTTAAAAGTTTGAAAAGGATCATTTTGGTACGGGGATCCATGACTTGCTCTGCAGTAGCTCGGTCATGCTTGTCCTTGATTCTTATTCTGTCATTGTCATGTTTTCTGTCATTAATATCCATGAATTTCTCAGTTTTTCTCGACATTGGTTCATATTTATCAACATTAATTTTGTGGACATATTTCTTGAACAGCTTTTCACTGGGCTGGAATGTGCTGACTCTACTGGATGGTGCTTGGGAGTTGACGTTGGTTTTTTTCTTGTTCTGACCCGGGTCGTCGGAGTCGTGAAAGTAATCGTCTGAATTGAAGTCGTCATCTTCTTCATCGTCACTGCTTAGAGTTTTAATTAGTGGAACATCTGAAAACTGCACAACGAAAATAAATTAAATTGCGCCAGAGCTTATTTAATTATATTGTGGTTGTTGGATTTTGCACAGTAAAATTCAACGTTAGAAAGCGGCTTACCCGAACTGTCTTAACCTTTACTGTTATGTCTTCTTCGTAATCACTAAACTGGCCCTCCGCCATTTTGATATAAACTTGATAGGAAAAGCTATTTGTATGGAAACAATCAATCAAGTAGGTATATCTTTCTGCGATAAATTACACTTTACTTCACTTATTTATTTAATTAATGGCGTTTGTGGAAGGAATACAACCTAAACCCACGCGGATTTGATCTGAGATTTTGTTGTTGTAATTTTGACACTGACAGTGACATTGCATAAAATATGACAGCTCTGATGACGCTCTGTTCCACGTAGCAAAAACACAAACATATTGTATAAAACTTTCATTTTTGGGCGATGTGGTTGCTAAAACTTTAAATTGAAATGCCCAGTGGTCTCTCAGAATCGACCTTACTTTGGGCAAATAAACTTGAACTCACATAATTAAACCGTATAGCCATGTCTATAGGGTTTGCAACAGGCTGGTATCCTTTTATTTGCTTGTGGTAGGTAAGTAAATATACAGTGAGGTACCTTGGCTCTGCCTAATGCTAGGGGGAATACAGGCGCAGAGTACGTGGTCAGGGGTCAGTTAATTGAGTAATAAGCCAATTCGATGTCAATTGGAAAAATTGCGACGTTGTGTTTATAAATATTTGACTTTCCTGAGTAATTGACCAATTTCCTGGACTCAGATTAACTACCGGGACCTGGTTGACCTTGAACTTAACTGACGCATTTCCATTTAAAGACAGGATAGGGTCAGCCTTTTTAACAGTTTGTACGCAATTTGTAAGAACTCGTAGTTTTGATATATTTTTATCTGACCGAGGAATTGTCTGTCAGCAACTTATTTTATTATAATTACCTTACCTACTTATTATTTGTTACACAGTTTTTGAGCAAAGCAGCAGTTGGCGTCTATAGTTTCTGCCTACCCCGGTGTATAAAACGCTTGAGTTATGTATGGCTATATAATTAACACATTTTTATTAACTGGGTAACCGACTTTACAAAATAGGTAGTACCTAACAGCGTATTTACATTGTATACATGGCCAGAACGCAGCCATAGGAAACTGCTCGCGTATACTTTGTAGTGCACTTTTTAAATTTGTGATTCCAAAGTATACACGAATTTTGCGTACTACTCGCGTATAGTTTGTAACTCAAACGTGCACGTACCTACCTCTTTCCAATTTATACATGGCCAAAACGCCACCATAGGAATTTATTATGGTTTTGGTAAAGTTTGTCATTATTTGTTGTCATTTTTAATATATTCATTTTATATTATACTAGCTGTGCCCAGCGGTTTCACCCGCTGCTCACTTAGGGGTCTGAAAAATAGATGTTGGCCGATTCTCAGACCTAGGTACCCGATGTGTACCTACACAAAATTTCGTTCAAATCGGTTCAGCCGTTTCGGAGGAGTATGGGAACGAAAACTGTGACACGAGAATTTTATTTTATATTAAACTAGCTTTTGCCCGCGGCTTCGCTCGCGTTAAATTCGGTAGCGCCTTATTGATTTGTAATAGCAACGCTAAGTTTTCCCGTTTCTTTCCTCTTTCTCCCTCATATCCCACTCTTTTTTAAAAAATAATAGCCTATGTCCGTCTCCTGGTTCCCACCTATCTCTGTACCAAAATTCATCAAAATCGGTTTAGCCATTAAAGCGTGAAGAGGTAACAAACAAACAAACAAACAAACAAACAAACAAACTCACTTTCGCTTTTATAATATTAGTAAGGAAGTAAGGATTTTAATTACCTATTTATTTCTTTAAAATAATGTCATTTATTTCAATTATTATTTAATTGAATTTGAAGTAATATCATTTAATTCAATGAGTAATTATCCTAATTGAAATAGTTCACTTCCGGGTAACCTACTAAAAACAATATCTTTTTTCTATAAACGCAAGTCGTTTCTGGAGGTCACAGTTTTAACCTAAGCTAACCTACCCAATTTTTTCAAGAATTTAACATCTAAATAGTTGAATTTCGAGTAACCTACTAAAACAATATCTTTTTTTTTTAAATATAATTCCAAAAAAAACTTATTTTTGCAATCTTATCTTAACAGCACGTGCCGAAAGACGATGCAATATTTAGAATAGATACGCAGATACGACAATCAGTATAATAGAAAGAGAGGTCAACAAATCAAAGTGGCAAACATGCAACTACTCGCGTCATAGATTGGCATCGTTAAGTTTTTCGCGCCTATTCCGATCTATACATGATTAGTTGCATGCGGACTCTGTATATTTTGGAGCAAAGCTAGTTACTTCAGCCACTACAAAGTATACGCGAGTATTTGCGTACTGCTGTTGTATACTTTGGAAGACTTTGATTAAAAAGTGATTTCCAATCTATACGCGACTAGTTTCACACCCTTGCGTTCTAGCCATGTACATATTGGAAATACGCTACCTAACATTATAGGTTTTTAGTAGGTACTTATAATCCACGTATTTTATTTTAAATTTATTTAAAAACAAAAAAAAATTATTGACTAGGATGGAGTTCGGAAAACTCTGGCTTTCAATGCATAAAACAGTAGATTGATATTGAAAATAAAAACTGTTTGCATAAACATATTGTCAAACAAACCAGACTTTTCCCGTTATATTTCCAAAGCAAACATAAATCTACGTAAATAAGACATAATTTCCCATTCGAGGAAAAAATACTTATTTTCCATGGAAAATATCGAGGATTATATTCATAGGTTTTCCTAACATTATCAGGGAAATTAAATCGTCTCTAAGAGGCTCTTGTTTTTTTCTTTAAATATGTACATGTATAAATAGAATACTGGCTCATTGTCTGATTTTATTCAGAGAGGCTATGTAATATTTTTCTTGCTCCAATGATAAAAATTAAAAATTATTTTTTTCAAGTGGTAATATCAGTGTTAAAAAGTACTTAAATGATAGTACAATCTTGGATTCTGGACTGAAAAAAATCTCCAAATATTGATCTACTTAATTTGACAGATATTTTTTTGTTCCCATCCCATTTTGAAATTCTAAGAATCAGGAATTCAGGAATGAATGAGTTGCGGAATTGCGGCCTTATCGGTTTCTTTATTAAAACTTGTCATCGTGGTCACATAGTTAGATTTAGTTAGTCACAGTAAATTTTTCCTCATAACTTCATTTAATATGGGAAGTACCTGCATCCGATCTGTCTCATACCGTTTCCTCTTAACAAACGGCAAGTATGGGAAAACCAACGTTTTGTAGCTACTCAGAAAAATATATTGCATGGAATTATTTTTTTAATGGGTCGAATCGATGTTCAAATATTTATTACTTACCAGCTTTGGACGGTAGGTTCTCTTGTACTGAATTCTACAGGATCGTACTACCCGAATAAAATATAACCAATTTTCGAACCTCGTTCAGGGTTATTCATTTATTACATCTGCATTGAAATCCGTATAGCAGTAAAGACGTGAAGGCGGGACAAACAAACATATATGTACACTACGCCGATAATATTTGTTACGTAGCCAAGAATAAAAAATAAAATACCTATTATAAAAGTAGTAACGCAAAGCAATATAAGTAAATGTGATTATTAGGTCTAGGTTGAGCAGTATCGATAATAAAGATAATAGAACATGTGTAAAACATTATTTTATTTATTTCCATCGTTTGTTTTGCTTTTAATCTTATTTGTACTAAAATTTGTTTATATACTATTGTTCGTGTTGTCTAAGATACTCAACCCAGTTTTTTAAATAAGTAGCAGTAGGTTTTTCTTAGCTGTAGACCACAAGTACCTACAGTGTGTAGGCCGTACTTCAGCGGCAAAAAAATATCCAAGACCAGTTGCTTGAGTGAAGTTTGATACTGTCCCAGGGGATTGTTATTTCGGGATTATGTTAATAAAACATTAATATCCAGGTTATAAACTACCTGTGTGTTTTATCTAAACATATTCAGAACTTTTTGTGCGAAAGAGATACAAACAATCCTTTCCACGAACTTTCGCATTTATAATGTTAGTATAATGGTCTCTAGATCTATTGAAATTCCGTATTTCGCTAGGCCAGCACACACCGACGTGCAGTCGAATATACCAGGTCCCGGCACACCCTAGGTCCAGCAAACAATTAAAAGAAGCTGAAGCAAAATCAGAAGCTGTCTAACCCTATTCTGATAACGAACGTCAGCTGAGACCACTGTTTATAAAAGAATCCAGGCCGAAACAGGGTCATATGATATGACGTAGACATTGACCACATTTACCGCAACCATCCAAACTTTCGCATATTAGGAATTACCCCATCTTCTTTCCTTCTCAGTTTATGGGTAGGTTACCTAACTAACAAACCATCTTAATGACCAAGATCGTAATCTGTTTACAAATGCCAGTAGTCATATCGGCCTTTACCTCCTAATTCTTGCCATAGAAAAACCTAATTCGCAAGGCACCATTTCGTCAAGGTAGTGCTCTCAAACCAAGGTGCATCTTGGAGTTTTGAAAACAAAAATAATCTCTATCAATCTTAAATTCATGCATTTTAGAGCTCATGGCTAAACAATAGCAGCTGCTCTTGTCCATCTTTAGGTTAAGCTGCGCTTGCCTAGGTTGGTCTATGGATGGGTGATTACCCGTTACATACGGAGTTTCCTCCGTGACTGGGAAAAACACGTTAAGCTGTTGATGCCGGCTGTCATTTGTGGATCTTTGACAGTCGTTACAAGTGTCCCGAAAGCCTGATAACCAGTCTTACCAAGGGGTATCGTATTACCCTGTACTAACTGGGTTGTGGAGGTGTGATGAGCAGTCGCATGCGGTTAGACTGGAAGCGGACTCCAACGAAGTTGGGAAAAGGCTAGACAGGTGATGATGGTTCTTAATTTTACGCATTGATCGACTACTAAGAAATTTGACATGGGTCCTTACTATTTTTTATTATCCTTACTAATATTATAAAAGCGAAAGTGAGTTTGTTTGTTTGTTACTTTTTCGCGCTTTAATGACTAAACCGATTTTGATGAATTTTGGTACAGAGATAGTTGGGAACCAGGAGACGGACTTAAGCTAATATTTTTTATAAAAAAGTCTCTTTCTCCCTCGCATCCCGCGAGGGAGAAAGAGGGAAGAAAAGGGAAAACTTAGCGTTGCTATTATAAATCAATAAGGCGCAAGGGGAACTGTGTTACCCCGAATTTAACGCGAGCGAAGCCGCGGGCAAAAGCTAGTATATAACTCATTTAAAAAATTAAACTTAATTAAAACCATTTTGATGCCACAAAATCTATTCTTTTAGGTTAGTTCCATCCGTTATCGATCTCATCTCTGTCCTGAGGACAAGATTAAAGTTAAAAGTAATCACATTTTTTTTAAAGGCCGTTTAAATATTATAGAATTATCCCCGAAAAATGTTAAATAGGGATGGAAGTTTGCATAAACTCATCAGTTCATCATTTTCACCGATGGGGAATCAAAGCGGGCACAAGGCTGTTACTACCTCACATAAATTATCTTATTAACGTAGTCATCTTAAGACTTGAACTGAACTTAGATAGCTTGGCTCCGTATTACTTACATAGTCAAATGAGTAACGTTATACCAGACTAAGAATGTTGCCCAGATGGTTTTGCTTATAGAGTAATATTTCCTGTTGGGGTCATTTGTTTATGTAGTTTTTCTTTACTTTATACTATAAGGATTGAATAAATTGTCTATAAATAAACAAAACAAAATGAATTTTAATGCGTGAACGATACCGTTACAACGCAACATACTGACATAGGTAATACTAAAAAAATCAAAGGACTTGAAGATGCAAAGGTTAATCGAAGAGATAGGAAGACAATATTAAACACCAATACAGACAAATATTGGAGAAATAGAAAAAAAAAACTAAATTACGAGAGCGAACAAGCTCATTTAAAAATTAGCCAAAA
This sequence comes from Ochropleura plecta, assembly GCA_905475445.1. Taxonomy (NCBI): domain Eukaryota; kingdom Metazoa; phylum Arthropoda; class Insecta; order Lepidoptera; family Noctuidae; genus Ochropleura; species Ochropleura plecta. The sequence continues at coordinate 12,572,282 of FR997739.1, forward strand.
ATTTTATACATTGAATAAAATAATAAGCACTGCACACGCACAATCTAACACTTTTTCAAAATTAAATTCTGATATATTTTGTTTATTTGTACTCCGTTGGCGGTTGGTGGTTATATTTTCACCAATGTTTAACAAATAAAAGCCTTTGACTTGTTCATAGGCGTTCCACGCTTCAGATGACAAGAAAACCGAACCAATTTTACGATCATCATCATGACCCAACTAAAACAATAGAACCATCATAATTTAAAACCTTTTTATTGCAATTTGTTCGCAGTTGATTAACCACGTATAAAAGGTCGGTATCGACCTCCATGTTACTAATTAGCGTAGTGATACAAAAAGTAACTGTCAAGGCAAATATAAAAGGAAATGTAAAAATTAAGGAATCGGATTTGTTCGAAAACTCGTTGTTGTAGGTCTAATGTGTCTTTCGCTTCCTACATGAAGTGGGTTGAAGTACGATAACAGATGTACTTGATGTTGACTGTTAATTGAATATTGGTTCGTAAATCTTTATACTTACGTTTCTAATCTCATTAAAACAGCACCTATGCGAGAATGCATTAGCAGTTAGGTTGAAAATAATGACCGCGATCTCACAAAAAGAAGATGAACGAGTAGATTAAATCTCTATCTGTCGTAGAAGACATAAAATGCGCCATGACATGTGTAAAGTTAGTGGCCAACTGGCCATATGCTAATCGTCTATTAAGAGATGCATCTCTAGTAATATTTTTTTCCACAAACTGTAGATGAATCACATCACAGGAACTCATGGACGCTACTGAAAGTTCCAAATTTGACGCCAAATTGTGCTGAATCAATTTATGTTGTCCTCAACACGTAAAGAAAAACAGAATCAGCTGTTTGGAGATGTAGATCCTCTATTTGAAATCATGACAATCGATTTACTAATTTCTCTTTTCAGTAAGAAATCTATCCCACTTTCTGAGGGCATCTCTAATTATTCAATAAAAACTATAGTAAATTGCAGTAGTGTTTATTAATAAGACCGTAATTTGTTCAGTAATTGATTTATCTTTCTGTTACGGTCTACCGTTCACTTTAACTGTTGGTTGAAGATATCTTATTTTTAGCGGTACTGCTAGCCTTGAAGTCTGCAGTATTAGTTGAATAAATAACTAATTATTCTTGAAAAAGTGTTTTTTAATTTCTTAAATAGCGCTTATTTTTGCTAATCGTTTTCACAAAGAAGTGTTCTGAGGACTTCGAGGATCACTCTACGATATGTTGTAAAGTCTGTTGTATGCTCACAATTTGTGTTGTTTAATAACCTGCTTAACATGATTGAAGAAAGCATTGTATGAAGCACGTGTTTTTAGTAACGTGACATACGCTGCCAATTTCAAAAATAATTGACCACATTGATTGAGTTCGATTAAGTTACATTCTACTAGAGCAAATTAGCGTGGAGTTAGTAATACTATTGCTTCATGAAACTCATTAATTACCCACGAGTATACAGTCCATGTTATTTTTGCAATAAGATGTTAATCTGAGAAGTTTTGCTATATAACTTCCTCTTAAAACTTACATAAACGAGCAAGTGATCAAAATGCATCGTTTGTCACGCTTTGATAAAGTTTGTGACTTGGCAAATAACACATTTGTTTATATTTTACTGGAGTAACCTTACGAAGTGAATTGACGTCGGTCAGTAGTATTTAAGAAGGCTACGCAATGATTGACGAGTCAAACCTTCGGTTCAGAGGCTCGCGGCCGGCCGCAGCCGCCATTCACAATACAGTGCACATTTGAAAACTTTATTTTCTTCGAATAAAACTTACGTGTTGAGTGAAAGAAGATAAAGGGAAAAATATCAAAATGCCTGCTGATTCAGATCTTATTGTACCTGATGGGGAGGATCGAGGTGTGGACAAGGATAATTACAAGTCACTAGCAGATAGATCCAAGCATGAAGATTTTATCAGGCGAGCTGTAGACCTGTTGGTTGAACGAGTGGTCTTCGGGAGGGCTTCAAGGACGTCAAAGGTTGTAGAGTGGGCTTCTCCTGACGATATCAAGAAAGCGATAGATTTGAAGCCGAAGGATTCGCCAGTTTCTCATGATGAGCTCCTGGCTCTTATGGCTGATGTGAGTTTTGTTTTTTCTTTGGTATCTGAGTAATTTTATTTGACGATTATAGGTTGGGGGAAACTTTATTATATCTTAATTTGTCAGTATTACTATTTTTTTTAAATTTATCGATAAAAGATTTCTGAGTCGAGAAAATATTTCTGTTTAACAATGTCAATAAAATCATAGCATTTTGAATTAAAAGTATTTTCCATTGTATTCGTTATCAATATTTAGAACTATTAATATTAAATTCTTTAGTTCTACTATAATCTAGTTATTTTTTTCAGGTTGCTCGCTACTCTGTCAACACAGGACATCCATACTTCGTCAACCAATTGTTTTCATCCGTCGATCCTTATGGTTTGGTTGGTCAATGGCTGACTGATGCTTTGAACCCAAGCGTTTATACCTTCGAAGTGGCTCCGGTGTTCACTCTCATGGAAGAGGAGGTTCTTCGTGAGATGAGGGCTATTGTCGGATGGCCAGAGGGTGAAGGCGATGGCATATTCTGTCCTGGAGGTTCCATGTCTAACGGCTATGCTATCAGCACTGCTCGACACTACTTCTACCCTGAAATTAAGGTTAGTTGATTTTTATCATACTTAATAACGTGTTGCGTACATGATTACTCTGAGAAACAGCCAAAACAAACTCAGAGGTTTCTTTTAAATTCAGACATTGGTCAGGTCGCTAAATTACTGTGCCGATATGTGTATTTTGCAGAAAGATCCACACTGATTTGAGTAACTTGATAGGATACTTATGGTAATAAAATAATGAAGAATTCAAGTAGGTACATTCTCCGTTTTTAATGACCTTTCCTCTTTGGTTTGAGAGGAAGATGCTGTCAGACTTGTACTAATTACTAAAACCCATTCATGTTCCTGCTTTTGCTCTTTGTGTTCCGGGGCCGCGGTTTGTCTTTCGAAACACCTCCATGCTACGACAGGCAGTGGATGGGCAGATAAGCATGACGCATAGTGGTATCTTTACCACACTCACATTTCTCCAAGTTTTGGAGATTATTGTAGCTAAAAAAAGGCCAAGTGCGAGTAGGGTTCACGCATGCACAAAGGTCCCGTACCATTATCTCTAAAAACGGCAGAAAAAAAAACACGTTGGTGTATGGACACAAAATAAAATGAATATAATGGGGCTCCCCTTATATTTATTTTATTCCGTTTGTTTTTAGTATTTGTTGTTATAGCGGCAACAGAAATACATTTTCCGTGAAAATTTTAACTGTCTAACTATCACGGGTAATGCCGAGATACAGCCCGGTGACCGACGGACAGCGAAGTCTTAGTAATGGGATCCCGTTTTACCCTTTGGACACGGAACCAAAAAAATATAACATAGTAAACCAATTTAAAATCATCATTATAATTTTCCTGCACTTGTCCCATTCTATTTGGGGTCGGCGCAACACGTTTTCTTCTTCCATTCTCCCCTATCAGATGTCACGGCATCATTTGCTCCTTTCTCCTTCACATCATTCCTTACACAATCCATACCTACATCTTTTCTTTGGCCTTCCTATGGCTCTCCGTCCATCAACGTTCAGATCCATCACTCTTTTAGTCACAAACCAATTTAAAATACATTAACCAATACTCGAATCGTTTATTCCGTCAGTGTCAATGAACTGCAAATTATAATACAGCCTTTATCACGACCTTATAACTTTTATATTAGCAAAATAGATCTACTTCGCTTGGTCAAAGCATGTTTATTACCATAAGTGTACAACAGGTTGTTAGATAAATTATATTTTATCTCGTTTTGCACTCGTTCAATAAATAGATTGCCAGTTTTGCAGGAAGCATACTGTTCGGTGGTTACCTTAACCCCGATACAGCGATCATTATAATCGCGTGCCGTGGTTTGAGTAAACCTTGCTATTTAGTGTTATAAAAAAAAAAACTGAATGCTTGTGAATAGGTCTATTCTTTGACTAGTTTTATGTCAATATGGGTAAAAGAGTCTTTGTGGGGGGTCTAAATACAGCTTCTTTTAAAAAAAATACTCAACAAATAACTCCTCCCGGTGTGGGCGGAGCGGGAAGGAGTGTCAGATTTTTACAGACTTAAACCTACATAATTATAATCCTTCTTTTGACCTTAATGTTCGCGCGCGGTATCTCTTTTGAACAGCCCTTTTAATGGGGTTAGAATTTGTGTAATCGGTCGTGGATCTTTGCAAGTCGTAACGGTTACGTTATGTCTGACAAATTCATGTAGAACTGGCACCGGGAAGACTGGATGCCGACCACATTATAGTTTGGATATGTAGACGACGAAATAATTCCATTAGCAGTCCGTTCTCTGATGTCTTTCTTCGGAGAACGTGTCAGAAGGCTCGGCCACATTTGGGACCTGCGGGGCCGAATGCTACTAATCTTAGGTAGATGTTCGGTTCCCTGACTCATGATAGTTATTAGGAACAGAGGAGTTTCAATTAGAAATACCTTCCGCTTGAAGTACGTCGGACACATAACCGTCCACACTCATCAGACGGACGGGGAAATTCCCATGTATACCCTACATGGGAATTTCCCCATAACAAGAAAAATTTCGCTAATAGTCGTCTTGACATCCTCAGATTTTGATAAAAGTGACTGTTGTTCGGACGTAAATAGCTCGATCATCTTATCAGGAAAGCTTGTCAATATTTGAATTAGTAATCGTTTGGCTCCAGATTCCCTTGGCAATTGGATAGATTTGTCAATATGCGTTGTCTACTAGGTCAAGAGATTCACTGGCGTTTATCTTTCACTACATCCAGTAGGATACTAGGTAGAATACTTTTTTTTCGATCATCACGTGGGCAAAGCCGCGGGCGCCAGCTAATAATGTTCTAAAACTGAAAATTTCGTTTGGTTGAACGTGCTCATCTCAGGAAATACTGGTTCGCTTTAAAAAATATATAATTTAGTGCTGAATAGCCCATTTATCGAGGAAACTATATAACGTCACACTACAACACTTAGGAACTGGTCACAGCTAGGGTAAAGTCGGGATAGGTGCCACACTTTAAAAAATAATTCTTTGTCTCCCACAACAAAAATCTAAATATTTTGTTTGTGAAACTGGCAAGTAATTCTTTATCTAAAAAATCATGAAAGTAAAAAACATTATCTTTGATTTGTCTAGAGTAGTAGCGAATTTTGTGAACATCTACTTTTGTCGAACTTTTTAGATGTGATGAATAAAAAGTAGCAGATGCTTAGTGTTAATAAATTACGTTTAAGATAGAACACATCATAATATATATGAACCTCACAAACTTTGATCACAAATTGCCTTACCATGCAATCGCACGAAGCCGAAAGACACGGTCCACTTAATGGAAAATCTTATGAATAGCTAAATAAATAAATATCTTGGGACAACTCACACACGGCTATCTGATCCCAAGCTAAGCAGAGCTTGTGTTATGGTAACCAGACAACTGATATACATACTTTTATAATTTATAAATACATACATATTATAGATAAATCACACCCAGACACAGAACAAACAATCATGCTCATCACAGAAAGTTTGTCCTGGGTGGGAATCGAACCCACGACCTCCGGCTCAGCAGTCAGGGCCACTAACCACTAGACCAACAGGCCCGTCGATTATAATAGCAAGCTATTCAAACGATGAATCAAGTAATTACAATCGGGGCATCTGTCCTCCAGAGGTATCTATCCCGACTTTACCCTAGTTGTTATGTGTACTCAGATTAGATCTATTAAATCCAATATATAATGGATGTTGTTAAATTAAAACTTGATTGATTAATACCTGTGCATGATGGACATTTTATCGTATTGACGACTCGATTACAGTGAGCTAGATTAATTTGTAACTAATCGGAGTTATTTCATCCCAAAGATGACGTCAATAATGACGAAAGTGACTGAACCCCACGACAAATCCTAGTGTGGGGTTCAGTGTCATTTAAATTATACGTTACATGTTATTTTTTTGTAGAACAATAAATAAATAAATAATTACCTTTATTTACTCTGACCTTTGCAATACAAGTAATAGTAGTAACAATTACTTAATACTAATAACTATTTTAATGCTTGTTAATTCTCTATATAATTAATCAGCCACTAGGTCAGGCTGTCTCACGACATAGGCTTCCTCTATTTCCTTCCACTTATTCCTGCCCTAAGTGGTTCTTCCCCAACCCTTTGACAGAGCATCCTCCCACTTTTTCACCTGTCCTCCTCTACGTCTTTTTCCATGTCTTGAGTACCATACCGTGATTTCTTTTGTCCATTTTTGTTCTCATCATATGATTTGTCCAGTTCCAATTTTAGTGTAACATATCGTTATAGTGTATATGTTACTGTAAAAGCTCGAACTACGGTAAATCTTAAGATTTTCCAGTAAAACCTAAGATTTACCGTCATGAGTTGGTAAATGTAAGTTTTTATTATAATGGGACGACTTTTTCGGACTTTTGCCGTTCCAATTCAGTACATGCTAGGTTTTACCAATGTGGACTGGTAAATGTTAGTTTTAGGAATAATAAGGCGTAAAAATTATTTGATATAATTATCGTTTGGTTGTTTAAAACTCCGAAATTACAATGGCATACTTTTAAGATGGCAGAATGAAATTTAGTATAATGTTCATTTAGAGCGATGATTATTTGGTATAATTTAACTTTTCATATTATACTGATGGCAGAATTTCATTATGAATAATTTTAAAAGGCATATAAGTCTTTAAACTGACATGGTCACTAACATTATTATTAACGGTTAAAACGGGGTATTTACCATGTTTGTTATTTATTTTGAATTTCCAATATTTACACAGATACAGATTATGATATGATATATGATTTAGATACAGTGGGTTACAACTATACAAAAAATATTAAGGCAAAAATAAGATTTTTTGGGAATAATATTGAAAAAAAGATATTGTTTTTAGTAGGTTATCCGGAACTCAACTATTTAGATTAGGTTAATTCCTTTAAAAAAAGAAATGGGTAGGTTAGGTTAAAACTGTGACCCCCTACGTACGAGACGAGCGAGCGTAGCGAGCTGTGCCGCGGCAGCGGCAGCGGCCGGCGAGTGGCAGAAACGACTTGCATTAATAGAAAAAAGAGATTGTTTATAGTATGTTACTTAGAACTGAACTATTTAGATTAGGATAATTACTTATTGATTTAAATGACATTGTTTCCAAGAAATAAATAATTAAAATAAATGACAACAAATAATGACAAAGATAATTCTAACTATAAACTTTCTGCGATATGACAATTCTGCCGTTTAATGATTATTGGTATGAAATATATGCCTAAAGACGATTCTGACTGTGAACTTTCTGCGCTATGATATTTCTACTTTTAAATATTATGGATATGAAATTTATGTCTAGAGATAATTCTGACTTACAAAATTATTAGTTTTGAATGTATGTTAAATGAGTGTCTGCCAAACAATTTTCTGCGAAATGAAGTTTATGGTTTAAATAAAAAAATAATAAGTTGTTATGCAAAATAAAATTATGACATAAAAAGTTCTGCTATAAAGGGTGGAACCGATTTTATTCGACATTTACCGTTCCTTTAATGTAAATCCTAAGATTTACCAAGTAAATGATGGTAAAAGTTCGAATCCCAAACTTATATGGACATTTACCATTCATAATCGGTAAATCTTAGGTTTTACCGGAAAATGTTAAGATTTACCGTAGTTCGGGCTTTTACAGTAACATATATATTTTGGAAAAGCAGCAGACTTGCGCAGTAATTTAAGTTACCTACTATATAAAAAAAAATGTATTGCCAAATTAGTATTTGTATTTAATACAAATCTAGATAATATTTAACATTGTTTAATTGTTGATTACAATCATTTTAATAAATTGCAAGGACAAGATAAAATGAAGTTAATAAAATGTAATTAACGACGGTTTAAAAAACCGCAATTTGAAATAAAAACGAACATTAAAAAGAACGTTTGAATTTAATAACGGTATTGACAATGTCCTTGACCTAAAATTAGGGAAAGAAGTATTATTTTTAGTCTAGTCAAGATCGTAATCTTTGGTGCTAATTTCATTCTTATAAATTCAAGTTGTTGGTTGAGGTTTTTGGTTCGTCGGTTGAGTGGTGGTTGGTTGAGGGGTGTCTAGCTTCAAGGTACTGGTTTCGATTCCAGAGTTTTGGCAAAAAGCTATTGGCATTTTGGGTCAGAGTTTCTCGGTCATGGAGTCTGCTTTTATGCCCGGTTGATGGTGAGTTTAAATGTTTCTAAACGCACCCATGAAACAGGAGAAATTTCTAGTGTGGGGCAACGTTTTTTTAAATAAAGAAATACTAAGCTGCTTATGCTGCATAGTTTTATGATTACGAATTAAATTATCGTCACAACGATTAATTGCACTGGAACCAATTTCTATTGAGAACAGAGTAAGAATTAATGGTGTGATCAATTGTTTATATTTTATGACGTATTTGAATATAATTTTCAAGAAAATTCCATGATGATATAACGTTTACTATGTGATTACTGGTAAGTGATAATTATGACTTCGATGACGCAACCCAGGGGCTTAAGAATTGGGGTTTGCGGGTTGTTCGAAAGAGATATCGTGACACCGGAACATAAAGGGCAAAAGAAGGAACATAAGTGGGTTTTAGGGAAGGTTTATATCTGACATAAAATACGCCGAGCGTATCATCAGTCGCGTCTATTTGGTCGACGACGCACTAACGTATCATCGGTTGAGTGTGAACGGTCAAGTGTTTTTCTATACATTTGTCTGTTCTGGCGTTACGCGACCGATAATACGCGACGCATGTTCCGTCAGTTAAGAACCTTCCCTTAGTCAGCAAAAGTCTGGCATCCTCCCCCCACTCCGAGCTCCGCTCCCAGAGCGGGGGGAGGTATTTCAGCATAACCCCTCCGTAAAAAAGGGGTTTAGGCGTATATGAGCAACGATATTCTAGTCAAAATTTTGGGTCACTTGAAAAACTACCTCGAATGTCTTCATTTCCTACGGGGGAACTTAAGATTGTAGGTATCCAAAGAACAAAAAATCCGATATTCAATGAGGTAATGTATATACTTAGACAGGGGGCAGGAAATTCACCAACGACCAACGCGAGATATCAAAAACTTACTTTAGTGTACCTTACTAATATTATAAAAGCAAAAGTGAGTTTGTTTGTTACGTCTTCACGCCTAAATGGCTAAACCGATTGTGATGAATTTTGCAAGAGATAGTTGGGACTCTGGAGACTGGCATAGGCTAAAAAAAGTAAGAGAAAGGGGAGAAAAGGGGGAGAGTAAGATATTTTTTTTCGATCATCACGCGGGTTAATGTTAACGTTCGCCCGAAGTAACTATGCCACGCGGACGAAGTCGCGGCCGAAATCTAGTTAATAATAAGGTCAAAAACTTGCCAAAACTGAAGGACAAAGTCAAAGTCAAATTACAATAATCGGCAATCATAATCGGATATAGTCAATTGGTTACGTGACTACTTGTATCAAATGTAGGTATTGTAGAAATGTATGCAATTGTTCGTACGCAGGTAGGTACATACTCGTAGGTCATACCTTACGTTTCATATATTGATAGGTTCAATTGTTCTTTTTTTAGGTTCCGTAGAACAGAAGGAAATGGAATAAACGGACTTATAGGATCACTTTTTTGTCCGTGTGTTTATTTGTCTGTCAAGACCATTATGTCGCGAACGCATAGACGTATCGAATTGAAATTAAAACCAAATACTTTTTGTGGTCCCTTTTAAAAAAATTAACCCTCTAAGTCTACACAGCCAAAAGATATGGCCGTTTATGTCGTAAGTTTTTTTGGAACCTTTGGTGTGGGAATCTTACTCGCTCTTGACCGGTTTTTTACGGATGGGAAACCATCAAATAACTTCTCCCGCTCTGGGCGGAAAGGACCAAGGAATGTCAGACTTGTATGGACTAAAACCCATGTTCCTTCTTTTTCCCTTATATTCCGAGGCCGTTGTATATCTTTCGAACAACCCGAAACCCCGGTTGTACCTATCCCTTAAGATTGCCTTAAGGCTCCATCATTTCACTGTTGTAACTTTATACATTAACATGGCTACATTGTTTAATATACTCGTACCTAATAGTATTAGATCTATTCAAGTTTTGGGACTTGCAGGGAATTTGCGGAATTAGGTTGCGAAGGTCAAATTCCTCGGATTCCCAATTAATTGGTTAGTTAGTTGGTATGTTATTGGCTATGTGGAGTAAATAGACGTTAGGTACTTACTTACCTAGTTGTGGAAACTAAATTCCTTAGTTCGTTTTATTTTTAAGATACGTAAAATACCTAAGTACTTTCGACTAGGATAGATAGATAAAAAACAAAAGAGGTGTTATTGTGAACAAAAAGTGGACAGTGATGTACACACGACGGCACATCAACTTATACAAAACCATTTTAACCTGATGTCTATACTACGGTGTGCGATCCGTAGTAAGGAGATCAGGTTATAATAGTTTAGAATAAGTTGATTTGCCGTCGTGTGTACAAAAAATAAGAATACAAAATGCTTTATTTAGTGTTACATTGTACTGCTTAACTAATGTCGATGTGACAGCTCGCTTCAGCTTCAGCGTTTGTGGAAAAAACTGATTGGTGTAATTTTTTGTTTATACAAACGAACTCAATAGTAGGACATACTAATATAAGCAGCATCTTTGTTCTCCAAACATACCTAATCAATATTCGCAGTAGCCTCGTCGAAAACCAACCAACATTGCAAGTAGTGTAAACCAGAATTAAGAAACGAAACAGATATGCGTTCATTTCCGTCTCTTTTATGCAATCCGCAATTAGTATAAATACCAGTCCTTGCTTTTTTTATTGTATTTAAACAAGAAGTTATTTCCGCTTTGCTAATGCATGCGTGTACGCATATTATACGTAAGGATTTTATAAAATTCTTCGCGAAGGGTATCCGTATGGTTTGAGGTCAAAACCAAGTTTGTGCAATTACGATCAGACAAAAGTAATTGTTGGTGTTGCAAATAGTTTGCACTGCTGATTTTCTTGTTAGATAAAATAATATTAGTTATGTAAATGCATTGAAATAACAAAACTGGAGCTGCCTAAAGCCTAGACTATGCCTCAGAGTGTTAATCTATCATCACTAGTGTTGACAGTTTTTTTCGGTAGCTTATGTCAGTTCAATCATAATTTGCGTCAGTTACGTTGTCGAGTAGACGAGATTCTCGCTCACAGTGAAATTTTGTTTCGCAATTATGGCGTAGGTTCGATTTTTTACAGGTGTTCTTTTAGTTCTTAATGGTTACATCCAAAGTTTTTGATGATCAAGGCCTAAGACAGATAATACTTAAAATATGTTTACTTTATTGTATGTACACTCTATCTGTTAGACATCTATTACATTTTTATCTCGCTGATAGCTAAATCTTTCAGACAATGAGACCTATGTTCAGAAGTAGGTAGTTACTTAAATGCCAAGTCGCATGACAACTCGCTACATACACACTTTAAAATTTAAAAAAAACCGGCCAAGAGCGTGTCGGGCCACGCTCAGTGTAGGGTTCCGTAGTTTCCCGTCCGTCACAATAAGTGTTCCCACTTATGAGTTTAAAGGTGGAGGAGGAAATTATTTTGTACAACTTTTTGTCTTTTTTGTACAAAAACTGTTTTGTCAATCAAGTTCAAAATGATTTTCCTAGAAAGTCCTTATAAAGTTCTACTTTTCAGATTTTTTTCATATTTTCTAAACTTATGGTTCAAAAGTTAGAGGGGGGGGGACACATTGTTTTTTACTTTTGGAGCGATTATTTCCGAAATTATAGACATTATCAAAAAATGATTTTAGTAAACCCCTATTCATTTTTAAATACCTTTCCAACAATATATCACACGTTAGGGTTGAAATTAAAAAAAAATCACTTCCCTCTTTACATATAGGGTGGCTACCCTAATAAAACATTTTTTTCCAATTTTTATTTGACCACTTTGTCGGCGTGATTGATATACATATTGGTACCAAATTTCAGCTTTCTAGTGCTAACGGTCACAGAGATTAAGCGAGGACGGACGGACGGACGGACGGACAGACAGACATGGCGAAACTATAAGGGTTCCTAGTTGACTACGGAACCCTAAAAAGACTATTGTAAAACTATTAAAGGAACTAAATTATTATCTAGCAGTGGCGGCTTTACAAATTTGTCGCCAGTAGGCTATACTGCACATAATCGGGCGTTTCCTCCTGCCCGATTATGTGCAGGAACCTCCCGAAACTTCCGTGTCCGGTGAGGACCAGAATCCGTCTGGCGGTAGGTGAGGACGCCATGACGCCTCTCCAGCCACTCCTCAAAGAGGGGACTTACCGCCGCTATAGGGGCGTGCCCTGCGCGGGGTTGCGACAGTCGCTCTCTCCATGCCACCATGAGATCGCACCGGAGGTCTGTCCGCTGAGCAGCAATTTGCCGCGGCAGCGGAGTTTCCCCCCGGTGTAGTGTCTCCGCGCGCCACTCAAACAGGCGCGCGAGGACTATCGCCTCCAGATCCCACGGTGGCAATCCGGCAAGGAGGCTCGCTTGCCTCGCCGGAGATCGTGCGGTAGCCCCGGATCAGCCGTATGGCTACCACATTTTGGGGCGCGTTCAGGTAGTGGGCGGCGCGCCGGCCTAAAGAACGCGCCCATACCGGTAAAGGGCCATCGACCGCACGACTCCGGCCCCTACTGACCTTTAAATTCAATAGGTACGCTAGTTTAGTTTACAAACATTTATTTACATTTATTCTGAAATTGTAACTTTGTGGTTTGTGCCTATCGTCCTCATTACATCGGCTCTTTCAAATTATTAGAATGATCGTGAACTAGGGGATAGTTGTAACCGTTTCTAGATTATTATTGCAAAAAAATTGGACTTAATTTGCCGCCCCTTGGAATCTGCCGCCCTAGGCTCCAGCCTACTCAGCCTAGTGGTAAATCCGCCACTGCTGTTAGACATCTATTACATTTTTATCTCGCTGATAGCTAAATCTTTCAGACAATGAGACCTATGTTCAGAAGTAGGTAGGTACTTAAATGCCAAGTCGCATGACAACTCGCTACATACACACTTTAAAATTAAAAAAAGACTATTGTAAAACTATTAAAGGAACTAAATTATTATCTACTACTGAATTACCTGCACGCTTTTTAGGGTTCCGTACCTCAAAAGGAAAAAAAGGAACCCTTATTGGATCACTTTGTTGTCGGTCTGTCTGAAAAAGTTCTGTATCTCAGGAACGCGTGTAAGAATCGAGTTGAAATTAAAACCATATACTCAACTCTGTGGTCCCTAAGTGCTGTAAAAAGACTCAACTCTTTGAGTCTGCGTAGTCAAAAGATATGACCGTTTATGTCGCAAGTTTGTACGGAACTCTCGGTGTCTGAGTCTGACTTGCTCTTGGCCGGTTTTTATTTTCATTAATTCCTTTTTATTCATTTTAATTTACCATTTATTTCAGTATTCATCCAGTTAATTAAACAAAACATTCCAGACGAGATAGCAAACTAATCTTATCTGCCAATTTTAATTATACTGACATTGCATAATTACTCAGAAACTTAATATTAATTTGAGTAGTATAAGTATTCAACTACAACAGAACTATTTAATTTTCAAAATCTTTGTTTTACTTTTTGTTAATAATTTGAAGACATTGGAGCACAAAAGCCGCCAATTAAAACTTGTAGCAATTAAAATATTTCACGTCTAATAATTTTCTTTCATGAACAAAAGAATATCGCCCTCTGTGTTCTTTTGTTTGACTAAGTTAAAGTATTTAGGGTAGAAATCAGGGTTTCGGTGGAATACGTATGCCGTAGCTCTAAAGTTTGCCTGATAAAAAGCAATATGAAGATGAGGCTACCGCACTACCCTTTTAATAATATACAAACATATGTTTCACATAATTTTATAATTTGCTAGCTTCTTAACTTTTTTAACCCGCGTGATGAACGAAAAAAAAATATTTGTCTCTCCCGTTTTCTTCTTTTTTTCTCCCCCTTTTCTCATTTTTTTTTTTAAATTAGCCTATGCCCGTCTCCACGGTCCCAACTATCTCTGTACCAAAATTCATCAAAATCGGTTTGGCCATTTAGGCGTGAAGACGTAACGATCAAACAAACTCACTTTCGCTTTTATAATATTATATAGTAAGGATTCATATCTATCGATGATACAGATTGTGCAGTTAAATTGTTTGCTGTAATGCAGATAATTTACTTGTGTAAATAGTTCACGTTTACACCGTGACACAAACAGAGCCTTCTTGCCAACAAGAAAAAAAACAGATTCAAAAAGTCTAACGTAATGTTATTATTTTCAGAGCAAAGGCGTCTACGCGGTACCAAAGCTGGTACTACTCACCTCAGAGCTAGCCCATTACTCCACCAAAAAACTGGCAACTTTCATGGGCATCGGAGGAGACAACTGCATCATGGTCAAAACTGATTTAGCCGGTAAAATCATCGTGGAAGACCTAGAAGCAAAGATCGTTTCTGCGATAGAAGATGGTGCAAGTCCTTTTATGGTGACAGCCACTGCTGGTACCACTGTATATGGAGCTTTCGATCCATTGGTGGAAATATCTGCGGTCTGCAAGAAGTATAATATGTGGTTGCATGTTGATGCTGCGTGGGGAGGCGGTGCCTTGATGTCCAAGAAACATAGGCATCTACTGAATGGAATTGAATTGTAAGTATTGATTCATTTTTCAATAACAGAGAAATATGGTAGCATAGAGCAGCTGCTCGGATATGAGCAAGTGTATTTGATCAAACAAAAGAAAAACTTGAAAAAGTTGCACTTATTAAATCTGTTAGCGAACTAAATCACTCATCAGTTATTTCGGAAAGTTGTCTATCACATCTTTACTAAATTGACGTAAAATCTAAGTGTCCTTATTGTTCTTTCATAATTTAAAAACAAAACGTTAACATTTCCAACAATTTCGCAGGGCGGACTCGGTGACGTGGAACCCTCACAAGCTCTTAGCGGCGCCGCAACAGTGCTCCACCTTCCTAATTAGACACAAGAATGTCCTCAAAGAATGCCATTCATGCAACGCGAAGTACCTCTTCCAGAAGGACAAATTCTACGACACCACTTATGACACTGGAGACAAACATATACAATGCGGCCGGAGAGCTGATGTACTGAAGTTTTGGTTCATGTGGAAGGCAAAAGGCTCCGAAGGATTCGAGAAACACATCGACGCACTTTTCGATAATGCCGAATTCTTCACTGAACATATTCGGCAAAGAGACGGTTTCGAACTAGTCCTAGATAAGCCAGAATGTACTAACATCATGTTTTGGTACGTACCACGCTGCCTCCGTGGTCAAGAGAACGAGCCAGATTACAAAGAAAGGCTGCACAAGGTCGCGCCGAAAATTAAAGAGCGAATGATAAAGGAAGGAAGCATGATGGTGACCTACCAACCGCAAGGTGACCTCGTCAACTTCTTCCGTATCGTTTTCCAAAACTCCGCTCTAGACCACAAGGATATGGTCTACTTTGCAAACGAGTTTGACAGACTCGGCAAAGACATGATAGTTTAAATATTATTATTAATATTTAAATAATACTACCTAAGCGTAAAACTGTACAAATGTCAGTTGACCTGTGATTATGTTTAAATAATTATATAATTCGTTTGATTTCGTAGATTTAACGAATTTATAGAGATTCTTGTGATTATTGTAAACTGTACTGTAAATAAATTATTTAGAGTTATCAGATGTTTATTTTTTGCTCTAAATTGTGAAAAAATCACAACGGTTCTGTAAGTATAATCTTCACGATGATTTTTATCATTTGTGATTATGAACGAATTTTTATCATTTCAATTAAATTGAAATCGTTCTCTGTATTTAAATGACAGTAAAATACTTTTTTTCATTTCAAATTTATACTCGCAATAATAATGTTATTGTCTCGTAAAACAATAGTTTGAACAAATCGTTTTTTAAAACATCATGGAACATTTATTTCTAATATCAAGTCAAATAAATGTAGCGAAACGTATTTTTTTTGTAATACGCGTCAAACATTAAAATGAGCACGAATAAATATAAAATACTACATAAAATTAATAAGTAATATTCTTTGTTTGATAATCTGGGAACAAAATGAAGACATAGAATGTATCATCCGATTTAATATCCTCGTTTCATATTTGAAATTGAAAATAAAAGAGAGGTAAAAGTTTCGTAATTGAATGTTATATTAATTTGAGAAACATTTTATGTATTAATTTATCTAAATTACTGAACAGTCTTATTGGCGTAAACGAGGTCGCAAGCACGACTTCTGGGCATGAACTCATGGTCTTGGGTTTGATTCACGGGTCGAGTAATGTGTTATTGGGTTTTTTCATTAAGAATTTATCAGTAACAGCCACAGAGACTGGATTCGTTCCTTGTTAATAGCAATAGGCTCGCCTCATAATTATTACATGTGGCTGAAAACAAAACTGTATGAAATGTTTGTGTACTATTAGGAATACCTCTACCTATTACCTAACCATTCGAGGATTCCAGGCATGATGTTATATTTGGTAAAAACATAAAATACCGTTACTAAAGTTATGGTTTAAAATCCAGTATTACAAATCCATTAAAGTAGAACTTTCGTAGTAATTTCGAAAATTAGCCTGTTTATCGGCTTGCATTCAACACCGAACGGCAAATATAACCTATTATGGTACTGTAGCAGTACTCAATACATTGACAGATGAGTCTCTAGGCAATATGGGCGGGCGCAAATTAGCCACAAGCGAATTAATACTCTATTTACATAGATCATTTGTCAACATTTACGATAGTTGACCAAATGATTTGGACCGAAAACCAACCCCTGAGGAATCCCTTGAGTCTCATTAGAGGTTAACCATAATATTAATACTTCAAAGCCAATTTATTGGTAGATTTTTGTTTAAATGAAACCATCAATTAAATTTGATTCCGATTTTGATATTGTTTTTGAGTTCAATTGAAATTGGTGCTTATTTACTTACTCGAAAGCTTTAAGTAGATTACTTTATTTGCATTTCATCTCAACTCTCATCTCATATGACCAAGAAAGAATAGGACAGTTTATTTATGTATGCATGGGATTATCTGGTTTTGCATAAAAATAGAGAGAGGAAAATTGTCTGACTTATTGAGTCCGAGATCTATTGTTTGATTACTATTATTAGACATATGTGGCTGTTCCTTAATGACCTCTTTTTTCAGATTGTAAGTCATCAAAGGATGTCTCTCACTGTGGATGGAGTGGAAGGGAGTGTTAGACTTCTGTCGACTAAAACCCAGCTATGTACCTTTTTTAGCACGTCGTGTTATAGGGCTTTGTCTGTTAGAGAGAGAGGACTTTGTCCAGCAGTGAGACCGTAACTGTTTTTTTTTGCGGATGGTAAATCAATAACTTTTCTCACTCTATGCGAAGCGGAAGGGTGTCAGACTTGTACTGACTAAAACCTATCTATATACCTTCTCTAGCACTTGGTGTTTTAGGGTGCGGTATCTCTTTCGAACAATCCAAGAGCCCCACTCAATCCCGCAGCCTAGCCTAAATTACCCTAAGTTGAAATATTTTTTTGGAACGAAGTTACTTATCGCGCGTTGCGAAAGGGGGCTAGACGGAAAAAAAATTAGACCAAAAGTTGTAACGACACTATTTGCTATAGTTGTGCGTGTGCATGCGGCGTGCGCGTGTTTCTCTGTCTGTCTCTCTCTCTCTCATAGAAAGCAAGTCAGTTATAATCGTTTCGTCTTTCTATTTTTCGCATTGAACACTGTGGTGTCGCGGCGATTATTTTTGTTGTGTGTATACAGGTTTTTTATACATAATAAATAATAACTTCGTTCCATGTGGGTGTCCCTTGACACCTCTCAAGTTTTTAGTTTTTTCTAAATCCTGTTTATAGTGGCATTAAAGTCGGTTTTTCCCGACTGGGGAATAAAATGGTAAATCGTAGTAATTATACGGAAAGATTTTTGGCAGCAAACACATTATTGCTTACTTTCCTAATATTTACTTAGTTTAAAATGAACTCACTTCCGCTGTCTGTTCGCTTAGATCGTTTAAACTACTCGATGGATTTTAATGCAGTTTTCAGCAATTGATAGAGTCAGGTTTATATGTATGATATTAGTATCTTCATTGCATCCGTGCGTAGCTGTAGCGGGTCGCAAGTCTTTTTACCATTATAACACGAAGCCAATTTTTCAGTGGAAGTTAATAGGTTGATTTAAATGACCCATATTTAATATAAGTCTACCTCATCAGGAAAATAATACAAAAACAGCCATTCACAATTGAAAGCAAATAATTAAAATTCACATTTACACTGAAATTCGCTTTACAGTGGTCGGGCAAGTAATAAAATGTTAAAGGACGGTTGTAATATGAATTTGTTTTCATGGTTAACTGAACACGTAAATAGGTCAATTCTTTATTTCTTGCTATTCTTTATTGTACCTTTTTTCTGTACTGATAAGTTTCAATTTTCTTTGTCACAAATTCCAGGTTTTTGTTTCGGTCTACTTAGTTTTAGGAACTAGGTACGAGGAAGTGTATCTCTAGCTTTTCCTCCGGTTATGCTTAGTTTTAGATATATAGATGGTAAGAAACAAAGGCTTACCTTAACGTCCACTAATATCATATTATATGAGCCATATTTGTATATTCATCTGTAATTCCGTTCTAGAGAACGGCTCTAACGTTTTTAATGAAAGTTAAAATTTTGGAGTTTACGGAGCGAAAAAATGACCTAGCTTATGTTATAATATCTGGGAAAAATCTATTTTCACCCAAGCAGAGTTTTGTCGCCCAAGTACTACTTTTATTATACTACTTTTTTGACGATTTGTTCTCGTTCCTACCGGATTAGCCAGAGGAGGCTAAACATCGAGAGATTGGAGAAGGCCTTTGCCCAGCAGTGGGACAAATAGGCTAACAAAAATTAATTAAAAATTATTACAAGATAAAAATCAGCATAATGACATGATTTTATATGAAAAAAGATGGACCCTGGAAACACGCTCAAAGAAAATGGAATTTAAAATTAATACTTTATTTACAATTCACTAGTTCGTCTAAAATAATGTCAATATTAGCTCAAATATAAATAAATTCCATCACAATGTTTCATGTATGATAACGACTATTATATTATTATATTACGGGCCTGTTGGTCTAGTAGTTAGTGGCCCTGACTGCTGAGCCGGAGGTCGTGGGTTCGATTCCCACCCAGGACAAACTTTGTGTGATGAGCATGATTGTTTGTTCTGTGTCTGGGTGTGATTTATCTATAATATGTATGTATTTATAAATTATATAAGTATGTATATCAGTTGTCTGGTTACCATAACACAAGCTCTGCTTAGCTTGGGATCAGATAGCCGTGTGTGAGTTGTCCCAAGATATTTATTATTATTATTATTATTATTTTGTTGATCTTTATTTTCCTTCTCTTACGAGTAAGAGAGTACAAATTCCCTACCCACGGGCCGGAGCCAAGTTTGTTATTATTTACAGTTCAATCTTAAGTCTATCAGATCATTAGTTTATCACATCTTCTTCAGGTACTTCTTCCAGAGGTATCTCTTCGCAATTCAGCTGAAAAAGATAAAAGAAAGGATTAATTAACTCTCTGGGTAAGAAACGATTGCAAACTGATCGGATATCTCCAATACGTTAACTGGGAAACTAAGTTTCTGCTGCTGACAGCTTTAAAACTTAAATGAATTGGATTTTAATTAGTGCTCTTTTAACGTTCAGTAGCGCGAACATGCATGTGTGGGTAGATTGTGTAGCACGTAATATTAATGACTTTGAAAAAGAGGTTTTAACGGTGTGAAAGGTCGCAAGCGAGCTCTAAGATGACAGCCATTAGCGATTTTATCAGCATTTAACTGCAGCTGCCCTTATTGAACTATTAAGCTGTATTCTTACGAAAAAAAATTAAGTGCGAACACCATGACCCTGGCGATAATTTAGTTTGAGGAACCTAAACGCGTGTTCACGGTGCGACGATAGATAGCGATTGATACTTGGACATTCACGCGACCAATCGCTTCGGTCAGGAGATGGAAATAAAGTTGTGATAGAGTCGCATGTTTGTGTCGCTAGAAAAGTCGCAGTGTATTACCGCCCTAATGATAAGACAATTTTTTTTATTATTTTTATATGTTTTTTTTTATGCTTTTTTTATTAAGAAATACTTTAAAATATAATCATATGTAAGAAAAACCAATAAATGAAAGACAAATAATGATTGAGTATAGAAGTATGCTCAACGTAATATCTTACCAATATTTCGTCATTAGGTACTCTAGACAGTAGATCAAGTATTTCATTGTTCGGTACTCTGTTTGGTCGTAATATTTTTCTCGTGAACTTGTGAATTCCTGCAACAATTAAAAATGATATTAACAATAGCTTGGCAATTTTTATTTTCTTTATTCAATGTCTTCCACAAAATCGATTTACTGCAATAATAATTTAAGTCGAAATAGCCAATGGCTTAATTGCCAAGAGCCTCGATCTGAGGAGGCTCTCGTTAGACAACTGCATTACAGGTTCAATAAAGAAAGCAGTACTCCTGGACACGGCTCGTATCGTTAGGAGGTTCATCTCTCTAGAGCCTTACCTGCCGGTAGCTTGGACAATGTTACTAGGACAATGTTACTCTTTTTAAATATTTATTTTTCTTTTTTATTATTAAAAAATATATTTTATAAACAATTAAATAACATGTGATAAAATGAATAAACGAGATAGTAATTTAAGTAATTTAATAAAAGAAAGTTTTGCAAGAGACGTCTTAAATATGATAAAATATTTACTAGCTGGCACCCGCGGCTCCGCCCGCGTGATGATCGAAAAAAGAGTATCCGATGTGTTATTACATAATCTACCTGTGTGCCAAATTTCATCAAGATCCGTTTATCCGTTTTCACGTGAAGGAGTAACAAACATCCATACATCCTCATAAACATTAGCATTTATAATATTAGTGAGATAATATAATACGCATACTAAAAATCTGGAAGAAACTTTGTTAAAAGATGAATTTTAGGGTCAGTTTTATAAACACCAAATCCGTTTTTACTTACAAATACTTAAAAATAAACATTTCATTTCGAAAATTAAACATCTGTATTTTATTAGTACACAGTAACTTAGAAAACTATGTCAGTAAAACATGTAGACTAATAAAATAAGAACTTACCCCAAACCATTGATATATACTTGATGGGTATCATAAACATTACGAATGTGATCACTAATATGAAGAATATCGCCAGGAGACTAAGAAATGGTACAGTGAAGTTGAAGAGACTGCGAACAAAATAATTAGAAATATTATTTCTACATAAGTTTTCTCTTTGTTCCTGTAACAAAAGCGGCTGTTGAGACTAAAAACCAATGCTTGATTCCTAATACGGGAAAAGTTTAAAGTATTTCCATAAATGACCAACGAGGCAGCCATGGACTACTATAACATGATTTCGAACGTTTCCGTACGTTTTATTCAAGGGTTGACCACTGAAAATCTGTGCGCTGTGCTGTGTCTTCCCACAGGACAGCATCATGCTGAGTGGTGACCTACTTTTTTTTAGTACGCAAACTACGCAAAGGTGCCCGCCAGGGCCACCGCCTGCTGGGGCAGCGGATTGTTCGAAAGAGATATTGCGGACCCGGAACATAAAGGGCAAAAGAAGGAACATGGGTGGGTTTTAGTCTGTAAAAGTCTGACTCTCCCTGCTCCGCCCAGAGCTAACGAAGTTATTTGATTACCCTGATTGCCATTCAAAAAAAAACTTAAACTACCATAACTGTAAGAAATTGTATAAGACTTACTTTTTAATACTTTCGCCAAGATTAGCGAATCCTCCAATAAAGTTCTGAACACTTTGCACCATTTCAGTATAACTATTTATTTTTTGTCTCAGGGACGTATTTTTCTCTTCCTGTAATTAAAAATGTTACTTTAGTTTTATATTTGCCGTGCAGTCTTTGAATAAAAATAAGATCCTTGTTTAACATTTTTATAAATGAATAGTTCTTTGAAGTGAATTAGTATCAATTTCTAGCTAGACAATTTTAATTACTTCTACGAGGTCTGTTTAAATATCAAACTAATTAGAATTGAATAAGTATTAATTTCTAGTTACATAATTTTAACAACTTCGTGTTATCTTTCTAATTATCATAAATGTTTACCTTTTCCTTTTTAATGTCTTCTTCTACTGGTGGTATCTTGAACAGATAGTCTTTCCCTGTAAAAGATAAAATCAGAAATGTAAAGCCAATTTTAAAAAAATTACACCTTAGATAGCTGTATGGTGTTATTATTTATTTATAAAACAGGAACAAAATATATAAACAATGTAGTATAAAGGTTCTGTTTATTTCAAGAAATTGCTGCCAGAAGACCTGCGAAATGAGAAATAAGAAGGAAATGTAGACGATAATTTTTGAGAGACTATGAGAAAAATAATATGCCCATTAACATTTTATAAACTTACACATACAAGTAAATATTAATAAATCCTTTATAATATTATAAAAGCGAAAGTGAGTTTGTTTGTTACGTCTTCACGCCATACAGGCTAAACCGATTTTGATGAATTTTGGTACAGAGATAGTTGGGACCCTGGACACGGACATAGGAAAGAACTTAGCTTTTTTATTACAATAAATAAGGCGCAAGGGCAAAAACTACAGGTAGCAGGTACCTGCAAATCACGAAAGGGGAACTTTGTTACCCCGAATTTAAGGCGAGCGAAGCTGAGAGCAAAAGCGAGTATTTGTGTAAATAAATAATGTTTAAATATATATACATAAACTACGACTGAGAGGACGGGTAATGCTCTTAATTAATACAAATAAACTTACATCGAACAAGGAAGAATTTGGGAGGCCGATACCAAAAGAACGGAATGAGTATGAGCAGCGGTAACATCCAAATTTTGAAGAACCAGCAGACAAGCAGCCATATTATTAGTGCTATTATATTCATCCTTCTTGACTCCCATTCGAAACATGATCTGGAAAAATAAAATGGTAATCTTATTGGTACAATCTGGTTCTTGACAGACTGATTTGTTGCTGGGGAGTTTGTTCCGCCACTTCTTCTTCCCAGCTAAAACACTAGAAATTGGCGAAGGACAGGCGTTTTGGGGGGACTGTTTCTTGGATTTTTTGTTTCAGAGCCTATTTAGTACAAACTAACAAAAAACAAATTTTAGGATTATTAGGATCCTACTAATATTATAAATGCAAATGTTTGTGGGGATGAATGGATGTATGGATGTTTGTCACTCTTTCACGTCAAAACGGATGAACGGATCTTGATGAGATTTGGCACAGAGGTAGATTATAGTCTGGAATAACATATGGGATACATTTTTTTCTTTCATCACGCGGGCGAAGCCACATGCGTTAGCTAGTATAATATTTTTTTTTTGTCAAAAGAATTGTTCTGTGATTGTTAAAAATCAATTAGAAAAGTTAAAACTTGAAAACAGAGCAATTGTGTTAACACTTTGGTAATAAAGGCTACAGTTTTAAAAGCCGTAATTAGTTGAAACGAGCTGATCAAAGCCAATAAGTGGCGCACTTAGTGTACGAGAAAATTCAACTTGAAAGTGCTAACTTTCGAGAATTTTCCAACACTCTTTGGTGCAAGAGTGTTTGAGCCTGTAGTTCTGTTTTCATGCCCCCTTTAGATTTTGTCAATCGTTTGACGTTAGGCTGTCATGGTTCTTTCTCAAGTAAGTGAGTTTTTTTAAACATTGCCCCACTCTAGGATTTCCTCCTGTCTCGTGGGTGCGTTTACAAACATTTAAACTCACATACACAAACAGCCAGACCCGGAACAACTATCTGTAGGTCATACAAATATTTGTTCCGTGCGGGGATCGAACCTGCGACATGTAGCGCAGCAGTCAAAACGCTCAGCCACTGCACCAACCATGTCATATTGGGATTAATGTAAGGATCAGATGTTATCAATTTAGAGATAATTCGAAACCACTGTGTGATTTTTTCCTACAACTTGTCTGCGATCAGTATTCTTGAGTTCATAAAACTCGCATCTATTAAATAGGTTTTTTCTAGGTTAGCTCCTCCCATGGACGACCTAATTTCGGTCCTTTTTTTGTGGGTGAGAAATCAACAAAGAACTTCCCCCGGTTTATGCGAAGCGGCGGGGAGTGTCAGACTTTTACTGGCTAAAACCCACCCATTCCTACTTTTGGCCTTTATGTTCTGGGGCCTCGGTATTTCCTTCGAACAACCCGCGACCTGAGCAGGTCATTTCTGTCCTCAAGACAAGATTGAGGCCAAGATAAGGTAATAAAAAAAATTATGAAAACTTACTTCATAACTCTAAAAGCATCCATGCTCCAATTAAACACAACTTTAGCCCTGGCTAGGTTCTTAGTAAATCGGTGTCTATCCAGTTTTGGTTTCACCTCCAGATGTTTTACTTCCTTTGGGTTGACTACGCGGACTGACGCTTTTACCTGTAAATTAAGAAGGAAAAAGCCATTAGCTGAATATATTTTAAAAAGTTCTGGTTTTGAATATCGAACTGCGTGGACGAAAGTTGATGTCCACTAATTACAAAATATGTTGATGTGTTGTCCCTGAAAGTAAGGATCAAACAAAAAAGGGACATTGGTAAAGTTATTTACGGTTAAAAGTTTTATCCACCAATTTTTATCTGTTCAGTCACTTCGCATAATGCTAAAAAAAATGACCAATTTTTATCTGTTCAGTCACAAAAAAAAACCACATGACTGCGAGAATTTAGGTGACTGATAAACAGTCCATCAATGTTGTCCGCCAGTGTAGTTGAATAATTCTTAGGGCTGCCCCAGAATCGTCACAGTATAGATGCATATCGCTTGCCCATGATGGACTAAAAGTCACCCAGGTGCGCTTATGCGCTGTAAAACCGAGTCTAACATCTTCAGCACATTATTAATTCATGTTTGTAATTCTCAAAAAATATGATCATCGTTGTTTATTACAGTAACATTAAATTACCTCTCGTAGTAACAAGAAAGTGACATTAAGAAATTGGTTTCTCAGAAATAATATTTCTAATTATCTCTTTCCGTCTCATTTTCCTGTTGGTCTTATTTTCCTCTGTCAAGTGGCTGACTGATATTATTATTATGAGAAAAGTGCTCTATTTCTATGTATGTTTCATTTCTAGTTTATTTCCATTGTTTCAACAAGGGTGAGACAAAATGAATCATTAGTTCTTAGATTATTTCAGTATCAGTAGTAGGCTTGGCTTCTCGTTTGTAAACGGTAATTTTATCAATATGTACGCAAAATAGGGGGAAATATCTGTAGTTTTCGTTTAACCACGGCAAGTACCAGTGTACTGGTATATTCTAGAGTAATATCAATATGTTATTCCGTTTTATGATGTTTACTTTGAACCTCGGTCACGTGATTATAATATTGTATAGCCACGAGCTCTTTTTTTTCGGATGGGAAATCTTCAAATAAGTTCCCCACTTCTGGAGAGAGTGTCCGACTAAAACCCACCGATGGTTCTTCATTTTCCCTTTATGTTCCGGAGCCGCGATGTCTTTTTCGAACAACCCGCAACCCAGCCATGAGATCCTCACTCAATATAATACCTAAAAATCAAATAATATACTTACAAGTTTCCAAGTGAGGTTCATTTCCAATAAGATTCTAGGGTTGTTCCCTTTAGCTCGGTCTCGTAAACTGGAGTCTTTGAGAGCATACCATTTCTTCTCGCCACTTTTGATCTTCAGCAAAGGCAGCGAGAGACAGCCTATGTCTTCAGACTTCTTTTCATCATGGATGGTGATGTCTAGAATTGAGGTGATATCAGGCACTTCACTGAAATTAACGAAACAAATTATTAAAGAAAAAAGGTAAACGTTTGCTGGTGGCTCAACAAAATAAACGTTTAAGGATTTTCCAGGTCAAATTGCTATAAAAACCAAGTGCACACATTTGAATTTAATAGTCACAGCTAGCGTGCAATAAATTAAAATTTATATGAATGATACAAAGAAAGTAAAGAACGAACGCTTAAAAAATAAATTGTAGAGAAAGAGACAGCTTCAAAAAAGATTAATTGAAGACTGCTGCGTAGAGATAACATGGATAAAGGTCGCAAAAGTGTGGGTTTGGGAGAAGAAAAGTGATCATCATTATGGCCATCATCAACATTAAAACCCATGGCTAGAAGAAGGCTAGCCAGTGCAGCTTACAATCTCAGGTGCACATATCTTTACTATTGACCGCACAGATCTATTGTGAACCTCTGCTTAAGACTTTTAAAACGGTCAACCTAGGGTATCAGCACCCGGGCTGCGGGTTGTTCGTAAGGGATACCACGGCCCCGCAACATAAAGGGCAAAGGAAGGAATATGGATGGGTTTTATTCAGTAAAAGTCTGTCATTCCCACCCGCTCCATCTAAAGCGGGGGAAGTTATGTGATAATTTCCCATCCGCAAAAAAAGGGTAGCAGCAGGGAGCCATCAAAAATATTTTGGCTGACGCGCATGCTATATTTTATGGTTGTTTTTCAGTTTAAGCTGAAAATAGTACAGTTATAACTTCTAGCAAATTCGAATTTTCACTCACAAAGTAAATATCTTCATCCAATTCGGCTCGTGTGTCTTGCACTCTGTGTGTGTTTGTAGTCTCTCGTTGTCAAGTTCTAGTACACAGTGACACTCAGTGCCTACCAGTCCTCGAGCACCGTACACTATTACCGTGAGACTGCCAACTTCTCCTGAGCCGTCCTTGAAGTTGTACCAGGGCTGGAAAATAAAGAAAAACATCTTTGTTTGATCAGGAAATGGATGCTGCTGTATTGTGTCTGTCAGTTTGTTGATCCGCTGAGCAAGGGTCAAGTCCTTATGCATTTTCTATCTTGGCATCATCCACATCAAAATCTAGTTCTCCTAACTTAATAGCCAGATGTGTTGCTGGGAAGTTTCTTCTGCCACTTCTTCTTCCCAGCTAAAACAGTAGCACACGGCGAAGGATGGGCGTTTTGGGGAACGGACTGTTTCTTGTAAACTTTGAAGTTCAAAACAGTGCTGATTGTCAGCGTAATTTGAATAAATGTCTTTTGATTTTTGTCTTTTATCATTTTGATGTACTAATTGTGAAATACTTATGTGTGCTCAATTTAAACGAATGTAATACTTAATTATCCAGTAATAAACGATATACCTTTGGAGGCACTTATTTGACTCATCCCCTCGGACCAACAACAGTACAATGTTTTAGCAAAGTTGCAAAGGTTGTGTTTTTCAATATTTGGTAATGTTTGTTTTGTAGATGCATTAAATGCTTTGTGAAACATTAACATTAGTTAAACTCAAAAATGTACTGAGTTTTGTTGTAAAACTTACAGATTTATTATTAGCAACAGTTTCAAGTTTTCTCTGTGTTTCTTCATAGTCATTAAGGCTTACAAGAGAAAATCCGGTAATTGTGAGCAAAATGAACAGTTTTGTGTTCGCATCTCCATCCAAGTTCAGGAGCATTTTGTGTGTCTTCTCCTTTTCCATTTCTGATAAGTCAATAGTGGTTCTGAAATTAAATATTAATTTTAAGAAATTTTTGCTGTGTATGCAGCGTTATTTGATGAAGATTCAGAAGACAAAGATTTTTGAAGTAACTGAAAAATATAAGATTGTTTTGCTAGTTGTTACAAATGTTTGTATAAATGTGTAATACATTATTATTTGAATGCCTATTGATAACATTTTTTTTGTATGGCATCTCGCAGGTCAACTTATGAGGTCATTAGCTGCTCAACTGGAGTATCCTATGGGTGCCTTGAAGTTAAGGCCTATTCGTAACGTAACCACAATGTTTTTTATACGTAGAAAAATGATTTTGACTTATAAATAACTAACTTTTTACTAAGCGGCCGCTTTACGAAAATGAAATTGAAGCCTTAATTAACTTATTCATTCCATTCGAGTTTGTGCCACCAAAATAGAAAAAAAAATAGAAATAGATGTGAAGAAGAAGCAATTTACCTGCCAACACAAAAGTCCTTTTCAAATACAGACGCCTCCACAATGTTATCATCATAAAAATTGAAACTGAATAATTCTTGCCATTTAGCTTTCGATGAATTGGTTTTTATTACTTTCGACTTGTACTTCTCCGAGCCCAATCTGAATAAAAATATGTGGCTGATATTTAATAAAATGAAATTCAGAAATAATAGATAAATGAACAGCCTCAAAAAAATCTATAAATTTTACATTAGATAATGAGTAAATCTCAAAAATGCTGAAACATTGTGAAGCAACTGGGCCTTAGAAACAAAAATCAATTTAATAACATATTAACAGGATGTTCAGACTAGATATTAAAAGTATACTTATCATGAAATGCAATTAAAAGTGAGATCATTTTCGACTTAGATACAAAATCTTTATCCAAACAAACAAACATGATAATATTAATCCAAGTCTACATTCCAGACACTACCAGTTTTATTTACGATCTAAAATAAATATCTTGGTGCGTAAACAATTTCTTTATCTCACCTAAAACGACAATGCAATAAACGGAGCTTTTCCTCCAAAACGTCCGTTTCCAGACCAGTGGCTTCAATTAATGCGATGGACACCGTGGCTACTTTTGTTGTCCTTTTGACAGATTTAACTTTGTCTTGCTTGGTATTGCTCAAAATAAACTGAAAACAAAAGAATTCCGTATTGATTTTTCTGTGTAAAACCCTTTTTAATTCTTTCAAAGGAATTTGGACAGGCTTCACAATTCTGAAGCTTCAGTAATTTTGTTAACATTAAAAAGGAGTTTATCTAATAACTAGGTGTGCCCAGCGGTTTCACCTAGCTTTCTATTGGATTACCTCCTACAACTTTAAATAATTACTTCTTTTACTAACTAGCTGCATACGCCTTTTCACCCACGTAGACTGGGATATTATAATATGTACATATAATCTTTCCTTTTGAATCACTCTATCTATTGCTGAGAGCTGTATTAAAACTCATTGAGTAGTTTAAAAGATCTAAGCGGAAGGCAGCGGAAACTATTTCATTTCTATGTAAAGATTAAACATATCCTTACTAATATTATAAAAGACAAAATCGGTTTGGCCATTTAGACGTGAAGACGTAACAAACAAACAAACTCTTGTTTGTTTGTTACGTCTTCACGTCTAAATGGCCAAACCGATTTTGTTAATTTTGGTTTGAATTTTGGATATAGTTGAGACCCTGGAGACGGACATAGGTATAGCATTTGGGCCACCGCCTGCCGGGGTTGCGGGTTGTTCGAAACAGATACCGCGGCCCCGGAACGTAGTTGGCATCCAAAAAACGGACATAGGCTAAAAATAAGTGGGATGGGAATAATAAAAAAAGTGAGATAAGGGGAGAAAGGGAGAAGAAAAGAGGAGAGAAATATTTTTTTTTTCGATCATCACGAGGGTTAAAGTTAGCGTTAGCCCAAAGTAACTATGCCATGCGGACGAAGTCGCGGGCGGAAGCTAGTATTATATAAAGTAGAGGACAATATGTAGTTGAAATGAAAACAAAAAATACCTTTTCGACTTTTTCCCTTGATTTTTCTTTTTTCTCGCTTTCAACTTTCTCCCGTGATTTTTCTTTTTTCTCGCTATCTACTTTATCCTTCTCCTTTTGTTTTCGTTTCTCTTTAACTGCGTCTTTAATCCGCGAGCCAATTTTACTGCGTATTGAAATGGGGGGTGGTGTGGGAGCGGGCGTTGCGTATTCGTCGCTTTCTTTAGATGCCTCATTTAATCTAAAAATATATTGCAAAAATTCCTCATTACATTGCAATTGTCTTTTGTTTGTTGTAAGAAAAAATCCAAGCAAGGGCGAGTCGGATCGCACCGAGGGTTCTTGCGACTTTAAGGGTTATATCTTTTGAGTGTGTAGATTTAGAGGGTTGATTTTTACACAGCTTCAAAAGATTTGAGTTAATGGTTTTAGTTTCAACTGGATACCTTTACGAGTTCGCGAGGTAAGGGGTCTTAACAGACACATAAATACTACAAAGTGATCGTATAAAGGTTCCGTGTGATCGTATAAAAGTTCCGTTTTTTCCTTTTGAGTAACGCAACCTTAAAAAAACAAAACACACTTACGATTCTAGACTCAATGCAGAGAAATCATCCCCAAAAAATCTGTTCGTCTCACTGTCATTTTTGTCCAGTGGCGACTCTGTAACTTCCGATTCAGATATACTTGCTTCTCGTACAGTAATATACTGGAAACGCGCATCGTTCTTATGAATTTCTTCTTCAATTACACTGTATTTAACACTACGTTTTTCAAAAGGTATATCATTGTTCGTCGTGTCAAATTTATTAATATCGGCACTGCTACAATATCTCGGTTCTTTGTATACGTAATCTTCTTTGAGCGATGACAGCGAGTCAACTGATCTCGATTTTTCAAGTTTCCTTTGCATTTCCTCATATTTGTTTTGTATCCTTGCATGCAATCTCGAGAAATGACTTTTTTTTAAAGTTTCACCGGTTCCGTTCACATCAGCCATTGATTTTTCACAATTTAACAATTTTTTTTTGTAACACAACGTACGTATAATATTGCTCACGTCGAATGACACGTTAACATTGGCAAAACATTTCGCTATGTGGTGTGTATAGATAACGTTATCAACTGAGTTATTGATTATTTTGACTAATCTATTATCTTTAGTATGTGTTTAGTCTTGCGGGGATTTTTATGTAAGTAAGTGTCATAGTACCTTCTTCGTTACTAGTGTAGCATAAGAGTGAGCGCACAATTATAATTAATATTAAAGTACGGCAAGCAATTTGGCCTGTTATAGATAAAGTTTATCAGATTAAGTTGTTGATGATGTGTTTATGTCTTATCGGCTAAATGACTCATAGATAAAAAAACACTAAGTCCGTGTTTTTTATTTTGAAAAATTTTAGTGTGTGCCTAAAATTCGACTGTGAGTAGGTATTAGCTGTGCTATGGAAAACATCATAAGGACTTTTTGGTCAGGAAACATGCAATCAGTTTTATCGATGTGTGTAAAATAAAACCGTGCCCTCTCTTGAGTGTTTGATAACACCATAATCTATTATGGCATAGCACGATACTAACTGATACGTATCTACTTATAAACATGTTATCTTTTAAGGAAATGAGTATTAATCATTTATTATATTCAAATTGAATTTAAGATAATGTAAAAAATAAATAATTAAGTGCTTAAATACATAACTTTTTTTAAGACTCAACTGCCTTGATGGTCTCATGGATAGTCGTAAGCGGATCAGCAATAAGAAGAAGATTTTTGGGTTTTCCATCCGGATTTTACCAGTAGCAGTCAGCAAGTCTGAATTTAGGCTGGTGGATGTCAATTCTCTCGTTCCCTAATTCATGGAACATAACTAGCGAAATGTGGAAGAGCTTCGCGGAAATAATCAACCAAGTAGCCAACGAAATGGTGAAGAGAATTCTACTGGATTTGGGACTACAAGATTGGTAGTTATGGCGATGCTTGGAAGATGCCCAGTCCACTGGTGTTAATACTGGCGCTGAGATTATTAATGCTAAATCATTTTTATATTCTATTTTCTCTTCGAGTCACTAATGTTCTACGTCATGCATGACCGACTGAATAAGACCTTACCCGGATCAAGATAATTTTTAATAGATACCGGCTGTGCCCGGCATGCGTTGCAATGCAATTTTTCTACCTACCTTACTCTACCTACTACCTACCTTACTTTTTTTTTCATAACAACCCTCTTCTTACATTGAACAACACAACAGAACAGAATTAGCAAAATAGGTGCAGCTGTTCTCGAGATTTGCGCTTAGCAACAAATTCGTGATTCATTTTTATATTGTAGATTAATGGCCTGTTTAGCACCTTAGGATGACTCCCGAGATACTTATCTAGCAGATATTTTGAATTAAGGGCCAATTTTTAGGGTTACGTACCTCAAAAGGAATAAACGGAACCCTTATCACTTGTTCTATGGAACGTGTTTAAATATCGAGTTGGAATTTAAACCAGATACTCAAGTGTGGTGCGTTGGAGCTGTAAAAATTAAGCCTCTAAGTCTATGCAGTTAAAAGATATGGCCGTTTATGTCGCAAGTTTGTTCGGAAGCCTGGAAAACGGAAGCCTACGAAAGCCGGTTTTTTAAATCATTAGATAACTTCTACCTGAATAGTAAATGTTACGTTTCGACAAAGCGTCTAAATAAAACTATCAAAATGACTATACTGGCGATTACGACGTGCAAAATATATTGCACTGATCAAAATACGATAAGAGCAGTTGGATTAATGTACTATTTCATCGATAATAATACGGATTAACTTAAAGTTAGGTTCGTTCCTAAAGTGCGACGATTGGTTGAAATCCTATGACGTCAACCAATGTGTGATACATCAAAGTTATCAGTGATATATCTTTGTTGTGTTACGAGATGCGTAACTGTTACCTAAGCTTGGATAACGATAGGTTCATAAAGCTCAAGGCCATAGGCACGGCCGCGGCCTCGATTCTAGCGGGAGCGGAGGCAAACAATGCGGGGCCTCTGTCAGGCGAAATGGCTGAATTGTGGGTGGTGGTAGCACGCCTGATGGCCGCCATGGAGCTTTTGGAGGGAAACAAGAAAGTTTAAGCAGACCTGGCCGGTCTCCGTCGGACCGGCTCCCCGGAGCCGTCCATAAGGGGGCGAGAGCAGAGAAGCCCGTGCCGGTTGAGAACCAGGTTCACACTGCGACGCCAGCCAAGCCGGCCGAGCACCGGGAGGGGGGCAAGGCTTGCGACCCACCCACCAAGACTAGGGGCAGGGGAAAGTCCTCCGCGTCCACCAATACCATCGCTGCCGCTGCAGCCAACGCCACTGGCGCCGCTGCTGCCGCCGCTACCCTCACAGGGTCCAGGAGGTGGCTGTAATGGAGTGCCAATAACGGCCCCATTACCAGTTCTGTTGGACCTCACGAGCCGGTTTCCAAGGAACCAATGTTATTACGCATTGTGTGTCTGGGACTGAACTTTCTTTCTTTTCTTTCTTGACATTCAATAGTGCCTGTAATGGTCTAATTGAAATGAATGCTTTGAGTTTGAGTTTGAGCTCGATGCAAAATACTGGTGTTCAACTAAATCCGGTAAGACTGGAAGCCGACCCCAACAAGCTTGAGCTGATGATGGTTTTAAAAAAACATTCTTTTGTAAGCTTATGATAATCAATCCATAGTGAATCACTATGCAATCAATATTTGATATTATCTATTATCGCCAATCTCCCATTCACAAATAATAGTGATTAGAAGTATATATTGTTGCCGTGCATGATTGGTAGGTGTACATTATTTTCGTAAATATAATATAGGGTGACACATTCCTGATGTAAGTGGCGCGTTCATGTTCCACGCGCGGCTCAAAGAGATGTCAGCAAAGTAGAGGGGCCTGTCAGGGCCACCGTCTGCCGGGGTTTCGGGTTGTTCGAAAGAGATACCGTGGCCCCGAAACAGAAACAGAAGGCAAAAGAAGGAACATAGGTTGGTTTTAGTCAGTAAAAATCTGAAAATTGAGAGAAGTTATTTGATGAAAAAAAGGGTGCCACAAAAGGATTATTATTAAATTAAGCTAATGAAAAGCCACGATCAATTGATAACATACTGTCTGTACCTAATCAATTCTGTTATATTTTGACTGTTACGGATATTTAATATCAGTAAATATCAATGTGTGTGAATCATGTGTTTTTTTTCTAGCGATTTACGTCGCCTTCCAGAAATTACCGATTAGCAACATGATAGATTACATCTTAGGGCATTTGTACCTATGTAATGTTAGTTAGAACCAATGCAGTAGGCATGCGTTTTATTTAGTACTTGCTTACAAAATTATTAGTCCGCCATCTTTGTTAGTTCGCCATATTGGATTTGAGAATGACGCCACTTAACTTACCATAACTTATCATGAGTACAAAATTTCAGCTGCGTTGGAAACCATAAAGTGCGAGAGAGTGAGCTTCAAATATCTTTCACAAAGTTAGTAATCAAGGGAAGCTAAAAAAATAATCAAAATAAATTGGAAGTTTTCTGTTATTTTTACGATGAATGTTAGAGAGAGAGATCTTTGAGGTCTACATTAAGAATTGCTGTGGCATTCTTAGAATATAATTTTCTCTTGAGTGTCTCCTCCACTTATTGAGGCTCATCAAAAGGGTCCGATATCAGCCATGAATGGCTGAATTTTATCTTAGAACTTAGTCTTGCACAAACATCTACGTCATCGTCTAGGAATTACCTCCGTCACTGCACTTGTGCTGTGAATCTAAGTGTGTGGGAGGCCACTCCTTTTATTTCCTCCTTAGATAAAGATGTCGTGCTCAGATATGAAGCGCCTCGCCTCTTATGCATGAGGTTATGGGTTGAAATCCGGGCAAATACCAATGTGACTTTTTCAGTTCATATGGACTTTCTGAAGTTTATCTTAGACATCACAGACATCGGTGCAGGAAAACATCGTGAGGAAACCTGGACTTACAATTTAAGCGTGTTACTCAATTCTCTGCCTTAGCCTTTGTCCACCAGTGGGGCAGTTTTAACCTGGTATTATCTAATATATAAAATTTCCGTGTCACAAT
The DNA here is from genome assembly GCA_905475445.1 of Ochropleura plecta. Classification (NCBI taxonomy): domain Eukaryota; kingdom Metazoa; phylum Arthropoda; class Insecta; order Lepidoptera; family Noctuidae; genus Ochropleura; species Ochropleura plecta. The sequence goes on from FR997739.1 coordinate 12,607,120, forward strand.
GTTAGTACCGTACCGTACTCCTCCGAAACGGCTCGACCGATTCTTATGAAACTTTGGGTACATATTGGGTAGGTCTGAGAATCGGCTAACATCTATTTTTCATACCCCTAAACCTCAGCGGGTGAAACCGCTGGGCACAGCTAGTATTTATAGATAAACATTGCTTCTAAGATAGCCTTACGTTTTGTGTGCCAGGATACACTGTTTTCCCATTTTCTTTTGAACTGTTTTTACTTAGTGGAGTTACCCAAACACACCTGTATACATCTTTATATATAAAGTAATTACTTTACTTTACTAATATTATTAAAGCGAAAGTGAGTTTGTTTGTTACCTCTTTACGCTTTAATGGCTAAACTGATTTTGATGAATTTTGGTACAGAGATAGTTGGGAACCAGGAGACGGACATAGGCTGTTTTTAAAAAAGTGGGATGTGAGGGAGAAATAAGGAAAACAAGGGAAAACTTAGCATTGCTATTACAAATCAATAAGGCGCAAGGGGAACTGTGTTACCCCGAATTTAACGCGAGCGAAGCCGCGGGCAAAAGCTAGTCCTTACTATCCTTACTAATATTATAAAAGCAAAAGTGAGTTTGTTTGTTTGTTAACTCTTCACGCTTTAATGGCGTAACCGATTTTGATGAATTTTGGTACAGAGATAGTTGGGAAGATTAAGATATGGAAGGAAGATTAAGATATTATGGGAAGATTAACATATGAGGGAGAAAGAGGGAAGGAAAGGGAAAACTTAGCATTGCTATTACAATAAATAAGGCGCTAGAGCAAAAACTACAGGTAACTGTGTTACCCCGAATTTAACACGAGCGAAGCCGCGGGCAAAAGCTAGTAAAGTAATAAAATTGAAATGTCTGTTTATTTCAAAATAACAGCTTTTTACATTTGAATGTATATGTATACGAGTATATGTAACGCTCTGTCAGTATTCTATAACACAACTGTTTTCCATCTGAATTCCTTTAGTGTTCATGCTTTCGGTCCTTATGATTTCCTGTGGAATTATAAACCGGATCTCTTCAAAGTTCGAGTGATTATTTTTTTTTAGGACAAGCGTGCCCTAGGACGCATGGCTTCACATCAGTTTAGTTGCGTGCCAAACGCAAGTCTTATCTCTCACGGGTTTCGTACAAACAGCCATAACTTTTGACTGCGTAGACTTATAGGGTTGATTTTTTCACAGCACAAAAGGACCACAGAGTTGAGTACCTGGTTTTTTTTTTTCGCGAAATAAAGGGTCTCGGCAGACGGACACTAAAGTGATCCAATAAGGTTCCCGTTTTTTCCTTTTGAGGTACGGAATTCCAAACAAAAACTTTCTTTGTAAACGTTCCATCATCATCTAAACGTTTTAGTAATGGAAACAAAACTACTCGTAAATAAACCACAAGGCAACTGAACATTTTAACCCTAATTATCTGAAGCCGAGTTTGTTAGTCTGTAAAACCTTCTGTTAAAGCTGTTCGGTTTACCAACTACAGAAAACTAACAACACGAACAAACTTGAATAAGTTCCAGCGAATTATAGGGTGGAAGGAAACAACCATTTTGAAAGGTTTCTGAAGTCAAACGGGGAAAAACTTTAAGGATCTAAGGGTCAGCCGTTTTAGCAATTGTCGGGTACTTTTGACCCTTACGAAATGAGTTGCAAATTAAATGTTTTGAATTGATAACTTCTGGTAAATGAGAAAGATGTTAGAGATAAAGGTTTATTTATTACTACCGAGGCATGAGCGCGTGGTGAAAACGTGAGGTAAACGGGTCGATTTAAAAAAGAATATTCATATGTTTTGAGAAAAGGATGGTCTCGTTGCTTTATTGCTCGACTTGGCGGGGGCACTGCCGTCCCCCCAATAATATATGAATGATACCTACTTTGGTGCTTGTTGCAAATACTTTAACTAAAATGCTATAGGAGTGGTATTTCAGCACTTATTCGCAATGGCAAAATGGCGGACTTAATGCCTAAGGCATTTTCTACAAGTCTGACACTCCCCCCGCCAGCCTCCGCCCAGAAAAAATAATAATAGACATTTTCTGCCAGTCTGCCTTAGGGTGATGCAGAGACAAAACACAGTAGGTCCGATAACAGAAAAAAAGGATATTAGTAAATAAATATAAAAAAATTACAAATATACATATATAAATAACTATAAATATTTATATACACACATAAAACAAAATTATGCCCCCACTAGGAATTTCTCCTGTGTTGTGGGTGCGTTTACAAACTCACATACACAAACAACCAGACCCGAAACAACTATCTGCAGGTCATACAAACATTTGTTCCGTTCGGGAATCGAACCCGTGACACGCAGCGCAGCAGTCGATCGCTCAGCCACTGCGCCAACCGTGCCGTCAAAGTTAAGAGACCGTAACAAGACAACAACCACAACTTAACAACAATAAATAACAATATCCAACGCATCATTATTAATCTTTTAGTATGGGCTCTACCAAGGAATGGGATTCCCTGCCAGCGTCTGTGTTCCTGAAATCATATAGCCCGGATCTATTTAAGTCAAGAGTTTACAGGCTTCTTTTGGTTTAGCTTTTCCCATCATAAATCTTATCTCGGTCCTTTATATTTTTGCGGAAAGAAAAGCATAAAAGAGCCTCAAAAAATTCGTCCAAATTGCTGTCAACAGGAATAGAGGCTGGCAGCATTGCCACGTTGAATGGTAGTTCTTAGTGTGAGTATTATATACTTCTCCAATTATCTCTCGTTGGTGAACGGATGCCTCGATGTGGTAGAAAAAAAAACTCTCCTTTACCTTTGAGCAGGCGTAGGGATTCCTTCTCAATTTGAAATGGATTTTTTGTCTTATGTTGGCTTCTGTTATACCCTAAAGCAGCGGTCGGCAACCTCTTGGCAAGCAAGGGCCACAAGGTGACAAATTAAACTAAAGGCGGGCCGCAGTCATTTTACTCGCATAAACCCAAGAAGCCCAATATAGCTGCTCATAATAATTGGTCATATTTCATTAAAAAAAAAAATGTCATTGAAAATTGTTAAAACATAGGGAATTTAATTCGTAAACGTAATACTTTTTTTTTGGGGTGGGAAATCATCAAATAACTTCCCCCGGTTCTGGGCGCAGCGGGGGGGAGTGTCAGACTTGTACTGACTAAAACCCACCCATATTCCTTCTATTGCATCTCTTTGAGGCGCGCGTGAAACACTAACGCGCCGTCGACACGGCCTATCGTCAATAGACGGACGGACGGTGAGCTACCCATTGCTCACCGTCCACAGGCCTGCAACTACGGTGCCCGGGGCATCTGGGTTGGTTTGAGGTTCTCTCCCTCAAACGCTCGGCCAACTCCTTCACTAGCATGACTGCTTCGCAGAAGGAGGTGACCGCTTCCCATTCCCTCTCACTCCGGACCATGGATTGAACCAGGGCCGGACGCGAGAGATCGCCGCCGCCGATCGCCTCTAGCTCGGGCATCGCGCTGGGCAGACCGCCACTGTGTGCTCCACCGTGTCCTCCGGGCGATCGTCACAATGGTGACACCCGGGCGTTTCCTCCCGCCCGATTATGTGCAGGAACCTCCCAAAACTTCCGTGTCCGGTGAGGATCTGTGTACTCGCGTCAGGCGGTAGGTGAGGACGCCATGACGCCTCTCCAGCCACTCCTCAAAGAGGGGACTTACCGCCACTTGGTGACGTGCCCTGCACGGGGTTGCGACAGTCGCTCTCTCCATGCTACCAAAAGATCGCACCGGAGGTCTGTCCGCTGGGCGGCTATTTGCCGCGGCAGCAGAGATTCCCCCCGGTGTAGTGCCTCCGCGCGCCATTCGTACAGGCGCCCGAGGACTATCGCCTCCAGATCCCACGGTGGCAATCCTACAAGAAGGCTCGCCGCCTCGCCGGAGATCGTGCGGGTAGCCCCGGATTAGCCTAATGGCTACCACATTTTGGAGCGCGTTCAGGTAGTGGGCGGCACGCCGCCCTGAAGAACGCGCCCATACCGGGGCCCCTTAAAGTGCCATGGACCGCACGACTTCGGCATAGAGCCTACGGCAGGAGGTGTTTAGGCTGGGGCTGCTTTCAAGCGGCTCCTGCCCAATCTGAGGGGATTGGGCAGGAGCCACTTGAAAACAGCCCCAGCCCGCTCGAGTTTAGAAGCCAAACGTCGGAAATGCTCCACGAAAATCCTCCGGAGGTTGAGAACAATTCTCAGGTACTTCATCGTCGACCCGATACCGATGCGAACCCCTCATACCATCAGCTGGAATCCCGACGGTGGCGTATTCCCGCGGCCATGAAAGACCATGTCCTCGGGTTTGTGCAATGCCACCTCAAGACCCAGTAGCTGGATCCTCTTCGCGACTATCGCAACCCCGCGTGTCAATGTTTCGGCTGCCGCCTGGTGCGACCCCCTATGAGCCAGGACGAGCGTGTCGTCTAGAAGCCGCTAGGGAGGTATGCGCGGAGCACCCAGTCGTAACCAATGAGGAGGAAAGCAGGAGCGGCCCCAAAACCGATCCCTGTGGGACACCGCGCGACATCGCTCGCCGGTTCCACTCTTCAGAGCATCCGGTGGTACCGGAGTGCCTCCTTGATGCAGCCCCAAGGCATGGTGTTGAACGCGTTGGCAATGTCGAGAGACACTGCCACGACAACCCCACCTCTGGACACTGCAGCCCCCGTCGTGAGGGGTCTCACACGCATGATGGCATCCAACGTCGAGCGCCCCCGCGGAATCAATACTGGTGCTCCGCAAGATCCGGCCCCGTCCCCACAAAGTGCCCGGCGAGGCAGTTTGCAATTACTCTTTCAAAGAGCTTGCCCACCTCGTCGAGCAGCACGATGGGCCGGAATGCGGTCGGAGAGTCCGCAGGGCGCCCCGGCTTCTGTATGAGGACTAGCTTCCCCGTCTTCCAACGAAGTGGGAACTGGCCCCTCTACAGCATGCAAGTATCTTAGGAGCCCTAGTAGTCGGGGCCCGAGAGCCTTCAAGGCCAGGACCCAGGCTTTGCCGTGCAAGCCATTGGGTCCCGGGGTAGTATTTTTGGCTGTAGAATAGTGCTCAAATGCTCATCTGTAAGACGAGAAGCATATTTATTTTTTCTATAATTGCCAATTGAAAAATTGTAATGAACTGCTTAGCAAACTTTTTCAACTCGTCAAAATCAGATGTCATTTAACAAGATCATTGGATTCATAGAAGTAGCTTTGAGAATATCAGCTAGTATGACACATTTCAAAGTGTTGCTGAGCAGTGGGGTTACAAGGAGCGCTTACATAATGCGTTGATTTTGATAATAATTATAACTTATTTACGAAACATTCACGGGCCGCAAGGAAGACGACCGGCCCGCGGGCCGCGGGTTGCCGACCCCTGCCCTAAAGAAATTATATTTGTTGTTGTTTTTTTGTAGTAGTTTTTTTTTTATTATAAACTAGCTTTCGCCCGCGGCTTCGCTCGCGTTAAATTCGGTATAACACACCAAGCAGACCTGCAGTTTTGCTCTTGCGCCTGATGGATTTGTAATAGCAACGCTAAGTTTTCCCTTTTCTTCCCTCGTTCTCTCTCATATCTCACTTTTTTTAAATAAAAATTAGCCTATGTCCGTCTCCTGGTTCCCAACTATCTCTGTACCAAAATTCATCAAAATCGGTTTAGCCATTAAAGCGTGAAGAGGTAACAAACAAACAAACAAACAAACAAACAAACAAACAAACAAACAAACTCACTTTCGCTTTTATAATATTAGTAAGGATACATAAATATTATTGTTATTACTCAATAAGTAAAAATGTTGGGCAACTGTAATAAGTCCAATACTGTGTATTTTTTTAAGATATTTTTATACAGAAGCTGTTGGTGACCTTTTTTAATAAATAAATAAATGGGGCATTTGGCCGAACAGTGGGTTAGTGAAAGTATGGTGCTATGTTTTAATTTACCATTCCTATTAAGTATTTTTTTTACGGATGGCAATTCATCAAATAACGGGGGGGGGGATGTGTTAGATTTTAACTGAATAAAACCCACTCATGTACCTTCTTTCGCCCTTTATGTTCCTGGGCCGCGGTATCTCTTTCGAACAATCCAAACATCGGCATTAAATATAAACAAGTTGGAAAGAGCTGTCTGAGTCATTAGTTGTTTCTAAGTACCTATGTTTCAATTATTATATTAATAGCTCTCATTTAATTCCTGTTAATAGCAGTTAGTTCTAGGTGTCAGTCGATGGGTTTTATTGTTGTACTAGCTTCCACCCGCGACTTCGTCCGCCTGGCTTAGTTACTTTGGACTAACGCTAACTTTAAACCACGTAATGATCGAAAAAAAAATATCTTTCTCTCCACTTTTGTCCCCTCTCTCTCCCCCTTTTCTCACTTTTTTTAGCCTATGCCCGTCTCCAGAGTCCCAGCTATCTTTGTACTAAAATCAATCAAAATCGGTTCGGCCATTTAGGCGTGAAGAAGTAACAAACAAACAAACTGACATTCGCGTTTAGGGAGGGATTAGGGATTCCAATACCAAGCTTGAGATGCAAAAAATAATAACTGTTATTTATGTCTGCATTATTATGACAAAGAGTAATGAACTTCAGCTAATAAATGCATCTCGTTAGGAGCCATCAAAGTGATTAGCGATCGGGGTCTAGGTAACTATGAATGGTCGACTCGAGCTGCAATTATGAAATTGTTGACATTATTCTAAAATGAATAAAGAAACGGCAATCTTGTGTTTGGAATTTATGTAGAAGTTTAGTAAAATTTATAGTGTTGATGTAATATATAGAAACTATGGCCCTACTCGCTCGATCACAAAGAAACACCGTAGCCCAGCCTTCGAAACATAACAGTCTAGTCAGTCGGTTACGTATGCTAAAATAAGCATATTTTTTAAGAGATTGCTGCCAAAATTACGTGTTTCGGCGATAACAATCACGCAGTTTTAATGTATTTGATAAAAGGTCTAAAAAGATATGGAATTTAGAGTACTTTTATGAAGACGATAAAAAGTAATCGGGCAGTTACCTATGTACAACATAACATTAGTTTTACTTTATGCAAAACCCGAAACACGTGCCTAGTATTTTAAGTAAAGAATCAATGTACAAATTTTCAGAATTGTGTCAAAAAAAAAATACGAAGTTGTGAATCAAATCAAATCAAAAGCATTTATTTCAAGTAGGCCAGGTACAGGCACTTTTGAACTGTCAACACAATGATAACAATAATAATAAATAAGCTACAGTCCCAGTCACAAGGCATAATAACTGTGAAAGTAGTCGCCGATTCCAAAGGTCAGATCTCTTATGGAGAAGAATAGGTAAAACAAACTTGAGAAGTGTCAAGAGACACCTAGATAGAACGAAGTTATTATTTATTATGTACAAACAACCTGTATACACTCAACAAAAATAATTGTCGCGACACCACACTGTTCAATGCAAAATAGAAAGACGAAACGAAAATAACTGGCTTGCTTTCTATGAGAGAGAGGCAAAAGAAGGAACATGGATGGGTTTTTGTCAGTATAAGTCTGAAGTTATTTGATGATTTCCCATCCGCAAAATAAAAAAAAAAGAAAAGGGCGTCCCCTCCTGGCATTGCCACTAACATCTATCTGCCTTGCCATACCCTTTGCTACTCGCATTTTATTCATCCTCTCCACATGACCGAACCATCTAAGCATACTCTTTTTTTCGCAACGACGAGACCTCAACCCTCAATAATTAACCTTATTCCTCAATTTAAAGAGGTTAAGATACAATGATATAATAAATAGATATAGGCAATTATGAAATTCCTGTATAATCGAAACATTTTTACTAACTGACGGCATGCATTATCGTGATTGGGTTTAAAGGTGATAGAAATTCCTTCTGTTATTTATTAGTCACGGATTAAGAATGCTTGCATAAGTTTAGTATTGATGAATTGTTGTTATAGCTGTAAAGCGAATTTTAATCCTATTAGTAATCTTATCAAGGCGTCCCTGAAATTACACTAATGAATTATAATCTAATTTGCATTTTGCAGTACATGTTCTACTTTTATTTAATTTAAATTCATATTTCGCTTAGCTTGCAAAGACCCTTTTCTTTGTAGATGGGAAATAATCAAATAACTTCTCCTGGCTCTGGGCGGAGCAGGGAGAGTGTCAGATTTGTACTGACTAGAACCCACCCATGTTTTATTGCCCTTTACGTTCCGGGGCTGCGGTATCTCTTTTGAACAACCCCGGCAGGCGGCGGCCTTGGCAAACCTCGGCTTGCAAATGCCCTTAAAACTAAAATAAAAACTATCATTTCGTTCCGTAGTCAGGATATCAATACTATCGATATTTTGACAGCATGCAAGATAGGTCTTCTATTATTCTCACCTAAAGGTTCGTCCAAAACTGACTTTGTAAACACACTTACGATACAGGAAAAAGTCTGATTGTAGGACAACATTAACCAAACTACCAAAATTAAAGCAAAGAAGCAAATATTCAATTCTAGTAACATCTATGTGCACAATTCAGTGTCTGAACATAAACTGAAAAAAGACCATGAAATAAATGAACCCTCTAAAATAAACGTCTAAGTCTGTAACAAACAACATGTCTTTCGATCTGCTGACATTTTTCGACTTTATATTCAATTTTCAAACGATTTTGAATCTGAAGTTCTTGTGAGACTATGTATGATCCAGCCATTTTTGGGTGTACCTATGTTATGTGTCTGTAAACGATGGGTGCAAAAAAACCGGCTAAGTGCGAGTCGGACCCGCTCACCGATGTTTCCGTACAAACTTGCGACATAAACGGCTATATCTATTGGCTGCGTAGACTTAGAGGGTTGATTTTTTTACAGCACTACAGACTTCAGTATATGGTTTTAATTTCCACTTAATATCTGTACGTGTTCCCAAGATAAAAGGTCTTGACGGACAGACAGACAAACGAACAACAAAGTCCTAATATAAGTGATACTAAAGATTGAGGATCGGGTACTAAACCTGGTCCGGCAAGAGATGGCTGCCTTCCAGGCGCGGTTTTCCGTCCTGGAGGGCATCGTTCTGCGCCCGCCCTTGGCAGGAAGGGGTCCGGGCACGGCAAGCGGAGCCACGGGGACGGCAAGCGGGGGCCCAGGGACAGCAAAAAGGGGCCCGGGGTCGGCATCGTACTCGGCCGTTGCCGCTGGACCGAAACCATCAGGCCAGCCCAGTAGCAGGACTCCGACGGCCCCTGCACAGCAGACCCCGGCAAAAACCGCGTCGGCCCCTGCAAAGCCGGCTCCGGTGAAGCCTGCGTCGGTCCCGGCGAGACTGGTTCCGGCAAATTCGGGGCCGGCCTCGGCAAATCCGGGTCCGGCACAACCGGCGCCGGCAAAAAAGAAAAGAGCGGGGCGAAAGGGCAAGGCGAAGGCGCCAGCGCAGGTCGCCGACGCCCCCCCCTCGCCTAACCCACCGGCGGCCGAGGCCGGGTGGGAAGTCGTCGGAGAAAAGAGGAGGGGGCGCAAAGCGGCCAAGGCGGCTAAGAAGAAGGCGCAACGGCAGAAGCGAAACGTCGCGGCCAGACTTCGCGCCCCAAAGACCGCGGCTGTAGTGCTCACACTACAGCCAGCAGCGGAACAGAAGGGCGTGACGTACCGCGACGTTCTCGCCAAGGCAAAGGCGGCGGTGAATCTGGAGGAGTTGGGGATCACCGGGGGGCTCCGGCTACGTGTCACCGCGACGGGGGCCCGAATGCTGGAGATCCCCGGTGCCGCCAGTGGCCCGTCCGCAGACGCTTTGGCTGAAAAGCTCAGGGCGTCCCTTGATGCGGACGAGGCCCGAGTGTCCAGGCCTGTCACGTGCGCAAGCCTGCGCATTTCAGGCCTGGACGACTCTGTGGTGGAAGAAGAGGTGGTGGCTGCCGTCGTCAGGACTGGTGGGTGCCCTGCTGACCAGGTGAAGGCAGTGGGCTCCGTACGTCCTGACTACGAGGGCATGCGAACCGTGACGGTTAGCTGCCCCGTGACGGCGGCCAAAAAGATTGTGGAGGGCCGAAGGCTCCTGGTGGGCTGGGTCTCCGCGCAGGTCAAACTGCTGGAGCCCAGACCTCTGAGGTGCTTCCGCTGTCACGTGGGTCACCACGTGGCAGTTAAGTGCTCGGAGGTGGACCGCAGCCGACTGTGCTTCCGCTGCGGTCAGCCCGGTCACAAGGCCGCGACTTGCGACGCCGCACCGCACTGCGACGCATGTGCGACGGCGGCCAAGCCGGCCGATCACCGGGCGGGTGGCAAAGCCTGCGCTCCACCCGCCAAAACCAGGGGCAGGGGTAGGTCTTCCGCAACGACCACCACCACCAACGCCGCCGCCACAGCCGTCGCCGCTGGCGCCGCTGCTGCCGCCGCTATCACTGCCGCCGCTGACGCCACAGCGGCGGCAGCCGGGCCATCAGAGGGGGCCCAGGAGGGGGCTGTAATGGAGTGCCAATAACGGCCCCACTACGCCTCCTCCAGGCGAATATCAACCACTGCGCCTGCGCTCAGGATCTCTTGCTCCAGAGCATGGCGCAGTGGTCGATTCATATCGCCGTGGTCGCTGAGCCGTACTTTGTCCTCCCCAGGGACGACTGGGTTGAGGACCTGAGCGGCTCAGTGACCATAATTTCGTCGGCCGCCGCCGGTACCCCGTCCTTCGAGGGTGTCAGAAAGGGTCAGGGGTGCGTCGCAGCACGGTTCGGGGATATAGTCGTAGCGGGCGTCTACTTCTCCCCGAGCCGAACTCTCGCCGAGTTCCACAACTCCCTCAGAGAGTTGACCGTCGTCGTCGGTAACTGCTCCCTCCCCGTGCTAGTGCTCGGGGACTTCAACGCCAAGAACTTGGCTTGGGGTTCTCGCTGCACGGATGTGCGGGGAAGGATGGTGGAGGACTGGGCACTGGAGACAGGCCTGGTCGTCCTAAATCGGGGTTCTGTTCCCACGTGTGTGCGGATGCGGGGCGAGTCGGTGGTGGACATTTCGTTCGCTAGCCCCGCTCTGTCGCCGCGTGTCGTCGACTGGCGCGTCATGGAGGAGGTGGAGACCTACTCCGATCACCGGTACATCCGGCTCGACGTCTCCACCCAGACCTCCAGCGCGCCGGTCCTACAGGCCCCGAGTGGTCCGCGGTGGGCGCTGAAACAGCTGGACCGGGAGCTCCTCCTGGAAGCCTCGATCGTGCAGGCCTGGGTGTCATCACCGGACAGGCCTGCCGACACCAACCACGAGGCGGACTGGTTCCAGGAGGCCATGTCTGAGATCTGTGACGTGGCAATGCCCCGAGTCCGGTCTGGAAGCGCCCGGCGTCAGGTGTACTGGTGGTCGCGCGAGCTGACGGCACTGCGAGAGGCATGCGTCGCTGCGCGACACCTGTACGCCAGGCACCGCAGGCTCCGCATTCGAGCACCGGATGCGGCAGCCATCGAGGCGGAGCTGTATGAGGGGTACAGAGCGGCGAAGACCGCCCTCCTAGAAGGTGTCTTGCGGGCCAAGGATCTGGCCCGCGAGGAGATGCTGGAGTCTCTGGACGGGGATCCGTGGGGGCGCCCATACAAGATGGTGCGGGATAAACTCCGCACCAGGGCCCCCCCGCTGACGCAGAGTCTCCGGCCCCAACTAGTTGAGGATGTGGTGAGCGCTCTGTTCCCTTCGCGAGGGGAGCATGCTCCTCCGCCCATGGCTCCGCCGCTTGCGGTGCCACAAGCGGACCACGAGGACAACGACGACGACGACGTTCCGGAGGTGACTGGGGTAGATCTGAGAGCGGCGGTGGGCAGGCTGAAAGCCAAAAACACCGCCCCGGGACCCGATGGCTTGCATGGCAAAGCCTGGGTCCTGGCCCTGGAGGCTCTCGGGCCCCGACTGCTAGGGCTCCTAAGCGCGTGTTTGGAGAGGGGCCAGTTCCCACTTCGTTGGAAGACGGGGAAACTGGTCCTGATACAGAAGCCGGGGCGCCCTGCGGACTCTCCGTCCGCATTCCGGCCCATTGTGCTGCTCGACGAGGTGGGCAAGCTCTTTGAAAGAGTAATTGCAAACCGCCTCGTCGGGCACCTTGTGGGGACGGGGCCGGATCTTGCGGATCACCAGTATGGTTTCCGCAAGGGGCGCTCGACGGTGGACGCCATCATGCGCGTGAGAGCCCTCACGACGGGGGCTGCAGTGTCCAGGGGTGGGGTTGTCGTGGCGGTGTCTCTCGACATCGCCAACGCGTTTAACACCATGCCCTGGGGCTGCATCAGGGAGGCACTCCAATACCACCGGATGCCGACCTATCTTCGTCGTGTGGTCGGGGCATATCTGACGGACAGGGCCGTCATATACCCCGGTCGCTCTGGAGAGTGGAACCGGCGAGAGATGTCGTGCGGTGTCCCACAGGGATCGGTCCTGGGGCCGCTCCTGTGGGACATCGGTTACGACTGGGTGCTGCGCGCCGACCTCCCCAGCGGCGTCAGTGTAGTTTGCTACGCTGACGACACGCTCGTTCTGGCTCAGGGGGGGTCGCACCAGGCGGCGGCCGACATCATGACACGCGGGGTTGCGATAGTCGCAGAGAGGATCCGGCTGCTGGGTCTCGAGGTGGCCTTGCACAAATCCGAGGCCATGGTCTTTCATGGCCGCGGAAACACGCCACCGTCGGGATCCCAGTTGACGGTAGGAGGGGTTCGCATCGGCGTCGGGTCGACGATGAAGTACCTAGGAATCGTCCTCGACAGCCGGTGGAACTTCGTCGAACACTTCCGACGTTTGGCTCCCAAGCTCGAGCGGACGGGGGCTGCTTTCAAGCGGCTCCTGCCCAATCTGAGGGGGCCAAACGCCTCCTGCCGTAGGCTCTATGCCGGAGTCGTGCGGTCCATGGCCCTTTACGGGGCCCCGGTATGGGCGCGTTCTTTAGGGCGGCGCGCCGCCCACTACCTGAACGCGCCCCAAAAGGTGGTGGCCATACGGCTTGTCCGGGGCTACCGCACGATCTCCGGCGAGGCAGCGAGCCTCCTTGCCGGACTGCCACCGTGGGATCTGGAGGCGATAGTCCTCGCGCGCCTGTTTGAGTGGCGCGCGGAGGCACTACACCGGGGGGAAAACCCGCTGCCACGGCAAGTTGCCGCTCGGCGGGCAGACTTCCGGTGCGATCTCATGGTGGCATGGAGAGAGCGACTGTCGCAACCCCGTGCAGGGCACGCCACAATAGCGGCGGTAAGTCCCCTCTTTGAGGAGTGGCTGGAGAGGCGTCATGGCGTCCTCACCTACCGCCTGACGCAGGTCCTCACCGGACACGGAAGTTTCGGGAGGTTCCTGCACATCATCGGGCGGGAGGAAGCGCCTGGGTGTCACCATTGTGACGATCGCCCGGAGGACACGGTGGAGCACACAGTGGCGGTCTGCCCAGCTTGGGCGGAGCACCGCCGTGCCCTCGTGGAGGCGATCGGCGGCGGAGATCTCTCGCGTCCGGCCCTGGTTCAGGCCATGGTCCGGAGCGAGAGGGAATGGGAAGCGGTCACCACCTTTTGCGAAGCAGTAATGCTAGCGAAGGAGGTGGCCGGGCGATTGAGGGAGAGAACATCTGCCCAACCCAGCCGCCGCGGGAGACGCCCATGGCGCCGGGCGCCGCGAGACGACTTCCGGCCACCGTAGATGCGGGCCTGTGGACGGTGAGCAATGGGTAGCTCGCCGTCCGTCCGTCGATTGACGACAGGCCGTGTCGACGGCGCGTTCGTGTTTCACGCGCGCCTCAAAGAGAGTCAGCAAAGCAGAGGGGCTTGCCAGAGCCTCCGCCTGCCGGGGTTGCGGGTTGTTCGAAAGAGATACCGCGGCCTCGGAACGTAAAGGGCAATAGAAGGAACATGGGTGGGTTTTAGTCAGTACAAGTCTGACATGCCCCCCCGCTCCACCCAGAGCGGGGGAAGTCATTGGATGATTTCCCACCCGAAAAAAAAAAAAAAAAAAAAAAAAAAGTGATACTCAATGATTTGTATGTTCCATCTTTATTATATCTGTAACAACTGTTGGTGAACCTTAATTAAATAAATAAATAAATACTATAAGGGTTCCGTGTTTTCCTTTTAAGAACCGGATGGAACACTAAAAAACAGGCTAAAGTTGTAGTGTTAACGCAACTACCAAGATTTAAGCCAAACGTTCTGTACTCTCCCAGAACGTAACACTGTGTCTGCAAACTAAAGAAAGACTATGAAACAGGGTTAGGTAGTGTTATATGATGGTAATGTCCGGTGCGGAGCAGGCGGCGCGGTATGTCACGTCACGACTAAATTATGAGCAGCCGTGCATGTTCCACGGTGAGTAATGACGTCATCATACGGTTGCGGAGGGAAAATTGTGTGGAAACTTTCAGTTGTAATAATTTTCAGAAATATTAAATTAATGAGATATATCTCGAAGTGTGATTGTTATTGTAATATCGAGTTTGTATTTATGTAGCTAAAGGTTGAAATTAAAACTGTAAAAACTAGTTTTGATTGATTAATAACTTTAATTATAAATAATAAATATACTCAAGACGCATGGTGCTACCTATTGGGTACAAATTCTTTTTTTCAAACTGGAACCAGCGGTACACATTTTCATAAATATTTACTAGCGACATAAACAGTCATATCTTTTGATCGCGTAGACTTAAAGGTTAATTTTCTCACAGTTCCAGATGACTATAATTACACACGGTAAACAAAGTGATCCCCTAAGAGTTCCTTTTGAGGTACGGAATCCAAAAAATATTGTCTTCGCAGTTTTTTTTTTAAATTTTTTTATATTGGCACACTCGGTTTGAGTATTCGCCACTGACGGATTTTAAAGCTAAGGAATCAATTTTAAAGGGAAAGGAGATTTTGAACGGGATTGAAAGGAGATTCCAGTGGAATGGTTTTAGGAAAAAGGGTAAATAATAAATACTTACATTTAAACTACCTTCGCAGATTAGCGTGTACGGAGTTAGTGACACGTGATATTTCACCAAAACGCCAAACGTCACCAAAGAGTCTAAGATACAATATGAAAACAGGGCAACAAAACATTACAACTTCGAAATTCAAAATACAAATACTTCGCGCCAACTCCAGAAGCAGTTAATCCATTTGAATTTGTATATATTAGATATTTGTTATATCTTTTGATGTGGTTCCATCGGATCGGAAGCAAAACTTTGAGTTCTGAGTAAAGAGTAAAGTTCCATCGAACTTGGCCATTCACATCGGATCCCGGAAAACTTGTTTCGCGAACTTGTGCCGTGAATATAATTTAAAAAAAAAAACAACCGTGATGTCTCTTTTCTAGGTTTTATGGACGAAATGGTTTTAAAAGGTTCTTGTTTTGTTAGTTTTGATATATTAAGCGACATCCGGTTAGACTAGAAAAAAATATTAGCTTGCATCTAGTAACTATTTGTTTAATCGACTACTACTTACGAGTTGTCGATCAATTCAATCGATTGTTAAATTTTAATTACCTTTTTTTGGGTGGGAAATCATCAAATAACTTCCCCCAATCTGTGCGCAGCGGGGGGAAGTGTCAGACTTGTACTGACTGAAACCCACCCATGTTCCTTTCATTGCCCTATAAGTTCCAGGGCCGCGGTATCTCTTTCGAACCCGCAACCCCGGCAGGTGTTAAATTGCCTCAAGCGGCGAAAATATGGACATAACAATAATTGTGGATATTTGAGAGATATTTGGAGATGGAGCTCTGGGACCTTGGCGTTCGAGTGCTCAAAGCCTTTTTAAGGACTCATCAAATCAGTTGATGCTTTCCATGATATGGGAATTAAAATATTTTGATTTTGTTCATTATGAAATTCGTTATCATTTTTTGATACGAGTAAACCGACAGTCAGGATTATTGTTTGAGACGCCGAGAAGTGAACACGGCTCAAGTAACACCGTAGTAAATTGGTGTAATTAGAATTTAAAACTTAGTGAGTAATTACAGGACTTATAATTTTGGTGACATTTGAGTGTATTTTTCAAGTATTGTAGAAAAGCAAATAAATAATGTTGGAGTTTAAATGCTGTGTTTGGTTTTGTATTGCAAGCCCTTCATTTCTGAGCTCATAGTTCAAATTGGAAGACCACTAACTTACCCTTAACCACTCTTTTGATGAAAAAAAAAAACCTGAAAAAGATAGCTGTGGATCAAATAAAAACAAAACAACCTCTTTTTTCGAGAATCTTGATAATAAAATAAAAAACACGTCTTCAATAAAATAAAACACACATTACATTTACAAAAGACTGACTCAATAAACTTTATATGAAATCAAATCACGTACTCGGCCCGAAAAAGGGCAGATAGTAGATGGAACATAACAATATTTATACTAGAAAAAAGAAGGCTAAATATTAAAAATGATATCAAATACGATACACTGGGGCCTTCGTAAGATTTGCATCTGTGAACTCTGAAGTGAAGTGGACTTATCTTATCTTTTTATGATTTCTCATTTTATGATGTTTTATTTTCTGCATTATAGTAAAATGATAGACGTCAAGTGTTTTTTTTACGTTTTCAGGGTTCCGTAGCCAAATCGCTGACACGGAACCCTTGTTAATTAAAATCATCATCATCCTTCCTATTAATTCTATAAATGCGAATGTTTGTGAGGATAGATGGATGGATGGATGGATGTATGGATGTACAGATGGATTTATGTATAGATGTTTGTTACTCTTTCACGTCAAAACGGCTGAGCGGATCTTGATGAAATTTGGCACAGAGGTAGATTATGGTCCGGAATAACACATAGTATACTTTTTTTTCGATATCACGCTGGTGTAGCCGCGGGCGCCAGATAGTAAAATCATATAGGTAGGTACTCAAGTTTGTGGTCCCTTGGTCCCATTTTTTTTTCGGCTGGTAAACCCATCAAATTACTTCCCTCTCTCTGGGCGGAGCGAAGAGGGAAAGGTCAGACTTTTACTGACTAAAAACCACCCATGTTCCTTCTTTTGCCCTTTATGTTCTTTTTCGAAAAACCTGCAACCCGTGGTAGTGACAGTTATCAAACACATATTGCATCATTTATAAGGGCTCATCACATTTAATTTACCAGATACGTATTGATACCAACACAAAAAGGCCGATAAGTTCAATGTTCTATAGAAATGTGTGAGATTTTGTGCCCGATCCACATGGCAGGCAATATCCGCTATGTGCCAAACACAAGCGTACAGTTAAGACTTTCATTCTTATTAAATTAATGCGCTCCTTTTCAAAAAGAATTGTGTTCGGATTTCACTCGTATTTCATTTGTTTTTTTTCTTCAATTTCTTTGTCGTTTGATCTCCGGGTGTTTTACGAACGGTCTTTGATTTTGAATTGCTCTGTGATCTTTTGTTAAAAAAAAAAACGTAGACTTTGGTTTTTGGAACGTCAGCCGTTTTGCACGAATAATTTTACTTTAGTGCCAATAATAGCTGAAGAAATAGAAAGAAAAAACATTAATTTACGAAACGCGACGCCTGAAAATTAAGCACATTTAACGCAATAAAGATGTAGTTGGGACAAAATATCTATTTTAGCAACTACTTTAAGATGAAAACAGTGTGAAAAACAATCTATAGCGTAGCTATGACGTCCCTGCAGAGATAACTTAGATTATCTTGTCAGTTTGATGAAAAAACATGCAGGGGTCAATAACACTGAATTTTCCTATATTTTCCGCATATGTAAATATAATATACTTTCGTTGATGCTTGATACATTATTGTCGTGTAAACAAATACTCAATTTTAAAATATGAATACAGCTGTCAGTGTTGCTGTTTATGATCGAGGTCAAACTACGTCGTCTACTTTGCTGACATCTCAAAGGGATAGAGGGGCCTGCCAGGGCCACCGCCTGCTGGGTTGTTCGAAAGAGATACCTCGGCCCCGGAACGCAAAGGGAAGGAACATGGATGGATTTTAGTCAGTAAAAGACTGACACTGCCCCCTGCACCGCCCAGAGCGGGAAAGTTATTTGATGATTTCCCACCCCAAAAAAAAGTAAGTACAAGTTGGAACGGGTAGGTAGGTTAAATAATAATAACTGTACGGGTCTATCTTCAGGGTTAAGCAGAGTTTGCTAAGACCTGGAGACTAAGACCTTGTCCAGAAGAAGCGAATCACGCGCGAGTCGAGGGTCTGGCGTTATGCACGCGATTTACGCGCGTATTTTGAATTCGCGTTATGCTTGTGGACGCGATGTATTCGTGCCTAGTATCTCAATAGCGCGCGAATGAATTCGCGCGAAACGTTTCGCGACGAATTCGCTTCTTCTAGACAAGGTCTAAAAGCTGGACTTAACATAACTGTGAAAAGAGTAGATGATGATGAGATACCGACTAGTGCGGTTAAAATACTATTCTTTCTGGTACATCATCCTGCTGGGGTCTGTCAGGCTGGCCC
The DNA here is from genome assembly GCA_905475445.1 of Ochropleura plecta. Lineage (NCBI taxonomy): Eukaryota > Metazoa > Arthropoda > Insecta > Lepidoptera > Noctuidae > Ochropleura > Ochropleura plecta. The sequence continues at coordinate 12,625,510 of FR997739.1, forward strand.
TGTCAGGCTGGCGGGTTGTTCGAAAGATTTCCCATCCGCAAAAAAAAAACTCGCAACCTCAAGGTAGATCATATTTGTATCTTTATCTTATCAAGACTCGTAAGTGATTCAGACTTATCAAGCAAACAGAAGTGAGGCCCTATCACGAGCGGTGTAAACGTAACGTAAATTCTTTGATTTTTAAATTAAGAACACAATTATCCCGTAACGTTTGAGTCAAATTGTCAACAAGTACAATAAATATCATCCATAGAAATGAATCAATTATGAAAAGATTTTTATGTGAAAAAGTATTTTTAATATTCAAAAATTATTACCAGGTCAACCTATTCTAAACTATTATAACCTGATCTCTCTACTACGGATCGCACACCGTAGTAGAGAGATCAGGTTAAAATGGAATGGTGTAGGTTGATGTACCGTCGTGTGTACATTTCTACCGCTCTCTCGTGCCTCTGAATGTCAAATTGGTAAACCAAATTCTTAGAATATTTATTTGAATAATATGGAATTGATTTTATTAGACTTGATTGTTTGAATTTATTGACAACTTTTATTCACTTACTAGCTTTTGCCCGCAGCTTCGCTCGCGTTAAATTTGGGGTAGCACAGTTCCCCTTTCCTGATTTGCAGGTACTTGTTACCTACCTGTAGTTTTTACTTTTGCGTCTTATTTATTGTTATAGCAAAGCTAACTTTTCTTTCCTCTTTCTCCCTCATTTCTCAATCTATTTTTTTTTAAATAGCTTATGTCCGTCTCTAGGGTCCCAACTATCTCTGTACCAAGATTCATCAAAATCGTTTTGGCCATTTAGGCGTAAAGACTTAACAAACAAACAAACTCACTTTCGCTTTTATAATACTAGTAAGGATGTCTGGCATCTGACCCTGATTGCCTTAAAATATCAGGAAACGATTAAATTCAAAACTCAGCTGCTAGTTCCGCGGCCCTGCGGCAACTGTTCTGCACTTTATCTACAAACTAGTTTTGTACGAGTGGTATTTACTAAATACATGCCATGTAGGTTGTAGTTATCAGGAAAAGAAAAAAAAAAGTTTTGGCCTTTATACTTCCGTTTTTTGAGACAAGTTTACTAAGTTTAAACTATCATCAAATGACTTCTCGCGCTGTGGGCGAAGCGGCAAGGAGTGTCAGATTTTTACTGATTAAAACCCTTCCATATTCCTTCTTTTGCCCTTTATATTCCAAGGCCGCGATATCTCTCCAACAATCATGCAGGCCCGTCAGGATAACTTATAAGTTTCTTTAGTGCTTTGTTCTCAAACATTTTTAATATGACATTATTTCCTGAATGGTTAGATAGGGGCGCCATAGTCACGTGTGGTGCACTTATATTGCACCAGTTAGGTTAGAGTCCCATGTCATAGCGGACGAGCCCAGTAAACGAGCACAAATCGGAACGCACAGCTGTTTCTCTGAAGTTACTGATAGAAAAATCAATAAGACTACCTGACGTGGGACTAGAACCCAAGATCTTAGATTAGATCTATCACCATCTGCCTACTTTTCTCCAACGATGTTGGGGCCAGCTTCCAGTCTTACCGAATTCAGCTAAATACCAGTATTTTACATGAAGCGACCGTCAATCCGAGACTACAACCATTTTTTTTTAAACGTTGACCCTTTTTATGATTTCTCCTGTATCGTGGGTGCGATTACAAACATTTTTACTCACATTTACAAAAATACCCGAAACATTTATCTGTAAGCCATAAAAATATGTGTCACTAGCTTTTGCCCGCGGCTTCGCTCGCGTTAATTTCGGGTTAACACAGTTCCCCTTTCTTGATTTGCAGGTACCTGCTATCTGTAGTTTTTGCCCTTGCTCCTTATTTATTGTAATAGCAATGCTAAGTTTTCCCTTTTCTTACCTCTTTCTCCTTTCTCATTTTTTTTAAAGTTAGCCTATTTCCGTCTCCTGGGTCCCAACTATCACTGTACCAAAATTCATCATGTTTGATCGAAACTGCGACACGCAGCGTATCAGTCGATCGCTCAGCCATTGCGCCAACCGTGTCGTCTAATAATATTAGATCTTTAGCGACAATGCAAATACTACGGCAAAAAGGAGGTACTACAGCGCCATCTATAACACAACTGAAGCTCTAAATTACAATTCCTAGCAATAGTACCCGCGAGATAAAACCACGATATAACAGAACCTGACTACAACTGTTGGGCAGTGTCCCACCAGAAACGACATTCGTCTGGTCGGGGTTGTGTTATTTATATTCTAAAAGATCTAACATAAAAAAGCGTAAAATATTGCCATGTCTAAAACAAAAACCTCTACTAGTGTTACCAGTCTCAGACAAAACCCATAAATCTTAAATCAGGTGTCCCTATTGATACGTAAAATTTTATCACTTATTCAATCAAAACAAATAACTTTGAACATCGTCCCGTATTCATAGGCCGGATTTATCTCGTAGGCTTTCGAAGGGTGCGCATAAAAATTCTTCTCATGCGGTACTGATCACAATTTGATTGCTCCCTAGGATTGGCCCTGGCTCGCGGCCCCTGTGGTATTGGGACGTCTTCGACTCAAAATTTATGACCGCCATCTACTTTTATTACGGATTGGACGAAAGAGTGCAGATGTCCTCCTGATATATTTCGTAAAGGAGAACTTTCTCTTGTGTAAGCAATTTTTCTTTCTTAATTTTATGTTTAGATTGAAACGATACGTGGTTTAGTTTTATTGGACCGTCGATAGTCGGAGACGGTTATATATTTGAGATCTGGGCCATTTTTGAGTAATAAATTTATTTTGCTACTTTATCGTCTTAACTATTAACGTGACCTGTTTATTGTAGAGTAATAAAATAAGAAGTACCTGTATGTTTAAATGATTATTTTCTGTGACCTTTTATATGATTTTACTTTTTTTCATGGCGATACCTGAATACAAAAATCATTATTATACCGAGGTTAAAAAAAAACAACAAACATATATAAACTCTTTTGCAAAAAAAAACGGGCACTTCAGATTTTTTTTCTCTACTTCAATGAAGAAGAACAAGAAATAGGTTTTATTAGTTTGACGATAATTATATTGGCATGTTATTTGAAGCATCCTGGCATGATTCTTTACGCTTAAAATTTGAAATTAATAAAAGCAAAAATAATGATTATTGTGGATTATTCTAAAATTGCTTTACTCATGGCGCGAATTGCTGAAACGATTTTTAACTGATTACGATATTTTAAAACTTTTTGGATATTTTCTGCAAATTAAACAATTTAATCTTTCTTTTTACATTAAATACCACTTTTTGATAAGAGTGATAAAGTGATAAGGGCCGGTAAAATTATAGCCCTACTTGAAGAAGGTTGTTCGCAAACTTACGTGTCGCAGCGGCTAAATGTGAGTCGTTCAACTGTCCAGAGGACTTGGCAACGGTATCAAGAGACCGGTTCGGTCAAAAGAAGACCCGGTTCGGGAAGAAAACGATGCACAGAACCAAGAGATGACCGCTTTTTGGTGAGTCAGGCGTTGCGGAATCGTAAGGCGTCAAGTGTGGACCTGAAGAAGAGCCTTGAAGAAGTAAGAGGAGTAGAAGTTAGCTTGGGGACGGTCAGGAGGAGGCTTTTGGCTGCCAATATCAGGAGTTACCGCCCAGCTCGGGGCCCTAAATTACTTCGTGAGCACCGTGTTGCTCGACTTCAGTTTGCTCGGAACTGTGCTTCATGGACTCTGGAGGACTGGAATAAAGTATTGTTTTCTGATGAAGCTAGAATCTCTTTGTGTGGAGAGGACCGACGCCGGCGTGTGCTGCGAAGACCACGGGAACGCTATGCGGAAGTGTGTTTCGAAGAAATCACTCCTTATGGCGGAGGCTCCGTTATGTTTTGGGCAGCAATTAATTTGACGGAGCGTAGGTACGGAGTTAGTTTTCATAGAAAATGGAACATTAAATGCACACCGGTACATAATGGAAGTCCTAATTCCATATGCACAACCCACATTGACTGCACTTGGGGAAGATTCCATTTTTATGGACGACAATGCTCGCCCGCACCGTTCTGGCGACGTGGAAGCGTACATGCAAGAAGTTGGGATCCGTCGTTTAGATTGGCCAGCTCGAAGTCCTGACCTCAATCCAATTGAGCATGTCTGGGATGTTCTAAAGCGACGGGTAAGATCAGTGCAACCTGCTCCACAAAACATCAGGGAGCTAAAAAGAGTCATTGCAGAAGAGTGAGGACGTATTCCTCAAAACGTTAATAAAAACATCGTGGAAAGCATGCCCAGAAGGATTCAAGCTGTGATTTTGGCAAGAGGAGGTCACACTCGTTATTAGGTTTTTACATTTGTAACTTTATTTAATTTAGAAAAAGTAAAAAAAATCTTGTCTTTATTGCCGACCCTTCTTATTGTTTGGGCGTGTACATCGGTTTTAAAGAATCCATCGTTTTTGCCCGAATTCACTTCACGCGCATTAATTTACACAGACATGTATACAGACTACGTCAAAAAAATAAATTTCATTTATATAACTCAAATCGACCTTAGAACGTAAATTTCCTTAGGTGCCTATTTTTTTTGCAAAACAGTGTACCTATATACATGTGTATATACTACATAAATTTATTCATGCAAACATCTGGTTAGATATAGGAATATCTTTTATTTCAATCTACCTTTAATTCGATGTCAAGATCAAAACTTTTAAATAAAATATAAAATCACAGCACGCCTATTAAAATAAATAACAGAATTTACTCGAGTACTACTTTTTGATTTTCACTTCTTGTGATCATTGAATATTAAATTATGCATTGCGCCGTTCCTTCGCGAACAGAATAAATTCATATTTCTCCGAAGGCAATCGACCTAGGTTTGAAAAATATTACATTTGATAACTTAAAACGAACGATGAGAAATTTAATTTTGAGGTACCTAACCTAAGGGAAACTGGGTTTTTTTCTGGAAAGGAAATGTATACTGCCAGGTAAATGTCCTTCGCCCAGAGATCGGTTTTTGATTACACCCCCGTTCCTCGATCCGAATGTTTGATTAAAGATTACCCTTATTTTTATGTAAGCTCCAATTTTTTTATCTTCCCTCAGTAAATGATGTCATTCAGAAATGTATTAGATATTATGTAAATGTTATATAATGGATGAAGTTAAATTATATTATATACTAGCTTTTGCCCACGGCTTCGCTCGCGTTAAATTCGGTATAACACACCAAGCAGACCTGCAGTTTTTGCTCTTGCGCCTGATTGATTTGTAATTAGCAACGCTAAGTTTTCCCTTTTCTTCCCTCGTTCTCCCTCATATCCCACTTTTTAGCCTATGTCCGTCTCCTGGTTTCCAACTATCTCTGTACAAAAATTCATCAAAATCGGTTTAGCATTAAAGCGTGAAGAGGTAACAAACAAGCAAAAAAACTCACTTTCGCTTTTATAATATTAGCAAGGATTCTGTGTTAACGGTTACGATGTTTTATAACCATAACAAAAAAAACCCGTAAACGTTCTGTTTGATTTTTCCTTCGAATTTAAGTTATGTTTTGTCAACCATATCGCTTCAGGTCCCAAGAGTTCTTTACATGGAATCTAAGTTTACCTTACGCTAAGATTGGTAGCGAATAAAAATGAAAAGTCCTTAAAAAATCAATTTATATAAAAGAAAATTATTCACTTATTTGCAACACATTGCAAGAGTTTTTTTGAAGAAAATGTATAGAAAATAATGAAATTAGTAGCTAAACAAACGTAGGTACATGTATAATTTTATTGAATTCATTTTTTTGTTTTGATTTGACCTAATTATTTTTGTTTATACTTATAATATTTAATTTTTATTTGTAAAATTTCGCATTATAATTATTATGAAAGATATCGTATTTTATTCTATTGTTACCAATTTGTATTGCAATTCCTTTACAGGGTACATGTTTGAAACTTTTAATTCATATTCCAACCCAAGAATAAAGCAAATAAGACGAATATATACAAGAATTATTCGACACCAATAACTTGGCCTACAATAATTATTCATTACTATCTATTAGCCATTAATATTATCAAAATTAGCCACCTAACAATGCTCTAAAATTATAATTGACCAATTACTCCAATTTCAATTGTGGAAACCGCGAATGGTTGTCAATTCAAATACCTTTTCCATTTCGGTTGTAATTTAAAATCATTTCTGATGTTCTCTTCATTCCGTACAATTATTTAGGTAGGAGATAGCGGCTTTCGGTTTAATCAGTCGGGATTTGGAACCCTAATTGAAAGGACTCGTTGTCTCGCGGCATGACTATGGATTTGAATAACGTTTTAGAATTACATTCATTTTTGGAACTGTGTCTTTTAATGTTTGAATTCGTGAGTATTTTTGTCGCGGTTATATTATGGTTTTATTATTTTAATACGTCATATCTCCGAGTTATCATAAACTATATATGTGTCCAGCGGTTTTACCCATTGCTTAGCTGATGTTTTTGCGTTTAATTAAAAACCGGGCTTGGGGCACATCAGATGTATGACTTTAAAGTCTAAAACCGATTAAAGTAGAAACCATTTTTATATCCCTAAAAGAAAACTAGTAATCTACATTTTTAGATTACTAGCTTTTGCCCGCGGCTTCGCTCGCATTAAATTCGGGGTAACACAGTTCCCTTTTCCTGATTTGCAACCTGCTACCTGTAATTTTTGCCCTTGCGCCTATTGTAATAGCAAAGTTAAGTTTTCTATTTTCTTCCCTTTTTCTCAATTTAAAAAATAAATATTGGCTATGTCCGTCTCCAGGGTCCCAACTATCTTTGTACCAAAATTCATCGAAATCGGTTTTTTTATTAAACCGATTTTGATAAACGTCTAAAATTCTATGTCTTCACTTCACACTCACCTTCGCTTTTATAATATTAGTAAGGATTACCTAAATGCTTAATATGAAAAAATATAGGTATTAGTGTTTGTAGGTTCCTACATTGCACAAACGACAGCACATTATGGTGAACAGTAACTGGCTCCATATTCACGCAATTTAAATAGAAAATCCAAAGTTCCAGACAATAACGACCATCTAATACAAAATACGACAAAATATGAAACCATAAAATTGACCAAAAACGAACTAAACTAGCGATCGGTTACGTCCCAAACACCTGTCAAAATATTTGTACCGTAAGCGTTTGCAAACTAGAAAAACATTTAATAGTTCTGTGGGGAAATACAGTGGGAAGCAAATGAAATAGCGAAACAGGGAAAACTGTATGACAAGGTAATACAGCGACTGAACAAAATGGTAACATAAAACACGTTGTTTGGTTATAAAATGAAACGACACGGGAGAACGCCCCAGGCGTGGTTCGATTTAAAATTGTAGAAAATTTAAAATTCTCTCCCTGATTGTACTTTATATTATTGTGAACTATTTATGACTTAAATTGCGTTATACGTGCCCGTTTACATCTGTTTACGTTCTTAATTTAAATGTTTGCTTTTTAATATTACGAAGTTTGTTATTAATATATTGTTTTTTGAATTTGGAATGATGTTTTCTTTTGTTTTTCAGAGAGTAAGTAGTATTGCGACATTTTCGTGGATTCTTAGTAACTTCAAGAAATACAATCACAGCTTAGCGTTCTATAGTATTTTTCTATTGAGCGTTAGATTAAATCTATAACAATGTCTCCTAGTTCTTCCGGAAATACACGGTAATATATCAGTAGCTTCAGTTGTAATTAAGTTAGAAGACGATAACCAGAAATCTATGCTCTGGCGAATTGGTTCCGTGATGAACTCCTCTGTGAATTGGGGGAAGATATTGAGCAGACCATTTTCATTAAAGGCCACATTTGGTATTTCAGAATTCTTAGCCAGGGACAACTCACGATGACGTCCCAATATCTAATTATCGGCATTTTTTCCTATCCCAACCAAACTTAAATAAAGCAACGCGTATCTATTAATTAAAAGAAGGATAGTAGGTACCTAGGTACCTAGATTTTTTTGCGGTAAATACATCAAATAACCCCCCCCCCCGCCGAGTGATAGACTTGTACTAATTAAAACCCACCCATGTTCCTTCTATTGCTCTTTATGTTCCGGGGCCGCGGTATCTCTTTCGAACAACCCGCAACCCCGGCGAATAACCTAAGGTGGCGAAGCTAGTATTAGTAAGTAGCCAACTGTCTCAGTAATCAGTAAACTGTGGCTCAAAGTTAGTCTCTTTTGCTAGTTACTGTTAAAAATAAAATGAAATTTTTGTTTATAGCAATAAGGTAGTGTTTAGTTTACCATCATTGATATGTCTATCAAAATGATAATGATCTTTATTTTCGTATCAATAAGGTTTTTGTTAGTCTGCAGCAGTCAGAGGTACTATGACTGTGAAGGGACTGCTATTCTGAAGCGTCATACGTCGTCGCACGAAGTAATCCAATTCAGGGGCGACGCTGCCCGGATTAGTATTATTTGATAGGATAAAATACGGTATTAAGTACATAGTAATTTGGCAGTTGAATTTCGTAGGAGTTTTTTATGAGGAAAAAATAAACCTTTTAGATATTTTTCGAGGTACCTTTGGTAAAGCATTTTTTTGTGGGAAATGCTTTATTTTTAATGTAGGTATGAGTTGAGTTAGCGTGCGTCACAAATCTTAATATGGTCTTTATATCAATTGCGATAAGGTTTTTAACAACGCGTAGCACCCTGACACTGCCAAATCCTTCAGTATGGCTATGGTTTTTAAACTCGTGAAAATAAGGTTGCTATTGTGTCGCGGCTGTCACTGCAATACCTACCTCCTGTGTGTTTATCCACAGTACATTACACTTTTTTCTTTGGAGGTCTCGGTGTACTTCTACTGCTCACTATTAAAACAAAGACAAATCCACAATAGAAGAAAACATGTATGTATTATAGAAAACAACTGATAAACTATTCAAGCAAATCATTTATTTGATGCAACAAAAGACAGAATACAGCAAAAACAGCCGAGAAAAGATACAAAGGTTAAAAAACATAAAAGTTAGATTAACCCATAGACACTTACATATACATCACATACCTACATTTATAACGGTCGCACACTACTGGGCGGTGTATGTCTCAAGGTAACATCAAATGGGAGTCCAGCTCAGCATTTATGCCAGTTCTACCTACCTGACGCTGGTATTCTGCTGAACCCCGCTAGTGACACTCAGATGTCGAGCATATAATACACTTAATACGACATTGTGTGGCAAATATTATAGAGATGGTATTATTGATAAGGAAGCCCTTCGGAAGTATACTCTTTCGATTATAAAAATAATTTTGAAAATCGAATCGAAAAAATCGCGTGAAATATACACAACTTTTTTCTCTCTGTCGAATTGAGAACCTCTTTGGAGTTGTATTGAAATCTCAGTTCAGCAAATGGCCGAGCAGATAGTGCCTTATAGTAGAGTAGCTGGCGCCCGCGGCTTCGCTCGCGTGATATCGAAAAATAAAAAAATAATAATATGTGTTATTTCAGACTATAATCTACCTCTGTGCCAAATTTCATCAAGATCCGTTCAGCCGTTTTGACGTGAAAGAGTAACAAACATACATACATCCTAGTCTGGAAAATACATTATAGTGTGGAATATCACATATGATACATTATACGTTTTTTTCGATATCACGCGAACGCCAGCTATTTACTTTATATGTATCCGCCAAGGGTAAGTAATTCCAGTAGGCAACCATATGCTAGGGTCAAACGAACACATACTATCTGCTACCACAGGCGATTCCACGTTAATTGAAACGCCGGCGAATACTGTGAATCAGTGGATTCCGACGATTTCATGGGTTTCTTCGCTGGAACTTAATTTAGGGACGTTTTTGTTTTACCGGCACGAAATATTGGTTTTCATTATTCTGCAGCATCTTTCGAAAATAGACCAATCACCTGCTGAGGGTCGTGGGTGAGGATTGGAACAGTCCGATTCACATGTATTGGCTCGAAGTCCACCGGAGTTCAAATCGAAAATAGGTAGATATTGTTTGTTTGTTGAATGTTGTATTTAATTTAATTATCTATTTTTTTTAAAAACGTTGCCCTACACTAGCAATTTCTCCTGTATCGTGGGTGCGTTTACAAACATTTAAGCTCACATACACAAACAGCCAGACCCGAAAAAACTATCTGTAGGTCATACAAATATTTGTTCTGTGCGGGGATCGAACCCGCGACACGTAGCGCAGCAGTCAGACGCTTAGCCACTGCGCCAACCGTTCGTCGAATTTGTATTCAGAATGGTGATATTTTTTATGTATTTTGTAATTATTTAGATTTTTATTTGTGTTTTGTTTGATGCCTTCTAGAATAAATAAATAAATTATTCATTATGATTTTATGCAAGAAATTTATAGGAAATGAAAATTGAGAACTGAGTTTCCTCCTCTAAGCCGTGGTCCCGCCTGTCAACCGAAGATCTTTGACAGTTAGAGCTTATTAAATGTGTAATATTCATTACAGTAGTCTCTTACTAGGAGGTCGTGGCTAAATAATTGCAGCCGGGCGGGTCTATCTTTAGGTTAAGCCGCACTTGCCTAGGTTGGTCTGTGGATGGATGACCAGACGTTACATACCGAGTTGATTCGGAAAGCACGTTAAGCTGTTGGTCTCAGATATCATTTGTAGATCTTTGACAGTCTTAAAATATATTCAGTGAACCGAAAGTCTGGCAATCAGTCTTACCAAGGAATTTAAAATAAACCTTATAACCTTACCATGAGATTTAAAATAAAACAGAAACAGATTCTGTACCCAATCATGAAATCCTCATAACCTTCCCGCCATCTATTTTAAATCACCCATAAAATCTACTGCGGTCCTAAAGGCTCATTTAGATTGAATGAGTTTTGCGCCTCTTGTCTAAGAATTTCAAAATCAAACATGCAGAAAAAAAGGTTCGATTAGAAGATTTAACCTTTTTATTTATAACTACTTGTGCTGATCATGAAGTGGGTTATGGTTTTTATTCAGCTAGCATTTTTGTTACAATTTAGCTTAGTAAACAAATCATCATCATCATTTTTCTGCTCTTGTCCCATTTTACTTGGGACAACTTAATAAACAAATATAAAAAAAAAACGAAAAATTAATAACTGGCACATTAATTTATAGTTTTTTTTTTTGTGAATTGAACTTGAACATTTTCAGTGGTAGCGTAGCTCTTGGGCTACATGTTGTGGAATTGAAAAGGTAGGACTGAAAAGACAAAAATAGTTCGCGGCACTTTTGAAATTGTTATTTCAATGAAATTATAACCGGAGATTCGTTATCCAAAGTCTCTTCATGTAAATACCGCTTTACGCATGTCAAAAGTTCCACGCTAATGTTACCTCGCATTACCGTAATGAAAACCCTCCCAGTGAAATACTTTCGCAATTAAAGTAAACGGTTGTCGGAACGTAGCATTGTGTAGGCTCTCGGGAAATCAACCACAGGCCGTGTTGTAGTACCTAATCCCACATAAGTGAGGGTAGTCTTATAAATTGACATCTCTGTCAGCAGTTCCCCTTTTTGAATGCAGAAGTGTCCTGATTTAAATGGCCTAAAGAGGTTTGCCATTTATTTTATATTTGAATTATTTTTCTTTTAAACATGTAGGTTAAAAAAGGTTTATCTCGGTTTTGAATCTGGAATTTTATACGACGGATAATGTACTGAAATATCTGTTTAAGTCCGGTGTCTGCAGGTGGTTTTGAACTTTAGATGGCCTCATCTTGAAAAATATATTTGACTAGCTTTTTCCCGCGGCTTTGCTCGCGTTAAATTCGGGTTAATACAGTTCCCCTTTCCTGATTAGCAAGTACCTGCTACCTGTACTTTTTGCCCTTGCGCCTTATTAATTGTATTAGCAAAGCTAAGTTTTCCCTCTTCTTCCCTCTTTCTCCCTCATATCTCACTTTCTTTTTAAATAGCCTATGTCCGTCTCCAGGGTCCCAACTATCTCTGTACCAAAATTAATCAAAATTGGTTTAGCCATTTAGGCGTGCAGACGTAACAAACAAACAAACTCACTTTCGCTTTTATAATATTAAGTAAGGATATAGTAACACGAGATGTTGCGCCTGTTTTGTTTATAATGTTATTATTCACGTTTGTGTTAAAGCCAAATTCAATTGAGTTTTAGGATTTATTTTAAAATTGTATAAATTTAATGTGAAAAAAGGTGAGCTAATTACTCACGAAAGTCTTCTATATTCGACATTTTGACGCTTAACCGTCAAGATCTCCTGACGCAAGGCAGGGACTTTTACTGGTTTAAACCTATCTATGTTCCTTATTTTGCCCTTTATGTTCCGGGGCTGCGGTATCTCTCGAACAATCATGCAGTTCCGGCAGGAAAACTTATGGGTTTCCTCAGTGCTTTGTTCTAAACATTTTTAATATTACATTATTTCCCGAATGGTTAGATAGGGGTGCTATAGTAACTTGTGGTGCACTTATATTGCACTGGTATGTCTTTCGAACAACCCGCAACCCTGGCAGTCGCACCCCTGTTGTAAATAATAATAGGTCTTTACCTATGAAATTGCCGTTCTGCAGTACTGGCCATTTCAAATCAAAATAATTTTTGTTTGGCTAAGAATTCTAATTTCAAATTAATTTTATTTTAAAAACATGGTTTTTTTTTCCAAAAGTAGCCATTTGTTTATTGATTAGTGTTACATTTTCATCGCATTTCAATCTTTTTCGTCATCATGGTACGTTAAAAATTCGAGTAATTATGGAATATGAGTACCGTCGTGGCAGTAACGCGGCACAAGCGACACGCAACATCAACGTTTACGGAGCTAACACTACAAACCAACGCACCACCTGTTATTGGTTTGCTCGCTAATAAGGACTGTACTACGATTTGACATTTGACGTAACATATCGCAATGTTGCATAATAATGTAAAAATAATAAACGGTCTTGTGACTGAAACCGCGGGCACAGCAAATTGTTGCTAAAAGCATGCATTTTGCGAAAACTCCTGTATTGTAGAACACATAACCTGATCTTTTCAGCAATAAAGTACTGAAAGAAAAATAAAATAATAAAAGCACGTTTATCTGAGGCGTCTCTTACATTTTCAATTACTGAAGAGAGCATTTCCTATCGCTTTGTACTTAGGTGTCTATGTGCTTTGTACTTAGGTGTCTATGTATGTATGTACACTTATGTATCGCCTATCGACCTTATTACTTTCTGAGTTGTAGCAACGCTGTTTATTTTTTTGTTGTAGAAAAATATATTTTTTTTTCTTGAGATAAATGTGTTAGTGTAAAATCTTTGATATTGGAGTTAAATAGGGTTCCGGACCTCAAAAGGAAAAACGGAACCCTTATTCGATCACTTTGCTGTCCGTCTGTCTGTCTGTCAAGACCCTTTATCTCGAAACAAATAACTTCCCCCGCTCTGGGCGGAGTGTGGGGGAGTGTCAGACTTCTACTGACTGTTCCTTGATTTGCCCTTTATGCTCCGGGGCCGCTGAATCTCTTTCGAACAACCCGCAACCCCTCCGGCCAACAGTGGCGTTCAGCGCCAGCAGTCCCCTCTGCTTTGCTGACATCTCTTTGAGGAGCGCGTGGCAGTCGAACGCGCCGTCGATACGGACTCAGTTAATACCTAATACAGCGTTTTTGATCACGGCAGTTTTCCAGTTACTTGTCAGCTGAAAGACAAGGTCTAGTATAACAGAAAGTAAGACAGAAATAAACGACTATCAAAGAATCGCCTGTGACATAAATACTAGCAACATCTTTTAAAAAGGTTTTTACTTGCTAACAGTTTATTCAAAAAGTGTGTTGGACAATATGGAGTTTATTTTTTCATATGCTTGAATCGGAAACATAGATTATCTGAATTTACCATTTGTGTACCTTATCGGGAAGATCAAAATCGTAGAATTTAATTGGTCTAATTAAAATACTTGTAGATGTATGCGAAAAATACATCATTACACGGTTTCATAAAATAATTACGTGAAATAGTATTTGGACAAAATGGAGGTGTTGGTATTTCAGCGCATGTCTCATTACGGAAAGTTAAACATCCAAGTGAGTGTGTATTTATTCATTCACTAGCTGCCGCCCGCGACTTCGTCCGCGTGGCATAGTTACTTTAGGCTAACGCTAACTTTAACCCGCGTGATGATCGAAAAATAAATCTTTTTTTCCCCTTTTCTCCCCTTTTTCTCACTTTTCTTTGGTCTGTCCGTCTCCAGAGTCCCAACTATCTCTGTACCAAAATTCAGCAAAATCGGTTGTGCCATTTAGGCGTGAAGACGTAACAAACAAACAAACTAACTTCTGCTTTTATAATATTAAGTAAGGATTTTTTTGGGGTGTGCAATCATCAAATAACTTCCTCCGCTCTGGGCAGAGCCGGGGGGAGTGTCAGACTTGTACTGACTAAAACCCACCCATATTCCTTCTATTGCCCTTTACGGCCCCTCTGCTTTGTTGACATTTCTTTGAGGCGCCTTTTGCCTTATTCTTCGAATATTGCAGGTGTCATATTCTGTCGGTACCTTTATTGAAAATATCTTTTGAAGGAGGCTTTTCCATTTTCCTCTAGACGTAAATGACAAAATTTTGTCTTTGTCAAAAACTTAAAAAAAGAAACACAATATTAGACTATTTCAGAACAGTAATTCCAGTATTGTTGAAGTTTTCTTTGTTCGAAGAAAGACAAGAATAAATTATTCTGTAGGTAAATGTTTTAACGTCAGAACACATTTTTTATTTGTTTTGCTTTTTGACAGCATGTACATTATTATTATAAAACAAAATAAAAATATTGTACTGTAATTTTGAGTTTTGATTTGATAGGGCGTCGAAATCCACATCCACATCGCGGTCAATAGTAAAAGTGACCGGAATGCTGGCAGGATTGCAATATTGGATGGTAATGCTGATTATTTGGCGAAATAACAGGCTAGCCCTCTGATCATAGAAGCGGTCACCTCCTTCTGCGAAGCAGTAATGCTAGCAAAGGAGGAGCCCGGGCGTTTGAGGGAGAGAACCTCAAACCTACCCAGCCGCCGCGCCGCGGGAGACGCCCCGGGCGCTGGGCGCCGCGAGACGACTCCCGGCCACCGTAGATGCGGCCTGTGGACGGTGAGCAATGGGTAGCTCACCGTCCGTCCGTATATTTACGACAGGCCGGGTCGACGGCGCGTTCGTGTCTCACGCGCGCCTCAAAGAGATGTCAGCAAAGCAGAGGGGCTTGCCAGAGCTTCCGCCTGCCGCGGTTGCGGGTTGTTCGAAAGAGATACCGCGGCCCCGGAACGTAAAGGGCAATAGAAGGAACCTGGGTGGGTTTTAGTCAGTAAAAGTCTGACACGCCCCCCAGAGCGGGGGAAGGTATGTGATGATTTCCTATGTTTTGCGTGTTTCCCTGTGTTGGGAGATGCTTAAATGAAATGTGACTTCAATAAAATAAACGTCTTTAATTCAGGTTCCATAATATTTACTTCGTTATATTTGACTACGTACTACGTATGTGTAGAGGCAGGGCGGTGTACTGTAAGCGACTGGCGAGCCGTCCGCTCGCGTCCCCATATTTCATCAAAAATGCAACTCAGCAAATCGCGGTTACCAAGCCGGTACACCTATCCACAAAAATATACATTAGTCAATGAATTGGAAACAAAAGATCAAGTACACTGAAAATATTCCGGAAGCTGCATTTTAAACACAGTAATTTCCGAATAAAAATGTTTGTGCACTAATTTATTGCACATTGTATTGTAACGAGTGTATTACAGTGCAGCCAAGCGTGATTTATGTGTCTGCATATTTTAATATTGCATTGAATGGATAATTCTGTGTGTTGTTGGATACGAAATTTCTGGATAATACTTATAGAATTCTACCTAGTAGTAGTTAAGTACATCTTCTATGAATTTTCGGCGAAAAGTAGAGAACTCTAAAAAAATATAAGTTGAGTATTTTCATAAAGCAAATAGCATTTTAAAATATTAACGGTCGTCGCAGCATATTTGACACATATTTTATATTAAAGTCGTCAACCTCATAAGCTCAAATATACTGGACCGTCTTTTTGTGCAACAATGCTGTGACAGTACTACAGTGGTTATTTTTATTTTTTAGTAGGGTCTCGTATTACTCAGTAATAACTAGGTTGTAGAAGTTAGATAAACAGTCGCACCAAATAAAATATTGGTATTCAGGTGTATCTGGTAAGACTGTAAGCCGATCCCAACATATTTGGGAAAAAGCTGGACAGACGATGACAAAAATCATTGATCATATATTCGATACCAGCTAATGTCTGCGGCTATGATTGCCGCCTTAAGGTCTGTAATTGTACCATGGGATCGTTCTATCCAAAGTGTTTTTTCAGGTTATAGACTATTAGTGTTCCAAATATCATCCAAACACATTTAGTAGTTTTTGCATGTAAGAGTAACAAAAATCCATACATCCAGAAATCCAAACGTCCTCACAAACTTTCGCATTTATGATATTAGTAAGACTACCTCAACCACACTTCAAAACACCAAACTCAATTAAGTTGCAACTAAGTATTGAACTTAAGTACAGCTAAGTAATGTTCTGTAGTATTTACTCTCGAATATTCTCGATACATGAATGGGCTAATAAACCGGTTCATTAACAAGGCAAAGTTGCCGAGTTAACAGAATTCTCTGTTGTTCCTAGAGAATTATGAAGTCCAAATAGACGATCAAACTTGTTAGGTTATCGATAAACATTAGTTTGTTGTTTCTATATTAGTATGAGTTAATGAGTTGGATAGGAATGTATTTCGTGGCTTTTATTATTTTGATAGAATCTGGATTTTGTATTTCAAACTCAAACTCAAAGCACTATTTTAATTAGACTATTACAGGCACTTATGAATGTCATAAAAACAAAAAAAGATGCTGCTACAGTCCTAGTCACAAGACAAAATAACTTGTGAAAGTACTGTAGTTGCTTATTCCAAAGCGTAGATTTCTATGGAGAAGAATGGGCAAGAAACTTCATGGACACTCTTTTAAAACATAATATTTTTACAAAATCATGTTATGTCATCAAATCATTTCTATATGTGGGTGCCTGAAAATAGTCGTCGTCGCCGAGGAAGGCCGATAGTGACGATTTGGACTACTTCCTTGTTGACTAGTTCCTGTTGGATTGGCCAGGAGGTTAAACACCGAGAGAGTTGGAAACGAAGGTGGATGGGGGGGGGGCTTGCCCAGCAGTGGAACAAAACAGGCTAAATAAAAAAAAAATACTTGTGTTATTTATTATATTTGGCGACACGTTTGGCGCAGTGGCTAAGCTATCGACTGCTACGCGTTTCAATCCCCGCATGGAACAAATATTTGTATGGCCTCCAGGTAGTTGTTCTGGTTCTGGCTGTTTGTGAGTTTAAATGTTTGTAAGCTCACACACGATACAGGAGAAATTCCTAGTGTGAAACAAAGTTTAAAAAAAAATTGATGGTGGAATTTTAATTTAAAACGCCGCCAAAGAAGCCTAGACAAAACTTTCAGAGATAAAAATGATCGAAAGGCAAAATTGTATTGACTTTAAGCTAACGAAAAGGTAACTTATTTACCTAAATCACGCGTGAATCATATAGAAAGTAGTTCCGGAAGTTCCAGAAATACAAAACGCTTTGAAAACGATAGTCACTTGTCTAGCATTAAATCTAATTGGGTGATACACTTCAACCAATTCAAAACACAGAACTAAACAAGTTTGATATATTGATGCATTTTTCAGCAGCAAGCAATCACCGCCACCTTGAAACTTAAACCTTGGTTGACCTTAAGGTCTTACAATTGCATATGTTTTCATAAACTGTACTGCGTGATGATCATGGTAAAGACCATAAAAAGATACACTGTCACAAAAGTGAACAAAAATAAATTACAGGCTTTTTTAAATGATAAAAATAAGACCATAAAGATCTGGATAGGTATGATCTTTTTGTTTTTTACTTACTTACTATAAATAAAAAGAGGAATTATTTCCTGCAAACCATACAGTATTCTTATAATTAAGGTTCAGTAGGTAGGTACTTAGTTTCAATCTTGGTGCTGATTCCTATTCTTTATTTAGTTGGTTCTAACTTAACGATTACTAAGTATTGTAAGTATTTGTATACTCCTGTATAGGTAAAGACTTCCAAACATGCCCATGTCATGTCTCTCGTTAGTTACTTTAAAGAAGATTAAGTTTGACCCACGATTAAATAATAAGTTAAACCAATTAATACTCAACATATCTACGAGTATCTCTAGTCCCACAAACTTTATCAAATCACTTTAAAGTCTGTCCAACCAGCGCGTGTATAAATGGTACGTCACTAAACTTGGCCTCAGTTGGAGTCCGAACATTCAGAACTAATATTTTGTCGCCATCATTCATTCAGCAATCTTTGAAGTGGTCAGTCGTGAGCGTACCTCAAGGTTCTTGTTGAAAACCGACTTTGTAACAGATTTGAGAGAAAGAGGTTGACTAAGCGTTTGTGGATACCAGGATATTTCTCGATTCAATCAGAATTTGAAAGTATTAAAAAGGTATATGTAGATGTTTTTGTATTATTCAGAAATTTTTAGGCAGCAAAACTTAATACTGGCTAATTTTAATAACAGTTTAAATGATCCTTTAAAAAAAATACAGCTTTGTTTCAAGACTTTTGCAAGGAAACTAACTGTGCCCAGCAGTTTCACCCGCTGCTTAGGTCCCTCTTATCATTTAGTGGTATTAAAAATACATAGTAGCCGATTCTGAGACTTACTGAATATGCATAAAAAAAAAATCATAAAAACTGGTCGAATCGTTTCGGAGGAGTATCGGAACGAACATTGTGACAAGAGAATGTTATATTAGATATAGCCGCATCACACCCACACACAGTTTTCAGTCCATCGACACCTGTAACTGACTGACTAAACGCATTTATTTTTTATCACGGAATCCATAGATTTTTTATAAATTATGATTATGGTGACGGCACCATATAAGCATAAACGGTAAAAATCGGATTGCATTGAGAATTATGCTAACATTTTTAGTTACTGCATGACCTATGTCCTATAATAATAATGAAGCCAGTTCACCCTAAGTCAGCAATGGACAAGTTGGCAAAGCGGTTTAATTTCACCGACCGTTCAAACTTCCATAAGAGGATTTTGTTACAAAACCAAAGCGAGTCTTCGGGCACCGGTGTGTGGCAAAAATATAAAGCGCCCCCGCCAAAATGTTTTCTCCACTTTTTTGTCGTTACAATTGAATTTCATAGTTAAACGAAGTAAATTCTGCACAGTGATGTTCGCGGTAACTTTGTTGGTTTTCAATTTTGCCCATTTTTTGTTTC
Organism: Ochropleura plecta; assembly: GCA_905475445.1. NCBI lineage: Eukaryota > Metazoa > Arthropoda > Insecta > Lepidoptera > Noctuidae > Ochropleura > Ochropleura plecta. Next base: position 12,644,882 of record FR997739.1, read on the forward strand.
CCTAATGTTGTCACAGCTTTGTGTGCACGATGTTTTGAGGAATTTAAAAAATTGTTCTTTGTGTCCACTACTAGCTGTTTTTTCTGCATCTCTCTCGGGATAAAGAGAAGGCTTAGCTTCTTCTTTTTTTGTGGCATGCATTTGTCGTTGCATCACATTTGTGCACTCACTTTCATAACTGCCAGTAACTTTTCGAAGAGTGTTTTTTTTTAATTACCATCCTGACATTTAGCCGAAAGAACATGGGGATTCCGAAGAATATACAATGGTAAAAAAGAGATTCCAGAACATTTTTGCAGAAATCTAACCTTCTTTTCGGTAGCGAAGATAAGAAATTTACTGGATTCATTACTTTTACTTGGAATTTTAAGATTTCAAATTAACAATCTCCAATTTTATTGCGCATGATCAAAATCCGTGTGCCCATGAAAACCCCACAGCCTCATACGTCCCCCTCATCTTTGCAGAACCGTCCTGGTTGCTAATTCTTGCTGCAGCTGTTCAATAATTTACATAGTGGCCTATGTAGTAATTGTGTCAATGTGCACTCCGAGTCACTTGGTTTGAAAGCATTATTTGTTCATTTTTAAGTAGGAAGCTGTTTTTGGGGTTAGAATCGATCCGAGTGGGTATGTGGAGGTTCCTAAAATATTTTTTTCTGTTGATGAGACTTTTGCTTCTAGAGCCATTAAAATTGTGTCTTCTAATTTTTCAAGTAAGACACAATATTTTGAAAAAGAATAGTTTTTAGAACGTAATAAGAATTTTCAAGAAAAATTGGTTTTAATGAGATTTAAATATTTTTACACTTTCAGTTTTTATACTTTTTTCTTGTTTTTACTTTGTTAGTAAAAACAAGAAAAAAGCTACATAACGAAACAAAAAAATGGGTCAGTTACTATTGTAGAACTACTGGTTTCTTTTTTACGAAATACAACGCTCAAGAAATATGTCAATACATCACAATCCAGTTTCTATTTACAAAATAATATAGCATTGATATCGAAGATAGTTCGTAGAAAGCAAAAGTCAAAGTCAAAAGTCAAAATCATTTATTTCAAGTAGGCCAGTTACAGGCACTTTTGAACTGTCGAAACATTGACAACAATAAAAATGAAGCTACAGTCCCAGACACAAGGCATAATAACTGTGAAAGTACTGTAGTTGCCCATTCCAAAGCGTAGATCTCTATGGAGAAGAATGGGCAAGAAACTCCATGGACACTCTTTTAAATCAGAATATTGTTACAAAATCTTGGTTACATCATTCGTGTTAATGTGGTAAACTATGTGAGAACCATGTAGCAAGACGTGCACATTAAAAGTGTCCATAGTAAAAGAAAAAGAATTTCACAAATACATAATTAATTAAAAAAAAAGCTGTGGCAACTGAGAGATGACCAGTCACAACTGACAGCGCCCGTTCACGCACATGACGCATAGATCAGCACCATTCAACTCAACCATTTTGAAGGGAACTAAATGATCCGACACACGCGCCACCATCAGCGAGACATTTGAGTGAGCATGACATGCTCTCAACCGCCAGAGCAAATTAGTCAAGAAAAGACGTAGGTTTCCATTGAATGATAGCTTTGTAGTACATAGTACTCACACAATTTGGGCTATGCGATTATATAATGCTAAAAAATTGAATCTATACAATGCAAAGATAGTTGTACAATCTTCAGCAGCTCCAACAATACTATTGAATGCTATCAATTTATTCGCCCCTGTTCTTGTGGAGCAGGACCGACATTGAGCCAAGCATTTTTGTCAGTAATATAATCGTCAAAAATGAATGATGTAGTGGACTATATAACATAAACAGGTATACTAATGAAAATATATGTTAAATACAACGGTCGGTTAAAAGTGTAAACATGAAAATATAAGGAAGTTAGAGAACGCAGCCGTGCGTGGAGGCATGCAACAGCTGACTGGTGTGGTACGGGGTCCCACTACCAGCCGTCGACGCGTTTCGGCCAGCTGACCCCCCCTGTCCCCGCACCCCTCGTTCACTGCCGCCAGCACACGGCGATGTTGAGTGAAGCGGTCTCAACAAGCATTTTAACGTGACATGTCACGTATTAACAATCACCGCCGCAGACATGTATTAAGCGTTGTAAACCTAAAAATAAACTGAATGAGCTCCGAGTTGTATAACCATGCCAAAGTTTAGAACATGGAATACCATTTAAAAAGGTTTCGAACAATAAAATAAATTTAGTGGTGTGTTAAAATTCATAAATAGGTAGTCAAAACAGCACGGTATCAATAACGGACTTTGCTTACCTTTTTTTGTGCACATTATCAGTACAACTGATTAAAAAATTGTGATAAGCAAATAGGTCGCTACTTATTTGCTTATCACAATTTTTTACCTAAGTATTTTGAATGTAAATGCGTAGGCACACTCGTGTCGCCGGTAGTTTCCAATTAGTTCGCGTGCGGTGTGGACATACCTCGTGTGTGGATGTGAATTGACTTAGATAATAATGTTTCTAATTTTGGCGATAGTCGCCATAGTGGCGCTTTACTTCTACGGAACGCGGACATTCGATTATTGGAAGCAAAGAGGCATTAAACATGACAAACCATTACCCGTCGTTGGCACAAACTTGAAACAGTTCTTGTTGAAAGCGAGTATGGGTATGATGGCTACAGAAACATACAACAAATATCCTGAAGAAAAAGTTGTCGGATTCTACAGAGGTACGAGTCCAGAATTAGTGATAAGAGATCCGGAAATAATCAAACGTATTATTTCAACAGACTTCCAATGTTTCCATGCAAGAGGTATCCATCCACACAAAACTGTGTACGAACCATTATTAAAGAACATTTTCTTTGCTGACGGTGATAGTTGGCGGTTGATTCGACAGAGATTTACCCCAGCTTTTAGCACAGGTAAGCTGAAGGCTATGTTCCATATTATCACTGACAGAGCCGAAAAGTTACAAGTTATCACAGAAGAGGTTGTTGACAAAGAATTCTATGACGTCAGAGAACTTATGGCAAGGTACACAACAGATTTTATCGGTGTTTGTGCTTTTGGTATAGATATGGACGCTTTGACAGATGAAAATTCGCATTTTAGAAAACTTGGTAGAAGGATCTTTGAAAGAACATTTAGAGACGGGGTTACAGGAGCACTGAAAATTATGTTCCCAGAATTTTTCAAAAACATGCATTTATTAGCACCGGAGATAGAAGCGAACATGAAAGTTTTAGTTCAAACTGTGCTCAAGAACAGGAACTATAAACCATCTGGAAGAAACGATTTCATTGATTTAATGTTAGAACTCAGAGAAAAAGGTAAAATTGTCGGAGAATCTATTGACAAGAAAAACCCGGATGGTTCTCCCAAAATAGTCGATCTGGAAATGGATGATGCACTAATGACTGCTCAAGCATTTGTTTTCTTTGGAGCTGGTTTTGAAACTTCGTCTACCGCTTCTAGTTATGCTCTACATCAACTGGCATTCCATCCTGAATATCAGAGAAAAGTACAACAGGAAATCGATACAGTTTTGGCTAAACATGATAACAAAATCACCTACGATGCTGTGAAAGAGATGAAATATTTAGAAATGGCGTTCTACGAATCAATGAGGATGTATCCTTCAGTGGCATATTTAGTAAGAATGTGTTGTGTGCCTCAATATACATTTCCAGAGATTGATTTAACTATTGATCAAGATGTCAAGGTCATGATACCTATACAAGCTATTCATAGAGATGAAAAGTACTTTAGAGATCCAAACAAGTTTGACCCTGAGAGATTCACCGACGGTACAAAGGAACATATCAAGAACTACATATATTTGCCTTTTGGAGAGGGGCCTCGATCTTGTGTTGGTGAGTCTAAGTTTTTATTTTGTATTTATTTGAATCTTTTTCTTGATACTAAAGTGAAAACCAACAAAGAATTACCCACGCGAATTTTAAATTCGGATACATTAATAATCAAGTACAGTAAACAAATCTGGTTGAACGGTGATCCCCAAACTAGACAGGTGTCTGTATCTTGGGGAATGAACTTTGACACTATAATTATTTACATGAAAAAAAAATTGCAATTGATAGTGGTTAGCAGCTAATAAAATATTGGAAAACAAATACTGGTCAGAATTGCAAAATCATCCATGTCTTTTTAAAAACATTTACGTAGCAGAACTATGTACCTATTATTGACGGCATAAATATTTCTTCCAGGTGCCAGATTAGGACAGATGCAGTCAATAGCAGGCCTTGCTTCGGTTCTACAGAAGTACTCAGTAGAACCAGCAGCTTGCAGTCGCCAGGAGCCATTGCCTGATCCAACAGGAATTGTCTCCGAAGGATTTGATGGAGGCCTACCTCTCAAAATAACAAGGCGTGTTAAATGATGATTGAAATCAGAAGATTTTATCCTTTCTTTGATCAGTTACACTACAAATAACTTAATGAGTGTAGCGCTCAACATATGTATCGTGCAACGTTATATTTTTAGGTTGAAGGTGACATAACCATGTAAGCTCATTTAGTACGTTTTGGTGGAGGCGAGCTTCATTATTTTTGATATAGACTGAATTATATTATTTATTTAAATAGTGTAAGAAGAGAACTGCCTAGAAGCTTATTTAAATTTGTGTTTAGTGTGAGATGGTAATGGTCTTCTTTTATTGTTGTTAAGGTTATTCTTAGTAGTGGTTTAAATCACCACACCAGCATCAAAAATAGAATGATTGAAAACTTCTTGGAAGTTTTCCAGAAAATATATGATATATCTGATTGATTACTTGGATGAAACGACACGCAAGTTGATTTGATTTTTGGTACGAAACTTTGTATTAAATTATGAACATACAAAGAATGAAAAAACAACATTTTTATTTTGTGATATTTTACTTACCATTGATTTCACATATGGGTGGTTAATCCTGGATTGTTTCACTATAGTCTTGGTCCAACTAGATCTTGACGACCTGGAGGTCCTAATGTCCCCGGAAGACCCTGTAATTATTTGCTTTCTAAGAATCCGTTTATCAAAATCCTGACCTGAGGAACTCTAATGGGTTCATAGGAAGTTAATTCAGAATACTTTGTTTTTATCAAATCGAATTCATTAGTGTGCTAGTGAGTAACAGAAAAAAAAAACGTTTCATTCTGAGCAGTGAGAAAAAGAAAATACAAGCAAATATAACATATAATAAACTTTTTGTTATTATTTTGACAAGAGCAACTAAAAGATTGTCCATCAATCATGCAGTCAATATGATTTGCAAAAAAAAAATTATGTGACCTCACATAATGTCAGGTGTCTCCAAATAAGGATGATGTCACGGATCGACTGCAATCTTTTTGTACTCTCAATATTATCTTCCTAACCTTTGAACGCTAGCGCATAAATACACGCTCGCTCTCCACGCCAAGCCACTCATTATACCTCGTTTTGTGTCACATATTTGTGTAGTAAGCGTCCAGTGCACGCGCTTGCTTGCCACATATATGTGACGAAGGCGTTCAAAAATTACAATCCGTTCTGGTAGACCAATGTCGCCTTTATCTCCAGTTCTCCCAGGAGCTTAAAAGACGCCTGGATTCCCTGAATTTAATTTAGGGTCTAGATCTTCCTATTCTCCCCCGATGCCATTGTCACCCTGTTGTCAAGGTTTAGGTACACTTCTTAACATGTTTATCGAAGTGATTAGCCGGATTTACCGCAGTTTTGTTTCTTATCTGACAATGTTATTGGAAAAATATTTAATGAATGATTCATCATGCTAATTAACATCTGATAATATTTTCGTTTTGTCCTAACGTACGGCGCGCAACTACTGAACAGCAAAAGTCTAGTAGTAGTCTAGTTTGCCAGCGAGTACTGGAGCATAGCATAACAAGTGTTAAGCTAGCAGATTGCTTTAGGAACATCACCCTGCGCTCCATAACTCAAGTAGCTGATTTTGGAGAAAAAACAGCCAGGATGAAGTGGGAGCGGGCAGGCCCAGAAGGCAAAGACCGTGACACACTGGATGCCTGAGCAGAGATGGGGCTGTCGTGGTCGACCGCGACGAAGGTGTAGTGACGATCTGATCATGTTTGTTGGGCTAACATGGTCAGAGATCGCACAGGTTAGAGAAAGGGAAAGAGGAGGCTTTTGCCCAGCAGTTGTATACAACGTAGGCTAGTAACTAAAACAATATGTTTTCAAATAGGTAACACATATGATTGCATTAGATCAGAATATAGTAAAAGAAGTCAGGAGCATTGATTAGAGTTCATTATCATTGTCCTGACCTTGGATTTGTCATTTGATTTATTTGTGTTGCGATAGGAAATAAATTATTTTTCTCATAGACACTGAAATGAAATGGAATATACCAAATATCTCTCTGTTTTTTTTTGTAACTTTGTGTACGTGTATTGAATTTTGGTGAGACCAAAATAAAATGCGTCATTATCTTTATTAGCGCTTATACTATTATGTATTGCAATGAGGGAGCTGTTAGTAAACATTTTAATAAAACAAGCTTTAAATATAGGTGCGACGTATTTCCTGGAGTTTTTGCTAATGGGGAAGTGTCAGACGTTTACTGACTAAAACCCAGCCATGTTCCTTCTTTTACTCTTTATGTTCTGATGCTACGGTATTCCTTTCAAACAACGTTAGGGATTGAGGTGAATGAAATGCTTTATACTATTAAAAACTGCAAAAGTTTGTGAAAATGAAGGGATGAGTGTTGACGACACGTTTGGCGCAGTGGCAGGTTCGATCCACGCACGGAACAAATATTTGTATGGCCTACAGATAGTTGTTCTGGGTCTGGCTGTTTGTGTATGTGAGTTTAAATGTTTTTAAACGCACCCACGATACAGGAGAAATTCCTAGTGTGTGTTTTTTTTTAAATCGAAGTGGATTTCTATGAAGGTAGCTTATACCATGAATGTCTTTAGTATTATTTATTCCATGAAAGTCATATACATAGCGGGCAAAGCCGCCGGCAAACTCTAGAACCTACACTTAAAATTTTAATTATATGATTTAAAACGTGGAACCGCTGGCAGGATTTTATCCACAGAGGTTTATTCCATCCTCAATTTTTAGTTTAAATTCCATGAAAACAGCTCTGAATTTTTTGGAATCCACCTCGGATATGTTAGATTTTCGTTTGATATTTCATAGAAGGATTAACTTTGCCGATTATACCGAAAAATCATTTTTTGCCCATTAACAGAAAGGAAACAAGATTCTAAAGTCAGAGTAGCGAGCTTAAATATTTTAGTTTCTTCCGTGAAAAAATTTTTTTTTTGTCTTTTATTATAGTCTGATTCCGCTTCTCTTATAAATACTTATAAGAGAAGCGGAAATGACATAAACGCTCTATACAAGAGTAGAGAAGCTTTTTGGTTTCCGTACCTCAAAAGGACGGAACCCATATTAGATCACTTTGTTGTCCGCCTGTCTGTCTGTTTGTCAAGACCCTTTGAACGTGTGAAGGTATCGAGCTAAAATTAAAAGCAAATACTCAAGTCTGTGCTGTGAAAAAATCTACCCTTTAAGGCCCGGCGCCCATTATCGGCATCGGCACGACTGAGGATTTTAGGTGGCAAATAGCAATATACATTAACATAATGGCAATAAAGTAGAAATTTCCATTATATATGGTCGTAATAACAAAAATACCGCCTCGGTATGCTTGCGGCTGCTGTATCGGCAGCCTTGAGAATGCTTCGGGATGCTTCGGCATCCTTCGGTACGCCGCCGGCATCATTTGACTCACACACAACACAATCTAGGTAATACGATATGAGACGCTTCGGCAAGCTACAGGACGGTGCGGCATGCTTAAGGACGCCTCGTCATCCCTAAGCATAATTTCCGACAGTGTGCGCTTGCTTGTAGGATGCCGAAGGATCCTTTTCCTTGCCGATGCCGATAATGGGCGCCGGGCCTAAGTCTGCAGTAAAAAGAAAGCTGTTTATGTAGCAGTTTTGTACGGAACCCTCGATTCGCAAGTCGGATTCGCACGGCATATTATGCATGTTCACAGGAAAAAGTAGAGCAGGACTTATTTTTATTTAAAATCATAATCTTTATGTATTTTGCAAGTGCATTTCTTTGCACCCGTCTGTCGGTGCACATGTGAACAAAGCAAAAAGGATAGAACTTGGAAATTTATTATCTCTGTGCCTTCTCTTTCAGAAAATAGATGTGACCATCTATGTTTAGTTATTAGGGATATCGTAAACTGAATGCTTAAAAATCGTCCTGTCTGTGGTCGTCAGAATGTTAATTAAAAAAAAACTCTGAGTTTGTAGAACGTCTGAAGAACTAGAAATTTAAAAAAGGACTGATACTTGGTTTTTAAGATATGATTTTGCGAAACTGCAGCGGTAACTTTGTTTTTCATTAATATGCAATGACAACCAAATTAAGTTCTGCTGTCGAGTGTGTCTGTGTATTGACATATGAATGAGTGTTTAAACTAATCTAAAAATACTTACTGTTTGGTGCTTCTCTGGGCGTAGCGGGGGGGAGTGTGAGACTTTTACTGACTAAAATCCACCCATGTTCCTTTTTTTGTTCTTTAAGTTCCGGGGCCGCGGTAACTCTTTCGAAAAACCCGCAACCCCAGGTGGTGCTACTGCTACGTAACTATTTGTGCTCAAAGCCGAATCGCGCTTGGCCGTATTTTTTCCTATATTAGATAGGTAATAAGATTTTCCTCCCGCGCGCCCTTTTGTAACCTTGCGCACCTAGACACGTGCCGACTTTGCCTTAAGGATAATCCGTCTCTGGTAGAGGATATATGTTTAAAAAATAATTTCTAAGATTTGATCTTAACTAACCCACATACTACTATAATAATAGCTTTTAACAATTAGATGGAGACTTACCATACGTTCGTGGGCACGTGCCAATACTGTTGTTTGTGTATGTGAGTTTAAATGTGAGTTTAAATGTTTGTAAACGCACCTGCGATACAGGACACATTAACAGTGGAGAACGTTTAAAAAAAACAACAATGAAATATATACAGGCTTTTTGTCCACAACGGCTAATCTTAGCGGAGATTATTTAAATAATCAAATTAACATGGTATCTGAAATGGGCTTTGCTGACCTATGTTTTTTGTGTACATTATCAGTTTAAGCGATTATTATTTTTTGGTGATAAATAAACAGCAGCCGATAACGAAAATTAAGATCGCTTACGTGGTTTGCTTATAAAGTTCTTCCATATCGTTAAATACGTACGCATACTCAATTCGCCGGGAGTTACAATTAGTAGGCGTGTAGTGTGAACCGAACTCGTGTGTGGATGTGAATCAAATTAGATAATTATGTTCCTAATATTGGCGATTGTCACCATAGTGGCGCTTTACTTCTACGGAACGCGGACCTTCGATTATTGGAAGAAAAGAGGCATCAAACATGACAATCCATTACCTATCGTTGGAAATAATTTGAAACAGTTCTTGTTAAAAGCGAGTGTAGGTATGATGGCTACAGCAACATACAACAAATATCCAGAAGAAAAAGTTGTCGGATTCTACAGAGGCACGGGTCCAGAATTAGTGATAAGAGATCCGGAAATAATCAAACGTATCCTTTTAACAGATTTCCAATGTTTTTATGCAAGAGGTGTCAACCCACACAAGACTATTATTGAACCATTATTAAAGAACATATTCTTTGCTGATGGTGATCTTTGGCGGTTGATTCGACAGAGATTTACCCCAGCTTTTAGCACAGGTAAGCTGAAGGCTATGTTCCATATTATCACTGACAGAGCCGAAAAGTTGCAAGTTATCACAGATGAGGTCATTGACAAAGAATTCTATGACGTCAGAGAACTTATGGCAAGGTATACTACAGATTTTATCGGTGTTTGTGCTTTTGGTATAGATATGGATGCTTTGACAAATGAAAATTCGCATTTTAGAAAACTTGGCAGAAGGATTTTTGAAATAACATTTAAAGACGGGGTTAGAGGAGCTCTGAAAATTATTTTTCCAGAATTGTTCAAAAGCATGCATTTATTAGCACCGGAGATAGAAGCGAACATGAACGTTCTAGTTCAAACTGTGCTCAAGAACAGAAACTATAAACCATCTGGAAGAAACGATTTCATTGATTTAATGTTAGAACTCAGAGAAAAAGGTAAAATTATCGGAGAGTCTATTGACAAGAAAAACCCGGATGGTTCTCCCAAAATAGTCGATCTGGAAATGGATGATGCACTAATGACTGCTCAAGCATTTGTTTTCTTTGGAGCTGGTTTTGAAACTTCGTCTACCGCTTCTAGTTATGCTCTGCATCAACTGGCATTCCATCCTGAATATCAGAAAAAAGTACAACAGGAAATCGATACAGTTTTGGCTAAATATGATAATAAAATTACCTACGATGCTGTGAAAGAGATGAAATATTTAGAAATGGCGTTCTACGAATCCATGAGGATGTATCCTTCAGTGGCATATTTAGTAAGAATGTGTTGTGTGCCTCAATATACATTCCCAGAGATTGATTTAACTATTGATCAAGATGTCAAGGTCATGATACCTATACAAGCTATTCATAGAGATGAGAAGTACTTTAGAGATCCAAACAAGTTTGACCCTGAGAGATTCACCGATGGTACAAAGGAACATATCAAGAACTTAATATACTTACCATTTGGAGAGGGACCTCGGTCCTGTGTTGGTGAGCCTTAGTTCTTATGTTATATCACAGAAATCTATTTTTGAATTCTAAATTAAAAACGAACGAACTTAAGTAGTTCACCCAAGTGAACGAACATTGCCTAAAATTATTCACATGGAAAAATGAGATTGATACTTGAATTGGTGAATTCGGGTGTCATTGAATCTTTAAAATATTTCCGTCGCAGAATTATGTATTTATATCAGCATTAATATTTGTTTCAGGTGCCAGATTAGGTCAGATGCAGTCAATGGCAGGTCTTGCCTCAGTTCTGCAGAAGTTTTCAGTAGAACCAGCAACTTGCAGTCGTCAGGAGCCATTGCCTGATCCAACAGGAATTGTCTCCGAAGGATTTGTTGGAGGGTTACCACTTAAAATAACGAGACGTGTGAAATGACGCTTAAAATTAGGAAATGTTTTACTTACTTGGTCTCTTACACCACAAATATTTCAGTGCGATAGAGATAGAAATATGCTTAGTGTAAAGCTATTTAGTAAGTTTAGTATAGCATAGAGCCGCATAGACTGAATTATAATAATTATTTATTTTAAAATTATTGGAAGAGACCCGCGTAGAAGTCGACTAACAGAAGAATATGAAGATGTCTTGTGATGTTAATGTCATATTAACTAGACAGATAATCCCATCAAGAACAGAATTATTATGAACGAACAACTTCTTGGAGGATTTAAAGAAGGTATAAATATGATCAAATATGAACAAATATCTGATTGATTACTCGGTCGACAATCAAATCGATACGCTAAGTTGAATTGTTTTTTGGTACGAAACTTTATATTAAACTAAACCATACTAATAATGAATTTATAAATTATAAATAGGAATAATGCACAAACAAATGAAATTTGAAAAATGTTAATTAATTAATTATGACATTCTTGTAATTTAATTAACTTTGACATTCCTGTAATTTAATTTGACAATTCTGTAATTTTATAAATTTTGACATGCCTGTATTTTTATTTTGAAATTTCTGTAATTTTATAAATTTCGACGTGCCTGTATTCTTATTTTGACATTTGTAATTTCTTATTTTTTTAATCAATAAGAAACATGGTACATCCAAAAATTTGCATGCAAAATTTTAGTAGGCGAAATATGAAGTACTGTGTCTATTGTATAAATTGCAAATAAATGATTTATTATTATTATTAAACATACAAAAAGTGAACAAATTAAATGTTTAAATTATTTAATTTGAAACTTCCAAAGCAATATTTTACCGTTGACACATCTCATATTATTATGTTTCCTGTCTCTCTTTTTGGTCCAACCAGCCCTTGATGACCTGAAGGACCTCAAGGTCAGGATTTTAATAGACGAATTCTAAGAAAGCAAATAATTATAGGATCGTCCGGGGACATTAGAATCTTCAGGTTATCAAGGACGGGTTGGACCAAAAAGAGAGCCAGGAAACATAATAATATGAGATATGTCAACGGTAAAATACAAAAATAGTATTGTGATCAAATCGAATTCAAAGATGACCAGAAAAATATATATTTACCGATGCATTCTGATGAGCAAGAAGAAAAAAAATACAAACAATTATACAAACAAATATGGGACATTAAACTACATTTTTGTTATTATTTTGATAAGAGTGACTAAATAATTTGTCGATCGATCAACCAGTCAATATAATTTGCAACAATTTTTTGTGATCTCATATGTGTGAATATGGCACGACGTTATCGATCGCGGTTTGTTTGCAGTCTCAATTTTTTTTTGAAGGCCACAGCATAACCGCACGCACGTGCCTTCCATGTTAAGCCACCCATTTTCCTTTAAATTTTTTGTCATAATGTGACAAAAATTTTTCACAACGACACAAATATGACATATTTGTGTCGTTGTGACAAATTTTTTGGCGTCCAGGTCACGCGCGTGGTGGTCACATAATATGTGACAATGGCGTTCAAATGGTTTTATTTACAATTTATTCTGGTAGACCAATGTCTCTTTTATCTCCAGTTCTTTCATGTTGTCCTATGCCCCTCGATTCCTTAAACTTGGAAAATGATTTTAAAATAGTAACCATGGAGTTTCTTGCCGGTTTTTCTTCATAGCAAACGACTAACCCGAACCGTGCATCTTTTATCGACATTTTATAAGTGCCCATGTAGACTTAAGGCAAATAAAAATATTTTGATTGATTGATTGGTTGAGGAGCTCGTGGCTAAATAATAGCAGCCGATCGGGTCGATCTTTAGGTTAAGCCGCGCTTGCCTAGGTTGGTCTGTGGATGGGTGACCACCCGTTACATACCAAGTTTCCTCCGTGCCTCGGAAAGCACGTTAAGCCGTTGGTCCCGGCTGTCATTTGTAGATCTTTGACAGTCGTTACAGTTAGTCAGTGTCCCGAAAGTCTGACAACCAGTCTTACCAAGGGGTATCGCATTACCCAGTACTAACTAGGTTGTGGAGGTCAGATAGGCAGTCGCTTCATGTAAAATACTGATATTCAGCTGCATCCGGTTAGACTGGAAGCCGACCCCAACATAGTTGGGAAAAGGCTAGGCAGATGATGATGATGATTGGTTGAGGCCCACACGGCCCCTTTTCCCGCAAGCCAGTGTCAACCTTATCGCCCTGTTATCACGATTTAAACTTCTTTACATATTTATCAGAGTGATTAGTCGTATTTACTGCATTTTATTTCTTATCTAATCATAATATTGGAAATATTTAATTTACGATTCATCTTGCTTAAAAAATTGATTATGTCTTTGAAAAGATAACACATACGATTGCTTAAGGTCGGGTTATATTGTCGAAGAAGTCAAGAGCGGCTAGTTTAAGTTCATTATCATTGTCCTGTCCTGACCTTGGTTTGTGAATTGATAATTTACGTTGCGTTGATGAATAGATCATTCTTATTACAGACTGTGTTGAATGGAACATCCTTACTATTTATAATATTATAAAATCGAAATTGAGTTTGTTTGTTACGTCTGCAGGCCTAAAAGATTTTGATGAAGTTTGGTACAGAGATAGTTTGGGAAACTACAGGTAGCAGGTACCTGTAAATCAGGAAAGAGGAACTGTGTTACCCCGAATTTAACGCGAGTGAAGCCGCGGGCAATAGCTACCAAAAATCTCTCTGGCTTTATGTTTATTTGATGTATCTCATGTCTTCGTGCACGTTTGTTCCATTGCCGACTATTACATTGACCATTTGACGATACGGTTGGCGCAATGGCTGAGCGATCGACTGCTGCGCTGCGTGTCGCGGGTTCGATTCCCGCACGGAACAAATATTTGTATGGCCTACAGATAGTTGTTCCGGGTCTGGCTGTTTGTGAGTTTAAATGTTTGTAAACGCACCTACAATACAGGAGACATTCCTAGTGTGGGGCAAGATTAAAAAAGAAAATTGCGTCATAGATCTTTCAGCGCTTACCGACACTACACGTATTCCAATGAGGGTGCTGTTAGTAACAATTTGGAATTTGATAGTGTCTGATGAAGTTGTGTAAATAAAACAAGCTTATAATGAAAACAAAACCGATCAAGTACTTGTCGGGAGTCGCGCACCGAAAGTTCCTTACAAACATGCAACATAAACAGCCATATCTTTTGACTGTATATTTATATTTTTTTATTTTTTTGGGGTGGGAAATCATCAAATGACTTCCCCCGCTCTGGGTGGAGCGGGGGGGCATGTCAGACTTTTACTGACTAAAACCCACCCATGTTCCTTCAGTTGCCTTTTACGTTCCGGGACCGCGGTATCTCTTTCGAACAACCCGCAACCCCGGCAGGCGGAGGCCCTGGCAAGCCCCTCTGCTTTGCTGACTCTCTTTGAGGCGCGCGTGAAACACGAACGCGCCGTCGACACGGCCTGTCGTCAATCGAGGGACGGACGGTGAGCTACAATCTGTGGTTCCTTGACCACAGATTTGAGTATATGATTTTGGTTGATTACTGTTAGATAGATAACAAGGTGATCATATCAGGGTTCCGGTTTTTCTTCTTGAGGTACGTAACGCTTCACAATTTTTTTAAACAGGCTTTATATACTTACGTGTGAGGTTTTTTTTTCGTGTTCTTCTAAACATACACTTTCAATTGATACCCATATCACGGAGGTGCAAGAACAATAACTCGCCATTTTGGGAGTCCGCCTTTTCGGAAGTTCACCATATTGGATTTAGAATGACACCACTTAGCCAACTATGCATTACAATCAAAACTTAACGTGTGCACAAAAATAACCCCGCTTTGCCCAGAGCGGGGGGAGTTATTTTGATAATTTCCCATACGCATAAAAAATGCCTGTAATGCTCGAAAGGTTAGATAATGTACCTAATAATAGTTTCATCTCGAAATACAACATTTTTTTAGATCAAAAAGGTTGTACACACGACGGCACATCAACCTACACAAAACTATTTTAACCGCTTCTTCCGCACACTTCTGCGCACTTTGTCGCCTTCGCGCGACAAAGTGTGCACACGGGTGCAAAGTTTCATACATTGTTACCCTACATTTTTGTAAACAATCGTGCGACGGGATCCTGATCTCTCTATTACGGTGTGCGATCCGTAGTAGGGGGATCAGGTTATAAATGTTTAGAATAGGTTGACCTGCCGTCATGTGTACATTAAGTAAACCCACCAAAGGAAACCAAACCTATGCTTGGTTTCCAAACACAAAGGCTAAGTCTATACTTAGCCTTTGTCTCTTGTAATGGGAGGTGAGGCTTTTGCCAGCAACAGGACAAAAAACTAGTCTCCGTGACATATGTAGAAAAACCCGAAAACACTTTGATTCAGAAAAATACTGTAAATACAAAATATTCTAAGTGTTCTCTGTATAAGATACCTCTTTAATAACTCGTCTTATTAAGCAAGGGAGAGAAATAAAAATATATACTTAATGTCAGAGTAAAAATGTTTTATGTAGGAAGACTACATCTACAATTATAAAAAGCCACCTTTGAGCACAGAAACATTCCAGCTAGGATAACTTTCACGGAAAATTAAAAACAGTTCTTTCCATCTTTATAAATAAAAACTCTTGTAGTTTTTTTAATTCGTTCGTTGTTCATAAAATATTTTTTTTGAATAGTTTGTTGCTGCATTTAAAATACTGGTATTGCTGCTGTTATCTGGATAGACTGGAATCCAACTTCAACTTAGTTGAGTAAAAGCAATGCGGAAAATGGTGTTTAAAAATTAAAAAAAAACACCGCTGACCGTGTACCATGTAACCTATAGTCAGCGGTCGTTTATCGTGGGTGCGTTTACAAACATTTAAAATTCACAAACACAAACAGCCAGACCCGAAACAACTACAAGTAGGTCATACAAATATTTGTTTCGTGCGGGAATCGAACCCGCGACACGCAGCGCAGCAGTCAATCGCTCAGCCACTGCGCCAACCGTGCAGTCTTTACTTTGTTTCTCCTTCATCCTGAGGAGCCAAAGCGCGGGGAAAAAACAAATTAAATCATAATGTGTAATGACAAAAAAAACTTTCGTTATGTTATTTAATTAATCCGAAAGTGTACTGAAAAACGTAGTTTGGTTCACGTAAGAATTTGTCACTGCTGTTCTCAGCTCGTGTTCGCCTTGGTTGCAATGACAAAGTTTTTTCACTTGAATAGTGATGTACTATTCCCTCCATTGATTAACCACTTTTATTAACTAAGTGTTTTTTTTTTGTTATCTCAGGGCCGCTGCAACATTAAAATGGAATGGAAGTATTATATTGCAACTTTTTAAAGAGAACAATTCGTGTGACTTACGATCGAGGTTCCTATTTCTGACTATAAAGAAAAAACATCCAAGCAAAGGCATTTCCTTCTATTGGTTTAGATGAGAATCACCTTCATATATATTATACTAGCTTTTGCCCGCGGCTTCGCTCGCGTTAAATTCGGGGTAACACAGTTCCCCTTCCTGATTTGCAGGTACCTGCTACCTGTAGTTTTTCCCTTGCGCCTAATTGATTTGTAATAGCAAAGCTAAGTTTTCCCTTTACTTCCTCTCTCCTCTTTCTCCCTCATGTCCCACTTTTTATTAAAAAATAGCCTATGTCCTGGGTCCCAACGATCTCTGTACCAAAATCGGTTTAGCCGGACGTAACAAACAAACAAACTCACTTTCGCTTTTATAATATTAGTAAGGATAGTAAGGATTATTCTTCTTCTCCAGGATTACAAAAAAGGTTCACTTTGTTAACTCAGTGTCGCTGCAACATTAATGGAATCGTAAGATAGAATCCCTCACTGACGTCTCCTAGCAACTTTAATAAGAAAACTTTTTCCTTCGATTGACGAAGTTTGTCAACGAGAAAAAATTACGTCGTATATAAACACCTGGAGCATTCCCGTAGTTATTACGTTTCCGTCACAATTTCTATTAATCGGAAATCGAAATTCGGTATCGGAGTCTCAATTTTCTCTTTGAGGGAAGCTGGTATTTTGGCAGATTGTAATGCTGATGCCAAGTAATTACGTATTGATTTCTTGTTGCCTTTTCGTTCCTTTTGTGAAAATTTCAGTTACGTACTTATAGAGAAGGTCTTAACTTAAATTAATATTGTTTTAATACTTTTAAAGCAAAACATGAGATGTCCTACGTAACCATCCGATTACACTGTCTGTGAACTAAATTTGAACAAAGTTTTTTTTTTTTTTTAACTTTATCCCACACTAGGATTTTTTCTTATATCGTGGGTTTGTTTACTAACATTTAAACTCACTTACACAAACAGGCAGCCTCGGAACAACTAACTGTAAGCCATATAAATATTTGTTTCGTGCGGGAATCGAACTATCGAACCCGCGACACGCAGCGCAGCAGTCCATCGCTCAGCCACTGCACAAAGCCAATGCCATAATTCTACGTCTTATCCAAAACTATAATTATCCAGTAGTAAGACAAACCACTCTTATCATCTGCATAGCCTTTGTCCACCGAAAACATAATAAAAAAAAACATTAAAAAATAGTAGCCCACCGGTATCGAGAACAAGGTCCAAGCTACTGCCAGTCAGGCCTCCAGAGAGAGGAACCTCCTAACGATATGAGCCAGTGTCCAGGAGTACTGCTTTCTGTAACAAACCCTGGATCCAGCCGTCTAACAAGGGCCGCCTCAGGTGTTGGTCGAGGCTGTTAGCAATTAAGCCATTGGCGGTAACAACTATCGGCACAATGATCGCTGAGTCTAGAATAGATTACTTTTAAGTTTAAATTCTGAAATGTGTGAATGTGGACGAGAAAAAAGGAGTGTACCAGGAGGGTTCCCTCTATCTGGCAGAATCTTGATGCTCCGAATTTTTTTTGGCATAACACACTTAGCATAATTTTCTTTAAACGAACATTTTAAAGGCATAAAACTTATTTGGTATAATTATCGTTTGGCATAATGTTTAAAACTTCGAATTAACAATGGCATACTTTTAAGATGGCAGAATTACATTTAGTATAATTACGATTGGCAGAGTTCAAATTTCGCATAATATATTATTTGGTATAATTTCACTTGGCATACTATGCACACGGCAGTAATGGCTAGGTTAGGTTAGGTTAAAACTGCGACCTCCTACGCCAGAAACGACTTGCATTAATAGAAAAAAGAGATTGTTTTAAGTAGGTTACCCGGAACTGAACTAGTTAGATTAGGATAATTACTTATTGAATTCAATGACATTATTTCAAATTCAATTAAACAATAACTAAAATAAATAACATTATTTTAAAGAAATAATTAATTAAAATAAATGACAACTTATAATGACAAAGATGATCCTAACTATAAACTTTCTGCGATATGACAATTCTGATGTTTAATGATTATCGATATAAAACATATGCCAAAAGACGATTCTGACTGTGAACTTTCTGCGATATGATGTTTCTACTTTTTAAATATTATGGATATTAAGTTTATGCCTAGAGATGATTCTGACTTACAAAATTATGAGTTTAGACTGTATGATAAATGAGTGTCTGCTAAACAATTTTCTGCGAAGTGAAGTTTATGCCATCCGTTGTTATGCAAAATAAAATTATGACATAAAAAGTTCTGCTATAAAGGGTGGACCCGTACCAGGATTGTAGCAAGAGGCGTCCTGTGGTGTTTGCCTATCTCTTTGAGAATAAGACGTGAGTTTATGTAAATAAGTATGTATAAAAATAATGAAGCTGAAACACCAACGGACTATAAATGTAATAATTGTTACTTATTAAACTGACATCGTCACTAATATTATTGATAATATTTGAAATGGGATATTTACCATATTTTTTTATTTACCGTTTCGTCTGTTTATTTACACCCATCCACAATAGCTTTAGTTTATCCGTGATCATGGCGTTAGCAACAGCGCCGAAATATCAGGGACTCATATTAAATTAAAAATGACGGGAATTATCTCGTTCCAAACATTTAAATAATCAATTTGTAATAAACCTTACTAATATTATAAAAGCGAAAGTGAGTTTGTTTGTTACGTCTTCACGCCTAAATGGCCAAACCGATTATGATGAATTTTTGTACAGAGATAGTTGGGACCCTGGAGACGGACATAGGCTAAAAAAGTGGGATAAGGAAGAGAGACGGAAGAAAAGGGGAGAGAAAGAAATTTTTTTTCGATCATCACGCGGGTTAAAGTTAGCATTAGCCCAAGGTAACGATGCCACGCGGACAAAGTCGCGGGCGAAAGCTAGTAATGTAATAAATGTGTTATAACAATGAACAAAGGAAGTTAAAATGAAACTACAAATTTTCTTTACAAATTTCTTATAAAAAATGAAGATTAAAAACGTTTAATGCATCGTCACTCTTCCTTATTACGAAGCGAGCTAGAGGGAAGCACTTCACGCAATGAGCTGCATAACATAGAAGCAAAATAGGGGATGACTTGCAAACTAGATAACATTCTTGTTGGCACAGGTTCTGGAAGTCTAAAATGCCGCTTTCAAAAAACAGAATCATAAAGTTCTTAAAATAGTTACAGACGCAGTTAATATTGTGAGTTGTCACTTTCTATGTACCATTTTAGGACTGTTAACGTAATTTATTAATTTTCATATCTTTATTTGCATTCCATAATGTGTGAAGATCTTACAGGGCTTAAAGCTAAGGTACAATTACGGACCCTGTAGGGTACAGCAAAGAGTATAAAATAATTGTGAAATAAAAAGCGGGCTTTTTAGACCCCCGGATTTATATTTTGCATTTGAAAATAATATACAGGTTTTAAACGAACTCATCACAGAGAACCGCCAATATGTATATTGTATATCGAACCAAGTAACTCTACCGAAAAAAAACATTGCTGGTGAACAATTTCTTTTGGGTAGTGCTGCGCTGCGTGTCGCGGGTTCGATTTCCGCACGGAACAAATATTTGTTCAGGTAGTTGTTTCGGGTCTGGCTGTTTGTGTATGTGAGTTTAAATATTTGTAAATGCACCCACGATACAGGACAAATTCCTAGTGTGGGGCAAGGTTTCTTTAAAAAAAAAAATTACGTGTTACAGTAAAACTCAAGGTTTCGCACTCAAAACATTGTGCTGATGGACGCATTGAATAGTACGGCAGGGAGGTATATGATGTAAAGTGTAATTACATACAAAACTTGGATTTAAAACAGAACGGACGATGAGTATGTAATTATCGTAGGAGGTGCCTACGATAATTACATACTCATCTTCCTCGTTCATACATGTAGGCATACACGCACGCTAGTTGCGAGTACTTCTCATCTGACCTTTCTGAAGAACCTCACCCATATATTCAGTGGCTTTGCCACTCACATCCACGTTGTTAATGTCTTTAGTTATAAGCAATGGTGTACATATTATTGCTGTGATTATGTTCACCATCTACATCACCTTTTTGCTGATGGGAAATTACCAATAACGCTCTTAGTGAAGTGGGTGCGAGTGTCAGTCTTGTACTGACTAAAACTTACACTTTTGCCCTTTATGTTTCGGGGCCGCGGTATGTCTTCCAAACAACCCACAACCCCGGTATGACTTACATCCCCATTAGGGTATACATCACCTTGATGTAATAAATTAAAAATGTTTGCATTTAAAACATTCTTCACTCATTTAAGCTTGTAATGGTAGCTCTGCTGGGACGCACGCTTGATCTCTCTGGCAGAGAGCGGGTTGCAATTCCAGAATTATTTAAAACAAATATTCAGTGATTTAAATCAATCTTATCTTCAAGCAGAAATTGATAATTCCCAATGTTTTCAGGAGGAAAGTGATAAGCATAATAATGTCAGTGTTGTCATAATTATCCTTATCACTTTCCTCGTTATTTGCTTCTAAATCATTAAGACTCGTTAGCTCATTAGGTAAGAGCACCGATATAATCAATAGTTAACCTTCGGAGGGCGGAGATTCAAATTCTTCACGAGTCGATTTTTAAAATGTTAATATGAATGAATATTTTGGAAATGTTTTTTTTTTGTTGTTTTCTTAAGTTTGCAAAGTAGGTCTTATGGTATAATTAGTCTTTTTTTTTGGGGTGGGAAATCATCAAATAACTTCCCCCGCTCTGGGTGGAGCGGGGGGGAGTGTCAGACTTTTACTGACTAAAACCCACCCTGTTCCTTCTATTGCCCTTTACGTTCCGGGGCCGCGGTATCTCTTTCGAACAACCCGCAACCCCGGTAGGGTATAATTAGTCTTATGTTTAAATAAATGTTAATAAATTTTGGACTTTGCATTTATTCGTTTTAAATTATTTATTAATTTACCTATCTTCTTCTTAAACTCATTTTGTGGTAGACCAGTATGTAGCTATCTGCAAACCTCTAGCATTTACTTCGTTTAAATCCTGATAACTGCAAGTGGTTGTGTAGGATGGGCAGGATAGAGGGGTCTTAAAAAAGTCACATACTGTGATACCAAACACCTAACGCACCCTAGACAGCTAGCACTCGGTAACGCAGAGTCTCGCTGATTAATCCTTTTACCATGACTCAAATTCAACATTATCGGTAATAATAATATGAACTTCTTACTAATTTATGTTTGTCAAAGTATTTAAACACTAGCTTTTGCCCGCGGCTTCGCTCGCGTTAAATTCGGTGTAGCAAAGCTCCCCTTTCCTGATTTGCAGGTACCTGCTACTTGTAGTTTTTGCCCTTGCGCCTTATTTATTGTAATAGCAATGCTAAGTTTTCCCTTCCTTTTTTCTCCCTTATTCCTATCTCCGTCTCCAGGGTCCCAACTATCTCTGTACCAAAATAGCTTTAGCCATTAAGGCGTGAAGACGTAATAAACAAACAAACTCACTTTCGCTTTTATAATATTAGTAAGGATATTAATTCGTTATTTTTTTGTCGGTAATTTGACTAAAAGTTCCCACAGTGCACGTGGGGGGGGGGGGGTTACCATGGCTATGGGTTCGTCCGCCATTACGAACTTCAGTCAGTCACTGTACTAAATTGTACTTTAGTGAAATACTAAGCGCCATTTTGTGAATACGATGCGTGTTTAATTCCTAGCCAAAAGTTGATTGCAAACTATTAAGATCAACAGGACTATTGCATTAGATAGACAGCGTTGTTGTTTGTACAGTTATCGGATTGGTCTCGTAGTCAAAAACCTGACTGCTGAGCATGTAGCTTTTTGACGGATGGGAACTCATCTAATAACTTCCCCCGCTCTGAGCGGAGAGTGTCAGACTTTTACTGACTAAAACCCATACATGTTCCTTCTTTTGCCCTTTATGTTCCGGGGCCACGGTATCTCTTTCGAACAACCCACAACGCCTGAACATGTAGCTTTGAATAAGATTCCCAGGTCATACAAAACTTTTTGTCTTTCCATTTCTCCCGGAGTTTTGACATTGCCCTAACCTCGGTTGGTGCTTGGCCTTGACCGCTATCTGTTGTGTTAGA
This sequence comes from Ochropleura plecta, assembly GCA_905475445.1. Lineage (NCBI taxonomy): Eukaryota > Metazoa > Arthropoda > Insecta > Lepidoptera > Noctuidae > Ochropleura > Ochropleura plecta. The sequence goes on from FR997739.1 coordinate 12,667,469, forward strand.
TTGTAGTCCCATCGATATTACACAGGTAATGGTATACATAACTGCAAAATATCCTTTACACCTAAACAGCTCAAACATGTAGGTTTTGTTGCCTTAAAACAATGACCGTAAAGGGATATAGCTCACTGCCACAGACAGATTAACTTTTTTTTTTAAATCTAATGCCGCGCATTGTCATTGTTACGTTTAGAAACGCGTAATATCTACCTAACCTAAAATTGAAAGACATTTAATTTAAAAAAAATGTGATATTGATTAATCATACTTATCTGCTTGCTTGCTTAGGTAAATAAATGACGCACCAAATATCTTATCTAATTGACGAAAATCGCAGGTGGAATAATGACGCAATGATTATAATGTACCGAATTATATTTTTTCCAGCCCGAGCACTTGGTGTGAACTTAAAGCAAATACATATTATGTTGATTTTGAAATTAAAAATACTCGTTTTCTTTATGAAATCCTACTTCCTACTAATATTATAAATGCGAATGTTTGCGAGGCTGGATGGGTGTATGGATGTTTTTTACTCTTTCACGAACGGATCTTGATGGAATTTGGCACAGGGGTAGATTATATCTGGTTTATAGTCTGGAATAAGACATGAGATATTTTTTTTCGATGCCGCGGGCGCCAGCTATTATTTAATATTTTAAGATTCATTTCATATCCAGGGATACGAAATATGCTTGTTGCAAACAAAGGATAATTGAATTTCGATTAAAATATCGACGTATTTACGTTACAATCACCACGCGTCAATAATATTCAACAACAGAATAGAAAATAAAACTGTTCGTACTGTGCGATTAGGCATGCCACATTCTATACAGCAAGTCAACCAAAAAAATGGACTAGCGAATGTTGTTAGCGCATTCAAAAAAATATTGTAGTCGGCACGACTGCACTCTAACTAGATTCGTAGTTAGAGCGTACCTAGTAGAATTTGCGATTGGCTGAACTTGAGGGCTAACAAATTATAGATTACTAACTGGCGCCCGCGGCTTAGTCCGCGTGATAATCTAAAAAAAAGTATCTAATGTGTTATTCCAGATTATAATCTGCCTCTGTGTCAAATTTCATCAAGATCTGTTCAGCCGTTTTGACGTGAAAGAGCATCCATCCTCATAAACATTCGCATTTATAATATTAGTACGATATACTACAAAAATAATACAATGTCATGCCTGTAAGCCTAGGAAGGATTAGCTTGCAGTCTAACCGGATGCACACGTATACTAATATTTAACATTAGCTCCATGTAAAATATTGGTGTTCAGCTACATTCAGTTAGACTGGAAGCCGACCCCAAGTTAGTTAAAAAAAAAGCTAGGCAGATCATGACCACGCCTGCAATCCTCGAAGATTTGAGTGGAGGTGCATCCAATTTGCCAAGTCGGTTAAGTCCCATGTAATAGGGAGGGATGCTATTGCCATCGACCAGACTGCATTTTTAATATATATGCATATTTTTTTCGAAATATGCCCTTTATTCTCCAACCCGGTCAGCTAAAAGCTAATCTGTCTTTAAAACATATTTTCCCTGCAGCCAATTCCAACTACACTGTCCTTACAATTTCAGCTCAAACTCGCCTTACCTGACTGCGTTTGAGTTGAAATCAATTAGTCTGCCAATCGCAGTCTTTGGCGCACTACGGTGCTACAAACTGAACTACCCCCACAAATCAAAGGAGAGAGCGATTCAATAGAACGAACCGTCAATAGTATCTGGAGTTACTCGCGCAATTGTGATTTTGAGTTTTCGCTTGACGAGAGACGGAAGCTTCGGTTGAAATTGCTACATTGGATGATAGGTTTGTTCGTTCTGATTTTCGATACCTTGGACTTTTTTGATGAGTAAAGAAATGTTTTTAGGGAAAAAGGAGATAACGGAACCCTTTTTGGATCACTTTGTAGACTTTTCGGTGAACATTGCCGGTTCTTATTTTAATTTGATGATTGAATATGAGCCTTATATCCCAATCAAGTGGCAATTTGATTGATCTATTTTCATCCATATGTCTCGAGAAATAAGGCTGCTAAGTGGTCGACCGTTTTGAGTGCGGGAGTAGGTACTGTAATGTTTAGGTGTAAATCGTAATAACAGTAGCTGAGAAGACATTTGACTATATTTTAGATTATCATCATTTTACCAATACATGTCTCATGATAGCAATCTTAAGCTCTTCTACATTTAAGCAGAGAGGCCTACCCGGGCCACTTCCTGCTAGGGTTGCGGGTTGTTCCAAAGAGATACCGTGGCCACGGAACATAAAGAAGATAAGAAGAAACATGGATGGGTTTTAGTCAGTAAAAGTTATTTGATGATTTCCCAGGAAGGATTGTGTAAGGAATGATATGAAGGAGAAAGGATTGAATGAAGCCGTGACATCTGAAAGGGGAAAAAGGAAGAAGGAAACGTGTTGCGCCGACTCTAAATAGATTGTAAGGAGAGCAGGAAAATGATAATGCTAGAAGGATTCACGGCGACGTGAGCGAAGCCGCGGGCAAAGTCAGTTAAAAAAAAATGAAACAAACTTTTCTACAGTGTCGTGAAAACATTTATTTATTTGTTCACTTATCAATATAAATACAGTCGTTCGTAATATAATACACGAATTGTTATGTTAATGATTACATCGATGTAAAGCGATACAACTAACGAATATTTCGTAAATGCTTGTCGGTATGTCATGTTCTATTATAATTGACTGTTTCACTGTTTTTGTGATGATATTAAAGTGATTTATAAAGAGACGCTGCTTGAAGTAAAGAGACGATTACACGTCGAATAATTAAAATATGGTTTAAGTAGATGTTTATCATTTCTCACCCCTTTGAACACTACGACAAATATGTGGAAGCGTCGTCTAGCCGCAGCGCCGGCGGCGGTTTTAGTTACAATTTTATCCTTTAACATTTAAAATCTGTAGTCGTGACCGTGGTACCGTGGACCGTCGTAATAAACAGATTTTATTTTGTCATATATATGTTACTGTAAAAGCTCGAACTACGGTAAATCTTAAGATTTTCCAGTAAAACCTAAGATTTACCGACATGAATTGGTAAATGTAAGTATTTAATATAAAGGGACGACTTTTTCGGACTTTTGCCATTCCAATTCAGTACATGCTAGGTTTTACCAATGTGGACTGGTAAATGTTGGTTTTAGGAATAAAAATATAAGGCGTAAAAATTATTTGATATAGTTATCGTTTGGTTGTTTAAAACTCCGAATTTACAATGGCATACTTTTAAGATGGCAGAATGAAATTTAGTATAATTACGTTTGGCAGAGTTCAAATTTAGCATTAAGTACATATATCGTTTAGCATAATGTTCATTTAGAGCGATGATTATTTGGTATAATTTCACTTTTCATATTATACGGATGGCAGAATTTCATTAAGAATAATTTTAAAAGGCATAGAAGTCTTTAAAATGACATGGTCACTAACATTATTATTAACGGTTAAAACGGGGTATTAACCATGTTTGTTATTTATTTTGAGTTTCCAATATTTTGGCGTGAACTGAAACAGTGAGTTACAATTATACAAAAATATTAAGGCAAAATAAGATTTTTTGGGAATAATATAGAAAAAAAGATATTGGTTTTAGTAGGTTACCAGGAACTCAACTATTTAGATAAGGTTAATTCCTTAAAAAAAATAAATGGGTAGGTTAGGTTAGGTTAAAACTGTGATCCCCTACGCACGAGCCGAGCGAGCGTAGCGAGCTGTGCCGCCCGCAGCGGCAGCGAGTGGCAGAAACGACTTGCATTAATAGAAAAAAGAGATTGTTTATAGTAGGTTACTCAGAACTGAACTATTTAGATTAGGATAATTACTTATTGAATCAAATGCCATTATTTCCAAGAAATAAATAATTAAAATAAATGAAAATTCTGCCGTTTAATGATAATTGGTATGAAATATATGCCAAAAGACGATTCTGACTGTGAACTTTCTGCGCTATGGTGTTTCTACTTTTAAATATTATGGATATGAAATTTATGTCTAGAGATAATTCTGACTTACAAAATTATGAGTTTTGAATGTATGTTAAATGAGTGTCTGCCAAACAATTTTCTGCGAAATGAAGTTTATGCTATCCGTTATTATGTAAAATAAAATTATGACATAAAAAGTTCTGCTAAAAAGGGTGGACACGATTTTATTCGACATTTACCGTTCCTTTAATATAAATCCTAAGATTTACCAAGTAAATGATGGTAAAAGTTCGAATCCCAAACTTATATGGACATTTACCATTCATAATCGGTAAATCTTAGGTTTCACTGGAAAATCTTAAGATTTACCGTAGTTCGGGCTTTTACAGTAACATATACATGACTGTAGCGGTCAAAAGGTACTATTAGCAGTGTCTATGAATGCTATAAAAATGGTTTAAAACCTGTAATAAAACTATCGAATACGATTATTTAATTCAAAATAGTTACACTTTGCAGTTTTGTCTATAAAAGTGAATTTATTTTGATTTATGTCTTGTTAAATTTCAAACACGATTTAATTTTTACTTAAAAATATCTATTCAGCGTCCTTAGTCGGGCGGAGCTTTCGGGTTTAAAAGCGTGCTTAACGCGCTGTAAGTGATAAAAATGATACATGTGTTAATTTTCAAATATTATTTTCTCTACATTTTGCCAAAGCGTATACCAGCATCGCTAACTATTCCTAACAAAAACAGTAAAACAGTAAGAGACTAGTAAATTAAAATTACAGTTACTGGTAAAAAAAATTACAGATAAGTACATCACTACGTCTAATTCTACTATAAATACAAAGTATGTTTAGAAAGCAAATAAATCAGACTTCATTGTATCTTATCGAATGGCACGAGCTTTGAAGAATGGAAGAACCAATATTTCTTTTGGTCTTTTGGGATAAGTATTCACACGACGGCAAATCAAGCTATACCAATTTAGTTTTTGCGGATCTGTCATAGTACGGGAAGCAAAGTAAGTAATACACAGCAAGACCGTGTTTTACTGGAAATATAATATAGCTTGATGTGTCATCGTGTATACAACACAATATTATTGCGACTGGCAATTCGACACAAGAATAGGACCGTGAACAAGGAAGTTATGATTTACAGGCATACCAACCATTTGATCAATTTCCATTGGATGGTGATTGGACAAACTTTATTTCTACGCATTTCTGAGTTACATGCACGGAATAGAGAAGTGTTGCATAGAATTTCGTTTATTAACTAATATTTCTTGTGTCGTCGCATGTTAAAAATAACTATTAAAAGGCATATTAAGCTAGGTATGTGGTTAGAAAGATATCATAGGTACTATTCTTCTAGAAGTCAAGTATATGGACCAAGTTTCGCTTAAGAGTACGGTAATTAAAAAGTATGTAAGAACAACATTAAATACAAATACAATGTAGTATAGAACGTGTGATATAAAATGTATATTTAAAATATATTCAGTAAAATATATTTTATTGTCGAATTTGGAAATAAATACAGACATGACAAGGGATGAGACTTTTATTCAAATATATTGTGTTCGTATTTTAAAAAAAAAAGAATGAGTTTATGATGAGATAGACAGACACGAAATAATTAACTATTATTTTTCTATCGATCGTTCTTTTTTGTGTTTTAAACTGTATTTAAATTGCTGACGATAGCTTAACCATACATTTCATTTTAAGTTATTTTTTCAAACCACGTGTAGAATAGGCGAAGACGTATAATTGGTTCTATTTGTTGTTTTGTTAACATGATCAACACTATGATAGAATTAAACCGGTCATGTCTGCAAAAATTAATCAATGCTTAAGTAAAAAATCAGTCAATTACATTTCAATAAAAACACATTTTGCTACGAAAGATTTTAAATAATTACAATTTACTAAGTTGAAATACTTCAATCGTCTTAATTAAACTCAAAGATACTTATTCGAATAATAATAATAGTATTTACAGTCTCGAAAAAATAATATCTCGGATAAATCACAAATATTGGTATTGTGTCTAAAACTAGAAATAATTAAGTGGTAGGCTTACAAATCGTCTCAAGAATATGTTTTTTTTATAAACAAGTTATTTGGTTTCATAAATATTTTGTTTTTAATCTGGAAATCAGTTTCTTCTTCTTTGTTAACAAAATCTACTGACTAGGATTTTCAAAAACTTTAGCGTTAACAAAGATGTGCGTTTAAAAAACGACCGTGCATGGCTTATAATAAGGTATTGTGTATTTTTTCACCTTATCTTAGTGTATTTGTACGAGTTGGGTTATTCTTATCCCACATTATCTTCACTTATAGCGTGTAGCAAATCATCGAACTAATTTGCACTTAATTACTAACACGTTAGAGCTCAAGACGACTCGTAATCCTGCCGATAGTACAATTCAATCAATACATTTTACAAAATTTATTTACAAACATCCTAAGCGTAGTACGAAGCGCAAACTAATTACATTTCACTATACATACAGTAATACAAATGTAGGTCTGTAGTAACTTTCAGTGGCTTAAGCTTAGTCGCTTAGTTTAATAGGAATCTCATAAATGAACACCAAGCCGACTTGATACTTTAATCTCATTTCAAAATCGCCCACAATTTCAGAATTTGGCAAAATACTCTTATGTGTTTTTCGAATCAGAATACAACGACCAGAGACTAAAAAGTATCCGACCACAAAGGTCGGAGTTCAAAACTATCGTACGACGAAAGAGTTGCTGTTAGATAAGCTATCAACACCTAAAGCTTTTCGATACAATCACATCAAAGAGATCATTTTCAAATTGCCCATCTTTAATACCAAAGTTTACATTAAAACATCTCTTCAGGAAGCTGTTAAAATAATTCAAATTCTCGTTGGAATAAATAATAATATTATTATATTATCGAATATTGTTGATAGCAAACAACGTCAATACAAATCACACGAATTTCGAACATTACGAGCCGTTGTAGTTGCATGGTTGTTTTAGCGTGCGGCAGAAGTCTGAACCAATGCAGCCATGTTGTTTTTCCAATGGAATTACACGGACAATAACACAAAATGTTAACCAACAGCGCACGTCTGGTAGTTTTAATAAAGCGCCAAAATAACCATGCTACACTATGTTGCATTCTGACGTAACACAAATGAACGATTACGTCATTACCTAATTTTCTCTAAATGGTTGAGCAAATATTTCGTTCAGTAGCAGTTGATATTCCTCCGCATTGTAAAGATAGTCGTCGTCATCGAGTATGCCGGTCGCATTATATCTGTAATAGATTTTGTTAGTCGGTTTTATTTTATTATAGTATATTAGTTCTAGATTTAAAATACTAAGATTTTCTATATTTGTTTTGTTCGTTTCCGCTGCATCTTGCAACATACTATTCCTTCTTTTCTTTGTCGATAAAAGTCCTTTTACTGTCTTACCTTGGTGTTTCTCGTTTTCTTCTAGAATTTACTTCCGAAGCCACTTCTACGCAGAGTACGACAAAATGGTTACTACAAGGATATCTGTAAACAAAAATACTCTCTTCAAAAACTTCCTTTCCGTTACTTCATCAAGTTTTTGTCAAGCAGCAGCAAATTAGCAACGAATAAACTTTGCTAATTCTTTGAACCCTTCTAACAAAATACAATTCTGCTTTAAATTGAATTATCAAAATGGACGGGAGGACTCCGAGTTTTAAGCCACTGGTTTGGGGTCGTGATTTTGAATTTTACACCCTGTGTTGATCGGCTAAGGTTGTATTTTGGTAAATATAATAAAAGTAGCAATTAAAGTGCTTCGATTTCAAGTTGGATGGAATTCTAATACGTTTGGATGACGCTTTACGTTTCAAGTCTCAGAGGATAGCGTCGCTTGAAGCGCTTTCCTGTTATGCAAACATTTTCCATACTGTCGCTTGTTATTGGGATTTCTCAATCATTCTTAAGTACAGATGGATCTAAAATGCTTTGATGGTATTGTGTAATTTGAAAACATGGTTATTTGTAAACAGTGTACCTAAAAAACAGACGTAGACAAAAGAGCTGACAGGGTTTAATGGGATTGGGCGGGTCACGTGAGTCGCCTAACGGTCTTAATAAAGGTCTGGCTTATTCGCCAACTCGCGCCTCATAAACTCGCGACTGCGCGCGAGTTAGCGCCTTCTGATTTTACCTATTTTTGTTGTAGTCAACTCGCGACCGAGTGAAAATCTGACGTATTTACAGTCATCTACAAAGTGTTTTGTCTTTTGTCTGCCTGAGGATGGCGACGTCATAGAGAGATAGGAAGAGGTGGTGAGACGATCTGGACGCGCACCTGTCTTTGCCTAGCTTAGGATAGACAAGATAACTAAAAAATACAGAGAGTAATATACAGTCTGCAAAGGATATACAGTGAAAATATTTTCTTAAAAATCCATGTATGTTTTTGAATAAAGTTACATTTATTTGTAAACAAACAAACAGTTCATTAAGTATATTAAATTTGAGTTGAAAATGTCCATCACTTTCTAAGAAGAAACTATACTTATGTCATTAGCTTACTGTACTATTTATAATGCCAAACCTATTTATATAGGTTTGGCATTATCACACATAGCACCTCCTCCTTTTTGAAGTCGGTTAAAAACGTAAGTGGTAAGTTTGATTACCTCTCCTGTGCCAGAAGTTTATGGGAGTGCAGTGAGGATCCCAGGCCGCGGCTGGCAGGGTCTCCACTTTGCCACTCCTGGCAGTAGCTGTCTAAGGCACGTTCACCGTTCGCGCGGGAGCCGTGCCAGATTACCTTTTGTGGCCTAGAGATAAGAGAAGATGGTTAAAAAAACATAAATATCATCGCGCCTGTAATCCCATCACCGAAAGAGTGGGTGGTGAGTTCCGGAGGTGTTTCTAATCCTCGAAGGAGTGAGTGGTGAGTTTCGGAGGTGTTTCTAATCCCCAAAGGAGTGGGTGGGGAGTTTCAGACCTGTTTCTAATCCCCAAAGAAGTGGGTGGCGTGTTTTGGAGGTGTTTCTAATCTCCAAAGAAGTAAATGGTGTGTTTCAGAGGTGTATCTAAGCCTAATACATTCACATACCGACAGTTTTGTTGAAGTTCTTTATATAATAACGATCGAGACTATTTCATAAACTGTATCTTTACTTCACATAACTGGATCTTGTCCAGTTTGTGGAAATATCTGCATTCTAGAATCCAGGTTGCTATTGAGGAATTCCTGACAAAAATAATTAAAAAAATCTGTGCGGCCTGGGAATCGAACACAAGACCACATGCTCAGTAGAAAATTTGGTATCATTTCAGCATCGACGCAATAGAGTGATGTTGGATCAAAATATCATAGAGAAAATAACTGATAATGAACGATGTCAGTCATGTAAGGTCAAGAAAAAAAATATTGACAATACAACAACGATCAATAACCTCCATTTTCATAAGGCTTTTTATTCAAAAACCGTTAAGTATAATAACAATGGGTACACCATTACTATTTTAGGATTTTCCACGGGGCTTATGCATATCGGCTTCTAACTATAAAGTTGATATGGTAACGCTACCCAATGAAAATAATAATGAGGTTTATCTTGAAAATTATATGATTTGAATAAAATGTATAATTGAGTGGGTGGGTGGGGATGTATACCGCATACAGTATGCGTGTGTTTATAGATGTGTGTGTGTGTGAGGTAGAGTGCTGTATGTTTGTGCAGGGGATGACGTATATTAATGCATGTTTTACATAAAAAATCCACTTTACGAATAGGTTAGTTTCCTAAAAAAAATATTAGTCCGTCTTTTAGATTATTCAAAAATAAGGGACAAGCATATTTGTTATACGCACTTTAATGGGAATTTTTGGTTTTATTTACAAATAAAAAATACGTGTCCCTTATTTTTGAAAAATCTAAAAGACAGACTATATAGAATGTAATTACTTTGACCCTAAAACTACCCTATTGTAAGGAGATTCATATTATTATGCTATTTATGATAAAGTCGCATTTTTAGGCCTCTTAGGAAGTAAGTTTGATCTCACAAACGGGCTTCCGATCAGCTTACTTAAACAATCACCAATAAAATTATTTCTATATCAAAGACAAGCCTAGCTTCGTAGTCCAAGGCTCTCTATACAACTTTCCACCTGCGCAGCTGAATAAAAAGTATTAATTATTTATTTAATATTAGGCTTCTTAACAATAAGTACGCTATATATAATATGATTATGGACGAAGTTATGTTGACGAACAACTACCGGAAATATATTATGAAGGACGGGACGGTTGACGTGTGTCGGGCATGCCACCGTCCGGGTGAGTCCATCAGACATATTATTTCTGGTTGTTCTCGTCTAGCTAACGGCGAGTACTTGCATAGGCCCAACCAAGTAGCCAGGATTATTCATCAGCAACTTGCCTTGAAATATAATCTTGTTGAATCTGAGGTACCGTACTACAAGTATGTGCCCGACCCAGTTCTCGAGAAAGACCATGTCACGTTGTACTGGGATCGGTCTATCATTACTGACAGGACTATTGTCGCCAATAAGCCTGACATAGTGTTGATAGACCGATCAGCGCGCCGCGTCATGATAATCGATGTTACCATCCCACATGACGAGAACCTCGTGAAAGCTGAGAAAGAAAAACAACTAAAATATCTTGACTTGGCACACGAGGTTGTCGACATGTGGAATATGAACTTGGCTATCATTGTGCCGATTGTCGTAACGGCCAATGGCTTGATTGCCAAGAGCCTCGACGAACATCTGTCGGTGCTCTCCTTAGGCGGTTGGATCAAGGGCCTGATTCAGAAGGCAGTTCTCCTCGATACGGCTCGTATTGTGAGGAAGTTCCTGTATCTGGAACCCTAACCACCGGTAGCTTGGACCCTGTTCCCGATACCGGTGGGCTACTATTTTTGTATTTTTAAATGTTTCTTTTTTTATTTTCTATGAAAAATTTAATCAATATGTATTTCGCTGAATAAACGAAGTACGCTATTATATTGTAATTTGTACATTGCCAATGTAAGTTTATACGCCTCATTACTTATAGAAAAGCACAGCATGCACTACATTATGCGCAGATAATAACATATAATTAATTTATTAAAACAAGTCTGTAGAGAGAAACAATATCTGTAGATATTTAAAAAAAACTACTATGAATATTTTAAAAATAATTTAACAAATAAGTTTCTTACCAAAGCGAGTCAGTCAGTACGTTTCTACCGTTGAAGCTGTATAGCCTGGCTCCAGCTGTCAATGCTCCATTCCCATCGAACATGTCGGAGAATGACTTGAATAGGACTTCACCTTGAGTATTCACGACTGGTAGATGTCGATCGGAGTAGCGGACAATTGAGTTCAGGTTTTGTATCCTAGGACAAAATGATTTTGTTTCAGACCAATAAAATTTAAGCAATATTGAGTTAAAAAGACCCAATTATATGCATGTGGTATTGTCATTTTCAAAGAATATAATTTAAAAAATGTTACCCAAAGTAAAACAAACATAAACAAAAATTTATCTTAATTATTGAGATAGTTGGTGAATATTCAATCATCTAAATAACGGTGTAAAGAAAAAAGCTGACCACAGTTAAAATTCTTTTATATGGTTCGTGTGATAAGTCATAATCAAATTCGTTTTCCTGACAGCAAACTCTTTCATTTGATACCCATATCATGGGGGTGGATTTCAAACAGCCAGTCCGCCATCTTGGGGATTGCGCCATATTGGATTTGTTATGACGTTTCTTAGCTAGTCATGTATTGTCATCAGAACTGAGAGCGTATGCAAAAGTTCATCCTAATCGAAGACCGGGAAGTGGGTGAAATAAAGATTCCAAGATTTTTTTACATAAACATAGTTGCAAGTGAAGCTAATATAAAAGCGTGTTAAAAAAAACAAACCACCTCTTTAAAGAATATCACCGCATCGCTTTCGACGGACAAAGTGCGCAAGAGTCAAGCCATGTCAGGTGGAATGGCTTTGTTTAGTCTCTGGACAAGGTAAAAGCCAGCCTACTATATTTGGTGCTCCTATTTGGTCTGTACATGTACATTATGGACCTCCATAATGTTGCGGTTTTCAAACAGATAACAAATGATGTGGTTTTCGTATTAGTGGTTAGTTAGGGGTTTAATTTGTAACTAATACGCATGTTTGCGGTTTTTACTAGTCAATGGCATTTTGTTCAAGTGAAATAAGAAACTAATATGAAAAAGAAAAAAATATCGCCTCCTAATTTCTACCATTCAAGATGTATTTTATAGTCACTTTAATTAGCTTAAATTTATCTTTATTTGATTAATGATTATTTAGATTGAATCAGAGTAAACTAATTATATACATTAACATTTACACTATTTATGAACTAACAAACAACAAACTTTATAAGAACATCAAAAAACTTGTCCTCTACACTGTCAGCTGGTAGTATACCTAAGAGACTGGCCGCTATGCCACGTTGTATGGCATAATAATCAATTTATGTAAAAATGTTTTATAGTCGGTTTGTGTACGCTTCAAAAACTCAGGAACAAATTGATTTAATAATTTAGTCTTGGATAGCCCATGTATCGAGGAAGGTTATAGAGAAGGCTACAACACTATGAAAAATAAATTGTAATGTGTAATCTTATGTATTGTATAATTTGTAGCTCTTATTATGGAAAAAAAATCCTGAAATAAATAGATGAATAATAATTAGGTGCTGAGCAGCGGGTGGAACCGGTAGGCACTGCTAGTTTCAAATATTATTCATAGAATAACTCACTTGCTAGTCAACAAAGCTCTGAAGGTTCCTCTGAATCCTGCTCGTCTTCCCTGTCGGTAGCACGCGTAGTCGGCGCGTCGTATGCCGTGCATGTTGCCAGGCAACGGTTCGTTTAATGCCGCTAGATGGAGCTGTCAATTGAAAGATATCTTTTATGATCCATATTTATGTCCAGTTATTTTACGCATGATTTATACCTTGATTAGTTGGTCTAGTGGTCTGAAGCGTGACTGCTGCACATGAGGTTGTAACACTCGCTCGTTTTCAGATGTATATTAGGGCAGGTGAACAAATAACAACCACTACAGGTTTTGATTTCTTTATTTCCCAAGGGTGGACCCTTTTGACAGGGGTGAAGTAACACAATAGAACTAAACTGGACCATAACTGATACCTACAAACACTGCTTCAGTACACTAAAATAGGGTAGGATTTTAGTTAATTAATATTAAAATATAAATATATACATTAAGATTTAAATACAGCTTTTAAAAAAAGCAATAAACTAGCACATGTGGCTGCTAGCCGTGATCCAAAAACGTAATAAGCTAAAAAATGATTGTTGAAAATGAAATGACAGAATGAAATTCGAAATATGAATATTTAAAAAAAAAAAAAAAAAATGTTGATCCAAAAAGAAAGAGTTTGAGGCAACAGAGAGAGTAAAATACCCACTCTGTTACAAAGTACTGGGTTTCATTCAATCCAAATCCAAACTTTATTGAGCTTCTCCACCGGAAATTTCTTAGCATTTATGGCGGTAGGCTCGCCCTCTAATACATGGGACTTGGGCAAATTGTGAGTGTACTATTAAATGTACAGTGTACATTTAATACATATTACATAATATAAATTTTATTTTTAAACTTACGCTAGGTCCAGCAACAGGTGAATTCTCCACTAGGTTGGATATTGAGGGCACATGCACCAAACTGGCGGCTGGCAGCGGTGGATTCTGCGCAGGCGCCGGTGTTGGGTGCGACGGCGCAGACTGGGTCACCAGAGAGCCCAGCTGTTACAAAAAAAAAAATACATTCCAAACATTGTACTTATGTTTTTTAACCGACTTCTATAAAGTGGTGGTGGTTCTCAAATCGACTGTATTATTTTTGATGTTTTATTCTAAAATAAAATTCTCGTTTTTTTTAATGACACAATTTGTAATCTCTGTATTGATCCACTATAAAGTTTCTATTTTAACATAACATAACATATTTTATATATTAGTTCTTGCTAGGATGCGATTGAGACTATTTAGTTTTTTTAAATGGAAAGTACGAGAATTGGCCTTTGGTTTTAGTTGAGTAGTAGGTACTATGAAACTAATTCAACAATTATATTAAAAATGTAAATGCAAACAATATGTTGTTTCACATGAACGACCCAAATACGTTTTTAATTGCATAAGCTTTTGTTGTAAGTACTCTTCGAGATATCTTTAATTATTTGTAAGAAAAAAGTTTTGTTTAAACGTTGCATGAAGCTAAGTATATATATCCAGGCAAAACATAAATATTATGTAAGTTTACATTACTTTGCCTTAATAAAATATGAAACCCTACAATGCTAACAGTTCGACTTGTCAACGCCAGTCCTCTATTCCTCCGTGTTTAAATTCGAACCAACCCGAGATTAGTTCGGAATTCGGACAGAACATTCAAATCGTCACTAGTCTATTGGTTCGTTCAATTTAGTGAAAATCCGTGGCTTATGCTGTTGTTCGGACAAAACTCACCAGTACGTACTGCCATCCGGAATTAACTTTTACAAACAAAGCTTGCTCCTCGACTACGTAAGCTAGTGCGCCGACTGGACTCGATGAGGCGAGCTAAAAGTAAAATGTTGTGTTAAACAAGTGAGAGTCGGACTTGTGTACCGAGGGTTCCGTACGAACTTGCAACATAAACGGCCTCTCTTATGTCTGCGTACACTTAGAGGGTTGATATTTTCACAGCTCAAAGAGACCACAGACCTTAAAAATCAAACTAAAAAAATAATATTGAAAAAAAACATGGAATTTCATAATTAAAATCATGGAATTTCATAATTAAAATCATGGAATTCCATAATTAAAATCATGGAATTTCATAATTAAAATAATGGAATTTCATAATTAAAATCATGGAATTTAATCATCAATCTTATATTTCAAATACTCGTGTCACAGTTACAGTTGCTATACTAACAGTTTGACCGATTTTTTTTTCCACACAAACCTTAACACCCTGTTTCACCCCGTCCGGGTTGAAGATTACAAAATCCCGTCTTAGTGAGTACCTGGTCTACGTTTAGGGCATCCTACGTCCAAGGATCCCCATTCAAAATTCAAAACTCCTAACAAGTGTTAATTAGAAACTACAAGTGTAGTTTCTAACATACCGTGACGAGCAAGTCCACTGACTTGCTCGCTGATTTTCGCTTTTATATACTATGTGTCCGGTCATGGACTAGCGATATTACTATACTAGATACTTATGTAACGAGTGTTTTGTATACACTATTACGCTACACCCTTGGGTCTAATTCCCTTACCCGCTTTTTGGCAGTCATTTTGAGATATTCTCTATGCGTGTCCAAATATAATCATATCTCTCAAAGTGTTGGTCTTACCGAGACGACAATAAGTTTATTCAGAGAGCAACAATATTGTCTATCGTTTAAATTAATAAATGATGAGCTTACATTTTCGTAACTCTAGAAAACAACGAAAGTTTTGAGAACTATTTTGTGAAAAAAAATGGTAGTTTTTTTTAAATCAATACATAAAATAACGCTAGTCCGTACCGGACACATTGTATATAGATGAGACAGTTATTATCGAATCGCGAAATCAAAAGGCGAAACTGATTTTAAAGGTAAGGTTGTATTTAATTTCGTAAGGACCTTTCGCATTAATTTCGCATTATTATTTTTTAAAGTGGTTACAGATTTGTCCCGTAGGAGTTTAAACTCACATACTCAAACATCCAGGAAGACCCGGAACAACTATTTGTAGGTCATTGGCTTAAGGCAGATGCCAAACCTCTGGTTATTTGTTTCTTTTTATGCATTTAATTGAGAGTGTAGTTAATTTGAATGAAACAAGCCATACCTTCAACATTTCCTCAGTCGTCTGGAACACGGCTGCACCTGGAACTGACTTGTTCGTATCCTCTGTGTGATGAGTAGCTGGGTGCGATTGAACTGGCCCTGGAAATACATCCAGGTCTTAATAAAAATGGTCTGTCTTTTAAATGTACGGAAGAACCACCAAGGTTTGCACACCCACAACAGTCCTATAGCAAATTGAGGACTACTTCTATTACTACTATAAGTTTTGAAATCACGATTCCAAAACATTTCCTGGATAGAAAAACCACGAAGTTACTTTGTGTTGTAGTAACTTTGTCATCATCTACCATGACAGTCGAACTTTGAGCATGAATTCAGAGATTTTTTTTGTTGCCTTTTTAAGGCACTAGGTACCATTTAAAAAACGTATATTTCCAAACTCGTTTCGTAGGGAGCCCCATAATCGCGCAGACGGTTTCTTAAAATACAAAAAAAATATATTTTTCCTCCACAAACAACACTTATAATCTAAAACTTAAAATATAACAATATTTGCAGTAAGCTTCTAATGTTCATTTGTGAGAGATTGGTGCTTCTAAAGTCTAAACTAAGCCGTGGCCTGTATTTTAGGACACCAGGGATCCCTTCTACAAGGACAGATAACGTCAAAACATTATCATTAGCTGCTGTATGGCGAAATATATGATTATAATTTAATTCAACCACTTAACAAACATTTTTATTGAAATGTATATGAATTCGATTGATAATTGAGTAAGGTAAGGGCAGCAGGTTTGTTCCGAACAAACCAGATTCATTTTATTGTATTTTTTTGTAAAGATGTTTTTGTCGTCGTGAGTAACATAGGCAGGAGAATTAAGAGATATTATTTAATATTAGGCAAAAACACACATACAGAGAACAACATAAATACGGAGTCACTATAAGCTTGTTATATAATTTTAATAATTTGCATTGTCATCGTAACGAACAAAAACGTGAATAAAATGCGTCAATTCGTTTAATTCCTTAAAGATAATTTGTTTATAGGTTTTATTGATAATCAAGGATTTGGTAATTTAAGTAGGTATATCAGATAATTGACTGATTTTCTTATTATGCATAGTTACGATAACATACACTTTGTAGCATAGTTCAAGCTTTAATTAATTCTTTTTTTTTTAAAACGTTTCCCCACACTAGGAATTTCTCCTGTATCATGGGTGCGTTTACAAACATTTAAACTCACATACACAAAGAGCCAGACCTGAAACTATCTATATAGAACTACCATACGTCATGTTCGTAAACGGGCGCTGTCAGTTGAGACTGGTAATTTTTTTAGCTACCACGGTTCATTTTTAACTTATTTAGATTTAAAATTAAATTTTGCTTTTTATTTACTCTGGACGCTCTTACTGTGCACGTCTTTCTACATCGTTCTCACATATTTGTATAATCTCAACATGAATGATGTAAATACAATTTTGTAAAAATATTATAATTTAAAAGAGTGTCCATGGAGTTTCTTGCCCATTCTTCTCCATAGAGATCAACGCTTTGGAATGGGCAACTACAGTACTTTCACAAGTTATTATGCCTTGTGACCGGGACTGTAGATTAGTTTTGTTTCTTGACATTCAAAAGTGCCTGTAATGGTCTAATTGAAATAAATGGTTTTGAATTTGAATTTGAATATCTGAAGGTCATACAAATATTTGTTCCGTGCGGGAATCGAACCCGCGACACGTAGTGCAGCAGTCAATCGCTCAGCCACTGCGCCAACCGTGCCGTATTTATATTCGGTATTTTCCATTTTTTTTTATTGGTTCGTTATTTTTTTGCTTTAAAGCAGATTCACGCCTCATTGGCTAGTATGCAATCCGGTAATGCCTTCACACGTACAATAAAGACCTTATCGCGTGGACGAGCGGTTTCCTCTTAAAATCGCCTTAGTTGTAATTCATAGTGTGACCATGTCTCTATTAGCACTAAACCACACACTGCTGTCAATAACGAGAGAATATGTATAGCATTTTGTTATCAAACTTTTTTCACACTTTTAAAATGTTATTGTGCCACCAAATGTTTTATAACTGCAGTGTGGGATCACCTTTAGGATTAAAATACCGAGATGGAGGCAAAGTCGGAATGAACGCCGCCATTTCGATTTTGGAATACCACATTTTATTTATTTATTTCCACAGACAGTTTTACAAAAATGTGTACTAACAGCATCATTCTGCAATGTCACTCAAGAACCAAGATCGATACTTCTTCTTCTTTGTCGCCTACAACTGCGGTTGCTGCTTTCGCGATCCTTTTCCTCCGCTCTCAGTTAGCCACATGCTGCACCATAACTTTATTCCTTTTGCCATTCTTATATCTAGGTCTTGTACTTACCGTGTCTATCCCTGTCTCTGTCCTTTAAGTCTTTGAGTTCTTTAAGAGCCTTAAGCTCGTCTAAAGGACTTTTTATGACTGTTATAGGGCAGCGTGAAAAACAAGGATAATATTATTAAACATCATTAAATTACGCCTATAATCCGCAAGCTACTAGTGTATCAACCAGTAATAAGGGGCGATCCTGTTGCTATCATATTCAGACGCCCAGGTTGCTACTGAGAACATCAGAATTCCATGGGTGGTATAAAAAGTCTGACACTAGCTTACGCCCTAAGCCTAACCACACTAAAAAGACCTAAGATAAGTCTACTTTTACCTAGCAAATATTTTGTCCCACAGTTGCGGGAAAGGCCCTTTCTCTTTCCAAACCTCCTTCCGTTTGTGCAATTGGTGTAGCTATCTAATTGTAAAATGGTACAGAACTACATAAAATCAAAATGACCATTTTCACGAAAATAATGATGCAGCATAATAAAATGGACAATACTAAAGTAATACTAGACTAGGTACATTATTTAAATATCCATCAGCCGCATGAAAATAATTGATGGCAGTTGCTAATTACATTACTTATCTCAATCCAGATTGCTTATAGTTTTGCGCGAAATTATAATACACGCACTCTGATGATGTTTTACTGATTGTTTGTTGTGAACAAAATTTATATAATACTAGATGGCGCCCGCGGCTAAGCAGTAATGCTAGCAAAGCAGTAATGCTAGCAAAGGAGGTGGCCGGGCGTTTGAGGGAGAGAACATCTGCCCAACCCAGCCGCCGCGGGAGACGCCCAGGGCGCCGGGCGCCGCGAGACGACTTCCGGCCACCGTAGATGCGGGCCTGTGGACGGTGAGCAATGGGTAGCTCACCGTCCGTCCGTCGATTAACGACAGGCCGTGTCGACGGCGCGTTCGTGTTTCACGCGCGCCTCAAAGAGAGTCAGCAAAGCAGAGGGGCTTGCCAGAGCCTCCGCCTGCCGGGGTTGCGGGTTGTTCGAAAGAGATACCGCGGCCCCGGAACGTAAAGGGCAATAGAAGGAACATGGGTGGGTTTTAGTCAGTACAAGTCTGACATGCCCCCCCGCTCCACCCAGAGCGGGGGAAGTCATAGGATGATTTCCCACCCGAAAAAAAAAAAAAAAAAATGGCGCCCGCGGCTTCGCCCGCGCGATGATCGAAAAAGAAGTATGCTATGGATTATTCCAGACTATAATCTACCTCTGTGCCAAATTTTATCAAAATCCGTTCATCCGTTTTGACGTGAAAGAGTAACAAACATCCATACATCCATCCATCTACCCTCACAAACATTCGCATTTAATCTATTATATAAAATACTCGTCTAATATAAAATTTCCGTGTCACAATGTTAGTTACCGTACTCCTAAGAAACGGCTCGACCGATTCTTATGAAATTTTGGGTACGTATTGGGTAGGTCTGAGAATCGGCTAACATCTTTTTTTCATACCCCTAAACCTCAGCGGGTGAAACCGCTGGGCACAGCTAGTAATATTATAAATGCGAATGTTCATGTAAGCAAAATCCTACTATATCCTACTTAATATTATTAAGTAGGATATAGTAGGATTTTGCTTTCATGTTATATGCCTATTTATATATATAAATAACTTTTCATATAAGCAGCAAGATAACATATTCCTCTGATCTCATTACTCATTAGTGTTTGTCATGTTCTACAACAAATAGGAGCTAGTCCAAGCTCACAAGATATTTATAGATTCTAAATAGTTAGTCTCTATTTAGATATATAATACTATATGGTTAAATGCTGCTATAGTTTTTATTCTGTGTTCTTTCTTTTTCACGCGGTTAATGCCTAAGTTAACAGGAATTTACTGAAATAAAATTTTTGTTCAGAAATTTTTATTTTTTCAAATGTAAATGTGAAATTAGGTGCGTTTGAGGGAGAGAACCTCAAACCAACCCAGCCGCCGCGGGAGACGCCCTGGGCGCCGGGCGCCGCGGGACGACTCCCGGCCACCGGAGATGCGGGCCTGTGGACGGTGAGCAATAGGTAGCTCACCGTCTGTTCGTCGATTGACGACAGGCCGTGTCGACGGCGCGTTCGTGTTTCACGCGCGCCTCAAAGAGATGTCAGCAAAGCAGAGGGGCTTGCCAAGGCTTCCGCCTGCCGGGCTTGCGGGTTGTTCGAAAGAGATACCGCGGCCCCGGAACGTAAAGGGCAATAGAAGGAACATGGGTGGGTTTTAGTCAGTAAAAGTCTGACACGCCCGTTTGACGCTCCGCCCAGAGCGGGGGAAGTTATTTGATGACTTCCCACCCCAAAAAAAAGATGGGTTGCCTTTTTGCAAACAGTGTAGATAAAAACATTCGTTAATTGCAGAAACCGTTTAAGATCAATGAGGCAAGAGGCCAAGACCATAACACCACAATATTCAATTAAAAGTCAACAACAAATACTGCAATTAAAATTATAAGAAATCTTAATTACTTACTGGGCCTTCCGTAGTACTTAGTATTCCCATGTACAGGATGCTCTTCATAATGACTGAATCCAGGTTCTCCTTTCGGTCCAACTATCGAGACCCCTGGTGATCCTGGTGGTCCAGGAGGACCCGGTGGGCCGGGTGGCCCGGGCAAGTACTGAACAGCTTCGGACAAGGTCCCTGATAGGCCTGGGGGCCCAGCTGGTCCTGCCACGCCGGGTAAACCTGGGAGACCGTCGAAGCCACGCTCGCCTTTTTCTCCTTTGAACTGCGTGAAGAAAGGTGAAGTTTAAATAACATAACAGCACATATTGCTTTGAAGGACACAAAGCGTATCTAGTATTATATAGTGCAGACACACTACTTCAGTTATTTTTAAGTCTCATCAATACAGGGCGCGTATCGACAACAATAATCCGGTATCCGAATCCGAAACCCGCATTCCGAATCCGGGAAATCTAGTTAAACCTTGCACAACCTAAGAATCCAACTAGAACTTCTTCTGGGGCTGCGAGTTGTTCGAAAGATATACCTCGGCCGAGGAACATTAAGCTCAAAAGAAGGAACACGGGTAGGTTTTAGCCAGTACGATTCTGACACTCCCATCTGCTCTGCCCAGAACCAGAGGAGTCTTTTGGAAATTACCTAACAATCCGAAAAAAACCAGTACTGTTTTCTTTGCAGTTCATATTGCCAAAAATCAAAATTCATTTATTAAAACTGGACGTGTTACCGTTTTCTTTGCAGTTCATATTGCTAAAAATCGAAATTCATTTATTCAAACTAGGCTGATGATCAGCATTTTTAGAAAGTCATTTCACAAGACAAAACGCGCACCCATCGCCACGAATGTTTTAGATGGAAAGAAGAAGTGGCGGAACTAATTCCCCGGTAATACAACTGTCTGGTATGTTTGATGAACCAAACCGCTTTGCTGACCACTAACTCAACAAAGCAGTCTAGTAAGTAGGTAAGTTTGAATAATTCGGAAATATTCAGGTCAACTGTTTAGTAGTCTCAAAAGATGTAATGGTGTGTGTGTCGTTACAATGACTATGTTATCTTCTAATGCCTATTAGACCATGATAATGAAGACGTATATAAGTAGACACTATCAAAATCATAGCTAATAGGTACTTATTTTTATCAATGGTAATCTGTGTACTGCTATCTGATTAGATTATGGTCCACGTTCTTCTGAAACATTCCTAACGATTCAAAAATAAACTTATTTGAATGAATAGAGAATTAGATCTTTACTTTCAATGATTTATGCTGAAACAGTTTTTTTTTAAGATCATGGTTTTTGAGACATTCGCTTCTAAAGCTGTAAAAAATGTGTCTACTTAATTTTCAGTAAGAGTAGATAAGATAATCTTTCAACGAAAATTGGTTTGTATAAGATTTGATAATGCTTTTGCGTTATGTGACTTTTTCATGAAACACTGTTTTGCTTTTATTTTGGAAGAGATGGGGATGTCAGCTCTTGTTGGGTTTTATGTATTTCTTTTTAAAGTTGTCTCACACTAGACATCTCTCCTGTATCGTGGGTGCGTTTACAAACAATTAAACTTACATACACAAACAACCAGACCTGAAACAACTACCTGTATACAAATATTTGTTCCGTGCGGGAATTGAACCCGCGACACGCAGCGCAGCAGTCAATCGCTCAGCCACTGCGCTAACCGTGCTGCCGTATAAAACGAGAGTTAAATGACGAAATAGTTGATAAAGTTAAAAATGACTTACGTTAAAGGTGTTGAACAATTTCAGTATGAAAAAGTAATACAAATCTTGAGACAAATGTCAACCTGTCTATTTGCATAACAATCTAGGTTTTGTTTAAAAAAATAAATGAGACATAAAGGCGCAAGTTTTGAAACATTTCGCACATGCTGATGTGCAAAAAATCATATCAATAAAGCAAAGTCCATGTCTAAAAATGGATTTGGTTTATTCTGCACATCAGCATGAGTTTATAATATTTTTTATGATAAACAAACAGATATCGGAAATAATAATCACAAGTTTTTGGATATCCTTAAATACGTTCTCTTAGAAGTTTCACCGGTAGTTTACAATTGGTTCGCGTGTGGTGTGGACAGAACTCGTCTTTGAGTGTGGATTGACTCAAATAAAAATGTTCCTAATATTGGCGATTTTCGCCATAGTGGCGCTTTACTTCTACGGAACGCGGACATTCGATTATTGGAAGAAAAGAGGCATTAAACATGACAAACCATTACCCATAGTTGGAAACAACTTAAAACAGTTCCTGTTAAAAGCAAGTATAGGTATGATGGCTACAGAAACATACAACAAATATCCAGACGAAAAAGTTGTCGGATTCTACAGAGGCACGAGTCCAGAATTAGTAATAAGAGATCCGGAAATAATCAAAAGAATCCTTACAACAGACTCCCAATGTTTCCATGCAAGAGGTATCAATCCACATAAGACTGTGTACGAGCCGGTATTAAAAAACATTTTTTTTGCTGACGGTGATATTTGGCGGTTAACTCGACAGAGATTTACCCCAGCTTTTAGCACAGGTAAGCTGAAGGCTATGTTCCACATAATCACTGACAGAGCTGAAAAGTTGCAAGTTATCACAGAAAAGGTTGTGGACAGAGAATTCTATGACGTCAGAGAACTTATGGCAAGATACACAACAGACTTTATCGGTGTTTGTGCTTTTGGTATAGATATGGACGCTTTGACAGATGAAAATTCACATTTTAGAAAACTTGGCAGAAGGATTTTTGCAAGAAATTTTAGAGACGGTGTTGTAGGAGCTCTGAAATATATGTTCCCGGAATTGTGCAAAAACATGCATTTATTGGTACCAGAGATAGAAACGAACATGAAAGTTTTAGTTCAATCCGTACTCAAGAGTAGAAACTATAAACCATCAGGTAGAAACGATTTCATAGACTTAATGTTGGAGCTCAGAGAAAAAGGTAAAATGATCGGAGAGTCTATTGAAAAGAAAAACCCGGATGGTTCTCCCAAAATAGTTGAACTAGAAATGGATGATGCACTAATGACTGCTCAAGCATTCGTTTTCTTTGGAGCTGGTTTTGAAACTTCGTCTACCGCTTCTAGTTATGCTTTGCATCAACTGGCATTCCATCCTGAATATCAGAGAAAAGTACAACAAGAAATCGATACAGTTTTAGCTAGACATAATAATAAAATTACCTACGATGCTGTCAAAGAGATGAAATATTTAGAGATGGCGTTCTACGAATCAATGAGGATGTATCCTTCAGTGGCATATTTAATGAGAATGTGTTGTGTGCCTCAATATACATTCCCAGAGATTAATTTAACCATTGATCAAGATGTCAAGGTTATGATACCCATTCAAGCTATACATAAGGATGAGAGGTATTTTAGAGATCCAAACAAGTTTGACCCTGAAAGATTCACCGACGGTTCAAAGGAACATATCAAGAACTTCATATATTTGCCTTTTGGAGAGGGACCTCGGTCTTGTGTTGGTGAGTCTTATTTTTTGTTTTGTATTCAATTGTATTTACTCCTTGGTACTAAAGTAATAAAAATTAAACGAACGAAGAACTACCCAAGTGACGAATGAACTTTGATACTACAATAATTTACGTGGAAGAAATTGAAATTGATACTTTTGAGTAACAACTAAAATATTGGAAAAACTAATACTAGTCAAAATTGCAATATCACCCACATTGCGTTTTTTTAATATTTTTTGTAGTAGAACCTAGTATTAATAAAATCCATATATGTTTATTTCAGGTGCCAGATTAGGACAGATGCAGTCAATGGCAGGACTTGCTTCAGTTTTGCAGAAGTACTCAGTAGAACCAGCAGCTCGCACTCGCCAGGAGCCATTGCCTGATCCAACAGGAATTGTCGCCGAAGGATTTGTTGGAGGACTACCTCTTAAAATAACGAGGCGTGTAAAATGATGTTTAAATTAAGAGATGTTTTTCATACTTGTGTCAGTTGCGTTAATAAATATTATAAAGTATAGGAAGAGAACTGTGTATAATATGGCAGAACAAATTCCCCAGCAACACAACTGTCTGGTATGTTTGATGAACCAGACCGCTTTGCTGACCACTAACTCAACAAAGCAGTCTAGTAAGTAGGTAAGTTTTAATAATTCGGAAATATTCAGATAAACTGTTTAGTAGTCTCAAAAGATGGAATGGTGTGTGTATCGTTACAATGACTATGTTGTCTTCTAATACCTATTAGACCATGATAATGATAACATATCTAAGTAGACACTATCAAAATCATAGCGAATAGGTACAAGTCTTTTGAAATTAAAAACTGATACTGGTATTTATTATTGATTATCTGTGTACTGCGATCTAAGCGGATTATGGTTCACGTTCTTCATGCAATATTCCTAACGATTATAATCAAACTTGTTTATTTATATAACGATTCATGTACACACTGAATACCAAAAACTAAAAGACAGGAACAGAAAATAATGATGTACAAAAGTAATGCTTATTTCTGAAGAAATCTCTTCCAGCATACCTGCGAAAGGAGAGTAAATAAAAATAATCCATAAAAACATAAGCAAATAATAACTAAATACAATATAAGAATATACTAAAGATAGATAGATAGAATATTCTTTATTATGTACACCATACAAGTAACAAGAATAACACTAGACAAACTTATAAATAGGGTGACACAATGGGCGGTCTTATCGCTAAAAGCGATCTTTTCAAGACAACCTTAACAACATACATAAAAGTTCGAAATAAATAGAGGATTTGATCTTTATTAGCGGAATAATGAAAAAGAGTGAAACTATTATTTGTTTAGTTCGATTCCTGGTTTCGAATTCGAATTTTGAATTATCCAATGCAGTTTTATTTTTCATCAAAATCGGTCTCGAGACTCCTTTCAGTATTTTCCCCACAGTTTCATATTTGCCAATCCGCACCCACTTAAAATTTTTCAATCACACCAAACCAAAATCATGTGCGACACACAAATCTAATTAGTAAACAAGAAGTTTCTAACTGAAAATAAACGAACCGAAGTATTCAAACACGAAAACCAACGTCTCGTCAAACAAGCTAACGTTCTGTATAATTTATAAGTCAGAAGATATAACCATATAAACATGGGGAAGCGAGTTCCCTATAAACTCCAAAGTTGTAAGCTCACGGATGACATAGAAAATCTCAGTTTACGGCGCTGGGGGTAACCGGGTAACTTTGTTTTATGGCGTTCTCTCCTTGGGATAATTTTGCTATAAATAGGTTAGGGTCACAGAGGGAAGTTACCCTTTTTCGTGTACAAGACGGTGTTTTTTTTGTCAAACAATGGTTGGCTAATTTGTTACAAGGTAAGAATTTGATTGGGTTTAATAAAACCTTAATTCGATTACTATGCCTTTGTTTAAATGAGATGTAAGGCAATGGCAGAATGATGACATAAATAATAGATACTTTATTCCTGACCTTGACGTAAAAACTGTATTTTTACATATTATGTATTTCTTAATTTGTTTGTTTGAGTCTTGTTATGTCTCATATTTGTACATACATTATTTTATATTAGTAGGTACTTTTTTTATTTCAGTATTTAATTTTTTTGAAATATCACTGAGACAATTACTATTAATTTTAAACTTTTTTAATTATTGTTATTGTTTAATTATTGACTGTTATTAAAAATAATTATAGACACTACAAAGCGCACTTTTATTTCTAACCATATTTAAGAACTAAATTATGATTGTTAATCTATGTATATTAAACGAATGAATAAATGATTTGATTTGATAAGAGAACAAAACCCCGAAGGATTAGTCCAAAGTTAAGATTCTGTTGTCACCACACATTTGAAATTTGGAAAAAAGGTGTCTTCTCTATTCTACTACACAAAAGTAATGTAATGTTATAACAACAAAAATGAAGAGTTCTGTATTATAGTATATGTAGCTGAAGGTTGAAGAAATATTCTGCTTTTCATTACCAAGATTTTTTTGTTTATTTTCAATCCTTATTTACCTTGTTTATAAACTAAATTAAACATACTAAGTAACTTACAAATAAATTAAAAAATAGCGTCGAAAAATTCGTCCTCAACGCTGTCAGTTGGCAACGTCCCCAAGAGACTGGCCGCGTTGCCACGTTGTATGGCAACGCTAAGCCTCTGGCCAAAGTAAAAGCCAGCCCTTGGGTCACGGGAAGTGTCAACCAAACGTTTTGATATTTCCTTAAAAAGGCTGTGAGTACAAGGACCCCACGGTCACAGAGTTTCAACCCCAAACGGCTCCACAAAAGCTTTTCATTTGAAACAAATTACATATTTTTTTATTTCCTTTTTTGAATCGTTTCGTAAAATAATTAGTAGGATGATCCTTGTAAATAACCTAAAGCTAAATATTTAATTTTACCGTCTTTATCCCAATTGATTAAATAGATGATACTGCTAATGTCTCTAATACTTCTGTTCAAATTACTTGGGGTCTGTTGAACAGTTTTTCATATTTCTTCTTTGTTGACTGTTACATTATCATTATCTTCCGATTCTCTTAGAATTCATTTACCATATTTTAGAGTTCCGTACCTTAACAAACCCATGTAGCATTAGCACTTTATTGTCCAACTGTGTGTCTGTCAAGATATGGCCGTTTATGTCGCATGTTTGTATGGAACACTCGGTGCGTAGATCCGACTCGCACTTTGATAGTTTTTTGACCTTCCTTTTCCTCTTTGTCCACCAACATTTGTATCCATTAATTACTCTTTAGGTCTCAAGCGATTCAAAAAAACGAACTACTTTCTACTACAGCTACCCTACCATGATGTCTTAAAGCAGAACTTATTCCACTGAGAGAAAGAGACCGAGCTATATAGGGTGTCTAGCACCATCTCTTTCCCTCAGTGGAACAAGTTCTGCTTTAAGACGTCATGGTAGGCGTACTGCATAATGTTGTGACTTGTTTTAACTTTGTTCTTTAGGATTTCGTATCTCAAAAAAAAAAGAAACACAACCCTTATTGGATCACTTTGTTGTCCGTCTGTCTGTCTGTCAAAACCCTTTATTTTGGGAACGCGTGAAAGTATCGTAAAATTTAAACCATATACTCAAATCTGCGGTAACGTTGTGCTGTAAAGAAATCAACCCTCTAAGCTAAGTCTAAGCAGTCTAAAGATCTGGCTGTTTTAGTCGCAAGTTTGTACGGTAACCCTCGGTGTGCGAGTCTGACTAACATTTGTTTTTTTTTATAAACACTCTTTTTAATAACTGGGAAGCTGTTTCTGGGCTCGGATTAGATCCGAGTGGGTTCATTAAACCCGTCTGTCCCTTTGTCTATTGTGATTATATTTACATAACAGCCTTGTTACGGGCGTGTACTGAATTTCAAATCAGTCAACACGACCTTTTGCAGTTTACTAAAGGATTTTTTTGCGATTCAGAAATACTGATTTTATTATTATTAAGCATTTATTTCAGATAAGAAAATCCATAAATTGTTAGTAATTAAATTAAAAATAAAATAATCTGTTAGTAAATGACTTATCTAAAATTAAAAATAATTGGCCTGGAACCCGTGTGAACACTGTTCCAGTACCGCACCAGAGGGCAATCCATCCTTTCAACAATAGTGTTTAGGAAACTGCTGGCGCTGACACGCACTCGTTGCATCAAAGAAGCAATACGCTTGCGCACAATTGTTTTAAAACAATCAGTTCTAGCCTCGGCGAACATTCCTGACGCGCTACAAAAGCGAGGCAGCCCCAGCAGCATCCTAAAACCATTATTATACTGGACACGTAGGACGTCTAGCGATCTACGTGTAAACTTCACCCATAGGCTGCAGGTGTACAAAGTTTGACAGTACGCTTTGAATAAAGTAACCTTAACTTCCTTTGTACACTTTGCAAACCGACGAGCAATCATGTTGCAACGCATTGCCAACGCCCTACGTTCCCGCTCAATATCAGTATCATCTGAGAGGTCCCCGGTGACCCAGTGCCCCAGGTACTTGAACTTCGTCACTTGCTTCAAAGCCACCCCCTGAAGTTTCACGGGCAGAGTGGATTGAGGTACGTTCCCAGACTTAAAGACAAGTAGTTCACTTTTACTGGTATTATACCTGAGGCCATGGGCCCCCGCGTACCTCTCACATATATCTACTAATAACTGCACGGCCCTAACCGACGGACTCAGCAGAACCATATCATCCGCATAGCTGATATTGTTTACAAATATACCATCTATAGAACAACCGACTGCAGCTCTGCTGAGCTCCTCAATCAGGGCGTTAACATAAAAGTTAAAAAGGCGTGGAGAGGTCAACCCTCCTTGCCTCACACCACACTCCAACTTATAGTTTTCAGAATACGAGCCCCCCCATCTTACAAAATTAGATTGGTTGTCATACCAAAAACTAAGAATGTTTACAATTTCTCTGGGCGTATCAGTGTATCTTAGAAGTTTATCCCATAGAATTTTATAAGAAACCAGGTCAAATGCCTTCGACAAGTCCAAGAAACAGGCGTATACGGGTGTTTTCCTAGTGACATAATACTGCACAGTATGCTTGAGTCTCAAAATAGCAGTCTCAGTGGAGAGCCCAGGCCTGAAACCGAATTGGCCCTCATGTAAATTAATATGACCGCTAAGTTGATTATCAAGCAACCCATCCAGCACCTTCGCCACTATTGTAGCCAGTGAAATCGGTCTATAGTTGGACTTGTCGGAGACATCACCCGTCTTGTTCTTAACAACAGGCACAACAATGGTCTTCATAAACTCCGGAGGCAAATACACATGGCTTAAACACAAATTATAAAATAAAGCCAAAACTCTAGGTAGGTGTACACCCGCATTCTGCAAATGCTCGATACTAAGATCATCATGACCTGGTGATTTACCACGTGTCATATTTTTCACCACAGTAGCTACTTCTTTAGCTGAAAAACGAAGTAACTTGGTACCAATCAGATTCCTAGCATCAAGCTCCTGCATACGCGGGTCTATTGTCGATTCTACCTTAAAATGTTCTTTAAAAACTTCAGCAATTCGGAAGTGCTCACTCTCTCCATTTACGCTAAAAGGAACGCACGAACCAGATCCCAACACCTTGGTATGCTTCCAGAAGCGTTTAAAGTCCTTAGCGGCATGATGTGAGGCAAGAATATCCATTTTTATTTTACTTTCATTGTCTTGACACCATTTAAGCTTAGACTTAAAACGCTTCCTTGTCTCACGCATATCATTAAAATACTGTCCAGCCTTAGGTCTACCCTGCAGCGTCCAAAGCTGAAAGCTGATTCGCGCCTCCCTATGCACCTCACTAACATGCTTATTCCAACCCACAATCTGTTTTCCCTTTTTACACTGTTGTGAGTAAGAACTACTTTCTGCAGCTTCCCTCAGCACCCTCACAATTTTCTCATATAACTTATCAATAACTAATTTATGCTCCACGACATTACACAAATTGTCAGCACATTGGGCACATTCTACAGGGAAATCAATGTTTTTTAAGTTAATCATACACTCCTCATTATAATTAGCAATCTGCATATAGTCTCTCACGCCCCATCTCACATTATTACAAATAACATTACTAATTGGTACTTTACTTGGCAAATCATCAACCATGAAACTAACTTCTAACGGAAAATGATCAGACCAAAGTACATCATAACGTACCTTCACATCCGTGACACATTGATTGGCTGCCTCTGTTGTAATACAGTGATCCAACCAACTCTTACAGCCATCATGGCTATCACTTATAAATGTGTAGGTATCTGAGGTCGCACCTAGATTTATTACATCGGAGCAGAGCCACCTACGCTCTTCACAAAAACTATTAAGCTCCGTAAAAAACAATTTACCCGGATGAGCATTAAAATCACCTAATATTATTATTGATTCAACGTCATAACTGTCTATCACCGCATTTATTTCACTGAGCACCTCCGTGAACTCCGTCATATTGTCTACATTGTCTGTGGGCATATATACCGAGAATATTAGAGAATTCCTATTATTTACACTCACCAAAATAGCTGTTATCCGAACACTACTACACAGCACAACAGAAACTGAGGAGAACACACCTTTACGCCACATTAAAGCGACCCCACCATAAGGCCGGCCACGAAGAATGCCGGCAGACGTGTCGACTGCCGACCTGCTGGTGAACTCGAAGCTTCGGTCAATCGAGCCAATGTAATTCGTATCATGTGGCAAAAGCCAGGTTTCCTGAAGTGCAACCACATCAGCTGTCTTACACAACTCTCTTATCCCCTCCACTGATCTTGTAACCGACTTGCAGTTAAAAGTAACAAGTTTAATGGTTTTCATGTCTGTATTGCACATTATTATATAATATATTCGCTCTCGTTGCCACTCACTCCCGTTGGGGTTCTCTGAGACGTTCTAGTTTTGAAATCCACAAAACGTCTAAACGAGATCCCTTCAGGCCACAGGTTTTCATCCAAAAATATACCTAATTTCTGCTTAGGTACAAATACCTTGTAAGCGTTGTAGTCCTTTTGCCGCTTCATTTTAATTTCCACTAAGTGCACCGCAATATTAGTTTTACTTAATATATAATCTTTGATATCACTACTCGAAGTCTCTTTGTTGACATAATTTATAAATAAGGGAATTTGTAAATCTGCAGCTTTGAATTTGCTTACAAAATCTTTACACTGACCCTGTTTTCCCACAAATCTATTCCTCAAACGTCTTCTCTGCACCTCAATCCATTGCTCTTCAACATTCGTATTAAATTCACCATTCCGCACCACTTGAGCGAACGAGTTTTGTTGCTTAGCGAAGTTACTCATTGAATCGGGCGGAGCATTAGTCACTGCTACACGTGCCAGTGAGGCCATTGATGGACGACCCGCGGCGACAGACAGTGCCGAAACCAAGGTAGTGGCCTCAACACCTTTCACTTCTCCACCAGCTGCTGGCGACTGCGCGACAAGGACAGGACTCGCTACGCAAGACAGAGACCGCGCTAGCGTCTGTCCTTGAGTTGATCGGTGCGTAAGCGCTGTGGAACCACGATCAGATGTTTTTGCTGATACCCTCGGAGGGCTTTTTGTAACTGTTTGCGACAAATTGTTTTTTTCTGTTATAATGTGTTTTAATGAATCACTATAACTTTTTTCTTCACTACTATTTCCCAAAGTCAGTTCATCAGACATCGAATCAACTTCATTAACCAAGGGACACATTTCCACGGACAATTTTGTTTGTTTAAATTGTAATAATTCTGATCTTAATTCATTCACTTCTTTACTAGTAGCATAAGTTTCCTTCATAATTTGCATCTGATCCTGTAGAATAATGATGTCTTTTAAAAGCCTTGTGACATCAACATGATCAAAAGTGACTGGTGGTAATCTTTGTAAGTTCCGTGCCACAAAAATTGGCAGCTCTTCAGTAGTATTCTTTATCAATGCTACCATATCAGTAAGATCACGCTGCATCTTTCCATCTGCTTTCCCTTTTCTCACCTTCTTTTCAGATGTAGTTAAGGACTGGTACAGCAAATCCTTAGCTGACACCACCTCTTCGGTAGAAAAAGCTGTTGCACACAAACGAATGATGCTTTCCTCGTTCATAACATTAGCTTTATTTTGAATAAATGCTAACACTTCACTGATTACAATGTTGCAATTATTACATTTTACTACATTCGCCGTCATTTTACTGCGTTAGGGCACAGTGGGTAACAAGCGCGTGCGTCACGGGCCACTGACCTCGCGAGACTGATGATTTTGGAATGGAAATATGTCGTTTAAAATCCATTTTGTTTTTTTTAGAAGTTTGTAAAAAATAGGTTTGAAAAGAAAAATTCAAGAAAGGTACATTTCTTACTAGCTGGCGCCCGCGGCTTTAGCCGCGTGATATCGAAAAAAAATCCTATATATCCTATGTCTTATTCCAGACTATAATCTACCTCTGTGTGTGTGTCCAAATTTCATCAATATCTGTTCAGCCGTTTTGACGTAAAAGAGTAACAAACATCCATACATCCATCCATCCTCACAAACATTAGCATTTGTAATATTAGTAGGATTGATCGTTTGCTAATGGAATTCTTTATTTCCGTTTGTTCCTCCGTATGTCAAAGCCATTTTACTCCGAAAAACTCTTGGCCCTATTAAGTTAAAATTTTGAGAGGTGTCTTCTATGAACCTCTACACAAATTTCGAATAAAAAAAAATAGGGGCGGCCGGGTTCAATAAAGGTTTTTTTTGTGATATTGATACCTATAATGGTTTTGAGATGTTCGCTTCTAAAGCTGTAAAAATTGTGTCTTCTTAATTTTTAAGTAAGAGTAAGATCATCTTTCAACGAAACTTAGTTTAAATAAGATTTGATAATAAGCTTTTGCGTTAACACTGTTTTGTTTTTATATTGGAGGAGGTAGGGATGTCAGTTCTTGTTGGGTTTTAAGTATAAATAAAGTTTAAATTAAAAGTTAAATCTGACTTGCTTTAAAGGTGTTAAACAATACCAGTACCTATGAGAAAGATATACAAATCCTGACACAAATGCCAACCTGTTTATTTGCATAACAATCCAGTTTTCATTATCAACAAAATAAAAATAAAGCATTGCACAATAAAATAAAGATTGCGTAAGTTGTGCAAAAAAAACATCAATAATCAAAGTCCATTTAAAAAACCAAAGTCCTTGTTTAGTTTGCACATCAGCATGACTTTTGATATTTTTTGTGATAACCAAACAGATAATGGAAATAAACATCATCAAATATAGTTCTTCGATATCATTAAATACGCACGCTCCATAGTTTCACCGGTAGTTTACAATTGGTTCGCGTGTGGTGTGGACAGAACTCGTGTGTGGGTGTGAATTGACTCAGATAATTATGTTCCTAATATTGGCGATTTTCGCCATAGTGGCGCTTTACTTCTACGGAACGCGGACATTCGATTATTGGAAGAAAAGAGGCATTAAACATGACAAACCATTACCCATAGTTGGAAACAACTTGAAACAGTTCCTGTTAAAAGCAAGTATAGGTATCATGGCTACAGAAACATACAACAAATATCTAGACGAAAAAGTTGTCGGATTCTACAGAGGCACGAGTCCAGAATTAGTAATAAGAGATCCGGAAATAATCAAAAGAATCCTTACAACAGACTCCCAATGTTTCCATGCAAGAGGTATCAATCCACATAAGACTGTGTACGAGCCGGTATTAAAAAACATTTTTTTTGCTGACGGTGATATTTGGCGGTTAACTCGACAGAGATTTACCCCAGCTTTTAGCACAGGTAAGCTGAAGGCTATGTTCCACATAATCACTGACAGAGCTGAAAAGTTGCAAGTTATCACAGAAAAGGTTGTGGACAGAGAATTCTATGACGTCAGAGAACTTATGGCAAGATACACAACAGACTTTATCGGTGTTTGTGCTTTTGGTATAGATATGGACGCTTTGACAGATGAAAATTCACATTTTAGAAAACTTGGCAGAAGGATTTTTGCAAGAAATTTTAGAGACGGTGTTGTAGGAGCTCTGAAATATATGTTCCCGGAATTGTGCAAAAACATGCATTTATTGGTACCGGAGATAGAAACGAACATGAAAGTTTTAGTTCAATCCGTACTCAAGAGTAGAAACTATAAACCATCAGGTAGAAACGATTTCATAGATTTAATGTTGGAGCTCAGAGAAAAAGGTAAAATGATCGGAGAGTCTATTGAAAAGAAAAACCCGGACGGTACTCCCAAAATAGTTGAACTAGAAATGGATGATGCACTAATGACTGCTCAAGCATTCGTTTTCTTTGGAGCTGGTTTTGAAACTTCGTCTACCGCTTCTAGTTATGCTTTGCATCAACTGGCATTCCATCCTGAATATCAGAGAAAAGTACAACAAGAAATCGATACAGTTTTAGCTAGACATAATAATAAAATTACCTACGATGCTGTCAAAGAGATGAAATATTTAGAGATGGCGTTCTACGAATCAATGAGGATGTATCCTTCAGTGGCATATTTAATGAGAATGTGTTGTGTGCCTCAATATACATTCCCAGAGATTAATTTAACCATTGATCAAGATGTCAAGGTTATGATACCCATTCAAGCTATACATAAGGATGAGAGGTATTTTAGAGATCCAAACAAGTTTGACCCTGAAAGATTCACCGACGGTTCAAAGGAACATATCAAGAACTTCATATATTTGCCTTTTGGAGAGGGACCTCGGTCTTGTGTTGGTGAGTCTTATTTTTTGTTTTGTATTCAATTGTATTTACTCCTTGGTACTAAAGTAATACAAATTAAACGAACGAAGAACTACCCAAGTGACGAATGAACTTTGATACTACAATAATTTACGTGGAAGAAATTGCAATTGATACTTTTGAGTAACAACTAAAATATTGGAAAAACTAATACTAGTCAAAATTGCAATATCACTCACATTGTTTTTTTTTAATATTTTTGTAGTAGAACCTAGTATTAATAAAATCCATATATGTTTATTTCAGGTGCCAGATTAGGACAGATGCAGTCAATGGCAGGACTTGCTTCAGTTTTGCAGAAGTACTCAGTAGAACCAGCAGCTCGCACTCGCCAGGAGCCATTGCCTGATCCAACAGGAATTGTCGCCGAAGGATTTGTTGGAGGACTACCTCTTAAAATAACGAGGCGTGTAAAATGATGTTTAAATTAAGAGATGTTTTTCATACTTGTGTCAGTTGCGTTAATAAATATTATAAAGTATAGGAAGAGAACTGTGTATAATATGGCAGAACAAATTCCCCAGCAACACAACTGTCTGGTATGTTTGATGAACCAGACCGCTTTGCTGACCACTAACTCAACAAAGCAGTCTAGTAAGTAGGTAAGTTTTAATAATTCGGAAATATTCAGATAAACTGTTTAGTAGTCTCAAAAGATGGAATGGTGTGTGTATCGTTACAATGACTATGTTGTCTTCTAATACCTATTAGACCATGATAATGATAACATATCTAAGTAGACACTATCAAAATCATAGCGAACAGGTACAAGTCTTTTGAAATTAAAAACTGATACTGGTATTTATTATTGATTATCTGTGTACTGCGATCTAAGCTGATTATGGTCCACGTTCTTCATGCAATATTCCTAACGGTTAAAATCAAACTTGTTTATTTATATAACGATTCATGTACACACTGAATACCAAAAACTAAAAGACAGGAACAGAAAATTATGATGTACAAAAGTAATGCTTATTTCTGAAGAAATCTCTTCCAGCATACCTGCGAAAGGAGAGTAAATAAAAATAATCCATAAAAACATAAGCAAATAATAACTAAATACAATATAAGAATATACTAAAGATAGACAGATAGAATATTCTTTATTATGTACACCATACAAGTAACAAGAATAACACTAGACAAACTTATAAATAGGGTGACACAATGGTCTTATCGCTAAAAGCAATCTTTTCAAGACAACCTTAACAACATACATAAAAGTTCGAAATAAATAGAGGATTTGATCTTTATTAGCGGAATAATGAAAAAGAGTGAAACTATTATGTGTTTAGTTCGATTCCTGGTTTTTGATTCGAATTTTGAATTATCCAATGCAGTTTTATTTTTCATCAAAATCGGTCTCGAGACTCCTTTCAGTATTTTCCCCACAGTTTCATATTTGCCCATCCACACTCACTTAAAATTCTCTCAATCACACCAAACCAAAATCATGTGCCACACACAAATCTAATTAGTAAACAAGAAGTTTCTAACTGAAAATAAACGAACCGAAGTATTCAAACACGAAAACCAACGTCACGTCAAACAAGCTAACGTTCTGTATAATTTATAAGTCAGAAGATATAACCACATAAATATGGGGAAGCGAGTTCCCTATAAACTCCAAAGTTGTAAGCTCACGGATGACATAGAAAATCTCAGTTTACGGCGCTGGGGGTAACCGGGTAACTTTGTTTTATGATGTTCTCTCCTTGGGATAATTTTGCTATAAAGAGGTTAGGGTCACAGAGGGAAGTTACCCTTTTTCGTGTACAAGACGGTGCTTTTTTTGTCAAACAATGGTTGGTTATTTTGTTACAAGGTAAGAATTTGATTGGGTTTAATAAAACCTTAATTCGATTACTATGCCTTTGTTTAAATGAGATGTAAGGCAATGGCAGAATGATGACATAAATAATAGATACTTTATTCCTGACCTTGACGTAAAAACTGTATTTTTACATATTATGTATTTCTTAATTTGTTTGTTTGAGTCTTGTTATGTCTCATATTTGTACATACATTATTTTATTTTAGTACTTTTTTTATTTCAGTATTTAATTTTTTTTAAATATCACTGAGACAATTACTATTAATATTAAAGTTTTTTAATTACTGTTTAATTATTGACTGTTATTAAAAATAATTATAGACACTACAAAGCGCACTTTTATTTCTAACCATATTTAAGAACTAAATTATGATTGTTAATCTATGTATATTAAACGAATGAATAAATGATTTGATTTGATAAGAGAACAAAACCCCGAAGGATTAGTCCAAAGTTAAGATTCTGTTGTCACCACACATTTGAAATTTGGAAAAAAGGTGTCTTCTCTATTCTACTACACAAAAGTAATGTAATGTTATAACAACAAAAATGAAGAGTTCTGTATTATAGTATATGTAGCTGAAGGTTGAAGAAATATTCTGCTTTTCATTACCAAGATTTTTTTGTTTATTTTCAATCCTTATTTACCTTGTTTATAAACTAAATTAAACATACTAAGTAACTTACAAATAAATTAAAAAATAGCGTCGAAAAATTCGTCCTCAACGCTGTCAGTTGGCAACGTCCCCAAGAGACTGGCCGCGTTGCCACGTTGTATGGCAACGCTAAGCCTCTGGCCAAAGTAAAAGCCAGCCCTTGGGTCACGGGAAGTGTCAACCAAACGTTTTGATATTTCCTTAAAAAGGCTGTGAGTACAAGGACCCCACGGTCACAGAGTTTCAACCCCAAACGGCTCCACAAAAGCTTTTCATTTGAAACAAATTACATATTTTTTTATTTCCTTTTTTGAATCGTTTCGTAAAATAATTAGTAGGATGATCCTTGTAAATAACCTAAAGCTAAATATTTAATTTTACCGTCTTTATCCCAATTGATTAAATAGATGATACTGCTAATGTCTCTAATACTTCTGTTCAAATTACTTGGGGTCTGTTGAACAGTTTTTCATATTTCTTCTCTGTTGACTGTTACATTATCATTATCTTCCGATTCTCTTAGAATTCATTTACCATTTTTTAGAGTACCGTACCTTAACAAACCCATGTAGCATTAGCACTTTATTGTCCAACTGTGTGTCTGTCAAGATATGGCCGTTTATGTCGCATGTTTGTATGGAACACTCGGTGCGTAGATCCGACTCGCACTTTGATAGTTTTTTAACCTTCAAACTCAAACTCAAACTCAAAGCATTTATTTCAATTAGACCATTACAGGCACTTTTGAATGTCATAAAAACAAGAACAAAAAAATGATGCTGCTACAATCCCGGTCACAAGGCATAATAACTTGTGAAAGTACTGTAGTTGCCCATTCCAAAGCGTTGATCTCTATGGAGAAGAATGGGCAAGAAACTCCATGGACACTCTTTTAAATTATAATATTTTTACAAAATCGTATTTACATCATTCGTGTTGAGATTATACAAATATGTGAGAACGATGTAGAAAGACGTGCACAGTAAGAGCGTCCAGAGTAAATAAAAAGCAAAATTCAATTAAAAATCTAAATAAGTTAAAAAAAAATGACCGTGGTAGTTAAAAAAATGACCAGTCCCAACTGACAGCGCCCGTTCACGAACATGACGTATGGATCAGCCCCATTCAGCTCGACCATTTTGAAGGGAGCTAAATGACCCGACACACCCGCCACTATCAGCGAGACATTTAAGTGAGCATGACACTATTAACCACCAGGGCCTCGTCAAGTCAATGATAATACATAGCACTCACATATGGGCTTAATAATTATACAATACTAGAGAATTGATTCTATACATTGCAAAGACAGTCTTACAATCTTCTGCAGCTTCCACTATAGCTTCGGGTACTTATCAATGAGTTTACCCCTATGCTTGAGGAGCAGGACCAGCATTGAGCCAAGCATTTTTATCATCAATATAATCCCCCAACTTATAATATGCTTGCCTACATAGTGTGCGTTTAATACAAGATTTAAATTTCGTTTCATTCAGTTGAAGAATGTGGGGAGGTATTTTATTGTAGCATTTCAAACAGTACCCCATGAAAGATGAGTCTACTTTAGCTAACCTGAAACCCGGCTGAACCAATTGGTCCCTGTTTCTAGTATTATACTTGTGTCTATCACCTCGTTTACCAAATAGATGCAATTTTTTTCTGACGTACATGATGTTTTCATAGATATATTGACAAGGTACTGTCATGATGTTAATTTCCTTAAACTGTTCTCTTAGAGAATCTCGCCTACGTAGATTATAAATGGCTCTAATGGCTCTTTTCTGCAGAATAAATACAGACTCGATGTCTGCAGCCCGTCCCGAAAGTAAAATACCGTATGACATTATACTATGAAAATAACTAAAATAGACTAGCCTCGCGGTATCTACATCAGTAAACTGACGGATTTTTCTGACAGCATATGCTGCTGAACTAAGCCGTCCTGCAAGAGATGTTATATGCGGACCCCATTGTAGCCTTGAATCGAGCGTTATCCCCAGGAAAACAGTTTTATTGACGAATTCTAGTTTCTCTTGATTCAATACTATGTCACAATCACTACTTTTGACGTTTGGTAGAGCAAATCTTATGCACTTCGTTTTTTTCCCATTTAATACCAAATTATTGGCGGTGAACCAATCATTTACCTGTAATAGGGCGTTATTTAAGTCGTCTAGATTTGTGGCACGTCTATTTATCTTAAATATTAAAGAAGTATCGTCAGCAAACAACACCATTTGTGGTTGGTTTTTAAATAAATGGGGTAGATCATTAATATATACTAAAAAGAGGAAGGGACCTAATATCGATCCTTGTGGTACACCCATCTTTACATTTAAACCCATTGAATTGACACCATTTATTTGCACTTGCTGCTGTCTATCATTTAAATATGATTTTACTAAACTAAGCGCAAGTTTTCCTAGGCCGTAATGTTCAAGTTTCAAGAGTAGGGTTTCGTGGCTAACACAATCAAACGCTTTTGAAAGGTCACAAAAAATTCCTATGGCATCCTGTGCCTCTTCCCACGCAGTAAATATGTGTTTTAACAAGGTAACACCAGCGTCAGTCGTACAACGTCCTTTGGTGAAACCATACTGTTTTTCATGTAAGATCTTATTGGTGTTAAAGTGGTTGAGCATTTGATTAAGCATTACCTTTTCAAACACCTTGCTGAAAACCGGCAAAACGGATACGGGTCTATAGTTATTGGTGTCTTTACTATCCCCAGATTTGAAAAGGGGTATAACTTTACTGTATTTCATAAGGTCCGGAAAAACTCCTTGGTCCACACACAAATTGAATATTATGGCTAAGTACGGTGCTATTGTCTCAATAATAGCTTGACAAACTTTAATAGACATTCCCCAAAGATCTTCGGTTAATTTGATTTTGATTTGCTTGAAAGCTTTAATGACTGCAGTGGGTATGCTTAAATTGAAACTCAACCGGACATGGTGAAACGTTTGCTCTTAATAAATCAATGGAAAGCAAGGGTGAAGAATTTAATGTTTCAGTAGTTTTAAGTGGGATACTAGTAAAGAAATCTACAAATTCTTGAGCAACTTCGTTTTTAGTGGTTAGAAGACCACGCGAAGACTCTAGTG
Organism: Ochropleura plecta; assembly: GCA_905475445.1. Classification (NCBI taxonomy): domain Eukaryota; kingdom Metazoa; phylum Arthropoda; class Insecta; order Lepidoptera; family Noctuidae; genus Ochropleura; species Ochropleura plecta. The sequence goes on from FR997739.1 coordinate 12,708,048, forward strand.
TGATCTCATTATTACATTTTTTGTTTCTGTTAGTTTCACTATTAATGATTTTCCAAACCGTCTTAATTTTATTATCGGCGGATTTAATCTTGTTGCTAATGAATAAAGATTTAGCTAATTGGCAGGTGATTTTAATTTTTTTTGAGTAAGTTGCAACATAGTGATTGAAAGTTTCTGAGTTGAAGTAAGGCTTAAGGCCGTAAAGCTCAAACAATCGTTCCCTACTTTTTCTTATACCCTTAGTTGCCCAATCACTAAACATAAACTTTGGGCTAATAGATTTAGTTTTTATTTTTAACGTATCATTGAACTCTGTGTAGACCACCGAAAAGAATTCCTCATAAAATTGATTTACATTTTCAATATTAAATCCCGTAGTGCTTAAATTACTAATTAAATTATTATTAAATTTATTCAAATTGCTGGGTGTTATTTGTCTAGATTTTATCTGGGTTTTTTGTGACGGTGTGTAAGACTCGAAAACGACGGTTTGACCGCTGTGATCAGATGGAAGGTAATTTACAATGGCTTTATTTAAGTAGTCGCAGCAACAAAAGACATTATCAATACATGTAGCAGTGTCTGTAGTAATTCGGGTAGGCTCCGAAAAGACATTTATCAAATTAAATGATTTAAAAAGATGTAAGAATCTACTGCTATTTGAATTTATATCTAAAATATTAATATTAAAGTCACCACAGATAACTAGTAATTTATTACCTTTTGCAAGTTTTGCTAAAGCATCTTCCATTACTGACTCAAATACAGAGTAGTTTTGATAATTTAGGGGTCTGTAAACGCACACTATGACATGCTTATCTAGCTCAACACAAGACATTTCAATATTATGTTCAACCGAAAGATCAATTATATCATTACGAGTTTTAAATTTAATGCCATTCTTAATTAAGATAAGTGAACCCCCACGCATCTTAGATTTGCGGTTAAAGGAACTGCCTACACTGTAATTCTCAAAGTTAATTAACATTTCATGATCTTTTAGCCAATGTTCGGTGAAACATACAATATCAAACTTGGTTTTTTCTAAAAACAATTCAATCTCTAGTTGTTTCGAAGAGAAACCTTGAATATTTTGATGGAATAATTTCAAAGAATTCTGCTTAGCCCCTTTTTTAAATTTAATTATTTGAGAGCAAGAAGGTACCTTGGTGTTAGTGAGTGTAACACTTATGTTATTTATATCTTCTGTTGTCTTACTAGCTAGTTTAAATGAGCCGGAGTGAGTGACAATACTCCCCCGCCTTCCTTGTAAAAAGGTATATTAGTATAAGTACTAATAGTCGCAGTGTTAATAATAGAAGAAAACATAGACATAATATTTATGTCCGAGTGAATATTATAAGCTAATAGCCTAGCTATTTTGTGTCTACAACTAGTAGGTAGAAACACATTACCCCGTGTCGACCTAAGTTTATCAACAACATTGTTAATATCCAGATACATGAGTTTGTCACAATAGTGACCTACCAAAAAATGAACATGCTTATTCAGCATGTGAATATAATTGTTAATTCGTTTCGATAATCTTTCAAAATATGGAAAAGCACACAATATTATTTTACGACAGTTCAACTTTAACAACTCAGTTACACTATCTGTGATGTCTTCTTTTGTAATTTTTGAACTATTTCCTATAAATATAGTTAAATCAGTATTTTTACTATAAACATTTCCAGTTACTAATGCCATTATCTGTTTATAATTTAACCCTGGCATACAATTATTTTGACTGGGAAAACTCAGGTTATTACTTAATAATTTACCTACACCCCTTCCTATACTATCTGAAAACATTACTGAGTGAGAACATTCACAACTATCATATATCTCAGTTTGTACCACTTGTAAATTATTTTGTGGAATATTAACTGCATCTTGGTTGAGTATACAGTCCAGAGGCAAATTCTCAGCCTGGGACGGGTCCTCCATTACCTCAGGCTGGGTAGTGTCATGGTTGGAAACCGTATGGCAACTACATTGACTCATTACCAACTCATTTGCTGCAAGAATATGTTCCCTTCCTTTTCCTCTTTGTCCACCAATATTTGTATCCATTAATTACTCTTTAGGTCTCAAGCGATTCAAAAAAACGAACTACTTTCTACTACTGCATAATGTTGTGACTTGTTTTAACTTTGTTCTATAGGATTTCGTATCTCAAAAGGAAACACAACCCTTATTGTATCACTTTGTTGTCCGTCTGTCTGTCTGTCAAAACCCTTTATTTTGGAAACGCGTGAAAGTATCGTAAAATTTAAACCATATACTCAAATCTGTAGTAACGTTGTGCTGTAAAGAAATCAACCCTCTAAGTCTAACAGTCTAAAGATCTGGCTGTTTTAGTCGCAAGTTTGTACGGTAACCCTCGGTGTGCGAGTCTGACTAACATTTCTTTTTTTTTTTTATAATCACTCTCTTGAACAACTGGGAAACTGTTTCTGGGCTCGGATTAGATCCGAGTGGGTTCATTAAACTCGTCTGTCCCTTTGTATATTGTGATTATATTTACATAACAGCCTTGTTACCGGCGTGTACTGAATTTCAAATCAGTCAACACGACCTTTTGCAGTTTACTAAAGGATTTTTTTGCGATTCAGAAATACTGATTTTGGAATGGAAATATCTCGTTTAAAATACATTTTGTTTTTTTTAGAAGTTTGTAAAAAATAGGTTTGAAAAGAAAAATTCAAGAAAGGTACATTTCTTACTAGCTGGCGCCCGCGGCTTTAGCCGCGTGATATCGAAAAAAATTCCTATATATCCTATGTCTTATTCCAGACTATAATCTACCTCTGTGTGTGTGTCCAAATTTCATCAATATCTGTTCAGCCGTTTTGACGTAAAAGAGTAACAAACATCCATACATCCATCCATCCTCACAAACATTAGCATTTGTAATATTAGTAGGATTGATCGTTTGCTAATGGAATTCTTTATTTCCGTTTGTTCCTCCGTATGTCAAAGCCATTTTACTCCGAAAAACTCTTGGCCCTATTAAGTTAAAATTTTGAGAGGTGTCTTCTATGAACCTCTACACAAATTACGAATAAAAAAAAATAGGGGCGGCCGGGTTCAATAAAGGTTTTTTTTGTGATATTGATACCTATAATGGTTTTGAGATGTTCGCTTCTAAAGCTGTAAAAATTGTGTCTTCTTAATTTTTAAGTAAGAGTAAGATCATCTTTCAACGAAAATTAGTTTGAATAAGATTTGATGATAAGCTTTTGCGTTAACACTGTTTTGTTTTTATATTGGAGGAGATAGGGTTGTCAGTTCTTGTTGGGTTTTAAGTATAAATAAAGTTTAAATTAAGAGTTAAATCTGACTTGCTTTAAAGGTGTTAAACAATACCAGTATGAGAAAGATATACAAATCTTGAGACAAATGCCAACCTGTCTATTTGCATAACAATCCAGTTTTCATTAGCAACAAAATAAAAATAAAGCATTGCACAATAAAATAAAGATTGCGTAAGTTGTGCAAAAAAAAACATCAATAATCAAAGTCCATTTAAAAAACCAAAGTCCTTGTTTAGTTTGCACATCAGCATGACTTTTGATATTTTTTGTGATAACCAAACAGATAATGGAAATAAACATCATCAAATATAGTTCTTCGATATCATTAAATACGCACGCTCCATAGTTTCACCGGTAGTTTACAATATGTTCGCGTGTGGTGTGGACAGAACTCGTGTGTGGGTGTGAATTGACTCAGATAATTATGTTCCTAATATTGGCGATATTCGCCATAGTGGCGCTTTACTTCTACGGAACGCGGACATTCGATTATTGGAAGAAAAGAGGCATTATACACGACAAACCATTACCCATCGTTGGAAACAACTTGAAACAGTTCCTGTTAAAAGCAAGTATAGGTATGATGGCTGCAGAAACATACAACAAATATCCAGACGAAAAAGTTGTCGGATTCTACAGAGGCACGGGTCCAGAATTAGTGATAAGAGATCCGGAAATAATCAAAAGAATCCTTACAACAGACTCCCAATGTTTCCATGCAAGAGGTATCAATTCACATAAGACTGTGTACGAGCCGGTATTAAAAAACATTTTTTTTGCTGACGGTGATATTTGGCGGTTAACTCGACAGAGATTTACCCCAGCTTTTAGCACAGGTAAGCTGAAGGCTATGTTCCATATTATCACTGACAGAGCTGAAAAGTTGCAAGTTATCACAGAAAAGGTTGTCGACAGAGAATTCTATGACGTCAGAGAACTTATGGCAAGATATACGACAGACTTCATTGGCGTTTCTGCTTTTGGTATAGATATGGACGCTCTGACAGATGAAAATTCGCATTTTAGAAAACTTGGTCGAAGGATTTTTCTTAGAACTTTTAGAGATGGTTTTGTAGCCTTTCTGAAATATACGTTCCCAGAGTTGTTCAAAAACATGCATTTATTGGTACCGGAGATTGAAACGCATATTAAAGTTTTAGTTCAAACCGTGCTTAAGAACAGAAATTATAAACCATCTGGAAGACACGATTTTATTGATTTAATGTTGGAGCTCAGAGAAAAAGGTAAAATGATCGGAGAGTCTATTGAAAAGAAAAACCCGGACGGTACTCCCAAAATAGTCGAATTAGAAATGGATGATGCGCTAATGACTGCTCAAGCATTTGTTTTCTTTGTAGCTGGTTTTGAAACTTCGTCTACCGCTACTAGTTATGCTCTACATCAACTGGCGTTCCATCCCGAATTTCAGAGGAAAGTACAACAAGAAATAGATACAGTTTTAGCTAGACATAATAATAAAATTACCTACGATGCTGTCAAAGAGATGAAATATTTAGAGATGGCGTTCTACGAATCAATGAGGATGTATCCTTCATTAGGATATTTAATGAGAATGTGTTGTGTTCCTCAATATACATTCCCAGAAATTGATTTAACCATTGATCAAGATGTCAAGGTCATGATACCTATACTAGCTATTCATAGAGATGAGAAGTACTTTAGAGATCCAAACAAGTTTGACCCTGAGAGATTTAGCGACGGTTCAAAGGAACATTTGAAGAACTTCATATATTTGCCTTTTGGAGATGGACCTCGGTCTTGTATTGGTAAGTCTTAATTTTTATTTTGTATTCAATTGAATTTACTTTTTGATACTAAAGTAATAAAAATAAAACGAACAAAGAACTACCCAAGTGATGAATGAACCCTAATACTACAATTATTTACGTCGAAAAAATAGCAGCAACTAAAATATTGGAAATAAAACTAATACTAGTCATTTTTGCAATGTCGGGAGACAGTGTGTTTTATTAAATACTAGCTTTTGCCCGCGGCTTCACAGTTCCACTTTCCTGATTTACAGGTATCTGCTACCCCTATTTATTGTAATAGAAAAATAAGGCGCAAGCCAATCTAAAAAAAAAGCTGATGTCCGTCTCCAGGGTCCCAACTATCTCTGCACCAAAATTCATCAAAATCGGTTTAGCCATTTAGGCGTGAAGACGTAACAAACTAACTCACTTCCGCTTTTACAGTAAGGATTTCCGTAGGCTCTCCTAGTAGGCTCTCTCTCAGTATTAATAAAACCATTAATGTTTATTTCAGGTGCCAGATTAGGACAGATGCAGTCAATGGCAGGTCTTGCTGCAGTTCTACAGAAGTACTCAGTAGAACCAGCAGCTTGCACTCGCCAGGAGCCATTGCCTGATCCAACAGGAATTGTCACTGAAGGATTTGTTGGAGGACTACCTCTCAAAATAACAAGACGTGTAAGATGATATTTAACTTAGGCAATGTTTTACTTATTGAAAGAAAACTGTGTGATATCGATAACCAAGAAAGTTTGTCATTTGTGACAAGGTTTTCTACTTTTACTGTTGTTCATGATTGTGGTGTAAATACACGTCATTATGTCACGTCAAAAATATGAATAACAACAACTTCTTGGATTTCAAGAAGGTTTTTTTTGTATCTTATTGATTACTTCGATAAAATTATACGCTTAGAAGTTTTTTTGGTACGAAACTTTATATCGAATTATAAATATACGAGTCAAAATACTTTAGACGTGCCTAATTATTTTGTGACGTCAAATGCAATATTCTACTTACCATTGACACATCCAATATGTTTACTCCTGGATCCCCTTTCTCTCCTTTTGGTCCAACTAGCCCTTGATGACCTGGAGGTCCTAATGTCCCCGGACGACCCTGTAATTATTGTCTTTCTAGTAATCTGTCTGTAAAAATCCCCTAGTATTTGAGAAAATGGGATTATCTGTAGTTATTTATGAATATACTTTGATCAAATCGAATTCAAAAGTGTGCTATTATCTAACAAAAATAATCGTTTATAATCAAAACATTTACCTTTGCATTCTGAGCAGCAAGAAGAAAAAATAACAATTAATTAACAAGCAAGTATAGCACTTACCTACTTTTGTCATTATCATTTTAATAAAATTTACTAAATAGTTTGTAGATGGATCAAACAAACAATATAATTTGCCACAAAATATTTTTGTTTACTCATGCGATGTGCCTCAAAATAAATGTCACAACCGAACGTTCTCAGTCTATTTATATCCGAACTATTTGCTACATTACTTACTATCCATCCTGGTAGACCAATGTCTCCTTTATCTCCAGTTCTTCCAGGTGGTCCTGGGGGCCCTGGATTCCCTGCACTTCCTTTAGGACCAGACGGCCCAGGTCTTCCTCTCCTCCCCCGCAAGCCAGTGTCACCCTTGTCACCCTGTTGTCAAGGTTACCAGTACTTTTCATCTTTATACTCAAAGCATTTATTATAATTAGAACATTACAGGCACTTTTGAATGTCAAGAAACAAAATAATGAAGCTGCAGTCCCAGACACAATGCATAAGAACTTGTGAAAGTACCTCTATGGGGAAGAATGGGCAAGAAACTCCATGGACACTCTTTTAGATCATAAGACAATGGTTACATCATTCATGTTGAGATTATACAAATATGTGTGAACGATGTAGTTAGACGTGGACGTTAATTTTCGAAGTCATTAGCTTTTCATCGTATACGATACATTTCGCTGACAAAAATTTGATAAAGTTTTCGAACACGTTACACATAATTATTATTGCATAAGGTCAGGTAATAATGAAAGAAGTCAAAAGTATCTAATTTGAGTTCATTATCATTGTCTTGACCTTGGGTTTCTTTATCGTTGCGTTGTTGAATAGATTATTCTAATTACAGCCACTGTGATGAATGAAACATACTAAACATCAGTCGCAACTAGTAATTTTACTATAAAGCGCGTTACTAGCAAATTATTTGAAAGATAAGTTGTAGTAACCAAAGATTGAATATTTGAAAAAAAAAAAACTTAAAATGTCCGTTCTTTTTTTGTGAATTTAAATTATGAATTCATTAAAAAAAATAAAGACACGGTTTGATTGAAGTGCCATTATTTATTTTTTTAAATACAAGTAGTAAATATATAAGTACAAAGATACAAATAAAATATTCATACCTTTATAGTGACTATATCAGATCCAGCCATTGTGACGCTGATGGGTCCAGGTGGTCCTCTTTCTCCCCGCTCTCCTTTCAGACCTGGTGATCCAGGCGGGCCAGATGTACCGGGCATGCCTGATGGTCCAATGTCTCCGCGCTCACCCCCCTTCCCATCTTTTCCCGGGAAACCAGGAGGTCCATCATTTCCTCGACCGCCTTTTTCGCCCTGTTGCAATTTGTTTTTATTTAAGACACGTTTTAGTCAGGGTAGTCTGAAATTGTCAACCCGCCTTAAGCAATCATGGTGATGAATGCCTTTTCTATTTGAGAAGTCCTTTGTGACAGTGTGACAGTAATATTTTCGTGTTAAGCACAAAAGCAGAACTAAAACAACTAAAAAAAAATTATTGGACACGGTAAGCAAATACCCATCTGATAACCTAAGCCAAATAAGCAGTGGGTGTCTATTTTGAAACATTAAGAAACATAATAAACAAAAATCATTCCCAAAAGTAAATTACATTTATATTTACAAATCTATATTTTTGTCGAAACCGGCTTTCCTTGAGATACTGTTTTTGTGTTTAGCACGGCGATAGAATGGGCTGTGTAAAACATAATGAATATATTTTTGAGACTCTCAAATAAAGTGACTGGCAAGTTTACGTTAATTATAGATACTAAGTTATAAAAACATGATTGTTTGAAGTTTGTAATTTAGTTCTAAGTTTATAAACAGAATTTTAAAAATATCTGTATTGTAAAATAAAGTCCCCTTTAGAATTATAAGAACACATTCTATAAACAGTCTACAAGCAGACTGCCCCGTACTGCTCCGTTGGTCTCGCGGTCAAAAAGCGTGACTGCTGAGCACTGACTGGGATCTTTAGTTCGAATCCGGTGTCGGTTTTTATCCTTAGGAATTTCTGAGCAACAGTCCGGTGTTTGTAAATTGGCGGTATATAATTATACTCCGTGCCTCGGAAAGCACGTTAAGCCGTTAGTCCTGCGCCTGATCTCTTGGGTCGTGTCGGATTGCCGTCCTATCGGACTGAGAGTGTACCTGAGCCAGCGCACACAGATGCAGGCCTGTGGACGGTGAGCAATGGGTAGCTCACCGTCCGTCCGTCGATTGACGACAGGCCGTGTCGACGGCGCGTTCGTGTTTCACGGGCGCCTCAAAGAGATGTCAGCAAAGCAGAGGGGCTTGCCAGAGCCTCCGCCTGCCGGGGTTGCGGGTTGTTCGAAAGAGATACCGCGGCCCCGGAACGTAAAGGGCAATAGAAGGAACATGGGTGGGTTTTAGTCAGTAAAAGTCTGACATGCCCCCTCGCTCCGCCCAGAGCGGGGGAAGTCATTTAATGATTTCCCACCCGAAAAAAAAAGCCAGCGCACACACTTGTGTGCACTATAATATTTCCCGCCCGGATGGCTAATCTCCGTTGAAATTGGCTGCCGTGGCTGAAAACGGTCTACATAAAACGAAACCGGGAACATTTCCTACCAACCTGAACAATATGTAAGCTAAGATTTTATCGGTATGAATACATAAGTGTATGGTTATGCATACTATATTGAATGTATAGTTAATTTAATTAAATTAATTTATTGAAGTAAATAAAATAATGTCCTTTTTTTTGCAAATCTAGCAATCGAAATTAAGTTTTCTGTTAGAAAACTCAAGTCTAAGTTATGCACTCCATTGTTTATAAGCGATATTAGCATAATAATAAGCACATTGGCATTCAATGAAAACTTCTCATCTAATTAAGAGTCACCTCGTAAATCATAATAATGCCATCAATGAATACAAGATTGAGGGATCCTCAAACGTTCGCAATTTTGCCCCAACCTAATTGGTGTTTGAATAATAAATTCGAAACCTCACCTTTTCTCCTTTGTCTCCTTTCGAGCCCACCGCAGCTTGCCTTTGTCCTTTAAATATGAAATTCTATTTGTTAGTAAACATGGCAATGAATTTTAGCTCTTTGTCGTACTAAAAAAGTGAAATAAATATTGTTTGAATGATATTGTTTGTTGAATTCAAGCCCAGTGAAATTTACGACGCGAGTTTATAAGCTATTTTTGGTAAAGCTCGTCTCATCTTCCTCGAACAAGATTGTTGTCATTTGAGTAGGCCCATTTAATAATAATAATAAAAAAAGGATAATAGTATAAATTGATTATTGATTAGGCTTATATACAATGTGTCCGGTCACGGACTAGCGGTATTCTATGTACTTATAAAACAAACATTCTAGTACTCAAATTTATTGTAAAAAAAAACTACCATTTTTTTTTTCACAAATACCTACTTTCGTTGATTTGCACATTTTTTGGACTTTAATATAGTTTTCTAAAGTTACGAAAATGTAAGTCCATCATTTCTTAATTTACACGATAGACAATATTGTTGCCCTGTGAATAAACCTCTTGTCGTCTCAGTAAGACCAACACTTTGAGAGATATGATTATTTTTTGTACACGCATAGCGAATATCTCAAAATGACTGCCAAAAAGCGGGGAAGTGAATTAGACCCAAGTATGTAGCGTAAAAGTATATTAAAACAGTTTTTACATAAATATCTAGAATATCGCTAGTCCATGACCGGACACATTGTATATGTAGATGTAATGGCATATTTCATTATTCAAAATTCAGCTTCGTTGTCGAACATATATGTTAATGTATAACTTGTTCAAATATAGCACGAATTCGGCAAATACATATTACATATAAACTTCGTCAAAGACAGTCAATAAATTAGCTTCACTTTAAAATCACTTCATCAAAAGCAATTGTTTGATCATTCTTCCCAGTAATAACGTCAAGGTCAACGACTATTTTGGTTTATATTATTTGTTTTAATGATTCTTTGACTCACTATTGGCTTGCTTTATTCTCTTTTTGGGTATCGATTGTGTGAATAACTAACATAGATAGATAAGATTAAAATTCTACGTACCCGCCACAAGAAACTCAGCGTCATCAGGAATGAAGGCTCCTGCCGTTGGTGGACCTGGAGGCCCTGGCTCACCGCGTTCGCCTATGATAAATACATTAGACATTATTTGTGTAACAGATATTGGGTAGATTTTTAATGTTTGGTTTGTCACTTAGGTTTCGCTTGCAAGTTTAAGGTTTGTATTTATTTATTAGCTTACTGGCGTTGCTGCTGCGGCTGCGTAGAACCTCAAGCGGCATTAGTATAGTATAACCATAGTGATAACTATATTATCGCGTCGTTTGTGGTTGAAACTTTAGTCCTTGTGTTCGCAGCTTTTTTTAAGAATATTAACTTGGCAACGCGGCCTTGGGGACATTACCAATTGACAGCGTTGTGGACAATAATAAGTAAGTTTATTTTATTTGTGTTAATTAACTCTGAAATAAAAATCCCTTTTTCATCGACTCATTTTTGCTAACATGTATAACACTAGTTAGTAGACATGCATTAAAAAATCATGACACAGTAAGCCATGCTCCCTGTAAGGGCACTGCAAACATTTGATATAAAACTGTGAGTAATAGTAATTATAAGTAGTAGTAATTGTAAGATTCTATTAAAAAAATAACAGTTTGCCCCCACATTAGAAAAATATCTCCTGTATCGTGGGTGCGTTTAAATATTTAAACTCACATACACAAACCCGAAACAACTACCTGTAGGTAATATAAATATTTTTTCCGTGCAGGGATCGAATCCGCGACACGCAGTGCAGCAGTCGATCGCTCAGCCACTGCGCCAAACGTGCTGTCAAAAGATAGATTTCGAATATATTTTACCTTTTTCTCCTTTGTCAGCTGGTCGACCACTAGCACCTGGTATCCCTGGCCTGCCATCCAAGCCAGGGCCCCCACGATCACCTTTATAGCCTCGCTCCCCTTGAGGTCCTGGGTAACCCTGCATAAGTGTGACTTTGTTAAGAAACTGTTTTACTTAGGTGGTTCATATTTATTTTCAAAAAGTAGTTTAGGTGCTGTTTTTGATTGCATTAATGTACTCGTAAAAAACTAAAGGAGAGTGGTGAGATTAAGAGCCGGTCGCTTTTTATGTTTTTTTAGGGTTTTTAAAAAATGTTGCCCTACAAACATATATCTCACATACACTAACAGCCAGACCCGAGACAACTATTTTACGTGCGGGAATCGATCCTGCGACACGCAGCGCAGCTGCCGATCGCTTAGCCACTACGCCAACCGTGCCGTCGAGATGTTATGGTTCTATGGTTATGGTATCTATGGCTTCCCATTAGAAATAAACAGCCATTTGTTTTGACTGCGTAGACTCAGAAGGTTGATTTTTCACAGCACAAAGGGGCCACAGATTTTGGTATTTGGTTTTAATTTCATCGCGATACCTCCAGGCGTCCCCGAGATAAAGCGTCTTAACAAACAGACAGACGGACACCAAAGTGATCCAATAGGAGTTTCGATTTTTCTTTATAAGGTACGGCACCCTTAAAAGGCTTTAGTTTAAATATATATTTATCTATATTGCTCAAAGTTTTTAATTTCGTTAAATGTTCCAGCAACATCAATGGATAGAAGATATAAGAAGAATGACTAAGACTTTCTCTTCACCCGATGACATCTTTTATCGGGATCTACAATACTCGTACAATCATAGTTGTATGACTGTATGTGTATTGTGCATTATAATTGTATGATAATACTCTCTCCTTTGATCAACATAATTATAACGTAACATCTCTTATGGAAGATAATATAACAGGGACAATAGTCAGTCACTACATGATAGGTGTTCCATTATCTTCTAAATGAACGACAATAAGCCATGAATAATATATCTATAAATTAAAAGTAATGAGTTTAATGAACAAACCATCTAAATAAACATACTAATTACTATATTAATAATCTTACGTTTAAGATCTATAATGTTTATAATTATATTATGTCAAACGATTGTGGTAAGCAATTTGTACGTTTGTTTTACGAGTTTTTTTTCAAATGGCATCATTAATTATCAAAACACCACGCTTTATATAATAATATCTAATAATTAGGAATCTTTTCACACAGGTCAAGAAACATCAATATGGTTACGTAGGTGCAACGAACTTACCCTATCTCCTTTTGCTCCACCGATACCCGATTGTCCCCGCTCTCCTTTATGACCTGGAAAGCCACGTTCACCTTGTGGCCCTAATGGTCCAGGTTGACCCGCATCACCCTTCGGTCCTGGAGCCCCTGGTCTACCAATTGCACCTCCGTACGAGCCAAGAAGAGATTCCTGTTTTATAAAAAGTTTATTACATAAGCAATAAAAATCGTATTTAGGTCAATAAATAACAGAGATGGGCAGAAGAGCTAAAAAGTTTATTGAAAGGACACATTTTATGCCCGGTTTTATTCAAGCACTAAAACTTCGTTACAGCCCAGATTTTACTTTTATAACTTTAATAAAACGTGATTTAATTGGGCTTAATAGACATTGAAAAAAACTGGCCAAGCACTGAGGGTTCCGTACAAACGTGAGACATAAACGGCCATATATTTTGACTGCGTAGACTTAGAGGGTTGAGTTTTCGGGCTAACGGGTTATTCGAAGGAGATATTGCGGCCCCGCAACATAGAGAGCAAAAGAAGGAACATAAGTGTTCTTTGGTCAGTAAAACTGACACTCCCCCTGCTCCGCCCAGAGCGGGGGAAGTTATTTGATGAATTCCCATGCGTAAAAAAAGGGGTTGACTATTTCACAACTTCAAGGGTCCGCAGACATATGGTTTTAATTTCAATACCGTCATGCATTCCAGTGATTAGCCCACGAATACTGAAACGTCACTCAAAATTTAAGGGCTGCTTAACATTTGAGCAGCTCCTAAACTTTAGATTTCGTATTGTCAAACGTCACTTTTTAGTATCTGTTAAATATAAGTGCTACTTAAATTTTGAGTGACGTTTCAGTATTCGGGGGAAAGAGTCTGACAGAAAGACAGATGGACAACAAAGTAATCCTATAAGGGTTCAAGTTTTTCCTTTTGAGGTACGGAATCCTAAAAAAGGTCTGAGCACAACTTTGCAAAAAAAAACATTATTCCGTCCAATATTTTTGAGGGATAAACAAACAAGGAAAAACAGCACAACTTTCTACACAGAAGCCTCCGGGAAGATTCAAATTATTTTTTATACAGACGATACACATGACAAAACTTTGCGCGAGGTTTTCAAATAAATTCCCTTATCTGGGCCTGTCGTCGGTATAAATCAACAGTGAACAAGCTACTTTCACACTTCTACCCAAGTTATTTGGAGTGGTTTGTTTGCTAAAGCGGGCACAATCGTTGCCACCGAAAAGCAATTCGTTTCAGTCACAAACAAAGTGACTTGACAATGAAGGTAATCGGGAACCGAAGATCAATTCTTTTTGGTAGACTTCTTGTAAATAATGTTTGCTCTTTTGGCAGGTACTGTGTTTTGATTAGTCTTTTTGTGAAATTTGTTTAAAAAACTAATGTCACTAGAGCATGGTCTAGCAGTACTTTCATACTAGCTTAAAAGCCTGACTTGTTTAAAATGGCTTCCAAACAATCTGTTTGCCTTATTGACTTGCCGGAATATTAACCCACAGGCACACCACTGTCTGGTGTTTGCGTGAGCCCTGATGGGCAGTGTTTATGAGATTTTTTCTAGAAATTTCTTAATACCAGCCACGGAGAGTGGATTTGTTTTTTTTTAGTTGATGGCAATAGGCTTGTCCCTTTTTACATGGGACTTTAAAATAACTGGCTAAATGGTGTTACTATGTAAGAATTCACTCTGTTTAACTTGTGGGATTACAGGGGTGATTTTATGATTGTTGGTAAAACCTGTTTACAAACATAAACCGTGACTAAAAGTTTTCATTATTGGTTATGAACAAAAAACCGGCCTCGTAAGATTTCCGTGCAAACTTGCGCAGCGCAGCAACCGATCGCTCAGCCACTGCGCCAACCGTGCCGTCGAAATGTATAGTTCTATGGTTATGGTATATATGGTTTCCCATTAGAAAAAAACTTTTGACTGCGTAGAGTTAATTTGTTTTTTGACAGGGACTACCGACTCGAGTCATCATCTGCCTAGCCTTTTCCCAACTATGTTGCGGTCGGCTTCCAGTCTAACTGGATGCAACGAAATATCAGTATTTTACATGGAGCGACTGCCTATCTGATCTCCACAACCCAGTTAGTACTGGGTAATGCGATACCCCTTGGTAAGACTGGTTGTCAGACTTTTTGGAACATTGACTATCTGTAACGACTGTCAAAAATCTACAAATGACAGCCGGGACCAACGGCTTAACGTGCTTTCCGAGGCACGCAGGAAACTCGGTATGTAACGGATGGTCACCCATCAACAGACCAACCTAGGCAAGCGCGGCTTAACCTAAAGATCGACCCAAGCGGCTGCTATTATTTAGCCACGAGCTCCTATAGACTACAGACTCGAGTATTTGGTTTTAATTTCAATTTGACACCTCCTCGGGTTCCCATAAAGGGTTTGATAGACAGATAGACGGAGAACAAAATTATCCAATAAGGATTCCGTTATTTCTTTTCGAGGTACGGAACCAAAACAAAAAATAAAGCACCCAACAATACTTTTGGGGGTTATACTTTGAACTTTACCCTCACAAAAACTAATGAGGCAATAACTATTACAGAAATCGTATAAAGCGATAATGATAGATAAATAATAATCAACTTGACGTTTCCTAAAACTTACCTTGTATATTTGTCTAGGCTTCCAATTAGACTAATATAATAGAAATGGATGGCATGAAAATGATAAAAATAACACTGGCATTAGAAATAAGGCAATGAATCTACTTTGCAATAGCATAATTATTAGTTAATATATCACAGTTTATTTATACATTGATAGCTAATGGTGCAACCGTCGGACTGTCAAATCATAGGTCTCGAGTTTAATCCCAAGACACACACCTCGCAAACTTAACAGATAGGTACAACTGGGATTGCTGGTTGTTCGAGATACCGCGGCCCCGGAACATAAATGGCGAAAGAAGGAACATAGGTGTGTTTTAGTAGAGTAAAGGTTGTGAATTAGTTGAAATACTCGCAGTTTTTTTTTGCGAATGGGAAATCTTCAAATGACTACCCACGCTATGGGCGGCATGGGAGGGATTGTCAGACGAGTCAGTACAAGTCTAACACTCCCTCTTGCTCTGCCATCGTTATTTGATTATTTCCTATCCCCAAAAAAATCCACACACACCTTTTTTAACAACCCACAAAACCGGACACACATACCTTTGAGTGTTCTGATTCATTTGCGTATTAGATAATTATACTACCACTTGTTTTGCTGAAGGAAAACATCGTGAGAAAACCAGCACACTTGAGAGATATTTCTCGAAAGCATTTTAAGTCAAGTTAGACAGCTATGGGCGACACAAGAATTCTGACAAGAGATGAAGCACTAACCCCCCTTTAAATCAAAAAGTTTGTCAGAAATCCCGATTTCTCAGACGACAACTTAACAACACGTTAAAATTAAACGCAGATCAAGTCACAGTAACAGTTAATGCGAGTTGAAAAAAATAGAGTAAATTTTGACATTGTGTTTTGTTCCTGACACCAGGGGTTTCTAAATTTGTATGTACATAATATTGCGTTAATTTTAAAAGCGTGTGAAAAGCGATAAAGTATTAAAATTGCAATAATTTACTGTTATTAGGTAATTGGTTAGCTTATTTCAATTACTGTGAACAAGTTCCATACGAGTTGCTGGTCTCATGGCTGTATGACATGTATAAATCATTATTAACACTTAGAACGAGATATTTACCGTGATAAGAATGGTAAATAAATACATATTATCATTTTTATTTATATATATATATTTTACAGCAACACGAACACTACAACCAAGCTCCAATAGCTTCAAAGCAAAAAGCTAATACAATTTTTATACTTACATCAAAGTTACTGTAATCTGAAGACCCTGGGGGCCCCGGTGGACCCGGTGGGCCAGCAATACCTGGTCTACCGTCTACTCCAGCCTCCCCTTTAGCACCTGCTGGTCCTTCGGGCCCTCGAGGACCACCGTCTCCTCGGTCCCCTTTATCTCCTCGAGGACCTAGAGGACCACGTTCACCTGGCGATCCTGGTTGACCCTGTAAAAAGGTGAAAGCACGCGTTATATAAAATTGATCTATAGTTTTTGATGAACCTTGATTTAAAGAGTAATCATAGAAAAAAAAAAACACATAATAATCACGTAAATCATCCCAGTAGTCGCGGAGTAATCGGTGTATCATACATGGAAAAAGAAGATACTGTTGGATACATAACCTCCTCCTATTTTAGAAGTCGGTGAAAAATATTATATTTGTGGTTTCCATTTTGTTTTATAGATCAAAAATTTAAATCTAAATCAAACGAACACGATACTCACAGGCAATCCAGGTGACCCTGTCCGTCCATCAGCACCAGTGATGCCCGCTGGTCCAGGAGGACCTTTCAGTTCTGGAGCCGTTTGCAGAAGAGCCAGTATAGTGCTGGAATTGCACCCACACTGACCCAACGACGCGTAGTTCTCTCCAAATATCTGCTGCTAAGAAAAATTATGCTTAGTTAATCTACGCACTTGTTTGTTCGTTCAACATTTAAGAATTCAGCCCAAGATTTATAAAATTCAAAGTAAATTGAGTATAGGTTGTTAAGTGATTAGTTTTGTGAGATAAATCAAGCAAAAATCGAATATCTTGTTTCGAAGTTAGTCAACATGAATGATTTCGGATCGAGTGCTTTTAATCTATTGGGAAAGACTTTATAGAAATGGTAGCAAAGTATCAATTGTACCAAAATAGGAAAACAAATCAAGCTGAAGATAAAAACAAGTCTTATCAAGTGTTTCGAAAGATCTTGACCAATTTGAAGATGGAAGGATTTGAGGTACCTAACATCAAAATCCTTTCAAATGTTACCAGAAATCTTGGAAAAACTGGCATTCTATTCTCAATTACCAATATGGAATCATTTTATTGAATTCCTCACTACGACTTTCTTTTATATCGTGGATGCGTTTACTATAATCATTTAAACTCATACACACAAACAGCCACACCAGGAACAACTATCTGTTAACATAAAAAATATTTGTTCCGTGCGGAAATCGAACCCGCAACACGCAGCGCAGCACCAAATTGCTCATCCCCTGCGGCACATATGGTCTATAACCTTCAGAATGCATTAGATGGATATAAGCTATCGAAAAGTTGCTCCATCGTTATAGAAATAAGAAACACTTTTAAAACCAAACTGTCACTTGTCTAGGCTTCTTTAGGCTTTTAAGATATAATAACTGAAAACAAACTTAAAGTTGAAATACATTTCTTAAAACAAGCTCTTAAATGCAGGTTTTACGTAATTTTCAATCGTATATTCTCATCAGTTAAAAAAATTAAGACCAACATTGAGGTGCATAAAAATAGCAGTCCGCCATGTTAGGGAGTTCGCCATATTGGATTTAGTATGATGGCAGTTAGCTTATGATGCATTAACATCCTACCTAAACGGTATACAAAATTTCAGCTCAATCGGTTGTCCTTAACAAACCAACAAACACTGCAAGTTAAATAAAAGCTTGTATGAATTTTCATAAAATATTCAAAACTGGGACATTTTCTGCCAACAATTTGGCAGTAGTATTAACAAAACATCGATTAGCAAATAGGCTGCTGTAATAATCAAAGCATACTCTAATATGGCTCTCGAATGTGGTGGTCACTCAAATGGGGCAGACTGCCAAATTCTGCACTATTAGGAATGTGGTTCCAATTGAATTAGCTGTTTTCTATAGCTACATTTACGCATATTATGGTCGCACCATGTGCGGTGGTTAATGACCAAGTGTAATCCAACCATTATAGCCCTGATTATTTTTATCGAGTGGCAACCCTCGACTATTGTGTACTGTTTGTTCTCCAAGTTGGTTCAGGTTTGCAAAGGTCGCCTCGTTAGGGTTGTCAAGTATTATCTTTGCGTTATGCAAAACACAATTTGGCCGGAAACATTTTCACTTAATAGAGGTTCACGCTAAAGTGTAGTTTACTTTGCTGATTTTATTCCATTTATGTGATTAGGGTTTAGAAACTTACGTAGTTTTCTGTTGTACCTGTCCGTTTGTTAGTCAAAACACCACAGTTAATTTTGAATGATTAAAAAGTGACACTAACCTTGACTGTGCTCCTCTGTGTCGATGCCAAAAGGGTGCAAGAAAAAGAAATAACATTGTAAATAAATAAAATTAAATACACATAATATTTATAACGATTTAGTGAACAAAATAGGTATCTGAAATAATACACAATTACTGTACATATAAACGAGCCTACTAATTTAGAAAGCAGTATACAGACATTGTCAGGAGACACACATGTTATATGAGTGATGGATAGGGCATGAGGGAGTCTTTTAATGCAGATATTAAGTGAGCCAACCTCCCTTTCTTTTCATTTGTTAAAAAGAGCTAGTAATGTAGAGAACTAACTGACTGTATAGGGCGAATTAATTTTAAAGGTCAAAAAATAACACGAAATATTAGTTCGTTTAACAGGACATGAGACAATAGAAGTGACAGCTATAAGGTAGCAGAAGTGTATGTGGTGTTCTATTCATTCTGCCAAACCCCTTAGAAAAACAGAGAACAATGATGCGAACAAAAAAAACAGGCCCAGACAGAAAAGAGTTCCAATATGGAAGCAACTGAAAAGCTTCAAGAAAGCATAAAGATATCGGTAGCGAATCGAGAGCAAAGCGAAACCAATAGTATAGAGAGAATTGACACAAAGTCTGAGATTCTCACATAAGATCGGACTCCACTTGAAAGCGTAGGAGTGCTATTTTCGTGAAGTGGCCCGAAGAACAGCTAAATAAAACCCAGTCAGGTAAGATTCCAAGCAAAAAAAGTAAAGAATCAGACAAAATTTAAGAAAAAAATCAGCTCAAGTATGAAATTAGTCCTCGAGAAACTAAAAGAATAGATATAAAATAACTATAGATAGATAAAGCTTGGTGAATTCGATTGGTTAACTTCGTTACATCGACGAATCGACTCAAAACCTCTCGGAGAGCGAATCAATTGAATCGATATTGTCAAATCGAATGTAGGACGGGCGCCAAGAGCATAATAAACTTTGTTACGACTGTAACAGGCAGAATGTTCCAATTTAGTCGCCAATATTGAATGGTCCCACTATAGCTCCTTTAATATAAGGAAAACCTTATTTTATGAGAACGCAGAATATAATTGGGTAGTTGGGTTTAAGTGATGTCGATTGTCCTTGAAGTATATTTTCTACTACACTT
This sequence comes from Ochropleura plecta, assembly GCA_905475445.1. Classification (NCBI taxonomy): domain Eukaryota; kingdom Metazoa; phylum Arthropoda; class Insecta; order Lepidoptera; family Noctuidae; genus Ochropleura; species Ochropleura plecta. The sequence goes on from FR997739.1 coordinate 12,727,881, forward strand.
CTCCCGAGCATACCTATTGGTTGATTTTTATTCGATTTTCTTTTTGAAATAGCTTGAATTGAAAGTGTGTGGGAAAAGTATCCATATCCAAGAGCGAGTCATACTCGCGCACCAAGTGTTCCGTACAAATTTGTGAGATAAACGACCATATCTTTTTACTGCGTACACTTAGGGAGTTGATTTTTTCACAGCACTATGGGACCACAGAGTAGAGTATATGGTTTTATTGCAACTCGATACCTCTACGCGTTCCCAAGATAAAGGGCCTTGACAGACAGAGACGGACAACAAAATGATCCAATAAGGGTTCCATTTTTTTCGTTAAAACTACACGTTATGACACAATCAAGACAAAAATAGTAAGCAAAAATTCACCAAATAAACACGAAACAGATAACTCGAACTTTTCGTTTTGCTTCCACATAAAGGGGCAAAAACAACGCCATTTAAAAACACTATCACAGCAAACCGAAATAAATGGAAGAACAAAAATCCGTATTCATTTTATACAACCAGTCTCAACTCTCAAGTGACCGAGAATAATGTAAAAAGTTGGTTTTCAATAGGCCATTCAAGTTCATGTTAGATACAACTACGCACATTGTGACCATCGGGGTAAGCAGAGATAGTGATACTGTGTTAATGGAGTGTGGTGCAAGTGATGGGAGAGTTGGGAAGATGGAAATGTCGGATCGAGCATAACTGAACATATCTTCTTTTTCGCGTGTCAATTGAAATTAATTTTGTGTTAGACAAGCCGTAGCCATCTGCAAAGCTGTAATATTTGATTCGTTTAAATTCTAAAAGGTGCAGCTGATTGTGCAGAGGCAGTACAAGAGGTGGGTCATATCCAACAAAGGGGCTCCAAGCTGGCATTGTGTTTGGGATAGACTGAGGATTTTTTTTGATGAGCTGCCATCGTCGAAGATAATATTTAGAACTCGTGGCCAAATAATAACTGTCGCTCAGTTCAATCTTGAGGTGAAGCCCCGCTTGGCTATTTTGTTCCGTGGACGGCTGACCTATTACATACCGAGTTTCTTCCGTGCCTCGGAAAGCACGTTACGCCGTTGGTCTCGGCTGTCATTTGTAGACCTTTGACAGTCGTAATAGGTAATGAGTGCTGCACCAAGCTTAACAAGGGGTATAGTAGTATTATCCAGCTATGAACTGGTTTGTGGAGGTCTGATAGGCAGTGTCAGATACGCTCCATGGAAAATACTGGTATTCAGCTGAATCCAGCAAGACTGAAAGCCGACCCCAACATAGTTGAGAATAGGCTAGGCTGACGATGATGAAATATAACTTTATGCCAGCAATACGACGAAAAGTGCCAAGTGTTGCGATTTCATGAAAGGATATGTGATAAAAAAATAACAAAAGAAGTGTGATTGATCAAATCTGAACATTCATCGTCTCCTTCTTTGATTTCTATTGAATCAAAGTCTACCCATTAGTACAGGGCAATACCAAGGTAAGACTGGTTGTCAGACTTTAAGACCACTGTTTACCTGCCGACTACAAATGCCTTGCAGCCGTGATCAAAGGCTTAATCTGCTCTCGTCGTTAAGATCGACCAATGCAACTGCTATTTTTAATGAGTTGCACTAACTGAATTAAATACTTTTGTCCGCCATCACCCACTTCTTTCACCACAACCAAGGTACTCGTACGCTTACTTACGAGGGAAAGCAGGTGATGTCCGCAGGCTAAATGAGAACTCTGTGGTCCAGACTTTGATATGGACAAGGGGCAGGACTGTGACACAGAGTAGATAGAGCGCAGAAGACTGGCTTCTTACAACAAGCGCACTCATACCTACATAGACAGGTAAATACCGCGATCTTCGAATATTTTACAAATGAAAGTTGCGAAGATACTCGTATATCAAGCTTTACATTTTCAGTAATGAATGACCTCTTACTATATGAAAATGCTATACTTTGCCAGGTTAGTTTGTACTAGTACTGTATGGTTTGAAATGTCAATATGTAGACGCATGTCTATCTGTGCGTGCGTTTTCTCTTGCTGTATAACTCGGCCTTCTGTCTCATTCTACTCTGTGGCTACGTCCGGTTCATTTAGGATAGTAACGAGGTCTTGTTTAGACGTTCTCGTAACGAACTAAATGAGTCGTATTCACAGCGAAATATGATAGCATTTTGGAATTAATTTTCGAGGTGATGTTCACAATGTGGTATAGCAGATAGGAAGGTTCGTTGTACTCTTTATAGGTTAGACAAGGATTTGGGGTGTACGTAGTAGTTGTAACTGACAGTTTTAGTACACAAAGTAATATCAAAATTTCCAGTTTTCATATTGAAACCAGTAAAAAAAAAAACTACAAGCATCTGTCATTAAGATTTATTGACAGATTAACAACGGAGTAATTGCATAAACACACAATATCTTTTATTTATGCTTTCACATTCATTGCGTTGCAGGCAGATATGAGTTGTAACGTTTAGGAATAAAAGTAGGTTTTAAGTTTAGGAATTTCTTTGTATTTGAATATGGGTTTGGAGGAGAGAGTATTGTAGAGCAGTTTGGAATAAGCCTAAGTTGATGTTGATATGATTATTAATAGGTAAAACCTAATTTGGTGTGCTGGTTAGCTTCTCAACTGTATCGGACGTAACGTTTTCAGTCCAAATAAGTCAAGACCAATAAAATATGCAGTTTAAAGTTGATATACTTACATCATCACCGGAACCAGATATTTCAGCGACTACACCTGGAGTGCCCGACAGGCCTGGTAGGCCCGGGGGTCCAGGTGGACCTGGCGGACCTCTTATTGATTCTCCTGGAGCTCCCTGTATATAGAAATAAGTATTAGTTAGTGGCCCAAATTTGTCCTACGAAACAAAAAAAAAACTTTGTTTTATTTTTCTTTTCACTATTCTTTAACCCTCGGTATGCCTGGTGGCGAGAAGTGACGCGGTATGCCTGGTGGGTCTGTCAGACCCAGTTTTGGATCAATATTTCATATACATATTGCAGTAAATAAATAAAAATATTTGTTTTATAATGAAATTACATACTAATATTAGGATTAGACATAAAAATCGTTTTACAAATCAACGATCTTTATTTTTTAAATTTTAAATGAAAATTTGTTCGTTTTAAACATAAAATTAAGCTTTGAGCTTTTTGTTAACAATTATTATGAATTAAAAGTAGAGAGAGCAGTTTAAACAAGACTTTTCGTTGTGGAAAGGCGTCCCGGACTGAGGTAGCGGGCGGAAAGCATTGAGTAGTTCGTAACGGCCAGCTACAGCTTGCGGGTGCGCTCAGAATTCAAATTTGAATAAAATACAACGGTTTTTCTGCCGTGGTGGGTCTGACAGACCCTACCAGGCATGCCGAGGGTTAACTGTTTTATCGATTGAGTTTGACAGTTGAAGAAAAAAGGTATTGGATGTGATTTTTACAGTAAACATAATTATAATTGACTTGTTTGTTTTTGAGATTAAATAACAAATTCTATCTATACAAGGTGTGTAAACAAACTCTTCACGAAGCATTCTTTACATAAAACTAATTCACTTTACGCAAAAAAAAATCTGGAAAATGACTTTTGTTTAGAGAGAAATTTACATTTTACTGAAGAAGAAGAAGAAGACGAAGAGCGGAGTCAATGTAACGCAATCATAACATTGTGCTGATGAATTCATTGAATAGAAAGTTTTTTTGTTTTCTTAATGGCATCTCGCAGTTCAACACATGAGGTTGTCAACTGCTTAACCCTGCAATCTTGTGAGTGTCTTAAAAGTAAGGCCTCCAACCAGGAACTTCAAGAATTCGTAAAAAAAAATATGGTTTAATTTCAACTCGATACCGCGACAACTCGGGTACGCGTTCCCGAGATAAAGGGTCTTGACAGATAGACAGACGACCAACAAAGTGTTCCAATAAGGGTTCCTATATTTCCTTTTGAGGTACGAAACCATGAAAATAGTCTAGTAGTCGAAAATGATGTCCCATGTTAAAGAAACTTCTGATTTTTGATAGAAGATAATGTGATTTTTCACTCCACAAACTTTCCAGCTGACATTATTACATATTTATACACCCTTGACATCATAGTTAGGGTGGCGTACTGCGTAACCGTTTCGAGTGTGAAGGGTTGTGACGATAGGCATACATGGTGTTAAGTGTGATGTAATGGCCTCTTTATCATACTGTCATAGAGCTTTGAACTTTGTTACTGTAGGGACAAGAATAACGTTAGGGGTTTTTTGGGCGAGACTTCCTTTAATCCTTTTTTAACCCTTATGTGAGTGACGAGGTACCCGGGTACCTTTAGCATTTTCAAATTTAACGAAAAGTATGTTTTACGCTCTATAGGTAGCTGTGATTTCCTGAGAGCTCTTAACTATTTATAAATTATAAATTTTTTAATCTTTCAACCCAGTCAACTATTTACAATGTTTTGTGGAAACTAAAACATATTTTAAACTCACAATAGAGTGACAAGGTACCCGGGTACCTCTTTGTGTCTTGTATGACAATGAAAAAAGTATTTATAATTTGGTACAAAAATGAAATAATAATCATTTGTTATGATGTTTTATTTCTATAAAAATTACAAATTCTATGTTTATGCAGAATTAGTGCAGCTCTCGAAGCAGGTGTTACATGTTGGACGAGTTACTGCGTGTTCATCACAAACTGGTTTTTTATAGTTAGTGCAAGCTTTTCGTGTTTTTCTTTGCTTGCGTATGAGTTCTCTGCATATATGTAGCAACTTCCGACGACTGCAACACGCCCTGTAGAATCTCGTCTAGTCTAACTTATAGAAGTTGTAGATCCAGAAGGAATGGAAAGCCTTAGTTCTTGGCCAAGCACGTCCTGCATTGCAGATCTCACATGTAATTTTGATGTCACAATGGAATTTTTTGATCTTTCTTCTATATTTTTACCACACAGTTGTAGACTCAATGATTTCAAAAACTTTCTACGTCTGTCACTCGAGACAAATTATGGGTTATGTTCCATGTAAATGATATATGCTGCCAAAGCTGCAATGTCAATAATATTGTAAAAAGCTTATCCATATTGTCCACTCCACTTTTGGTTTTGTTATAATATAAAATTATTTCTGGCTTGGCAGTTTCCTTATTACTTTCAATAACTGGTGACATGTGCATTGATGACAACATTATTACTGCTTTATTCTTTTTGGGTACATAGGAGCACACAGTTGCTTTTGCTAAAGGCGAAGTTAGAAGAATAAATCACCCTCTCCTTGTGTGCTTGCATGTTTGGAGGAAGAAACCGTTTATTTTTTCTCACCGTTCCAACTAGAGTCATGTTCCACGAATTCAAGGAATGAGCCAGTTGAAGAGACGTAAAAAAATTATCCGTAGTTACATTCAGTCCTGAATTTTTATATTTAGTCACGAGATCTAATACATTCACGAGGCTTATACATTTTATTCAAATTTGAAATGAACATAGTCCAAATATCTCGTATAGCGGCAACTTTATCAGCTAACAAACGTTCAAGGCGCGTTACATCATTATCAAACCTTATGAAGCGTAACAGCATTTTGAATCTGTCATGGGACATCGCAGCCCGAAATAATGGTAAGCGACTGGATTTCCACAATTCAGTCAAATGCTTTTTATTAGATCTATGCACCCCACTAAAGATTAGAATGCCAAAAAATGCATCCAATTCTTGTTCTGTGAATGGTTTGAATATTTTTTGTTTCGGTCGCTTGCTAATATCAGGGTAATTTTCTATCAGTTTATTATTCTATGCTTCAGTAATCTTAGTCCCTTTCCGATTAGTTTCCCTCAAGATTATGTCACCCATCTCATTGGACAATATATTTTTAAATATTTCCATTTAACTAAAATAATAATATTGAAAGTGAGGGACAATAATATAACATAAAACAGACCTTGATTGTTTACATTACGTCTAAACTGTATGAAGTTACCCGGGTACCTCGTCACTCTCATAAAGGTGTTTTATTTGTCACTCACATAAGGGAAATAAGAGTAGCTTAAATTACTCCTTATATTATCAGCTACTTTCCAGCAAATGTCCCGTCAAAATTATTTATCGTTCCAGCCGTTTCGGAGAATAGGCGGGACAATTTTATTTTAGACAGAAAATTTCAGAAAAAAAAATATATTTAATAAATACATATATACATAGACAATATTCAATAGAAAAGAGAGGTATTACTACAAAACAGACAACAAATTAATTTTGAGACGAGTCTGTCAACTTCATAGGTAAGTGCTCGCGAGCCTTTACCTTAAAATATGTGAACCGACTGGCGGCCGGCTTGCTATTTCCGTCGTCCATTCCAATCAGTAGGTTTCCTATTATGTTATTATTATTCGACTAGCTTCCACCCGCGATTTCTTCCACGTGGCATAGTTACTTTAGGATAACGCTAACTTTAACCCTCGTGATGTTCGAAAAAAAATATCTTTCTCTCCCCTTTTCTTCCCCCTATCTCCCCCTTTTCTCACTTTAAAAATAGCCTTGGTCTGTCTGCAGGGTCTCAACTATATCTGTACCAAAATTCATCAAAGCGGACATTTTTGACCACCTGCTGTATTTCAATGTTGTTGTACAATTAAGTTCCATTCTACTGTTTCTACTAATATAAAATCTATGAATTTCACACTTTGGCACATTACTACCAAACATATTTTTCACAACTCTAGCAATATCCTTACGCACATTTCCACTGCACCTACACACATTTTCTATAGCAGGACGGGCGCTATAAATCAAGACACAAACAATAGCCGACCGCCTTTTGTAAACGACCTGCTATGTTTTACCGATCACATATTTGTTTATAATAAATGGTTATACTGTAAGGCATTTCGGAATTTAAATGGCGTTTAAAATCTATACTGCTATTGTTTGAAAAATATTAATCGCTCTGAAAAATGCCGTTTCAGTGTAAATGCGTAATTTAATGTTGAACTAGGAATGTTTTATTGTTTAAAAATATGTTTGGAATTTTAGTGCAGTATCCGACTATCCGAGACTAGATAGACGAAATATCCGAACTCATTTTACGTACCTACCTATCTATCTGGCATATTATTATAATTCCATGAACTGATTGATCATACATTCTTTTTTCTCGATTAATTTTGTATTTACCTTGTGAATGTAGAAAATATATTGCCATTTATGTAAGTTTAGATTTATTTTAATTAAAAAATATAATTAGTCAAACATCTTGCCCTAGGTCCACGTTCTCCTTTCTCGCCTTTCAGTCGTAATGAATAACCTGAAAATGAAAAAAAAAACAAATCTTTAAAAACATTTCCTTCAAAGATTTCAACAGTATCGAATCTTTACAAAATGGAACCATAGATGTTTTAATTTTGTCTCAATCGTACACACAATAGACATTCCTTATTCAATTGATTGATCAATTGAACTATAGAAACTATCTGTCGTGATAGAAGAGCAAGGACAATTAGTGTTTATTGACACCTTCCTTATGTTATATTACTGCATGTCTTTTATAGATATATTTATTAAAGCTTCATGAATATGTAAAAAAACATTGTAACAAAGGCGGACTTAATGCCTTGAGCATTTTCTACCAGTCAATCTTAGGGTGATGCAGAGACAAAAACATAGTAGATGTAATGTTGCAGAAAATTTCGTAAGAAAATAAAAATCATCACTTGTAAACATTTACAAAAGTAAAGAGAGGTAAAACTACAAAATATGAAGACAGCCAATCTTATTTTACACACCATGTTTCAAGACAAAGTTACACTAGTAATATAAAGTTTAAAAATATCCATACTACCAGGTGCAATGCTTTGTCTCTTACAGAACTAGTACGTAAATAATATGTTCTTATTTCTGTGAATTAAAGAACCAGGCAAGTGCGAGTCGGACTTGCACACCGAGGGGTTCGTACAAACTTGCGAAATAAATGCCCATATGTTTTGACTGTGTAGATTTAGAGGTATGATTTTCAAACAATTGTTATAAATCATACCTCGATTTGAGTAAATATAGTTTAGTTTAGTTGTATATAGTTTAAATTTCAACTCGATACTTTTACGGGTTCCCGAGATAAAGGGTCTTGACAGACAGATAACAAAATGATCTAATAAATGTTCGGCTTTTTACTTTTGATGTACGGAACCCCAAAAACTACTGAACATTTCTTTTATCGCTATTTATGTCCTATATCATAAACTAGCTTTTGCCGCGGCTTCGCTCGCATTAAATTCGGGGAAACACAGTTCCCCTTGCGCCTTATTGATTTGTAATAGCAACGCTAAGTTTTCCCTTTTCTTCCCTCTTTATCGCTCACATACCACTATAAAAAAAAAACCTATGTCCGTCTCCTGGTTCCCAACTATCTCTGTAACAAAATTTATCAAAATCGGTTGAGCCATTAAAGCGTGAAGAGGTAACAAACAAACAAACAAACTAACTCACTTCCGCTTTTATAATATTAGTAAGGATGTGATGAAAAGGCTAAGGCCATTTACCTCCATCCAATCCTGGCGGTGGTGGTGGAAAAGGCGGTATGGTACCATACCTTCCCGAGCCCTCAGCATCACCTTCCTCCTGGTCGACCTGTATTTAACAAAACATTAAGATACTTGCACAATAAACAGCATCAACTGAAGCAGTGATGGGCACATATTAGTGGTATAATGGGAATAAACATAATGAGTAGCCATTGTTAGTCCGAGAAAATTAATGTTTGGTATTTTTAAATATCGAATCATCTAAGGATGTGCAAAACCTCATTTCATATTTACGAAACCCAAACAAAATTGGATGGGAATCCCCATACTTTTCACCCGAATTATGCACACTCAGCTTTCACTTAAAACCAATTTAATTTCAACCCAAAAACAATTATTCGAATGGAAATCCCAAATATGGAGATGAAAATTTTAAATTCAAATCTAATCAAAATCATGGGAGCAATTCCTGAGGTTACCAAAGGTTTGGTACTCATTTGTGGACACCTCCTTTACTAATCCACTGCTTGCATAGGACAGGGTATTCGCATGTTCAAATATTCACGATGTAACCCTACAATTAGTGACGGGGTATAATACAGAGTCAACAAGATTTGTCTTTAAATTAATGCAGTAGAATTTCCTTGGGTTAAGATGTTAGTAAATAGAACCGTATTATTAATATGCAGTTGGGTTTAATATGCTTTGGTTTTAGCGTGTTTTGTTTTAAAATGGGAAGCTGGTGAATAGCTGTTATTGTTAAGCTAAAGCTTTGGTTTGGGTGTTAAGGAGTTATTGTGATACACACAGAGTTATTAGCATTATAAGGCAGTGAGTGTGGTTTAACTTAAAACATAAGTGAGTACAATATAATATTGTTAATTCAAGATATCTTTCTCAATAATAAATTATTATTATTTATTTAAACTTCATGTGCAAAGCATTCTCTACCAGTCAACCTTTTGGTTGAATAGGATTCGATTCTTCACGTGACTAGAGAGCTGGCCTTTTTTTGCCAAATAATTAGCATTGCCATCTAACGCGGTAATGCTGCTAGCCTTCTGGGCACTTTTCCTGTTGACAGCAATGAGGATTTTTAAACGGCCCTGTAACTATTTTACCGAAATCTGCAAAGAAATACCTTTATTGTTTCTATATTTTTTAATTACTGTGATTACTTGCTAAATATTCTCCAGCGATCGATAGTTTATTACCAGTTTAAACGTGTTATTGGCAAAATTGTGGTATCTGTCGTCCAGAAAAGCCATTAATGAAAAGTTGAAGTTAAACTATTTTACTATTTTATATTTGTAGATATTTTTATTATTAGTTTATGTGTAAGTATTTGTAGTAGTTAGAAGTTATCTGTAGATACTCAGTGCATCAATAGAAAACATATCTAAATTCAGCAAATGGTTTTCTCTTTTCATTTGTATTTTGTTTATTTTTCCTATTAACTGTTTACGTACTTAATAGGTGCCATATTCACTCATTATTACTAAGTATAGTAAGCCTTCATATACATTTTTCGCATCCATTATAAACCCCTTTAAAACTTGCAAATGAAATCCATTCATAAAACTCGACTGCCATCTTGTTACACGAATTCCGCTTTGACTATTGTGTCCCGGACTACGTAGTTACCTACTTATTCTGCAAACAGGAGGGTCGTTAGCGCACGATAGCGGCTCAAGTGTCGGGAACAAAGGTTCTAAGGAAATTTGTACTTATCAATGTTGGGATATGTCACAGTTTGATTACCGAATCTTGGAGGGGAGATGAAAGTCTTGTTGGTTCTGAATGTGGGTACGTAATTAAGTTGAGTGGTAAAGATAATTTGGTAGTGTTTGAGTTACTATTAGATCAAAAGGGCAAATGAGCGTCAGTTGAGAATAGATCATCAATGCCTAGCCTATACTCAACTCTATTGGGGTCGGTTTCCTGTCTTTACAAATGCGGCTGAATATCAGAATTTTACATGGAGTGTCTACCTTTCTAGCTTCCATAAACCAGTTAGTACTGGGTATTGCGATGGGTATCCTTTGGTAAGGTTGGTTGTCAGACTTTACAAATTACAGCAAGGACCAGGCTTAAGGTGCTTACCGAGGCACGGAGGAAACTCGGTATGTTCTGGGTGGTCACCTATCAACGGATCAGCCTAGGAAAGCACGACTTAGTTGAAATATTGATTCTTGAATAAAAGACTTGACTTTTTGGAAAAAATCGCTTGTGGGCTCCATAAAGACCACATTTGTCTACGATGTTTTGGCTCTGGAACATCAACAATTTCCTAAAAGTTCCGTCCTTACGGTTTTGTTCTCATTCTGTAAAATATGCATATTTTTATTGCTTCTATTGTAACACAGCATCGGTACCGTGGTTTATCAGAAGTTGATATCTAATGCGGAGTGTAAACACGACAGCATGATGCAGTTTCACTTGACAATGTGACATCGATACCTACGATAAGGGTGCGGTTCGGGCGTACTAGAAAGCGACCGCATTGAAAGGGAAGTGCATATTAGAGATTTCTGAAACTATCATAGTAGTCAATTATTATGATAGTGCTTACTAAGATTTGTACTAAGGGTTTTTATGTCAACCATAGATCTAGACCAGTGGTCGGCGGGCCGCGGTTCATTTTCAGATCACGGAAAGTCAAAGTTTGAAACGCCAGATGTTGTTAAATACAATTAACTAAGTAAACTACATAGGTACGTTTGAAAGTCACCTAGAATCTTGCTAGGGCTTAGTGTGGGTTGTTTGAAAGAGATACCGCGGCCGCGGAACATAAAGGGCAAAAGAAGGAACATGGATGGGTTTTAGTCAGTAAAACTGACACTCCCCCTGCTCCGCCCAGAGCGGTGGGAGTTAATATGATGATTTACCATCCGCGAAAAAAAAGTACCTGCAACTGACGATGGAAAAAACACCCTGTATAATGACTTAGATGATGCTAAATAGCAGGAACAGTAACAATGCATTATGTTTTTTTATTTTGGGACCCTGATGAAAAATAAACAATATTTGGACCCTATAAACCTATCTAGAGGAGTATGCTTGGTCAGAAACAGTACGAAAACTAATGTGGGGTACATGGTGGGTGCTCGTGCGAAAATAATGGCTGTTTTAAATCAACAACGCCTGAGTCCAAAGAAAAAAGTTGCCAAGAGTTGTAAAATTACTTCAATTCTACTATGAGGTTGAAATATTTGAAAAGTTTAGAAAAAACTAAAAGACCACATTGCTTCTCTTTTATGAGATCAAGGACAATAGTTACAATTATTTCAGCCGTTTTCATTACATAAGTTGAAACATTGAATAAAGTGATTGAAACTTCTGAAATAAAGAAAGAAAATGTAATTTTAGGATTATGTACGTGTGAAGAAAGTTTAGTTTTGATTAAGTAATTTCAATTTGTAGACTTCGAGACGACTTTAATGTTTTCAATGAATAACGGTTTTTTCTTTATAAACTGTGAACCAAACTTTCCAAAAAGAATTGGGACATTTCTTGGTAATATTAGGGACAGAATTTTTTTTAGGCGTTTAATTGTAATTTATAGAAATTTAGTTGTGAAAGCTGACAGTTGTCAAAAAATTGCTAGTATTCCTAACTCATAAACTGTAAAGCATACAGGATGCAAATGATGGCGTAATTTCGGTTCTCGAAAATACATAATAAATGTCCGAATAGAGTATAAAAATTACCGGGAACTAAGTCAAATTTAACTTCTAAGATTTTGTTCCCATAGTTAACCGTGAAAAAAACAGTTCTTTTAAACGCAATAAAATCCAATATCAACACGATATGATCTGTCTGCATTCATAGTAATATCTCGAGCGTCAATGTCTCTTGATCATCACCCTTTCACCAACTATGTTTAGGTCGGCTTCCAGTCTTACCAGGTGCAGCTTAATACGAATATTTTATATGGAGCGACTGCATATCACACCCCCACAACCCAGTTAGCACTGGGTAATACAATAAACCTTGGTAAGAATGGTTTTCAGACATTACGGACACTGACTAACAAATAAAAATATAAATATTCACCTTTATAAAATACTAGCTGAAGCCCGCGGTTTCGCCTGCGTGATGATAAAAGTATCCTATTCCAGATTATAATCTATCTCTGTGCCAAATTTCATCAAGATCCGTTCAGTAGTTTTTCGTGAAAGAGGATCAAACATACATCCATACTCACAAACTTTCGCATTTATAATACAGGGTGTCCCGTAAATAATGGATCAAACGTAACGGGTAGGTAGCTTACCTGATTGCCAACAACTAATTTGAATGGTTTTAAAAAAACCGTTACGGTAACAGAGATATTTTTTTTTTTTTTTGAATTTTTTAATTTTCTCTACCAGAGTTCAGTTTTTTTTATGCTGTTGCTGCAAATTATAACATTTTTATTTATAATTTTTGTTAAACATTTCTGAATAGCTTACTAATGTTATAAGATTTTTTTTTGTTTTCAAATCGTTTTATTTGCCTTAGAAAAAAATCTTGAATTGAAAAGATTTTTTTGTCACGATGAAAAGACCAAAATTAAAAAAAATCTCCTGTAAAAAAATTGTATGACACGAATGACCACCATTATTTCAAAAACTTGTCCATTTAATAAGGTTTGCAAATTGGTATAAAACTTACGTCTAGTCCTAGTCGTTACAAAGATATTGCTATGAACCTGAGAGAGGTGCTAAATCATCAAAATAAAAAAAAAACAAGAAAAAGTGTGCACAATTAAACTTTTATCTTCAAAATGTGTAGCATTTCAAATAAAAGGCAATGTTCATTAAATTAATTAGGCATCTCAGCTTATTAAAGGAGTTACTAGAAAAAAAACAATAAGTTCAAATAAATCATTTATTTTGTTTTTACAATAAATGTTCGAACTGCCTTCCCCCTACGAGAATGCAAAGTCTACATCTCCTAATAAAGGAAGCTCTTATCCGTCGGACAAAATGGCTTTGATTTATTTCTGATACAGCAGATTGGATACTCTGACGTAACTCTTCTTGTCTTTTAAACATCCCCAGTAAAAAAAATCTAGGGGATTTAAATCCGGAGATCGCAGAGGCCACAAAATTGGTCCTAATCGCCCGATCCATCTTTCCGGATAACTTTCATCAAGGTGCGGCCCTTACTGCTGTTGCATAGTGAGCGGGGCACCCATCATTTTGCAACCACATTACCTGCCGTACGTCTTCTGGGATATTTTCTAATAACGTTGGCAACTCATTTCTTAAAAAATGCAGATAGTATTGGGCGTTTAGAGTTTCTGGTAGTTCAAAGGGCCCTATTATTTGCCCATTAATTATTCCCGCACATAAATTTATTTTAAATTGATGTTGGCTTCTGTCCTCTCGCATCAAATGTGGGTTCACCAGCTGCCAACGGTGCAAATTATGCAAATTCAAATATCCATCTCGGCGGCATGAAGACTCGTCACTCCATAAAATTTTGTTGAAAAACTGTGGGTCCGCCCGAATCATTCTAAGCATCCTTTGACAAAATTCAACTCTTTGCTGATAATCACGTGAGGTCAGCGTTTGAACACGTTGCACGTGATATGGGTGAAACCGGTACCTCTGCAGCACTCGATGCACCGTTGATCTTGGGATACCGATGCGTCGCGCTATGACGCGAACTGAGACCGACGGATCTTCCTCGATTTCTCGAAGAATGCTTTCGTCATTGACTTGTCGCGGTCGTCCTTCACTGGCACCACCAACTCCGGTGCCAAGAATTCTTCCCTCAAGAAGCGCGTTATGCACTCTAATGAATACGCGATAATCGGGGTAACGAACCAGGTTCGGGTATCTTTCACGGTACAATCTTGCGACCGCCCTGGCATTGCCTCTTGCTTCTCCGTAGATAAAATGCATTTCGGCGTACTGCCATGGCGTGTACTCGTAACGAGGCATTACACTGAGTAAGGTTTCAGCGCTACTGCACACACGTACAACCACACACAAACAATGTTTTCGAAGTCCGTGGGATCGCCAAGTCGTTTGTCCAATACACTAATAGTTCCAAATCGATAGGCAAAGCAAAATCCAAATACACAGCACAAGTCCAATTTCACAGAAGAAAACACCAAGCGGAAGCGAAAGTTGTCTGACGTACGTATCAACTCGAAGAGTGACTAATCACAACTAAACTAATAAATTCAAAAAACAATGAAGCCCTGTACACCTGAAGGGCAAAGAAAAGAAAAAACTGCTCAACGACATACCGATTAACCAAAATACAAAAGCGGCGTAATCTATCCCTTTCACACTGAGTAGGTGCGACTACGCCGCAGGTAGCGATCCATGATTCCGGAAAGATGACGTCATCGGCTTGGAATCACGCTGGGCACTTATCTACCTGCTTAGATTAAAAGCATTCAAGCACGAGGCATTACAAGAGGGAAAAATTAGATAGTACTGATTTTAATTTATTTTCTGCTATCATCACATTTACAGCAATATCTTTGTAACGACTAGGACTAGACGTAAGTTTTATACCAATTTGCAAACCTTATTAAATGGACAAGTTTTTGAAATAATGGTGGTCATTCGTGTCATACAATTTTTTTACAGGAGATTTTTTTTAATTTTGGTCTTTTCATCGTGACAAAAAAATCTTTTCAATTCAAGATTTTTTTCTAAGGCAAATAAAACGATTTGAAAACAAAAAAAAATCTTATAACATTAGTAAGCTATTCAGAAATGTTTAACAAAAATTATAAATAAAAATGTTATAATTTGCAGCAACAGCATAAAAAAACTGAACTCTGGTAGAGAAAATTAAAAAATTCGAAAAAAAAATAATATCTCTGTTACCGTAACGGTTTTTTTAAAACCATTCAAATTAGTTGTTGGCAATCAGGTAAGCTACCTACCCGTTACGTTTGATCCATTATTTACGGGACACCCTGTATAAGTAGGATAGTAAAGTAAGTACTAAATAATACAACAAGTAAGTTTTGGACGACGAAAAGAGCGTCTATGTCTCTTACACCCTGTATATTTTAGTTCCCCGCTTCCCTCACTAAGTCCTGACCCTATTTGATTGCAATCCGATGTCCCGCTACCGACTACGGAGTTTGTTTACGATATGGTTGTTTGCCTGGCAGTGTCAACGTACAACTGGGGTTAGAAATCATTTGATCTAGATCGGTCACATGTCAAGTGGATTTACTGCTGTTTCCATGTTGGCAAACAGCTGTTTTGTGTTGGTTGTTAATAGTTTTCGAGAATTCTTGTTTTAAAGACACTTTTATTAACTTCAACTGTAACTTGAGAAATCTTAGAACTTAAATTATGGCCACTTCTCTGGTTTGCAAAAAGGGTAAAATATTGTACACGTGTTTTTTTTCAGATTAAATTGGTGAATGCATCATGGAAAATCCAAAATGGCGGATCATTTTTTTGCACTCCCACATTCAATTTAGAAATAAGTAAATGCATTAAAGACCAATAAAATAAATCCTTGATCGTCTATTTGTGCCCATTTACTTTACAAGTTTAATTTTGCGGGCAATTAGTTTTATTGCTGCACATACCGCGTCAGTAGACTAGTGGCATTATCTCTCCGTTGCAATAAAGATCATCTTTGTCTTT
Organism: Ochropleura plecta; assembly: GCA_905475445.1. Taxonomy (NCBI): domain Eukaryota; kingdom Metazoa; phylum Arthropoda; class Insecta; order Lepidoptera; family Noctuidae; genus Ochropleura; species Ochropleura plecta. Next base: position 12,743,981 of record FR997739.1, read on the forward strand.
AACGATGTCGATGACTTGAAGATAATTATAATTATTTCTCTTATCCTTCCTTTTTACTGGGAGACCATTGACTGGGGTACTTTCTATCTCGATATTATTAAAATTAAGCTTAGTTGATAAGGTTTTGTTTTCCTAATCAAAGATAGTGTTTTTAGACCTATCGATTTCGAAATAATAAATTCCTTTAAGATAATTATATTGAACTTGAAATTTATTGCAATAACAAAACCAAAATACTTTTATTGTGGGCATAGGTATTAATAAGTGTTACAGTAAATTGCAGTTTCAATATGACCCATCGATAAATTATTAACAAATATTTTAAATAATAATTTCGAAGATTTAAATTCTTAAAGTACATCTGCCTAGCCTTTTCCCAACTATGTTGGGGTCGGCTTCTAGTCTAACCGGATAGCTGAATATCAGTATTTTACATGGAGCGACTGCCTATCTAACCTTCACAATCCAGTTAGTACTGGGTAATACGATACCCCTTGGTAAGACTCAGACTTTCGGAACACTGACTACCTGTAACGACTGTCAAAGATCTACAAATGACAGCCGGGACCAACGGCTTAACGTGCTTTCCGAGGCACGGAGGAAACTCGGTCAGTAACGGGTGGTCACCCATCCATAGACCAACCTAGGCAAGCGCGGCTTAACCTAAAGATTGACCCGAGCGGCTGCTATTATAGCCACGAGCTCTTTCACGAATTCTTAAAGTACAACAATGTCAAAATTCAGAACATATCTATTTAATAATTTAAGAAATCCTGGAATGTGTAATCGTTATTGCAGATGAACTTGATAACACTTTTTATGTATTTTTTTATAATCTTCTATTTTATATATTTTTTTTTATAAACTTGATAACTTTTTTATGAAACAATTGCCGGTGGGAAGTGATAGGTTTGTGCGGTATGAAGAATGTGCAACTATAATTAAATACAATTATTATAAGTGATTAAATAACATTATACCTATAATAGTGATTTTATTGACAGCTTATTTTTATATGCAGATTGATATCGGTGATTCTTACACCCAAATGATTTTTATTCCCGAATTTTATATTATTATTAGTTGTTCTTCAGTGGTTTCATCCACTGCTCAGCTACTCTTATAACTTGATAAATAGATTACGAGCGATTTTCAGACCACATATATACTTTTAAATTTCATAAATCGGTTAAGCCGTTTCGGAGGAGTATGGTAACTAAAATGTGACGCGAATTTTTCAAATAAGATTACATGTGGGATAGGATAGTGCAATCATTAATTTGTTAGTATATAATCATAATATTGGGGTAACAATGAAGAGTGAATTAATTAGGACTTCACAATCACACCGTGTTAGTGACAGCATTTGGTGAAAAGCGATCGAATATAGTTTTTGTAATCACCAAGTAATTGTCAATGTCAATCTCGTCTCCATCGCCGGATTCCTGTCAAAACGTTGAAAATTGTACATTTCTGTGAACGCTGTGGAACAGATATCATGGCTGTGGCTTCAATTTGATAGAATTCAGAATTTGATTGAAACTAGTTTTATCGCTTGCTAGTCAAAGAGATGTTTGAAAAAATTGAATTATAATCGATGGGGTTAACTTTAAAACGATAAACAAAAAAAAAACGTTTAAAATCTATGAATCAAGGATATCAAGGCCCGCATTTACCATAAATCACTAAATGCGTGAGCTCTAAACTTTTTAAAAACAATTTTCTCTCAGATAGCGTCGGATATCATTTTGACACAACGACGTTTAGTGTTAAACAAGTTCTATGATTTATTTTATAGAATAGGTTTCATGATTATTAGAATAAAAATCAGCTTACCTCAAACGTGTTGACACACTGCACTTCAGCCTGAGTCGGGGATCCATACAGCTTCAGTTCTTGAAACGCACCCTGTACCACGAGAATCGTTAGCACTCGACCCAACGCCGATTTCATATCGACTGATAGTTTATCGACCGTTCAGTTTGACCGTTTACACACATCATAATACTGGCACTTTCTCCGGGTTTCGTCTTTTAAATATGGAAGTACGAACAGAAAGAATATTTGAAAAAATGTTACAGGGCGCTGTCCAAAAAAAAATACGCAGTGTTGTGGAGGTTTTAATCTCCACAGTTAATAATGAAAGTAAGTAACACATTTTTGTGGCCTTTTTTAGAAAGACATAAATACTATTTTTTAATTTAGAAGAGATGGAAAAAAGATTAAGCTGAGAATTGCTAATAGTTTAACTTGCATTTTTTTTAAATTAGTATCGAAAATTGTTTTCATTAATAGTTAAATTTCAGAATAACCTAGACAGTAAATATCTGAAGACACATAAAGTAGTGGGTTTTAGACTATTTTAAGAGATAAATCTCTCCAAATGATCATTCAATTATAGGCATACATTTAATTGAAAGGAGATTTCGTGTTCTATTAGTGGAATTCTGATCATAGTTTAGAGGTACCATAAATAGCTTAATACCTTTGAATCGAAATAGAATTCCAAGACGTTAATGAACGATCTACCTATTAGCTGAGTTTGCGGGACCAAATGAATTCTTAGAATTTACTATTGTTTCCTGTTATCTTAAACTTATTATATGTGCAGATAGTGTAAGGTCTTGGGTAGTTCGAAAGAGACACCACGGCCTCGGAACGTAAAGGGCAAAAGAAGAAACATGGGTGGGTTTGTAAATGTATGTGACTTAAAAATGTATGTATGTTAAAATGTAGGTACCTACTGTAAAAGTTTTCAACCTCATTTTTAAATGAATAAGTAGTAAGTAGCTGGCATTATTGAAATTAACACTATTTCGTTTCAAGAATATGTAAAATAATAAAACAGAAAAAAAAAGCGTAATGTTGGTGTTTTATTATGTACACCTCTGTCTAATCCTTCGTGGATAGTGTAGGATACAAGCGCTGTTGCGTAGAAAGAGTCAGCTCGGATAGCTGCCGGGGTTGTGGGTTGTTCGAAAGAGATACCGCGGCCCAGGAACATAAAGGGCGAAAGAAGGAACATGGGTGTGTTTTAGTCAGTACAAGTCTGACATTCCCCCCCGAGAGCGGAGGAAGTTTTTGATGATTTCCCAAAAAAGCTCGGAGAGCTGCAGCATCAATCTTAATGAAAAAAAGAAGTACATACCTAGTCGGTTTTAGGAATATATTATTTAATTTTATTAAAAATACTTCTTAAACTTCAGTCTGGGTCGTATAGTACCCATAAAAATAACTTAGACAATTTTTACAGCTTCAAAACAACTTGTAACTTAAATTATGTTTTCAGTGATACCGCTCAAATAATTTGTGAAAGTCAAACCAATTAATTCTTAATTAGTATGCATCTCAAATTAGTATCAAAAGTTTTAACTACTAATTCAAAATTCTCATTTTACTTTAGATTCTAGAAAATGTTAGGAATACAAATCATCTGTTTGATGAGATCACTTTCAACAACTAGGTGTGTAATTGGCAATTTAAAAAAAAACAAAATTAAATCTTATGGCTGTATAAAGAAAAAATAACCTAATTAACATTTAGTTAAACTGCTTTGCTGCGTTTTGGACACCTTTCTTGTTGCTCCCATACGGACGATTTTACCTACCTACCTTTTGAAATGTTTCGGTACAAAACTCATGCTTTTAGCTTTTAAACTATTTATTTATTTATCTACAAATGAAGCTTGTAAATGTTTTACAGATATCACTTAATGAAACGACCACACTTTTTAAAATTCACAGATCATTAACCTTTCGTAGAACTGAAGAAATAAAAACGCAAACCGGTATGTCAAAGCTGCGTCCACGCATGCACCCGATCGCATGCGCCGCGATGCACTAAATTTAAAACTGAGCCACCTAAAGGATAAGGTTGAACAACCAGTTAAGCTTGGCCTTTATTCTTACTTCGTTTGTTAAAAATAATCTTGAAAACGACAGTTCAGATTTTATTGGTTGTAATTGCAGTAATTGGTTGCTGTAAATTAAGAGATTTATTCAAAAGTGTTGTTTCGGTTTAAAAAATGCTTAGCAACTGTTTTGTCTTACATTTTTTAAAATGTTAATGATTATTTTTTCTTTGACGGCTACTTCTAAAAAATCCTAAATTTTAGGAATTTAAAGATTTTTGTAACACTTTGATTTTAAATTCGACGCAAGGTATCACTCTGATTTCAATTATTTGAAATCAGAGGTTTAAAAGTTCAATTTATTTGATAGGCAACATATTTTATTCTTGAAAGAATACGAACAACTATTTTTAAATTAAAATTCTCTGAATCCGACCGTTGTTTTAGTTTTAAAAATACAAATTAAAAGATATGCAATGTTGCTTAGTAATTATATAAATTTTATCTAATCTAATCTATTAATTGTGGTTTTCTATTTTATTAACTTTGTTATTTTTTAAATAAACAATCAGCGAGTTGAACAGAAAGTCAAAAGTTCTAAAAATAAAACATTTTCTAAAGACGAAACCTTCTTTTGAAAGAAAGCCTCATTTGAAATAAAACTGAATACGCTGGGCACTTTGCCGTCAGCGCCATCTAGGTGCCGAAATTCATTACAGTAGAACTGCAGTCCCCAGTTCTATTCAACTGCATAGCTCTTTGTCGAAGTACTAAGTCCTATTCACGGGTAGCGCGATCTAATTACTGCTGCTTGTCAGAATTGAAGTGTGAAAGGTGGTATTTTGATGTCATGCGATACTATAGCGAGTGTTTGATCTGCTTTGCTGCTATTACCTATATAAACTAGTCAAAACCTTAAAAAATATACTTGTCAATAAAGCTTTTAGAAATAATTGGAAAAAATTAAAGAAATTAAATATGTTTTTTTTATATTAACCTCCTTAAAGAAGGCCCAACTCTTGATCTCAATTTTGTCATGAGGACAGAGATGAAGTCCACAATTGAACATGCTTACCCAAAAGAAGCCTATTAACTTGCAATTAAGTTACATTCCAGCAATACGAACTTAGAAACAAAGACGTAAGGAGTTGGAAGGACGCGGCAAGGAGTTCCACTCTTTGGCTGTGCGCATAAAAAAGAGGCAGTAAAGCACTTCGTGCGAATTTGTGGAACGTGTATGTTTTTTCTTCGCTCGTATTTAGCGTCGCTCGTATATTACCTACTTAGCAGTTTAATTATTTGTCAAAAGCCACTTTGACGTTTATTAAGACTATAAAGCGGACATAAACCATAAACGTATAACCTAACTTCTTTGCTGTCACATTTTTCATAAAATAAAATAAATAGGCACAAAGCAGAGCAGCAAGACGGCACTCGCAATAAACTAGGCTTTAACACACAATAAAGCGGGTAATGTTCAGCACATTTCTTACTCTGAATACTGCATGCGACTTTATACCACATTTCTCGACCACTTTGAGAATAGGTCCCTGGCATTCGTTAGCTAATAGAACATTAAAGCTTTGTGCTAGTAGTTCAGTCTAGATAATTATGGAGTTTGTTGGTGTTAATTAAATGCTTGTAAATTGTCGTCGATCAGAATGAGTTCTTGTTTTGGCATGAAAATGATGTTAGTAATCTAGTGAACTATATTATGTTTCCAGCTTAGGTACGCCGGCTGATTTTGAACTTGGAACGATTTTATGTTTACATGTTCGATATAAGCGCTCTTCATTTGTTCCCGTTCGTCACTCTGAAAGTCGCGTCAGAATCACTCGTGGGATATTCTAAACAACTACTTTCTTTTGTTTTGGTCGTAGTTAATGTCGCAATATCGCGAATTGCGTCTCGTAATAGTTGCTGTCCTAGGATATCACGCCTGTAATCCAAGAAGGGTAAGAAAGAGGTGTAGCCAATAGAGTACATTGACTACCCCTCGTTGTATTTTTATATTCGTAAAGTCCATCCAAAGGTTGTCTGGAAGATATCGCTATTTAGGGATAAGACCGCCATTGTAACCATAGATTTAGCATTTTTTTTGTAAAACAGTTTTATTTCAATTTTGGTGTGCAATGTGTATATTCTATTCTACATCCACATTGCACACGTTATATTCTAATCCCATGTAATAGGGGCGAGCCAATTACCATCAACCGAACACATTACTGAGAAATTCCTTATGGAAAAAAACCCAATTACATTTTGCCCGACCAAGGAATCAAACACGTCATACTCAGCAGTCGCACTTACACCTACTAGACCAACGGGGCAGTCGACAGGATAATTAAATTGTATAGAAATAAGTTCTGCAAAGCGTCGCATCGCAACTAAACCGTAACGGGAAACCTGTACAATAAAAGGACATAAAAATGTCGATGTTCAAAATGTTTTAATTAAAAATACAGCGGGGCCAAAAGTGAGTTTGTCGGACTCACCTCCATTTTCATGATACCAAAAGCCTGGACTGGAAGTAATTCCCGAATGCGACCATTTTATTTTCTGTATTTGTATGGTAGGGTTACCATATTTTTTTCGACGGTTCACATCGGAAAACCGAACGAGAGATCGGATAGCGATGACGCTCAGTCATTGATTGGTACGCATGTTAAGTTTAATTCAGGAAATACGCGCGTAATTCTTTTTTTGAACTTTTTTTTATTTAAATTTCGAATAAATCTGGTAACATTTTTTCCTTAACAAAAAACAGTACCTAACTGTTAAAAAAAAAACAATTTTTGTCGAGATAATCCATTTGATATTAAAAAAAATGTTCATTAGTTACTTTATTATTTCTCACGTCATTTTTGGGTTCAAGCAGGTTTGGGTACCTACTCAACAATGAACAAGTCTGGAATTCATTAATTTTACAAAATATTTCAGCCACCAAGCCGATCCTACAAGCCCCATTATTACCTAAGGTCAAAACGTTAACCCTTTTATCGCATATTCGGCTTTTAATGAAAAACGACCCTGCTGGTCAATTCAACCCTGACGATAGAACACCCCGCATAAATGACCAATGGCCCTGCCACGCAAAAATAACGCTAATTTCTACAACACCATGATTTATTAGAGCTTAAACGCATTTAGGACACCCTGTGGAAAATCACACAATAGGCAGGCAGTGTAAATAAAATTGATAGCCTCACGTGAGAACATTTTCTAGTTGAAAAATGTATTTTTAACTTAGAATGACGCAGGTGAAAATTCATTAAAAAAAAACATCTTTGATTTATGAAGCTCAACATAAATACTAACATAAATGTTGGAAATGTAATCTCACTTTTGGCACGTTTTGCGTTATGTCTGCAATGAACATTAAGGTGCTTTTGAGTTCATATATCATTGCAAATATTTTCAGTAAATAATGGACTCTAGGACTCACCGAACTAGACGTATTTTTGTACTTTGTTTTTATTTTGGAAACTGTTAATGTTTTATTGAGATGTCGTAATAATAAATGACAAATGATGTTTATCCATCCAGCCGCTAAATCTCTTTCGAACATCCCACGACCCTGCCAGGGTCTGTTTTATTTTGGATAAACTTTAGAAAGTACATCTGATTTGAAAGAGTCACATTAGTACTTGCACAGATTTGAACTCACAACTACATGCACACAGTAGGTATGCGTATGATGGCCCAGAGGTGAAGCACCACGCCTCTCATGCATGAGTTTCTTCATCTGCCTAGCCTTTTCCCAACTATGTTGGGGTCGGCTTCTAGTCTTACCGGTTTCAGCTGACTACCAGTATTTTATAGTAGCTGGCACCCGCGGCTTCGCCCGCGTGATATCGATAAAAAAAGTATCCTATGTACGGATCTTGATGAAATTGGGCAAAGAAGTAGATTATAGTCTGGAATAACGACTATAATCTACCTCTTTGCCCAATTTCATCAAGATCCGTTCAGATCCGTTCTGCCACTTTGACGTGATAGAGTAACAAACATCCAAACATTCATACATCCATACATCCATCCATCCTCACAAACATTCGCTTTTATAATATTAGTAAGATAGAACGACTGTCTATCAGAGCTCCACAACCCATTTAACACACATACCTATCTACTTGATTTATTTTTACTTCAAAAATAACACGACAACCAAAATTCTTATTAGACATTATATTCCTTCTTTTGAACAATATTTTTTACAAGAACATGTTCAATAAACCGCTATCTACTTACTATCGCGTCTATACTACCAAGTACATCTAAAAAAACCACCATTATCAATGTACCGTGGGCCTTGAGAGACCTCGCCAACCCACAAGAGCCCTTCTTGTTAACAGCCTCCAACTTTTTCTACCACATATAGCTAGCTACAAATTGTTATGGCCAGTATGTAGCGCACGATAACGCGTAGTTACTTCAAACTAGGCTATTCGGGTATGCGAGACAATCCCCAGTAATGACAACTTCGCATCCTCTAGTTTGTATTAAGAATATGTATCATAAAGGCCTAGGATAGGCCTACAAATCATAGAACGTATTTGTGGTACTTTTGGGATGAGTGGCGAAGTTAGAATTCTGAGAATTTAAATGGGCTCTTACATCGGACTGAAACGTAATTGACTGCGTGGGTGTCTATTCCATACTAGTTTACGCCCTCGACTTCGCCCGCAAATATTTTGGTAAGTATTTTATCCCACGGGATCGTAATACCAGCAGTTTTTGAGTAACAAACATCCAGACATCTATAAATCCTGACAAACTTTCGCATTTATAATAATAAAGTAGGATATGATGGTTTCAAAAGGTTTGACAGATAATTTTATCAATTGTGTTTGCAGAGCAGTGCTTGATGACTCTTCAGTCGCCTCAGATTGCTGTATCATCGAATTATGAGAGTGAGGGAAGAAAGCGTACAATTTTATCTGCGCACTCCCGTTTTCCTAGTTTTTTTCTGGACCACGGGGGTGCACGTGCACGGCCACGGAAGGAAGAATACTTTATGTCAATGGATTAACACCTGAATGCGGAGAAAAGCGTAAGTGCAAAACTTTCAGCCAACGATACAACAAACAGCCGTCGTTGCGAGTTGTTCGAAAGATATACCGCGACCCCAAAACACAAAGGGTAAAAGGAGGAACATGGATGAGTTTTAGTCAATAAAAGCTCACTCCCGCACCGCTCAGAGCGGGAGAAGTTGTTCATTGATCTCCCATCCGAATTAAAAGGTGCGTAACAACTTAAAATTAAGCAACAACATGCTCAGGGCATCTTCTACAGGGTACAAATCTTGGCTAAGGGCATCGCTGGAGGAAGAGATTCTTCCAATTCCACCCACCTATTTGTTTACAGTTCAAAAAGCTAAACGCGATAACACTAAACGCCTTTGTTGGACTACACCTTCTGGGAAAAACGTTATATTGTCATGATGAATGTATTCGTCGCTCGGGTGAAATATGTTTTGAAGTATATTCTCTGACACTTGGATATCCTGAATAGCGTGGGTAGTTCATATTAAAGTCCTGAACTTCAAAGTAAGGTTGGAATCGTGTAGTATATTTGAAAATGGTAAGCGATATTCACGATAAGATTAAACTGCTGCTGCAGCATTAATATCGGTACTGTCAACACTTTTCTTTGTTATAATTCTTGAGGGCAAAATCCCCGCTTGCAACAAAATTAAAAAAAAAACTATTTTATTCTATTCTATTCAGAACTCTATGGCTGGCACTAAGATGTTCGAACCCAGGTCCTTTTGCAACAGTCGGGACAATCATTTTCAATCGTTCAGCCCTAATTTTGTTTAGCTATATGTGATGCCAACAGGCTGAAATCTTTATCTAAATCGCTTCCTGGTTTTAAAGAAAATGCGTTCAGCCCCACATTTAAACAAACTCAGGTAGTTGTACCCCTCAATATTTCAAGGATCTAAAATCCCATTAACTCGCTCGGAACACGTGAGGGATGAACGAAAGAAAGGACAAGATTGAATAGGCTATCTTTTCTCAACCATTTGCAAAGACATGCGAATGCCATTAATTTTATACCTCGTCGGCACTTTAGGAGTGTCACGTCACAGGTAGCCAATAAATTTGGAGCCATAAATCTTTTTTAACACTAAACTGAGACAGGTCAAAGTAATTTGGTGAAATGTAATAACGTTGTAACGTAAAAGTGCGGTCATTTCGGTAGGAGCCGGTTTTACGGAAGGCTTTTCCGGTTCAGATTGTACCGATTTATCGCAACTATCGCCGTTTTACGGTTTAATGGAACTTAACTATTATTAGGAGGAAATAACTTATTGTTAGGTAATTAGGTGCTAATTGCCTCAGCTGTATTAAGAATAAAATTAATTACGTTTATAAAAATCAGTATCTATTTCAAAAGAATATTTACAAATGTTCAAAAGGATTGAGTTTCATTAGGTAATTTATTAAGTTATTCGTCAATGTCAATTTTTGATATTGATTGACAACACAATTGGTGCAGTGGCTGAGCGATCGTGAGCTGCGCTGCGTGTCACGGATTCGATCCCCGCACGGAACAAATATTTGTATGGCCTACAGATAGTTGTTCCGGGCCTGGCTGTTTGTGTAAATGTTTGTAAACGCACCCACGATACAGGAGGAATTCCTAGTGTGGGGCAAAGTTATATAAAAAAAAAGTTATGTTGCAATAAATGCCACAAACAGCTTGTTTTTTTTTTCTTAAAATACGTTCCGAGGGAATTTGTTTGGTTATCAATAGTTAATGTAAACTCTTAAAATAAACTATAAAAATCACATTTCAATACCAACATTTTCCTTCAGCATCGTCAACTTCAAAAGGTTTCTTTTTAATTTCATAGAAACTCATATTCGTACTTATCGATGCTAAAACGCATAGTTGTTATTAAACTACTTAATTTTCTTTCAACTTCTTTACTTACGTGACCAACTTCCACGATCTGAGGGGTCGACGTTTGACTATACTTCTCAGCTAACGCGTAGTGATGTACCTTCTTCTTATCCAACAGTCCGAGAGTCGATACCACGGCCAACACTATGCCCATAGCCACTAGCAAGAACAGCGAGCATATACAACACTTTGATTTTCTCGACACTACCATCGCCATTTTTTAACAAGTTTAAAGCACTCTTTTATTACAAGTTTCTTTGGCACGAATCAGTCTTTTATTTTGTTACACTATGTCGTTTCACTTATATTATGTACACTTAACTAAATATTCTTATGAGTGAGAACTATATTCTGTTTAGTGTGAAATGGCGATAAAGGCAGAAACTTCAAAAACAAAAGACAACCGAACGTTCAGAGGTAAACATTGAATTGAAAACGCGCCTTCATCTTATGAAAATGCGTAGGATGACGCCTGTTTAGTCTACTACTACACATTGAATTTAGAAACCTACAAGCAATTAGCAAAATATCATGAGAGTTTAAAACAACAGTACCTGATGTTAAAGGTTATCTAATACGAACATGAAGGGTTGTTAGTAGAAAATATTTTAGTTTATAAAAAAATTAAAACCCACTTTCTAATCTTTTTCAGCAAACTCTTTTATTTTGATACCTATGTATCATTTGAATGCATGCATTGTCACCATGAATAAAATTGTCATCCAAACTAAACATATGTACAAACTAATATACTTAACGTATCCAAAATATCAGCTCATTCGAAAACCGGTAAGTGGATCATAATTTACATCTAAGGTTTTTGCTAAACCTAGGCGAAGCTTAAAAAGTGTGTTAAAATAAACTGTGTGGTAAACTTCGAACGACTATACAAGACATGAATTATCGATTCATCTGTAAAATTGTTTTCTTAATTCTATCGATCTATCGATCCGAAACTATCTTATTGGTCTAGCAGTTGCGCTGCTAAGAAAGGTCCTGGGTACGATAACCGGGTCGAAAATATTTTATTGGATTTTTCCATCAACAATTTCTCAGTCGCAGCCGAGGAGTCTGATTTGTTATCCACAATTGGCAAAATGTGGATGTGTTGATGTGTTTTTTTTTCGCCCTCACTTTTGACATTGCAGAAAAGGTAAAGTGGGAGTGGACTGGCCAAGTCTGTCGTATGCCAAATGAGCTGTGAGCTTGAACAACTACTTTATGGTGACCACATATAGAAGGCAAGAAGGCGACTCAGCTGGCCTCGTAAAAGATGGCGGGACCAGCTGGACAGAAAGTTCAGTGGCCTGTATTATTCCTGGATCGAAAACAATGGAAGACATGGGCCTTTGTCCAGCCGTAGGATAATGTAGGCTAACAGGAACAGCAACACTTTATATTGTCATAAAGATGTTTAAAATTAAAACCTACAAACTGGGCCTAAATACTTGAACATTTCACCCTCCGGTACAAAGCAAGATACTTCAAATTTCTTCGGCCTCGCTCTTCAAAGCTTATTAGAAGTTTTAAGCATTGAAAAATTCCGATATTTGTAGTACGAGAGGTTTGCGTACAATTTCACTGAATTGTACGCAAACCTCTCGTACTACAAATATCGGAATTTTGCAATATACGTTCGCAGTTTATTGGAAATCAATGTTTAGTTATCATTAAAAAACGCGGTGAAGATTCAATTATCCAATTGTTTTTTTGGTTGAATTGTTTGTAACAAACAAAATCAGTATCATCTTTTAATGGATAAATATGTTTGTGTGAGTTTAAATGTTCGTAAACGCACCCACGATACAGGAGAAATTGCTAGTGTGGGGTAACGTTTTTTTTTTAAATCTGACCCGAAAAATATGACTTTGTTAAATACTATGTAGTGATTGACAATGATTATTCGACAGATTTGCACATTTTTTTGCACATTAGTTTTTAGTTTTTCATGTATTTACCTAAGCTTACATCAAAGTAATTTATATTAGTTCATGTGCTGTTTACTTTAAACAATTGTTGAACTGTTTAAAATTTAAGAGAAATGTCAAGTTTATTTAAAGTGGTCAGTGTAAACAAATGGTGGTAGACCAAAAATCCGGCCTAGAGCGACTCAGACTCTCGCATCGAGGGTTCCGGACAAACTTGCGACATAAACGGCCATATATTTTGACTACGTAGGCTTAAAGCGTTATTTTTTCACAGCACAAAGGGACTACGAATTTGAGTTTACGGTTTTAATTTCAACTTGATTCACTCACGCGTTTCCGAGATAAAGGGTCTTGACAAACAACGGCACGGTTCGCGCAGTGGCTGAGCGATCGACCGCTGCGCTACGTGTCGCGGGTTCGATACTTCGATTCCCGCACGGAACAAATATTTGTATAACCTGCAGATAGTTGTCTCGGGTCTGGCTCTTTGTGTATGTGAGTTTAAATGTTTGTAAACGCACCCACGATACAGGAGAAATTCCTAAGTAGTGCGGGGCAACGTTTTTTTAAAAGAAAAAAAAAACAGCGTACAGAAGGACAATAAAGTGATCCAATTAGGGTTCGGGTTTTCCTTTTGAGGTGCGGAACCTTAAAAATACATAAAAATACCCTGGATTAATACACAAGCAATTTTTATCATCCCGGTCTACGTGGGTAAAACCGCGGGGCGCTACTAGTCTGTTATAAACCTAAATACGATCTACTCAACTAAATCTAGATTAATTACGCCAGATCAATGCATTACTGGCATTCCTGCTTTGAGCGTGCTAATTCTCTCGTTAATCCATTCAAAATACATAAGCTAGATGTGCTAGGAAGCGGATTACGACCTTACCTCACCTTCGGAAGGATTGGAATCGTGCAATTGGTTTGTCTCTAATACTTGGTTCGACTGTGCCGAAAAAACTGTACCGGTAGGTACATATCAAATCTATTTCTCGTTTCATAATCTATCTATCGGTATCTCTATAATCTATTTTATACGAATATTAAAAAGTGGAAAGATTTGTTTGTATCGAATGCTCTATAACTACTGGACCGATTTCAACCATTTTTTCACTAATAGGAAGCTTCATTATCAGGAAGTAACATAGGCTTTACAACATCACGCTACTACCCACGGGAGCGGGGCAGCAACTAAAGATGCGGGTGAAACCGTGCAAGACAGCTAGTATTATTTATAACTAGCTGGCGCTCGCGGCTTCGCCCGCGTGATATAAAAAAAGTATTTTGTGTTATTCCAGACCAAAATCTACCTCTTTGCCAAATTTCATCAAGATTTCACGTGACAGAGTAACAAACATCCATACATCCATACATCCATCCATACTTCCTCACAAACATTTGCATGTATAATATTAGTAAGATAAGATATAGGAAAGATTTTATAATGATTTAATTTCTGTCTTTGCTGATTAATAATAAAGAGACTGTCTCGTTAGTTTAGTATTATTGAGTTTTTCCATCAGGGATTTTTTTGAAACAGTAAGTTCTCAATCTGTGCCCGATTAATGGCAATATAGGAGGCACCCTATTCCAAGGGAATAAGAACTGACGAAATGTGGATGGCCACAGGTACACCTCTGCGTAGCCTTTGGGGATAACAGGCACGATGTTATGTTATGTAATCTAGAGATGCTGCGGCAAATCATAGAACCGAAAATATGTGGCTTTCTTTTACTCACTTTGATTTAAATCGTGATCACGCAGATTTGAAAACTAAACTAAATTACTCTAGAAATCACTAAAAAATAATTTTAGTCCTGTCAAACGACGTTTAATATTCTGAAATTGATTGAAGTGAGACAACTTATTTATATTACATCTTGACAGCATTAATGATAGTTTAGTTACTGAATTTAGAGAAAATCGCTATCTCACTATTCTGATATTGACGTTTTTCACCAAAAAATTGTTTGTCATGTGGATATAACAACTAAATTGGCAATTAAAGATAGCCCGATTTAGTTTGACAACCACTATTTTCACAACAAAAACTACTATATCGCGGTTAAAATTGTGTGAAATAAAATTAGACATGTTTAAACCAGGTACCTATGTTATTCCAATCTTAGTCTAGTTCGTTTGGTTCATCAGAATCGCCACCAAATTCTCTGTATTGCCATCCTTCACTGCAAACACAAAGTTGATCAAGGCAACACTATACAAACTGTCTCAACACAATTAATGTTCTATTTCAGACTTCAAGTCCTTGACAGCTATTCAGACAGAGCGGTCTACAAAGCCATTCAAGCTGCCTGCACTTCACTGTCAAAGCTGGAATCAATGCTTGGGAGATGAATGAAAATGGGATGGTAAGGGAGTTAGGTTTGACATGGGTAAGCAAGTATCATTAGAGTGTTAAGAACGGACTCGTATAGTTGTGGCTATGATTGACTAATATAGGATTTAACAATTGCGATTTATAGTGGCAAAGTAGCTAATAGACACTGCTATTTTATTTACCAAAAATAAGTCCTTTTGAATCTAATATCTAGTGATAACGGTCGTCCAATATAAATACAGCTTAAAGTTTTGTATTTTATCTAAATCTATACATTGCGCCTGTAATTCCCTAATGGTTATGTGTAGGGGTATTGTAGCAGAGAAGTAAGGCAGACTCTAGAGGTTGAATTAATTAATTTACAAAGCTTAACTAAGGATAAAACAAAATCTTATTGGCTACAAATCCTAAACCTTAACCAGTAAGTACAGGGATGAAAATTAAAAACTAACTTTACCCACTGACTATAATTATTTAAACGATTTATAATCAACCAATTACAAGAGTTGTATTTGGTCCAATCAACTATGCGCTGTGATGTAGCTTGGTCGGGACAGTATCGCATTGCACGTACACTTGACACACTTGAGAATAGTACTTGAAGACCCACATATGTTTAGGTGAGTCCCAAAATTATAATAAGGAGCGAGCCTTTTGCTATCAACCGGGAACAAATCCAGACTTCAGTGTTGCATTAATTGGATTATTATGATCGTAATTATTCACCTTACGTTTGCCAAATACCATCTTAGTAAGCCTTAGATGGCTGAGAGCATTCTAAAGTTTAAGAAAGTTGCAAGTTAAAAATTCCTTTTGTTATTTATCCAAAAAATTAATTACAAGTCTCGTTTATTTTCCTACCCACCTGAATCTCAATTTATTTTTCAATTAACGTTTTTCAGTAATAATGGCCCATTAAATTCTAAATTAAGTTCGGTTATTCGACACCGACGACTTCGCTCAAAATAGCCAAGCGCCTACTAAAATGTGAAAGGCAATTTAGTATTCCATCAGTGTTACATAGATAAAGTGTAAGGCGCTTAGCCGTTGTTTTAACGCTGCATAACAAATTGACAACAGAGTTTAATATTCAATTTGCTGTCTTGACCCGAATTTGATACCTAGTTGACGTTAAGCTGTTGTAGTGTGTTACTGAACTAGGCTGGGGTTTTAGTTGGTGTTTCATTGTGTCACCCTATATAAAAGTTGTATACTGTTATTCTTGTAATTTATTTGGTGTAGGTACATAGATAATAAAGAATATTCTATCCATCTCCATATCTATAGAATATCCATTCTATCTATCTTCATTCAAGCTCAAGATGAGAAATTGAAGATAATAATAGATATAGCTTTTTTTGGGGTGGGAAATCTTCAAATAACTTCCCCCGCTCCGCGTCAGACTTTTACTGACTAAAACCCACCCATGTTCCTTCTATTGCCCTTTACGTTCCGGGGCCGTGGTATCTCTTTCGAACAGCCCGCAAACCCGGTAGGCGGAGGCCCTGGCAAGCCCCTCTAAATAGATATAGCTTTAGAGAATATTGAGAAATCAAGTCACAGCTTTTCTATCCGATAGAACGAGTTGTGACAAAGAAACGTATGTGTTATCAAGCTATCATTAAAAATACGTAAAGTACGGCAAGTATTAAAATACGTACTGTCAACAAAAGAAATGAGAAGCCAGCCTTGTCATATACTTAGTTCAAGTTTTCTTATAAACCGATTGACGTTTTTGATTTATTCTTTGAATTAAAATTCAATTTATTTATTTAACTGTTAGTTTTCTATCAAATAAAATGATTTTAATTGAAATTAAAACTGTATCTGACGAGCCTGCTTGCTTATCATTTTTCTTGACTGTACCTAACTAGCTGCTAACTTAGTGTATACTATAGGGTTGACGGATCTGTGTGTTAAAAACCCCTAACAAATAAAGGAAAAAAAAAGTATAGCTAAGTATGTTTTAACTGTTCCAGGAAGTACCAATTTTTCTTCTCTTATTTGTAAAATCTGTGCCAATCTTTAATCTTCACGATCTGCGACTGTAAGTAATCGAATTCTTATCGTACGACGCGGTTTGAAATCGAGCGAAATTAATAAAGGAATGGTTCTTTTATTTATTATTTTATTTTTTACTAACTGTACCCAGCTTCTTGGTTAAGAAATAAAAATGTTGGCCGATTCTCAGACCTACCGAATATACACACAAAATTTCATACAAATCGGTCCAGCCGTTACGGAGGACTTTGGTAACAAACCCCGCGACACATACATATATGTATAAATATACATACATAAAGTATTATTATATTTTATATTGTATTTATGATATGATATTACATTAAAATACCAAGAATAAATGGCTGTTAAAGATATGACCAGCTTCAACATACATTATGGCAACACGTTGACATAATTATGAACAATGCCTTTGTCAGTAGCAAAAGCCTAAGACTACCCACTGACCGAAAATCGAAAAACCTTTAAGACTTTAATCTACCTCTGTGCAAAATTTCATCACGATCCGCTCAGCCGTTTTGACGTGAAAGAGTAACAAATATCCATACATCCATCCTTACAAACATTCGCATTTATAATATTAGTAAAGTGGGATTCTAATGACACTTTTCAATTATGTGATTACCAAAACTATCTTACACAACAGACACCTTGACTCAATGATCATTCTTGGCATGATATAATAGGCAAACTAGTGCACCAGTTATCACGAAAGTAAGATATCAACATCCTTCACTTACATTATGCTACTTCGTAAAAATTGAAAGGAACTATAATACTCAACACATACACAACACTTTCTTCCCTCATCTCACACTACACCTCCTCACTCACACCCATAGTAGTAGACCCCTCAGAATTGAAGCATTCTTTGCCGCTTAATACACATTATCAGTCACACCCTCATAATCTCTTATCTTTCGATTATATATTTATCCTCTAGAGACGAAAGAGACTTAACCCCACGACACAGGGTATCCTAGTGTGGGGTTCAGTGTCATTTAAATAATGTATGTACTTTATTTTGTAGAACAATAAATAATTAAAAAAAGATCTTCCCACCCACATACGTTTGTTCTTAAGTGGTATTTCAGTCTGTTCAACGGTTTTATTACGCAGGTATCGATACATTAAAAGTATCGTGACCCCAATTCACGAGATTTGGCGAAGTGATTGATCTGCACTCAACGATTGACGCATTTGTGACTATTTTAAGACTAACTGGAGTAAAGAGAGTGAATTGGAAAGAAGGCAGGTGGGTGGGAGAGGTTAAGTCAAACATTTTAGGATTCTTGAAGGCTGTGAATGACGTTGAGAAGATCACAAATCAATGAAAAGTAGATAATTACCTACTTAATATTATGTACTTATTTAATAATTTATGTACACGCAGGAAAAAACACAAGAAAATAAAAAAAAACAGAGTACAAAGGCACAGCTTATTTCACAAGAAATTTCTACCAGCAGAACTGCGAAAGGAAATATGAAGAAAAGAAACGTAGACAGTAGTATGTGAGAATAGAAACAGAATAGTATATAAAAGATGAATTATTAGTTTTATTTTTTTATTTAAGGACAACCAACAAGACATATTATACCAACTTACATGTTAAAGCTCATATTTGACTACATTTTGTGGTGTTGCCTTAATTCAATGCTGCTACGGCATGCACTAAACATAGGAATAGGAAATACAGTTTAAAATAGATTGTAAATATTTAAATAGATTTTCATTCCCCATAAAAATTTGAGACACTATTTCAATACGTGCCATTTGGGACTGGTAAATTAGCCTTCAGTCTAGTCACTTCTGCACTAGTTGAATAACTTGTTCATACAGAATGATTTTTTAAAGACGGCGCAGTATGAGCCTACTTATGAGCTGCAGAAAACTCTACAACGAACTCAAAAATCCACCCTATTACTTTAATTGGAAATTATTTTGAAACTATTCCTTTTTTAAATTTGTAAAAAAAAACAAAGATACTGGTGAATCTACCGCTCTTGCTGCTGACCTCACTCGCAGTAAAAACAAATGAGTGGGATCGATAATTTAGGTCATTTTAAAATACCTCCTTTTATAGAGCGTGGCGTTCACAGAGGGAACGTCTTATGTCTAATTATGTTTTGGGATATTTGGAGCAAATTACTATTATAAATTTAGACGATATGGTTGGAGCAGTGGTTAAGCGTTTGACGTCTGCTCAACGTGTCACGGGTTCGATCCCCGCACGGAGAAAATATTTGTACGGCCTAAGCACAGTTGTGCCGGGTCTGGCTGTTTGTGTATGTGAGTTTAAATGTTTGCAAACGCACCCACGATAGATTGCGTAGAGTAATCATTGTCGTATTGCTCTTTGACGGGACAAGAAGCATGTTATTAGAAAATAAATCAAAAGTGAAAAATGTAAGCTTATGAACCACAGAAAGTTCTGCGTCTAATTATTAAGACAGTAACTTCAAGCCAAACTAGTTCCCAAGCACTCACACACACACTTAAAGTCGGAAATACTATGAAATGTTGTTTTTCTTCCCGTTGACGTCTTCTTTTCAAAAGAAAATCACAAAGCACCGCGCGTGTCGAAATTGTTGACAGATTAAGCCAAAATAGATTGGATTTTACCTGTTTGATATTAAGGTAAAATAAATATAGAATCCTGTCATAACGTCGAGAAATCAAATCATGTTGACTTTATTTTTTTTCATGAAAAGAACCAAAGAAATCATGTTGGCTCTTTCAAGTAAAATAAATAATTCAGGTTATCATTGTAAAGAAATTGGTTGGTACCAAAGATTAAAATTTTATATCTGTTTAAAAGAAATAGGTAAGTTTCCATAATAGAGAAAAAAAACTATAGAATAACACTTGCCTTCTCTGAACACTCAATTGATTTTTGGCATATTAGATTTTTACGGGAAAAACCTTATTTGATACCAAGTAAGACTCACAAATATGAAGTTTTAAGTAAAAAAGTTTAAAGAACGTTATCTTAATCTCACCAACGGTTTACTGAAACCTTAACGCCAGGAAGATACTAATAATGAGTCTATTACACTTAAAAGAGACGATGTCCCAGCTCAACTGTAAAGACACAACTTGTAAGATAATTTTATAGACTGATTATGGTGATATTACAAGGTAATTTACACTTTTTAATACAGAAGATTACTAAATTATTTACTAACGCTTCTAACAAACTGACACTCAATCTAAACCAAAACCATATCAAACAGGAAATAAAACCGTCAAAAAAGTCTAAGATTCTACCTTCAAAAACACTTCACAGAAAAAAAAAAAACTAAATTTGAATGAGTTCGAAAATTCGGCAGCGCGTAACTTCGTTCGGAATCCGCGTGCACGCGGGCCGGCTTCGCTCTCTTGTTACTGAAATCTTGGAGCATCAGCTGTTCACATCGATACCGATGGCGTCGTCTCGTCTCCCAATCTGACCTCGTTGTCTGGAAGCCTAGTTTCCGCAACCGAAGAATTGTATGGCGCTTGTTATGTAAGAAGTCGACTGTTAAGACTACTGCGATTATAGATTTGTAAGAAATGGACCATAGCAAACTATTAAGTTATTTAAAATACTTGGTCATTTAGGGACAATTTAGGTTGCGGTGTAAGTAAAGGTGATAACACCAATTGATTTTGAACTCTATTTGTATCACGTAACATACAAATTTGACATTTAGAGGCAATTCATCAAGGGTAAATTGACTTCTCAACAATTGTCAATCATCCTCAAACATGCTCGCGATATCGGTTGACATGCCACAATATCACCTTCGCCCAAAATGTGTATGAATTCATAGGCTAAGAAGATGTTGTCAAGGAGAAGTATTTTTAAAGAATTGGAATTTAATAACAATTGGGTGTGTTTGTGAAATATTGTTTGCAGTTCATAATGATGCTACAACCTGTGGAAAAGTAAATGCACTTTCCAAAACATTAAGCGGCATCTGGGTAGCGTTATTCTCAAGTTTTTGTTATAGAGCTTCTGTGATGTAGAAATGTTTAAACTATATTAAGTAGCTGAACATTTATTCAGGCGAGTATGCAAATACAGGAGTCATATTTTTATGAGATCTACTTGAGTACTTCGCAATTGTATGGAATTCAATAACAGAGGCGCCTGTTTGTCTCACTTTATTTGCAGGACAGCCCATAACTCATGCTCCATTAACTCAGATTCATCATACTCCCAGCCGGAAAACAGTGGAACTGTACATGACAGTAGAATAAGTTTGTTATCCACTTATCATGGTTTAAACTTAGTAGACACTTAAAATACAGGTGTCTTTAGTAGACACTAAAAATACAGGTGTCTATCCAATGCCTTATTTTTCAATAAAAGTCAGTTCAGCTTAACTTCCATTCTTTCATGATTCTACAAAATATAGCAAAAACAAAGTGCGACAAAGCAAATTTCTGTTTTTAATTAAGTGTAATCTTTGGAACATATACCTGAAATATTACTAAGGCTTATTTCGAGATGACAGCGGTAGACGCTTAGTTTATTGAACTTAACGTTAGACTAGTCTCATTTTATAGCAATATAGACCCAATAAGAAGGTACAAGGCTTGTGTGAGATTTGTAGTGTATATTGGAGACAATATATTGGGGCTCCGTGACAATTGTGGTAGCAGTTTTCATTGGGTTAGACTTGAAGTCAACCCCAAGGTAGATGTGAATGAAGCTGATGCTGGCTTAAAAAATATTTTGAAACGATTTACTTTGATTGTTTCTTTACATAAAAGTCTTTTCAATGTCACAACGCCAATGCTTTTAATTGTTTTCAAATCGTCATTGTCTTTCAATCCTTTTCCCAACTAAATTGAAGTCAGATGCCCCTCTTTTACTCTAATAAGATGCAGTAAATCAGCAAAAAGTCTTTAAAATGCATCATTAGGCATTTTAAAGACTTTTTTGACATTGAAAGACTTTCATATACAGAAACAATCAAAGTAAATCTAGTAAGCAAAGAAATAAAAATATATTAAAACCAACAAGAATAGAGTAATAACAAAAAATAAAAAGAAAATGAAAGAGGGATCAAAATAAAGAGAACAAGTAATATCACGGGTTGCTATGTACTAAATGAAATATCTAACATACAAGAATTTTCAACATTGAAGTTAAGCTTTGAAGCTTGTTTCAATATTTTTCCATCAACCGAGACTGATTACCTAAAGGCTTTATTTAAATAATACACGAACAGCAAGATGATATACGAAAAGAAAAGAAGGCAAAGAATATCAATCTTGTACTTTTCTTAACTGTTTTCTCTGTTCTATGAAGCATAACGGACGATAATGGTGGCGCCACGATGTCTTTCGTGCCGATATCACTCAAATGTCATGTTAACAGTACAGGTTCTTGGCTGATAATAAACCTATTTATAGTATCGTCTGTTATTATTACATTGCGTAAAGCTCCAAAAAAAGGTTGGTTGGTTAAAGTCATATTTCGTTTAGGCTGATTCTGTTTGCTATATTTTTATCTTTGATAGGTTTACTTATTACATATTGTCCATTATGTTTTTTTCCGTTAACGAGACTCTCCATGATAGCTTTTGCTACACAGCAAAATTTTTGAAAAATCTTAAAAGTTTAATTTTACGCACTTTTCGGTTTCAAATTAAGCTTTAATTTTGCATAAATGTATTAGTTTGCATGGCAAAACATGTTTGGCTAAGTGACGTCATTATAAATGCAATCTGGCAGACTCCCAAAGATGGCGGACTTGTTATTTTTTTATGCAATCCCAAGTTGAGGGTAACAAATAAAAAAGATTTGTGAAAGAAAAAATTGAAATTAAATTAAATCACTACATATTATTCGCGTCTTTTTTTATTTTTTTAAAAACTATTATACCTATAATTTTGTTTGTTTTTCATTTAAATTTAAGCCAATAGTAGCGCCATTTACAAACATTGCTTCCGTTTGCATTTGTTTACAGATTATTACAAATGCTTTAGCTTCCTTTATTTACTTTACATCTTAAAATTACATTTTTAAATATTTCTTAGAAAATAAATAGAAAAACATTTAAAAATATTGATACAGGTATTTCAAATGCTTTAGCTTATCATCGTATTGTATGTTTTTCATTTGTGTTAAAATCGATACTAGCGCCATCTATCATCTACAAACATGATTTCTGTTCCCATTTGTTTACAAATTGTTACGAATGCTCTAGATTATTTTAAAACGATGTTTTATCTAAACGAATTATTGAAAACTAATGTAGCCTCACTCAAAGTCAACTACAAGACAAGAATTAACTCTTAACACATAAATCTTTAACTAAAAGCTGTAAATGTTAGTGATGTAACTTTGGTTTATTGTTATTTTTCTCGCATCCCCCGCACTACGGCGACTAGTCAATAGTCCAGGCGCCTCTCAGTCTGCAAAACTGACCCAGTTATCTCGGAATACCGCAGTGAGCCGACTACCCGCTAAACGGCGTTTTTACATCGCCCCTAGAGTACACTCATGTTTATTTATCTGCCGCAAATTTAAACTTCCAAAGTGAGATACTGTTTTTTTGCCATAAAACGGTAGTAACGTAAGTTAACGTTGTAAAGTTTTATTTGTTTTAATTTAGTTTCTGGTGTTAAACATGTGTTCTTTTTTATTGTTCTTAGAATATGACTAATACTAGGCATTACCTAAACGAATGCTTAAATAGAAGTACACTGTTGAATTTTAACCGTTATTAATTATTTGGCATTCATTAAGGCGTCGCTTAGTTTAGTGACAACGAGTATTTCATAAACCTCAGAAACTGTTAAGCAACAATAATATTCACGTTATTAATAAAGTAGATCGAAAATAATACCTATATTAATCTCTACGACAACCCTTCAAACGTTGGACTACAAACTATTTTAGGCACAAATCGATAGTCAATTCCATTGGAATGGATGAATTCAAGGATTGGCTATTCATTGCTTTTGTTTTATTCAAACACTATATTAAAAAAGGTTATCAACCTAAAAAATAATACTTTTCCTCAAAAAGTTTAATTTATAACTAACTTGTATAACAACAAACATTAACAACTGACATAAAGTTTATAGGTTATTAACACTTGACAGTAACATAATGAAAATTTTGCCGCCATTATTAAATCCACAAATTCGGAAACTGGCTTACATAAACGCGGCTAATTAATGCACTCCTAATTTGAAATTCAAAATACGTTCATAGCTGTCATTTCATCGCGAGCCACGTGACCATCATGGCGGACGCACCGGCGTGTCACGCGCATTGGGTTAACGTCACTTCACGTCACTCACGTCACTGTCACGTCGATATGACACGTGGGCTATGACACTATAACTATGTATACTACGTGCGCGCCCCGCAACCGACCGATCTAGACTGAGATGTAATCCACTTCTCTCGCTATACACTTGCCAAAATATACGTGAAGGATAAAAACACCATTGTATCACAAACTACGGTACATTAAATTAGGACGAAGTTCGAACGAGGATGGACTTGTTAAGGTAACAAGTTTTGTGCGTTGTCTCTATTTCTGTCGGGATAAGTATCTAGTTGGGTTGATTATGTGCCGAACTGCCCAACTGCCGAAGATGCGGTTGTGGCGTGTCCGATAATAGAATAAACTATCTTTAGGTGGAGGCAGATCTTTTATCCTTTTGCCAAACTCTGTTATGTAAACAAACTACTTAGTGATAACATTTTCTTGAGGTTACTTCGTTCAAGTTGATGATTGAATCAAAGTTTAACTAAACTCGACTTTGTTTATATTTTGAATTGATTTTGATTTGTTCTATTATAATAAAACTTTAACAGACTACAGATAGTTTGTTTAGGTAATAATTACATCGAATTATAACTAAAACTAATTTACACTATAAAACTCGAAAGAAAGATATCTACGTTCCCCTTTTCCAATTATTTCGGTTGACTTACGATTCACACATTTAGCTTCTAGATTCAGAACATAAAACTTGTGCCCAAAAGTTACTCCGTCTCGGCTAGTCTCGATTCAGTGTTAGTTCAAATCAAGTTCAGATCTAAACCAACCGTCTATAAAGTTATACTAGTGTAGAAAGACTAACTTTTCTAGTTATTGCATTGAGTTATGACTAAACTTTCATGCACAGATATGTTGGGTGATGACTTCTATAAAAACTTTGAATTAAATCTTGAGAAAAGTTATGATTTCGTGATTTTTGTGAAAAAAACGGTGAGTGCCCATTTTGACTAACATCAAGAAAGACGAAAATGATCAAATTTAAGCTTTAATTTTCTTCCAACCAAATAAATGTAACAAAAGTTTTCTGAAATAAATAAAATATAATAAAAATATGAAAGAGTTTAATATCCATTTTCTTGTAATTCAGTCTAGTCGTGAATGACAAGAAAATGTATTACACGGCGTCTTCTGTGGAAAAGGGAAAAATCCTTCAGTGCAAGTAGCAGCTTCTTTGTGAAGGATAAAGAAAAACAACAATTTGATAACGTAATTATCCTTTAGTTTATTCTAAGGATATAAGTGAGAAGAGACTCTCGCGATTTCGCACGAGTTATAATTATTAAATCTTTGGTTTCCTCTTTTTTATTGCATTGAACTAGAAAATAGTCAGCTAAGTAATATTTGCAATAATGATTTGTAAAAAATTACATGAAATGAATGTTATATATTTAAATGGGCCAATGTCTGATAGTTATTTTGCTTTCGAGTCGAATTTTCTTGTTTTGCGAATGACTTCGATTTTTTCAACATGTCGGAATAATTGTGTTAGGGTCAATAAGCTCTGTTCTTAAAGTTGGGTAAAGATAACCATGTCAAAAAGTAGAAGGGATTCTATTTTATATTTATGACAACTGCACGGACTTTTACAAATTCTCGAATTTATCGAAAATAAATGAAGGAGTTGATTATTAAAGGCCCATTTTTTTCGAAAACAATGCCAGTAGATTTAAAAGAACACAAATAACATAAAAAACTAACTGCTGCAGCGAAATTCCAAATAAAACCGTTGAATTTGAATTTGCGTTCCAACATTTTTAAGCCATTCGCAAACATTTCAAAGTTTCGCGAAAAAATCTAACCTGCATGTTAGGTTAGATTTTTTCGCGAAACTTTCGCCACCTGTAGTAATGTTATACTACTTGTATGAAGCAATCTCGCACGGTCCAGCTCAGTGTTGGTACATTAAAAATTTTTTACCCCTATTTTTGGGGGAGAAATGATTTGTGCAAAAATTTAATCATTGGACAAACGGATTTTTGGGAGAAAATTCCACAAGTTTAGATAAGGTAAAATGTAACAAACAAGTGATATTTTATAGCCGAATTGGTAGTTTAACAATACATTCACAGACACAAAATTCTATAGAAAGTGATCTTTTTTCTTTCTCTGAAAAAAGTTTTAAAACGAATAATTTTGAGGAAGATAGAGATTGAACAAAGGGAAAATTTCGAAACTCGATCTAGCAACCCTGGCCTGGCTAGATGGGATTGAATACACAACGAGGGACGAACCCGAATGATTAAAGTAAACACGTCATCGCCCCGTGAAGGACCGCGCTGATTGTAGCCTGAAATTTTTATAACGTTGGGGTTGGTCCTCTTTTTCGCGGTAATAAGGGTAATGTGGATGTTTATTTTGGAAGATGGGTTAAGATGGCGGATTTTTCATAGTGGAGAGCCGATAAAATATTGGGGTTTAGAGGAACGGTAAATATAGTTAAAGTATCTAGTATGTTGGAGTTCATACTTTCTTTTTCTTTTTTAAAAATCGTAGCGCCACACTTGGAATTTCTCCTGTATTGTGGGTGCGTTTACAAACATTTAAACTCACATACTCAAACAGCCAGACCCGGAACAACAATGTGTAGGTCATACAAATACTTGTTCCGTGCGGGGATCGAACCCGCGACACGCAGCGCAGCAGTCGATCGCTCAGCCACTGCACAACCGTTTCGTCAAAAAGTCGTCTTGTAAAAGTACTGTAGCTATTAGGTAGACGTCTGCCTACCTCTTTGGGGCTTACAGGCGTAATGTTGTTATGTCATGAAGCTTTCATCAAGGTCAATAACGTTCCAAAAACCAAACTAAAATCAGGTCCCATTACAGAAAAACACATAACAGTTTGTTTGAATAGCACCATTTTCAATCAAGAACATACATTACGCTGTGTGTACACAATGCTCACATGTTTACAAGCTCCCTTTTGATCTCACTTGTATAGCTCTCAATACACTGACTATTTTGGTCAGTTTTCTGAAATTCACGTTCAGTGTGATCGAACGTAATTTTGGTGGCAGTCATTGAGAACTGGCGGAGTAGTTATAGATGCTTTGTCATTTATAACTCTAACTAGCTTTTGCCCGCGGCTTCGCTCGCGTTTAAGTCGGGGTAACACAGTTCCCTTTTCCTGATTTGCAGGTACCCGCTACTTGTAGTTGCGCGGGCGGAAGCTAGTAAATAAAAATGATTAAAAAATGTCCATATGCAGTCATTTGATTTTGTGAATGGGGGTGTTGCGTTCGACAAATCATCAAATAGCTTCTTTAGCTCTGGGCAGAGCGGAATAGAGTGTCAGACTTGTAATGACTAAAACCTAAATGTTTCTTCTTTTGCCCTTTGTGTTCCAATGCCGCGGTATGTCTTTCGAACTAACCCACAGCCCGATAGGCAGTGGCCCTGACAGGCCCATCTGCTTTGCTGACATCTTGTTGAGGACTGCCTTCCTGATCTTTTGCCGATCATAAATGAGTCCTCACCCTTGCCAAGACCACGAAGTTGCCTTGCAAAGCATATTGCGTTAGGAGCACGTGCAAGTTTATTACTTTGTTAAGGACACCAGGTAACTTGAAGGTGTTAGTAGCGGAGTTAGGAGACTAGAACAACTTGCTGTTGTGTTGGGTAGTTGATTACTTGAACAAGTGAAGATGTTTTAATTAGTATTTAGTTATGGTGTAACAATCTATCTAAAACAAGGTAGATTGTGGTACCGCCTGCCGGGGTTTCGTTTTGTTCGAAAGAGATACCGCGGCCCCGGATTTTAAAGAACAAAAGAAGGAACATGGGTGGGTTGTAGTCAGTACAAGTCTGACACTTCCTGAAACTTCCCCCACTCAGCCCAGAACGGGGGAAGTGATTTAATGATTTCCCATTCGCAAAAAAAAATGTAGATCGTGGTTAGATTAATAAGAGGGAAAGTCATTACCTGATAATTGGCTAGTGTCATTAGTGGTCGTAAGCCGACTGTTGAACAAGAGGTTCTAGGTTCGATTTATGGTTGGCCAGAGCGTTATTGGGGGTTTTTCGTGTCGCAGGTTCGGTATCCGCGCGGAACAAATATTTATATGGCCTACAGGTACTTAGTTGTTTCGGGTCTAGTTTTTTGTGTATGCGAGTTTAAATGTTTGTAAACACATCCACGATACAGGAGGAATTTTTAGTGTGGGACAATATATATTTTTTTAAACAAGGGTCTTTAAATAACTGGCGAAGCTCCTCTGGTTCGGGTTTAACTTTTGGGGATAAAAGGCCTGCTGCTATGTAATGTTCCCAATTCTTGGATACGTTTTCTTCTGGGAGAGTAAATCATCTACCACGTAATCACAATGACGGTTGCTACATTGCTGTATGTTACGTATTTTCGATTTAAATACAAATAAGTGCCTCCTTAAAGTGTTTCCCCTTTACTGTTTTGAAAATAGTGGTGACGAAATAATTTACAAAATGTAAAGTACCTGTCTCAGTTCGAACCTATGACCAACTCCTCTGCACCATTTCCACTTGTATGATATGTACACACGACGGCGAGTCAACCTATTCTAATCTATTATAACCTGATTTCTTCACTACGGATGGCACGCCACATTAGAGAGATCAGGTTAAAATGGTTTTGTATAGGTTGATGTGACGTCGTGTGTACCAATCGGAAATCAAAATCTTCAGGAAAAGGCATTATGAGCTCAACTCATGCTCACAATGATGCTATCAAAATAAACTGTTTCAAATAAAAAATGTAAATTTAATAAATCAATCAGCAGCGTTCAATTTTCTTGTAGACAGTTTTACTTCAAACGGAAATAACTTAAAAATTGCTACGACGACGGTTACTTTTTCAAGACTTTAGTGCAATTTTTATTCACTTAGACTTTTTCTCAATACCTTTGATGAGCGCAAAATGAAGGAATTAATTAATTAATGTTTCTTTTTCATAAAGTTAATCCTTACTAATATTATAAAAGTGAAAGTGAGTTTGTTTGTTTGTTACGTCTTCAAGCCTAAATGGCCAAACCGATTTTGATAAATTTTGGTACGGAAATAGTTGGCAGACGGACATAGGCTAAAAAAAAGTGAGAAAAGGGGGAGTAAGAGGGAAGAAAAGGGTAGAGAAAGATAATATTTTTCCGTCATCAAAGTAACTATGCCATGCGGACAAAGTTGCGGGCGGAAGCTAGTAGGAAAATATGTCTGAGTATCAGATTTTAGACAGTTACTCGCACGAATACACGCACAAGCACACTGGGTGCAGAACACTGCTTATATTAAACAAAAAAATACTGGAAATTACAATTTAACACTGAGTTCAATGTTTGGGTATAGTTCCGGGACGTCTCAACTCCGTTACGATCAGACACTGAATGTCCTCCTTGCTATCATAATATCACGACTCTGTAGAAGTGCGCTGTGGGTGTAAGTAGACTTGTAAGTAGCGCTTGATGTTAACACTGCGTATGGCGCGCTTGTCATTCATTTTAAGTCCGTAGTAATGATCGGAAATATAGGAGCCCACCAGCATCGGGATCAGGGTCCGAGCTACGAGTGGTCAAGGCTCTTGGAAGATGAACTTCCTAATAATACGAGCCGTGTCCAGACGTACTGCTTTGTGAATCTAGCTCTTGATCCAACTGCTTAACGAGAGCCTCCTCAGATGGTGGTCGAGGCTATTGGCTATTGACATTGGCCGACATGACTATCAGCTCAATGACTGCTGTGTTCAAGGGCCACATATCGACAACCTCGCGAGCCAGATCTAAATGACTTGAATTGCTTATATTGCTATGCTTTCACGAGGTTCAGTTCGTCATGCGGGACTGTTACATTAACGCGACGCTCCTATCGATATCTTACTACTATCTAGAGCTATGTTTTATTTTACGTTTTTTTATTATAATATTTTTCTAAGAAAACCATGAAGCGTTTTGAAATGCCAGCAACGATATCAAAAATACTAAATACCTATGTCCAAATTCCTGTAAAACACCCACTTTAATACAGATAAAACGCATTCCAGCCGCATTTGCTTCAGCATTGATATTGAGGCTAAAAACGATTGACGATACGCAAAGCAAACACTGCACTCTCTCTTAAAACGTTACAGGCGAGCTTCAATGGTTAACCACAGAGGAGGTAATCGATGGAGTGATAGTCCAGTCTAGAGGTGTGCTGAAGTGCTCTTGTGTGTAATATAAATAAATAAAATTAATTTAGAGACATACATTTTAAAACAAATAACATCTACCCGAACTGTAAAACTGATTCCCGCTAACAGGTACGTTAAAAGCTGATTCTCTGACAATATTACGTTTTTCTTTAATTTGTACGAAGAATTATGCTAAATTTGAGCGTGGAAAGTCTACAGTCCATAACCAAATGCCGTAAAAACTGACCTTAAAATAATGGATTTGGACGACACTGACGTTTTGGGTCAGGAGTCTAAACCTTAAACGTTGCCTGGTACATTTTTATTTCGGTTTATAGTTTTTCTCATTAAATATTCCTACTAAATAACTAATTTAATGAGCTCTTCATTGACTAACTATTCTGCTACGTTCTACTCAACACATCAACAGCTCTTTACAAGTCAACAAATATATTGTTACTTCTCAAAAATAAGAATCCCAACCTTAACCCCTCGTTTTAAAGTGCTAATTCAATTCACAAGTGGTTTGAGAACTGCATTCAATATGTCTGCATGTGGTGTCGTTATGTAGTGTTGTATTGAGTGCGTTTGAGAGTTCGGGTTCTAGGTTTATGTGCAAAACGGGTGTGTACACTTGCGACTGAGGATGGCAAATTGCGATTGTCGTGAAAAGTCTTAGAAAAGTTAGGGCAAAAGGAATACCTACTACCTACCTATAGTTTAGTATATGCGCTCTAAACCTTCGCTTCGCTATGACATATCATCCCTTATTTTTATATTGACTTGTTCTGATTTGAGCAGAAATTGGCTTTTAGTTCTATGTAAACGTCAGAAATTATTTCGTAATTTACAAGGAGAAGCATCTGTGTAGATACAAACTCATAACTTCTTCTTCTTCTATCTATCGTTGAATCATCCTACGAAGAATTGAATTACATATAAAGGATCTACCCTTATATGTTATTCAATTCTTCATAATTCAGAAAAAAAACTTATTAATAAAATTAATATTTACCTATCTAATCCTTACTAATAATATTATAAAAGCGAAAGTGAGTTTTTTGGTACAGAGATAGTTGGGACCCTGAAGACGGACATAGACTATTCTTTTTTAAAAAGAGTGAAAATGAGGGAAAAAAGGGAAAACAGCATTGCTATTACAATAAATAAGGCGCTAGGGTAAAAACTAGAATTTAACGCGGGCGAAGCCGCGGGCGAAAGCTAGTAGTATGAATAACTTTGAAATTCTTAAAATGGTCACAGACGCAGTTAATATTATGAATTGTTTTTTGACCATTTTACGAATGGTCACGTAATTCTTATTATTAACCTATTATGATTCAGCTTAAGCTGCCATTTTAGACCCCCAAGTTGAACAAAGATCACTCATAAATCTTTAACGTATGTTTAATAAAAAAAAAAACGCTTTTGCGATTAATCGCTGGCCTGCAAAAGCGCGTCGAGGGAACTCCCGGCTTTCGATTGAAAGATACACTGCAGTATCGAATGTTTGATTCAGACACTTAAGTATAGATGGCGCTACACGCTCCTACACTAAAACTAATCACGAGCATTGTTTTATTGTGTGAGCAATTTTCTGTTTAGAAATTGCATACAACGGCAATGTAAAATTCAAGCCAGTAGAGTTCATGAATTCGTAAAAGTATTACTCATAGAATATGCATGAATTAATAATGCCCGAAAAAGCAAACAAAAAGGATTTCTTTTTTATTAAAATATTAAACCTCATACTGCCAACATTGTTTTAGTTTTCTAATTAAGTTCAGTATAATCTTTTTATGGTAGCTTATCTTTAAAATAATGGAGAACTTTTTAACTAGGTTTTGAAGCGAAGTTGAGCGAGTTTTAAAGAGTAACGGTGGATATTTTAATTATAGGTACCTTCTTTATTTACTTTTTATATAAAATAAAGCTTTTACCTACATCAACAAAATAAATTTTATAACTATTATAGTAGCTACATAGCCCTTTATTGTAACTAGGCCGTCCAAGTGACATAATATTTTTCTCACCTCCCTAATTTGAGGGTCCCAAGAATTTCATTTTCCTAACTTAGTTGGCAATTCTCTTTACTATACAAATCTTTCCAGGACACTTATTTTTTTATTTCAGTTCCCCGTAGAGCTAATAATGTTCTCAAACATATTTTCCCGCTTAAAACCATCCTCATGACTATGTAACAAGACTGAAGCTTTTCAGTTTTACCCCAAATGCAAGCAGTGATTATATACTTTAATGACAGAAGGTCCACTTTACGCAGTCCAAAGAAAGGTCTACCTAAAATACAACCAACCAGTTATGACGCTATTTGAAAGCTTTTTTTTTCATTTCAATTGTATATAATGAGGTTATAAGTTGAAGTTAAAATTTTTAAAGAAAAAAATATTTTTTTCTTTTTATAGCTTTTAAGTAAAAGTTATTTTTTTTAAATGTTTTTGCTTTTAATTTTTCAATTTAAAAAATAATTAAGAAAGTGCTTAATTGATTGACGATGGTTAATATGTATTCCTCTAAAACTTTTTTCTTTTAACTCTTAATCTAAATCTAAGCAAATAATGCCCTTAACCAGAAGAGACCTTTATTTACTGAGATGAGACCTTTGTTTGTAGCTTTTTAAGACCATCTGCTTAGTCAGGGTAATCAAACCAAATCAAACTTATGAGCTCTAAATAAATAAAAGGTTCTAAAGAATTGCCCTTCTGCGTATCCCTCTAACTAAATAAATAAAAGTCCAGAATTGTCCTTCTGTGTATCCTTGCTCTGTGTCGCGGTTGAGTAGCTTGGCTCTAGGCGGTTAACGGGCACCTCTGCCACATACACTGGCAGTACATATTTGACTAGCCAAACCACTGAGATGTCTTGAATGACTTTCTTAGTGTCGTCTCACTTTTTTTCTATTTTCGGAGAAAATGTTAGAGAATAAATTCAGACTTATTATGAAGAGACATTTTGATGTTCCATGGCTAAGTATTTTAATGGAAAAATAATATCAATGACTTCTTAAAAGTGGCATTAGTGTCAGCAGCACTTTGAGTTAACCACAACTGTTTGTTATTGTTGTTAATTATAAATAACTTTACATTTTTTAACTTTTCTTTTTTTGATATATATATTTTGTTTTCCATTATTTAAAAAAGGGGGCAGTGTCAGACTTGAACTGCCAAAAACCCCCCGATGTTCCTTCTATTGCCCTTTATGTTCCGGGGCCGCGGTATCTCTTTCGAACAACCATCAACATCGTGAGAACCCCTAGACTTATCCTTACTAATATTATAAAATCGAAAGTGAGTTTGTTTGTTACGTCTTCACGCCTACATGGCTGGAAACCGATATTGATGAATTTTGGTACAGAGATAGTTGGGACCCTGGAGACGGACATAACTTTTTTTTGGAAGAAAAGGGAAAACTTAGCTTTGCTATTACAATAAATAAGGCGCTAGGGCAAAAACTACAAGTAACAGGCACCTGCAAATCAGGAAACGGGAACTGTTTTACCCCGAAATAAACGCGAGCGAAGCCGCGGGGAAAAGCTAGTAATGAATATAAGTCTGAAATCACCGTGTTGAACAAGCGTGGTAATCAATTCTCAATTTTTGTTTGAGAAGTGGTCTTAGCCCAGCGTTGGGCTGTCCCAGGCCTGGGCAAAGACCATTATATTTATTTATTATTTATTTAACACTTCAAGCACAAAGTACAGAGGCGGACTTAATGCCAAAGGCATTTTCTACCAGTCAACCTTCGGGTGATGCAGAGACAAATAGTGGTAGGTGTAAATAAGACATAAAATTATTAATTATAAGTTTATACTATATGGATATATAAAATACTATAAATATAAAAATTAATTATCGCCAGATATTATTATGTATATAATTGTAGACGTATACAGTGACCATGTTACCAGTATAGGTACCAATTGGACTTTGTTTGAATACATTTTATTACCTATCATTCACATTCCCGTACTAGATCAATAAAACAGCCAACCATATCAAATGACAGTGCCCTCATTAAATATCTCAACAAACTAATAGGTAATAACTCTTCCAGTCAGAACGATAGTAAACTACATTCCCCAATTGACTTCTACGACTTACATCCAGTAGCTAATGCACTCAATGTCTATTTAATTCAGACTAACGTGGGAATAAACTACAGAAACTCGTTAATAATTGGGCTGTGCTAGCCTAGTTAGCGACCTAGTTATATTCAGTCATACGTCAGCTGTAGCGCAGTTTGGGAGAGGGGTATGTCCAGCACTGAGTTGATTGATTAATACGAGTGCATCAATACCTACCAGAGATCGTAATAGGTATTTATAAGGACGCCTTATTCCATAGGGTATATTATCAGTAACATGTACTTGTTTAAAAGAGCTCGCTTAATCATCACTATCACTTAACACTATGTAAATTAATGCACGTTTGTCTCGGTTTGTCAGTGGATGGGTGATCATCCATTCCATGCTTTTCTTTATTGATGGTAAGTTATCAAATAACTTCCCCCGCTGGGCAGAGCGAAAGGGAGTGTCAGTTTAATGACTAAAACCCGTCCATGTTCCTTATTTTGCCCTTTGTGTGTCGGGGCCACGGTATCTCTTTCGAACAACCCGCAACCTCGGCAGGCAGAGGTCCATTACATACCGAGTTTCCCCAAATGCTAGTCATCTGTCTGGAAAGAACATGTTAGTCATCTGTCAAACCTTTTCCCAACTAAATGTGTTAGGGTAGACCCCATTATAACCTATTGCAGCTGAATACCAGTATTTTACACGGAGCAACTGCTTATTAGGCTTTCACAGCCAAGTTTGTACTGTACCATGATACGATCCCTCTTGGTAAGCCTGGTTTTTAGACATTCTGCCCACTGACTACCTTAGTGCATTTATGGTTACTAAATACTTCATTCAGAAAAATCTCCAAAACAAATCAATTCCACTACATCAAATCCTGCAAAATCTACAAAACTAGATCAGAAAATATTAAAAAAATAAATCGGAGCGGTTTTACCGAAGCGTTCATCCGAAATAAAAGCGTTGGCGCGTGCTAAAGTCACCCGGTAGCTGAAAGGCACATAGGTACCACCTTATATACGCCGAATTAATCTTAAAGAGGATTTCAAAAGGAAGTTTTCAGTCTAGATTTTAGAGGTAGTGAGAGATTTTGATTTATTTTAGAAGTAGGTACTTTTTAGTATTTCTGTTTTGGTTTTAGCTTTAATCGACTAAATCATCATCATCATCATCTGCCTAGCCTTTTCCCAACTATGTTGGGGTCGGCTTCCAGTCTAACCGGATGCAGCTGAATATCAGTATTTTATATAGAGCGACTGCCTATCTGACCTCCACAACCCAGTTAGTACTGGGTAATACGATACCCCTTGGTAAAACTGGTTGTCAGACTTTCGGGACACTGACTACCTGTAACGACTGTCAAAAATCTACAAATGACAGCCGGGACCAACGGCTTAACGTGCTTTCCGAGGCACGGAGGAAACTCGGTATGTAACGGGTGGTCACCCATCCACAGACCAACCTAGGCAAGCGCGGCTTAACCTAAAGATCGACCCGAGCGGCTGCTATTATTTAGCCACGAGCTCCTCTCCCCCTTTAATCGACTAAATCATCATCTGATATAATCATGTGTAGGATTGTTCAGTCCATTCCTGTAGCCTTATGTTTAATTTTGGGCCATGATCATGTTGACAAGTCTACGTATACCTAAGGTGTGCGCCTACAGAGTCGTGAACTCTTCAAGCGAGGAGCGAGGACAAGATTGAGTTTCTAATTGCGGTGGTGTTTTTGGACATCAATGAACTGTGTCTGTGTTATTATGTTAAATTGTAATTTCAAGTAATTTGTTGGTTTAGTAAAAGCACTACACCGTATGTTTACGCCACATATGTATGTTTCTCAAAAGGTGCTAGCCATAAGTCTGATCCGGGGCCGTCGCATAATGTCCGACTAAGCGGTGAGCCTCCTTGCCGGATTGCCACCGTGGGATCTAGAGGCGATAGTCCTCGCGCGTCTGTACAAGTGGCGCGCAAAGTCACTACAAACGGGGGGAAACTCTGCCGTGGCAAATCACTGCTCAGCGGACAGACCTCCGGTGCAATTCCTACACATAATCGGTTAGGAGGAAACGCACGGTTATCCATTGTGACGATCGATCAGAGGACACGGTGGCAGACTGTGGTTGTCTGCCCCGCTTGGGTGGAACACCGCTGTGTCCTCGTAGAGGAAATCACCGATGGCAACCTCTCGCATTCAACCCTAGTTTAGGTCCGGGAGAGAGTGATGGGAAGCGGTCACCTCCTTCTGCGAAGCAGTCATGTTAGCGAAGGAGGTGACCGGTCCCTTGAGGGAGAGAACCTCAAACCAAGTCAGCAACCACGGGAGATGTTCCAGCGTCGGGCGCCGCGAGACGACTCCCGGCCACCGTATACGTGGGTCAGTGAAAAAACAATTCATTGCTTTTTGCCCACATGAAGTATGAGTGAAATGGAGTAAATACTAACAATCCAATTACAACTTAAGTATAAGTGGTCTTTGCACCATTCATTTTAAAATATTCTCAAAACTTTTGCACCCTAGATAACCCATGAGTTGCCAATTGTACAAACACAGAAGCTGCAACCATCTAGAAACTTCTAATGGAACATTGAATAAGTTATTTTAGTTTTGAAAACGTTTGACCACCGAATATCTAGTTCATTTGCATCTGATTTAAAATTCATTTCGGAACAAATTTCATAAAAATAATATCCTGAATCCACAAAGTTTTCAATATTGTAAAATTGCAAGCTGTGAAAATAAAATGGACGATTCTGATCCAATAGTTTGATACTTATTTAATTTTGACACGTCGTTTCTATATTAAAATTTTCGTGGAATTAGTTGTGCATTTTAATAAAACATAAAATACGAATGTAAGCTGCATTCGTATTTTATTTTAAATACAAAACACCGCACAATTCTACGAAATTTTATAGGTAAAATTTACGGCTACAAAATTATATGAAGCACTTTTAGACCCGTAAAACTCCAACCGAACTTTAAAAGTTTATCATTTGCCTCTTCTGGACATACGTCTCTTTAATCGCGTGTTTCAATCAAAATGCAGCTGCAATTGCCTCCAAAACCTAGACTAATAATTCCCAGGGCCACCTACTGCCAGGGTTGTGGTTTGTTCGAAAGAGATGCCGTAGCCCCGGAAAAAGGGCAAACCCATGTTCCTTGGGTGGGTTTTAGTCAGTACATGTCTGACACTCCTCCCCGCACCGCACAGAGCGGGTGAAGTTATTTGATGATTTCTCATCTGCAAAAAAAAACCTAGACTAATTGCCACGATTTCATAATAAAAAGTTTTTCAACAATATTACCGCGATAATTCGCAAATCCGGTTGCATATTATAACGGTAAGTACTAAGTTATGAAACTTGCACGGTGTACGCGACATCTGTAAACTTAACTGCTACATTTGATATGCAAACGTGGCCTCACATCGGCAAACTTTGGAACAAACTTTGGCTACCTGAGTGAGTCTAGGGCTGCTCCTTGAGACTTTCTGGTTCAAAAATCGAATGTCATTTTGTTGATGGTTTTATTTTTCTTTCGTGTGTAGTGTTTGTGTCATAGAATTATGCCTATTTTTGTATGTGTTTGATGAAGTGTATATATTTATTATATACACTTCATCAAACACATACAAAAATAATCTTAATAGGATAATAATATGAATTACGTTAAAATTCCTAAAATGATCATGGCCGTAGTTACTATTGTGAAGTGTAAGATCCATTCGGCAGTTTTGACGTGAAAGAGAAACAAACATCCATATAGCCATCATCACAAACATTCGCATTTATAATATTATATAAGTAGAATTACATCATCAAGCGGGCAAGAATCACTGTAAAATATCTGATGGAAAAACACAATAGCACTTTACCCTATTCGGGAATCGATAACAGGACCAATCGACTAACGAGTGAGTTTGACTAGACTCAAACCAAAAATCATTTACTTATTTTAATTTTGCAGTTTTTATATTTTCTCACGAAAGTAAAAATAAGATCACTTCTTTAAAACACCAAACATTTTTAAAAGCTTGGAGACAGCCCTGATATGACTTAAACTTGGGCGATTATGGCCAAGACGAAGTTTGAGAAAAACAAAAACTTGGGGTAACACGTTCTAAAGTTTTATCTAAAATAACCGCATGCACTTGCATAGCTTATGATACTCAGAGTATTAATTATAACTTTTCGGAAGTCTCATTAAAAAGCAAATATTTGGTCAAGTACTTGAGTACTGAAAATTAATGCTGAATTTACAAAGGAGATCGCAAGAAATAGTGTGGGGAGCCCCCGCTACGTGAACTAACGATTTTTAAAATTCCATTTATATTAATGAGACCATGTTTTTTTTTGTTACCTATGGGAAATCATGGGGAAAAGAAGGATCTTTTGCCTTTTATGTTCCAAGGCCGTGCTATTATACTTTCGTACATGCGTTATACTTCTGCATATTTCAACAACAAGCATAACAAAATAGACAAGATCCTCAAAAACAAACTTAATAATTCATGAAAATAAACAACATTGATTTGCTCGCACAAAATTGAGGTACAGTCACGCATGATTTGTGTTGAAAAAGAATCCCATTTTACAGGCAAGGGATCTTAAATATTCAGAAATACAACGGGACTGGTATTTCGGGCAAAATATGATAGCTTAACTGGGCCACTCAGTGTTCTTGTGTTCAGCCAACCAAAAGCTAAATATTGAATACTGTCTGGCCCCCGCGGCTTCGTCCGGGCGATAACGAAAAATAAAGTGTCCTATGAGTTATTTATATAATCTACCTCCGTGCCAAATTTCATCAAGACTCGTTCAACCGTTTTGACGTGAAAGAGAAACAAATATCCATACATCCTCACAAACATTCGCATTTATAATATTAGTAAGATTAGTAGAATACTTTTATGTTCGGTTGCTGTACTGAATGTATGGTATTTGGAAAATGGATTGTGTTGAATAGAGGAGCCTTTTTTTTTGGGGTGGGAAATCATCTAATAACTTCCCCCACCCTGGGCGGTGCGGGGGGGCGTGTCAGACTTTTACTGACTAAAACCCACCCATGTTCCTTCTGTTGCCCTTTACGTTCCGGGGCCGCGGATCTCTTTCGAACAACCCGCAACCCCGGCAGGTGGAGGCTCTGGCAAGCCCCTCTGCTTTGCTGACATTTCTTTGAGGCGCGCGTGAAACCTGTCGTCAATAGACGGACGGACGGTGAGCTACCCAGTGCTCACCGTCCACAGGCCGCACCTACGGTAGCCGGGAGTCGCCTCGCGGCGCCCGGCGCCCGGGGCGTCTCTCATGGCGGCTGTGTTGGTTTGAGGTTCTCTTCCTCAAACGCCCGGCCACCTCCTTTGCTAGTATTACTGCTTCGCAGAAGGAGGTGACCGCTTCCCATTCCCTC
Organism: Ochropleura plecta; assembly: GCA_905475445.1. NCBI lineage: Eukaryota > Metazoa > Arthropoda > Insecta > Lepidoptera > Noctuidae > Ochropleura > Ochropleura plecta. The sequence goes on from FR997739.1 coordinate 12,783,963, forward strand.
TCGCTCCGGACCATCGATTGAACCAGGGCCGGACGCGAGAGATCGCCACCGCCGATCGCCTCCACGAGGGCACAGCGGTGCTTCGCCCAAGCTGGGCAGACCGCCACTGTGTGCTCCACCGTGTAATAGAGGAGCCTGTGGCTAAATAAGGGCAGCCGGTGAGGTTAATCTTTAAGTTAAGTTATACTTGCATAGGTTGGTCTGTGGATGAGTGTGACCCGTACAATTCCGAGTTTTAAAGCACGTTGAACTGTTGTTCCGGTTGTCATTTGTAGATCTTTGACAGTCGACGTACGACCCCTTGCGCGCCCAAACCGATTTTGATGAATTTTAGTACAGAGATAGTTGGGACCCTGGAAACGGCATAGGCCAATTTAAAAAAGTGAGATAATACCCCGGATTATTGTTCATTGACCTGTCTTGTAGGCGCCTGAATTTTTTTATTTTCATATTTAATAAGTTTAAATATTATTTATTCATTAAAGGTCTGAAGGGGGCGTGGCTTGCGCAAGCCTGAGTATTCGTTTCGGGCGTACTTTCAACCCTCTGGGAAAACTAGAAATATTGGTCTTACAATTTCGGGAGTCAGACTTTTTTTAGGAAATTACTTCCTCTTTTTGAACCATTTTTCAAATTTGAAAAACCTTTATGAGTTTTTGAGATATTTGCAAAAAACTAAACCCCTTTTTTTAGTTAATTGTTAATAACATTTGCAATTTTTGCAAGCGGATCTTCATTTTTCAAAAATCATCTAGATGCCATTCCGAATCGAACGACACCTCAATCATAATTTTCGGAGACTGCTGAAAAAAGTTGACCAAAAAGGCACTTGTTGACTAGACTACTAGCAGTGTGTATCAAACATTGTTAACCCAAACCTTAGCGATAGAATTTTGTGTATCTGTTGTGTGTTAACCGGCTTTGTTTGCGAAGGAACGCAATAAAACGAAAGTTATTTTTTTTGTAACGTGGCCCCGCCCAACATTTAAACGTATATACACACACAGCCAGACCCGAAACAATTACAGGCCATACAAATAGTTGGTCCGTGCGGGAATCGAACCCGCGACACGCAGCGCAGCAGTCGATCGCTCGGCCATTGCGCCAACCATGTAGTCGAAACAATTCTTGAAACCACTTAAATAATATATGTTTGTTTTTTCTAGCAATAAGCAATAATGTGAAGATTTGGCATTCATTCTGTATCTTATATCGATCGGAATAGGAATTCCATTTTATATAATAATTAATATTGTAATTTTACCTTTTTATTTAAACTTAGTTAAAATTCATTTTGGTTTAAATTGAGTCCTTTGACAGCGAAGTCCATATTTTACATATACGTATACATAATAGATATTTGGTCATCATGTACTATGGGTGCACAAGACTTATTTTAGTTTTGACTAATTTAGTATTAAGTAATGTATAATATGTCCGTCTCCAGGGTTCCAACTATCTCTGTACCAAAATTCATCAATATCGGTATTGCCATAATTATGGAGATCTGTCATACAGGTCCCGAACCCATTATAGACTCCAGCTCTCACAAAGGTTATAAATCTGATTTGACATAATATGACATGAACCAAAGAATGTATCTTTTTGAGAGAAATAAAAACCTTTTCTAAAACCTATTCTATTTAGGCGTGAAGAACTAACAAACAAACTGACTTTCGCTTTTATAATATTTGTAAGGATTTCAAATATTTTTTTGGAACAACTTTAGGATATTCAAGAAACCATCGTCTAATCATTTTTAACGCGTTTCCACCGCTGCATTCCGTGATTACTACTGATCTCCTTTTATTTAAATAAAAAAAAAAAATAGCTAATCGTTAAAGGAAACTCATTCAAGTTCTTAAAACGCACCTTTGACTTTGTAAAAGCTGAGATATCGACAGTCAAAGACAAAAATACCCTTTTCCATTTGAACGACGAATCAAGGTGAATAAAAAAAGAAATTGAAACCAAACAAACAAAGTGTCCGATCCTTATAGTGGTTAAACAAAAAAAAAAACATTCCACGCCTATACACCAAAAGAAAATACCTAAAAATAAATGTTTTAATTTGTTGCTAGTTTTTCTAAGATTACTCAAAAAACCCGGGAGCTATTCAATTTTAAAGTTCTAATCCAAAACTAGTCACTTGGAGCTACAATTTCCTTTTTTTTGGTTTCCCGTACGACTATTTCTCTCGAAGTTACGGCCTGTTCAAAAATTTTGTTTTTTTTTGATCCCATAATTTTTTCCAGTAGTGTATTAGTATGGATTTATAATACAAGTATGTACCTATAACTTGCTATAACTTACAAATACCGAGACATTCTCGTTATCCCATTCAAGTTGTTAGTCTCCATAATTATTATTTCCAGCTTTTCAAGACAAATAAATGACTAGCTCTCGTCGTCTTTTGTTAGGCCAATAGTGTGTTTTAGAATTGCAGTTCAATTGTTTATTAAATGGCTCGTTCATCTATTTAATTGGGGTGGTTGTGCTTTGAATTTAGTTTAATATTTGAAGTATGAACGTTTGCTCTAATCTTAGTTAGGTTAATTCTCATTTACATTAAAAGGTCTCAGTTTATGAATAATAGTGACGATCAAAACAGAGATTATAGTTGAACTTTGAAATATTCTTCGTCTTAGATCAATTTATTTTAGTGCTCGTTTTCTTGAGTCTTGACTTAAGTGCGACTGACTTAAGTGTCTATTAATATTATTCACTAATGAAAATACAACATTGATGACTGAAACAATATGCAAAAAAATACATGAAAACTTAATGAACCCTGTTGAGGTAGCTGTTTTTCTGTGTAATTATATTCCCTTTGACGTGTTAAAAATTGCAATTGGAACAGCAACTTCTTATAACATCGATTATTACATGAATAAACAATTCAAGTCGATGCAGTGGGACTAGGTACATGTTTCATAACTCCGCGTTACTTCAAGTTAATGGAAAAGTTTGTTCGTATTGCCACTAGGGGATCTTTATACCAACTGTTGCTAAGCGAGGGTTGTTTCAAACGGTTTTTAAACGTATTAAAAGTTTTTATTGGTTATAAAGTGCCAGTATTATATTTGAAAATCACGTTAAAGTACTTATTCAAAATCGTAGTTTTAAATAAACGGTCGATAAATTGTCAGTTCAATTATAATTAAAACTAAGAACACATTATTAAGATAAAATTAAATAGACTTCAATGTTTTTTTTTTAATCGAAATGATTGTACAATGTACGGTCAGGGAAATGAATTCTTTAGCAAATTAAATTCCTAAAACAATTATAAGGTAAGTATTCAAAAAAAAATTATGTCAATTAACTGAACAGTTTCCTTGACTTTACATTGTACAGACGCCAGCAGGTCAAGCTACCCGAAACTGTCAATTTTTCCCAATGAACCTTGAACCTAATACTTTAGAAATAAAGTCGAAAATCTATCAAAGAAATCTGACAGATTGTAGTAGCTTGATGTGCAGGCGTCTGTACATAACAAGATCAAGACTTTAAATTTACGCGAGGTAAAAATTTCAGTAGGTAAATACAAAACAAACTAAAAAGTACTCACGTGAAAAGCGCCTCTGATCAACGGCCCAGCCTGCCCAACATACAACGTAGAAGCAGAATCGAAGACCAGCTCCATCGGGTTCCTCTTCACCACAACAGTATCAAATTCATGGCAATTCAAGAACAGGGTAACATTCTCAGTTGTAACCCTGAGCGCAAACCGACTCCATTTTTTCGCAAAAGATGGAACTACAAATGACGCAATCGTTTGTGACAACGCGTAAATATTAGCATCAGTATACAGTAGGGATATGTTCGTTAATCCTGGTCCAGAAGGGATCAATTGCACCCCTAATTGAACCACAGTTTCTAAAGGGTTGACAACTGAAAATAGAAAACCCCCATCTTTATTTGCCGGTCTCACCGTTGCTGTTATAGAGTACTCTGCGTACAGTTTCTCAGGCATAAATAGTCGATATGGGGACTTAATGTCGGATCCTGGCATGAGACCGTAGGCAGGGAACCCATCGAGACCTTCGTCGAAGTACTGGGTTTTTGGATTGCTGAAGGGAACTCCGATTGCGTGTAGTAAGTCGTATTCGGGTATATCTGAAATAAAAAAAAATGTTTTCAAATAATGGAATAACTTAAAATTCGGTGTTAGTAGCGAAGATTCTTTAAATTTGTATACAATGCCTTTAAATAAAAAAAAAAAAAATTATAACTGCAAACTATATTTAATTAAACAAAGTGGTGTGGTTTGCATTTTTTTAATAAGCTTGATTTTTCCTCCCCCTGAGCAAAGGTCACCCTCCATTTCTTCAACTTTTTGCGATGTTTCGTCTCTTTCCGCAACGAAAAAGCCATACAAGGTGTCCTGCCATCTCCTCGTTGGTCTTTCGCAACCCCGTCTAGCTGTCTTAGGATTCCAATTATGCCGGCAGTTTATTTTTTTTAAACTTTGCCCCACACTGGGAATTTCTCCTGCATCGTGGGTGCATTTAAAAACATTTAAATTTACGTACACAAATAGCCAGTCCCGAAACAACTGCCTGTTTGCCATACAAATATTTGTTCCGTGCGGGAATCGAACCCGCGACACGCAACAAACAAAGTCAATCACTCAGCCACTGCGCCAACCGTGCCGTCAAGTTTAAACAATAAGTAAAAAAAAAAAACAAGAAAAAAAAATGCTTGCATGCCAGTGCTTTCTCACTTGGAGTTCAAAAAAGTGATTTCATATGAATAAAGATCTCGAAGTCTACACACTCAGGAAAACCTTTTAGGCATAGAGAATCCTAGCTAAATGGAAAATACCACAACATTAAAACGGTTTTAGATACCTCCATCTTTATTCGTTTCATTTTCTTTTAAAATAAAACCTTATCCACTGTTTAATTCAACGCGCGGCGCGGTCCAGAAAATGCAACTTGGTAAGTAGATACTCGGTCTAAGTAGTATTACCGTGGTTCTCCCGGCTATAAACGTTATCCTGGCAACATTAAAAAATTCAACGATAAAATGTCTTGAATAAGAAAATAGTTGCCAGGTTTTAAAATTGTATTAGTAGATGTCGATCGATAAACGGGTATTCTTTAATGTCGGCTATTTTTAGGGACAAAAGTGTAGGGGTAAAAATAGACAATGAAATTGCCACACCGGCGCAAGTAATTGTTTCAAATTGCTTTTAGTATTTCCTTTTATTGTGTGTTACCTTCTTCGTTACTGTTATTGGAACTTTACTTTGGTAAAACATAAAAACTGAACGCTTAAGCCCTTTGCTCTAGCAAAGGACTTAAGCGTTCACTATCTATATTTTCTTTTAAAAAGATTAGTTCAGAAAAACTGCGGCGAAAAGATTGCGACTTGTAAATTTCCGACACAAACATATTTTTAAGTTGATTAATGTTATTCTTGTTATTTGTATTGTGTACATAATAAAGAATATTCTACCTTTTTATCTAAACGGTCAAATCTTTTGATTGCGAGAGATTCGATTTTTTCACAACTTCAAGGCACTATAAATTTGAGAATTTGGCTTTATTTTCAACGAAATACCTCTATGTTTTCACGAGATAAAGGACTCTTGACAGACAGACGGACTAAAAAGTGATCCTAAAAGGGTTTCGTTTTTTCCTTTAGAGATCCGAGACCATAACAAGAAAAAGGAAGTCTTCGATAGATAATTTTATTGTATTACTTGTCAATTACTCTCATGACCTTTACTTCTCTATCTTTACCAAATCTATTTACCTACTTCAACGTCTTGTCTCTGCCAAGAATATTGAAAAGGTCAAACGCCTGTTTTATTTTTAAGTGTTTATTTCTACACAAAGAGGACACCCTTTTCTTTGTTTATGACAACTAGGAATTAGTGCGTCTGTCTGACTAGTTAGTCCTAAAATACAGCATTATTAATTGCGCATGAAAAATGGCGTCAATTGTTCTTGCAACAGTAATACAGAATTTACCAATAAACTTACACGTTGTCGTGTGACCGCTGACCATTTTATTTTCCCCCGCTTTGGACGGGGCGAGGGGGGGATGTCAGTCTTTTACTGACTAAAACCCATCTATGTTCCATATTTAGATTTTTGTGTTCTGGGGCCGCAGTATGTCTTTCGAATAAACTAATGAGGAAGGGATGGGTTTTAGTCAGTAAAAGTTTGACACTCCCTCTGCGCTCCGCCCAAAGCGGGGGAAGTTATTTGATGATATCCAATTCGAAAAACGAAAAAAATGGTGTTAGTTTAGTAGGTGTTTTTGTCTTATGAATAAATTCTACACATTTCTCGGTGTATGTATTTTGAACAACAAACTTTGAAATGCTTTGCCTTGCGAGGGGAATAACGAAGCCCTTACGAACGCGGAGCTAAATAATTCAAATGTTTCCACAAACGTAGCTGTAGTGTTCTTCATGCATGCGAAATATTTTCCGGAATTTTCATGTCCACTTCACAAGACTGAGAACAACAAAATATTTGCGTTTAGTTATATCATAGGAAGACATAGCTGAAATTCTTTGGTTTGTTTATGGTTAAACATGATAAGTCACCGCTGCTCTTAAGTCGCTATTGTCGGTTTGTCTTTGGCTTAGGTATGTGGCTATTGACACAGTACAGTAACTGTTGCCGTGTCGTTTTAAATTCAAAACAATTGCCGATATATTTTGTTTTAGACTTTATATTTATAAATGTTAATAACGTTTTCTGGCCCAATTTAGGCAAAAAGACTATGAGAAAGTCACGATTAAAAGACATTTTTCTTTTCTTTTCTTCATAAGATACTAAGCCAAAGATCTATGTAAGTAGACATATATGAGCTGTGGAGTAGTAAGTTGCTGTTGCTACTTAGCAAAGAGTTAAGTAGATGTGGGTATCATTTTATTTTTTAAAAATAAAAAATCTAGCCAAGTGAGAGTCGGACTCGAACACCGTAGCCAAACAATTAAAGAAAATATTTTTAACTCTCATTCCAAATAAATGTAAATTTAAACTCAACCGCAAAACTAAATTTCTTAGTATCTTAATTAAAAACAAAGTTATGGCTGCAGTTTGATGAAAAATTGCCATTTATATCAAAGACTAAATATTTTTTACCAATTTTCGTTGCAAGTTTCTTAAATGTACTAGCAACTTACTAGAAAACTTGATATTATTTTTTAAGAGTTGTCAGTAATTTGAAAAAACGAAAATTTTAACCCTTCGTTACTCTATTTAGTATAGTTTCAGACAGATGCATTATTTTTGTGTAGCGGTTCATAGAAGACTGTTACTCTCCGAACAAACATTTCTTTGCATCTAATTAAGAAAGTTTTGTCAAGCAAAACTTGCGCAATAGATCAAAATGTTAAGTTCTGTTTAGACCATGCAAGTAATTTATTGCTTCAATTTTATTGTATGCAACAGGCAACAAACTTGCATCATGTAAATGGCGCTTTACTATTGAATAAGGTTACCAGTGTAATACAAATCTATACCCTTACTTAGGAGGGATTTTTGTTTTTTTTTATAAACTTTTTTATTTATTTCCAAAAATAGGTTTTGCCCGCGGCTTCGCTCGCGTTAAATTCGGGGTAACACAGTTCCCGTTTCCTGATTTGCAGGTACCTGATGCTACCTGTATTTATTGCGCCTTATTTATTGTAATAACAAAGCTAAGTTTTCCCTTTTCTTCCGTCTCTCTCAATCATTTCTCACTTTAAAAAAAAGAAAATTAGCCTATGTCCGTCTCCAGGGTCCCAACTATCTCTGTACCAAAATTCATTAAAATCGGTTTAGCCACTTAGGCATGAAGACGTAACAAACATACTAACAAACTCACTTTCGCTTTTATAATATTAGTAAGGATTACTTATGAAAAAATCTAAGAGGAGGGGAGGAATTCAGAATAATGATAGACGATTACCACATAATTATGCTACTAAAATCGTTTGTGCGTCGATGTTTCTACCTCTATGTATAAAAAGAATCTAACTCACATAGTTATCTCCAGCCAATAAAGGGCCATAATACAAACAAAAAGACTTTAAACTACCAGGAGTCCAGCAACAAACGGCACGATTAATGAGTTACAAATGCATGCTATGCACGTAGCTCGCATGCATAGGTCCATATATTTGCATGCCTTTAGCTGCTCGCCGCCGTTCCTGCGCTATATTCCCCTGGGAACCAAACCTTGTTCCCTACGTTATGGCGCACTCGTTAGATTAGGTCGCAAGTTTCAAACCGAGTTGGTTACATTGATTTAGAAATCTCCAGGGTGAGCTGTTATACTCTGATTGGGTAATAGAAGACGTAGCAGGGGAATATTGAGCACTTGAAGATGTTTGAAAAGGGGAAGTTAGTCATTGCAATGTTCGGACATGTCGTGGGTAATGCCTTTATGTTAGGTTTCCCTACAGCAGGGCCTGTCAGTCAGGGCCACAGCCTGTCGGAGTTTGCGGGTTGTTTGAAAGAGATACTGCAGACCCGGATCATAAAGAGCATCCATGTTCCTTTTTTGCCCTGTGTTCAGGGGCCGTGGTATTTTTTCGAACAACTTTTTCCAGTTTTGATTTTCATTGCACTTACGGTTAATCTTAGGCTTCGACTCGCCTAACATAACGACATTATCCACACAGGTAATCAAATGATGACGACAAGGTTGTCGCAGTGGCCGAGCGACCGACTGCTGCACTGCGTGTCGCGGGTTCGATCCCCGCACGGAACAAATATTTGTATGGCCTACAGTTAGTTGTTCCGGGTCTGGCTGTTTGTATATGTGAGTTTAAATGTTTGTAAACGCACCCACGATACAGGAGTAGTTCCTAGTGGGCCACGTTTTTAAAAAATGATCAAGATGATATTCATATCACGATTAGAGCATTCTTTTGTTACGGAGTATATTTTTTAGCCTTTTTATTTTCAGAGAACCTCTTTTTGATAAAGACGCGCCATTCTGGAAACTTCTCAGGCAAGGTCATACGTAAGAAGCTTATTCAGTTGTATCGTGTATATATAAAATGCTTGCTTCCATTTTCTCGTGTGCTAGAAAGTAAGCTCCCAATACACTTTTTCACTTAATTTCCTGAACAACTTCAAGGTAATGTTTTTGAGCGTTGAAGCTTCTTTCTAAAATGCTTTCGATTTCTATTAGAGATAGTACTTCTTGATGAAATTACGTCAGTTAGATTTTTTCTTCACTTCCATAAATATACTACGGGGACTAGATTACACAGTAAATACACTATTTCATTTATATATGAATATACATAAGCTAAATGCACTAACAGACAAGTAAACAAACAAAATAAATTAAGCATTTTCAATACGAAAAGAGGTCATCATCATTTTCCTGCCCTTGTCCGATTCTATTTAGGGTGCGGCGCAACACGTCATCATCTTCCATTTTTAACCGACTTTAAAAAAAACAGGAGGTTTTCTCCATTCGTTGGAATCTTTTATTTATTTTTATGTCTGTTCACCGATTATTCAAAGACGCCTGGACCGATTTGCAAAATTCTTCTTTTTTTAAAAAAAAAAACCTTGCCCCACACTAGGAATTTCTCCTGTATCGTGGGTGCGTTTACAAACATAATTATAAACTCACGTACACAAACAGCCAGGCCCGAAACAACTATCTGCAGGTCATACAAATATTTGTTCCGTGCGGGAATCGAACCCGTGACACGCAGCGCAGCAGTCGATCCCTCAGCTACTGCGCCAACCGTGCCGTCAAACCGTCCATTTGATGGGCTATACTTCCCAAGTAGCCCCATATCAATTTTATTTATGTTGCTTAGATAGTTTATGAGTTCTCGTCCATAATACATATTTTTCTTTATGTCTATATGGATGATCTGCTCATCCCCTGTCAGAAGTCACGGCACCATTTATTTCTTTCTCCTTCATATCATTCTTTATACAATACATCCAGCTTTCTTTGGTTTTGCTCTCCCGTTAACATTCACATCTATAACTTTTTTATGACATGCGCTGTACAAGAAGAGGTTGTGGGTAAATAATAGCAACCACTTGCGTCGATCTTTGAGTTTAATCGTGGTTGCTTAAGTTGGTCCGTGGATGGGTGATCATCCAATAAAATTGTACCAAGTCAAAGACAAACCTAGCCTACTAATATTATAAATGTGAATGTTTGTTAGGATGGATGAATGTATGGATGTTTGTTACCCTTTCACGTCAAAACGGCTGAACGGATATTGATCAAATTTAACACAGAGGTAGATTGTAGTCTAGCAATAGCACATAGGATATTTTTTTTCTACATCACACGGGCGAAGCTGCGGGCTCCAGCTAGTTTTATATATAAAAAAATAATTTCCATTTACCTCTACGTATCCAATTAACAGAAACCTCTAAACAAATTTACGCATCAACAAAACACGGGGAAATCCTAAAGGCGTACTCACACGGGCAGTCCCTTAACAGTCGTATAGTGTAGACACTAAAACATAAAATTAAATACTCTACAGTATTCCACGAAACAGGGCACTTTTCATACGGATTGTTTGCAGCGTTGAGACAATTAACGCCCCTCGGTTTTCTCCGCTTTGTACAGTAAATGGCGTAGTTAAAACGATTGCGGTTCTCAGAATAGGGATGAGCATTTCAAACGACGCAATATAGGTTTATCATCTCTGTGTAATTGTGGTGCGCGTCTCTATGTTTTGTAGGTGTGTGTACGGTTTTAGAGTGAGTCATTTTAATAATGTAGTAGGTAACTATGTTTCATGAAATTGGGTGATAGTTTGTGAGTAGTTTTAGAGAGGGATGTTTTGTCTATCGCTAGTCGCTATCGAGTAGTTGATAATATAACAAAATTCCCCATTCCCCAAAGACCGACTTCCAGAAGAGAAGTTATTTTCCACTTTTAAGTTTTTTGGAAGTCGGTTTTATTTTTAAATAAAACACTTACTTACATGATAATAATCAACTAATATGAACTGCATGTTTTTTTGGCTATTATCTTTTCAACTACATCTTGTCTGCTCTTAAATTTTTTTTAAAGTGAATTATATGTAGAAGATTCTCAAGCTAACTTTGATAGTTCACATATTACACAACTTAGATTTGTGAAAACGCTATCAAACAGCAGCTAGAATGGTGATTAATTCTCATGTTTTCTCTTATACTGTTTTCGCTGTAGAATTTCCGCACCATGACATTAGTTAAATGAACCGTTTTATTTACGATTATGACTGAGTAGCTTTCGCCCGCGACTTAGCCCGCGTGGCATAGTTACTTTGGGCTAACGCTAACTTTAACCCCCGTGATGATCAAAAAAACAATATCTTTCTCTACCTTTTTTAGCCTATGTCCGTCTCCAGGGTTCCAACTATCTCTGTACCAAAATTTATTAAAATCGGTTTGGCCATTTAGGCGTAGAGACGAAACAATCAAACAAATTCAGTTTCACTTTTATAATATTATTAAGAATAATATAGATTTTATCCTAACCATCAAAATAGTAAAGGTCTATCCATCATAGCAATTTGAATCTGCTGACATTAATTCTAATTATAATTTATTGCATTTTATTTTAATATTAATAATTTAATTTTTTATGTTGTAATTTGTTTGTTTGATGTAATTTTATTGTTTTCTGACATTCTATTTAATTGAAATTGGAATGCTTGTGTTTTGTGTTTAATGTTACCTCAAATGAGTCTATGTTACTTGAAATAATTAATGAATAATAAAAATACATCCCATTATTGTGTATTTTTTTAAACTTTGTCGTGTTGCCCACTAGGAATGCCCCTGTATCGTGGGTGCGATTACAAACATTAAACTCGCATACACAAACAGCCAGACCCGGAACAACTATCTGCAAGTCATACAAATATTTGTTCCGTGCGGGGATCGAACCCGCGACACGTAGCGCAGCAGTCAAATGCTTAGCCAATGCACCAACCGTATCGTCAAAACAAAAATCATGCTACAACAAAAACAGTATAGTAAGAAAGAAGATAAATTAGATGCCATGAGCATTATAAAATATATAAGATGCTTACGAGTATTAAAAACCTCGTTTCACTAATATCACAGAAATGCATGCCTGGTTCAAATCACTTAAAGAATTTTAAGTCAGCGTCAAATCTATAAATGTTGTAATCAAAGTAAGACTTATATCCAATATTAGTTTGAGTCGGCTTTATCTTAAGTTTTTGAGTCAGCAACGACATTTACTACTCTAATGAATAACAAACGATCTTATAGAGTTGTTAATTCGAGTTACGACGTATTAACTGTAGGCGTGTTATCGCGTTTTATGATTTATAAACGAATGGGCTGTTAGGTATTTATGCCCGGAGTTGCGGAATATAAAGGGCAAAAGAGAACACGAATGGTCTTTAGTCAGTAAAGGTCTAACACTGCCTCCCGCTTCACTCAGAGCCCAAGAAGTTATTATTTTGTTGATTACCCACCCGAAAAAAAATTATAAATGATATTGATCAGAATTATCACGATTAAGTAGCAGATATATATTACGTATGTATGTATTTATGAGTAAATTACATGGGGTGTAATAAAAGAGGTTAGGAAAACTAGACCCACAATTGGCACAAATATACAACTAGTGCCACACTACAAAAAAAGCGTAACAGGTGACATAAACAACCAACTATCTAAAATAAGGGAATATAGTTTATTAAAAAGGCAAATTTAGATACAACAAAGGCACAATCATACGAAGAAAATAGGCTAAAGCAAAATAAAAAAAAAACATAAATAATTACCAAAAAGAAAAGGTTTACCGGTCTGAAATTTGGATCCAAAGAGTCCATCGTTAGCGGAGCATAGTGAAGATAGTAGAAGGATCAGGAACCATCGATATCTGAAAAAAAAAGAAACATTTTTAATTAACCATACAGTTCCAACATGTAGTAACGCCTGTAATCCCCAAAAGGTCAGGCTAAGGAGACGCTACGGGCGTCGGGCGCGTCAAGGCTACTCCCAGCCCACGTAGATGCGGGTCTGTGAACGGTGAGTAATCGGTAGCTCACCGTCAAGTGACGACAGGCCGTGTCGATGGCGCGTTCGTGTTGTACCTGCGCCTCATAGAGATATCATCAAAGCAGAGGGGCCTGCTAGGGCCACCGCCTGCCGGGGTTGCGGGTTGTTCGAAAGAGATACCGCAGCCCCTGAACATAAACAGCCAAAGAAGAAACACGTGGGTGGGTTTAATAAGTCAGTAAAAGTCTTACCGCAAAAAAAGGTTTACATAATAGTACACCCACTGAACATCATTTATTTTTGTCCCACGTAAGTGGGGAGGAGCGAGCCTATTATCATCTACCAACCACAAATCTAGACTCCATGGCACCGTGAAACACAAAAAAACCGGCCAAGTGTGAGTCAGACTGCGCACCGAGGGTTCCGTTCAAATTTGAAGTTCATATTCATATTTATATGTTTACTAGCTTTTGCCCGCGGCTTCGCTCGCGTTAAATTCGGGGTAACACAGTTCCCCTTGCGCCTTATTGATTTGTAATAGCAACGCTAAGTTTTTCCTTTTCTTCCTTCTTTCTCCCTCACAACCCACTTAAAAAAAATAGCCTATGTCCGTCTCCTGGTTCCAAACTATCTATGTACCAAAATTCATCAAATTCAGTTTAGCCATTAAAGCGTGAAGAGGTAACAAACAAACAAACAAACTCACTATTAAGTATTGCATTCCATAATGTGTTCCATAAGTTAACTAATGAAAGTACCAAAAATTACTTTAACGAAAAGATAAACTGTATTGAAGGACAATCTTAACTTTGCCAGTGAAAAACTGTTGTCCCAATACATCGACGTATGTCACCATTACCTTTTTTTGTGATAAATTTTCAAATTTCCAGTTTTCAGATTTTTTCCTAGATATTCTTGAGATTCTAGGTTAGGAGGAAGTCTCCGTTTTGATTCCCTTTGCGAATGCATGGGCAAAGATACATAATGGGCCATATATTTTGATTGCTATTGATTTTTTTACAATTTCACACTTTAAGGGACCCCAGACCTCGTAGATGCGGGTCTGTGGACGGTGAGCAATGGGTAGCTCACCGTCCGTCCGTCGATTGACGACAGGCCGTGTCGACGGCACGTTCGTGTTTCACGCGCGCCTCAAAGAGATGTCAGCAAAGCAGAGGGGCTTGCCAGAGCCTCTGCCTGCCGGGGTTTCGGGTTGTTCGAAAGAGATACCGCGGCCCTGGAACGTAAAGGGCAAAAGAAGGAACATGGGTGGGTTTAAGTCAGTACAAGTCTGACATGCCCCCCCGCTCCGCCCAGAGCAGGGGAAGTCATTTGATAATTTCCCACCCGAAAAAAAAAGGGACCTTAGTTTTTGTTATGAATTTCAACTTGATAGCTCCACGCGTTTCCGAGATAAAAGGATTTGGCAGACAGACCGACAAACTGACTAAGAGTTCTGTTTTTTTTCCCTTTGAGGTGTGGAACCCTATCACATGTAAAAAGTCAATTTTAAAACGTTCCGCTTTAGAGCAGTCATATTTTATCGTTCACAAAGCTAGTTGTTTAAAATGGTCATCATTCATTTCAATACCTGCCGAATATTCTATTCAACCAACATTTGGGTTACTAAATAAATTTTAACTGTCAATATTTATCATTTGTTTTTGGTCATCGTTTTTAACACAAGCTGGTCATTAGTTTATATGAATGGCTGAATCCCGAATTTAGTGATACAGTTCTTTCATAGTTTGTTTTCCTCCGCCCATGCATCGGTATCAAACTCATAGAGATTTTAATGTTTGTAGCAATAAAGTCGTTTTTAGATTGCTGTCACTGAAAATTCATCTTATCATTTAACATAGCTCTGCTCAACTATTTTGTCAGTCTGCCGGTCTAAATCGACGTAGCTGAATCCTGGTACTTTACATATTTTAACTGTTAGTACTAAGTAATACGATACCACTTGTTAAGACGGTTGTCAGACTTTCGGCCCACGTTCTATCAGGTCTGTAACGATGGTCTGAGGTCCAAGCAATGTTTAAGCTGCCACTTGTAGGTCTGAGGCCTACAAGTGACAGCTTAACGCCTTAACGTAACACTACCAAGTCTAACTTTATTGATCTTTATCATAAAGTTGTCTGTTGCTATCAGAGGTAAAATAATTGTGTGTAAACTGTACTTTGTACACTTTGATTTGTCCAAAGCGTTCGTTCAATAAGCAATCTATCAAAAGGACCCATTGGTCCTCAGCAAACTCGCTTCTGGAAACAAACTTGGACGATTTAAGAGGCGCTGAATTTCCAATTAGATCCATTTAGACGTACATTCGGAATAAGAAGAAAAAGTGTGTATTTGCAATTCAGATCGTGTTTGAAACCGTTCGGCTGAAGAGGGCTTAATTGATACGAATATTGGCGTCGCTGTCGAATGTAGCTTACGTTTTTGAAATTTATTGCTGTCGTTATTTTGGGCTAAATAAATTGACGGCGTTTGCAATAGGAAATTAAAGCAAAAGACAAGTTTAAAAAGAGATAAAAAAGACAAACTTAAGCTTATGTGAAACCGTATCGACTGCGCGTTCGTGTTCCACGCCCGCCTCAAAGAGATCAGTAAAAGTCTGACACTCAGCACCCCCCCCCCTCTCCACCCTCAACAAGGGAACTAATTGATGATTTCACGTCCGCAAAAAATGCTTATGTGGAAATGCCTCTAACATAAACAGGATTGAGCAACACACATGGGACATTTGTTTTTGCTTTTAGTAACATTTCAGTGTAGAAAATCTACTTAACTATTAATTAAACATTGCTTTAAGTTAACACGGTTTATAGAACAATTTCAACAATGGCGCTTGCAACAGTGTCAAAATATTTATCGTAAGCGACAGTTTAAATTATACATTAATTATTACTTGAAACTTACAGCACTACTATAAAGAACTCAAATTAATATACAAAGCCAAATATTTTCAAAAAAACTGACCAAGAGCGAGTCAGACTCACGTAACGAAGGTTCCGTTCAAATTTTCTTCATCAGCCAATCATCATCTTCAAACAACCATACCTTTTGACTGCGTAGACTTATTGGGTTGATGTTTTATAGCACAAAGGGAGTACGGATTTGAGTTTATAGTTTTAATTTCAACTTGATACCTTCAAGCTTTTTTTAGATAAATGGTCTTGACAGCCAGACAGACAGGAACCAAGTGATCCAATAAGTGCTCCGGTTCTTCATTTTGACGTACGGAACTCTAAATAAAACACTTGGGCGTCAAAGTACTTCTGGATCTGGGAACGTGCTCTAAAGACTGGTAGCATTGCCATGTTAAAAGACAATTCTAACTCTTTGGGCAATGAAACAGCCAGACAAAGATTGCCTTAAAAACAAAAGACACACTCAAGCCCCATGACCCATGAAGCAAGCAAGGTTCATAAATAAACCCCGATTGTATATTAAGATGTACATAAATACAACAATAACCACACATTTCAACTAAACATTTCGACACGGTGAATCAATATGCATCGTTTAACTTAAATAGAATTTCTATGGCAGCAAGAGGATTTAATGATCACTTTAATTCTATAATAAATAGTGATTTACTGAACAACTTATTGCTTAAGGATTCTAACCTATTTCCTAAGCTCAATAGCCGTTTTCACTAACAACAAAAATACTTTAGTTAAGGCCTAATTCAAAACTCGCTGTCGTATTTCCATTGCTTTGCTCAGACTTAAGCCTTCATTTAGGTTTTGCCTAATGCGTTTTGAAAAGCAACATCAATATTTTACGTGGGAAGAATCTTTTGATATTCGCTGCAATCACAGTTACTCAATCTTTTAAGTCCTGTCACAATATCAGTTATTTTATTCACAGTCGAGTCCCGTAAAATCATGCAACAAACAATAATCTTTAAGATGTTAATTTGCAATTCAATTACACGATTGTAAACTTTAACCTATCATTTAATTTTATAATCATTGCTTATCAAGTCGTGAACGCGAGACATTCAGAATAGGCACTCAATTACTTGAAATACGTGTCCTAGTATATAATTGGTTAGGTTTGAATAATACTCTTGAAGTCCTCGTTACAGTTCCCATAGCAAATATGTATTGGACAACTGATTGAAATCAACAAGGAGTTTAAATTTAAACGATTATCTACCTCAATGTAAGTGGAAAATGAAAATTGCACATTCTTTGCGAGACAAATAGGGTACATTTCGATAGGATTTGAATGCACCTATATCCTCGCTTGTCCGTTTAGCTGGTATGTAACAGAGAGCCTGCCAGGGCCACCGCCTGCTGGAATTGCGAGTTGATTGAAAGAAATACCGCGGCCCCGGAACATAAAGAGCAAAAGAAGGAATATGGGTGGGTTTTGATCCGTATAAGTTTGACACTCCCTATTTGATGATTTCCCATCCGAAAAAAAAAAACAAAAACACGTTAAAACGTTATGTATCTGTAACGTTATGTGTGCTCAGTATGGACATGTAATAAGGAAGAACGAAGCGCATGTGACTAAAAGAGTGATAGATTTGAATTTTGATGGATGGAAAGGGAGAAGAAAACCAAAGAAGAGATCAATGGATTGTGTAAAAAATGAATGAAGGAGAAAGTAGTAAAGACACCGTGGCGTCTGAAAGGGGAGAATGGAATCCCATCGATCCCATATAGAACGGGTTATGGGATGGAAAATGATTGTTGTTAAAAT
The DNA here is from genome assembly GCA_905475445.1 of Ochropleura plecta. NCBI lineage: Eukaryota > Metazoa > Arthropoda > Insecta > Lepidoptera > Noctuidae > Ochropleura > Ochropleura plecta. The sequence goes on from FR997739.1 coordinate 12,801,650, forward strand.
GATTGTATTGCCATGCCATGCTAGTTTTGTTATCGTTAGCTTGTAGAAAATATATCCAATTGCCAGGAGATAAGGTTTACTGTGAAAGGCTGTTGATTTTCTCATTAGCACCTAAAGAAATTCATGTCGTTCAGTACTGAAATGTTCTTTAATAGACATACATGGCCTGGACGTATTTTCTTATGTACTTTCACTTAGAAAACACGAACAACAGTACCCAAAAATAATGGTGACACGTTTGTGAATACACCATCGCACGACACGTTTAGAATAATAAATAAAATAATAATAAATATCTTGGAACAACTCACACACGGCTATCTGATCCCAAGCTAAGCAGAGCTTGTGGTATGGTAACCAGACAACTGATATACATACTTATATAATTTATAAATACATATATATTATAGATAAATCACACCCAGACACAGAACAAACAATCATGCTCATCACACAAAGTTCTCGGCTCAGCAGTCAGGGCCACTAACCACTAGACCAACAGGCCCGTCAAATGCCCTTATTACTTGGGTATACGCACGACAAACGGTTAACGTGACAGGTTATATGCCAATTACCGTGGTAACTTTTATTACCTTCGATTCAATGGTCAGTTAGTCAAGTTTATGAGACGTTCTCATTTATGTTCAGTCTGTTTACACAGTAAAGGGAATTCTGCATTAAATGATGTTTATTTGGCAAGTAGGTTTTTACAAACACTTTTACACGTCTTTTTTTAAACTAGATCTGGCCGGTGTTTCGTACCCGACTACTCAGAGAAGAAACAACCGAAACAAACTCAGAGATCATAGTATTTTTTAAGGTCCAGATAAAAAAGCTTGGTCAACTTACATGGGGACTATGCTGATTAGTGTCTGAAATGATCTTTTTAAGATAGCACTACACAGATTGAGTGGACCGAGGATACATTGATTGGAATAAGACGAATTAGTAGGTATGGGAGCAAGACTAAGGTAACTCTTTTGTTTTGGGCATAGCATATTGTTAGTTTGCATCACAAGTTACATATTTCACTCAGGTTCAACATATTACTTTTCGTATAACGACTCCTAACAAAATGTTAGGTTCGACAAGACAGAGATCGTAACACACTGCAAGGCTGGAATGAAATTGAGCGGGTCACGTTAGCTACATTTCTGATGACGACTGGGCGAAAGTTTCAATAGAATGGGTGCTAAGAGATGGACAGCGCCGAAGTCGCTGGCTGGCCCAGAAATTGATAGCGAGATGACTTAAATGCGTACCGTGAGGGTTGGATCAAAGTGGCGCGAGAAAAGTGTTCGTAGAAGGAAGAATTAAGGGATGGATTTGGGACAGCATAGGCTTATAAAGAACACCTTATCTACCACCGTGTGTAGCAACGCAAGAAAGGTACACCATAGAAGAATAAGCGCAGACTTAATTTTCTAAGTTTCTAATCTTCATACAAAAAATGATCAAGAAGCGATTGTGTCAACATAAATAATTATTAATATTATCCATTAGCTCGTTTAATCCAAGCGTCAACATAAATGATAGCGTTTGCAATGTTGTGAATGTATGTCAATTGCAACCTTTTGGTATAAATCATTTTAATTGTGTGTCGTTATTAAGAAAACAAGGCTTATAAGGGTCAAAGGGTATTCTTACATAACAGCTATAAAATGCTTTTGTTTATATAATTAAGGAAGCCTTATTTTCAAATGCTCCTACACAGCTATTATATACCATTACAAAACTCGATAATAGCTTATAACAGTGTGTAACATTTTGCTACAACATGTTAGATTTTACAATCTGTCACCATCAGTTTTGGGCGGCACTTCGAGGAAGCTGCTCAAGGCTTTAAATTAATAAATTTATCCTTACTAATATTATAAATGCGAAAGTGAGTTTGTTTGTTACGTCTTCACGCCTAAATGGCTTAACCAATTTTGATGAATTTTGGTACAGAGATAGTTGAGACCCTGGAGACGGACATAGGCAATTTTTTTAAAGAGTAAGATATTTGGGAGAACAGGGAAGAAAATGGAAAACTTAGCTTTGCTATTACAATAAATTTTAATAAGGCGCCCTTCTATTGACGACAGGCTGTGTCGACGGGGCGCGTTAGTGTTTTACGCGCGTCACAAAGAGATAAAATTATAAATTATAAATTTAAATATCTAAATTTAAATAAATTTAAATTTAAATATCTTGGGACAACTCACACACGGTCATCTGATCCCAAGCTAAGCAGAGCTTGTGTTATGGTAACCAGACAACTGATATACATACTTATATAATTTATAAATGCATACATATTATAGATAAATCACACCCAGACACAGAACAAACAATCATGCTCATCACACAAAGTTTGTCCTGGGTGGGAATCGAACCCACGACCTCCGGCTTAGCAGTCAGGGCCACTAACCACTAGACCAACAGGTCCGTCGCAGATGTCAGCAAAGCAGAGGGGCTTGCCAGGGCCTCCGCCTGCCGGGGTTGCGGGTTGTTTGAAAGAGGTCCGCGGCCCCGGCCCCGGAACATAAAGGGCAATAGAAGGTACATTGGTTTTAGTCAGTATAAGTCTGACACGCCCCCCCCCTCCGCTTTCTCCATAGCGGGGCAAGTTATGTGATGATTTCCCATCCCTAATAAAATAAATAAATCTCTTTGAAGTTTCTCCTAAAAGGCCATAAAGAGAAGAGTGTTCTAGAGTTTCAATTCCAAACAGATTTCGATTTTATCTTCAATTAATACTTTGTCTGACAAACAAAAAAAAACTCAAAACGAATTCGTCAGCTTAATCCTTCTATCTTCGAACAAAACTGACAAATATTTCGCTCTACAATAACAATTCCTTGTTCAAATTTTCTGTCGTTCATATTATCAAATAAAACTCAGTTTCAACTGAAGCTCAACTTGTTTCGTTTCCAACGGACAAAGCATTTTCAATGCTCATATTAGATCCACAAACAAAAGAAAGGGGACTAAGTTTAGAGTTTCAAACAGGGGACTGTTTGCATTGAAACTCAACTATGCGTTTATTCTCTTATAAACGAAAGTTGGTCCCTTAATTTGCAGCTCGCTACTACCTAATAAACTCGAAATTTTATTCGTCGTGCAAACTGCATCGTTCGCTTGGAATTTAATCCAACAAGTTTTGTTGTTGAAATTGGACTTTAAAGTGTATTTTCGTTATTAGATATGTCGTTGTTTCAAGTGTCTATTTTCCTTTAAATATTCTTAAAAGTGAGTTCGGAAAATAATATCGCCCTGGTCTTTATAGCTAAAATCGTTTGACGACGTTAAACAAATTGTTCATTCTATCAAAGAATGTTTAATTACGCCTCTATCTTAAGACGATGGAAGACAAACAAAAACATCTGAAGTAGCTATTTTCTTGCTACCTTTATAACCGAAGTTCAAAGGAAACGTCTCTAATAGATAAAATACATATATAGAAGTGTTTATATTGAGTAGTTCTATTAATAAAAAGTGCGTGGGAAGCCTTGATTCATTATTAAAGTGTGTGTTATTATAGTAGACGTGTGAATCTCACTCAAAGTAATTACTCTCAAGTCATTTACGTAGGCGATCACAGCTGAGATTATTACGCAAGCTAAGAGTAAACGCATGTTTACCGACTTTTGCCTGCAGACAATATCATCGTGCACAATTAAGTCTGGGTAAATAGAGCAGCGAATATGATAACGGTGTGCCGAACGTACGTGTTTTGGGTATTAAAGTCCGGAAATCTTGGTAATTAACGCAAAACTAAGTACGTAAGTTGGCCGATGTCCTGCGGTGGACATTAACGGATGTGAATAGAAGGTACACTTTATACGACACACGTACAATGGCTGTGAATATTTACCTACAAAGTACGTGAGAGGAGGTTTCCTCTGCATTCACTAATTGAATGAATATGCATACTACTTGAATGAATGGAATGGAAGTACGGTACTCCAGTCCTATTTATCATCTGCGGCTACATAGTGTATAATGTGCAATTTTCTACACTTATATCGTCTAACGTGCGCCCTTGCTTATACCACCTTTGACTCGACACTTTCGTAATACTGAAGGTAGTAATTTATAATTTTAATAGACATCATAAACTTAGAGAAAGAACACGTGGAAGACTCGTAAATTACTATAATTTAATTACAAATATATTTATGACGTCCATGGAGTCTCACGCATAGTTAATCATAATTCCAGTTGATTATTGATCTCCAATTTATTAATAGGAATTGATAATTCGGTATCGACAGCATAATTATAAGACCGAGTTTATCATGTTATATTAACGTGTGGAATATGGAAATCAATTCAAATATCTGGAATTCTGTAAAGTTCCGTTTTAATGACTGCACTTGAGTGCATTTAACACAGATTTTAATTGGTGTTGATTAAGTTTAATTTGTTAGGAGTTAGGAACTGGTTTGTTCAAACCAATAGATCGCTATAATTTATCAAATTCTCACGTTATTATGTACTTATGAGTCGGTAGCAAAGATATAGGTTATACTTTATAGCAAAAGGTTAATTATTAAGATAAACTGATACATGCCATTTGCAGGTCATTCACATTAGTTTTAAGAAATCCTAAAGATAACACGACCAATAAATGACAGCTAACAAAAAGCGGACCCATTGTTACCTACACACATCACAACCGTACAACATAATAATAAATTCCTTTTCCAAAACAACCCGACGGTTGTCACGAATACCCCAAACAACCCTTTTAGGAAACAATGACGAGACGTTTATAATACAACACAATTCAGTATTATCTCGTTATCATAGCATTGTTCAACCCTAACATCTGAGATACGGGACTATTCTGTCATGAATGGACCTTGAGTTACGGAAATGGTCGAAATTAATTATCACTAGCGGAACAAAAGTCTCGAGGACCAATCCATCAAGGGCTGAAGAAGGACGGACAACGGTCCAATTTGTGCACTATGTCGAGTGATGGAACGATGTGTGCGGAAATTTCAGAATAGGACGGTTTATTTGTTACATTTGTGGTCTAATTAGGTTTAAGTTCTTGAGAATTATGAATTTATGAGCAATTATTTGTATGTAATGGCGATTGTTGGAAAATGGCAACAGTAGAAAAGGTTTATTGACAGTAAATTATAGTTTTCTGGTTTGACATGTTGCAGTAGTGTTTAGATTTACACATAGTTATTTACAACTGTAAAAAAACTCAAAAAAAAACAAAAGCGCATGAAATGAGTCCGTTGTGTAACTACGCAACGGACTCATGAGTTAGTCAGTTCATGAGTTTTTGAGTGTAAGGTTTATTTATTGTGTGCATTATTATTTATCATTCATATAATAAGTGAATCTAAGCGTGTTTTCAAGTCGTATAAACTGTACCTAATTGGTTTCAGTCGCTAGTAACTGCGGCTGTTAGTAAGAAATTCCTGATAGAAGAACCCAATAGCGTTTCTCGATCCGGGAATCGAACATAGGACCTCATCCTCGGCAGTCGCGCTTGCGACCTCTCAATCAGGCGGTCGTAGTCAGACGTTTTTTTTTAGACATTGTTCCACACTAGGAACTTCTTCTATATCGTTGGTGCGTTTACAAACATTTAAACTCATATACACAAACAGCCAAACCCGGAACAAATATCTGTAGGCCATACAAATATTTGTTCCGTGAGGGGATTGAACCCGCGACACGCAGCGCAGCAGTCGATCGCTCAGCCACTGCGCCAACCGTGTCGTCAAAATTAAATTGTATGCTTGATGGAATTAAATGATTAAATTAATTTACAGCGGAAAATTCCTGCTCTGCCCCAATGTTAAATAATCGATTTTAAAAGTATTGATGTCAAAGATAAGTAAGTGCTTGTAGATTAAGATAACATTATATCATGCTGTTAAATGTAAAACTAATTAAAGACAGCGTATTTAAAGGTCAGTGCCTTACACCCACCCACTGCGTTGATGCGATTCTGATGATAATATAAATCGCTTACAAATTAGTCCCTTGATACACGTGGGAGTTTACTTATTTGAGTATTTTCATCAATATTATGTAGCTTTCAAAAAATAAAGGAAAGGAAGAAAAAGTATTTATTAAACGCGATCAGGACAAAACAATAAAATAAAAAAAAAAACAAAAAAGAACGACATAAACTAAAAAAAGAATTAAAAAAAAACAGACGACGATACACTTTGGGGCTTTAACAGTGACTTTTAACTTGAACACCTTTTTATAGCTTCGGACCTGTCGGGGTTGCGGGTTGTTCGAAAAAGATACCGCGGCCTTGGAACACAAAGGGCAAAAGAAAGAACACGTGTGGGTTTTACTCAGTAAAAGTCTGACATTACCTCATTCTCCCCTCGCGGGGGAAGTTATTTGATGATTTCTCATCCGCATAAAAAAGGGCTTCGGACAAGTCGGAATTTAGTGATCAAGAATCGATACATATTTAGTTTCTGGCGATTTCTGAAAAGGATCTCAACTCCAGGGTTACTAGTCAGATTTTCATGTTTGTTGTTCACTTTGCTTGGGAATTCTATAAAACCTATATATTTTTTCCTCGATGTCTATGTGGATAAACTGCTTATTAACAAAGGCAAATACCATGCCACACAACTGAAATCAGGTAACAGCCAAACGCATGCCCAAGTATTAAAAAAAATGGCTGTAATCATAAAGTTATTAGCAAAAAGAATAACCAACTTCCACAAAAAAAAAAAAAACAGACTACCAGTCTACTTCTATTTGTTTTATTGGCTTTTTTGCTACCGACATCCGGAAGTAAAGTTGTTCTCTATTTTTCTTGTGACTTCAAACCCGCTTTACAGCCCAAACACGCAGACGCAGCGGTGTCCTCTGAGATTCGTCTTCCACCAAATTTTCAGTATTGTAAAAGTTTTGTACACTATGATTTATATCGCCACCTTCAGATAATAATAATAATCTATGTCCACCACCTGTTATTAGCTTTCGGTGATTAGAATTAATTACCTTATCACTCACAAGCTCGCTTTCATAAAAGAGCCGACTAAGACATTTATTATTTCTGTTTATGTATTAATGTGGAGGAAAAAACTATTAATAGTGAAATAAATAAAAGAAAACAGTTATTTATTTTAGCTTTAAAAGTTTTTCATTTAACCAGAGAGGTAGAAAAAAAACATGATAAAGTAAATTAGCATTCAATGACTGGTCCATCTGATCATCAGGACCTCTTGGATGACATATCATATTGATACGCTTTGGTAGTGACCAAAGCCTATCGTAAAAAGGGGTAGGAGAGTGCTTTTACCAATTTTTTTTGCGGATGGGAAATCGTCAAATAACTTCCCCCGCTTTGGGCGCAGCGAGAGGGAGTGTCAGACTTGTACTGACTAAAACCCACCCTTGTTATTTCTATTGCCCTTATGTTTCAGGGTCACGGTATCTCTTTCGAACAACCCGCAACCCCGGCAAGCGGTGGCCCTGGCAGGCCCCTTTGCTTTGCTGACATCTCTTTGATGCGCACGTGAAACACTAATGCGCTATCACCACGGCCTGTCGTTAGTAGACGAACAGACGGTGAGCTACCCATTGCTCACCGTTCACAGGCCCGCATCTACGGTGGCCGGGAGTCGTCTCGAGGCGCCCACGCCCGAGGCGTCTCCCACGGTGGCTTGGTTGGTTTAAGGTTCTCTCCCTCAATCGCCCGGCCACCTCCTTCGCTAGCATGACTGCTTTGCAGAAGGAGGTGACCGCTTCCCATTTCCTCTCGCTCCGGACCATTGACTGAACCAGGGCCGGACGCGAGAGATCGCCGCCGCCGATCGCCTCTGACGAGGGCACGGCGGTGCTCCGCCCAAGCTGGGCAGACCGCCACTTTGTGCACCAAATCCTGTGGGCGATCGTAACAATGGTGACACCCGGGCGTTTCCTCCCGCCCGTATCTGCAACTGAAGAACCTCATATCCGTGCTTATGACAACTGGACCAACGAGGCTTAGTTAGTAATAAAATCGATGTCAATATTTCAATAATAAGACCCTTTGTTACTACACTACAGATAAGTGTATTTTTATTAATTTATCGGTACATTGGCGCCTATGGTCCAAAGAAATCTCATTTGAAACGAGTGCATCACTCCATAGTAGGTCAATAGTCAAAAATTGTCGTCTGTATGTTTTTATTGAGAAATAGATTAACTGGAACGATTTGTAGTGGAGGGGAAGTGAATTGAAGATATTGTTACCGTTTCTTGATTATATGATTAATGGGAGACAAGTACTGTTTGGTTAGTCTTGCGGTCGCAAACCGGTTCAATTCCCGCCGTGGACAAAAAGTGTTCTGAATGAGTTCGGAAGTTGGCGGTAAGATATCCCAGTGGCTCGAAAAACACGTTAAACCGTTGGTCCTGCGCCTCATCTCTCCTGGTCCCAGTCCGTTCCGTGGCGGAAAGCGATCAGAAGTACTATATTAAAAGTAGCCACTGGTGTAAAACGATAACTTATATCAATTACAAATCAAAGTTCAATTCCTGCTTGGAATTTTGGATGGCCTACAAATAGTTGTTTGGCGAACAAACGCGTACGTTTAAAAACATTTAAACAACAGTTTAAATGTTTTAAACGCACCAATGAAACAAGAGAAAATCCTAGTGTGGGGCAACGTTATTCTTAAAAAAAAGTATCGAAAAAAATAAGGTTATTTCTAGACACATTTCGATTGCTCTTATCAAAATATCAAAGTAGTTTGTGCAATAATTAGCGTTACGTCGTTTTATTCAAATAGAAACAAGCATGTAAGGTTGATTTATTAAACAGTTATTGAAGGAAGATAAAATTCTGACTATAAATATTGTGGCAACTGGCAAGACATTATTTGTGACGATCTTGACCCAGCACCTATGCACATTAAATTATACGACTTGACTGCCTCGAATAAACCGCATTGAAAGATAACACGATCTCTCTCCCATTCTTTTATCACAGCATGACGTGTCAAAATAATATTAAAAAAAACATTAGCGCATTCATGTATTGTTATAAATTCCGTAACAAATCATCCAAACAAAGAATTATTACTGTTAATAGCCCTTAAGGTGAAAGTTCATGATTTCGATAGAGGTACCATAGAATACACAGAAGGTCAGGTTCATACAACGTTCAAAAATAGGGGGCACGTACAGTACGCACTGGAGGTAAGTACCATATACAATACAATGGGTAGCTCACCAACAGTCAGACATGGATGGGTTTTAGTCAGTAAAAGTCTAACACTACTCTTTTTTGTTAAGGGATGAGAATCATCAAATAACTTTCCCCGCTCTGGGTGGAGTGTCAAACGTATCCATGTTCCTTCTTTTGCACTGGTATTGCGGCCTCTTCTTTGCTGACCATCTATTTGAGACGTGCTTGAAACACGAACGCGTAGACACGGCTAGGCCCCTCTGGTGGTTATAATTCTTTTGCATTTATTTATACGTACCTACATTTTCACTCATCGTTTTCTAGTCGACCTTTTGTCTATCTTATTTGTATGTACCTCCTTGTACCTTCGTATTATTTATTATCATTAAGCCCTTCACCATTACCATTGTGGATTATGACCCTAATTCTTATTGACCTTTGACAGACATGTAATTATAGAACATTCGGCGGAAATACATAAAATTCTCGTTGTGTTACGGGTTGGTTATGCTTTTAATGGTTTATCATAATATTTTTCTGTTTGTTAGGCACAATAACATTCGGTCATATAATGTCAACGAGGGTGGGCGCTGATACCTATAAATTACAAGATATTAAGTTTAGCTTAGGTATTGGCTACAACTCTAAATGCAACATTATTTACCTTATGGCATATTTGTATCGTAAACCATATTTTTTAATGAAGGTGCAAATAAATCATTTTTTCATTATTTAGATGTTATGATATTAACCTTTTATTTTATTACTAAACTAAATCGTGTCGTAGTACAGTTGGGCAAAGGTCTCCTCTGTCTTATTCCATACATCTCTATCCTGTGCAATTGTTGGCTCTGTTAGCCCCCTAAACATCGTCACGCTACCTTCTCCGCGGTCGAACTCGACGGTGCGGTGTCGTCCTTCTTCAGGCGGTTAGTGTGTGACGGACGATCTCAGTCTATGCCTTTGGATACACCTACCATCTACACCTACACCTATATCACCTACTTGTGTATATATTATTATTTTTACAATCCGATTTTTATTTGTTTGTATATGTTGCAGCTATGATAGTAAACCTGTATATTATAACACTGTAGACTATGGTGTCTCACAGAATGAAGATGTCATGCAAATTATAATTATATTATGCACCAACAATATTATCTATGTAAATTACATCGTGACTACAGCTAGGTAACGATAACCCTGTCTATATAATTAATTGTCCAATCGTTCTAGATATTCGACCCTTACTAATGTTCTCCGAGATACCAAACTGTCTCCAATGCAGTTTGATGCACGATAACCGTCGACAATATACGACGTATAACATACGAGCAAAACAAATTGACATGGCGTGTGTGTCCAGTGTTATTAAGTTATACCATAAGGATTTTTTTTGTAGTTGGACAGAACTGTGGAATTTGGATTTGAGCCCGGGTGATGGCAATAGGAACGGCCTATTACATAGAACCTTTACGTAACTGGCGAAATGTGGTAGTACTACTAGTTTAGATCTTTTACGGATGAGAAAATCATTGAATAACTTCCCTCGCTCTGGGCGGAGTGGAGAGGAGTGGCAGACTGACTTAAACCCACCCATGTTTCTTCTTTTGCCCTTTATGTTCCGAGACCGCGGTATCTCTTTCGAATAATCCGCAACCCCGTCAAGCGGTAACCCTGGCAGGCCCTTCTGCACTATAGTACATCTCTACCCTACCCTTTTGAAAAACAAACGCAATGATATATGTACCGTGTTATTTTATTAGATTTCACAAGAAGTACTTAGAAACTGTGACACGTGCTCGTTTTTTATTACGAGATGAAAACGAAGATTAGATCTTTCGTAGGCGTTTATTAAAAATGCCGTCGGCTGTTGCTAAACGGCCTATTCATAAATTTTATTATTAACTTAGTTCACAACCAGTTTATTTGACACCAGTGATTAGGTACAATTTCTATCGAACTGGAAGAAGACCAGAGGGCAGTTCAGAAAAGTCTGAGTGATGAATCACGTACAATATTTATTCTCGTTTATTGACGTGATAACGTCTTTAAAATCGTTTTAGTCGGGTGACATGTTCAGAAACTTGTGTCACACCAAAACCTTACAAGCGACATTTCATAAAGATGGTAGCGCCATCTGTTACTTGGCCCGGAAAAAGAACTTTAAATTAGTACTTAATTTCATTTTAGATGTCACTACTGGTGATAACTTATATCACCAATAAGACGTTATCACGTAAACATCTCGATCGTAAACCTACTTTACAAACAACCAATTTTTATTTATTTTCTTACTTTTTCTTTAACCCGCGACACGCAGCGCAGCAGTCGATCGCTCAACCACTGCGTCAACCGTGCCGTCAAGCATTGCCCGGTTCATTATAGTGACAGGTGGTGGGTTGAAGTTCCTTCAAAAACGACGCTCAAATGGAAGTGGGCTGGTTTGGACACGCGGGGCCCATAGCAATTGCTACTCTAGCTAGATGGTTAATCCGGGTCTTAGACATAGGCTTGCTTAATCACACGCCACTTAACTGGATTCTCAGCAACTCTCGTCAAGTTGCTACTAGCCAACCCGTCGTCGCTCCACTGAGCCTGAAAGCGTCCTACTTTACGCTAACCGATTCGCAGTCTATATCTACAATTCTACATAGAATAGTCTAATACGACTCAAAATCTCACACACTAAAACACTGGCGAGCTTGTGGCGGATCCCACAACTCTACCAATCTTATTACCAAATCTCAAACCATCAAAGAAGACAGAAAGACATCCAATTAACATAGCAATACAGAATAAACTTATCCGATTGATTTACAACCATTTAACTGATCATTTGCGTACACACGTTAGCTATAAATTAACTGGGGCCAGCCCCGCTACCTCCAATCGTATTCATAGTCACGCATTGATTTTATCGAAAGCTTGATTCATAGAACCCATTGAATTGAAGTAACGGCTGAATGAAAAAGGAGTGGGTAGTGAATGGAGGAATTAGTAGTTGTATTAGGTTGATTTCCGAAGCTATGAATATGGAAATCAAAAGGTACTTTTGGTTGGTTTCGGGATTTATTTTTGGAGTTTTATAGAGCCGAGAATAGCACTGACAAATTTTCACGTGTCTGTGTCACAAATGTCTCAAAATTTTAATAGTAAACTCGCATTTGCCACTTATGTTTAACTAGCTTTTGCCCGTGGCTTCGCTCGTGTTAAATTCAGGGTAACACAGTTCCCCTTTCCTGATTTGCAGGTACCTGGTACCTGTAGTTTTTCCCTTGCGCCTTATAGATATGTAATAGCAAAGCTAGGTTTTCCCTTTTCTTCCCTCTTTCCCATCATATCCACCTTTAAAAAAATGCCTATGTCCGTCTCCTGGCTCCTAACTATATCTCTACCAAAATTCATCAAAATCAGTTCAGCCATTAAGGCGTGAAGACGTAACAAACAAACAAACTCACTTTCACTTTTATAACCTCCTCCAACAGGAGGCTAGTTTTTGCCATCAACCGGGCACAAATCTAGACCCCCATGGCTGTTACTGACTTTCAATCTGATAATTTGTAAAATTACAATTACACTTTGTCCTACCCTGGGAATCAAACCCAGGACCCTTTGGTCAGTAGTCGCACTAGCAAACACTAGAATAACGAAGTTTATTATATTGAAGATATATAAACACAAACATTCTTTAACTTGGAAGGTGTATTATAGGAATGTATTTTGCGGATGGCAAATTATCAAATAACTTAGTATCAGACTTTTACTGACTAACCCATGTTTCTTCTGTGGCCCTTTATATCCCGGGGCCGTGGTATCTCTTTTGAAAAACCGGCAACCCCGACAGGGCCCTGCTGGCTGATAATTTAATCTTCTTTGATAAAAGTTGTATGAGGGAACATATTGGCACAGTATTAACTGTCAAAGGTGTATTGGCCCTACGTAAGTATCGTAACCTGGTAGCGGGTGGTTCGAAAGAGATAACCCCCAGAACATAAAGAGTAAAAGAAGCAACATGGGTGGGTTCTTGTCAGTAAAAGTTTGACACACACTCCCCTCCCCCTACGCCCAGAGCGGGGGAAGTTATTTGATAATTTCCCATCCACAAAAAATAAGTATCGTAACTTTCAATAAAGTGATACGATCCCTACGCCCAGCCCTAACAGCCGACGCATCGCTGTCCAATGACAAGACACAATGTCTACTTAGCATTCGGAGCAGTCACAAGAAATATTCGAGTTACAATACTCGAGTGGGTGTCTCCATGATGCATCGTGTGAAAACGTTCTTATAATAGTCTTTATGCCCTCATTTGCAATCAAGAATCAACTAACGCACCATTATTTTTAATGCGGCCATTATATCTTGGGTTAATGGAAAAAATCTTAAATATTATGGACGAATTAATGTCAAATGTACTTGAAAAATTCGGTTTGTTTGGATGTTTCATATATTGCGCTGCACGACATTAATTGTGTTGGACACTTTGTTTAACAGGTTTATGTCTAAGAAGGTGGAAGAACAGTGAAATTAACTAGTGTTTTAAATGTGACATGATAGTAACTTGTTGCGAGTTAAAGATACGAGTGTTTGGATGCATTCATAATAATTAATCTTAAAGATTTTGGTTCATTATCTTAAATTGCCATTATTTTTACTTTTTATGATTCTAATTAACTAATAATTTAACTACATTCTCGTAGACAACACATCAGCCAAATTTAAATGGATCTGGGTACCTATACCATTTATACCTCATGTTGCATCAGAATTGGGAAATATTACCGATTGGGATCCAAACAACTGGAATAGGAAGCACGGTAGGCTTTGAAGATGAAATCATGATGAGATAGACTCCTAATAAAAAGACTGGGGTGAAATAGCTCTAGAGCGAAAAGAATACCTTTCTCCTTCACCCTGTATTGGGAAACAACAGGCTTACGGTAATATAAGTATTTTTCTGTAACTGCTAGTAAGGCGGTAGAATATGCAGAGGGGCCTGCCGGGGTTGCGGGTTGTTCGAAAGAGATACCGCGGCCCCGGAACGTAAAGGGCAAAAGAAGGAACATGAGTGGGTTTTAGTCAGTACAAGCCTGACACTAAGTTGTTTGATAATTTGCGCTCCGCCCAAAGCGGGGGAAGTTATTTGATGATTTCCCACCCCCCCCCCAAAAAAAAGGCGGTAGAATATTCAAATTATTATGATGTTCTCTGTCATAGCGACAAAACAAAAGTTATTATCATCCTAAAATATATAGCTTTTAATAAAATACCTTTGTTTTTGCTGCTTGACTGACAGTAGACGTTAACCTTTTTTCTTTGACAACTGCATTAAGTCTCGTGGGTCGTGTCCACGTATGATATGAAACGTGTAGATGCATTGCGGACGTCAACATAAATAAAGTTTTATTTGCAAGCAACTTGCATGGCCTTGTTCCATTCTATTTGGGGTCGGAACACCTCTTCTACCATTCTACCCTATCAGACGCCACGGCATCATTTACTCCTTTCTCTTTCATATCATTCCTTACACAAACTATCCATCTTTTCGTTGGCTTTTTTCAAAGACGAAAGAACACAGTCTAAAAATTAGTAGTGTCGATTTAGGTCGAAGCCTTTGGTTTAGCTGTTTTTTTTTAAGCCGAAGCTCTAGTCGTACGGTAGTTTTCATTTTAGGAACGTTACAATGTAAATTAATAAGACAGAAAGCCGAGCCCAACATAATTGGGAAAAGGCTAGGTAGATGAAGGTTGATGAATGCAATTTTTATTCCGATTAAACTTTCGGCTTCAGCAAATGCTGTGACGATAGCTGATTAATCGATTTTGGCCCAGAGCAGTGGCTTTAGTTAACTTGTTTTTTTATAGTACAAGAGTAACTGTAGCTTTTTTGCGGATGGCAAATTATCAAAAAACCCCCTCCCACTTAGTGTAAAGACTTTTGATTGATTTTTTGACTGACCGAAACCCACCCATGTTCCTTCTTTTGCCTTTTACGATACGGGGCCGCGGTATCTCTTTGTGATGATATGATTTTGCTTAAGGGCCGTTTTAGACCCACTAACTTTGTCACTATCTTAGATGTAAAATATTTTCCTTCAGTACTAATCAAAATCGAATAACCACAAAATACACACATCAAAAGTGTCTAGGGATCAAGCATTTTTATGCGGATTTCTTGAGATTGAGATGTGGCTTTGTAATAAATTTATGATTTTATAAATTTATATGGATCCTTTTTGGTGCATTTCATAATTTGAATCAGGAACTCTCAATCAAATTCGAGTAAAAGATGAAAATAAGCTGTCAATATTTTCCCTATAAAAACATTCAACGCATTGAAGACATTATTAGTGCTACTGTTTCCCTACTACTGATTAAAACCAACGTTATTATGGAGCGGCGACGTCATTTAAGCAGGGAAGAAATGCTCAGAGCCGTGGGAATGATAGAAGCTGGTTCCCGGCAACGTACTGTAGCTTTAGCTCTGAAAACAAGTCAGAGTGTTATCAGTCGACTTTGGACACGTTACCGAAGCACTGGTACCGTGGCTGAGCGCCATGGAGGACGGTATCGCTGCACCACACGGAGACAAGACCGATACATTCAAATCTTAACTCGAAGAGCTCCAACAATAACCGCCATGATGTTAGCCGTGAGGCTTCATCACTCTTCAGGGAACTTAATTAGCGACCAAACAGTCAGAAACCGCTTGCATGAAGTGAACCTTCATTCCCGAAGACCGCTACGGGTACCACCTATAGCAATGCACAATCGTAGGATTCGATATCAATGGGCTCTTGAACACAGAAATTGGGCAGAAGAACAATGGCGTTTCGTGTGCTTTTCTGATGAGTCTCGTTTTGGTATGAGACCGGATACAAGACGTATACGACACTGGAGAACCCCTGGACGCCAACAGCGATTAAAATCCTGCCAGGAAGTCCATCCTTATAGTGGTGGAACCATCATGGTATGGGCGGGTATTTGGATCGGCGGAAGAACTGAGTTGATTTGGATCAGAGGCAACCTCAACGCTCAAATTTATGCTGAGACGATTGTATCAGACGTCATCGTTCCTCTACAAGTGCAAATCGGTCCCTTATTTCAGTTAATGCATGATAATGCACGACCGCACACCGCAAGAGTTGTAAGACAGACTCTCGCCGCAGCTAACATCAATGTCCTGCCCTGGCCTGCTCAGTCGCCAGACTTGAACCCGATTGAGCATGCATGGGATATGCTACAGAGAAGAGCTCTGCCGAATATGGAGGGTATCCAGTCGCAAGAAGACCTTTTTTTGTTGTTGCAACGAACATGGGCGGCCATTCCACAGCGTGATTTGGATGAACTCATTTTGAGTATGCCAAACCGATGTTCTTGTGTTGTTAGTGTTCGCGGTAGAAACACGGATTATTAATTGTTTAAGTTACCCAATAAAATTTTAAAGAAAACTGTTATTTCAGTCTTTTTTTCGAACTTTAATGTTAGTGGTTCAAATGTCAAAAATCCCTTTATTAGGAAAATGGCAAATTTCTTTATTAATGCAAAGGTGACTTGGTTTATCGTTACTGTGACAAACGAAAACACTTTATTTGATGAATCCTTAAAGAAAATTTTAATTAATATCAATCAGGAGAAAAGTTTTTGCAAAAATATATGTTGATCCCTAGATACATTTGATGTGTGTAGCTGACAGGTTGTTTCATTTTTCTGTAGTACAAACACTTTTGGTTCACACTCAATATTAGACTTACTGTCTTTCTTTTATCAGTAAATTCGTCCAAATTTTGTATCGACAGCATGATCGTCGGATTGTATTGAATACATTGAATACTAAACATTGTTGGAAAGCAACAGGTCAACTTTACATTGATCATGAATGTAAGGACTTTATTCAGATTTGATTAATAAAAACGTTTTTTTTTACAGTACTAATCAGGCTTGTGTTTGGCCGCAACTCGTCTGATATGAGCCGAAGCTGCAGCCTAGAATGGAGCACGCTTGCCTGGAATAAACCGATTCTCTGGAACGATTCTCTGGAAATTAATTTTTTTATATACGTACTAGTAATTCAATTGTTAGAAATATTCGCCCTCGTAGAGGCGATCGGAGGCGGCGATCTCTCGCGTCCGACCCTAGTTCAGACCGTGGTCCGGAGCGAGTGGGAATAGAAGCGGTCACCTCCTTCTGCGAAGCAGTCATGCTAGCAAAGGAGTTGCTCGGTAGTTTGAGGGACAAAACCTCAAACCAACCCAGCCGCCGCGGGAGACGCCCCGGGCGACTGGCACCGCGAGACGACTCCCGGCCACCGTAGATGCGGGCCTGTGGACGGCGAGCAATGGTTAGCTCACCGTCCGTCCGTCTATTGACGACAGGCCGTGTGGACTCCGTGTTAGTGTTCCACGCGCGCCTCAAAGAGATATCAGCAAAGCAGAGAGGCCTGCCAGGGCCACCGTCTGCCGTGGTTGCGGGTTGTTCGAAAGAGATACCGCGGCCCAGGAACTTAAAGGACAATAGAAGGAACATGGGTGGGTTTTAGTCAGTACAAGTCTGACAACCCCCCCCCCCCGGCTCCGCCCGGAGCGGGGAAAGTTTTAAAAAAAGTTGTTAGGAATATATCGAACAGATCGCCATTTCCGTATTGTTAAAATTATTAAAATTAAATGTCTGGTTTCTGTACGAGCTTAGTGTTCAATATTCTAGTTAAAACAAATATTTGTGCGAACTGACCGACATCACTTCCGGGTCTGGATGTACGTATTTGTAAATAACTGTTCCGAATTGGAATACTTGCGTACGTATGTGATTTGTATAGAATAACTTATGGGATTCTAGTGATGTGCTGAGTTTGGAATACTTATTTTTGTAAGGTTTGTTTGCGGAAATCTATTTGAACTATTGTCGCTTTCTTATAATGGAATAGGGTATTTTCCAGGGTCAAAGTAATAACATTCCATTTAATCCATCTTTTAAATTATTCAAAAATAAGGGACACTTGTTGCGAAAAAATACAACACCGCGTGACGTTATACGTAGGGGTATTGGGCTATATCTTTGTCATTTTTATTCTAATTTACAAACAAAAAATACGTGTCCCTTATTTTTGAATAATCTAAAAGACGGACTTATATTTTTTTTTTGGAAACTAGCCTATTATGGGATGATAGTTAATAATATTTTTTATCTGATAAACCGGATGGTTTTGTTTGCAGAGTTTTATCATAATATCAAAGGTATTATAAAATAATTTATAAGCGATACATTATTAGTGATACTCTTTAAGTGAACTCAAGGAGTAACCAAACTTGCGGTTTCGACGACGCTTTCGTGTTTTACGCGCGCCTCAAAGAGATTTCAGCAAAGCAGAGCGGCCACCGACTGTCGGGGTTGAGGGTTGTTCGAAAGAGATACCGCGGTCCCGGAACATAAATGGCAAAATAAGTGGGTTTTAGTCAGTAAAAGTCTGACACTCACGGGAAGTTATTTTATATGTTTTCTAGGATTGTGGGCAAATACAGATATGCTCAAAAATTATAAAATGATAATACAATTTTTGCTTCAAGAGATGCCCGCTCAAAGTTTATGAAAATATTATATCTAGAGTCTAGAACTTAGACAGTGCAAACAGGTTTAACATAAAATAACACTCACTATCTAAACTTCTGAACTTAGTTAAGTTAAACTTGTTTAAAGGGTTCTTGAATATAATATTATGCCCAATTAACAAGGGATACTTATTGATAGGCAATATAAATAAAGTTTGTTAATAATTTATAAAGTTATTTTAGAACGCCTAAATATATTTTGGGTTAAAATGTGATAAAAAATGTATCTTTTTATAAGTACCTACTGCACATACACTCGCAGTCACTATGACAGACTATGACCTCTGAGTTTGTTTCGGCTGTTTCTTCTCAGAGTAGTCGGGTACGACACACCGGCCTCATCTAGTTTTTAAAAAAGACGTGTTAAAGTGTTTGTGAAAATCTACTTGCAAAATAAGCATCATTTATCATTTAAACACCTTTTAACTGAAAGGTTATAGAATTATTTTTGATTAAAAAATCGGCGTATTTCGACGGCCCCTACGTTATTCATTGAAACTAAAAAAATTACAACCGCAAAAAAGGCCTTTATTCCTAAGGGAATTTTAGAAAAATTAAATTTTATTTTTGGGATTCCGTACGTCAAAAGTCAAAAACAGAACTCTTATTACTTTGTTGTCAACCTGTCTATCATGAAGCTTTATCTTGGAAACGCGCAAAGGTATCGATTTGAAATTAATACCATATAATCAAATTTGTAGTCCCTGGGAGTAGTGAAAATGAATCCAAGTGTATGCAGAAGATAATGGCCGTTTATATCGAAAGTTTGTCTCTCCGACTCCGACTCATACTTGGCTGTTTTTAGACGACGCGGTACAAAAAAGGAAGTATAAGATTTCAATAATAAATTCAGAAAATGTTCATTTTAATATTTTACAAAACTTGCAACACTGCAGGCGGAGAAAGTTACTACGGAGAACGAAAATAATTCGTTGCACTCCAATACTATACGCAAAGTTTATTTTAACTCTACTCTAATTAGCTACAAAATCTAGGGCGATAGTTTTCATACTTTAGACACGTATTAACACGACTTTATTCCGTGGAGGGGTAAGGAGATGTGTACAGCATACCCATTTATGACCAGAAAATGAATAAGAAAAAAACAGACCAGGCTCCAGATTCTCCCTTTTTTATATTGTAACGTTTCCTATGACTTTTTTTTAGTTAACAATGCCATGTCCGCTGATGACTGTGGAATACTAACATATTTGTTACCAATAAGATTAATTATTTGCACATTCTGAAAAACAAATTAAAAGATTCATTGTCGTGGTTAAAAATTCCTAAACAGATTTTACAAATTATCTTTAAGAAATGGTTCAATCACTTCTTCTTTCTAACAAAAAAAAACTGCATGAAAATCGGTCCATTGGTTTGGGGGCTACGATGCCACAGACAGACATACAGATACACACAAGATCGTAATTTTTATAACACACTTCTTTTTTCATCGGGAGTACAATGATTTCGCTGTAGATGTTGAAGTTTTTTAACTACCACACAATATTGAAACTATTATAATATATTAAATAATCCAAACTAATATTATAAATGCGAAAGTAACTCTGTCTGTCTTTCTGTCTGTCTGTCTGTCTTTCCTTCACGCCTAAACTACTGAACCGATTTGTGTGAAATTTGGTACAGACATAGTTTGGAATTTGAGAAAGGACATAGGATAGTTTTTATTACAGTAAATAAAAAGGACATTCAGCGCCATCTATTAGTCAAAAGTCGGCATCAATTCATTACTATAAATGTCGAGCTGTTCCTACGCTCCGTAGATAGATGGCGTTGATCGCGCAATGTTGTCATTACACGTGTTCGGTTCATGTTATTGTTTTAATTCATTCAAAAATGTAAATAAATAGTAAAAAGGTATGAAAAATCCTTACTAATATTATAAAAGCGAAAGTGAGTTTGTTTGTTTGTTACCTCTTCACGCTTTAATGGCTAAACCGATTTTGATGAATTTTGGTGCAGAGATAATTGGAACCAGGAGACGGACATAGGCTATTTTTTTTTTAAAGTAAGATGTGAGAGAGAAAGAGGGAAGAAAAGGGAAAACTTAGCGTTGCTATTACAAATCAATAAGGCGCAAGGGGAACTGTGTTACCCCGAATTTAACGCGTGCGAAGCCGCGGGCAAAAGCTAGTATAAAATAATACATATATTGAATATTAAATTGTCAATTAGTAGCACCTAAGACCTAAATCACCCAACAGCATATGACCAATACTAAATTTCCATTTTTGGCATAATCATAAACTAATTCAACCTACCCAGTCTAATTCTCTTCTACTCAAGCCAATGATCATGATGCTGTTGTCAATTACCACGATTGATTATTGCTCTAAGACGTATTTAGGTACCTATAACTGCAGACATTCCGAGTACCTACTCAGTTGGATTGATTGAATTATTGCTATGTGCAACCGGTGCATATTTTAAAATGAAGCCACGCAAATAGAGATTTGACAGTTGTCAATCTTAAGGAGTCATCGTTGTTGGTCATCGACGATTGTTGAGGATATGAGTTATTTTGTTTCCATAAAGTAATTAGTCTGTAGTTTTCGTTTTCACTTAGCGGAAGACTGGAAAATTAAAATAATTAATTTGAATTTAGAAACCCAAGATATACGGTTGTGTAAAAACGATGGCTTTAGAAAAAGAAAAGATGGATGAAATGTGTAAAAGATATTATATCGCTAGTGAGGAAATGAATACTAATGGTCAGGGAGTAGTATGAGATGTATATAGTTTTAGTTAAAAAAAAAGCATTGTCCCACCCTTCCGTACCGTTTTTCCTGAATCGTGGGTGCGTTTGCCAAACATTTGAACTCACATACACAATCAACCAGACCCGAAACAACTACCCGTAGGTCCTAAAAATATTTGTTCCGTTCGGGGATCGAAGCAGTCGATTGCTCAGCCTCTGCGCCAATCGGTGCCGTGAAACATTTCATCTGAATTTTATTAATTTCCATTTATGCATACTTTTCGTTTACCAAAAATGGTACAATGTCTGCCATCATCATGTGCCTAGCCTTTTTCCAACTATATTGGGGTCGGCTCTCAGTTTTACCAGGATTCAGCAAAATACCAGTATTTTATTTAATGGCGAACGCCTAGCAGACCTCCACAACGCAGTTTATAACTGGGTACAATGTCTGCCACACTCATAATAATCTTGGCACACATTTTTGACAACTAAAAGTGGTGTAGTATTGACTTAGCTATTTGCAAGAGTAACGTATAGTTGGCCACGCCAATTGCATGTAACATTCTTAGAATTCTACTTAGCTGTTTCCGTCAATTAGAAATAGCATGATTTTATGGACGAAAGTAGGAAGTGTTCAAGTTATATAAACGGATCTCCATTACTGCTGTTTTTATGGCCCCACTGGTAATAGCAAAACGATACTGCAATAACCAAACATTGTACTAATCAGATCGTTACTCCGTTTTTATTCAAATACCACTCTTAGCTTTGCTGAGATAGAGTTTGATTTCACGTTGCAAAAATGAGAAGCTCGTAATACGAATCGAAGGTAATTGGCTAGTGAATAGTGCTCATTATAAAATAATTTTTCCAAGACTTGAAAGGTCTTAATTGAGTGTTTCGTTTACTTAAATAATTCAAGCTAGTTTTGTTGTTTGAAGTACGAATACAGCGCTTATTTGTTTACGTTTCTCAGTTCTTCATTAAGCAGCTTTGGAGATCATTTCACAATGCTATTTAAAGGTGATTTGTTAATTCACTTTCATGCCTTTGGTTTGCAGGCCGTGGGAAAAAAACAAAAGAGGTAGGTCTATTATCACGTACGTGTGTGTGTGTAGGTTTTATATCCGATCGTAAAATAATAGTGTGTGTATAATCGGTTGTCACTTTCGTTTTCTATGCGTAGGCGAACTTTGTAGACAGTAAATATTTTTTTACATGAAACACAATGTTATTAAAGGCTATAATATTTTATTACATTGTAGTTGAATGTTTTTTTTATGAGTCTAGTATCTTTTTATCAGTCTAGCGTTGGAAATAAGGCAAACAAAATAATAATACCTGCCTATTATTGGCTTTAAACGAAGTCCATTTGGTCTGTACCTAAACACATCATGGTTACTGTATACATCTATAATAATATTCATTATAATACTAGCCTATAACTGTCCCACTGCTAAGCAAACGCCACTATTCAATCAGAGAAGATACCAGGATAGATCACCACGTTTGCTCTTCAGTAACCCGTCAACTCGTATTGACGGGTTGGCAATTTCAGACTCATATTAAAATGTTACACCACAGACTACCTACAGTACTGTTTCTCCTCCTTTAAATCCATCGAAAGGTTGTCTTGAAAAGATCGCTTTTCTGACGGGCGGTCTTATCGCTAATATATACATATATTATATATACATCCAAAGGTAGTCTTCGAATAATATGATAGACAGATAGATAGAATATTCTTTATTATGCACACCATACAAATAACAAGAATAACAGTATACAACTTATAAATAAAATGACCCAATGGGCAATCTGATCGCTAAAAGTGATCAACAAAAGACTGGCAAAAGACTGGGCAGGTGACTGATAGACATTTACAGATGCACAAATCATAATTCTCTAAATCACCAAATCATAATAAGAGCGATGTCCCTCAATGATGATTTGTCATTATGTAATTTAGATGCTATGCTTATGCTTTGTCATGTTTAATTATATAAAAACATATTCATAATTAATTAATTTTTATATTTGACGGGCCTGTTGGTCTAGTGGTTAGTGGCCCTGACTGCTGAGCCGGATGTCGTGGGTTCGATTCCCACCCAGGACAAACTTTGTGTGATGAGCATGATTGTTTGTTCTGTGTCTGGGTGTGATTTATCTGTAATATGTATGTATTTATAAATTATATAAGTATGTATATCAGTTGTCTGGTTACCATAACACAAGCTCTGCTTAGCTTGGGATCAGATAGCCGTGTGTGAGTTGTCCCAAGATATTTATTTATTTATTTAATTAACGTGTTTTTTTATTTGTATGTTGTGTTATTTGGTGACTTACGGCATCGTATTGGATCTGTAAAGGTATTATCAATTGGTGATTAACAAATTAATAAATAAACTTTAAATTGACAAATTGAAATACTTTCCGAATCAGGTCTTTTGTAATTTACAAAATAATATAGAACATTTCTATCGTATTTCCAAGATTAAAGACTAAAAACTGATTCACATTCAGTGTTAGACAATTTGATCGTTAAATCAGATAGATGATGTCGAGTCAGCACTAAACAATATTTGATATTATCTATAAATTGAGGTGCGATGACGTCATTTCATTTCTACAGATTCACACGTTTCAACGATGAGTGAGTTGTGATTATGATGACTGATAAATGGTGATAGAGTTTTGATTTTAGATTGATTCATTTTCGAAGTCACACGCTTGCAAGTTTATCTTTTCGATTTATTTTTAAAAGTCAAATGATTCGGTTTTTGATCGTTTTTTTTTTGGGTGATGCAATAGAAGTGGTATGTATTGTAAAATGTTTATTATTAATTCATTTTTACACAATTGGTTTTGACTGAAATAACTGTAGTAAAAAACTTTAGCCAATTCGTCACCTCATTAAAATAAGCTTTGGTTAAGTTAAAGCTAAAGGCTAAGGCCAAAGAACAGAACATAAACCAAGCCTTCATAAAAGAAAACCTGTGTTGTCAATCCATACCCATCGTTAAAACCGACATAATTATATGCAACATTCTAGCCCGGGACAAAAGCCCGTTTAATAAAGAAAAAAAAAGCCACCTATTAACACCAAAGAGCCAGTCTTATGGAAATCAGCCAGCCTCATTAAAAAACGATTGACACCAAGCCAAAAACAAAGGACTCGCGTGCTAAGACCCCAACGTCAAAACAAACTATCGACTCCTTCATGAATTATTAAAAAGAAGACATTTCCCGGTTGGGTAACAAAAAAAGGAAAATGTCACCTCTCCTTGTGAGGCCCTTGGGAGCAATAAGGTCTGTACTCCAAACCACCACAGAAGAGATAGATAGCTTCAGAAGGCCAGGGGCCTAAGTCTGCTATTACAATAGTGTCAGAATGGTCGATCACTGATCGCATAATGGTTAATTTTGACAAGTTTGGTAATCTACTACATACTAAACTTGTCAAAATCAACCATTATGCGATCAGTGATCGACCATTCTGACACCATTGTAATAGCAGACTAAGGCCCCAGTTACACACAGGGAGCGAAAATACGCACACATAGACACATCACATACAGGAGTGCAAGCGAATTTCAAACCTTCGCCTACTGTAAGTGGGATTTTTCAGCGTTCTGAATTTTGAAAGGTCAGTGGTGGTAGTGATGAGAGTTGAATATAATAAAAACAAAAACAAAATTATATATTTTCAGGCATCAACGGCCCATAGTGTGTAAGTGTAAAACTTAAAAATTATCGCAGTAATAACACTTAAGCACACATGAGTACAAAGACACAATAATAAAAAGAATATGAAACAGAGCACTTTTTGATGTGATGTTGTAATTAACGCTGTTGTCTTAGTGGTCAGTTCAACAACAAGAGTTAGAAACCCAATACGCCGTAAAAAAACGTTGCAGAAAAAAAACCTCTAGTGTACATGGACTTTGCAACTGTTTAAAATCTTTAGCTGTGCGTGTATTTTAACTCGAGAACAAATGCACAATATTACATATCAAGGAAAGTTTAAGACATACAAACATAGCTGACCACATATATAGCTGGAGTGGTCCTTCTGTTCATATCTACTCTGTGCGACCACCGTCTCAAGACATTTGCGTAAAGTACATAGTAACCATAAAAAAGGAGTAATTCAATACGAGGTTTTTTCGTTGGGAGTCGTAAAGTGTTTGGAAGTGTATTGAACTGAAATTAAGCGTGTTTAGGTTTGTTTTGTGGGTTATTTAGGTTGAAGCGGTTTTGGTGATGCTTGTAAATCTGTAAAGGTTTTATGCTGAAACTGGGCTTACGAGAAAAGCTTGGCAATATTCTGTCGATGTTAAACTTCATAAATGTAGGTACGTATTTTTAGTTGCCAGGCAATTTTAGAAACCGTCTTTTTAGGAAACCATAATGTATGAGGTTCTTTATCCTATAACACTAATAAAGCGAAAGAATGCTTGTCGTCCGTTCGTCATCGTATCGTTCTTCATTCGTTTACACCGGCAGGTTGATAGTTTAAATAAATGTGTTGTCCTATTTAACCCAAAGGTTGTCTGGTAGAGAATAAATACCTGAAAACATGGTTGGGGCAGTGGCGAGAGCGATTGACTGCTGCGTTGCGTGTCGCGAGATCGATATCCGCACGGAACAAATATTTGTATGGTCTAAAGATAGATAGATTGTTCCAAGTTTTTGTATGCGAGTTTAAATGTTTGTAAACGTACCCACAATACCGTGCAACGTTAAAACAAATAAACGTATTGGCATTTAGTCTGCCCTGTATCAATTTAGTACATGAATTTTAAATATATAAATGAGAAGTTAAGTGTCAAATTCATTGTTGCATTGAAAACCTCTGTACTTGTTCTGAATATATTCAGACCAACAACCTTCACGTCACGTTACACGGACAGAGATTGAAATGTAACCAATAAACTGTATGGACATTTTCAGTATACACTGTAAAAAAATAACTTTTACACTCTTTATTCTTTACAATTCTCAAGCACCAAAAATAAAATATACGAAGGAAACAAAAAAAACACGAGCAAGAGGAAACATTCACAAAATTCACATTTTGACACTGTCATTGTCCTTTGCGTGTAATTGACCGTGTCGAAGCTGCGAAATAATTCACAAAGAGAAAATGGAATTTCAACGCGTACCTGCAATCTTCTACCGGATGACTGGTCACACTATGAGCTCCATAATTTGTGCGAGTTTCACGCTGGGCTGTGGTGCCAGTGAGAAATGAGCTGAGCGGTGTTGTGTATTTTGTTTTAAAATATTTTTTTAGTGTTCACAATCGCTGAGATAAACATACGCAGAAGGAGAGCAGAGATAATAGCGTTTGCCTAGCTAGTAGAGAGTAGTTTTACGTTTACTTTCCGAAGCGTATCGAATTTTGCGAGACGTGAGAAAGACATAGCGAAAGCTCTCAATTAACCGTGTACAGTCACCATAAGATTTGTATTATTTGTAGTTGAATTCAAGAGTTTCAGACACAAGTTAAAAGAACATATTAGATTAATTATCGCAACTTGTTATCGAAGGTGGAAGGCATATTATGTGATTATAATTTATATCTATTTTACAACCGAGTGCCGTACATGCCTACGAGCACTTACTTCCAAAGAATTAATTACCAATTTTAGGGTTTTCTACTCGGTTATCTGTACTCCTATTATAATTTTTTTGTCTATATAGGTACTTTGAATCGAAAGGAAACTAACTCGTGTTTAATTCTCACAAATGTCTCACCACCCCGTTTACTATTCACTCATCTCTCACTAAGAGCTCACTCGCAGCGATTTCCACGTAAATGACGCGAAATACGGCCCGAAACATTGTGCCGTTGATTGAAATCTTTTGTTAACTCAAATACTGAAGAGTTTAATCTGTTTAATTTTTGCATGGAACGCTTATTGATGGAGTTGATTGCGTTTATTACTGATTTTAAATTACGCTATCGGAGAATTGATGAGTCTCCACTGGGTATTGTGTGGAAGGTTCCTGCATGCTAATTTTGATGCAATGTAAAGGTTATGTATCGATTGCTTTGTCTGGTATTCTGTTTTGTTCTCAGAAAATTCCTCTTCTTATTCCGGTACAAACTCTATCCATGATATTTCTCGAGTTAGGAGAGTTTGTTGCGACCACATCATCACTTACCATCAGGTGAGATAGTGGTCAAACGCGAGCCTATCAATAATAAAAAAAAAAAAAAAATGTTTGCTTACATTCCATGGTCATCTCTTAGCTGCCACTGTTTGTTTTAATTCACCTATTAATTAACTCTTGTTTTTTATAGTTAATGTCGTGTGCACTTGTGGCAAGTGCCAATCACACATGTTTTCTGTCGTCCTTTAAGTATTAAAGTAATCTATCTTCCGGGATATAGCTGTATCCCCATAATATGCTGTATCACTGCTATTACTATACATCACTAAAACTGTGATTAATCTGACTGCCTTCTGTAACAGGATAATTTCTATAACACCATTCAATAAAGCGGTAACTTTTACAGACTGATAAGGCAGCATTTTTGACGTGTCTCTCCCGGGATAATCAATTGTCTGAGCTTTATGTTAATTTTTATTACATTCAACACAAAGGCTGTAACGAATGTTGCTGATAATATTCGAACAAAAATTTTCGGTAATTTGATTATTTTGAAGTGAAAAGTGCATTTCGAAATTGGAAAAATTAAAAATTGGCCTGTTTTCAATTATTCTTTTACTCCATATGAAATGAGATCACTGCAAAGGTTTATTGGGTGAATTTAAAAGTTAATTAGTTCGCGTTTTCTCAACGGCAGTTTTACATGTAAATTGGATATTTCGAATTTATCATTGGATAAGAGCCACCTATGGTGTTGATTTTAATGTGTTCTTTGTCTGGTTATTTACTGCCAAAAACAAAAAAAAAATGAACTATTCCTTATTCTTCTCTTTATAAGGTTTTTTTCTCTCACCTCTCTAAATGTTAAAATTGACACTACATAGAATAAAATTGAGTATATTTTATTTCACAACAAAACTAATAACTGTTTTACAGAAATTACTAATTCTATTGTTACAATGGCGGTCTTATCGCTGATAGCGATATCTTCTTGTCTTTTCTTAGGGACTTTACGAATTTAAAAATATAACGGTTAAATAGTCGATGGTGTACCTATTGCTAATACTACACAAACAATTAAAATAATTAAAAACAAATTTATATAAAATATTTATTTAATAAGTGTCTTATAACACTATGTGGTAGACAACTAAGATAGTATACTTACATATTTTTTTCTTCAAAGTATAAAAAGTTTCCTTTCATTAAATATCAAAAAACCTAAGTAAAAAAGTAAAATAACGAACTCATTTTCAATGCAAGCCACACTTGTACAGATGCAAAAAAAATGAAAACATAAAAAAGTCGTGTCCACCATTGTTCATATAACTTGGCTTTGTCTTGATTTCGTGATGGTTGACGCGTCTGGTACAAATATGAAGTTGTTTTAAAAACTTTTGAATTTTAATTGTTTCGTTTATGGTCGACTTATTTTCGGATGGTAGTTGTTTTACTTTGTGTCTTTCGGTGATTGACCTCTATAAATTGTGGCATTTACAAAAAAAAACTAGCTATGTTGTCCCTAACATTTTTTAAACATACTTCATTTTGAAGTACACTAAGGCAATATCAGGCCAGAGGGGCCTGCCGTGGTTTGAAAGAGATACCGCAGCCCCGGAACATAAAAGGCAAAAGAGGAACATGGGTGGGTCAGTAAATGTCTGACACTCCCTATCTAGAAGGGCCGGAGGGGAGTGTCAGTGGAGCGGGGCGAGTGTCAGATGTCAGGTGAGCGGGGAGCAGTGTTAGGGGAGTGTGTGGAAGTTACTTGATGATTCGATTATTCGTGAAAATGACAATTTGTATGGCCTACAAGGTAGTTGTTCCGCGTCTGGTTGTTTGTGTTTTAATGATTGTAAACGCACCCACGATAGAGGAGAAATTCCAAATGTTGGACATAAATGATTATAGTCTTTAGTTTCTTAATCTTTAATTTAATTCTTTTTATGAGTTCAGCTTTAACAGATCAACATTGAGCGAAAATACGTCTTCATCTCTATATTTGTAGCACTAGTGCAACAATGTCATGTTTTCATAAACGGTCTGCATATCTATCATTCGATCAAATGAATCCAACCTATTTCTGTCACAGACGGTAAGCTTAAAAAAAATCGAATCATAAAAATCGACTCATTTCAAAATCAATTAACATTCCGCAAACGAACTACGTGAAAGCTAGTTAAAATATAATTACGGTTCACATACCTAGAAGTACAGTCATGAGAATCAATGTGCAAACGGTTGTGAAAATGATATAATGTCAATTTGATAGACAACAAAAATGTACCTACCTATGTTGTTATAATCTGTATGTGTTTATTTATGTGCCAGACAGTTTTGTATTCGCTTATACCTACCTTATCTTATACCTACTTTTTTAATAATTTGAAGATTAGAAGTACAAGACGGCACGGTTGGAGCAGTGGCTGAGCGACCGACTGCTGCGCTGCGTGTCGCGGGTTCGATTCCCGCACGGAACAAATATTTGTATGACCTGCAGATAGTTGTTTAGGGTCTGGCTCTTTGTGTATGTGACTTTAAATGTTTGTAAACGCACCCACGATACAGGAGAAATTCCTAGTGTGGAGCAAAGGTTTTTTTTTTAAAGAATCAAAACAGGAATTGTTGTTCAAACTTATCATGTCTTCAAAATTTCAGCTTTATTTGAAAATAAGCGAAGAATCGAATCGAATCTTCTAAGATTTGTTTACATGGTTATTTACAGGGAAGTTAATTAAAGCGTGTTATTAATCACTTTTGAATTTTCTGTCAGTGTTAAAGTTTTTATTTCTCAAAGGATTGGCCTATAATCGCACTAGAGCGCGAAAAGTGGAAGAAGAGAAAGGAGGTTTCTGCCCTGAAGTGGGACAATAAAGGCTCATATTAATAATAAAAATACGAAAAATAGAGAGTCTTTGCGTTTAAAAAACCCTCGACCATCCACACGGCATCCGGTTTGCGGTCAAGAGTGTAGATTCTCGTATCCAGGGCATCGAGATCAGTGTTCATTTAAGTATGCCAAAAGGAATAAAAAACGAAACGTTTTTTTTATATGTTTTTATTAAGAAATATCAAAAAATGTAAAATTATATTTGTTAGAATGAATAAACGAAAACAAATAATTATACCCGCGCCTGTACACCTACATTAAGTTTATTTTAAACGCAAAGTAAGTCTTAGAAATTCAGTCTGAATCACGTTCCTGGCATTTGGTTTAGAGGAAAGTAACAGTTATTCGTTTGTTGTTTCCTATGAGTGATTTACAACTAATTAAGATGTAAATTAGGCAGGCAACGGTAATAAGTAGCGGTTAGAGCGTAATGAAAGTCGATGAATTCCCTTTGGAAGGGAATTGGTATGTTTTACAAATTTTGATGTGTTTTTCAATGAGGTTTTTTTGCATTTTCATTGTTGGTCCGCATGAGGTAGGAACGCTTGCGTCTAGGATTTTAATTGATTGTAGAGACATTAGAATACGGGCAGGACCTTAGACGTTTTAATTTAAATATTGGGTTACAATTGACGACACGGTTGGCGCAGTGGCTGAACTATCGACTGCTGCGCTGCGTGTTGCAGGTTCGATCCCCGCTCGGAAGAAATATTTGTATGACCTACAGATAGTTGTTCCGGGTCTGGCTCTTTGTGTATGTGAATTTAAATGTTTGTAAACGCACCCACGATACAGGAGAAATTCGAAGGGCGGGGGGGGCAACGTTTGAAAATATTACTACTATTTTGAAGGTTGGCTAAATGGCTCCGTTTTTAGTGCGAATGTACTCGGATATGTGGGCCAAGATCAGCACTTACTGGATGTCTGATGGTAGAAATGGCGAGATAGACCGCAGCGAAGGTGGTGTGACGATATGGTCTTTAATATTGTGCAAAAATGGCCAGATATCGCAAAGAATAGAGATGTTTGGAAAGAGAATGCTAACCCCCACCCCACCTGTGGGACAATAAAGAAAAAGCAAAAAAAAAAAAAACATATTATTGTCGACAGTCTTCTTCTTGAGGTACCGTTTAATTATGCCAAGTCTCTCTGGTCTGTGTAAATCTCATCAAGGTTTTATTCTAAGTCTGTTTTTCCTAACATTTTTTTTTGTTAACACTTGTTTTGCTTTTACAAATATTTAAACTTATATTCACAAACAGACAGATTCAGATGACCTGTAGGCCATACAAATATTTGTTAAGTGCGGGAATCGAACCTACAAAATGCAGCGCAGCAGCTAATCGTTTAGACACGATGTTATAGGCTCTTATTGAAAGATGTTTCTCCCTCAACCCAAAGCAGTCATCTATTTTCCACTCTTGGTGCAAACAAATATAATCGAAAAGGTTATTGAACTTTAAAAAAAAAACCGTATCACACACATAATTAAGAATTTGAAATCCACAGTTCAATAGCTCCAAGTCATAATCGTTCCATTGTGATGCATGTAGCTCGTCAGAATGTCAAGACCAATTTAAACAGACCTTTCAGTCTTCATTGAAATCATTCATTTGTTTCATTGATGATATGCTTTTGTTTATTGGTCGAAGTATTTTCAGATGTGGAATGTTGTTTGATCATGTTAATTGTTTATTTTGATGTTTACTGTGTAATGTTTTGGGATCGAAAACAAAGCATTAGCGCGAGACGATTCCCGGCCACCGTAGACGCGGGGTAGTAGACAGTGTAGTAGGTAGTTCATCGTCCATCCATCTAGTGACGACAGTTGTCAGCAAAGCAGTGGGAATCGACAGGTCCATTGCTTGCTGCGGTTGCGCTTTTAGAGACCGCGGCCCCCTAACATAAAGGGCAAAAAACGAACATGGGTGGGTTTTAGTAATTAAAAGTCTGACACTCCCCCTCGCTTCGCCCAGAGCGAGGGAAGTTATTTGTTGATTTTCCGTCCGCAAAAAAGGTATGTAACGTGAATATTTAAGAATTTAATTTTTGTTCTCAAATTTTTGAAGAGATATTAATATTCTTTTTTCAAAAATTTTACAGTTTTTTAAAACGTAAGTCAAGGAAGGCCATTAGCCCTTTGAATGTCATTCAAAGAAAAATCAGATTCGCGCACCGAGGGTTCCGTAAAAGCTAGACCTAAACGGCCATATCTTTTCACTGCGTAGACTTAGAAGGTTGATATTTTTACAGCTTCAAGTCACCACAGACTTCAGTGTTTGTTTTTAACTCAATACCTCCATACGTTCCTGTGATAAAGAGTCATGACAGACAGACAGTCAAACGGACAACAAAGATCCTAAAAATATTCCGGTTTTTTACTTTTGAGGTATGGAACCCCTTTAAAAATATTCTCAGTAAGTTTTATATAATGTTCAGCAATAGTGCCCTTACTATCCTTATCTTTATTAGTTCTTAATATAATTACGCTTTTAAATAACAATGCACATAAGAGCACTTAGCAGACTTGTGGACAAGACAGGTTTATGCCAACAAAACTCCGCCCACTTCTCAATTAACTTAACACTTACCTTCTTATAAATTTTGCATGCGACTTACGCCTTCTCACAGAAGCACTGTTACAACACTACCCACACCGTTGTTTGTTTATGTTTTGACCTCTTTACAGTTCCTGGATAGGTACCTACGTATTTAATTTTAATAACACCTAATACCTTAGAAGAAGAACATCGTATGAGAAATTATATTGTGGTATTTATATAGCTTTCGCCCGCGACTTCGTCCGCGTGGCATAGTTACTTTGGGCTAACGCTAACTTTAAACCGCGTGATGGTTGAATATCATTCTCTCCCCTTTTCTTCCCTCTTTCTCCCAATTTTCTCACTTTTTTTTATTAACCTTTGTCCGTCTGCAGGGGCCAAACTATCTCTGTACCAGAATTCAGCAAAATCGGTTTGGCCATTTAGGCGTGAAGACGTAAATAACAAACAAACACAATGTCGCTTTTATAAAATTAGTAAGGATGTGTTTTCGTTCTGCAACCATGTATAATATGTATGGTGTATGGTAAGTAAATATATAAATACCAAAATATGTTCACAATATTCTGGGTCATCCCAGTGGACGTTTTTTTACGGATGGAAAATCATAAAATAATTCCGCTATGGGCGGAGAGAGGGAGCGTGTCAGGATTTACTGGCTAAAACTAAAACCCACCCATGTTTCTTCTTTTGCCCTCAATGTTCCGGGGCCGCGGTATCTTTTTCGAACAAGCCGCAAACCTGGCAGACCCCTCTGCTTTGCAGACATCTCTTTTAGGCGCGTGTGAAACACGAACGCGCCGTCGACATGGCCTGTCATCACGTCGACAGAAGGATGGCTACCCTTTGCTCACCGTCCACAGACCCCCATCTACGGTAGCCAGAAGTTGTCTCGTGGCGCCCAACGCCTTGATCGTCTCCCGCAGCTCGCGGATCCATTGACCTTGGTCCAGGTTTTGGCCCCAACACTAGTTAAAAATATTTAGTCGCTTTCTGTTTCAGCCAGCCCTTGGAGTAAGACTTATTTACTTTCAAAACAATTATTATATTACATAAACTTTGTTTTCACATCTGACCACTGAATACAATGACCTATAAGAATCGCTTACCACCGGGAATCTTTGCAAAATGTCGTCACGATTCACAATCAGCTAGAAAACAGTAAAACAAAAATGTCTATTTCTGGAACGCCTTACTCAACTAGTACTTCAACGAAATTAGCATGCTTAGAACAAAGTGCATCACAGTTTATTTCTAACTGCCGCATGATTAATAATGAGTGTTATTTCTTCTTGAAATTATTCCAACAAAGCGAGTTGCTATGAATAATATTATACTCCACAGATAAACATGTTCAGTTGCTCGATCTTGTAACCATCGACCTACCAAGTCAAAGGTATCGAGTTCGAAACCAAGGTAAGTTCCGAAAAATCAGTTTTCGGATTTATGTGCGTGTACAGGTTACACTATTAGGGTGTAAGGTATGTTAAATTAAACAACAGTCTGTCTCCAATGAGCACGTCTTACTAGCACGGCGGACCAGAAGCGAGTGAGCGCTAAGTACATTAATATGACTGAGCGCGCTCCCACCACCGCTCGCCCTACCACTAAGCGTGTCGGTATTTATTATACGCTACATCTACCTTTTACAAAATTTTAAAAATAGCATAATTTCGTATAAATATAATAACATACAAATCAGTTTATTTCAAGAATAATCATCAAATAATTTTAATAATATTCCGTTAAACAATCACTTATTCATTTTCGTCACACACGTTGTTACTGGCGGTATCGCTATTTCCTGAAAGCTTATTATCCTTATTTGGTCAAACTTCCCACTTATTTCTGCGCAACCGCTGTCCACTATTTATTCACCAATGTGTGTGTCGTATCCTTGAATGTGGTGGATAACTTGTTTTCTTTATTGTATTCTCAACATATACTTTTTTCCCAATATCTTTCCTAGATTCTGTTGCTTTCCTCTTTCTATCTGCATTTTCTTTTCTTTGCAGAATCTATGTTTTTAGTCAAAATCAAAATATTTTTATGTCACATTGGCCTACATGGGCACTTATAAATAACATTCGAGAAAAGGTGCACGGTTCGGGTTGGTCGTTTCCTATGGAGAAGAACCGGCAAGAAACTCCATAGTCACTCTTTTAAAATCATTTTGTTTTACAATGTGGTTGTTACAGCGTTATTACTTAGATATGAGAGGACAGCGTAGGCCAGGCAATAAGTCATTGCTTGCTTTAAAAACGCAAAATAAAATAATAAGTTAACAAGCGTCTAAGAATCTACAAGGCCAACAATGTCCACTCATTCACAATAAACTGCTTATAAAGAATCAAACAGTTCTGCCTCTTAACTTCGACATTTGGAAATTTTTGTTTGGAACAACTGGATACCAAATTCTTTACAAAAACTTTCAAATTGAACTAACAAACTGCCGACCATGATCAGCGGTAACACTTACGGGTGCACCTAACCGAGAAAATACCTCTTTAAGCTCGGAGTGTGCAGAATCTATGTTAAAGGTTTTCATTTGTTTATATCTACTACTAGCCTAATATATGTACTTTATTTTACTAACAATATTTGTACTTGAATAATAAATGTGAGTAACAGCATTATTTTAGGACGCTACTGTAAACTATATTTAATGTCTTTCCATTTGGTGCTGATAAATATAGATTTCGGGCACTGGACACTCGCGACCATGCTACATACAGCTGCCACACACATACTAGTGTTTACCCTTGCGCCTTATTTATTGTAATAGCAAAGCTAAACATTCCCTTTTCTTTCCCCCTCTTTTTTTACTGAGCTTTTCACATATCTTGTCAATATGACTAATCCAGGAACATTTATGATCTAGATCTGTCCCAAGAAAAGTCATACTATCTGATTGTTGTATACTTTTATCTTTATAATTGATGTTCAAATTTATTTTATTCCAATAATTGTTGTTACAAAATTGGACATATTAGGTTTTTCTATGTTGGGTTTAACCTCTCAAGGACCCCCATTATTTACGTCAACTATCCGTCAAGCACCGCCGGGCGGATTCTTATCGTATGTGTAATCTGATTTTAAGACTTGTCTTTACTATAAATACAGTTTTCAATCGATCGAGGTTTGGTGGCACGAATTTGTGCCAGCGGGGCTCAACGGTAATACTTGTTTACTGGCACGTTTTTGTACCGCTGGGGCTCTAGAGGTTAAAGTTTCTTTTTTTCATCTTAGTTATTACTTTGCTCACATTACTATTGATTTCCTCATATACAGTTTACTTCATTTTTAGGAATGGTTACGGACATATCGTCTGCAAAGACTACGCACGGATCATCAGTTACTTTTGTCAGGTCATTGATATATATAAAAAAGGGTGGGCCTAAAATATTGCCCTGTGGAACGCCTTTGCAATTGTGACCTAATTTGAATTTGGATGTCAGTTCACCTTTTTGGTTTGGCTTATCCAAAGTAATCTCTACAATGTTCACCATCACTGTCCACTTTGGAACGTAGTCTCATTTTCATGGCTACAATGCCCGGGTGGCTTTGGCCACAAGAATGCGCCAATGGATAGCCATGCGTCCAATTTAATGGATAGCCAATGCTTCCAATTTAATAGATAGCCAACGAGTCCAATTTAATGGATAGCCAACGCGTCCAATTTAATGGATAGCCAATTCGTCCAATTTAATGGATATACAATTCGCCCAACTATTGTTCTATATTTCATTCCTGACTAACTTTAGCTCTGAATCTCCCTCACAGGCTTGCCTTTATTCACGCAAAGTAATTGCTACAGGATGATATTGATCAACTACCAAATATAAATAATTATCATCATCAAAAGCTTGTGTTTGTGTATCGTGCCAATAAGAGATGATATCCGTATCTTTGCCTAGTTTTAGTCTTAAAAGTTCGCGCAAGGATTCGGTCTATGTAGCTGAATAAGGGATCCATTTTCCTACATAATTTACTAGCCCTAAGAAGCTTTGTACCTCCCAATTACTGTTGGCACTCGCAACGATTCTATCAGTATCGGGTCATTTAGTTCCCTTCAAAATGGTTGAACGGGCTGCCGTCATGTTCATGAACGGGCGCTGCAGTCGACTATTAGCCGCCACGGTTTTGTTTAAATTAATTCGTTCATTCATCTATTAAACTCTT
Organism: Ochropleura plecta; assembly: GCA_905475445.1. NCBI lineage: Eukaryota > Metazoa > Arthropoda > Insecta > Lepidoptera > Noctuidae > Ochropleura > Ochropleura plecta. The sequence continues at coordinate 12,838,892 of FR997739.1, forward strand.
GTTTTTGCTTTTACTCTGGACGCTCTTAATGTGCTCGTTTTTTGTACATCGTTCTCACATGTATGCATAATCTCAACATGAATGATATATCCATGATTTTGTAAAAATATTATGATTTAAAAGAGCGTTCACGGAGCCCTCTGCCCATTCTTCTCCACAGAGATCTGCGCTTTGGAATGGCAACTACAGTATTTAATTTTTTCCACAAGCTACTATGTCTCGTGATTGGGACTGTAGCACAATCCTTTTTATTTTTATGACATTCAATATGCCTGTAAAGGTCTAATCGTAATAAATGCTTTGAGTTTGACCTCTGCCTAACCCTCCAGAGACTACACGCGTGATTTTATGTCAACTAAAACAGTTTATTGACTAGACAATCAGCCATCTTACTTTACTTTGATAAAAACATAGCCTTCGCTTAGCAATTACCGACGCCATGTTTTCAAAGGAAAATACAATAAACAAAGTACATTTTTAAATTCCCACGACGTTCACATGCCTAGCGCGTTATTTAAAACGTTAATTCAGTCATTAATTTTCCTTTTTTCTAATGCATGAAAGTTTTAAAATGAATAACGTTAAATTTGTGTATAATTCAGTTTGAATAATCCAGAGCTTTTATTTTAAAGGGTTTTTTATTAAGCGCGTTTTGATTCGTTTAGCAGAACATTGTTATCTTTTAAAACCCGTAAGACATTTTTCCCTAATGATAGCTCGATTGGCTCTCATATCATAATATGTACACAGATGCGAACATCGCAATCCGGCTTTTTTTTTTTTTTGAGTAAAACTTTCTGCAGGGTTGAACCACCCATATGTAAGAGCACTGCGCTTTTCTTTTTTTTTTTTTTTTGACTTTGCTACATTAGTAGCGATCAAGTACAACTCAGGCGCACGCTCGAGTCTAGTGGCGGTAGGTGTGTTTCGACGGTTCCTACGTACATAGGTTTTTTTTTTTTTTTTTTTTTTTTTTTTTTTTTTTTTTTTTTTTTTTTTTTTTTTTTTTTTTTTTTTTTTTTTGAAAAACTTATAGATGACCATTTATACGACACTTATTCGTTGTATTTATAATACTTGTTATACGTCTTATACAATTTCTAAAACAAGGTAAATAAGTTAAATAAAAATCGTATGTATTAATTATTTCAACTAATAAGTAATTATTTTGTCACAAGTCTGCTATAAAATAACATAGCGAGGAAAACTGTTCCACCGTAATACAGTTTATACTAGTACGGGGAACAGAGTGAATCAGTTCTGTGTTAACAACCATCTATAATGAGTACCGACAAAAAGTGTCTACTACCTCTACTGCTTATTTGTAAGTAAGTTGATTATTGAATAAAAACAAGTTTTTTTTCAGCATGTAGGCATAGATAATTTATAATCTAAAGCCGATGATACAATAAAAAAAATGCCATTTTCGACATGTCCTAATGCACGCAGGGACCGTCGACTTTGTTTTTTTTTTTTTTTTTTTTTTTTTTTTTTTTAACGAGATTTTATTTTCTCGACGGAATTACTTCCATTATAGGTACCGTTCCGATTTTCATCGAACTTCCCTTGATCTTATTTCACAAGATCATTTAGGTACTGTTTGGTTACCCAAACTACCTCTTGAAGGAATTATTTCCTTTATAGGTACCGTTCCGATTTTCATCGAACTTCCCTTGATCTTATTTTACAAGACCATTTAGGTACTGTTTGGTTACCCAAACTACCTCTCTAAGGAATTACTTCCTTTATAGGTACCGTTCCGATTTTCATCGAACTTACCTTGATCCTATTTTACAAGACCATTTAGGTACTGTTTGGTTATCCAAACTACCTCTCTAAGGAATTACTTCCTTTATAGGTACCGTTCCGATTTTCATCGAACTTCCCTTGATCTTATTTTACAAGACCATTTAGGTACTGTTTGGTTACCCAAACTACCTCTAATAACCACGTTTTTGTTGACAGAACAGAAGTAAAATAACATAATAAACTACAGTGAGTTATTTAATATCAATTACACTCACACTTATCAAGTTATTGTAACTATATTATTATATTGTTGTGTATGTAAAAATTATATAAAAGAAAAACATATTTAGGGTTATACTGTATACAGGTAAGTAAGCCATAAGTTCTCATAAAGTTTGTCTAATGAATAAGATTTTATAATATAATACCCGGTGACCTGTAATACAGGTGTTTCACTACCCACCACAGGCACCAGTGATTCACAAATATGTATTAACTTGTTTATGCCAATAAATAATTTATTATTATTCATAATATTTATGAAATCGTGTATTGTAACAATAGCTACTTCGAAAACACTGACATTCAAATTATTAATTAACACCTTTGATAGTTTTGTTCTGTCAACGACTTCCATTTGTGGTATATTTTGATGTACAGGTACTTCGATTAGTCAATAACGACTATTTAGGTACCAACCAAGTAACCAAATCAGATTTATCTTGAAATATTCCTCTCAAAGCACACAAATTACGTAAATTAATTAGAATGCTGGTTTCTAAAATAATAGCATACGTAAGCTAAATAAGCCAATCGTTTTAATTATTGTGTCATAACCAAAATTATATTTAAATTCGTTATTTTATTTCAATAATTACGTAACAATTTAATAATTACGTAACAATTTAATAATTACGTACCCAGATTTAATAAAAGTAAGTAATTAATTCATTTTAAAACCCAGTTATGGGCTACATGGAACATCTCAATGAATAAAACTGATTAGTCACTGATTTACCTCTTTATTCACAATATGTTTTGAATTTTGGTACATACCTTACACTTATGTAATCCTGGCACGGTCGCCACTTGTACAGGTTACACTATTAGGGTGTAAGGTATGTTAAATTAAACAACAGTCTGTCTCCAATGAGCACGTCTTACTAGCACGGCGGACCAGAAGCGAGTGAGCGCTAAGTACATTAATATGACTGAGCGCGCTCCCACCACCGCTCGCCCTACCACTAAGCGTGTCGGTATTTATTATACGCTACAGTGCGTACTAGCTGGCGCCCGCGGCTTCGCCCCAGTGATATCGAAAAAAAAGTAGGTATTTTATGTGTTATTCCAGACTATAATCTATTTTTGTGCCAAATTTCATCAAAATCCGTTCAGCCGTTTTGACGTGAAAGGGTAACAAACATCCATACATCCATACTCACAAACATTCGCATTTAAAATATTAGAAGTAGGAAGTAGAATTGTATAATTATCACTTGCTTAGGTGTGGGGAAAACATCGTGAGAAAACCAGCATTCATGAGTGATATTTCTAGTTGGCATGTCAAGCCTAGTCGAAAGCCTATGCAGAGGGACCTGCCCCGGAACGTAAAGGGCATTAGAAGGAACATGGGTGAGTTTTAGTCAGTACAAGTCTGACACTCCTCCCCGCTCTGCCCAGGGCAGGGTAAGTTATTTGATGTTTTCCCATCCGCAAAAAAAAACAGAAGCCCATGGCACAGCATCTTGCTGAGTGGTGACCTACCTGTCGCAGTCAGGATGTGCAAGCTTTTTAGGGTTCCGTAGTCAACTAGGAACCCTTATAGTTTCACCATGTCTGTCTGTCCGTCCGTCCGTCCGTCCGTCCTCGCTTAATCTCTGTGACCGTTAGCACTAGAAAGCTGAAATTTGGTACCAATATGTATATCAATCACGCCGACAAAGTGGTAAAATAAATATTGGAAAAAAATGTTTTATTAGGGTAGCCACCCTATATGTAAAGTGGGAAGTGTTTTTTTTTTTAATTTCAACCCTAACGTGTGATATATTGTTGGAAAGGTATTTAAAAATGAATATGGGTTTACTAAAATAATTTTTTGATAATGTCTATAATTTCGGAAATAATCGCTCCAAAAGTAAAAAAACAATGTGTCCCCCCCTCTAACTTTTGAACCGTAAGTTTAGAAAATATGAAAAAAATCTGAAAAGTAGAACTTTATAAGGACTTTCTATGAAAATCATTTTGAACTTGATTGACACAACAGTTTTTGTACAAAAAAGACAAAAAGTTGTACAAAATAATTTCCTCCTCCACCTTTAAACTCATAAGTGGGAACACTTATTGTGACGGACGGAAAACTACGGAACCCTACACTGAGCGTGGCCCGACACGCTCTTGGCCGGTTTTTTTATTTTATTCCAAACTCAACGCAAGAGGAAAATTTCGTTTTAATATTCAGGCGAATTTCTTGATTATTTGCTTTGGAATCCTTACTTAATATTATAAAAGCGAAAGTGAGTTTGTTTGTTTGTTTGTTACCTCTTCACGCTTTAATGGCTAAACCGATTTTGATGAATTTTGGTACAGAGGTAGTTGGGAACCAGGAGACGGACATAGGCTAATTTAAAAAAAAGAAAATTGCGTTGCTTTTACAAATCAATAAGGCGCAAGGGGAACTAACTGTGTTACCCCCAAAGGGCAAAAACTAGTTGTTTATAAAACAATTTAGTAAGCTGCTTGTGTTTAGTAGTAGTAGAAAAGATACTGTCATTTGTTTATGGTTTTACTTTTTTGTCCTGTGTGGTTCAAATAAATACTTTTTCTTTTAATAAAAAGTAGCAGTTACCCACAACTTCGTACAAGTTTGGTTAGTTATTTTTGTTTTCATCTAATCTAATCTATCCATGTCTGATCCATTCTATCTAATTCATGTCGGGGCAGTAATAAAACAGTTGAGGAATATGGACATAATCCAGTATTTTCCACTCTTCGAAGTTATGAGCATAATAATATAATTATAGCCTATGTCCTTCCTGAAGTTGAATTCTACCTTCTTGCCAAATATAATTACGATCCGATCAGCTGTTTGGTTGTGCAAAGGTAACAAACAAACGAATATACAAACAAACAAATAATAAAACAAACAGAGTTCCTTTCATATTTATAACACAAGTATGAATAAAATGAAAAATGATAATCGATTTTAAAGCGTAAATTACTACGAGTATCTATTATTTATGCGGAATTTTATTTGATAAATGCATCCACCATAATATCACAAAACCACTATCTGCAAGCAAAACAAGGACTCTCGATAAATTTCCAGCAATCATTTCTAATGCACCAAAGCTCAACCAATATTGGCCGGTGGGACCCACATAGAATCACGTATTAATGTTGTCTCACCCAATATTTGACCAGGTGTTGGTATCGTACCTAATTTTCAATGCATTATTTTGATATTTGAGCTCCAGACAGCTGTTTGACTGTGGCTTTAATTGCGTCACCTTGGAGAACGGTAAATAATTAATGCATCTGTCTGTACACATTTGAACATTGACTTTGATATGGATATTTTATCAGATTGTTCGTTATTTCTTATCATTTAGTGAGTGAATTTCATTTAGGAAGCTTTTATTTTAATTCTATCAGAAACATTAAAAGGAAGAAAGAAAACATATTAATTTGTCGCAAATTACAACGAGCACACAAAATACAAAAAAATATTAAAATAAACATTAACATTACAGGATGACGTTGGGACTTTCTCGTTTCTGCAGTGCCTCGGAGATGTTCGCGCATGCTCGTAGTGACGGTTTTCGCGCTGTGATTAGGAAGAAAGTTGGGCCACTTATGAGGAGGGTGCGGGGGAGGGACAACAGTATCCTGAAGATTATAGCTGAAGATGTGCGTGCCCCTATTTGTCATGTCATCAGATGGAAGGCTACCTATGACATACCAAGTTAAGCCCGGCTGTCATGTTTGGCAGGCGTTACAGGTAGTCAGTGGCCTGAAAGTCTAGGTGTCTCGTAAAACATAGTACTAACTGATTTGTGGACAGATAAGCGCTATTTTTAGATACTGGTTTGCAGCTGCATCCGGTTAGGAAGTGGGGTTTATTGTGGTTGGCTTCCAGTCAAATTTTAAACGGGACCCAGTAGGTTACCCAGTAGGTACTTACTGGGTAAGGGTAAACTTTTATTTCATTTTATTTTTTATATTTAAAAACGTTACTGGGAATTACTCCTGTATCGTGGGTGCATTTATAAATATTTTAAGTCATATACACAAACAGCCAGATCCGGTACAACTATATATGTAGGTCACACAAAATATATTTGTTCCTTGTGACAAGGAACAAATATATTTTGTATGGCCTATCGAACCCGCGACCCGCAGCGCAGCAGTCGATAGCTCAGCCACTGTATCAACCGTTTCTTCAAACAAGAAACAAACTTTATTAAGATTAGTCATCTCATCAGACTTTTATAGAGTAAGAGCCCAGAGCGATCTGACATAACTTATTTTCACATGGATGAAACCATACATTCTCAGTAGCGTCTCATGTGCTTTGAATACCTGCGTGCTTATGGAGCTCCCCGTGTGACACCTGGGCAGGTACCAGATACGAAAGGTAACTAAATATAAGTGTTACTTAACTTAAATTTGTATGTCTAATTTTTATATATGTTGTGTAGAACATTATTCTAAAGTTGTATCATAAATGTCAGACACTTTCCATGGGCCAGAACTTTTGTCAGACGCTTTAAAGCTCCACTAAAAAAAGCTGAATTTTACTTATTTTTACATGTCTGATTTTTATGTATGTTGTGTAGAACATTATTCTAAAGTTGTATCATACGTGTCAGACACTTTCCATGGGCCAGAACTTTTGTCAGACACTTTAAAGTTTCACTAAAAATAGCTTAATTTTATTTTAATATGTCTGATTTTTTAAGTATCATATTAAGGTAACTGTTACTAAGTTATATTTCATCAGTCAGACAAATTGTAGTGACTAAACATCCCCTAAACACAAAAATTATTCAGCCGGGAATATGAGTGCGATAACACTATGCATGCGCTGCAGAACGAGTGAGACGTCCAAGGTCATTCAGTTCCCCTTGTAGCGACACAAAGATCCAAGTTGCAAAAAGTACTACAGCGCCATCTATCGAACCACTAAAAACCTAACGGCAAGATTCCTACATCGCGCAAGCAAAGTTGTACGCGAAGTTAGCATATATACGAGCACCCGACAAGCAACTGTGGGGCAGTGGCCCACCAGACACGACACCCGTCTGGTCGGAGGATCCTCCCTTTTCCATAGAGGATGGAGAACTTTACACCCTGTTCTTTATACCTCTAAACCTTCATACCTCTAAACCCTCCTTAAACTCAATATCTGTTCCGAGACCACTGGTTTAGTATACAGTAATGTTGGCGTCTGTGAAAGCACATGTCGGCGGTTCTTACGTACATAAGGTTAAGTCAAAAACCGAGGTTTACAGGAGAGCGTAATTTGTTTTCAACACGCCCTAGAAATAATTTTATAAGCTATAATAAATATTTTCTTTTTACAATATTTTAACAGTTTTAAGAGTTTCTAATGCTATTTACACATAAGTATTTTATATTTTTCACGTTTTCTTGGGAAAACTGACAGATGACCGTTTCTACGACACTTATTCGTTGTATTTATAATACTTGTTCTCTTATACGATTTCTAAAACAAGGTAAATCAATGATGATATATTTTATTATTTTCCGAAGAGACATTTATAAAAAGTGCAAGAATATATTAAAACAGCGCATAATACATAACCTAAAATTCAAAGATGTAGTTTTACCGGGTGAGTTGTGTGACAGTGGTTATCATCGAGAGTGCTACAAATGTTTTACTGCTTTGCCAAAAAAGTATTTTTCAGCTATTCCAGAGAAGCCAAAACGTGCTAAAAATGAGTTCATCGAATATTGTTGAAATTACATCTATCGCATCGACATCAAGCCATCCAAGTAATCCAATAACTACTAACGATCCATTTACAGCATCTACCTCGAGTGAACAGATAATTCTGCAGTTCTGGACTCAGATATAGTACCAAGTCCAGGTAGTACTATACCTGAACCTACTGTAATACCTGAGCCAAATTTCGATGAAATAAAAAAAAAATGATGCCAGCTGTTTACCATCATGCAAATCTGAGTTATAACAACAATTTCTTCGAGCAAATAACATTTGGAATTATGCTAATCAAAAACAACCTACCATTTTCACCCCTGAAAACAATGGGTGGACTTTAGAAGAAAACTAGTATCAATTTTATTGGTTTGATGGTGACCTATTACCAGGAGATGTTAGTAAATCCCTTCAAGAATCAGGTACTGTACTTTGACCAAGTTTTCATATTTATAGATGTATGTTTTATAATTTTGTGATCTATTTTTTACAGAAGAAGCTGCCAGCGACGAGAATATAGCGGAAGATGATGACTCAAATGGTCAATAATATTGGGCTAATAACGAAAATTCTAATGATTATGATAAGAGAAAAAAAATATTTTCTTTAACTAGTCATTGTTATTTTTTTTTTTTAATTGTTCCAACTTTTATTATAATAAAATGAATATTTCTTCTTCAAACAGGATTGGGCCGGATTAATTTATTTTTATGCAATAAAGTACTTATCTTACTTCAATATTAATTAATGATTACTTTTTTGTTGAAATTCGTCTTATTTAAATAGAGATGCCAAAATATTGAATCGAAAGTATTAAACTTATTTTTTAAATATTTAAATATATACTCTGGGCGCATGCACATAGTGCTATCGCGCTCACTCCCGGCTGAATAGTTTTTGTGTTTAGGGGATGTTTTGACACTACAATTTGTCTGACTGATGAAATATAACTTAGTAATAGTTACCTTAATATGATACTGAAAAATCAGACATATAAAAATAAAATTCAGCTATTTTTAGTGAAACTTTAAAGCGTCTGACAAAAGTTCTGGCCCATGGGAGGTGTCTGACACTTATGATACAACTTTAGAATAATGTTCTACACAACATATATAAAAATCAGACATGTAAAAATAAGTAAAATTCAGCTATTTTTAGTGGAGCTTTAAAGCGTCTGACAAAAGTTCTGGCCCATGGAAAGTGTCTGACACTTATGATACAACTTTAGAATAATGTTCTACACAACATATATAAAAATCAGACATACAAATTTAAGTTAAGTAACACTTATTTTTAGTTACCTTTCGTATCTGGTACCTGCCCAGGTGTCACACGGGGAGCTCCATAAGCACGCAGGTATTCAAAGCACATGAGACGCTACTGTGAATGAATGGTTTCATCCATGTGAAAATAAGTTATGTCAGATCGCTCTGGGCTCTTGGACTATTAGGCCACTGATTTACTCTGTTATTGATTGTCAAAAATTAACAAATGACAGCCGGGACCAACATTTTAACGTGCCATCTGAGGCATAGAGGAATCTTGATGTGGTTGATCACCCATTTACCGACCGACCTCGGAAAGCGCGGCTTAACCTAAAAGATCAACCATTAGAATAGGTATAGGTAGATAGGAATAAATGACCATAATTCAAATGAGAAAATTGCAAGTTTTATTAGTCATCTATTCATGTTATGCATAAAAATATAATAAGAAATGAAGTACTGGAATGGAACTATTCCAGCTTCCAATTGCCTCTGCAATATTTGCTACGATAAACACGAAAGCTTTCGTTGGCGCCTCATAACGTAACCAACAGTAATTCGTAACACATTACCACCTACGATCTTTAGGTCATCGGCCTACAGTTTGTCGTGCAACTCAACCGAGCCCATTGTTGACTGGGTGCAACATCTGTAATTACAAGCTAAGTGGGTGCAAATAGCTGAGCTGTGAATGCATATCAATAATATGCATTTAGACTTTAGAAGATTGTATGTGATTTAGTGGTTTTAGTTGGGTTGTAAGATTATAGAGACACTATAGAAGTGTTGAGTAGCCAACTTGTAAAATTCTTATTCTTAATAAAGAACAATAAACATGGCAAAACATAACGTGACTTCCCCCACTCTGGGCGGAGCGGGTGGGGAGTGTCAGACATGTACCTAAACAGATACTAAGGTCCCGGAACACAAATGGCAAAAAAAGGAATATGGTTTTTACCAAGTACAAGTTTTACAATCCCATTTGCTCCGCCCAGAGTAGAAGGAGTAATTTGATGATTATTATTGCGTAGATTGGTCCTACAGTCTTTTCCTGCATCGGAAATCACGTTAAACCTTTTGTAACAAGAAGTCAGTGGCCGGAAAGTCTGACAACTTACCAGTCGTACCAAGGGACACCGTATTACCAAAACTAAGTGGGGTGTGGAAGTCGGATACAGATGGATAGATAGATGGAATAATCTTTATTATGTACAAATATCTACATATAAAATAATCATAAAGAGCAAAGAAATATTGAATACTAGCTTTCGCCCGCGTTAAATTCGGGATAAGACAGTTCCCCTTTCTTGATTTGCAGGTACCTGCCACCTGTAGTTTTTGCCCCAGCGCCTTATTTATTGTAATAGCAATGCTAAGATTTCCCTATTTTCCCCTCTTTTTCCCTCATTTTTCACTCTTTTTTTAAAAAAAATAGCCTATGTCCGTCTCCAAGGTCCCAACTATCTCTGTACCAAAATTCATCAAAATCGGTTTAGCCATTTAGGCGTGAAGAGGTAACAAACAAACTTGCAAACAAACTCACTTTCGCTTTTATAATATTAGTAAGGATTGTTGGATATAATACTGTTTTGTGATATAATACTGGTATTCAGCTGCATTCGGTTAGACTGAAAGCCAACAAAATAGTTGGGAAACGGCTAGGCAGCATGATGCTCCTTACCTGCATGGTGAATTGTTGAATGGTATCCCACTGCTTTCCAAGTATCCATAACCTGGATCTCAGGTGTTGGAATACAGCAGGGTGATTAGATAGGTAATGTAGGTAATGAATGTTTATATTTGTAAGAAATGGAACGCAACAAACGTCATAGTTTCCCGCCACTTTATGGTTTAGCTGTCGTGAGCGTCTGTCAAAAGATTTTACTTTTCTTCTTGTTCACTGGCAACCAATATGTTTTGTATGACTAACGTGTTAAACTTAATACAGAAACTAATATAAACTGCATACTGTGCTTTATTCCGATGAACTCCTTCAATATTTCCATGTTCATTTCCTATAGTTAAAACCATTTGTAATGGACAATATTGCACCATAAAATCGTAAACATGTCTACACTGAGTTGTTTAAATGTCCATGATTACAAACTACACAAATAATGTGTTTCGCTTAAAACAAACTTTGATTAGTAGCTATCATTTACTCGTCATTCATGTATAGTTGGCAAACAAAATGTTTGAAACGATTATGTAAATATTTACTTAGTTTCTGTTTTAATCTACAAAATATAGGACACAAAGTTGCTTGGTAACGAATTCGCGTAGACTTCAATCGAGATTGGACTTCCAAAGAAACGTTATGGTTCTGAGAAGTACAATCTTTCCATTTATATCTCGATTCAGTTGAATTTTGGCTGTTGGCTGGAAATCAGTCAATCGGGCATACCTAGATTCATTAGTGTTTTTTAAATCTAGATAAGGGTCACATTAATTAGAAATTGAAACATAGCAAGAATTCATCCTTTAAAATTATTACAAAAAATATAAATTGTAACTGATACTGTGCTCCTCCAATTAGAGGAAACCACAGCATTCACTTAATAAATAGTAACAAAAAAGTTGGACAAGACAATAAAGTTGGAAAAAAATAAGACAGCAAAAAAAAAAACAATGATTAAATACAAGAGACTACAAAAATAAAAGAACATTTTTTTTTTTTTAATAAATAGGTACATAAACAAAATATAAAAGTAAAGAGAGGTAAAGTTACATAATGTGAAGAAAAACTATATATTTTTAAGCTATTGCACAGCTTCTATCGCGGGCCTTGAGCTTGGAGACCGAATCCAGAAATTTCGTAACGAAAACACCTAACATTACGAATACGGTCAGTATTTCTATCGCGATTCCAATATTCAATTAGCGTGTTTGGTAGAGAATCGGGTCGACAATCAATTTTACGCTGGATCAAACCCAAGGTCTATTTTTTCTTTTTGCGACTTATTTTCATTGGAAGTACTTTTTAAATATTATATTTAGATTTTTTTATATATTGCATAAGTTTTTTTTTATTTATTGCATAAGTTGATAAAAAATGTTATGCAATAGCTTTACCGCGGCAGTCCCCGAGTGTTATACGTATTTTTTTTAATTATGAGACAAGTCTGTCAACTTGTTAAGCAAATTATAAAAACTGAATTTATTATGCTGCTCGTTATGCATAGAAAAGGCTAGGCAGACGAATACCGCTGACGGTAGAAGTGACTGGATAAATAATTACATCTTAAATTGGTACACACGCCAGGTGTGTTAAATCTATTTGAAGTTTCAAGTAGTTCAATGTCTTGCTAAAGATCGCATCGTTGCAATTACCCACTAGTAATTAATGATCCTCATCAATCTATCTGCATGCTAATGAAACTTGTAAATCTGCATGCACATTTGTTTTAATCTCCATAAACAATGAGTCATTTTGCTGTAAATAATTAACTGAATGAAAAATCTTCAAGGGAACAATCAACACTTGTTGATTAGCAAAAGGAACAAGCGTGGTGGCGAGACGCCACAGAGAAATTGTAAAGGATTATGTAGACTGGTTTTAATTGTCACTAGAAAAGCATCGCGATGTTGAGACAAAAACGAAGACGGCGCTGTTTGGATATTTTTGCAGTTAACTTAAGTGAATTATGGTAGCTAATGACGCTACCTTAAAACCACAAGGATTCATTTGACCGGGATCATAAATAACTCTTAAGCTGATCTTAATCATCACCAAAAGCTTTTGTCAACTGTCATACAATGTATCCTCGCTTTTAAATTTAGCACCAAAAATAATGCACCACTAGTCCATAATAAAAACACGACTAAGTAAATCTAATTAAAAAAAACAAAACCTAACCGAGACTACAACCATCTGTGTTATGACAGTCCAACCATAAACTTATTTGATCTTTTTATGCAGCGATTCCCGATTAGATCTGAAGGGGCCTTTACAAAGAGTACACTGTACGTATGCAGTGTGAAATGTCGAGACAAATTAAAGGCAGCTGCAAAGTGCCTGCGTGATTGGCGAGTGCACATTTAGATTTATGATTAAAGTGCGTGAGTAATATAGTCTGAAGCTCACTTTAGATCATCTTTTATTAAACCTTTTTTAAGGGTTCCACATCCAAAGGGTAAAACGGGACTCTATTACTAAGACTCTGCTAATCTTACGACTATTCGTCTGCCCGGCTGTTACTACGCTGTATCTCATGAATAGTGGTGGTTAGGCTGCTAATTTTTTTACAGATGATGTATTCCCGTTGCCGCTATTACAACAAATGAGGCAGAAAAAAGAAAAAAAATCAAGCTCCTATACAAAAAACAAATATTTCTATTGCCGTTTTTATAAATATTGTTACGGAACCCTTCGTGCACGATTCTGACTCGCACTTGACCGGTTATTTTGTGTTTTCTTTACTGCTGGCTGCTGTTCAGACTGTTTTGTGTTTAATTTGTAATCAATGTGTGTTGTTTTTGTTCTGTTGAGTAAGTGAGATGGCTATCTTAACTAGACTTTGATAAATTAATCGTAATAACTCTGCTGAGACGATATAAGCTCTGTAGTTTATAATGCGTATAAAAATACTCCTAACGAAGCTGAACAGTACTTGTTTTTATTATATAAAAACTTTTTCCTACACTAGGACTTTCTCCTGTATCATGAATTCGTTTAAACATATTTAAACTCCTATCTATAAGTCATAAAAATATTTGTTTCGTGCGGGGATCAAACCCGCGACACATAGCGCAGCAGTCAAACGCCACTGCGTCAACCGTATCGTGAATGGTTTTCGCCGTCATTGATATTTTTGTTATTCTAGACGATAGATTATTGTTTTTTTTTTTGGGTGGGAATTCATCATATAACTTCTCCCGTTCTGTGCTAACTGGGCTGACGAAACCCATACAAGTTTCTTCTTTTGCCCTTTGTGTTCCGGGACCGCAGTGTCTCTTTCAAACCAATCCACAACCTCGGCAGCAGTGACCCTGACGGGCCCTTCTCTACATCAAACTTGGGAACTTTGAAAGATTGAAAGGGAGTCGTTTGTCTTGGTATGGACATGTAATGAGGAGGGATGAAGGACATGTGACTAAAAGAGTGATGAATCTGAATGTTGATGGACGGAGAGCGAGAGGAAGGCCAAAGAAAAGATGGATGGATTGTGTAAGGAATGATATGAAGGAGAAAGGAGTAAATGATGCCGTGACGTCTGATAGGTGAGAATGGAAGAAGAAAACGTGTTGCGCCGACCCCAAACAGAATAGAACAAGGGCAGGAAAATGATGAGGATACTTGGGAACTATCTAGTTATGGAGATATTGTCAAAGTACAAACTTTTTCACAACTGTTGAATGATATAACTTTACTTTAGATTAAAACTCTGAATTGGAGCCAATTGTATATTGTACTAGCTCGCGCCCGCAGCTTCGCCCGCGTGATGTCGAAAATATTCCAGACCATAATCTACCTATATGCCAAATTTCATCAAGATCCGTTCAGCCATTTTGACAAAAAAGAGTAACTAACATCCATATATCCATACTTCCATCCATACATCCTCACAAACATTCGCATTTATAATATTAGTAGGAATATCATACACATAATATACCAAAACAAAATAATGTAAAGAAGGAGCCATGATCTCACGACACAGGGAATCCTAGCATGAGTTCCAGGAAATTAAACCTTTCTGTGTAAATCTTACGTAATAAATTATTCTTATTCAATTATTATTCTTTTAATACCTCCACGACTACTATTTAATGAATCCATTAGCTCAATGTTTTGAGTGGGTTACATTGATTTCCAAAAAAAAAAAAAACAAATCCCAGTAACATTTTTGCGTAGAGTTACGGAATGCTTGACTGACGGTTTCGTATACAGTCCGTTAGCACCGTGTATTAAATGTTGTGAGGATATAATTTTTAAAATGTTACAAAAGAATTTATTTCTAACTCACAAACAAACAAAATGCCTAAAATAAGTTAATCAACTAAGTTTTCCAATACAGCCGCCTATAGAGATTTCTTACCACAGTTCGTAATAGATAAATCAATTAATAAACATGTTACTACGAAAATCCTAACAAGACCGCACTATATCTTACACAGAATCAGTATGATTTTCAAGTTACATTGTGCATAAATCGAATTAGGGAAAGAAAACACACGCAGAAATTCTAAGAAAACAGTAGATTGAGATGTAAATCAATGTTCCTTTGTAACTCCCGTCACCGTGTTTCAATTGTAACAGCACTATTGAAACTGCCTGATAAAAAGGCGTATGTTGACTTAAGAAAATCTGGATAGAACAGGCAATTTTGAACTTTAATCCGTTTGGTTAAAATTACATCTTGTTTTTGGGGTACTGGTGCTTATTTTGTTCTTAGCATTAAGAGTCCCAGATAGGTGGTTATGATTTGTGACTAGAGTGCATAGTCATAAAGACGTTTTTTGTTTGGTTCTTACGCTCTTTTAGGTTTCTATTTTCTTTCATCCCTCAAGAGACGTTGCGTGCCTTAGTAACATCTATGTTAAGAACATGTTTTCTAAGGAAATCGTATTTGTTTCCCGTTTTGGATAGTGTCGGATTTGAATGAATTTTATTCTATAGATTTCAATTGGACCGTGAACGCCTATCCATTACTTGGAAAGCTTATATTGAAAGCTTTGAAACTCACGTATTTCTACATTAGTATAAACAGGAATTGCTTTGAGGATTTTCTTAGTGAATACATTTGCGAATTAAGTCTTAGATCAGTCCTATCAACGTCCTAGAAATAAGGTGTCGTAGAAATTGCTAACAAATAAATGAAGACATCATAGACTTACTATTGATATTCTTTTTATTACGGGGTTAATTTAAATTAGCTACTTTTATTTACCTACAAAAACAGCCAGCGTTAGAACAACTACCTCAAAAATGTGTAGTCAAATATCGTATTAGACACAGGTTATTAAACTATTATTTATATTATCAATAAACATTATTTAACTAAAAACGATAAAATAACTACAAAAATCAGTCACAAAACTAACAGAGGTTATGTTGTTTTTGGTTTATTATTTAGTTTTAGGGTTCTGTACCTCTAAAGGAAAAAACGGATAGGATCACTTTGTTGTCCGTCTGTCTGTTCAAGATCCTTTATCTTGGGAACGCGTGGAGGTATCCAGTTGAAATTAAAACCATATACTCAAGTAGTCTCTTGGAGCTGTGAAAAATTAACCTAAAATTTAATGCTAAAACACAGTTTTCTTTCTTCAATAATCTGAATGAGCTGTGCTGAAATTTATTTCATTTATTATCATTTTATGCGCAAGTAAAATCTGTAAAAACTAAATTAAAAATTTAAAAACACCCCCGACACAAAACAGTACGCAATTATTATGACAAAAGGTTAAATGCTAAACCCTATAAAAAGCAAAAAAAATAACTTTTAACACTACGTAAGTACCAACTAAAGCATGTCAGACTATCTACTCGGGACTTTGTGCCACCTTTATGTCGGAGGCATAACCGCTAATTTTGAACTGCAAATGGTTATCTTGGCCTGCTGTTGACCGTACGTATGAAATTTTTGATTAAATTTTGTCGTGTCGGGACCGCTCTAATTTATTAGCCTAACGTTAGAAGCACACATTAAGAAGTCCTCAATCCCATTGTAATTTTTCATACAAATTTTTTGAGTCGTTCCTAAGATTGGGGGTTAAAATTATTGTTTATCATTTATTTAGATAGAGTATAAAGATTTTTTTGATTTCGTTACTTACGTTAACATTTTCGTTGTAATTTAAATATTATTTTGTTTTGAGTCGTACTAATCGTCTGTTTTAATTTTTTGTCCAGTGTTATTGTATCATTTAGTGTAGTTGTGTACATATTTGGTTTCAAAATACGAATTTTGTGATTAGGTAGGAATCATTTGATTTAGGTAAGTATTTTTGAAGGCAAAAAGCGGTCCCCCGACACGAAAAAATTTCATACGTACGGTCAACAGCAGGCCAAGAAAACCATTTGCAGTTCAAAATTAGCGGTTATGCCTCCAACATAAAGGTGGCACAAAGTCCCGAGTAGATAGTCTGACATGCTTTAGTTGGTACTTACGTAGTGTTAAAAGTTATTTTTTTTGCTTTTTATAGGGTTTAGCATTTAACCTTTTGTCATAATAATTGCGTACTATTTTGTGTCGGGGGTGTTTTTAAATTTTTAATTTAGTTTTTTATTTCTTGATTTTTGAAGGAGCTCCTTAATTTTTCATTCTTTCATTTTCTTTTATGTTTCTTGCCATTTAAGGGTAGTTATGTTTTATTTTTAAATTTTGGTCATTCTAGATTTTCAGCAAAAATATAAATCGGTTTATCCGTTTCATTCCAGGGTTTCATCCGCCACATCCCATTTTCAGCATCAGGTCCTCGTCAATTAGAAATATGAAGAGAACTAGTCAAGACAAATTCAACGAGCCCAAACTCGATGGATTTACTAAGAAGGTAGACCAGGGTTACGTTTCCTACCTTCGAGCTCTATGGTCAGAGCAGCTCAGAGGTTCCAGATTTCCAGCATCAGGTCCTCGTCAATTAGAAACATAAAGAGAACTAGTTAAGACAAATCCAACGAGCCCAAACTCGATGAGTTTACTAAAAGGCAGTCCAGGATTACGTTTCCTACCTTCGAGCCCTATCACCAGACCAGCTCAGAGGTTCCAGATTTCCAGCATCAGGTCCTCGTCAATTAGAAACATAAAGAGAACCAGTTAAGACAAATTCAACGAGCCCAAACTCGATGGGTTTACTAAAAGGCAGTCCAGGGTTACGTCTCCTATCTTCGAGCCCTAACAGCAGACCAGCTCAGTGGTTCCAGAAGACATCAATGTTTCAAATGTCAGATCCTACATATGCTCGCAAGTAAACTGAGCGTGGAACATTCCTATCACACCTAACAAACGACCTGATGACCTTGAAGACCTGAACCGATTTCCACCAAACATAGCTAAGAACACTCTCGACTGATATACCTTTCAAACAAAAAAAAACTGCATTAAAATCGGATCATCCGTTTGGGAGCTACGATGCCACAGACAGACACATACCTACACATTTACACACACACATACACAGACACGTCAAACTTATAACACCCCGTCGTTTTAGCGTCGGGGGTTAAAAATAAGAATAAAATTATCCTTACTACTATTATAAAAGCGAAAGTGAGTTTGTTTGTTTGTTACGTCTTCACGCGTAAATGGTTAAACCGATTTTAATGAATTTTGGTACAAAGATAGTTGGGATCCTGGAGACGGACATAGGCTATTGTTTTTTTTAAAAAAAATGGGAGATGAGGGAGAAAGAGGGAAGAAAAGGGAAAACTTAGCATTGCTATTACAATAAATAAGGCGCTAGGGCAAAAACTACAGGTAGCAGGTACCTGTAAATCAGGAAAGGGGAAGTGTGTTACCCCGAATTTCACGCGAGCGAAGCCGCTGGCAAAAGCTAGTACATACATAAAACAAAAAACACCAAAGTTAAGAAACATAAACATGAAAAACTACTAACGCCCGGTTCCAATAAACAAAAAAAACGAGTCGTTTTGCTAACGGATAGTAGGATTTTGACATACGTCTCATAGAACTTATGTCAAAATACTACTATCCGTTAGCAAAACGAATCGTTTTTTGTTTATTGGAACCGGGCGTAAACCAATTTTGGTGAATAATTTAACATATTCTATCTATAATAAGTTAGTTCAAGAGCATTTCAATCCCTTAGCTAAAACCGACCTAATCTACCCACTTGATTAGGTGTGAGCATACCTTATTAATGCATGATCACACTCGATCCGTACCAATTTATCCATTCATAATTCGAGAACATGTTCCTAATTCTGCAAAGGGGTTTGGTCAATTTCAAAAACAGTCATAATTTTTCTGATGCTGGATCTGTTGGTCTAATCTTTTCCTAACCATGTTTAGGTCGAAATAAAATAAAAATTATTCATAATTTAGGTAATAATAATAAAAAAAATGCTTATCTGACCTTATCAACCCAGTTAGTACTAGATAATACGATACCTCTAGACTTTCGGGCCACTGACTACCTGACTACCTGTAACGACTGTCAATGATGTCAGTTAGGCTTAACGGATTAACTTCGTATGTAATGGATAGCCACCCATCATCGCGCCAGTCTAGGATAGTCAGGCAGTGTGCTGGGATTCTAAGAAGAAGATTCTGAGACAACAGACCAGGTAAGCATTGAGGAAAGATTTGTAAATAAGGCATTGAATGTTTTGGTTTTGTTTTTGCACGACATACCTACTAACTTGACATACGTTTTAAATTTAAAAAAAAAAAAAAAAACCTTGCCCCACATTACGATTTTCTTCTGTATCGTGGATGTGTTTGCATACATTTAAACTCACATACACAAACAGCCAGACAACAACTATCTGCAGATCATACAAATATTTGTTCCGTGCGGGGATCGAACCCGCAACACGCGGCGCAGTAGTTGATCGCTCAGCTACTGCGCCAACCTTATGTTCAAATAGTAATTTATCTGTCTATTCATTTACTTAAATCGCTGTATTTACTAGTCAGCTCAAATAACGTAAACCTTAGTAGTTATATACGCGTGGAAGCTTGTAATAAGCAAAATGTTAAAATTGTGCATGATATTTACGTTCGTTGTTAGGTAGTAAGCTTTCTATAAAAAAATGAAATAAAAGTAGGATTGTATGGTTTTATGAAACCACGGTAAAAATGAAACTTTCTTTCACATTATAGACATTTAGACGTCCTTACTCCGCGGCTGACCGTCACGCGACATGCAACACACAGACGAAAACGTTTGAGATAATGTAATAAAAGTTTCACTTTAAAAGATCATCACGTATGCTGACAAAAATCCCAAACAATCCGTTACACGGCTTGTAATTGAAAGAGCACTATACACTGATAAACATACAGAGATATTCCTCAAAAAGGTTGGCAGCTCCCGCAATACATCATAAAACACAATTACAAAACGAAACAATAAACGATACTGTACCACCAAAAGACAAATGGGTCAGACAATTAATACCTAGACCCAACACTATCAATGTTTTCGATATTAATCATTAATAAAGTGATATAGATAGACCCTCTATTGTCGTAGTGATGGCCCGCTCTAATGGACTGTCATGCACACTCCCCTATTGTTCCAGAATAATAGCGACACATGAAATTACCTGTCTTTCATACGGAGTACTGTGACATATTATAAATTACGCGAAAACAATGGTTCTGTCATAAAGGGCTTTGAATTTTGTACTGTGGGGAACAACAAACTGACGTTTGTGGTTTCCCTTTGATTTTGAAGTTTACAATTACGTGGTGAATTAATTTCGTGTATGTCGGTGTGCGGATTTGTTTAATGTGACGTTATGGCATATATATAGTCAGTTCAGGGTAATAATTATAATTTGTTTAATTTTTAATGAGCTTTTTATTTAATACAATATTATACAACCATACACACACTCTCATATGAATATGAAATTACTATTTAACCATGCAGTATTGAAGTTTGATTACTCATAATCAACATTCATAAAAAAGATGTTTTTTGCGAAATCGCTCATTTTCTAACTGATTGTGTACTTTTCAATAATCTGTGAAGGCAACAATTTTTATTTTAACTACGCTTAGTCCTAAGTCTAAGAACGTTATCCTGTGTCAACCACGGTTAGGGTTGTTGGTCTAACTGCTCCATATTTCAAATTCCAGCGTATATAAAATTATTAATAGGTTTTTACATTTCGACGCCCCCAAGGAATAAACCTGTATTATACTATTACTGACTTTTTACTGTTATACCATTTTCGGTATCTATGGGTCGGGATACACGTATGCAATTTTTTTCATTTTTTTTCTGCGGTAATTTCCAACGGTTTTCCTTATAACACTTTTGTTCTTTGGAAATTTTCCATTTCTTATTTACTAGAACAATCACGAAATACATTATTACAAATTAAATTCCGTGGCTACATTTCGGTAAAGTAATATTGCTGTAAAAAAATTCAAAAAAAAATCCGGTTAACGCGATTACAGGTTTATTATCGTAAATTTTGTGGTAGACATTTTCGGTGATGCACTGTTACAGTTATCATCCGGGACATAAATTTATACCTACTATACGTATTGGCGGTAACTTGCTCGCGCTCGGCGACTCAAGAACGCGTTTCTATATGTAATGCACATTACGCACACTAAGTTTGCATTTGCTGTTCTAAAGTGACATGACGTTATTAATGTAATAGCTATTGCGCGTGATTTTTGTTGCAAAGTTAAGCGTAATTTTTTTTTGAGGTAGGATATCATCAAATAACTTCCCCCGCTCTGGGCGGAGCAGGAGGGAGTGTCAGACTTGTACTGGCTAAAACCCACCCATGTTCCTTCTTTTGCCCTTTACGTTCCGGGACCGCGGTATCTCTTTCGTACAACCCGCAACCCCGGCAGGCGGAGGCCCTGGCAGACCCCTCTGCTTTGCTGACATCTCTTTAAGGCGCGCGTGAAACACTAACGCGCCGTCGACACGGCCTGTCGTCAATACGGACGGACGGTGAGCTACCCATTGCTCACCGTCCACAGGCCCGCATCTACGGTGGCCGGGAGTAGTCTCGCGGCGCGCAAACCCGGGGCGTCTCCCGCGGCGGCTGGGTTGGTCTGAGGTTCTCTCCCTCAAACGCCCGGCCACCTCCTTCGCTAGCATGACTGCTTCGCAGAAGGAGGTGACCGCTTCCCATTCCCTCTCGCTCCGGGCATGGTGCGGACGCGAGAGATCGCCGCCGCCGATCGCCCCTACGAGGGCACGGCGGTGCTCCGCCCCGCGGTGGGCAGACCGCCACTGTGTGCTCCACCGTGTCCTCTGGGTGATCGTCACAATGGTGACACCCGGGCGTTTCCTCCCGCCCGATTATGTGCAGGAACCTCCCGAAACTTATGGGTCCGGTGAGGACCTGCGTCAGGCGGTAGGTGAGGACGCCATGACGCCTCTCCTCAAAGAGGGGACTTACCGCCACTATTGTGGCGTGCCCTGCACGGGGTTGCGACAGTCGCTCTCTCCATGCCACCATGAGATCGCACCGGAGGTTCGCGGATTCCCCCTGGTGTAGTGCCTCCGCGCGCCACTCGTACAGGCGCGCGAGGACTATCGCCTCCAGATCCCACGGTGGCAATCCGGCAAGGAGGCTCGCCGCCTCGCCGGAGATCGTGCGGTAGCCCCGGATCAGCCTTATGGCTACAACCTTTTGGGGCGCGTTCAGGTAGTGGGCGGCACGCCGCCCTAAAGAACGCGCCCATACCGGGGCCCCGTAAAGGGCCATGGACCGCACGACTCCGGCATAGAGCCTACGGCAGGAAGCGTTTGGCCCCCTCAGATTGGGCAGGAGCCGCTTGAAAGCAGCCCCGGCCCGAAGTTTAGCGTCTTACATCGTGTTGATATTAAAATTATTTTATTAACTAAAGAAAATAATTGATATGGCATCGAATCAAGATCGTACTTTAAAAAAACCCTCGTGTTAGAAGAATGTTGATGATGATTGACGATACTGACGATCAGGTTGCAACAAGTAAAGTATCAAAATGTTATGTAATTGTATTTAGTTTATAATTATGTACATTCGTTGGCATTAGTAGAGGTATTTATTTTGATGAAAGAATAGATTGGTATCTATTATATTTTGATGAACATTTGAGCCCACTAAATAAGTTATTTGACTGCTGCCCTGCGTGTTGAAAAATATACTATGAAAGAATTGGAGCAAACAGATATATTAGACATAAAAAAATTAGTAAACCCTTTGAATTGGCGTCGCGATATAGATGGGAATACGATACGCTGGTCTGACGTAATGGAAATTCATGTATCATCATTCCAACAGGACAAGGTTTTCTTTAAATATGGTTTTGATGAGGCATATTCTGAATTAAATATTTCAAATTCATTTCAAACCAAACGACGACGTAGGCGAAACCCTAAGACAAATGCTCTGATAGAAGATACTGTATTGGCACGTGCTTATCATCAACCTCTTCCTATAAGCAAGGCGTTGCATACAGATTTATTGACTTTGTGCAATAGTGGAGCGATTCCACGGTATTACCACGCATTTTATGAATCCTTAATTTCGGTAGAAAATAGTGATGATCGCGATGATACTGATGATGCCACTGATAATACCGATTCGTTATTAAGATTACATATTAGTGTTTTTACTTGGCTACTTTTGTTATACTTTTACTGATTGTAATTTGTGATCTCTATGAGAACTTTGTTCCCAATAAACGTTATAATTTTAATAAGTTTTGTGAGTTTTCTTTAATTATTCTTTTAAAGATACCAACAACAAATTCATTTTATATAATCGTTTTCAATGATTACCATAATATGACCACCAAAAATTTTCTACAAAATACGGGTTACACTACTTTACCCTTTTATGGTTATTTAAAATTTTACCACAATAAGTCGGTAACTGAACATTACAATCTAACTCTGAAATGAAAAAACACGTTTAATAATCCAGTAAGGCAATATTATGCCTATGCTTTCTAAGAATATTACAAGAATAATTCGGTAAGTAAACATTACTGGAATAATATTGATAAGTCAGGATGGTAAGATATCAATACCCTAAAAGTTATATGAAACTATTTTCGGCAATATGTATTTTGGTGAATAACTAATTCTGTGTATATTTAATAATTACACATAATACTATAAACTATTAGAGTAAAAATTAGCTTTTCCGTCATATAACAATGTTGCCAAGATTACCTTTTGTTGAAGAGATATACCCCAAAAACACTAAATCATTTTTCCTGTAAAATTTGATTTTTGCGATTACCGGTTTATTCCCCGGGGACGTCGATTTAGCAAATTCTACTATTAAAAACTTGAGTGGTGTCAAGGGACACCCGGATGGAGCGAAGTTATTATTTATTATGTACAAAACACCTGTATACACTCAACAAAAATAATAGTCGCGACACCACACTGTTCAATGCGAAATAGAAAGAGGAAAACAACTGGCTTGCTTTTTATGAGAGAGAAACAAGCGAAACACGCGCACGCCACACATGGCTTCCGTCTAGCCCCCTTTTGCAACGCGCGATATGGAACTTCGTTTCAAAAGAATCTAACGAAAAACGGTTTAAGTGGTTGAGTTTCAATATGAAGTAGGTATTGAAACACTTATGCAAACACCAGCCAACGCGCTGGTTACGAATAAGCTTACAATAACTAGTCCAATTTTCCGACAATGAGCAAATAGTAACGCAAAACTAACTCATGAATACAGTTCTAAAACTACCGTGTAACGGAACACAAAACCTGTATCTGAAAACAATTTACAATGACAAAGATCAGTAACGACACTGATTTGTAACACAACTTTAACTGATTCTCTTAAAATGGAAATGTTCACGACCCCTTTGTTTTATTCTCCACTCGTGTAGTCAATAGTACTACGTGAATCACACTTGAATCATAGAGTATGAAAATAAATTGCAGTTGTTTCGCGCGCAGAGAGGGCATACCAATTAAGTGCGATTTCAAAAGACACTTCAGCTCTAGTTGCGATGAAAGATGTGGCCGTAAATAGTTCTGTTTTGCCCTTTATGAAAGTTGGGAGCAATATCTTCTAGATGTATGTGTTTACTGCTGAAATATTTGCGAGAATGAGTTGAGTTGTTCAACTTAGCTATTCTGAATTGATGTCTTGGCGCACCGTGGTGGTTTAATTTTGAATGTTCTCGTAGACTTGCACAATGAATTTTGTAAGTTCAAGGTACATATTGAATGAGAGGGTTAGAGAGGTTTAATTTGTAGTAAATATTGATGAAACATCTTCTGTAAATAAAGTTTTATTGCTATTGGCTTCTCTAAATGTTAAGTTAAATTTTTGCTCAAAAAAAATATATTTCAAAATGTTTGTGTGAAGGACTTTTGTACTGGAAATAGAAGCACCAAGTTCATAAGGTGGCGTTTATCTTTTCTTACTTTTATTTTATTTTCCTGTCACACTTGCAACAAACATAAATCGTAAGATTTATGTTTGTTGCAAGTGTGACGGTTCAGTAAAAATGGCTGTGAATTAAATTAAGTGTAAACTTAATTTAATTCACAGCCATTTTTACTGAACCGTTACAATTTCCATTAATATTGTCGCTGCTCTTTAATATCATGTATTTTCCTTTGGCGAGAGCTTTGGAGACATTCTGCGCAAACGCAGCTGACGCTGATTTATCAATTCTTAGTAACCCACAGGACATTACACACTGTAGTAAATCTTCTAATCTTAAGTGAAATTCCCTTTCACTGTTTGCAAGAAACTGTTGTTACCGTATTTGGCGTTGAGAGGTTTGTTGGCTCATGAAATGTCAACTGTATTTGTTTTGTCTACGCGGTTTATAACTCCAAAATTGTCTGCTTTTAATCGTTTACTTTGTGTTTCACTCATTATTCAAAATTTGAGTAGATAATGATCAGTAACATTAACATAGAACATCATGTCTAGTTTAAGGCTTACTGTTGTCACCGCATGGTATGAAGTTGATATTTTAATACTCTTTCTTTTTCTTTGAAAGAACCTGTCCCTCCAAAACAACCTATTTTTAGCTGACCACTAGTTCAAAAGTTAAAGCTCGTCCCTTTTTTGTACCGCCAGCAAAGGCATCTGTAAATGATGTAACGCAATTAAAAGATAATAAATCATAAGGTCTGCATATCTTTCTGAGATAAGATCAGACGCTAATGGTCCAAACTAATAGCTTACTAGCAATATTAATAAAACTATTTTTAGTAAACATTTCAATGCAAACTGAGCGGTGCATTAAAAATACCAACTTCAGTTTTTATCTTCAATAAAAATTCCAGTATTTCTGTTTACCCAGTTTGTCTATAAAGTTTTGTGTTGTAATAAAAACAACACAACCGCCCGAGTTTATGTTATGAATTACGATATTATTAACAGTAATCTGGTTAGTTGAGAGATGGTTAGCTATTTTAAATCGACTGTTTGGCTGACTAGCTTGCTGTACCGTTATTGGGAAGTTTTACATTCATACGGAGAAAAGGATATTCTTATGGATTTTTTGTGTATAGGTAGTACGAGTTTTTAGAATTGAACGACCTTAAATATCCATTTATGTTGACATCTTATTTAAGGTACTTGTTATTTTTTGTAAAATCCACAATCTGAAATAAAGAAAAGATTCTGAGGAATCTGCACTTATTCAATTTGATAGTTTATTAATCATTATTTTTTGGAAATTATGCCAAAATATTTTTTTTTTATTAATTAATTTAATTTAATATTTCAAAAGTCATTTTTTATAAAAGTCAATGGTCCACCAGTAAACTTCATCAAAGCAAAATTTTATATCAAATAAACTGACAATTCTACAAAAACTAAAATCTACAAATTTCATTTCACAATCTAGGTTTACAAACGAAACGCCCGACAGACAATAGACAGAAATTGCAATGAACTAAGCACCATGATATATTGACATAGTACATCATGATGTATTGGTACCGAACGTGTGCACGAAGGGGCCAGTCAGAATTGTCGCCGCGGACCCGTGGCAGGTCATACATCAACTTAAGACAATAAAACATGAACGATCGAAGTGGGTATTGCGAATGGAGGGTTATCGGATTCTGCAACGGTCACTAACGCCGCATTAGTCTTTATAAATCATGTTACTTAGATAGGTGGACATGTTTCGAAATTTTCGATCAGAGAGAATGTGCATTTAAATGTGAAGATTTCTTAATCGAAGTGTTATTGTGTTTGTTTGATATATCATTTATCAATAATATTCATCATTGAAAAGGCTTGAATAAATTAAAACTTGCCTTGATTAACATGAGTCCCAAAATTTAACTTTAAAAAAGATAGATTATGTTATGGCCTAAAACACCCCCTTGAGGTAAACCACGTGTTATTTAAATAGTGTGTTATTTGATCAGATTCTAATATGGTGAAGATAAGAAAAGCATTCGTTCCATATAAAATACTGGTGCTCAACTGCATGCAGAAAGACGATAAACACAAAGTTGAGAAAAGGCTAGGCATAATGAAGATGATTTATAAAAGATGACAGTCCGAAAGTTTACGATCCCAAACGAGTCACAAATGAATCGGATTCCTGATAAATAGGGTACAACACCAGATCTGGGTTTCTAGTCCATTATCAGTATAAGTAAATCTAAATATTTCTATTGCTCGAGCGCCAACTGGCTGATAAGATCGTCTATTGTCTTAGAATTTCGTCATGGTGCAATGCTCTTTTGGTTAAGGTGCATTTATTCCCATCTTTGTGTGTTAAGTGATATAAAGCGATGTATATTATGGTCTCTAGATAAGATTCTATCAGATGGGTTAAGATTTTTTTAGCTTTGATTATTTTTTGTTTAAAATTGAGTTCTGCACCTTCACAATTTAAAAAATATTGTATATTGTATATCCTCATCTTTATAGATGAAGTTTACATTATAGGTTACAATGAAAACGGAGAAAGCAATACATTGAGCTTTTAATCTACATTATAACAATTCCAAATCTTGATACAAACAAATCATTTGAATTTATTTTTATGAATCATTAACAACACAATTTGACATGTATCAAACAATAGAGTATCTCCCACCTGCTCCTCCCTTCTCTAATCAAAAATAAAGATATTGTTATTTTCGAAAATACAATAGTCAATTAAACATGCCTAAAACCAATAGAATTGTTCTGAAAAGATCCTAATACAATAGCTCTTTGTCTCTAAAGGGTAGGCCTTAGTCTATTACGTTATATTTTGAAAGTTTCCCAACTCCTGAATGGGATTCTTAGTTAATTTCGGCGCAAATAGACTCCGCTAGAATTATCTTGGAACCATTTTCAGCGTCTCATTTAGTAGTACCGTACGTATTGATTAAGCTCCTTGTGTGTGCTAGGGATCTTAAATGGCCGTTTTCATCATTAACAACTATAGGGTGAGTATTTGTACTGTTTTATTTTTCAGTTGTTTGTGTAACAGTTCCTAGAAAAATATGTAACAAATTGCTTTGTCATCACGAGATTCAGCGATTCATTTTTCATAGATAGCTGGCGTTATTGGTCTGGGTTTTATTCTTGATATTTTTTTTTCTATATTGCCAATACAGAAATATGGTATTTTTCAATCTCAGTCTCAATATTCATTTCTTTCATGATAAATTATATAATAGGTCTTTACCTATGAAATTGCCGTTTTGTATGAAAAAATTTAAACGAATTTTTTTCATGTATTTTTTATTTGTATTAATCGAAGTAATCACCCATGCAATCAATGCATCTTTGTCAACGCAGTGGCAGTTTATTAATGTTTTCTTAAAGAAATCAGCTGGACGGGAGGAAACAAATTCTTCAAAGGCATTTTGTACTGCCTCTCAGGTATTGAATTTTTTTCCCGCCAAGAAGTTATCCAAATTCTGGAAAAAGTAGTAGTCTGTAGGCACAAGGTCTGGTGAGTAGGGCGGATGACGGAGAGCTTCAAACCCCAGTTCTTGCAACTTGGAGACCGTCTGCTGTGCAGTATGAGGTCGCGCGTTGTCGTGCAGGAGCAGCGGAGACGAGCGATTGACCAATGCTGGTTGGAGATGTGCCAGCTTCTCCATCATTGTGTTCAGTTCTTCACAGTACACATCTGCAGTAATGCTCACCCCGTTTGGTAAGAAGCCGTGATGAATCACACCGGCGCTAGACCACCAAACAGTGACCATCACTTTTCTAGGGGTAAGTTTTCGTTTAGGGCATTGTTTAGGTGCTAAACCAGGATCCAACCAACTTGCTGAGCGCTTGCGGTTATCAAACAGAATCCATTTTTCATCGCAGGTAACAATGCGGTTCAAAATTCCTGCATTTGTGTGTCTGTTGAGCAGTGCAAGGCACGTCTCGACGCGTATTTCGCGCTGGCTATCATTGAGTTCGTGGGGCACCCATTTGTCAAGCTTTTTTACCTTGCCAATTTGACGCAAATGGACCAATATTGTTTTGACGCTAACGTCGAAAGCTGCTGCTAATTCAGCCGTAGATTGTGTATCATCAGCTTCCACAATCGCCTTTAATTCGTCATTGTCGACCAAAGTCTTCGGACGACCGCGAGGTTCATTTTTCAGGTCGAAATTTCCAGAACGGAAGCGAGCAAACCAATAACAAGTGGTGCGTTGGTTTGTAGTGTTAGCTCCGTAAACGTCGTTGATGTTGCGTGCCGCTTGTGCCGCGTTGCTGCCACGACGGTACTCATATTCCATAATTACTCGAATTTTTAACGTATCCATGATGACGAAAAAGATTGAAATGCGATGAAAATGTAACACTAATCAAAAAACAAATGACTACTTTTGGAAAAAAAACTATGTTTTTAAAATAAAATTAATTTGAAATTATAATTCTTAGCCAAACTAAAATTATTTTGATTTGAAATGGCCAGTACTGCAGAACGGCAATTTCATAGGTAAAGACCTAATATTTCGACTTGCAGTGCAATACAAGTCATAAAGTATTAAATTGAATCTTTTTCACAAACCACACCAACAAACAATAATATTATAAGCCCCCAGCTTTCACTCTGATTCCGTTCCTTCCATTAATTATCAAATAAAAGGAAGAAATAAATACGTTAAAAGATACTAAAGACATCATCAACGAAAAAGAAGATTTTACTTCATTAAAAACATTTTCGGCCGATACATTCAATTCGGAAACGGTCCTAATTACTTAGACGTTCCTAACTGCTGATTTCTGACACAATATAGATAGAAACAGAAGCTCAGCTCTGTATACCGAGTCATAAGATACATAATTTATTATGATGCACTGATGCAGGAACAAATCTACGGTACATTCACAATAAATCATGTCTTGTGACTGGGACTGTAGTTTCATTTATTTGTTTTTGACAGTTCAAAGTGCCTGTAATAGTAAATTCGTTATGATTGCTATTTAATAAAAGTTTTTGGGTCTTAAATGACATTGACAGTTGGTAAACATTCGTGAAATTGTAATAAGAGATCAAAATCAAAAATCTAAATATTTTTATTTCACATAGGCCTATAATATAGGCCCTCATAAAACGTCGAGAAAAGGTGCACGGTTCCGGTTATTCGTTTCCTATGGGGAAGAACCGGCAAGAAACTCCAAGGTTACTCTTTCAAAATCGTAGTAGTACTATACATTATTTTACATTGCATGTAGGCACGAAGATCACAACTACCATACGTGCAAGGCGAGTCCACTGATACTCGGTGCAAAGTTAAAGAATTGTGTAACAACTTTAGTTTGCTATAAAGTATTCTCAAGAGGCGAGGCCTTAACCTTCGGGCCATCACGACCTATGTCGTAAACATGACTTCTTATGCATAAAGGGTTCAAATCTGGACAAGTACCAATGTGACTTTTTCAATTCATACATATTTTATAAAGTTTAACTTCGACATCACATACTGATTTGTACTTAATGTAAGTCTGAAATCACCAACCCGACTTGAGCAACCTTGGTGATCAATGTTCGTGCCTTCTCTGTATGAGAGGAGTCTTTTGTGAAACAATGGGACAGTTATAGGCTGGTGTAATTATGCCCAATCTATGTGAAAGGAGATCGGTAATTCCTGGCCTCGATAGACTAAGTAGTAAACCATTCGAAAAAATATTTAAATAAATAAAAACACTTCTTCAATTTATCATTTCCCTAAAAAACATGGGAAAATGGAATTTGTAAAAAAAAAATAGTCAGTTGATGTATTCCTGGCGGTGCAGTTAAGATAACAACTGGTGTTGCTATTATACTATTTTAAATTAAAAAATGTTTTTACTTTTTAAAGATTTTTATTCTATTTTTCGGTTTATATTTCTTCTTGAGCGCCTAAAAAGTGTTTTTTGAGCTTATTATTTTATAAGCTTATTACGAAACAATTCGTAGTATTGTATTATTATATTTTTTTTAAATAAAGATTTTATAGAAAAATCGATCTTTTTAAAAAGTGCAACACTCGATACGCCTGTCACTTGACAGTCAATCAGTTGTCATTAGATTGGCAGCTAGCATCATAAACGTTTCCTCGCTCGTGTTGCGGACTTTCGTTTTTGTGTTTATTTTGTGTGCTACATCTTATTACCGACTCTTGCTGTGTTTCTGGACAATTGTGACTGCCTTTATGATCGACAGCGACTCTATCTCGTTCTTGGAACTCATAGCCTCATAAAAAAGCGGGAACAAATGGTAAAAGGGTTTAGTGGTTTAATTCCCTTATACCATGTTATATCGAAAAACTAATTACGCAGGGCCGTAGACCAATATTACACCTTCAAAACCAAAAATATTTTATTCTTGTTCATTGAGGCCTAATTTGTTAGGACTGTTTGCGGGTCTCCTTTGGTTTGTTGTTTAAGGCAGACCTTCTGCACGTATTAATTTTATATTCCAGTGTAGACTAATTGGATGCCCGTTAATTAGTTCTTGAAATCTCCGTAACAGACTCGTTCCTCTGTGCTAATTAGAATAACAGCTACATCGCCAATTAAATGAGAATACCATAAATTGTTTTCGTTTGTATTTGAACAGTAGTCTAAGTTTGCTCACCTTTGAGCCTAAGTTATGTCACCTAAGCACGCGACCGTTAGCTTTTGTTACGTAACAACGTTTAGATAGGCTGGCCGTAAACATAGCCATTATCTCGACGACCTTTTAAGGGTTAAGCTAGACTTAGTTGGTGACATTTAATTTAATTTCCCTATCTAATACAGGGCAGAGACAAGAAAGGTCTATGTATGTAGTTAGTACTAGTGTCGTAATTAGGACAAAATAAAGCTCTATGTTTTGTAAGTAGTGATGTCCTTGTTTTGCTCTTGGTCGGAAATTATTCCACATGATGTATTGATATATAATATGTATAGATATTTGACGATTGTATGTCCTAATTCTAATCCAAGTATTTTCGCATACATATTATAATATCAAGCCTGTAATTCCAGAAAGGTGAGGATGAACTTTGTTTTGTTTTTTAAAAAAACGTTGCCCCACACTAGGAATTTCTCCCGTATCATGGGTACGTTTACAAACATTTAAACTCACATACACAAACAGCCAGACCCGAAACAACTATCTGCAGGTCATACAAATATTTGTTCCGTGCGGGAATCGAACCTGAGTCACGCAGAGCAGCAGTCGATCGCTCAGCCACTGCGCCAACCGTGTCGTCTGTACTGAACTGTACATAATAAATAGTACACGGTCACTTCGTCAGTTCTGTTTTAAGTTCCATTTAATAGGGAGGGAGCCTGTTGCCATCATATGTACACATATGTTACCCATAGTTGCTACTGAAAAAAACCTGATCGAAAAACCCAATAACTCTTTGCCATGCCATTTCATGCTCAGCAGTATATCGGTATGTTTTTGTTTTATTTTTGGGGTAGACAATAACCGAATGATTCCTCCTTCTCTGGGTGGAGCGGAAGGGAGTGTCAGACTGATACTGACTAAAACCCAGTCGTCTTTTGCTCTTTGTGTTCTCTTTCTCGTATCTCTATCGACCCAGCCCGCAATCCGGTCAGGCAGTGTCCCTGCTTTGCTGACATCTCTTTGAGGCACGCGTAGAACATAAACCCGCTATCGAAATGGTTTATATATGTTACTGTAAAAGCCCGAACTACGGTTAATCTTAAGATTTTCCAGTAAAACCTAAGATTTACCGATTATGATTGGTAAATGTCCATAATAGTTTGGGATTCGAACTTTTACCATCATTCACTTGGTCAATCTTAGGATTTACATTAAAGGAACGGTAAATGTCGAAAAAAATTGGGTCCACCCTTTATAGCAGAACTTTTTATATCATAATTTTATTTTGCATAACAACGGATAGCATAAACTTCATTCCGCAAAAAATTGTTTGGTATTGTTTACATTCAAAACTCATAATTTTGTAAGTCAGAATCATCTCTAGACATATTTCATCATAATATTTAAAACTAGAAACATCATATCGCAGAAAGTTCACAGCCAGAATCGTCTTTTGGCATATATTTCATATCGATAATCATTAAACGACAGAATTGTCATATCGCAGAAAGTTTGGGTCAGAGCCCATTCGTCCCCTAAAATTCGTCCCCCAGCATAAAAGTTGTGGATTCGGCCCCTACATAGGTGCCCATTGGTCTCCTGGTAGGGGACCAATTAATATTTTAATAAAAATATTATTTTTAAGGTATTTTTTTTAAGATTCGGCACCTACTCAGGTGCCTATTGGTCCCCTGAGATAAAATTAGCTATATTTTACATAAGAAACGGTTAACATAGTACACTTGTGAATAGTTTATTAACGGAATTAATTTAATAAATCATAACAGATCATTGAAAAAAGAGACATGACATATTGGTTCTTGAAAGTGACTGCGAATACGAGACTGTTCAATGTGTCTTTAGTCTTTTATTAAATGAAGTTCGCCTAACGAAATAAACAATACTGATTGAATAGAATTATCTCATTTGAATCCTGGAATATGATTAGTATTATTATTGATGGTAATTCACTTTATGGAGTTATATTGGTATTGATATTTGGTTACTTATTTGTTTGTACACTGGATGTAAATTAATCTAAAATTCAGTTATTACTGGGATTTTATTTAAATAGTTACACAGTTTTATTTTACTGCATAAAGATATTATAGTTATCATATATTTTGCGAAATATTTACAAATGTCCAAGAAACCAAAAGTTGATTAATTATTTTGAAGACTGACTTAATGCCTAGAGCCTGACGCCGGGCGCTTCCAGACCGGACTCGGGGCATTGCCACGTCGCAGATTTCAGACATGGCCTCCTGGAACCAGTCCGCCTCGTGGTTGGTGTCGGCAAGCCTGTCCGGTGATGACACCCAGGCCTGCACGATCGAGGCTTCCAGGAGGAGCTCCCGGTCCAGCTGTTTCAGCGCCCGTAAGACCGGCGCGCTGGAGGTCTGGGTGGAGACGTCGAGCCGGATGTACCGGTGATCGGAGTAGGTCTCCACCTCCTCCATAACGCGCCAGTCGACGACACGCGGCGACAGAGCGGGGCTGGTGAACGAAATGTCCACCACCGACTCGCCCCGCATCCGCACACACGTGGGAACAGAACCCCGATTTAGGACGACCAGGCCTGTCTCCAGTGCCCAGTCCTCCACCATCCTTCCCAGCACATCCGTGCAGCGAGAACCCCAAGCAAAGTTCTTGGCGTTGAAGTCCCCGACCACTAGCACGGGGAGGGAGCAGTTACCGACGACGACGCTCAACTCCGCAAACAACGACAACGACGCGCAACCCCGTGCAGGGCACGCCACAATAGTGGCGGTAAGTCCCCTCTTTGAGGAGTGGCTGGAGAGGCGTCATGGCGTCCTCACCTACCGCCTGACGCAGGTCCTCACCGGACACGGAAGTTTCGGGAGGTTCCTGCACATCATCAGGCGGGAGGAAACGCCCGGGTGTCACCATTGTGACGATCGCCCGGAGGACACGGTGGAGCACACAGTGGCGATCTGCCCAGCTTGGGCGGAGCACCGCCGTGCCCTCGTGGAGGCGATCGGCGGCGGCGATCTCTTGCGTCCGGCCCTGGTTCAGGCTATGGTCCGGAGCGAGAGGGAATGGGAAGCGGTCACCTCCTTCTGCGAAGCAGTAATGCTAGCAAAGGAGGAGGCCGGGCGTTTGAGGGAGAGAACATCAGGCCAACCCAGCCGCCGCGGGAGACGCCCAGGGCGCCGGGCGCCGCGAGACGACTCCCGGCCACCGTAGATGCGGGCCTGGGCCCGTCCGTCCGTCGATTGACGACAGGCCGTGTCGACGGCGCGTTCGTGTTTCACGCGCGCCTCAAAGAGAGTCAGCAAAGCAGAGGGGCTTGCCAGAGCCTCCGCCTGCCGGGGTTGCGGGTTGTTCGAAAGAGATACCGCGGCCCCGGAACGTAAAGGGCAATAGAAGGAACATGGGTGGGTTTTAGTCAGTACAAGTGTGACATGCCCCCCCGCTCCGCCCAGAGCGGGGGAAGTCATTGGATGATTTCCCACCCGAAAAAAAAATGCCTAGAGCCTAGAGGCATTTTATTAAACTTAATCTTATTTCAAATAAACATGATATCTACCGAATTACTATGTTTTTTATTTTACCCTTTTCTGCGCGATTGTACCAGGACTACCAAGTTGCAGTATACACATATACATGTACTTATATTAGAAGAATGAATAAAAATAAATATTCTTCAGGGGACGAATGGGCCCCTCAAAAGTTCCAGGGGACGAGTGGGCACAGGGTGCGAATCTTAGGGGACGAATGGGCTCTGACCCACTTTATAGTTAGAATCATCTTTATCATTATTTGTTGCCATTTATTTAAAGAATAGAATAGAATAGAAAAATATTTATTCGAAACAGACACAACACAACAGCAAAAAAGAAAAAAAGGTACACAGAACGAAATTATTTATTTCTTTGAAATAATGTCATTTAATTCAATAAATAATTATCCTAATCTAAATAGTTCAGTTCCGGGTAACCTACTAAAAACAATCTTTTTTTTTCTATTAATGCAAGTCGTTTCTGCCACTCGCCGGCCGCTGCCGCGGCACCGCTCGCTACGCTCGCTCGGCTCGTGCTTAGGGGTCACAGTTTTAACCTAACCTAACCTACCCATTTCTTTTTTTTAAGGAATTATCCTAATGTAGATACTTCAGTTCCGGGTAACTTACTAAATAAAATATCTTTTTTTCTATTTTATTCCCAAAAAATCTTATTTTTCCCTTAATATTTTTTGTATAATTTGTAACTCACTTTATCAGTTTACGCCAACATATTGGAAACTCAAAATAAATAACAAACATGGTAAATACCCGGTTTTAACCGTTAATAATAATTTTAGTGACCATGTCAGTTTAAAGACTTAATGCCTATTAAAGTTATTCTTAGTGAAATTCTGCATCTGCATAGTATGAAAAGTGAAATTATACCAAATAATCATCGTTCTAAATGAACATTATGCTAAACGATATAATGCTAAATTTGAACCCTGCCAATCGTAATTATACTAAATCATCTACTAAACCATCTTAAAAGTATGCCATTGTAAATTCGGAGTTTTAAACATTATGCTAAACGATAAATATATCAAATAATTTTTACGCCTTATTGTTATTCCTAAAACCAACATTTACTACATTGGTAAAACCTAGCATGTACTGAATTGGAATGGTAAAAGTCCGAAAAAGTCGTCCCTTCATAATAAATACTTACATTTACCAACTCATGTCGGTAAATCTTAGGTTTTACTGGAAAATCTTAAGATTTACCGTAGGTCGGGCTTTTACAGTAACATATATATTATACGTAGGCATAAATAATATCCGTGTGCTACCAGCAACTTTCACCCAAATCTATACACTCATTAAGATGATAAGATTGGATGCAATCGAAGAGGGATATGACAGAACACTGTTTCAAAAACGATCCAGGCTAAAATCGTCAGTTAAATAATAAGCATAAAAGCAGCGTAATACTAAGCTACTTAAATTCCCTCCAAAGATAATCTTTCACATTTCCAAACAACTAGATTCTAGAGGAAGCTCCCGGAATAAAACTATTCCAGTTAGGAAATTACGTAATTCTGCAGAGAAGCGAACTTTGGAAGCATTATGGTCACGTATATTCTAGAACTCGGAGGAACAAACTTGAGCTCCTAGGACATCTGGCAATTTGTAATTGATATCGTCACCTTTATGGTAAACTTACGAAACTGCAAAAACCAAATTTTACAGGAGAGCGTTTTGAAACTTTACATTGACGATATTTATTTTTAGGAAAGGGATGTAATAAATTCTGCGATAAATTTCAGTTTCAAAATCCGCCTGTTTTTATTTACCATGACTGGATTGTACATATATAACACGCATCACAAATAAATGCATATTCGTTACTTTACACCTTCATACACGAGAGTTCAAAGGTGTTATATTACGCTTTAGCAAACTTACGAAAGTGGTAGTTTCGTAATTTCATAAGAAAACTATTGAATAAATATTTTGGTAAACTTACGAAAGTGCCAATTTCGTAAGTTTGCTAAAGCGTAATATAATACATTTGAACTCTAATGTATGAAGGTGTAAAGTAATGAAAATGCATTTATTCGTTATTCTTGTAGTATTAGAATAATATATTCACGATTATATAATTATACTAATTATTCCTTTAAAAGACGTGATTTATCTCATAAGATAAATAATAGTAATAACACGTTTCAGAA
Organism: Ochropleura plecta; assembly: GCA_905475445.1. NCBI lineage: Eukaryota > Metazoa > Arthropoda > Insecta > Lepidoptera > Noctuidae > Ochropleura > Ochropleura plecta. Next base: position 12,876,208 of record FR997739.1, read on the forward strand.
AAAAAACAAGTGAATTCATATAATTATGTTTGGAGTAATATTAGAGTAATAATAATAAAATACGTACCTATACAAATAATCATAACTATTTATTTAAGACAAAAACAATATTATAGTCGCGACTTTCACAAAACAATCAAAGTAAGAGGAAATCGTAGAATAAAGTATTTAAAGATTGTGTAAGATGCTGAAGATAAAGAGGAACTGTAGGTACTCCTACAGTCTCTCATCTTCTTCAGCATCTGGTTCAGGCAAGCGATCTTCAATAGCTTCCGAATCTGGGAGGTTTTTATAAAAGGAATGGTAATATTTTGGGATTTGGTTATCGGTACAGAGTTTTAAAAGATCTCTTTTTTTTTGTTTGGAAATGGGTATTCTTTCTGTGTAAATATTTCTTGGTACTATCTATGCACGTACTTTTTCCTCTTTTTGTTTTTATATTAAATTCTTTAAAGGTCTCGTCATTGTAGTCAGTTTTAATAAATATTGATTTAGGGTTGTCTTTACGGTATTGAATCCACACAGCATCTTGGAAATTTATCTTCACTTAGGGTCTTGTCTCCTCTAGTGCTCCATTGTCTTCTTGTTCATTATTTCTTTTAACTTTATTTGAGCATTTCTTCTTCGAACTTTGTGTTCTCGCTATCACGAACTGACATTGATTGGGGTTGAAATCTAAAAAATCGTCATGAACTAAGACATTCACATTAGATGGCCGAGGATTAGTTCTGGCTAGTCTCATTACCTGTATCCACCTATCCGGAGTGTAAATTGCTGTATTTTTACATTTCTGTTCTATTTTCGAGTGAATAGAATCACACTCCATGTGACTATGTCCAGACTCGTAGAAAACATGATCAATTATGTTTACTGTGGAATGATTCGTTACCAAGTGCAGCAACATACAGCAGAAACTATAATTTTTTTGTTGGCCGCCACAATTATCTGACATCATTCTCACATGTGTTACGCCTTGTTTATGACTACAAATATATTTGAAAACACAAGTTGCAATTTCAGTACTTCCCCGTTTACCCTCCGTTTCGTCCCAAGTAAAACAGTCTACGTCTTGATCGCCAAATTTATAAAATGTTAAATTGTATACAGCTAATTTCCGAACATAAAAGAATGGTCCAGACGCACCCTTAGGAGTTTGGAGGACTGCTTCTAGGTCAAAATTAAATGCCAAAGTCTTCGGATCGTTCTTTGCTGCTGTTTTGTCTGCGTCTCGACGCAGATAAGCATCGTCGCGCCGATTAAGATGTTTTGAATGATTTTCCTCTTCAGGGCTGCTCAGGGTTCTGCTTCAGGGTTGTAAGCAACGCACTTTCATCCCAGCAGGAATAGAGACTTACCGGAAAGTCTTCAGGTCCTATAAATTAAAATTCCATGTGCCAAAAAAGGATCTCTGCAAAAAGTGCGTTGCTTACAAGGAATTAAAAACACATGACCTGAGCAGCCCTGAAGAGGAAAATCATTCAAAACATCTTAATCGGCGCGACGATGCTTATCTGCGTCGAGACGCAGACAAAACAGCAGCAAAGAACGATCCGAAGACTTTGGCATTTAATTTTGACCTAGAAGCAGTCCTCCAAACTCCTAAGGGTGCGTCTGGACCATTCTTTTATGTTCGGAAATTAGCTGTATACAATTTAACATTTTATAAATTTGGCGATCAAGACGTGGACTATTTTACTTGGGACGAAACGGAGGGTAAACGGGGAAGTACTGAAATTGCAACTTGTGTTTTCAAATATATTTGTAGTCATAAACAAGGCGTAACACATGTGAGAATGATGTCAGATAATTGTGGCGGCCAACAAAAAAATTATAGTTTCTGCTGTATGTTGCTGCACTTGGTAACGAATCATTCCACAGTAAACATAATTGATCATGTTTTCTACGAGTCTGGACATAGTCACATGGAGTGTGATTCTATTCACTCGAAAATAGAACAGAAATGTAAAAATACAGCAATTTACACTCCGGATAGGTGGATACAGGTAATGAGACTAGCCAGAACTAATCCTCGGCCATCTAATGTGAATGTCTTAGTTCATGACGATTTTTTAGATTTCAACCCCAATCAATGTCAGTTCGTGATAGCGAGAACACAAAGTTCGAAGAAGAAATGCTCAAATAAAGTTAAAAGAAATAATGAACAAGAAGACAATGGAGCACTAGAGGAGACAAGACCCTAAGTGAAGATAAATTTCCAAGATGCTGTGTGGATTCAATACCGTAAAGACAACCCTAAATCAATATTTATTAAAACTGACTACAATGACGAGACCTTTAAAGAATTTAATATAAAAACAATAAGAGGAAAAAGTACGTGCATAGATAGTACCAAGAAATATTTACACAGAAAGAATACCCATTTCCAAACAAAAAAATTATAAATTTAAAAACACCCCCGACCCAAAAAAAGTACGCAATTATTATGACAAAAGGTTAAAAATGCTAAACCCTATAAAAAGCAAAAAAAAAAACTTTTAACACTACGTAAGTACCAACTAAAGCATGTCAGACTATCTACTCGGGACTTTGTGCCACCTTTATGTCGGAGGCATAACCGCTAATTTTGAACTGCAAATGGTTATCTTGGCCTGCTGTTGACCGTACGTATGAAATTTTTGATTAAATTTTGTCGTGTCGGGGGACCGCTCTAATTTATTAGCCTAACGTTAGAAGCTCACATTAAGAAGTCCTCAATCCCATTGTCATTTTTCATACAAATTTTTTGAGTCGTTCCTAAGATTGGGGGTTAAAATTTTTGTTTATCATTTATTTAGATAGAGTATAAAGTTTTTTTTGAATTCGTTACTTACGTTTACTAAAAGGCAGTCCAGGTTTACATTTCCTACCTTCGAGCCCTATCACCAGACCAGCTCAGAGGTTCCAGATTTCCAGCACCAGGTCCTCGTCAATTAGAAACATAAAGAGAACTAGTTAAGACAAATTCAACGAGCCCAAACTCGATGGGTTTACTAAAAGGCAGTCCAGGGTTACGTCTCCTATCTTCGAGCCCTAACAGCAGACCAGCTCAGTGGTTCCAGAAGACATCAATGTTTCAAATGTCAGATCCTACATATGCTCGCAAGTAAACTGAGCGTGGAACATTCCTATCACACCTAACAAACGACCTGATGACCTTGAAGACCTGAACCGATTTCCACCAAACATAGCTAAGAACACTCTCGACTGATATACCTTTCAAACAAAAAAAACCGCATTCAAATCGGATCATCCGTTTGGCAGCTACGATGCCACAGACAGACACATACACATTTACACACACACACAGACACGTCAAACTTATAACACCCCGTCGTTTTAGCGTCGGGGGTTAAAAAAAGAGATCTTTTAAAACTCTGTACCGATAACCAAATCCCAAAATATTACCATTCCTTTTATAAAAACCTCCCAGATTCGGAAGCTATTGAAGATCGCTTGCCTGAACCAGATGCTGAAGAAGATGAGAGACTGTAGGAGTACCTACAGTTCCTCTTTATCTTCAGCATCTTACACAATCTTTAAATACTTTCACACAAAAGACTTACTCTAACGTTTGTTACAATTATTGTATTGTATTGACCGTTGCCCGATACTTTTGAATTCAATGACGATCACTATGACGATAATAAAATACTCTGTCTCGCTTTCACCAATACAACGTTCGGCAGTTGCGTTCCCGATTATGCATAACTTCCAACTAATATCGTTACTTTTTTATTATGTTTGCTATGTTGTGATATTAATATTTCCTTGTATTTAGTATTACTTAAAACATTGATTAATATGAAGCTACTAAAAATAATTTATTTCTTTCTTAATCAAATTACCAATGTAAATTTACGAAAATGCCCAATTCGTAAGTTTGCTATGGGGCATTATACTCTTTAGAAAAAAACTCCCAATGCGGACTTACGAAAATGCCCGATTCAGAAGTTCACTATGGGATATTTGAACCTCTTTGTCAAACAAGGTACCAATGTAAATTAACGAAACTGCTCGATTCGTAAGTTTGCTATGGGTTACTTGAGTCTCTTAAAGAATATATTCTACCAATGTGAACTTACGAATCTTACATATTCGTATGTTTGCTTTGAGTCGCTAGATCGATTTATTAAAGTGTGCTATGATCTCAACTCACGAATATGACAGATTCGTAGGTTGACCGTGGTGCATTTTTTTCGGACTTCACGTTTTCAACTACGCCAAAACAACTGATATCAGTTTCGTAAGTTTAGTATGGGTGTATCAACAAAAAAGTTAGATTCGCACTATGACATTTCTGTAGCCGTTAGAGATAGAATTTTGTAAATTTTACACCATGTGTGGGACAACATAAAGTGTAGTTTTCAATAGAAATGTCAAATTTACAAAAACTGCAGATTCGTAAGTTTGCCGTAGAGGTGACGATATGGCAACTTTGGAGTGATTAAAACGAACACCTTTTTCCAGCATTTAGTTTTAATACTATTATACTCATTATAAAACTGGCAACATTATAAGGGCTCATAAAAAGAAAAGGAGATGGACCTCTACAAAGGTTTAATTTTGGTTATGGATTTTAAATTAGATAAAATAAATTTACACACCTATAAAGACTGTCTAAAACCTTCAAGCCCTCGGTATGTAATGAATGGTCACCCATTCACGGACTGAACTGGAAAAGTGCAGCTTAACTTGATGATCGTACAGCTGTTATTTTTGTCCGAGAACTCTTCAAGTTCTACACATAATCATTGGCTGAATATCTAATAATGTAATTTAGCTTGACCTCATTGATCAGGATTAAGACTTAGCAATGGAGTACACCAAGCTTTGACCGACCTTCCTCATTATCCAAATAGACCGTAAATAGTACTTCAAACACATTCCATAATATTAGTGCCACGTCCGCTGTAGACTCGGTCACAGGTGGCGCCACTTTCCTCTATTCTCAGAGCTTTACACTCGCGTTTAATTTCATTACGAATGCGTGCTTCCTCTCCAGTTAGTTCCACTAATTTACTGAGCTCTGTGCAAAGAACAAACTGCTGACCACGAGCGTTGAGTGATTTTAAATATGCATTTTTATCTCCATTTTTTGACGAAAAAATAAGGGATTCATTTGCTTTGCTTAAAAAAATAATAGCTTTGGAAGATAAAGTTTCTACTGTTTTATGTTTAATGCTGTGATACTTTTGTTTTAGCCCTCCGTGATTTGTTTATTTTACTTCAGTATTAGCCGTGTGGTGCCGGCGTAGAATAGCATCACCCCCAACACTACCCGTGGGTGTCGTAAAAGGCGACTAAGGGATATTCACCAGAAGATGGGCAGCAGCGTCTTTCTGAGTACTCAATTTTAACTGCGATCGCCAACATGCATTGGCCTAGCATGGCGATTATGGCTGAACCCCCCCCCCAATGACAGTCTCAAAAAAACGGCCCCCAGTTCCCGGCAGCTTCGCTATCCCTGACCACGGTAGCGGTCATGGTAACGGCGGGGCAGGGGGTGCTAAGAATCTCCAGCAGAGATCTGGCTACCAACAACAACGGCGACTTGACCTGGCAACATACAACGCGCGCACACTGCGGACCGACGAAAAGATTGTTGAGCTTGAAGAGGAATTAAGCAAGTTACGCTGGCACATTGTGGGATTATCGGAAGTCCGAAGAAAGGGCGAGGACACCATAACCCTCAAGTCAGGTAACTTGCTATACTTCCAGGAGGGCGAACTGTCGTCGTGCGGTGGTGTCGGGTTTATCGTCCACAAGTCTCTTGTGAGCAACGTTGTCAAGATCGGAAGTGTGTCGCCCAGGGTAGCGTACCTTGACCTCAAAATCACCAAACGTTATTCACTTACGGTGATCCAGGTTTACGCGCCGACTTCGACACACCCTGATGATGAGGTGGAGGCTATGTATGAAGATATCTCCAAAACCATACATGCCTCCAAATCTCACTACATCGTTGTTCTGGGAGACTTTAATGCAAAGCTAGGCAAAAGAAGCGGTTGTGAACAAAGAGTGGGAGAGTTCGCTAAAGATCTGTCAATTGGGCAAAGCCAGCTGACGAAGCTGAAGACCGATGATGGCAAGATTGTTTCGTCCAAGCCTGAGCTCTTAGCTGAGATCGAGAAGTTCTATGGACAGTTATACACGACAACCCAGAAACCTGTTAACAATCTAGCAAAAGACCCAAGAGCTAGACTGACCCGACACTACACCGACGACATCCCTGATGTCAGCCTGTACGAGATTAGTATGGCTCTTAAACAGCTCAAAAACAACAAGGCGCCAGGGGATGACGGAATTACGGCTGAGCTTCTGAGAGCAGGTGGAAAACCAGTACTGAAAGCTCTACAGAAGCTATTCAATTCCGTTATTCTCGAAGGCAAAACGCCAGAGGCATGGTACGGCGGTGTGGTAGTACTATTTTTCAAGAAAGGCGACAACACTCTTCTAAAGAACTATAGGCCTATCACACTGCTGAGCCATGTCTACAAGCTGTTTTCAATAGTTACTACGAATCGTCTCGCCCGCAGGTTTGACGACTTCCAACCTCCCGAACAAGCCGGTTTCCGTAAAGGCTTTAGTACCATAGACCACATACATACGCTGCGGCAGATTATACAGAAGACCGAGGAGTATAATCGGCCTCTCTGCTTAGCGTTTGTGGACTATGAGAAAGCCTTCGATTCGATTGAAACGTGGGCTGTGCTAGAGTCCCTTCAGCGGTGCCACATTGACTATCGCTATATCGAAGTGTTGAAGTGCTTATATAAAAACGCCACCATGACGGTCCGTCTCCAGGATCAGTGTTCGAAACCGATTAAATTGCAGCGCGGAGTGAGACAGGGAGATGTAATATCTCCGAAACTGTTCACTACCGCGCTGGAAGATGTTTTCAAACTGCTGGACTGGAGAGGACTCGGCATCAACATCAACGGCGACTACATCACTCACCTTCGATTTGCCGACGACATTGTAGTCATGGCTGAAACCCTGGAGGATCTCGGCACTATGCTCGATGACCTCAGTAGAGTCTCCCAACGAGTAGGTCTCAAGATGAACATGGGCAAAACAAAAATTATGTTTAATACCCATGTAGTACCTACTCCTATAAAGGTTGAAGACTCTACACTTGAAGTCGTCGATGACTACGTATACCTGGGCCAAACAGTCCAGCTAGGTAGATCCAACTTCGAGAAAGAGGTTAATCGTCGAATCCAACTCGGCTGGGCAGCGTTCGGGAAGTTGCGCCACATCTTTTCGTCCAAAATACCGCAGTGTCTCAAAACGAAAGTTTTTGACCAATGTGTGTTGCCAGTTATGACATACGGCTCAGAGACATGGTCGCTCACTGCAGGCCTCATATCTCGCCTTCAGGTCGCACAAAGGGCAATGGAGAGAGCTATGCTCGGAGTTTCTCTGCGTGATCGAATCAGGAATGAGGAGATCCGCAGAAGAACCAGAGTTACCGACATATCTCAAAGAATAGCCAAGCTCAAGTGGCAGTGGGCTGGGCACATTGCCCGGAGGGCTGACGACTGATGGGGCACAAAGGTCCTGGAGTGGCGACCTCGCACTGGAAGACGCAGGGTAGGCAGGCCCCCCACAAGGTGGACCGACGACCTGGTCCGAGCCGCGGGAACCCGCTGGATGAACGCGGCGCCGGACCGTCAAACGTGGAGGTCATTGGGGGAGACCTATGCCCAGCAGTGGGCGCCTTCCGGTTGCGAATGATGATGAATGATGATGACTTCAGTATTAGTGAGGTCGGGATTTATGACTGGTTGGTAAGTTATAATATTTTCAACTTTAGTTTATTCTGAATCTAAGAGTCTAGGTAAAGTGACATATATCATTTTCTAGCTTCTGCCCGCGGCTTCGCTCGCGTTAAATTCGGGGTAACACATTTCCCCTTTCCTGATTTGCAGGTACCTGCTACCTGTAGTTTTTGCGCTTGCGCCTTATTGATTGTAGTAGCAAAGCTAAGTTTTCCCTTTTCTTCCCTCATTTCCCACTTTTAAAAAAAAATTGCCTATGTCTTTCTCCAGGGTCCCAACTATCTCTGTACCAAAATTCATCAAAACTGGTTGAGCCATTAAGGCGTGAAGACGTAACAAACAAACTCACTTCCGCTTTTATAATACCAGTAAGGATAACGATGACAATTAAATCAAAAATGTATGAGACTGACTCAAATAACCGAAATATTGGTTGAAAGTGGTGGTAGAAATATGAATCGCTTTTAAAGAGCTGCAATACATGTTGTATTGCAGCTCTTGGCTAAACAATAGCAGCCACTTGGGTCGATGTCCAGGTTAAGCCTCGCTTACCTAGAATAGCACAAAGATGGGTCGCCAACTGTTACATACCGAATTCGCGTTAGTGCATGCCCTTATAATAAACGATAAGCCGTTGGACCCGACTGTCATTGGTAGATCTTTGACAGTTATGGGCACTATACAGGGACTCAGTAACAAAAGTCTGACAACCAGTCTGTGTTGTGGAGGTCAGATAGGCAGTCGTTCCATATAAAATACTGGTATTCAGCTGAATCTGGTAAGACTGGAAGTCGACCACAACAATCCTAACACAGTTGGAAAAAGGCTAGGTAACCCATTTCGCAACAAGAGCGTGACACAACACATACAACTTTTCTTATAGGTCAATCAGAACACTATTGGCTTTATTCCAAACCATTCAATGAGTTAAACAATGGCAACACGTAAAAAAACTTTGTGACACAAGGGAAATGTTGTCAGGAGTGGTAAGACAACTGCGACTGCGAACGTAGACCTTGTATTCAGTAGATAGTGCTACCGATGCGGGCCTAATTGTAAGGGGCTTTGTTCGGCTGTGTTTGGGAATGTGGTGGTCAAGAATAGATTTGACGATTATCTTATTGAGCCGAAATTAGGTTACTGATAAGAATTTATTATCCAGCTGCTAAAACTTTGATTTTATTCTACCTTTTGCTGGTACTTTCTCACACTAAACATTTATTTTTCTACCATCTGCAAGCTAAACCCTTTTGGTAATGTGATCTACATTTCAACATACTCTGTGTACGATATCGTGAATGACTCGTCTGACACATTCTCTGTTTGCCCCTTTGCCCACACTTTCCTGCCATATATCACCAACCAATCTCTTCGCACCTCCTAACTGCCTAGTCAGTGCATCTGTAATGTAAATGTATGTTTAACCACACCAAATGTTAGGCGCAGTCACCGCATGAAATAGTTCACTCAACACGATGAGGCGCGGTAACGCATTCAATACGGAAGGCTCGGGCCCCATTGCCGGCGACAAGCGATAAGAGAGTAAAGCTAGCAAAAAAAAACGGCTTAGCGAGTACCTAGTGTGTGATTCGGATAGTTGGGATAGTTGACCTAATGAGCTGGACGATTACAGTAGTACTGTATGCTGATATATGGTGATACCCAACTTTATTTTTGCGGATGGGAAATCATTAAATAACTCCCCCCGTTCTGGGCGAAGCAGGAGTGACTGTCAGATTTGTACTGACTAAAATCCACCTATGTTCCTTCTTTTGCCGGCCTTTTATGTTCCGGGGCCGCGTTTTCTCTGTTGAACAATCCGCAATCCCGGCTGGATGGGTTCTTGAAAGTAAAATTAACTTTCCATGGGTATCTTGAAATGTAATTTAAATGCAACTAGGGTACTCAATTAGCAGCCCACCGAAAGTACCAAGCGAGAACCTCAACGCCAAGAGAACTTAGTGATTTAATTCTTGTTGCTGTGACTAACTATTTGAGAGAGAGAGTTCTCCCCGTGCAAACAAGGTGTCAACTATTCATAATTATATACGACGGCACGGTGCGCGCAGTGTCTGAGCGATCGACTGCTGCGCTGCGTATCACGGGTTCGATCCCCGCACGGAACAAATATTTTTATAACGCACAGGTAATTGTTTCAGATCTGGCTGTTTGTGTATGTGAGTTTAAATCTTTGTAAATGAACCCGCAATACATGACACATTCATATATTGTAGGGCATCGTTTTCAAAATCTTTTCTCGCCAGTAGTGGAACAGGTACCCAAAGCTCCTCTGTTCCAATAATAACCTCGTTGAAGTTTTTATTGTATTTCTGACATTTCTGTTACATTCAATTGCTTGTGTTTACAGCGTGGTATTGAAATGATTGGTCTGTTATTATCGTTAACGATATTATCTTTGACTTACACCTGTTTGTTCAAAAGGTTTGGGTTACATTAGAAAGTCCGACTGGTTCTTTGCTTTTGTCTTTGTTTGTTTACGGTTTTTGTACGGGATTATCCGAGTTGTATTTGAATCAAATAAAATCACTAGTTTTAATGCCAGGGCCGACGCCTGCCGGGGTTGCGGGTTGATCTAAAGAGATACCGCGGCCCAGGAACATAAACGGCAAACGAAGTAGGAACATGGGTGGGTTTTAGTCAGTAAAAGTCTTACACTCCTCCCCGCTCCGCCCAGAGCGTGAAGTCCAATACCTTAACCTGTTTAAAACGAATACCAACTTAAGTTTCTTAAGATATAAACATTTTATTTAGGTCATTTAGATATCGCTACAAACAATTCAACCCGTGTCAAAATAATGAAAATTTAATTCAATGCTGCCTTCGATAGCCATAACAGTAGCCAATTCTATATCAAACAGACTAATAAGATTATTAACGTAGCAAATACGTTATTCTGTCACTTATACAGTTCATTTAACGAGCTCATGCGAATATTATAAATGTATTCATTATAATAAGTCGCGTTCATTTATTTCAATGACCATATCGGGCTTTGTCTTACCATAACATTAAATTAAAATACTTACCTTGTATTTGATTGAGTTATAAAGTTTAAAATGCGGTCACGGTTTTAAGACCTTTTAGGGCTCAAATTAATGTTAACAAATTACTTATAGAAACTAAACATGTCGTAGGTACAAATAAGTGATTCATTAAGAGGCACGCAAGAGATCCTTTAAAAAGATTTATTTGCGATATTGTACACTTGTAACAAACATTCCAAGTACACTACTTAAGACATCGCAAAGATTTATGCCTTGTACAAACTAGAGAATATAAATCCATCCCTCGCCCTTGTACCATTGGGATAAAGTTCAATATCGTTGTGGTAAACTAAGCTAATACAACATGTAACGATGCAGGCTTAGTTTTAATACGCTTACTTGGCTGCCGACACTGGTTACGTTGTCACACCAAGATAAATGGCCCACAGACTCTTATATAAAGTGACAACTTCGTCACGAGCGCTTGAATTAATGGATGACAACTGGAGAAGTTCGACGGCTCAGCCACCGGTGTTAACTTTGTTTTATTGTTTGTTTAACTGATCGTTAAACCATAGCTATAATGACAGGTACGTGCAGTAAGGTAAATAGGTATATAGGTTAATAGCCCGTTAAGTCGCTAACTAGTTCTTTGAGATTATTTTAACACCAGTTAGTTCAGGTAATCCCGAAACAGCTATTTTTTCTGTAAAATTATGACGGGAAAACATCTTGATATACGACCGAAGATTTTTTTATGCCTGGCTAGAATTTTATAGCTGGTTTTTGTAGTGAAGAGGATTACTATGCAAATTAAATTTCGCTGAAATCTTTATATACATCAGTCGGGTCAGGGTTAGCGTTATAGCCAATGTTTATTCAAACAGGTTTATAAAACTACTAAATAAATGTATCATAAATAACTTTATGTATCTTTGTGTAAATAACAATTTGCAAATTGCAGATGGTAGCAAAATAATGATTGAAAAGGAATGACTAAGATTTAATTCTCAGCGCTAAAGATTTTTTTTAAAGTTTTCAGTTTACAAATAATTGACCATTGTTCCCTAATATGACGTGCAAACGTAAAAAATAAAGTCTCAAACAAATTTATCACTGAAAATATGAGTCACAACCATACATAAATACTTATTGTATGTTGTTTGGAGTTCAAATCATTTTTAAAGTATAATTTAGATTTTACCTTATGATCGTTCAGCTTTATTTAGTTTAGCTTTTGGTATACTTATTAGTTCAAGGGATATTTAAAATATAACATAAAACGAATACGGTTTTAAAAAGAAATTATTTCTGGCTCATCATGCCTAGAGCGACCAATTTCAATGTGTCAACTTATAATATACATTAACAAAAGTTGATGGATCGCGTTTTACAACCACTATTAACCTCTCGGCTATAATTGACTCTTACTCGCGACTTACTGTTACGCTGTAATGGACACTTAATTTTAGATTATAAGCTGTTATAATACGGTTGGGGTTCGAGAAGACAGTTAACACTTTATCGGCGCTGTGTCGTGTTGCGCATGATTTTGATTACATCGGATAATTTCGGTGTTAACAAAGGACATGAAATGGGTTGAGAACTATCGTCAGTTGCATTTTGAAAATAGACTGGTGACACTTATGTTGTTTTTTATGGAAATAAAAGAAGCAATGTTAACTTGCAAAATAATATACAGTTTCTGTTGCAGCTTATAAACTTATGAAAAGGGCTTTTGCCGAGTCAGTGCATACGATTCATAGATAGAGCAGTGGAGTATATTTATTTTCCTACTCGATTTTAGACCTATGATTATAAAAGTAAATTAGTTTTAGGATGTTATTGTAATACAGCATTATTTTAATAACAAACCATCACGCCTTTTTTGCGTATGGGAAATCATCAAATAACTGACACCGCTTTGCGAGGGGGAGTGTCAGAATTTCACTGACTAAAATCCACCCATGTTCATTCTTTTGCCTTTTATGTTATGGGGCCGCGGTATCTCTTTCGAACAACCTGCAACCCCGGCAGGCAATGGCCCTGGCAGGTCTCTCTGCTTTGCTGACATCTCTTTGAGGCAAACGTGGAACACGAAAGCGCCGTCAACACAGCTAACTTCACGCCTGTAATCCTCAAGTTAGGCAGAGGTGTAACTAATAGAACATTTACAAGTCGCCAGTTATGTTTAAGTCACATGTATAGTAGTGAGCCTATTGCCATCTAATTGGCAAATATACTGACTCCGAGGCTGCTACTGCGAAACTCCCTGAAGGAAAAACCCATTAACAAATTGTCGGACCTGAGAATCGAGTAGACCCTCATGCTCAGCAGTCGCGCTTCCGACCAGCAGACCAAAGAGTATTTCTTGCGTTACGGGTATAATAAATCAGACTTTATCGCACAAGTATGGATATAATCTGTTTCTTTGACAGATGCATTAAGTATTCACTTCATCACAACGTTATGTCTGATTTACAAGTTCTTATGCATCGATTAACTGTAAATCGACCTAAATATCGACTAAGCCATCGTCTTTACTTAACAAAAAACTTTTAGATAATATATTTATGTATGCGGTAGGTAAACGATCTTGTGTTGGAAAAATTGCATAGTTGATAATTTAACTGTTAAGCTTTGAAAGGTTTTTTACTTATCTTTATGTTGTCATCGCCTTTTTTCGGTGTTGAGTGAGATTTATGATTGGATGAAATATTTTCTACGTAAGCAGGTAGTAAATTACGGAATCAAGGTTAATTGGTACTTTGATGAGCTTATCGACATGTAGGAAAGTGTATTTGAATGTGCAGTTATCAAACCAAAAATATTGTTTGTAAATGGCTTAAAAATGGTATACCAAGCACGCTCTGTTCGGGAGCCTCACGCTGACTAGGCCACCGTAGGCGCGAGCCAGTGGACGGTGAGCATTGGGTAGCTTACCGTCCGCCTGTCTAGTGACGACACGTGTTCCACGCGCTCCTCAAAAAGATGTCAGCAAATCTGAAGGGCCCGAAGTCACTACCTGCTGGGAATACGGGTGGTTTCGAAAGAGAAACCTTGGAATATGAAGGAGAAAAGAAGGAATATGGGGTAAAGTTTAGTATTCAGCGGCAGGCGGAGGGAGTGGGGGGTGGGGGGAGGGGAGGGCGGGGGGTGCCCCCTACCCCCCGGTACTACTCCCATATCAAGGTAATGCACCGTTCTTGAGAAAAACCCATTTTTGTAACCTAACCTCAAAACTCGTTATTGTCACATAAAAAGTGTATTCCAGAAATTTGGTATCGTTTAGCATAAGGAAGGAGGTGCCCTCTGTGTCCTGGCACCACTCTGATGTAAAGGCAATGCCTAAATCACTGATTACTACCTATCAAAGTGGTTCGAGCTCCCGAGCTCTCACTGATTACCACCTATCAAGGTGGCTCGACGTAGCCCCGCTTCGCGGGGCTCCTACTTCTGCGTTCAAGGTTTAAAGTAACCTAACACGAAGAGGATGGCGGGGTCTTTCAGACCCCGCCATCCTCTTCGAACCTAACCTGTCCCTGTCGGGGTGCCCCAAGTCCCGAGCTGTCACTGATTACTACCTATCAAAGTGGCTCGACGGAGCCCCGCTTCGCGGGGCTCCTACCTCTACATTCAAGGTTTAAAGTAACCTAACACGAAGGGGATGGCGGGGTCTTTCAGACCCCGCCATCCCCTTCGAACCTAACCTGTCCATGTCGGGGTGCCCCAAGTCCCGAACTCTAACTAACTTTATATGAAATGAGACGGGTTTTAACTGTAACACATACATTCTATCAGTGGGGCTACATTGGGCATTTATAGGTTTTGATAAAAGAAACAACCGTCGAGCCACTTTGATAGGTAGTAATCAGTGATTTAGGCATTCCCTTTACATGAGAGTGGTGCCAGGACACAGAGGGCACCTCCTTCCTTATGCTAAACGATACCAAATTTCTGGAATACACTTTTTATGTGACTATAACGAGTTTTTAGGTTAGGTTACAAAAATGGGTTTTTCTCAAGAACGGTGCATTACCTTGATATGGGAGTGGTACCGGGGGGTAGGGGACAACCCCCCCTCCCCTCCCCCCGCCCCCCGCTCCCTCCGCCTGCAGCTGAATACTAAACCCAACCCGGAATATGGATGGGTTCTAGTTTTTTCGCCCGTGCGTAATAGGACTTATTCTAATACTTTAATCACAATTATTTAGCTACTTGCAAATTCACACACTATGCTGCAAGTTAAGGCACTGCTTAATGATCCATAACCCTGTTTGTCTTTCTCAACTCGCTCAAACAGAGGAGCTTGCGAACCATAATATTGTTTTGATTAAGCTCCCACGTTCATTTGGGAGTTCTGCGAGTAGCTTAAGAGACAGTGTATCTTGTATTGTTTAACACGACTTGGAAAAGTCATAGAAATTGTGGATGAATATGTTTTATATTGTAATTTGTAAAGTTTAGATTTGTACTGTTGGCATGGCTTTGTTTAATATTATTTTAGAGCACTATTTAGGTAGCAGTTTTATAGGTATGATATGATCAAATTAATATACAGCAGTACACCAAACTGAATCACTTTATAAAGCCACATAACACTCCAAAACGCCAGGTAAAACTAAGACATTTGCTATCACTAAAACCCTCTACAACTAATCCATATAGATTGGAGATCCCTTACTACCCATAAGCGCCACTTCACGTAAAATCTCACGACCTCTGCTCCCTTATCACACTCTGGTCCAATCATCAGAGATCACAAACCTTTAGTTACCTCGTAAAAGTTACATTTATTGCATTCCTATTCTTCGTAGCAACGTTATACTTGTTGTTTTGTTTGGCGTAGGCGTACTCGTGGGTAGACTTTTATCGCCACTATTATTTCAAAGGGAACCTATAATTAATTGCTTTTCAATCTTTCTATTTAAAGTATTACATTATAAAATTAAATGGTCTCCAATTCATTTGTAATTTGATCGTTTGTTTGTACTTTCTTAGTCTGTTGATTGTTATTGTGTATTTTATATGGTTTTGGTTAGTTTATGAAATTGATATTTTAGTTGGGATCAAATGTTATCATATTGATATTTGCTTTTGAAAAGTAATTTACATTTGTAAATAGGCCGTCAAATTGAGTGAGTTTTTAGTTATGTTAAACAAACCGGAATATGTACGTATCAGGTAAAAAATATTATTTGTATCGAACAGTACAGTGAGGATAACCCACTAGACCGCTCCAATACCGCCACTGTTATTCGCTTATGATGATGACGCTGATGATGCGCTGTTGTTCTGGTGATGAGACTATTCCGTGTCATATTAGGTATATCTTTTTCTGCTATGTTACGTTCATATTACGGGCATGGTGTTGTACGGTGAAATGGGTATACTCCTCTTTATGCAAAATCTGTTGACCTTTAAAGGTTTTATGAAAACAATTTGTTTACATACAAAATACTACCCAGAGAGAGAGAAAGAGAGAGATATAGTAAAAACTGCATTAATATTTTCAAGAGAAAGGTAGCAAAAAAAAAACGTTTAATGGTAAAAAAAACGGGCCAGTGCGAGTCGGACTTGCACACCGAGGATTCCGTACAAACTTGCGACATAAACAGCCATATCTTTTGACAGCGTAGATTTAGAGATATGATTTTTCCACTATTCCAAGGGACCAAAAACTTGAGTATATGGTTTAGATTTCAACTCGATACCTTTACGCGTTTGCGAGATAAATACTATTGACAGACAGATAGACAGGTGTACGGGCAACAAAGAAATAAAAAAAGTGGTTCCGTTTTTTGACTTTGTGGTATGATGCCCTAAAAAGTGATACTTGAGTCATTTTAACTCACCGCCTGCCGGAGTTGCGGGTTATTTGAAAGAGATACCGCGGCCTCAGAACATAAAGGGTAATAAGTGGGGGAAGTTATTTGATCATCATCATCTGCCTAGCCTTTTCTCAACTATGTTGGGGTCGGCTTCCAGTCTAACCGGATGCAGCTGAATATCAGTATTTTACATGGAGCGACTGCCTATCTGACCTCCACAACCAGTTAATACTGGGTAATACGATACCCCTTGGTAAGACTGGTTGTCAGACTTTTGGAACACTGACTACCTGTAACGACTGTCAAAGATCTACAAATGACAGCCGGGACCAACGGCTTAACGTGCTTTCCGAGGCACGGAGGAAACTCGGTATGTAACGGGTGGTCACCCATCCACAGACCAACCTAGGCAAGCGCGGCTTAACCTAAAGATCGACCCGAGCGGCTGCTATTATTTAGCCACGAGCTCCGGGGGACGTTATTTGATGATTTCAAAAAAAAAAGAAAAGATCATTTTTTTTTTACTAAACCCGTCCTTTAATCAAGTACAGCTGTAGTTTTCATAATCCTTTGACATAAAATATCATACAATTCATTTCAAACATATTTTTTAAACTATTTAAGGTACCGCCTTGATCAAAAGCAAATGATACAGTTGAACTTAATTCTAATCCGAATAGTTACGTTACGGTCGTAAAATTGTAAATGTGAATCGTTTCCTGCTATTTGTTAGCGATTTAGAGTTCAACCTTCGGTAACGATCGTTTTATATAGTTTTATTTTATTTCCAATTTAATGTTCCGGATTGATGTAATTTGGACTTAAGACTTTTTTTTCACCTTTGTTCTTTTATTGTATTTGCTTGTGTTTGTTGCGTTGTTGTGAAATTTTTTGATTAAGATAAGTCAGAACTTTTTTATGACTAAATAAATGAAAACTGGTGAAGGTTTGTATGCGATCACATGGACCTTTAGTTAATTTGAGTATTAGGTATTTTTATATATACATTTATAATTTTTTAGGGTTTGTACCTCAAATGAAGAAACATTTATTACATTTCTTGGATCACTTTGTTGTCCGTCTGTCTGTCTGCCAAGACCTTTTATCTCAAGAACGCGTGGAGGAAATTAAAACCATATACTCAACTCTGTGGTCCCTTTGTACTTTGAACCAACCCTCTTAGTATACGCAGTCAAAAGATATGGCTGTTTATGTCGCAAGTTTTTACGGGACCCACGGTGCACAAATTCGCAACGATTGCGTATTATACTGCCGTACTAAGCTCAAAAGCAGTAACTCAAAATAAATGTAAAAAGTGATTTTAATGGCATTGGGTTGCTGAAACTAATGAACTGAGCCAAATAGCAGTAGAAATGTATTTAAAACATTAAAAGACATAATAAATTAAAATCATTCCCTAAAGTAAACACCAAACTATATTTACAAAACTCAAATTTTCTCGAAACCGTCTTTCTTTGAGATACTGCATTTGCAATTAGCACGGCAGTATAAGTGCGATCGATCTCTTTTGTTAGGACGCGGTCACAGTTAGCGGTTTACACGTTTGAGTGAACATGACCTTAAATTCAACATGCCATGTTTAGTTTACAACCGGGTACTGTATCTGATTGAAGCTGCGGGCTGTTTATGAATCAATCTACGTATTCTCTTACTTTTGACAACAGCTATGATTCATAGAACTGATTGAATGATTCCCATCAATCAGTTCATTGGCAAGAAAACTGTAGAAGCTTTGATAGAATAGCGATGGGAGGCCAAGTTGTCATTACTTACATAGAAACGATTTAATTAACTGTTTCTATGAAAATCGTAGGTACAAAACATTTTGTCCTACTTTTTTGTTACAATAAAATCGATCATGTTACTGGTTCGTTATTTTCATTCTTTATTGCAAACATTTTTTTTTAAATACACAAATATAAATCATCCACGAGAATGTTCATTCATTGTTGACACAAGGGAGTAAAGTAGCTGCCCATTAGTAAAATAAGTTTTGAAATCTGTTCAGTTGTTCCGAAGATTACCTGGCCGGGCAAACTTACAAACTGAGTATTGGATGAGCATAGTACATATTTTTTAATAGCCTTTTTTGACCCACTGCTGGGCAAAGGTCTCCCCCATTCCTTTCCAAGTCTCTCAGTGTTTAGCCTCCTGGCCAGGCAGCATTTTTGGACCTCCCTCGACGACAATCGTTTTCGGGCACCCACTCTGTGACAATTATAGCCCATCTGTCTTGGCATAGTATGTATTTTTATTTTAAAATCATATTTGATTCTCCAAGCCTCTATTACGTAAATGACAAAAACTATTAAGTCATGCCGTTAAGTCAAAACGATCTCCTACATTACCCAACTAATTGATAGAAATCAATCAACCGGATCGCTAGAGGGGATAATTAAATCGATATTATAGAGTAACTTCCTTTGTCCCGAGCTGATTCAACATTATCCATGTACCGCTAATTATTAATTACCACCAGAATGCCCCAAGCGTCAGCTCTGTCATGTAGTTCTGCTTAAAGCTGCTTGTCTATTATAGTGGCTGATTATATATCAATAGGACTGAATAAGCGGAAAATAGCAAGAGAGTCTCTACAGTGTGGACTATTGTAGCGGCATGTGTCTTTAAGGCGGAGCGATGACAAGGCAAGGTGTAAAAGAGGCGACGCATTTTTTTTTACGAGTATCATTAGTCAAATAACTCAAATACTCTCTGACCTTTATGTTCCGGGGCCGCGGAATCTCGTTCGAAAATCCCTCAACCTGAGAAGTCGACAATGAGTTCAAATCGGAAAAAAGAATAGTGACGGCGTTAGCGGTTTTCTTTCTTTTTTAATAGGCGATTTCGGTTTAATCATCTTTGCCTTGGTCATCTTTGTGTCTCGCTTTACATACATCCCTAAGCTGAAATGCATACAACTAAAACGTCGCATTATACAAGATGGCGTCGTATTTTTGGCGCCATCTTGTATGCTAGCGTAACTCTGCAGACATGATTCAGTTACTGAAGAATATGCGACCGTAAATGCTTAAAAACGTGAAATTATTTCTTTTTTTGTTTTATCGTCGTTGCATATTGACTAATATTACTTCTGTGAAGTATTGGTATATGATTTAAAATGGTTTTGTGCTTTTTTTTCTATTAGAACCTATATAAGCCATGCATTTTCCTGTTCCAATGAATAGGGATCCTAACATTTCTGTTATATGAAGTAATAAGTCGTATTCGGTTGAGTTCAGGAATTCTCGCTGATATCACGAGGGAATAGTACTAATTATACATTGTTGGTCTGCGTCGTCTATTTGCGGTTGTGAATGCTGTAGCGAATTATTTATGAAAAGGTTGGTGTATTGGTGGTTTTGATTTCCTTTTTTTGTTATAATTGAGTGTGTGATTTTGTTTTCAGTTAATAAAATTGAAAATAACGTAGCTGAACATATTGATACTTTGGACAGGACACGTGAAAAAGTGTTAACACTGAGAAGGCCTGCCGATAAACCACTCATCAAGTTCCTGACCTTGTGTCATTCTGTTTGAGGTCGTCACGGATCGTTCACTTCTTTCTCTTTTATTTCATTTCCTTTTCTTTTACCTTCTTTTCCCTCTCCACCCATAACATTCATAAATATATAACTTTTTTAGTCAAATGCGTTTCGTCCCTCCTCACGTCATGTCCAAACGACTCCCTTTCAATTTTTCTGTAACTAGCTCAACTTTCAAACTTCCGCTAATATACTAATTCCTTATTTTATCAATCCTTGTCGCTCCACACATTTTAATTACTCAGCATTTAAATTTCTGCTACATGCAACTTTTGTATGCATCTTCTTCTCCGATACAAGATAATACTAAAATAATATGTATTTTTAACACCCTTGCTCGTAAAGCTGATATAATTCCACCGGTTTTAAATATGTAAAGAGGGTCATAAAAAACGCGTGTGTTACCAAAGCAAATAGTTAAGTTATAGTCCATACAAATTCCATAACAGTAGGTAGGTAGGTATTATTTGCCATTTCAAATTTGGAACTGATCGCCGCCGCACGACTCCAGCTCGTGAGCAGCGCGCTGTTGCTATTCAAATTTCGAACTAATCGCCATTAAAGCAACAGTGTGCATTCACAGATTCAGTTTATTTAAAATTAAAAAAAAAACAGTTTATTCGGTAATTTAAAAACTTGGCTGCATGCTCTAGTGAAGTCTAGTGTCTTTGCCAACATGTTCACGCAGCCACGGCAGAAAATAATCCTCGCGCCATTTTTCTCAAATTTTCTTTTCTTTGTACTTGTATTTGTGAAATGTTTTTTTTTCTGTTTCCTCGCAAATGTGTTAAAAAACGTCGTACGATATACGTGCGTATTGGTTATAACATGCTCGGCTCAATTACGCCCTCGCCTTCGGCTCGGGCTGAAATTCCGACTCGCATTTTATAACCATCTTAACGCACTAATATCGTAATGTACTATTACACTACAAGATAGTATGATTTTCAAGATTGGTGAGCGAAATAATAATTTTCTACAAATAATAATAAAATCGTTTATTTTCTCTACACAAGTTACTTAATGCGAGATTTACAGAAATACATGGTCAAAAAGTTAACTTTGTGAGAGACTGGTGCCTGGAGTAGGTTTCAGTGAAAAACTTAATAATACCTAATGATAAAACAAAATAAAATATAAAAATATACGTAGTATTAAATAAAAAAGATCAGAATACTTACTAATATTATAAAAGCGAAAGTGAGTTTGTTTGTTTGTTACGTCTTCACGCCCAAATGGTCAAACCGATTTTAATGAATTTTGGTACAGAGATAGTTGGGAACCTGAAGACAGACATAGGCTAAAAAAGTGAGAAAAGGGGGAGATAGAGGGAAGAAAAGGGGAAAAATAGGTATTTTTTCGATTATCACGCGGGTTAAAGTTAGCGTTAGCCCAAAGAAACTATGCCACGCGGACGAAGTTGCGGGTGGAAGCTAGTTCGTACATAATTATTTGAGATTCATTTGTAAATAGAAAATGTTTTAATATCATCATCTCCATAGCCTTTTCCGAACTAAGTTGGGGTCGGTTTCCAGTCAAACCGGAAGCAATTGAATTCAAGAATTTACATGGAGCGACTGCCTACCTGACCTCCACAATCCAGTTAGTACCAGGCAATACGATACCCCTATAAAAAGTTTAGAAAAACAAAACGTAAAAATAAAACATCAGGATATCACAGCTATTTACAAAGCACATAAATTGTTAAAAGTAATTTATTGTAGATGTGTAAGGCCAGAGTTATTACCTGTTTTATTTACTGAACATAATATAACTTCCCGCTTCATACTCATCCAATAAATACTGGGTTTCCATTGTACTGAGTTATTTGTTCAAAGTAAGCTTTAAAATCGCGCAACTGCAATTGAGTGAAAATCACAGAAAACATACAGATAGTCTGTGAATCAGATGAACCCCATTTTTATTTTTTAGGGTTCCGCAGTTCTGAAAACAGAACCCTTATAGGATCACTCGTGTGTAAGTCTGTGCATCCGTCACAGTCAATATTTTCCGGATCTACTTAACCGATTATGTTGAAATTTGGTACACATATCAATTCCTGGGACCCTAACGCTCTCTGTTTTTTTTTTAAAAAAAAAACTTTGCCCCACACTAGGAATTTCTCCTGTATCGTGGGTGCGTTTACAAACATTTAAACTCACATACACAAACAGCCCAAACCCGGAACAACTATCTGCAGGTCATACAAATATTTGTTCCGTGCGGGAATCGAAACCGTGCCGTCCAAGGTTTGACGAGATGAGACGACATCTGAGTTTATGGTCACTTCTTTACGTTCCGTACCTCAAAAGGTAAAAAACGGAATCCTGACAGGCAAAGTGATCCTGTAAGGCTTACAGGATCACTTTGCCTGTCAAGACTCTTTGTCTCGGGAACGCGTAGAATTATCGAGTTAAAATTAAGATAGATAAATCATTTATTTGATGCAACAAAAGACACAATACAGGAACTAACACAAAAAATCAAACTGAGAAAAAAAAAGAAATAGATTAATACGTTGCCCTATAACAAGAATTTCTCCTGTATCATGGGCGCGTTAGGGGACTACTAACTATTTGTCCTGACAAAATATTTATCGTATAAAGCGGATCGAACTCGTGACACGCAGCGCAGCAGTCGATCGCTCAGCCACTACGCCAACTGTGCCGTCGATGTCGTGTGATTTCTAATGATGTTTAAAGCTAGTCAGATCCTGCCGGGGTTGCGGGTTGTTCGAAAGAGATACCGTGGCCCCGGAATATACCTAAAAGACAAAAAAGGAACACGGTTGGGTTTTAATCAGCAAAAGTCTGACACTCCCCCCTACTCCACGAAGTTATTTGATGATTTTCCATCCGCAAAAAAGGCTAGGCAGATGATGATGACGTCATTATTTTGTCGCTCAGTTCTAATTACGTTAATCAATTTGCAAAGTAACACACACGCACCATTATCGTCAACAAATAAAAACCGACCACCAATTTCCGGATCGCCTCTCCCACCTAAATGAGTCGATCGATTTTGATGAATGAAGTGTCAAACGTATACCGGAGGAGTGACGCTCAGTTTCAACCTATACAGCGTGTATCATTAATATACAGTCACATTATTTTGAGAGTTTGAGGCAGACCATCAAACTGAACAGTTTCCTGCATGGATCCAAAATTCAAATCAAATCATACAGTATTATTTTACAGCCTACATAGGCAATTATAAATCGTCGAGAAAAGGTGCACAGTACGGGTTGGTCGTTTCCTATGAAGAAAAGCCGGCAAGAAATTCCATGGTTACTCTTTTGACATTGTAATCGCAAAATTATCAGCCTGTATCATGTATCTGATAGCTGTTTATTTTTTCGCGAATATGGTGTTTATGACGTTAATCACGTGGAGAAAGTGGTAAGTTTTTAGAAGTTTTGAATGTAACATAGTCAGTAACATTCCGTTTATTTATTTGTACCCATATTATTATATATTTCTATTTAAAAATATGTTCATAAACTGACATTATTATTAATGACAATAATATTGGATCCTGTTCCCGATACCGGTGGGCTACTATTTTTATATTTTTAAATGTTTTTTTTTTTATTAAGAAATATTTAAAAATGTGAAAATATGTTAATCAATCAATAAATGAAATAATAATGTCAGTTTATGAACATATTTTTAATTAGAAATATATCGATGGTATATGAAACGGTATATTTACCATGTTTATTATTTAAACTGTATTCCCGATAATTCGGCACTAGTTAATAGTCTTTATCACACCTTTTTTTTTTCAAATAAAAAAAATCATCAATTACTTTTCCCGCTCTGGGAAGAGCGGAAGGGACCGTCACACTAACTACAAAACCCATTCATGTTCCATCGTTTGCCCTTGATGTTCCGAAGCCTCGGTATCTCTTTCAACCCCGACAGGTTTATCACAACCTTAGATATAGCACACCTGATCAATACATGCTGTAGATTTTAGAAACACTCTCTGTTAGTAGCGTTTGAGGACAACCTCATCAATTATGCTTAGTTTCCGTTGCATTGCAGTGCTCTTCGTTGTTTATGTATCGAAGGAGCGGTAGTGGTAGCAGCAGACACGTATTCCGACAGGTCTATTTGTAGTTCGGTTATTGAGGTAATGTGCGGCGGTATAATGGAGCTGTTTATGACATGGCGTATACCAGACTTTGGGAAAGGTTTTAATTTTAAATTTTAAGCCACACGTTGAATTTGTGTTGGTGTGTGGCTGTGAATTAGAAATAACTGTTTGTGGTGATATTAGTATTTATTGCTTAAAGTACAAGGCATGATTAATCCTGGCGGAAACTGCGGAGTGTTATTCGAAAGATAAACCGCGGCCCCGCAACAGAAAGGGCTAAAGAAGGCACATGAGTTGGGTTTAGTCAGTAAATGTCTAAAACTCCCCCCACTCTACCCAAAGCGGGAGAAGATATTTGATGGTTTCCCATCTGCAAGTCGCTTTTTTAACTTTTCTCCACGGCAGGGAATTGCCCTTGTATCGTGGGTGCACTAACAAACATTTAAACTCACATAATCAAACAGCCATACCCGAAATTATAACCTCTATGACATGTAAATATTTTGTTCCGTGTAGTCAATTGTCTTTTAACTGACGGATACAAGTCTCAACCGATTGTCTTTCTCCCGACAAAATTTGAAATAGATTACAAACATGGACCATTGAGAACACCGACGCTTGGCCACTTATCAACCTTGTTACTAAGATCATAGGGATGAAACGTGGTCAGATACAAGTGGCTTCCATGGTACATCTTAAGAAACTCAACACACCATAAGCTTGTTAAAACACAAGTAAACGATACACTTGGTGTTCTTAAAAAAAAAAAACATTTGAAGAAAAAAAAGGATTCCTTTTTTAATCTGTAACAATACACTTTTGGTAACCAAAGCGCGGCGCTGTTTGTCGTACACAGCCGGAAACGCGCGTCGCATAAATCATTGCGTGTGGCAATACCTTTATTGTGTGTTGTATCAATTATGGAGAGGACTCATTCGGAAATTTTAATGGACAATAATGTGTCGGGAACCTTAGAATTGTTTTGAGCCCGATACGTCATCACTACATAGTATAAAACAAAGTCGCTGTCTGTCTGTTGCTATGTTGTATGTATGCTTAAATTTTTAAAACTACGTTATGGTTGTTGATGCGGTTTGTTTAATGGGTAGAGTGATTCAAGAGGAAGGTTTATATGTATAATACTTCACGCTATGACTCTTAGGAGGTGAGCAGCGGGTGATATCGCTGGGCGGGTCGCTAGTCGTAAATATTCTGTAGGAATTTATCCTACAGAATATATACTTCTTCCGTGAAGCGTATTAGGGTGCACACGTAATAGCAACTTTTTTCAAAGCGTTGCAGTCATTGCTCTTTTACTAGTATCTCTTTTGCACGAACCAAAACAATGTGAAATGTTTTGTTATTTGTTGGTAGAGACAATGAAGACTCACAAGTGCCTGTAATGGTCTAATTAAAATAAAAGCTTTGAGTTTGAATAGCATTCTAAATCGCATAAGACTTACTTGCCAGTGTTTTGTATCAAGTGAGTATTTCTTCCACTTTTTTAACATTATGATACTGGCCAGACATTGCTCAGACCAACACAAATAAAAAACAAAACCGCAGAGAATAGTCTATGTTCAACTTTTGACAGCATGTTGGCATTGCAACTGATTTCCTCGATAAGGGTCGGGAATCGGATTCCTGCTCGGTAAAGATATTTGTTTGGCCCACAAACAGTTGTTTCTGTTCTGGGTGTTTGCAAATATGCGATTCGATTTAGTAAAGGTATATGAGATACTACAGGAATTCCGAGAGTAGGGTTAACTATGTTACGACACGGTTGGCGTAGTGGCTAAGCGTTTGAATGATGTGGTACGTGTTGCGGGTTCGATCCCCGCACGGAAGTATATGTATGTGAGTTTAAATGTTACAGGAGAAATTCCTAGTGTGGGCCAAAGTTTGAAAAAAAAAAAGATTTTTTAGACCTTCTCCAGCATTTTTGACGAGCTTTTATCATCTTTTCGTAAAAGTGCTTCAGTTAACAATGTCTTCTCATGACCTCATGATCCTCGGTACATCATCTGTAACAGCCGCTGGACCGTATATTGTCACTTATTGACATACATTAATTTATTTCAATGAGCCGAGGGCGAGCCATCCCGATGAGACACAAGGGTCAAGAGCCCAAACGCTTCTGTTGATTACATTCTGTTGAAGATTGTAGTACATACTAGCCAGATCTTGACACGGACATAAAATCGAATAGCGATAACGTTGAAGAAAGAATCAGGAACGGACTGAATTACCTAACACTACTGCAATCCTTATAGTCAATGTTAGTCTAAGTCGTTGAAAAAATATGAGACATTTGAAAAACAAGCCCTGTCTGCCTAGACAAAGGTTTCTGATCTGTAAGCCTTTACAGAATAGATATTAAAATTAAATCAATCTACAGCAAAACTTTATAACATTGAAGAGCCGTTACTAAAGAATTTACGGATGTGCCGTTAGGACGGCAGATGATGCCGCAGTGGCTGAGCGAACGACTGCTGCGCTGCATGTTGCTAGTTTGATCCCCGAACCGAACCAATATATGACA
The DNA here is from genome assembly GCA_905475445.1 of Ochropleura plecta. NCBI lineage: Eukaryota > Metazoa > Arthropoda > Insecta > Lepidoptera > Noctuidae > Ochropleura > Ochropleura plecta. The sequence goes on from FR997739.1 coordinate 12,903,028, forward strand.
TACAGGTAGATGTTTCGGGTTTGGCTGTTTGTGTATGTGAGTTTAAATGTTTGTTAATGCACCCACGATTCAAGAATAATTCCCTAGTATGAGGCAAAATTATAAAAAAAAAACCACCGTGACAAACAAACTTCAATCACAACCAATTTTCCAAAGCTCTAAAGAAGCAAGCAACAACAGTCATAGACAATAACTCAGAACATCCTTTATACCAGATCAAATACCGTGATTTGTCATACACTAACCATTGCCAAGTATCCGCCACTTTACGGTGGCGCCCAACTAACGAGTGAATGCTTGAATGAATCATTCAATGTTGGTGACTCGGTGTTGTGCTCTGTAAATAGGCTTGAGGAATTATGTGTCTAGATATTTTAGAATCTAGGGACTAGTAAAATGTTTTTTCCATTTCAGCGAAAACTTACCGACTTTTTTGCTACCAACTTTATGACAAACCTAACTACCTACTTTTTTTTGCAGATGTGAAATCATCAAATAACTCCCCCCGCTCTTCTGGGCGGTGACGCGTTCGTGTTCCACGCTCGCCTCAAAGAGATGTCAGCAAAGCAGCTAGTGCCACCGCCTGCCTGTTATTCGAATGATATATCGCGGCCCCGAAACATAAAGAGCAAAAAAAAAAGGGTAGTTTTTAGTCAGTAAACCTCCCCCCGCCCCGTTTTGCGTAGAGCAGGAGAATAATATGATCCCGACCGCAATAAAATGCAATGGATTCTAAAGTATTGTTTATTTCTTAAAAACCATACATAACCTTTATTGGACTTTTTATCAAACAAACCGTGGCAACAAAAAAAAACTTAATCTTTACGTAATTAATATAGACCCACAAATCTTTTTCATTCAACGATTTTTATCATGTCTGTATTTATTTAGGCTCATGCTGTCACTATCGATAGTATTGGTTACACAGTTAGTATCGATAAATCAGACGAATGTGTATCCAAACACACATTAACGATTCGATTTTCTTAACACAACTGCATAGAATCGAGTATCGATTATAATCGTGTGAGCAGCAAAGAGGCGCTGATTGAAAAATTACCGACAAGATTATCGAAGAGTGCGCGTTAAATCATCCGATTGTAACAGAGCTTTTTATCGATAGTCATTGAGCAAACGGTTTTGTTTGCTTTCTAATGTCATCAATATTTTTAAAGGTTCTACACACCAAAGAAGTCAACCCGCCGATATTTGTGTCATTGACTTTACTATCTTGGCGGCTTCACGTCATTGAAACTACTACTATTCTTTGGCTGAAGTATATCTGCGATACGAGCGCAGAACTATTTATATTTTACACAACAGTTTAAGTATCGCTGGTCAACTTAGAGCCAATATGCAGACAGCAAAAGAAATAAGTGACCAGGCTCATAAAATAGTTTTCTTAAAAATCGAGAATCGAAAAGTTTTCGAATAAAGTAAAATTGATTTGGTAAATAACAAACAGTTAATTATAATTAATGAATTAAATTTGAGTTGAAGACTTCCAACGGTTTCTAGTAAAAAAATATTTATATCTGACGATCTTGGTTGGTTAATTTTTTTCTGACTGTTTTTAAGCTGTATATGTAGGCTCGTAACATGCGCGGGTGCATGCGACATGATCTTTTTTCTAGAAGGCTTTATCGTCGATGTGGGGAGACCTTTATAGATTATGTAACATGTAATGAGTGTAATGAAAGTACGAGGAATTTAAAGTGAGAAAGATAAAGTGATTGATTTAGTGAGCTACTTGGTAAGCAAGCGTGATAAGATTTCTAAGATAACAATTAATAATACAGCTGGAAGTGCGGTTATTAAGCTAATCAGTAATCTCTGGATTGACGAGTTGAGTATCTGAAAAGTGATCTTGAGTATTGATAATTGTAGTGGATTGGGGAATTAAGTACAAACTAATCAAGTGTAACTAGCCCATTACTTTTTCAGAGTTGGGACTCAGGCATTCTCTATTTGAGAAGGAATTTACTCGTGTTATGATTAAATCAAATGCAATGATAACTTTTTTGTCAATATAATAAATAAACAAGGGTCAGAAACTCGTGGTTAAATAAAAGCAGCCGCTCGGGTCGATCTTTAGGTTAGGCTGCGCTTGCCTAGGTTGGTCTGTGGATGGGGGACCACCCGTAACATACCGAGTTTCCTCAGTGCCTCTGAAAGCATGTTAAGTTGTTGGTCCCGGCTGTCATTTGTCTTTGACAATCGTTACAGATAGTGTTCTAAAAGTCTAGCAACCAGTCTTACCAAGGGATATCTTATAACCCAGTGTTAACTGGGTTGTGGAAGTCAGATAGGCAGTCGCTCTATGTAAAATACTAATATTCAGCTGCATGTAGTTGAACTGGAAGACGACCCCAATAAAGTTGGAGAAAGGAAGATGATGACTAAAGAAACAAGATTCAAAGGTTCGTTAAAAAGATCCTCTAATAAATTGCGTGTAAATAAAATATCCCAATCCTATATTTACCAAAGTTAAACCCTAACTGAAATTACCTCCTAACAGTATCATCACCTGCCTTTTCCCACCAATATAGGGGTTGGCTTCCATTCTTACCGGATTCAGCTGAATATCAGTATTTTACATGGAGCGACTGCCTATCTGACCTCCACAACCTAATAAGAACTGGGTAATACGATACTTTTTAAGGCATGGCGGAAGCTCCGTGTGTAACGGATGTACACCCATCCACAGACCAACCAAGGCAAGCGCGGCTGAACCTAAAGATCGACCCGAGCGGCTGCTATTACTTAGCCACAAGCTCCTCCAAACCGTGTACAAAACGATAAAAACAATACTAAATATCGAACTTCCATTGTAGCAGTTTATTCCTAAACCCTAACGGTAGCTCTATGTTTCGTATACTCCATTAAGCAAGCCAAAAGCAATGAACGAAACGCAATGTAGTGAAGCCTCGAACCGATATCGCGAAACGTTTTCCTTTATACAACATCCTTTAAATAAAAATTCCATTGGAATCTATGTGCCATTGTGGATTCTCCGGCACACCTAGTCTTGATGCTGTAACTGAAAATTCCTAAGCCAAGCTGAAGATGGTACTTAATTTTGGGATAGATTTTCAAATTATAGAATATTTATGTTGTGATAATCCTATTTTACTAATATTATAAAAGCGAAAGTGACTTTGTTTGTTTGTTACCTCTTCACGCTTTAATGACTAAACCGATTTTCATGAATTTTAGTACAGAGATACTTGGGAACCAGGAGACGGACATAAGCAATTTTTTTTTAAAGTGGGATGTGAGGGAGATAGAGGGAAGAAAAGGAAAAACTTAGCGTTGCTATAACAAATCAATAAGGCGCAAGGGGAACTGTATTACCCCGAATTTAACGCGAGCGAAGCCGCGGGCAAAAGCTAGTATAATTATATTATATTACATCATAAATATAAGTATCATATATATCATAAATATAAGTATGTAAGTAATATGCCACATACCTCTCCATCACATGCAGAAACGCATGTAACAAAAAAAGTGATAGATATGAATTTTGATGGATGCAGAGGGAGAGGAAGGCTTAAGAAAAGATGGATGGATAGTGTAAGAAAATGATAAAAAGGAGAAAGGTGTAAATGATGCCGTGACGTTTGACAGGGGAGAATGGAACAAACAAACGTGTTTCGCCGACTCCAAAAAGAATATATTCCAAATATCTCCGTACTTGTCACACCAAACAAAGAGACATAACTAACGACACACAAGCACACAACATTTTACCCAACACTTCTTGTCACAAAAACCAACCCACCCGTAAAACGATACAGACAAATTATGAAATAGGCCATTCGTAACTAAACGGACTTCTAAAACCACAGAGCTACTGTTTTTTTTTTTTTAAGAAACAACAAGAAGCGTCACTCGGTCGTGTGAAGTCAGTATATCCGATTTCATTACATACTAAAACAATCATAGCGTTACATGAAATCGTGTCAGTTATTTTTATTTAGATATAAATAGAAACGCAGTTGGGTCAACTAATGAATGAAAGCTGTTTATTTGCAACATTACGAAGATTTTTCGGTTGAAGATTGCTTTTGAAATTTCTTTCCTAGAAATACTATCATATAAATAATGTATCGCCTTGTGTAAACTAGAGTGTATCAAATCTGGGCTGTTAAAATAAAAGGATTTTTGTAATTGATTTAATTAATTTTAAAAAATCGGTTCAGACATCATTTTTATCAGAACCAAGCAACACTATCGCTTATGTCTTTATGCGTCAATTCGTATCATCGAAAATATTTATATTTAGTGCTTTTAAACACAAATATAGGCGTTATTTTCCAGCCCACTAAAATATAAATTAATACCAACCCACTGGGAACGTACCACAATAAGTTTGCTTCGTCATTCCAATTTTAAATTACGACATCAGATTCTTGCTTAAATAAAAAAAAAATGCATTTCGATTCTCTTTTAATAATAATAGTGCTGACCGTTTTGGTCAATGATATTTTTTTTTAATTCATAAAGCAAACTGTCATAACACATGTCGTAACATAAAATTCTGTCCATGCATGCAAAAACATAATGGCTCGAATAAAAATACGTTGCACCTCTAATTATGTCATCAATATTTAAATCATCCATCAGGTATTGAACTCATCAGCTGAAACGACTTTTTAAATGAACATGTTGGTAAATAATATAAGCTTAACGGTAAAGCTTTTAGTTAACTATTCGATTTATTCGATTTTATATTTCATCGAATAAATGTATAATAAACTGTGGTCTTTATTGTGGATTGTGTTATGTGAAACCTACATAATTATTTTGGTTGTGTTAATCAAGCGCTTGTTAATTATCAGACTGGTTTGTGTTTATTTATGTACCGTTGATCAAGTATTAGTTATGTGTAATGTTTTGAGTTTGTTATGTTGGTATTAATTTACGTCATGGTGAGCTAGCACGAATGCGCGGTGTAAACGTACATTTATATAAAAAACGTTCTTTATTTAATTTATAAAAATATTGTACTCGTATTATTATCTAGGATTTTTAATTTTAAAATCTGACGTATTTACGTCGTGTTCGATCCACTATTTCTTTTGACTGTCAAATTGATTGATTAAGATTTGAAAAAGAAATACTGTGTACCTATTAACTACAATATTGTTAATTCATGGGACGTATTACGAGTTAATAACAAAAGAAGAAACATTAAGACAGTAACAAGAAATCGTATTCTGACAATGTGTAATTTTAACATCATATTAGACATTTTTTCTAGAAGGTTGTTCAGGCAAAGATAGCCCATATTTCGTGCACATTTAGTGTACGATATACTCATTATTAAATGCACACAAGACGATTTTACAAAATATATAATTCTTAAATAAGGTAGTGTATCAAATTAACACGTGAAATTGGCGTTTCTTGAGAAATTATATACTCTATAAAATTCTAATAACAACATAAATTAAGACCGAGTCTACACGATTTACTCGCGTAATTATAGCAAGTCATACGCGGCATTTTGCGGTATTATAAAGAGTCTATTAACTACGCAATGTCGTGTAATTTATACAAAACATTATGAGGTAATAACGTAATTTAATTCCCGTGCCCACAGTCTGAACTAAGATTAAAACTAGCTTATGAGTATATCGAGGTTGTAAATGGAAAATATAGTGGTACTAAAATTGGGCTGAATTAAAATATGTTTACGTTAATTTATGTTAAACTCGCTTTTTACCGCCCCTTTAGCTGCAGGGAATTTATCTTATGGGAACGTACAACTAGAATAATAAACCTAGACTAGGTCTAAGGCCGTTAAGGCGTGGAAGAGCTAAGAGCTAAAAGTTGTAGTAGTAGTTGTTAGTAGAAGTAATAGTAGTTTGTAGTAGAAGAAGTAGTAAAAGTAGTTGGTAGTAGAACTAATAGTAGTTGTAAAAGAAGTAGTAAAAGTAGTTGGTAGTAGTCATAGTAGTTGATAGAAGTAATAGTCCCTTTGCAAGCCTCTTGCAGACTGGATGACTGCTTCTTAACTGACATATGAGCAAAACCTAACATACGTAGGCTGTCCAAGAGTAGATATGTGAACGAAACATGGCATAATCAAGGCTGTGATAATATACCCAAACGTGACTACTTTACGGTCCTGGGTGTCTGGATTTATACCCGGTTGATGGCAACAAGCTAGCCTTTTGCATCCCATTAATGGACCAAAAACGCATTACCAAACAAAACAAAAGAGATCCTCAACTCCATCAGCAAATCTAATATTTAAAATTCTCGTGTCACAATGTTCGTTCCCATACAAAACGGTTAGACCGATTCTTATAAAATTTATGCATATTTAGTAAGTCTGAGAATCGGCTACTATCTATTTTACATATCCCTAAGTGATAAGGGGGATCTAAGCCGCGGGTGAAACTGCTGGGCACAGCTAGTGATGTCATAATTATGTATGTTTTTAAACTTAGTTTCATAAAACAAAAAAAGTTATATTGAACTTTTAAAATTGCAGTGAGCTCGTAAACCACGCAATGTTTTGATTCAATTTCCGATAGAACAAAGAAACGATAGGTCCTTGTTCTTGGAATATAACATCAATATTCTACACCTGTTCTACTAAAGAATCTAGCAAGAGACACTAGTACATACGGCGACATATCGAGCCCTATTTTCCAGTATAACATTGCCTCGCATTCATTGGTTTTCTTGTGCAATAAGAGATCCGCATAAGCTGGTTTTGTACAATTTGCGGGCGTAACTGGTAGTGCTGTTCTTTAAAGAACAGCCTTACAAGCAGCACGACCCCAGGCGACTCTCTATGAAATGAAATTTGACGCTGCGGCAGCGCTATGCTCGACGCTGTATTCTTATAGAATAACATGACTACTGGTACTATCAAAAACACTGACGCCAAACATGACGTGATTCGATAAGTGGTCATTTTCAGCCTTAGTACTCAAAGCATAAGGGTGAGTCAAGCGTCAGTGTCTTCAGAGTGTACCTAGTGCATAGTACCTATAGAAAATGTTTGCTTAACGAGAATGAATCATCCAACAATGATGCTTCCCTCTGGGACTTGAGACACCTAACTTCATTCTGATACATTAAAAACCCATGCAACTAGATATCGATGGCTGTTAATTTTTGTTCATATAATGTTAGAAGGATTTGCAGTTAATATTTTCTGCAAGATACTGTTTTGTTCAACAAGATAGTTAAAATGGATTATGTTTGTTTGTGCCTCGCTGGTAGTGATTGCAAACATGGTTTCTGAAAATGAGATACTGGGGTGGACACCTAGGTCGAGCAAAGTGTGTTTAAAGATTTTCGATCAGAGTTTTTTTAAAAAAAAAAAAAAAACGTTGCCCCATACTAGGAATTTCTCCTGTAACGTGGGTGCGTTTACAAACATTTAATTCACATACACAAACAGCCAGACCAGAAACAACTACCTATAGGTCAACCAAATATTTGTTCCGTGCGGGAATCGAACCCGCGGCACGCAGCGCAGCAATTGATCGCTTAGCCACTGCGCTAACCGTGCCGTCAATTTTTTTAGTAACAGCAACGAAGTCTAGATTTGTGATCGCTTGATGGCAAAAGACTTGCCCCGTATCACATGAAACTTAAACATAATTTGTGAAATGTAAGCCCGTAACAAAACCTTCAGGAAATACAGGCGAGTTCTTATCTTATCTTGGTTTGTTCTATGGGAATTTGATTATGAAACTAATTGAGAGTCGATATGTTCATTAGGATTTTATAAAGACATGTCCCTACTTATACTAATGTAAGCGTTCAAGTGGAGGCACAACCGTACAAACTGCACCATAAACACTCCGTTAATTGGCTGACATAATTCCTCAACTTTTAATTCACTCTCCAAACCATAATACGTTTGTCAATTGTTTGTCATTGTGACCACAAACCATTGTTTGCTTCTCTTTTAAACGTCAAAGTGGGTCACCGAAGCACGCGTTAAGCAGCATTGTGTGAAAAGTCTTTTACATCAAGAGCGACCTTTACGATGCGTCCTTCAGTACCAAGAGGAAGGCGTTTTACATCACTTTATATATTATATTCTGCATTAAGGAAACTGTTTACGAAAATTATGGTACTCCTTACCAGAGGATAAACGTATCGGTTTTGTGTGAATCCTTGTGGAGAGTGTTTAAAAGCTTTTGTGAGATCGAAAGTAGGAACTGTAGAGCAACTTGTGATCCGGCCTTTGGCGCTATTGAATGCAAGCCAGGGGATCGAATCTCTAGATATATCGGCAACAGTAAATTTTGAACGCAATTCCTGGAATCCTTTAGGATTTTCTCCGTGTTCCTGATTCTTAACACTGTGGATTTTAGTGCGCTTGGTGTTTACAAATGGGTCTTAAAATTTTATATTTTTGTTTGGACGGGAAGTTATTTTTAAGCTTACCGTTTTCTCAATGGAGATTGTTTTCTTTAGGTGAATTTTATCTTTTGTTAGAAATATCAGGTATATATTTTGAAGCTTGGTTTTCTAGCTTTTGTTTAGATGCTGAAATGCTTTGTAACATTGAAGGAACATATTAACGATATAAGCTTCTTTGTAAAAGACTCAGTGTTAAACTTCGCTTCGAAAGTACAAGAAAACAGTTTGAGGGAGTAATTCGAAGAGTTTTGATATTTACCAACCCATATTGGCCCCTTGTGTCTGGTAGATTACTGCCTGTTCCCTCTTATAGATTAATACTAGGACCCATGAATCCCCGGATGAGATAGTATTAGTACACATGCCTGTAATCTGGCAGTTATGAGATATATATATATATATAGTAAGTTAATCCTTACTAATATTATAAAAGCGAAAGTGAGTTTGTTTGTTACGTCTTCACGGCTAAATAGCTAAATCGATTTTGATGGTTTTTGGTAGACCATAAAAATCAGTCAATCAAAAAGAAAAATATTATATGCAAAGGTTAAATTAATGACTTTGTGCCTATATTTAGTTTGTATGCTTAGTTAGTTAAATTGATGTAAATAAATGATATATTTCATTAAAGAAATAAGTCTAAAAATGACTTTTTTAAAGGTAAGTTTTGATTTCAAATGACACATTGATTTAGAATGGAATCGGGTTTTTTTGACTACAGACAGGGCCTTAACCATGTGTAAATTAAACTACGAAGTTAATTAGATTAGGGTATGACGAGGCTGACATACCTTTGTAAGGTAAAAGTCTCTAAACAAATAAAGAAAAAAAAAACTTTGAAGCAAGTCAAATAGAGATACAAATAAATTGGTAAGAGCTGTTTATGATTACTAAGAAATCATATTTTACACGGAAAAATAAAATGTATTCCTGTATCTAATCCCTCGATCAATAATGTACATTTTTGATCGAACATCTAATCTAAAGAATTTTTCTCTAACTGAAATCCCTGTACGGACAAAACCTTTGAAGTTTCCACAGTCTGAACACTACAAAAATCGAATAACGTCAATACTTTGTACCTCTACTATATGTTTGGACTTATCCGTAAAGTTGGAGCAAATCCCTAAGCAGAGACACAACGAGTATATAACAAAACACTTTACTGACTTTCTTTAAAATTCTCGACACAATTTCTATCGTAAGGTTATAACAAACGTAGCCAGGGTACCTCTCAACTCGATTGTATTGCCCCTTGTTGCAAAAAACACAGTTTCAACAGCAGCAGCTCCACATAGCGATGTTGTTATTGCAAAACTTTCCCCACACTACTATCTAGTGTTGTTCGGTATTGTACACAATATCGTTAAGTATCGGTTTAAATTGAAGATTTAGTGAGGGGACATGGAATGAGTTCTGTTATTGCTTCTATTCCTTTTTTAAGTGAACTCAAGTTTATATTTCACTTTTCCCAGTTGTTTGGATATTTCCTTTTCCGCTTTCATTTTCCTGGTATCGATAACCGGGTGGTAAATTAAAGTTTCATTTTCCTTAACGTGTTTAATTCATACCATAAAGTTAAACTCACCTTTTATGGTTTTGATTTATTTTGTATCAACTGTTTTTTCATACTACAGGGTGTAAGTAGCGATAGTAGGTTAGCTTTTTACTAGTATATGTCCATAAGAATACGAATCCAATAATTAAAAAAAATACGAACTTACAGATAAGTATTGCTGGCAGGAGTTCTCGACATTCTGGAAAGAAAAGAAAAAAATATTATTTGCACTTAATTTTCAGGTTGCCTCATTCATCCGAGTTTCTGTAGTTAGAAGGCGCCATCAAAGACAACCCAGTAAGAAGTCGTGATATAATTTGGACGAGTACCATGACGCATAATTTAAGATGACGCGTGATGCGCGAAAAGAGTTCCTGGTACATGCAGGAGCTCTTTGCACAGCAGTGGGGCAGAAACATGTAACAGTGATGGTATTTTTGCTACTCCATACCTATTCTTTTTCCTCAGAAAATATATCACACTGATATCAACTGATTCTGCTTTCACATTACTATCTATATATTACCACCACGTCAATTCATACCAACGCCTTCATCTTGTTATAAGAATTTACTCTAGAATATATTATTTTTTGAGGAGGTGGACACTGGACAGGGCACATGATAAGAAAAAAGAAAGAAAAATGGACAAGACTGATAACTGAATGGTAAAAGAAACAGAGGTAGATTAACGCACAGCAAAGAATAGGACAAAACGGAGATCCTTAGAGGAGGCCTTTGTCGGAATACAAGTTGACAAATAGTCACCGTTTTCCGAATAAAAATGCTAGAACCGTTAATAAATAATCATTTAAACATATGTATAACAGCATTTAAGAAGTTGAAGTATGATAGTTAATAGTATATTAGTTGTTAAATTAGTTCTAGGCACACAAAAACTTTAATCAGCGAGCTTAACTACAACTTTTTTTGTAAAAGGAATACCTACCATAATTCGCATTCGCAAACCCGTCAATACGAAAACATAAACAAGCTTCAGCGTTATAAAACACGATACACAAACGAGCACTTGAAACCATTAAAATAATATCCAACCTGTGCTAACCCTGCAAATGCTGACGGTACAGAGCGTACGAGCCATAAACGGGTACTTGCAAATTGCTCGTTACACTCCAAATGAGATTGAAAACGAGCAACGTAAGCAAATATTTGCAAAGCGTCATTTACTGTATTTGCGTATCATTGTACACCTCATCTGCAATCAACGGGATTGCATTTGCTTTTGTGTTATTTGCAGGATTAGGTTTGATAGTCATAATTAAACTTCTGATGAAGGGTTTTTTTTGTGGATCATACTATTGCCCTTTATGTTCCACGGTATCTCTTTCGAACACCTCGCAACCTCGGCAGGACAACCTGCACCCCGGCAGGTCGGAGGGTTGGCCTAATGATCTGTAATACAGGTTTTACCTAACACAAGCACCAGTCTCTATGTATAGCGATGCGCAAACGTCCTAAAAGGATCCCTCATGCAAAATTAGAGCTTCCTAACACTTGTAGTTTCTGAGATTTCGTTATGAATGAGTCAGGAATTTTCTCTTTTATATAGTTCTAGCTATTCTCAGCAGTTTCGTCTGCTGCTCAGGTTCCCCTTATCACTTAGGGGCCATCCATAAAGTACGTAACACGAATTTCATGATTTTTAGACCCCTCCCCCTCCTTGTCACAGGTGGTCACATTTGTGAGACCCCCCCCTCCCTAGTGTGACGTCACAAATTTGCAATTTTACATCTAAAAATACCTAATTTATAGAGAAAACTAAAAAATAATTTAATATTTCAAATTTCGCGATTCAATTTATTAAATTTGAAATGTGATGTCACAAAACCACCCCCTATACTATGGATGGCCCCTTAGGGGCCATCCATAAAGTACGTCACATGTAAAGGGAGGGGGAGGGGGTCGACGAAATGTGACATGGTGTGACAAGGGGTGTGGGGGGTCCCTAGTTTTGTGACATCACATTTCAAATTTAATAAATTGAATCGCGAAATTTGAAATATTAAATTATTTTTTTGGTTTTCTCTATAAATTAGGTATTTTTAAATGTAAAATTGCAAATTTGTGACGTCACACTAGGGAGGGGGGGGGGGTCTCACAAATGTGACCACCTGTGACAAGGAGGGGGGAGGGGTCTAAAAATCATGAAATTCGTGTTACGTACTTTATGGATGGCCCCTTAGGGGTGTAAAAAAAGATGCTGGCCGAATCTTAAACCCTACCTGATATGCACACATAATTACATACAAATCGGTCCAGCCGTTTCGGAGGAGTTTGGTAACAAACACCATGAAATGGAAATTTAATATATTAGGTCAAAACTGTAGGTTGCCATTAGAACAGTTGTAGTAGCAACTAGGTATTTAGACAAACGTGTTATCAGTTGTCATAGTCGCAGTTCTAATAATAACTAGCCGATATTAGCCAAGTATTGTTGAACAAAACAAAGCGTAATTGATAAGTTAAGTCTATACTATTGGCATGAACCTTCATATTTGTAGATTTTCATTGGTATTTATCCTGTTTCGTGGGTGCGTTTACAAACATTTAAACTCATATACACAAACAGCCAGACCCGAAACAACTATCTGCAGGTCATACAAATATTTGTTCCGTGCTGGAATCGAACCCGCGACACGCAGAGCAGCAGTCGATCGCGCAGATTGCACCAACCGTGCCGTCAAGATAATTCAATCTGCTTGGGTTGAAACTCAGGGATCGTGCGGGCCGAGCGCTAACAGCATTTTTTTATCGCCTAATTTCCCGTGACCTGAAGGGTTGGCTTTTGCCTTGGCCAGAGGCTTATAATCATTGTTGCCATACAATGTGGCAATGTAGTCACTTGGCCACATTATTGATGCCCGTTTTTTCAAATTTTGTTGCTAGTTTAGTTTATTTTCACGATTTTATTCTAATAATGTTATAAGATAGTTTCTTAAATTAATAACTGTAAAGATGTTTTCTAGCGTTCCTAACCCTGCATCAGCCAAAAGCACATTTTTCTCTTATAAGAAAACCATCTTAAGGAAAGAATGCTGCATTCTAGTACCTACAATTGATGAAATTTAACTTCGGAGAAAACCTTATTCTCCAAGGAGTGTGATCGATGGATGCTATACCTCTCGCTCGCCTGCAGTCCACGGCAAGTACGAACGTAGGTATAAAACCCCAAAGGTGTGAACGTTCGAACTGGGCCAATAAACTTGCCTTGCAGTTTATTAATGCACTTCTAGTAGCAATGTATTGAATCTTAGATATGTATCACTGCTGTGGGTTCTATGTATTGCAAGGCAGTGTAATACAGCTGAGAGTTGAGCAAACGAAATATTTTATTTGAGGATTGCAAGAATTTAGGGAACACAAGAATATTTGAGTCTGCTCTTTAACTGTCCTTGAATTTTAAAAGGCTCTACAGACCACCAAATAAGTGGTGTGTTATTTTGACACGAAGACTTAGTCAGAACTAGCGCCGCCATCTTTGTTTTTTAAATGGCCTTGTAGATTCTTAGACGCTTGTTAACTTTTGTTAACGTATTATTTTATTTTACTTTTTGTAAAGTAAGCAATGACTTATTGTCGGGCCTACGCTGTCCTCTCATACTTAAGTGCTAACGCTGTAACAACAACAACATTGTAAAACTAAATGATTTTAAAAGAGTAACCATGGAGTTTCTTGTCGGTTCTTCTCCATAGGAAACGACCAACCCGAACCGTGCATCTTTTCTCGACGTTTTATAAGTGCCCATGTAGGCCTATGTAAAATAAAAATATTTTGATTTTGATTGAAATAAAACTCCATAAATAATTGTACAAATGTTTTTCGACAGAGCTCATCTTGTCAATGTCATTCAAGCATTAGGGACACCAAGCAGCACTGAATAAATAAATAAGCAAATCACGGTTAAGCTACTTCAGCAAACAGCACAAATTGACATCAAATCATTAGCCCACCAAACTAACGTATTTAAGCAAACTTTTCCGGATTTCCAAACTTCAATATGGGGTCCCTATTCAAACATGGCGCACTATAAAAACAAAGTCGTGCTGCCACTTCCGATTACGGCCCGACAACACCCGAAAGTGGCCGAGCGTCTGCGATAGACCGATACCTACTTTCATTGCGTTTGAACGAGCAAAACAAATATTTACACCGTTTACAACGCTCGTTCAAACTACTTGAAGCGAAACTGTGCAAGTTGAATTTGCGATGGCCTTTTCACTCGTACTTTTGCTTTCACGTGTATTTCGGTAGGTTAAATATCTTATGATATTTTGTATTCCAGAAGGGACAGTTTTCTTTTTTTTTTTTGTGGATGGGAAATCATCAAATAATTTCCCTCGCTTTCCAGCGGGGGGAGGGGGAAAGTCGGAGTTTTGGTAACTAAAACTCAACCATGTTCTTTCTTTTGCACATTTATTTCCCGAAAGAGACAGCTGCAAAACTTTTAAGCCTCCAGAATTTCGTATTGATGGAAAATTATCAGTAATCACTCCTCCCGTTCTGAACGGACTGTCAGACTTGCACTGTCCTAAAACCCATTGATGTTCTTTCTTTTGCCATTTATGTTCCGGGGCCGCGGTATCTCTTCCAAACAACCCGCAGCCCCGGCAGGCAATGGCCCTAGCGGGCCCCTAAAATGTGCGTAACTTACCTAAAACCCAGATTATTGTATATTTCTTAAATTTGATATCTTTCATCTTACCAAGTTACTGCTGAATATATATGGCTACTATTTTTGTTTACTATAAGATGTGTCTCTAGAAACGCCATTTTGTAAAGAGTCCAGAAGGCAGACAGACAGTTCGTGGAAAAACTGAATTACTTCCCAAAGGCATTAATTATGTTTTTCTTCGCAATAGACAGGGTGTTTCAGTACTGGGTTTATTTTTTTGCGAAAGAAAATTCTTGGTGGTATTCCAAAGGAGGTTGTCCAAATAAATGACATCAGGCTCTCTTTCATTACGCGGATGAATGAATGGTGGCTTATAAGTGTGATACGTATAATCTTGCTCCATTATTTTAATGTTGCAACACCATGAATATGATTGCAATAATGTATACACCTGTACATTTACGATAGCTATGCGTCCAACTGACGTGTGAGTTATGTTGGCGCCAAACAGATTCTGCCGTAAAAGGATAAAAATGTGAGCAAATCTATTAAAATCATACTACTAAATCTAACTAGCCTGACAGACAGCCATGTTTGATTACTGATTAACTTTGCCAATCATGACTTATTTGTGTTATCGGAATAAATTGCTTGCACATGGTAAATTGGTATATTAATTCATCATGGTTGCAACGTTTTAAAAAGGAAAAATCAGGATATAGGTTTCAGGTTTCAAGATTTATCTACTAATAGAAAATTAATACTCATATTATTACGTCGTAAACCTATTAAGAAGGATAGAGAAGACTTGAAAGCAGCAGCCAAGATGAAAATATTGTAATATATTTGGATTGACTGTTCTTTGCCCATCATTTGTAAACTATTATTGCATTCAGTTTTCGATGTGCCAATTACGTGTACTCAAAGTTGTGTCAAATTTGTATTTTTCCCTGCTAAGAAACTAATATTATTAACTAGCTGCGCCCCGCGGCTTCGCCCGCGTGATGATAAAAAGTATCCTATGTGTTATTCCAGACTATAATCTACCTCTGTGCCAAAATTCATCAAGATCCGTTCCGTAGTTTTTTCTTGAAAGAAGATCAAGCACACATCCATAATCCTCAGAAACTTGCGCATTTATAATATTAGTAGGAAGTACATTCAATAAAGAGAGAGTTCGTCTTTGTGTGGTCTCCCTACACAAAGACGAACTCTTAAACACACTCAAATATAGATATGAATGAATAAGCCGTCAATTCAATTTAAAAAAAAACATAGTCTAAACATCCTCAATAAAACTGTAATCTGCAAAGATTTCCTCACAATTCCGGCTATAAATTACATGTGCGCGTTAACATCTCAGAAAGTTATTTGGGTTATCTCCTTCGTGTCACAGTTGGGATGTAGGAGGATGCTCCAGTTCCTCCAGTTTGATATGGAGCACCTTGATTAATGAATAGTACGTGTATAATGTTTGTATCAGGTGGGTGGTGCATAGGATTTTGGTTCAGGATTAAAAGGTATACTGTAAGCAGTTAGGATTGACATGAAATAATTGCAATGAGACAACGGTGCATGTGACATTTTTCGGATGGGAATATAGGTGTGTATGATGTAACCATGATCTTGAAAATGAAAATTATTATGATTTAAAAGAGTGTCCATGGAGTTTCATGCCCATTCTTCCGATAGTGGTCAACGCTTTGGAATGGGCAAGTACAGTACTTTCACAAGTTATTTTGCGTCTGAGACTAAAGCTTCATTCTTTTGTTTCTTGACATTTGAAAGTATGAATGGTCTAATTGAAATAAATGCTTTGAGTTCGAGGTCAGAATATTTTGGCAGCGTCAACACTGATTTCTTTTAGTGAAAAGAAAAAAAATGCCTATAAAATTAAACAGAAGTACTAGTGTTTCTATTGAAGTTATTTTCACAAAGATATCAACTATTCTAAAAAGGGAGAGTTTCTAGAGTGAGGAACTTTGTACTGATCAGCCAGGCCCAAAGTGGTTGCTTAGCGCCTTTATGAAGAATGTGCAGTCGCTCGTTTGACTTCACTTGGTGATGGGGCCAGCCTAGATTTGGGTTGGAGTGGTTACTAGCAAGTTCCTAAATTGCTTGGGCCCTGATATATGCTAATTGTAGAAACAGTGGATTTATTGTCGTTTCAACTTTAAGATATCCTTTCGTTTGCCCCAGGCCATCACATTCTTACTAATAATTAATAAAAGCGAAAGTGAGTTTGTTTGTTAGTTTGTTACGTCTTCACGCCTTAATGGCTAAACTAATTTTGATAAATTTTGGTACAGAGATATTTGGGACCCTGGAGACGGACATAAGCTAGCTTATTTTTTTAAAAAAAGTGATAAATGCGGGAGAAAGAGGGATGAATAGGGAAAACTTAGCATTGCTATCACAATAAATAAGGCGCAAGGGCAAAAACTCCAGGTGGCAGGTACCTGAAAATCAGGAAAGTGGAACTGTGTTACCCCGAATTTAACGCGAGTGAAGCCGCGGGCGAAAGCTAGTCCATGATAAATTTGCCACAAGCAAAAAAAAAGTTCGCGTTTCGCAATGCCATTTCGAGGTCAATCTATAAACTTATGACATTAATGTGGCTGCGTCATAACATAAGGCACAGTTCCCACTGCATGTGCTATATATTTATTTTTAATGGCTGCAGCACTTAAATCTTCACCCCACATCCGTTATTTCGCAAGACAGGACACGCCTTTCAAGCAAAATTAACGACCTAAACAAATCCTTCTGCATCGATAAACAATGCAGCCATTCGTCATAAAGAGAGCAAATGAACTTTAAGGATTGATAACGGAACAACAAAAGACGTGGTTTAATAATCTCATTAAAACCTCTACTGGCATTTAACGGGCTATAAAGTACTCACAAGAGAACAATTTGTTCGTTTACTGAATACGCTTTATTTATTCTGAAGTTTGATTTTATAGCTCTCTTTTGTTTTTGTTTGGCAAACGTTTTGTTTTAGTCAAGTTGTTGAAAGAGTGGAATTCTTTGTCTAATTTCAAGGACGCCTTTCTTTTGTTTGGCTGTTAAAAGGCGAATTTGAGGTTTCGTTTCAAAATAAATTGGCAGGAAAACGTTTGAGGATTGTTCAAGGATTTATTAATCGCTTTTTTTTGTGTGAAATTGCCATTGTATTAACCTACTAGCTTTTGCCCGCGGCTTCGCTCGCGTTTAATTCGGGGTAACACAGTTCCCCTTGCGCCTTATTGTTTTGTAATAGCAACGCTAAGTTTTCCCTTTTCTTCCCTCTTTCTCCCTCACATCCCACTTTTTTTTCAAAAAAGTTAGCCTATGTCCGTCTCCTGGTTCCCAACTATCTCTGTACCAAAATTCATCAAAATCGGTTTAGCCATTAAAGCGTGAAGAGGTAACAAACAAACAAACAAACAAACAAACAAACAAACTCACTTTCGCTTTTATAATATTAGTAAGGATTCATTATGTTTCCACTGCTGAGACTGCGTCCTTCTTTCTGTAGGTGGACAAAGGAGCCACGGAGCTCGGAGGTCGATGTCATGTCATCTAATTATTTATAACTAACTTTTGCCCGCGGCTTCGCTCGCGTTAAATTCGGGTTAGCACAGTTCCCCTTTCCTGATTTGCAGGTACGTGCTACCTGTAGTTTTTGCCTTTGCACCTTATTTATTTAATAACAAAGCAAAGTTTTCCCTTTTCTTCTCTCATTCAACAACCCGTAAATCAGTTACTAGGTGGATAGCGATCCCCTAGCGATCCCCTCAGATGTGCGTAGCTTGAGTAGGACCCACACTATTGTATTTTTATTAGACTGGCTGAAAATAAAAAGTTGAAAGATATCATTCAACCTTTTATTTTCATCCAGTCACTGAAACACTGCTGAATATAATGCCTTTGACTACTAATAATTCGCGATCCCAGAACAACACGACGATACGGTTGGCGCAGTAGCTGAGCGGTCGACTGCTGTGCCGCGTGTCGTAGGTTCGAACAAATATTTGTACCTATGACCTACAGATAGTTGTTCCGGGTCTGGCTGTTTGTTTATGTGAGTTTAAATGTTTGTAAACGTACTCACGATACAGGAGAAGTTCCTAGGGTGGGGCATTTTTTTTTTAATAAAAAAAACACGCAACCTTGGTAAAAAACAAATAGTTCTTTACGAGCCGCCGATGTTAATTAGCGACCTCTGCTCTGTATACCAAAAAAGGCGTCTAAACAC
The DNA here is from genome assembly GCA_905475445.1 of Ochropleura plecta. Taxonomy (NCBI): domain Eukaryota; kingdom Metazoa; phylum Arthropoda; class Insecta; order Lepidoptera; family Noctuidae; genus Ochropleura; species Ochropleura plecta. The sequence goes on from FR997739.1 coordinate 12,921,859, forward strand.
AGCGTATCGGGAAAGATTTGTAGGTTATTCTAAACATACCTAAAATCAGAGAACATTTTGACCAGAACTCCTAACAAACTCCGGATCACTGACGCTAACCATCTTCCATCGGATTTAGAACCAAAATTAGATTGGATTCGGCATGTGAATCATCGGCGCAGGGCAATTAGAATTTCATACGTTTCCGCCCGCCAGGCTAATATTTTATTTAAGGGTCAGTAATTCGATTTGCACTTTTGCTTCCAGAATTTCGCTCCACATTTTCTTCTTTTTGGGATTTATTGAATATATTCGTACTTATCACACAATTTTGGTGTTTAAATGTTAGGAAATATTAAAGTGAATAAACCATTGTGATAAAGGATTAAAGAACGTTTACGACGACTTTATGCATACGTCGTACGCCACGTAGTGCAAATAATATAAACTTCACAAAAGAGCGAAAAAACCGCATGCATAAATAAAGGTAAATATGGCAGGCAACGTTTTTTATAAAATAAAAAAAATACTACTAATTATTTATTTTATTTTATAAAAACGTTTTCCCATTCTAGGAATTACTCCTGTATCGTGGGTGCGTTTACAAACATTTAAACTCGCATACACAAACAACCAGACCCGAAACAATCTGTAGGCCATACAAATATTTGTTCCGTGCGGGGATCGAACCCGCGACACGCGTCGTAGCAGTCGATCGCTCAGCCACTGCACCAATTGTGTTTTCGATGATAATGATATAATGTTGAAGTCCCATATAATAGGTGCAAGACTATTTCCATAAACAAAGCATGCTTCAGCAAAAACAGAATAAAAACCTATCCAAGTTTATACATAGCCCTTTGTGTTCCAAAACGTTGGTATCTCTTTCGAACAATCTCGTACTATTATCAAATATAATAATGAACAAACAAGATCCTCATTCTATTAAAACGTTTTACGATACACTATCGCTCTATCGCGCTGTTTGCACTCCGCCGACAAATTATTGCCTATTTGTTAATTCGATGCGTATGCGCCAGTTACAACCGTACTATCCGCCGGATGTCACCAATTACAACTACCGTCTCTTTCCTGCCTTCTGACGTTTTATTTTTACAACGCCAAATTTGTTGACGTGTAATTGGGAAATTTACGAGCGATATAAATACTGACAGTTCTAGAAATAGCTTTATTGACGACATGTATTAAATAGTGGCAGAACTATTTGATATGGACCAGTCTGACTGTTAATGAGATTAATTCCTCACTAGCTTTTGCCCGCGGCTTCGCTCGCGTTAAATTAGGGTTAACACAGTTCCCCTTTCCTGATTTGCAGGTACCTGCTACCTGTAGTTTTTGCCCTTGCGCCTTATTGATTGTAATAGCAATGCTAAGTTTTCCCTTTTCTTCCCTCTTTCTCCCTAATTTCCCACTTTTTTTAAATATAGCCTATGTCCGTCTCCTGGGTCCCAACTATCTCTGTACCAGAATTCATCTAAATCGGTTTAGCCATTAAGGCGTGAAGACGTAACAAACAAACTCACTTTCGCTTTTATAATATTACTAGCTGTGCCCAGCGGTTTCACCCGCTGCCAGTTAGGGGTATGAAAAATAGATGTTAGCCGATTAGACCTACCCAAAATGTACCCAAAATTTCATAAGAATCGGTCGAGCCGTTTCGGAGGAGTACGGTAACTAACATTGTGACACGGAAATTTTATATATTAGATAGTAAGGATTGGTAAAATCCTTCTGCAGGCCTGTTGCGTAGATTCACAAGCGTCGTCCTTGTATTATACCAGATTTATGAAAGTAAATGTGTTGAAAGGAATATGTTAGGATCGTAGCAGGTTGTTCTGTGGTTTCTGACCAAAAATTACTCATTTATGTTTACGTTTTTACGTAAGTTTGACTGTTAATCTCAAAGTTTGACCCAAGCTAAATCCATCGATCTGCGGTTCTCTTGGTCGGTCAAGAAGACGTCCCGAGTAGAAGTTCTGTATAGCAAGAGTAGAAAAAGATTTATAAGTTGATTAGTTGCCATTGATTCTATGTATAATTCTAAATTTTGTAAATATTTTCTAGTCTGTAGTTGTTTATTGTGAATGTGAGGACCATGTGGATCATAACTTTAATTTACTTTGTTTGTTTTTGACGATTATCTGGCAGTTGAGTACTATTAATTAGGGACCTTCACTAATGTCCTTTTTTTGGTATTGTTCGTCGTTTCGTTGAGCTCCTTGGGTTATGAGTCGAGCTACAGGATAACTGACAAATGCTTGCACTGACTGGACAGGTCTACTTAATCTGTGTGGTGCTTTCTTAATAAGACCACTTCAGACACTAATCTGCATAGTCCTCATGTAAGTTGACCAAGATTTTTTGTCTGGACTTTAAAAGAGACTATGACCTCTGAGTTTGTTTCGGCTGTTTCTTCTCAGAGTAGTCGGGTACGAAATACCGGCCTCATCTAGTTTTAAAAAAAAGACGTGTAAAAGTGTTTGTGAAAACCTACTTGCAAAATAAACATCATTTATCATAAATGACATGACATGGCCCTCATATATAATTTTATTGATATTGGTATCTTGTAGTATATGATATCTTGAGGATTACATTAACAATTGTTGCATGCTTCATGTAATTTTAATGCAATTATTGTAATATATTTATTATTATAATTTTATTTTAACCTATTATTGTATTATGGGAACATTTATTGAAATAAATGAATTAATAAATAACGGAAATAATACAATTGGCGAAATATGTGTGTATTAAGTAGGTATCTTTGTCTAAACCCTTTGGCAATTACAGGCGCGATGTTTTGTCTGAAAACTATTTCGGAAATACAAAGCTTACCCTTAACAGAAGTTCTCAATAGTAGTAACAGTATTTGCTCAAAATACCTTAATTTATTGGCGTAAATTTACTCGAAAATGTCTAGGAGAAGGTGAATTTTCGTGAAAACAAACGTTAAATTATTTGTTTGGAGTTTATTAGAGCTTCCCTTCCTTGTTTGCAGCATATTTATGAAAACATACAATTTAAAGAAGACTAGCTGATACTCGCGACTTTGTACGCCTTAGGCTAGCAAAATGCTTAAAATGAGTTTTTTGTCACGATGCCAGGTGGCTTTTTATTTATTTATTTTTTCGTTTTTTTTTTAAGAAAACGTTGCCCCAAACTAGTATTTTTTCCTGTATCGTGGGTGCGTTTACAATCATATAAACTCACATACACAAACAACCAGACCCGAAACACCTATTTGCAGGTCATATACATTTCTCCGTGCGGGAATCGAACCCGCGACATGCAGCGCAGCAGTCGATCCTTCAGCCACTGCGCCAACCGTGCCGTCAAAATTATGTCTCCTGACTGCCTGCCGGGGTTGTGGGTTGTTCGAAAGGGATATGGTTGTCGGTTGTGAAACAGTTAAGGAACATGAACACTATGCAATATTGCTCATCCCACTAATTTAGTAGCGAGATAACGTAATAGCTTATTCCCTTCCCAGGTTAAAATCTATCTCCTTGCTAAATTTCATTACCATATAATCATCCGTAGAGTGGTGAAAAGGTTACAAATATATAAACAAACATACGAATAAACATTTTATATCAATCTGGATATGGATGTAATTAGTTCCAGCATCCTTCTTGCAATAATTGTTTTATTTAAATTCCAGTCAATACTAATACGATGACTTAGTCTTAATGGCGGAGTCGCTAGAGGAGCTGAACCAGATGCTGGACGGCCTAGCTTCAGCCTCGCGACGTATCGGTCTTGGCATGAATTTAGATAAAACCAAAGTCATGATCAATGGCCACATTGTTCCGATACCGATCATCGTACATGGTCACCTTCTCGAAATCGTTTCTGAGTACACTTACCTCGGGCAGATTCTGCAGTTAGGTAAAAACAGTTTCGAGAGGGAGGCCAAGAGGAGGATCCAGCTGGGCTGGGCAGCGTTTGGGAAACTACGCCGAGTCCTCTCGTCATCCATGCCGCAATGCTTGAAAACGAAAGTTTTCAATCAGTGCGTCCCAGACCCACCCGTCATGACCTACGGAGCCGAGACATGGACACTCACGGCAGGATTGGTTCATCAGTTCAAAGTCGCTCAGCGAGCTATGGAGAGAGCTATGCTCGGAGTTTCTCTGAAGGATAGAATCCGCAACGAATACATCCGACAGAGAACCAAAGTTACCGACATAGCTCAAAGAATCAGCAAGCTGAAGTGGCAGTGGGCTGGTCATATCTCACGAAGAACCGACAACCGTTGGGGTAAACGTGTTCTTGAGTGGAGACCGCGACTCGGCAAGCGTAGTGTAGGACGCCCTCCGACCAGGTGGGATGACGATCTAAGAAAGACTGCAGGCAGATGCTGGATGCGGCAAGCTGAAGACAGGGCGCTATGGCGCTCATTAGGGGAGGGCTATGTCCAGCAGTGGACTAATATAGCCTGATGATGATGATACTAATACGATTATAGGGCTAACTTAGGTATGAAAAAACAAGTTATTCCGTTCTTAAGACTACTCTTGAACTATAGGTATTTCAAGATATGCAGAGCTGAGTAATAAATCCTTACTAATATTATAAAAGCGAAAGTGAGTTTGTTTGTTACGTCTTCACGCCTTAATGGCTAAACCGATTTTGATGAATTTTGGTACAGAGATAGTTGGGGCCCTCGAGACGGACATAGGCTAACTTTTTTTTTTAAATAACTGAGAAATGAGATAGAAAGAGGGAAGAAAAGGGAAAACTTTGCATTGCTATTACAATAAATAAAGCGCAAGGGCAAAACTACAGGTGGAACTGTGTTACCCCGAATTTAACGCGAGCGAAGTCGCGGGCAAAAGCTAGTAGCAAATATTTTTAATAGTTTGTGTTATTCGTCTTTTTTAAAGGAAACAAAAAAAAACTGTTTATTAGAATCGCCCAGGAAAAGACAATTAAACAAAATTATTAAATAAAAAAAACAAATTTTTAATACATTCTTATAAACGAAGCGTGAGTTTTGTTTCCGTCTCGACTAGTCTCCACTTATCCCAGGCAGCGAGGGCAAGTACCCTTTTTTCTTTTTTTGGATGGGAAATCATCAAATAACATCCCCGCTCTGGGAAGAGTGGGGGGGAGTGTCAGGCTTTTGCTGACTAAAACCCATACATATTCCATCTTGACCACATTATTTCATTCCTGATTTTACCAAGTTTTTACTAAATTTCGCCATCATCTGCCTAGACTTTTTTCCAACTACGTTGGGGTCGGCTTCCAGTCTAACCAGATGCAGCTGAATACCAGTATTTTACGTGGAGCGACTGCCTATTTGACCCCCACAATCCAGTTAGTACTGGGTAATTCGATATTCTTGGTAAAACTACTTATCAGATTTTCGGAACACAATCTGTAGCGACTGTCACAGATCGTCAAATGTCAGCCGAAACCAACAGCTTAATGTGCTTTCCGAGGCACGAAGGGAACCCATTTTCACAAACCAACCCAGGCAAGCACGGCTTAACCTAAAGATCGACCCGAGCGCCAGCTATTATATAGCCACGAGTTCGAGTTGCTTTCATTAGCTTTAAATTTTGATTCACTTCCATAATAATGAATGAGCTGCAATTTTGCAAACATATTGAGTTTGGATGTCAATGCGTAGTTAGCTCACGTTCTCATAATATCAGTATCATATGAAAGGGATTGCTCAAAAAAGAAAAAAAAACAAAGAATAAAAAAATTGATACGAGAAATGAAAGGAATGAACTGTAAAACGTGTATATTTTATACTTTGGCTTTTATGCCAATTTGTGTAGGACCTCTGGCTTCTAAAACAAAATGACCCAAACAAAAGAGCATCAACTCTCAACAACATAAAAAAAAACTTTATAAACCTTTTTTTTCATTTACCTGGAACAAAATGACTTTGTAAAAGTACTTTAAGGGAGAATGAAACCCAAGCCAGTTGTCCAGAAGTCTACTAACTGCCGTTCCCTTGGTGGTAAAACCGCAAACTTCCGATTTTAATTCGTTAACAGGTTTTAATGGCGTACTGCGAAAGCCACAGGGTGTTTCGTAATAAATGTTACTTGCAAAGTACAGGATGGGTGGGATTTTTTACTGGATTACACGTCGAATGGTCTGGAAAATTATACATGGTGGTCTTGTAGGAAATTGTAAATTATTATATCGTGATGTAATTATGGTCTCCCAGTTTTGTTTGGTTGTGTGGTATGAAATTATTTCTGGCAAGATTGTTAACTTGCTTTCTATAGTTTTTTCAGTACACGACTACAAAATTGTTGAATGCTTTTGGAGCGTTTCAATGGTTTTTATTTGTAACAACGTTCTTTAAAAATTTACTCCAAATTTACATAGATTTCCAGTTCACATTCAGTAGTAAATATTTCATTCAGTGTGGTGACAGTGGAACACCATAAATTGAGTTAAGACTACAAATCACTGGTTTTCAGCTAATTGACTCCTAACGTGTGAATGAATATAATTATTTAGATCCCAAAATAATAAATGGTTCTTGAATTTCAGAGTTATTCGAAATTGCTTTTTCTTTATGATAAAAGACAGTTTAAAGCCAATTTTGATCCGGACAGTGTAGTTTTGTAGATGTCCTGAGTCTATGATTGGCATGTTATTTAGTGTTTTAAATCATAACCTAATGCACAAAGTCGCTACACATAATGCTTAATTAAATAAAAATAAATTATCGTGCAAAATTATATTTATAAACTCCGAAATATACGTTTGTTTTACGGAAACGTTTTGAAAATTTTTATTACTTATATAAAATATTTTTATTAAATATATCAAAAAAATTTTTTTTTTATTTATTTTGTATTTTTTTTGCTGTTATAAATCACAGGAGTGCGCATACAGACACACCGAGCCCATTTGTATTTGACGACAAGGTTGGCGCAGTGGCTGAGCGATTGGCTGCTGTGCTGCGTGTCACAGGTTCGATCCCCGCACGGAACAAATATTTGTATGGCCTACAGATAGTTGATCCGGGTCTGGCTGTTTGTGAATGTGAGATTAAATTTTGCTAAGATACAGGAGAAATTCTAGTGTGGGGCAAGGTTTTAAATCAAAAACAAAAAACTAAAGGAACCCTTAAACGACACTGAACATCTTTGGAATTGTAAAACAAAGCATGTTGTATCAGGTTAATTAAATTAAAAAACTGTGCACTCATAAGCTTAACATAGCCTGATGTGCCATGAATATTCATAAATCCTTTTCCAATAAAGACATGGTGTGGAACAAAACACAACATAAATGGCAGTGTCAGGAAAAAAGATAAACGTTTACGTAAGTAATTAAATGAAATTCATTTATTTCGGAATCCACGTCCAAATTCGAATATAATATAAGATTAAAAATAGTCAAAAGATTACAAATAATGTAATGATTAAGAAATTAAAATTAAATTAATAACTAGCTTTTGCCCGCGGCTTCGCCCGCGTTAAATTCGGTATAACACAGTTTCCCTTTCCTGATTTGCAAGTACCTGCTACCTGAAGTTTTTGCCCTAGTGTCTTATTTATTGTAATAGCAATGTTAAGTTTTCCCTTTTCTTCTCTCTTCCTCCCTCATTTTTCACTTTTTTAAAAAAAAAAGTTAGCCTATGTCCATCTTCAGGGTCCCAAATATCTTTGTACCAAAATTCATCAAAATCGGTTTTAGCCATTAAGGCGTGAAGACGTAACAAACAAATAAACAAACTCACTTTCACTTTTATAATATTAGTAAGGATTATTAGAACATTTCGATTCTGTGAACATCGTAGATTTAAATTGTATTTATTGTGCCAATTTTTTAATCTTTGAATTAATAAAATATTCTATTATATTCTAATAATTTATTGATTATGGGAATAACACTGACTGTTTTCTATTGGTGTATTGGTAAAGATTGATAGAAACATTAAATCTATAGGTATCATCATCATCTGCCTAGCCTTTGAATACTTGAAAGCGCTCTGTAAAAACAAATTTCAACGCTTCCTAGTACGTAATACGGTAGTGAAGTAGGCATTTCAAGTGAAGGAGTTGTTACTAAGTAAAATTATATGAAAAAGAGCTGTAAAGATTAACTCAAACGGCTATTCCGAGAAAGGCTTGTTTAATAAACTAAATCTTATAAAGGATGAAAATCTTAGGGAAAGTTTAAGGTAGCAACACTCATTATATTAAATGAGCCGTCAGGATAAATTGTATTATCTATTTACACAAACAGTATGGCTAATAACCGTGTCTGATAAGAAAGTAAAAAATCTTAGTAAAAAAACGTTATTTAACCTTGGTAACTATATTTTCGAGTCGTTTGGGGTTGAAACTCTGGGACCGTGGGGTCCTTTTGTTCACAGCCTTTCCAAGGAAATTTAAAAAAAAATTAGTCGACACTTCCCGTGACCTATTTCTGACCTACATACCTAGGGCTGACTTTTACTTTGGCCAGAGGCTAACCGTTGCCGTACAATTTTGAAACGTGGGCAGTCTCTTTTGGGGACATTACCAATTTAAAGCGTTGAGGCAGCGTTGCAGCACAGCATTGGTGGAAGCGTTGACGAATCATTGATGCTCTTTATTCGTTAGCAGTGTTGAAGATTTTGACGCTATCTTTTGTTTATTAAGAATATAATTTAGGGGAAATGTCATTTTCGTCGCAGAACTGTGTAACTATAAGGGCAAGATATAAACGGGAATAAAGCGAGTTAAACGCAGGCTAAGTTATATTTCGATTTTCATGAAAAATTAAAATCTTCGAAGTGTGAGTCGGACTTGCGCATCGAGGGTTCCATCCAAGATTGCGACATATTTTGACTGCGTAGACAGTAAAAAGCAACCTTCTAAAGGTTGCTTTTTTCAAAGCTCCAAGGGACTACAGACTTCAGTAAAGTAAAGTAAAATTTATTTGCATAGATTGACATTTGCAAGGTTTAACAATAATTGGGAGGGCCTTGTACAATCTACCTAATTATAAGACATGTAAACATTAGTAAAATTGCTCAAATTTAAATACAGATGAAAATAATGGTTCGCGTTTAAAAACAATGGCTGACATTCATGGTATAAAACATTCAGTATATGGTTTTAATTTCAAATCGATACCTCTACACGTTCCCGAGATAAAACGAACAGACAGACAGACGAATAACAATGTGATCCTATAAGGGTCCCGTTTATTCCCTTTGAGGTACGGAACCCTAAAAACCATTTCATTTCATCTAACTTCGCTATTGAAAACAAAACCTCTAAAGCATTTGCAAAGCAATCTAAAACCGCTTGGCCAATGAAACAAACGATTTGGTCCCATTTATTTCGCTATTTGTTGTTCCCAAGCATAAATCTCCTTGCAGAACGATAGTCGCGATAAAACAATTTCTAGCCGTGACACTTTGGCTATCGAAAACCCACACACATACTTTGTATCAGGGTTGCTGAATTTAGTTTTAAATTTTCTGAAAATTTAATTCTTTTTTCCCCTAAACACGTCAAAACGGCTGAACGGATCTTGATGAAATTTGGCACACAGGTAGATTATAGTCTGGAATAATACAAAAGATACTTTTTTTTCGATCGTCACGTGGGCGAAGCCGCGGGCGCCAGCTAGTGTTCTATATGACGACACGGTTGGCGCAGTGGCTGAGCGATCGACTGCTGCGCTGCGTGTCGCGAGTTCGATTCTCGCACGGAAGAAATATTTGTATGGCCTACAGGTAGTTGTTTCGGGTCTGGCTGTTTGTGTATGTGAGTTTATATGTTTGTAAACGCACCAACGATACAGGAGAAATTCCTAGAGTGGGGCAACGTTTTTAAAATAAATAAAAGAAAATATGTTCATTCATAAAAGGTTCCACTAAACCACTTTTACTTGGTATTGCCTCATATCATGTCTTTGTGTAATTTTTATTTTTATTCAAATGGAACAGCAAACAGCTACAATATAAAACATAAACATCATATAAATATACAAGACTTATTGACAATATTGCAGCCCACAACGCTGTTCACAGATTAATTAAAAGCATACATAAAGTGAAAATAATAATCATCGCTACGGTAATAAACTAATTATCATATATTCATTTACCTATAATATAAATATACTCATTTAGAATGATCACTGTAATTAAATGGATCTCACGTAGAAACTTAATTGTAAAACTAGAAAAATGGAATTCATGACTGCACCAAGTTTCAAGCATTCAAGTTATGCATGTTAATAAAAAAATATGGTTTCGCACAACAAAAAAACAAAAATGTAGGTATTTCGAATTAAAATCATGTCTCCTACACCTTGTGTCATGCCGCGCTACTCAATAAGTCATAGCCTTTTTACTACGTATTTTAACATTGAATGATGGCGAACACACCATAATACAGGTTCCGAGAAAGTGGTCTACAGAAATAAACCAATAAAAATTGATAGTGTAATATACCAACGGGGTTTATTTTTAGCTGGCTGTCGCGAGACACCTTACCTTTTTGCTAGAAGTGGCTGAGGTACACTTAAGTCCTGTTCAGAAAGTTTTGCATTGAAATAAAACTAGAGTTGTACGAACATCGAAAAAAGTTATGAAAGTGGCTATCATAGACGTACTTTGTTAAGTGAGATCGAATAAGTGGTTTCGTCTGCTGAGAAATCTTTGGAGGACTTGAAAAAAGATGTTTGGCATTGATTATTAACAAAACCTTAGCAATAACAACACGGTTGACGGCACGGTTGGCGCAGTGGCTGAGCGATTGACTGCTGCACTGCGTCTCGCCGGGTACGATTCCCGCACGGAACTAATATTTGTGACCAGGAGATAGTTGTTCCGGGTCTGGCAGGTTGTGTATGTGAGTTTAAATGTTTGTATACGCACCCACGATACAGGAGAAATTCCTAGTGTGAGGCAACGTTTACATAAAAAAAAAGAACAAAACTAACCAAAAAAGGAAAGTAAAAGGGCACCTGTAAATGTGGCCTTTGCCAATACAAGATCTAGGCTAGCAAAAAAAAAAAGATTTGCCCCATGTTTCGGTGACAAGAATGAACCCTATTGTCTCGCTCTCTCAATCTGAAAATTTAAACTATTTTCTACATTAGCATAAGCACTTGGCCGTATCGTTCAAATTCCACGCGCGCCTCTAAGAGATGTCAGCAAACAAAAGGGGCCAACCAGGGTCATCGCTTGCCGGGGTTGCAAGTTATTTAAAAAAATACCGCGGAACACAAAGGGCAAAAGAAGGAACATAGGTGGGTTTTAGTCAGAAAAAGTTATGATGATTTCCTATCCGCAAAAAAAACATGTGCGCTTGCTCCTCTCATTGAACACTTTTTTGCGTGACAAAAGACATGTTATAAGCTCAATAAATATTAATTGTTACTAACCGGATGCATATCTCATACATTTCTTTCAAGATTTTAAAGTTACTAAAAATATTAAAAAAAAAATCTAAATTTTCAGATCACACGTGTAAACTACTACTAAAATTTCTGCCCAATAAAACACGAAAGAAGCGTTAAGAAATATAAAGTTTAAAAGTCAGCATAGACAAGACGAATTTTTAATTTTACGGCACTGAAACTGTCGGTTTCAATTAAGAACTCCGCGGCATAAAAATTTAAAATATCAAAAAGGATTATATCTTTAATTTTTAATAAGCATCTCTGAAAATAATTTATGACCGGATTGCTAGAGTTATAAACTATAAAAATGCATGGATTTTCTTTTTGTACGCTCTGCATTTAGCTTTAGGGTATCATGTAGGTTTTTAATTAATGTAAGGTATAAAGTATTGAATTACGAAAGAAAAGCTCCTTTTGATGATTTCTCAACCCAGTTATGACATCCAACTTTTCAAGTTTTTTTTATTTGATGTTGTAAAAGAAATAAATCTTAAAAGCTTTACAAGATAACTGATACACAAGATAATGCGAATGTCAAAACAATCTAATAACATATTGTTTGCAAACGAGTTGCATGTTATACTCGTACACACGACGACACATCAACCTATACAAAACCAGTTTATGCGGATTGTACTTGAAATCTATGGTGTACGATCCGTTGTTGAGAGAGCAGCATAAACTGGTTTTGTATAGGTTGATGTGTCGTCGTGTGTACAAGCCATTTGACGTTTGCCAAAGAAATGAAATTATACATTATCTTTTTTCTAAAAGAAATATTATTTTCTAAAAAATTAAACGATTGTGCAATTCTTTTGTTTAACTGTGTTTAGTTTATTGAAGCATTTTTAACTTTGTGCTTTTAATTTGGTAATGGAAATATAAAGGAAAATCAATGGGAACCCCAGAATAAAAAAACCGATCAAGTGCGAGTCAGACTTGCGCACTGCCATATCTTTTGACTGCGTAGACTTAAAGGGTTGATTTTTCAACCTGTATTTTAGCTCAATACCTTTACGCGTTCCCGAGATAAAGGGTTTTGTCAGACAGACAGACTGATCCAATATGGATTCCGATTTTTTCCTTTTGAGGTACCCCACAAAATATACAAAATTACATTTATTTGCACACTAGCTTTGACCGCGTGGCATTGTTACTTTGGGCTAACGCAAACTTTAACTCTAAACAAATATCTTTCTCTCCCCTTTTCTTCCCACTTTCTCCCCCTTTTCTCCCTTATTTTTCGCCTATGTCCTTCTCCCGAGCCATTTAGGCGTGAAGACGTAATAAACAAACAAACTCACTTTCGCTTTTATAATATTAGTGAGGATTATTGGTTATATTGTACCTACGTCACATAAATTTATGCAATAAAATAAATGAAATAAAGTTAAAGCTCACTATTTTCGAATCACTACTAATTTGGCCTTTGTTATTCACAATGATTTACAAAACATACTCCTTCATAATCACAAACTATAAATTGTACATTTTATCTGCTAACACATTAATAAAACAACCGCTTAACTCCAAAGTGATAGTTCAAAATCGTAATAAAATTAGAACCCTATATAATCTCGTTATTAGTGTTACAATTGAATGCATAGATGAGACCGAAAAGGTCACGTTTAGTAGAACTTACTTCATTTACATACTAACGATTATTATTATACTGAAGCATGTGTTTTGAATACGTATTACATTAAACGTTTAGTACAACGAAGTAATTACTTTAGGGCAGCGTTTTTTAAACTTTTTTGACATATTTTTAATTGAACATGACGTTAAGCGTTTATGTTTTTAGATAGACGTCAAATAAAAATGTTTTACACAAAGGTCATTAGTTTGACCTTCAGTTCAGAAGCCTAGACAGTAATTCCTATTTCATAGTACGTAATGTTCATAGTAATGAGTAAAAACCTAATAATAATAATAAACCTATTTTTATATTTTTAAATGTTTTTCTATTATTTTTTTAAAGAAATATTTAAAAATGTATTTGTAAGTATAAGGAATGAATAAAGAGAATAATAATATTATAAATGCGAATGTTTGTAAAGATGTATGGATGTTTGTTACTCTATCACGTAAAAACGGCTGAACGGGTCTTGATGAAATTTGGCACAGAGGTAGTCTTTTTTTTGGGTTGGTAAATCATCACAACATCATCATCAACTTCCCCCGCTCTGGGCAGAGCGGGGGGGGAGTGTCAGACTTTTACTGACTAAAACCCACCCATGTTTCTTCTATTGCCCTTTACGTTCCGGGGCCACGGAATCTCTTTCGAACAACCCGCAACCCCGGCAGGACAGAGGTAGTCTGGAATAACGCATAGGATACCTACTTTTTTTTCGATCATCATGCGGGTAATGCCGCGGGCGCCAGCTAGTTAAAATATAATGTAGTTATAGATATTTACATAGTTGTGTGTAAAATAGAGTTTAAGGCACAATGGTGTTGACATTTCCGTGTGGATAAAAACCTCAAATACGTAAAGGAAAAATAAAAAAAAACATTTCTCCCCTCGAAGCTGCTTTTGATTGTCAAATTCTTAAAAAAACTTTTTTATATATCGTTAAATTTATGGTTTGCTATAGATATTAGAAAGTAAAACACAGGTTTAATAGTTATTGCAATGGCTCTTAAAGTGCTTATGGACAAAAATAGCTTTGCTGGACAATAAACTATTTGAGGTCAAGAATCAAACCATTTCTCTTGCAGTAGGTAACCAGTAAAGAACAGCACTAGTAAATAATTGGACTTCATAAAATATAGACCATAGCTTAAATAATACACTCTAGTTTTTTTACGGAAGGGAAAACATCAAATAACTAAAATTCCGAGACTCCCCCCGCTCCACCCAGATCTGGGGGTAGTGTCGGACTATTACTGATACAAAACCCACTCGTGTTGATTCTTTTGCCCTTTATGTTCCAGGGCCGTGGTATCTCTTTCGAACAACCCGCAACCCCGGCAGGATACGTCCTAGTTTATGGTCATGTTCACAGCTAACTGGCAATTTAATAAAAAACAAAATATTAGTGACTGCATTGCATGGATATTGAAATTCCCAAACATGCATTCCGTAACACATAACATCAAATAGTTTCCGTAAACAAAAGCTTATACAATGTTTCAGAATAATGTTCTATGTTCAAAATAAACATTACAACATCATTTTACAAGCCCACAAAGTCTCTATTACATTGAGTAACGCTGACCGAAAACTACTTCTAAGGAAAAGTAAAAATAAGTAAATCGTAAAACCTAAAGTTTATATCTTCCGAAACAAGTCAATCGACTGACTTCAACATAAATAAAGGTTTGATTCAGGCGAGACAAAACATAAACAGGGACATAGAATAAATAAACTCAACAGAAGCGAACTTACAGGCTGACCATAATTTTTCTTTTTGTTAGCCTGTCAAGTTTCGGTTGGCGCCGTGGCTGAGCGATCGACTGCTGCGCTGCGTGTCGCGGGTTCGATTCCCGCACGGAACAAATATTTGTATGACCTGCAGATAGTTGTTTCGGGTCTGGCTTTTTGTGTATGTGAGTTTAAATGTTTGTAAGTTACCATACGCAAAATACGCGCCTCAGACGTGGAGTTGCGGACACCAGCCCGTTATACAATACAAGTTAAACGCACCAACAATACAGGAGAAATTCCTAGTGTTGGGCAATGTTTTTTTTTTTTAAAAAGTGTCCCACTGCTTTGCCAAGTCTCTTTTGTTTTTTAAATCTCTCTATCTGGTACGATCTCTGTTCCATGGTTGCCCCGCAAACTAAATCAGATCGCTTGCACTATCTGCTTAGCTTTTAAACAATGTTATGATAAATTGGAGTCGGCTTTTAGTCTAACCAGATGCAGCTGAATACCAGTATTTTACATGCAGTGACTACATAGACCTTCACAACCACCCATTTAGTGATAGGCAATACGAATGGTAAGATTGGTTGGTCAGCTGACCATATTGGGACGTAATCCCAAAAAAGACCAAATTGCTTACACCCTAAACCGTTAAACATGTTTAAAACATTTTGGCATCTCTGTCATCTTTGAACGACAGACAGCATTAGAAAAATGTTTTAAAATACGTTTATAAAAAAAAAGATTTGACGGAGCGTTGCCGTCGTCACTTTTACGTATTGTCATATTAACACTCGGTTAAGTGCTGCACTTAGTTATTTATTTAAACGTTTTTAGTTTTACTTATCCATAACGATAAAATATGAAGAAATCTTAGAAGTTAAATTTGATCCACTTCCCAAATTATAGATATATGTTTGGTTTGGATGACAATGCATGATTAGGTTAGTCACTTCATTCTAACCTTCGATTAAGAATAAGTAGGTATAAAATCTCTGAAATGTTTAACAAAAGAAAATTATAACTACTTACATTTAAATGTAAATCAAATTGACATTGACTATTAAATAATTCTCTCACTTAAGCGTGTTTTATCGTCTTTTTATAAACCATACTTAATATTTTTCCAATGAGAGAGAAATATTATGACAACACGGTTGGCGCAGTGGCTGAGCGATCGACTGCCGCGCTGCGTGTCGCGGGTTCAAATCCCGCACGGAACAAATATTAGTATGGCCTGCAGGTAGTTGTTCCGGGTCTAGCTGTTTGTGTATGTAAGTTTAAATGTTTGTTAACGCACCCACGATACAGGAGAAATTCCTAGTGTGGGGCAACGTTTTTTTTTTAAAAAATGAAAGAAATATCAGCATATTTATAACGAGCTAAAATAGGGTTGCCATTTTCGTAGATGATCCAATATAAAAGCGCAGTATGTGAAATAATCGTCAAAGTGATGAACGTATCATACACCCAATTGTAGCCGACAGCGTTCATTTCGAACCAAAGTTTCGCTTCTGTAAATTCTTACTCTTTGACAAAGCTTACACGTTGTCTCGATCGGGGTCGATAGTAAAGATTAGAACGATCGAGTTCGAGTCATTCCGGCTACTTGTAATGCATTGTCCTGTTTTGTATCACAAAATAGATAATAATGGACTAAACCAGGGTATTAATGGTATGTCTGTCGTTTATAGACGGAACGTTAGTTCTGCTAAGTTATGTAATGATATCGAGGGCTCTGTGGTCTGATACAGTGAATATCGCGTTTCTGATTATTGATTGTAGTTCCTGTTTATTTTGAGTTTAATATGTCCGTTCTCGAGATCAATGATGGTTAATCGATTCGCGACCTCATTGCGTAGCCAGATATTTAAATATACTGTCCCTTTGAGTTTACAGAGGAAACATTTAAGTTGAATCATCAACACAACAATTCACTGGTTTTAATCATAAACATTTCATCAAAATAACAAATGTCAACGTTGACGTACGATCATCGATAATAACCTCATCATCTGCCTAGCTTTTTTCCAACTATGTTGGGGTCGGCTTCAGCTGATGACTATAGTACGGCCAACGAGAAGCGATACCAAATGTAAACAAAACCCATGCTAAAACCCCATCTAAAATGGCCGCCCGAATGTTGGCGAACCCGTCTTAACGTTGTCATGTTTTTGCCGGGAGAACGAGACATTACGATAAAGGCACAAGATGGAAAGAGATAAATATTAGATTGTCAACGCCACAGTTGTTCTTTAGGTTAATGACCTTTCGTATCGCTTCTCGTTGGCCGTACTTTAGTATTTTACATGGAGCGACTCACTGACCTCTACAACCGATTAACCACTGGAGAATTGGACTACCTGTGAATATCGTCAAAGATTTAGGAATAACAACCAGAATCTGCTTAACGTGCTTTCCGAAGCACGAAAAAATCTCGGTATGTAATGGGTCCTCGTTAACATTTATTCAAGGTTTATAAACAAAGTGAAAAAAATGTGCAAATTTATAAATAATATCGTATAAATGCAATAACTAATTCCGAAACGGCTAGAATTGTTCGCAAACGTAAACCAACAGTATTTTTTCAGGTCGCAGAAAAAGTTTTTCTTTTTGTTGAAAATTGACAGTTTCCATGCAAGGCAGGTTGGCAGCTTATATTTTTAAACCGTCAACTATAGCGGCACAAATGTCATACTAGGAAGCGATGTTAACTAATGGATACCGGAAGAAAACATCAGTGGGTGTAAATAACAACTGGCTTGATGGTTAGTCGCGACTCACGAGAATGGAAAAAAGGGTTTCGTTTTTAGTTTCTAGCGAAACTTTTGAAAGATATTTTCGTTGATGAGTTAGAAAAGCTCGTGTCTGTATGATAAGATGATAACAGTCACGCAGTTCAATATGCAAGGTTAAGCCGCATTTGGCAAGGTCAGTCTGTGGATGGGTGACCATCATTACATACCGAGTTTCCTCCATGTCTCGGAAAGCACGTTAAGCCGGTTGGTCTCGACTGTCATTTGTAAATTAAACAAAAATTGAAATAAAATCAAAAATATAATGAAATAAAAAAATGTAATTAAGTATATTTAATTAATTTTAAAAATATAATTGAATTAAAAAATATTATTCAATTAAAAAATATTATTCAATTCAAAAATATTATTCAATTCAAAAATATTATTCAATTAAAAAATATTATTCAATTAAAAAATATTATTCAATTAAAAATATAATAACATTAAAATATAATTAAATTAAAAAATACAATTAAATTTAAAAAAATATAATTAAATTTAAAAAATGTAATTAAATTAAAATAGATTAAAAAATAGTTATATACCTGCAACAGTAATACATAGTATATACGTGATATATTCATACATATAAAATCATGTAAAAGTACATACCTTCCTAGCCTTGAACACGTCTAACGAAGGGCTATCCCGCAAGGAGTATGGAAGTGAATTCCAAAAGCACACACCACGACCATTATAATAATTTTTGCTTATGAGAACCAAACAGCAAAGTCATGTTTTCTTATCTTATAACTGTGAGTCTACTAAATAAACAACTTAAATGGAATTCAATGGGGATATTACGATTACAAGAAACATGGCAAAGTAAAATCTGTAAAAAAGATAAAATCAACAGCCGATTTAAAACAAAATTGGGTTCCGTGCCTTAAAAGGAAAAACACGAAACCCTTATAGGAACACTTTGTTGTCCATCTGTCTTTCTGTCTGTCTCACAGTCTGTCAAGACTCTTTATCTCGGGAACACGTAAAGGTATCGAATTGAAATTAACCAAAACCTATATATTCAAGTCTTTGGACAATTAGAACTGTGAAAATATCAACCCTCTAAGTCTACGCAGTTAAAAGATATGGAGGTTTATGTCGTGTATTTTGGAAAGACTACCTGCATGTCTGCCAAGGCCCTTTATTTGAGGAACACGTGGAAGTATCGAGTTGAAATTAAAACCATATCCTCAAGTCTTGTCTGGCCAATTCTGTAGGTCTACGCAGTCAAAATATATAGCCGTTTATATTGCAAGTTTGTACGGAACCCTCGTCGCGGGAGTCAAACTTGCACTTGACCAGTTTTTCTGTCATATCTGTTTGTTACGAAGTTGAAGTATTTACATAAAATAAACCCACGCGTATTTGGAGCCTATCTTGTATCTTATTTCCAGAAGATATTTGTCTTAAATATTTGGTGAACTTGAAATTACGGCCTCCAGCCAGGGCAAAAATCTTGCAAACTCAGCGATTATACGTTAAGGGCACCCCTTTGGGATACGAGCCTTGGTTTAGGGCGTAAAGTAGCGGCAATGCTAATCTAGCTTATTCATTTATGCGCTGTGCTGGGGCTCCCATAGCACAGCATTATGCTGAGTGGTGACATACTTTTCGCAGTAACGGCGTGCAAGCTATATTTTTTTTTGTTCCATAATGTATATATATTTTTTTGTGATGCTTTGTATGTTCAATGTTTTTTTTTTTAAAACAAGCGTCACTTTGCTCTAAAAAAAATACTGGGGGGTTTCGAGCAGTTGCTTATTGTTATCTGTGATGAAACAAAAAAAAAATAAAAGCTCTTGTTACGAAAAAAGCACGCGTGTAAAATACATTGCATGTTGAACCTAATCGTAATGCAATAAGAGTCAGTGTTCGAAGAAATTGTATTGGAAAATATTTTTCTTTTTATTCCATTTAAAAACACCGGTATTTTTTTTCCAGAAAGAACATCAACTATCAACCTGTTCGAAACAAATCTCATGCAAATAGATCCTTCTATGTTAAATAAAACAGGAACAAATCAGCATAGTCAATTATACTGTTCATCAATGTCAAACTCATTAGCATAGTGTCCTACCTTGTCTCCTATTTTAAAATAGATTGATAGTACTCCGATAACGTCCTCTGATTGGTTTTCAATGTTCCTTCCAAATTGAAAATTGAATCAGGATTCGAAGATATATTTAAAATAGATGGAGTGGTTGATTCGGTAAAAGGTTCAAAGCTAATAGCTGTGGTATCGATTTTCTTGGAAAGGTAATTTCTTAGTACTGACTTTAGTGTTGCTGTTATAGCTATTCTGTGTTCTATAAAACTAGATTGAATAAGTTCATTCCTGTTCTTGTCCTCGTCCTCCTCATCATGAATTATTTTGTAGTCGCAACATATCAACTTTTTAAACACCACGTACTTTAGCAGCCAGTCATTTTAGGTATCATTCGTACACTTTTTGGGGTTCAATAATGTTTCTAAACTGCTTTGACAAATAAGTACTCAACTAACAGTTTCATGTTTTATTTATTTCACAAAACAATTAATTTTATCATTAAACAAACATTCTTTCTGCAAAATGTTCCGCGACACAAAATCATGTTTAACGCAAAAATATATAAAAAAAATCTGAACCAGCCACAAAATGAACATGGGGTACACACGACGACACATCAACCTATACAAAACCAGTTTATGCTGATCTCTCAACTACGAATCGTACGCCGTAGATTTCCCGTACGACGAGATATCCGCATAAACTGGTTTTGTATAGGTTGATGTGTCGTCGTGTGTATATTATTAGAATCTCTAAAACAATTATATGTTAAGTTTCGTTCAAATTACAGGATACCACTTTTCCATTCACTTTTAACAAAATATAAGTAGAAGTATTTACTTTTTTTTTACGACACGGTTGGCGCAGTGGCTGAGCTATCGATTGCTGCGCTGCGTGCTGCGGGTTCGATCCCCGCACGGAACAAATATTTGTATCGTCTACAGATATTTGTTCCGGGTCTGGTTGTTTGCGTATGTGAGCTTGAAACGCATCCACGATACAGGAAAAATCGTAGTGTGAGGAAGTTTTAAAAAAAAAAAAACAAAAC
This sequence comes from Ochropleura plecta, assembly GCA_905475445.1. Classification (NCBI taxonomy): domain Eukaryota; kingdom Metazoa; phylum Arthropoda; class Insecta; order Lepidoptera; family Noctuidae; genus Ochropleura; species Ochropleura plecta. The sequence goes on from FR997739.1 coordinate 12,942,519, forward strand.
TAGCTGTTTCGGAGGACTATGGCAACGAAAAACTGTGAAACGAGAAATTATATATGTATAAGAAGATATCGTTACTTAGACTGCGTCATTTTTCGTTCATATTTTTTTCAGTATTCATTTTTGTCAATAAGTAAAGAAAATTTTCTTGCAAATATTTCCAAGGATATTCCTTACCTTTTAGATCAACTTACCTATTCAATTACCTTCAGAGAATAATCGACTCTTCTGAACCGAGGAACTGAACTAAAAACCATTCGCTTAGCATCACTATCAGGATAGCTCGAAGTCAAGTGGGACCGAGTTCTTATCTCACCTAAGATATTCCAAAAGCTTTTAGATTTTAAAAACGGGCTCACACAATCTAAATTTATGCATTTCTGCGCCAATCTTGGTAACTTTGATCTAAATGGTGAAGTTGAGACTAACGAGTACAATAGCCGAAATAATGCGACAGAAAAACAGTGTCTACGAAAATTGTCTCATGTTTTGGAGAAAGCGTATTATAGTGGGCATTTTGTACTAGTTGGCTAAAAAACAGTATTTCATTATGTTATTCCAGGCCATAATCTACCTCTGTGCAAAATTTTATCAAGATTTGACGGGAAAGAGTAACAAACATCCATACATCCTCACAAACATTCGCATTTATAATATTACAGTATATAGTATAGTATAGTATTATAGTAAGTAAGATGTTGATGTAAGATGAAAACTTCGCAACGTATTTTCGACTTTCTGTGTAATTAACTTAAAAAACAGTTTCATAAAAACGCATGACTTTGGTTAGTGTGTCATAAAATAAGCTACTGAATACTTAGTAGCGTGCATTTCTGTACCGAATTTATGCAACGTAATTTAAAAAAAAGCACTAGTCCAGGGACATGCTTTTCAGGGACAGGCTTTCAGTACCATTCTTTTTTAGTAAAAGGCTTTCTGAATAAGCTCTAATGTTTCCTCGTTGACGATGTCTGGGTTATCGCCCCGAGGCCGAAGCGTGAATAATTTATGTTACTAGCTGTAGGAAGTGCATTTGTGTATGTGTATAATGATCAGAAATCGGAATAGGTAAGCGAAGAGGTAGGGTAATTTTGCCTTAATTTCAAGGAAGTACCGCACTTAAACGTGGATATTATAAATAACGTCACGCCTGTAATACCTGAAAGGGTAGACAGAGGTGCACCTTACACCACCCACACCGGAAGTCGGTGGCAAAAAAGTCAACGAAACTTCCGGAAGAAAAGTTATTTTACCCTTTTTGTTTTTTTTTTGGAAGTCAATTTTATATGGTAGTTTTAGTTATGGTATAATGATATATCAGATTTTGTTCGAGTATTCATTTTCCATTGTTACTAAAAGATTAGCAGATCATCCATAAAGTTCTAGCTGAAAAAATATGTACCTACTATAGACGATAACTCATAAACTAACTAAGCAATGTAAATAAAATTAATATGGGAGCACTTATGAAGCAAACCCTATCAAACAAAAAAAAAGAATTTTGCAAATCGGTCCAACCGTTTTTGAGTAATCGGTGATCATACATAAAAAATGTATCAAGAGAGCGCTAATTGACATCAACCGAGCACACGTCCAGAATCTGGATCTGCTCCTCAAAAAAATCTGACGAAAAAAGCCAAAGACACTTTGCCCGACTTGAGAACAATATAAGCATGATAAGCAGGTGCGCTTGCGATCACTAGACAGACTTGAAAGCTGTTTATTGAGAGGGTGGAATTAAAACGCTGCCGCGCTGGTGCGACAACAAGGAGAAATTTATGAAAGATTGGCTGAACAAGAGTAGAAAATAATGGGATATACATTTGCCCTGCAACAGGACAGTTAAGGTTAAGAACAAAGGCATTTGTTGCTCTTTTTTAAACTTTAACATTGAAGAGGAATTCCTGTTGTATGATGGATGCGTTTACAAACAAATAAACTCACACACTTAAACAGCCAGAACCGGAAAACTATCTGTGGGCTATTTAGATATTTGTTCCGAAAGGCAATCGAACCCGCAACAAACAGCGCAGCAGCGAATAACTCATCCACTTGACAACTTGTTACTTGTCTGTGAACTTCAGTAAAAAAAACTCTACATATTCCAATTTCAGATAATTACTGACTGATCTGTAATTGTCTGTTCGGTTTAAAACTGCATTTCGGACTGGGTTACATAAATGACAGATGGCGACCCGTTGAACGTTGTCCTGCATTTTTTATTCGGTTTCAAACTGTCTGCGGTTTGTGAGCGGGGAAATCTGGTTTCATGAATTTTGCCTGTTCTGGTATTTTTATTATGTGAAAAGTTCATTATTCATATTTTTTTTCATCATTTTGAAATATATTTTGTTAACTATATTTTCGAGTCATTTGGGGTTGAAACCCTATGATCGTCGGTTCCTTGTGCTCACAACCTTTTTAAGGATATTTTCAAACGTTTAGTTAACACTACCCGTGGCCTTAAGGCTGGCTTTTACTTTAGCCACAGGCTAAGCGATGCCATAGAAAGTGGCAAACGAAGCCACTCTCTTGGGGACATTACCAGTTGAGGACGAACTTTTTGACGCTATTTTTAAGTCATTTTTATTTTGAGATATTGCTGTAAACTTCATTATCATCCTCCTGCCCTTATCTCAATTTATAAGTGGTTGTTGCAGCATGTTTTTTTCATAGAAAGAAGGATCTAAACAACGTATTTTATACTCGTCATCTTATTAGACACCTCCTTTCTTGCCATGTCATCATTAACACAATGAATCCATTGTTTCGTTGGTCTTCCTCTACTAATTTAGGTATCCAACTTAATATTCGAAACTTTCCTCACAACGTTTGTTTTCTTAAAGATTGCTTTGAACATAATACGAAAAAAAACCGGCAAAAAATGCGAGTCTGATTCGCGCACTGAGCGTTCTGTACAAAAATACGACGACGAATAGACGACCATATCTTTTGAATGCGTAGACTTAGAGAGTTATTTTTTTTACTGCACAAAGAGACTACAAACTTGAGTATATGGTTTGTATTTTAACTCGATTCATCCAGGCGTTCCCGAAATATAGGGTCTTGACTGACAAACAGACATATGGACCAAAACAGTGATCCAATGAGAGTTCCGTTTTTTCTATTTGAGGTACGGAACCATACTAACATAACATAATTAATCAAAAAGAATAATTTTACTACGGCTAATTTCATGAACGGCCTCTTTTTTTATTCATGTCACATTCATTTCATTCATGTTGCTATCATTTATAGTTGTTTTATATTTTTAAATTTAATATCTTACTCATCTATGATTCATTCTAAACAATCTCGTAAAACGTAGCTAATTAATTGCACTCATTTACCGTGCTCCGCTGGTTCTTAAAAGTAAACAAACTTAGAAGCCAACAAAAGAAAAAAGATTACAAACAACTCGTTTAAAATTGCTTATATTATAAAACTGTATTTCAAAGTGAGCATTACTTAGCGTCTAACTACGGAGCTAGTTTAAATAAAGCGGAATATATAAACCTCTTTTAAGTAAACCCCTCAAGTACTAACACTTTTCTTGGAAATTAATGCAAAGTGTAGATTCATTACATCCACTTTTACCTTGACAAGAGCTGAGCGATAAATAATGAAGATATTGTTACAAAACAAAATGGCTTCTTCCGAAAAGAACGTATTGCTTTCTCGCATTAAAAATCAGTTAGTGAATTTAATAACAGGAGTTCTGGTTAAAACAGTAATGGTTTACAACTAAAGGTTAATGTTTTATGCGACTTTTGGGCTCATTACGCCATTTGGTTAAGCTGTACTCAAGTAATTTCGAAACCGATCCGTATTCTGCATATCAACTACGTAAGATCAACGTGAACGATATGCACGATGCGTAATACGTACATAATTGCGTTTGCTTTAATTATCCGTGATCATTTTGAGGAAATTTATGATCTGTACCGTGTATTGAGGGAGCAAGAAAAGACCATTTCAGATACTAGTCTGCATAGTTCAAATCTAAGTTGACCAAGATTTTTGTCAGGGCCTTAAAAGAGACTGTGACCACTGAGGTTGTTTCGGCTGTTTTTTTTTCAGAGTAGTCGGGTACGAAACACAAGAACATCTAGTTTAAAAAAAAACAACGTGTAAAAGCTTTTGTAAAACCTACTTGTCACCATTGTGACGATCGCCCTGAGGACACGGTGGAGCACACAGTGGCGATCTGCCCAGCGTGGGCGGAGCACCGCCGTGCCCTCGTAGAGGCGATCGGCGGCGGCGATCTCTCGCGTCCGGCCCTGGTTCAGGCCATGGTCCGGAGCGAGAGGGAATGGGAAGCGGTCACCACCTTCTGCGAATCAGTAATGCTAGCAAAGGAGGTGGCCGGGCGTTTGAGGGAGAGAACATCTGCCCAACCCAGCCGCCGCGGGAGACGCCCAGGGCGCCGGGCGCCGCGAGACGACTTTCGGCCACCGTAGATGCGGGCCTGTGAGCGGTGAGCAATGGGTAGTTCACCGTCCGTCCGTCGATTGACGACAGGCCGGCCGTGTCGACGGTGCGTTCGTGTTTCACGCGCGCCTCAAAGAGAGTCAGCAAAGCAGAGGGGCTTGCCAGAGCCTCCGCCTGCCGGGGTTGCGGGTTGTTCGAAAGAGATACCGCGGCCTCGGAACGTAAAGGGCAATAGAAGGAACATAGGTGGGTTTTAGTCAGTACAAGTCTGACATGCCCCCCCGCTCCGCCCAGAGCGGGGGAAGTCATTGGATGATTTCCCACCCGAAAAAAAAAAAACCTACTTGCAAAATAAACATCATTTATCAAAAGTTGTGAATGCGTATTAATAAACGTAGGTAGTAAGAAGGTCGTAGATATACTGGCTGCCTAGAAGTGGCTTGGTTAGACTGAATGTAAAAAGGGACAGTGTTGCAGCAAGGTTTGAAAGTGGCTTATTTATAGGCTTAAGTGATTAATGTAATGTATCATAATGAAATAGTTTTTGTTTGAAAATGGTTTCGTTTTGTCTGCTTAAATCATTTAAACGATTAACTAAAAGAATATCTTTAAACCATCATGGAATTCCATCTGTCTATTATGATGGCCCTGAGGTTAAGGGCAACGCCTCTCATGTATGAGGTTGTGAGTTCAAATCCGGGTAAGTACTAATGTGACTTTTTCAATTCAAATGTACTAAAGTGTATCTATGATATGACAGATATCGGTGAAGGGACACATCGCGAGGAAATCTGGACCTATAAATTAATACAAGTCTGAAATCGAAAACCCGCTTTCTCTGTATGAGCCCAGCAGTTGAGCAGTTATAGGCTAGTTTTATTTATTATCAATCACTCCCTTACTATTCATCAGTTAAACGAAAAGATAACTACGGAAAATCACAATGGCCGTTTTCAAGGACAAATGTTTTCCTTACTTTAGTAAGTTATTTGCGTAAACTCTAACCATAAGATCATCAACGAATAAAATTCATGATTCTACAAGATTATCCTCTAATTCATAACTCATATTTTCACAAAAAGCCATCAAGTAAACAACCCCGTTATTTACGTTTAGCTACTAATAAAATAGCGCATTAAACAAACCTTCTGCGCGCACTATTCATGTAAATTAGGATGAAGGAGCTCCCCATAACGGCTGGGAAGACGGTTCGAACAAAGGCTCCTCTGGCTTTTTAGCCTAAGTACAGAATAATGAAAATGTGAGAGAGGCATCGTTGCGATGAAAAAAGATGAAATGTAGAAAATTGCTGATTTCAATATGCGAGTTCGGTATTAGAGCCTTTTGTGGTTTAGTAGGCTGTGTGGTTTTTTGCTTTGGCGTATATTTCTGTTTTTGGCTTTACTAAATAATTATATATTATTATTTTATGATATTTTTAGATAATAGATCGATTAGCTATATGATCGTCCTTGACTTTATTTTCTTTCTAATGCCATTACTCTAGTCATATAACTTAAGGGTTTGTTTTTGGAATCGAATGCAATATTAACCAATTTTTTATAGTCGGAACTTAAGGTTTTTATAAGTACATCCTTTTTTTGCAGATGAAGACAAATTAGTCCGTGTAAATAAATTCAAAGAAGATTTACTGAGTGTACTCCAAAAACATTCTGCAAATAACACCAAACGAATTGTAGGAGTAGATAAATGCAGTTCGAGACTTACAATCATTAAGAGCATCAAATCACCTGTAATTAGTACTAATATGCACAACAATGTAACTCCTTCGAGTATGATGGCGATAAACCAAGCTAAACGTGAAGCTGTCGATGAAACCATAAAGGCCTATTCAGACCTAAGTGGTATTCGCTACCGTCTGCGTCAGAGAAAACCCAGTGGGTATGCGGTAATACTACTGTTCACACTAAAGCGGATTTCGCTATCCCTGTGGGTAGAATAACGCGCGGTAGCTATTTAGACCTATGCGGTATTCGCTACCGTCTGCGGCAGAGAAAACCCAGTGGGTATGTACCTCTACCCACAGCGGCAGCGAATATTGCTCAGGTCGCTCTAGCCGCGGTACTTGATACTAAATACCTAAGCGAAACCCGCGTGGTATGTACCTCTACCCACAGCGGCAGCGAATATCGCTCAGGTCGCTCTAGCCGCGAAACTTGATACTAAATACCTAAGCGAAACCCGCGTGGTATGTACCTCTACCCACAGCGGCAGCGAATATCGCTCAGGTCGCTCTAGCCGCGGTACTTGATACTAAATACCTGAGCGAAACCCGCGCGGTATGTACCTCTACCCACAGCGGCAGCGAACACCGCTTAGGTCTGAATAGGCCTTTAACGTGGCTTCTGTTGGATAAACAGCGCCTTACATAACCGGTTCCGAATAATGCTGCATCAAACCTAGCAATCTAGCACGTATTGTTTCAGATATAAGGTGCTTTAATGATAAATGTTGCAGTCAATGTGAAAATAGATAGGAATTTGTCAATAACACGAGAAGCTTATTGTGTCTATCTGAAATACTGATGATATAGGTACGTTTCCGAAAAAACAGCGTTATCCTTACTTAATATCCTTACTAATATTATAAAAGCGAAAGTGAGTTTGTTTGTTTGTTACGTCTTGACGCCTTAATAGCTAAACCGATTTTGATGAATTTTGGTACAGAAATAGTTAGGACCCTGGAGACGGACATAGGTTATTTTTCGTTGTAAAAAGGTTGAGATATGAGGGCGAAAGAGGATAGAAAAGGGAAAACTTAGCATTGCTATTACAATAAATAAGGCGCAAGGGCAAAAACTACAGGTAGGAGGTACCTGTAAATCAGGAAAGGGGAACAGTTCCCCTTTCCTGATTTGAACAGTTACTGTTACCTCGAATTTAACGCGAGCGAAGCCGCGGGCAATGCTAGTTATTGATAACACTTGGAAAGTTCGTAAAATGAACATATCTATAAAAATTGATATTGAATTTACAGACAGTATTTCAAATTTTACAATACTAGTAAAAACTGATACTCATTTTATTGTTTCGCCAATAAGAAAATAAACATATGATTTTACAAATATAAAACGTCTAGACGATATAAAAGGAGATCCAACTACATCAATAAATCATGATTGCCTATAAATCAACAAACGATATTCCTCGGATTGTTTATAAGGGGCCACCGTACTGACAGATAAGGTTAACCCTGTCATTTCTTCAGTTCACGACAAACATCGAAAGAGACAAGACATAACCTTAAACGGTATTAGCGTACTACTAGCTCCGTTTCATATGTCCCGGGTAACCCCAATAAATAAATTCAAGTCCGTCAGTCGTGTTCGATGGAAAGAAAGAACCTGTTGGCAATCGGCCAAGTTTTTGCGGCTTCCTTTTATATCAGGATCGCTAAGAAAAGAATTTTAATCTTTCACGCGTTTGCCGTATTTGCTTCTTTCGCACGGTTGGCGACCGTGTTTTGTTTTAAGGGTTTTTTTTATCTAGCGTTCGATACACGACCACCCACTGTAGTTGGTGTTGACTATTTACGATCGGATTGCGCAATGAAATTGATAACGTGGTTTTGTTGTAGTAAAAGTCTATAATAGTTTTTTTTTTATATTTAGTGAATCTGAGTTGATAGTCATGAAATTTTCTGCTAATAATATTAAAAGAGTAAGGTCTATCAACACGATCAATATTTTGATGTGCGTTGTTCAGATTGTTGGGAACTATTTTCACATAATGCGCTCCAGGATTTATTTTTATTAAAGTTCTATTTTCAAAATCCGTTATTTAAATACTCAAGATACCCTTTCCCATAATAAAAGTTTCTTTTTGTCCATAGACAAGCATCCTAACTTTTACGAGTTTCATTTGGAACATAACGAGTATCGCCTCCTTGTTTGGTTTTTTACATTTATATCCGTATAAACACGCACTATGTTCAGCTAGCAATAAACTTTGATCTACGATGATCCGTCCACTAACTCACATTGATCCAAAAATAACATCATTGAGCGAGGAAGTCAAACAAAAATAGATCGGTGAAATCCTAATGACACACTTCACTCGCACCCTATGTTGTTTTATTATTCGTGGTACTATTCTACGAAATCGCCTAACGGGTGGTCGACTTAACTACTATTTAATTTATTGTCTTCGTCAGATAAAGATAAACTACCTGACGTACCTAATTTTATCGCCGTTATTAAGATTAATCGACGTCGCCACTGAATTATTCATCGATACATCGGAGCGATCATAATAATCGATTTATTCGTGTTACAAATGTTAATATATAAGTTGTTTGCTAATCGGTGTCCGTTGTTCAGTTTCCTGCAATAACTCAAGTCGATATCACAATTCAATTATTACGGTTATTCATAATTTGTTGATGTCGGGAAGTTTATCGGTGGAGTCACTGACCTTCGCATTATGTCAGTGGCGCGGATCGATAGTGTCGATATTGGCGATGAACCAGCAGTGACTACATCACTATTCAGTGCGCGTTCGGTGTCAGATTCATTGATATTATCTCAAGTAAATGTAGATATAGATGCCATTTTGCTGCAAGATTAAATTAAAGCTGAGCTTGCTGAAGCTCGCCCATGTTTTATTTACTCGTTTCTCTTAGCATAAAATATTAAGTTTTTAGCTGGCACATGCTTTAGTCGCCCGCAAAAAGGGTAGGAAGGTCCGACTCTGACGCGTCTCTAGGCTTATTTACATAAAGTGGAATAATTAATTGCAACTTTAAAGACAAAGAACGGCCGCTCGTTCGCTATTCATGTAAATTAAGTCTAGAATAGAGCTCTATATTTTTAAGCATGGCGCACAGATTTTAGTTTAAAATAGTCTATTGTTATGCAACTTTAGCCACAGAGCTATTTATGTAATCTGTAGATATTGCCCCTGCGGAATGATTTACACTACAAACGGTTTTGGAGATTTGGTTATTCCGGCATCTAATAGTGAAGGACCGGATATTAAAGTGCCCGCAAAGGCTGTCAGACTACCTGTTTCTAAAACTAATGCCCCTCCCAATGACATTAAACATTCGGCAATACAAGACGTGTCCAGCATTAAAACAGTAAGCGAAATTTCACTAAGCGAAACTCTGAAGACAGACAGACGATTTGTCTTGTCATCCGAGCAGTTATCGTCTTGAAAACTAATTTGAATTTGTAATATAACCACAAACAATTTACTGCAAAATATGAGAAATGATATTGTGTCCTAAACGTGATTAAATTAATACTCGCAGGTAGTTAACAAGAAGATCACAACCGCATCACTGATCATAAAAATAATTTATGTACGGGCGTAAGACATTGACTTCGTAATAAATTGCGCCGATCTGTAATTAAAATTGGACGAACAGGCTGGTTAGTGTTTACTTGAAACACATGGAACGTGACGTCATACGAAAAGAGTAATCACGTATTTTAAACTTTAACTTTTCTGTTTACAGGTTAATTTTGATTGTATTAACAACTCTTTATTATTTTTACACTTATTAATCACATTATTAAAGATTTCTTAAAAATATAAATAAAAAAAATAGATTTAGTTTTTTGTTATTAATATCATATTCTGAGCTTTTGCCTGTCTGCTTGCCTAAAATTTGGTATGTTTCCAAAAAGCTATTTGCTTTGTTCGTAAAAAAAGTATAATTTACACAAACTACATTTATTGAGTAAATATAATTCCTTACCACAATTTGACTGATGTTTGGACTGATCCAATCCATTTGGTCGCTCTGTGTACCTTTTTATAGTGTTCTCTATTTCGTTATTATTCAGCTGTTTTCCGATTTTCTTTATTTCTACGCATAATTTTCTTTCTTTCTTTAGAACCCTACTTTATGAAATTGCCTTACGTCATTGGCTACTGTCTTACCTTCATGTTCAAATATTCTCTAACGTGAAATCATTAGCTCACATCTCTAATGTCACCAAAGGGCAAATCTGTGTCAGTGTGATCCCTATGCAAATTGCAAAGGTTACGTTACGTAACAAACACATGAACGGACAAACTAAACTAACAGAGTAACCGAGTCCCGCGGGCCGCGTAATTAGATGCACAATTTTCAAAGTGAAACTCCGTTGGACTGTATGCTGTGGTTCACGGTACGCAAAACCTTTGTAACATCATTTGAGGAGTTTGAATTGGAGACTTGATAAATCCTGGAGGCTGTTTTATGTGCGTTTAGTTCAGGTAACTTGTTTTCATTCTTCTACACTCATAATTATACAACATAATTCATTAACATTTGAGATTAAGACTTGTGCCATTTAAGTTGTTGACATTTGTAGTTTGATTTGTTGACATAGGTAATTTAATTTGTTGACATTTGTAATTTAATTTGTTATTATTTTTAATTTAATGGTTGACCTATGCAATTTTTAATTTAATATTATTTTCTACTAAATTTATATTTAAATAATTTTGCATGCCGTAAGGCAAAATCTATCGGGACGTCGTAAAACTTACCAGCATTATTTGTATACCTATATTTTAGCAAATGAATGCTTTCTATTTCTCATATCCTCTGTTACTGATAAGACTATTGTTTTCTTGCAAAAAAATTGTTTAAATTTTTATGTTGTTCAAATTAGATATTAATAAAAAAATTCAATGTAAATAATATCGTTATTATTATAACTTATTCACTTCTAAATTTTGAATTCCATTCATTTATTAGAATAGAATAATCCTGTGTTTAAGTTGTAAACCAAATCTGAGCCACAATAATTCCGTTTAACCGCTTTTTCATGATTGAGTAATAAACATACAAACTTAAATATTTTCCTACTAATATTATAAATGCGAATGTTCGTCAGTATGTCTGGATGTCAGGATGTTTGTTACTCTTTCACTTCAAAACGGCTGAACGGATCTCGATGAATGGCACGGAGGTAGATTATAGTCTGGAATAACCCTTAGTATACTTTTTTCGAAATCACGCGAGCAAAGCCGCGGGCGCAAGCTAGTAATGTTATATTAGTAAATTGATCTGTTAATTATAGACTCATGATGGGTGTAATTAATGACAGTCAATATTTCTAAATGATATTGTTTGTCCACACGGGTAAAAGAGTAGAAGACTGAAGAAAATATGAATGGACTGTGTGATGTATGATATGGCAAGAAAGGAGGTTTCCAAAGAGATGATGGGCTGACAAGTAATACAGAAGTATGGAAGAAGGTTCACATGCTGCGCCGACTCCTTAAAAAAATCATATTTATTAATATGGAGTTGTAGTAGTGGTTGTAGTCTATACTAATATTATAAAGAGGTAAAATTTGTAAGTTTGTAAGTTTTTAAGTTTGTATGTAGGGGGTAATCTCTGGAACTCATAATCCAATTCTTCTGCTTCTCTGGTAGAAAGCTACATTATTCCTGAGTGCTATAGGCTATAAATTGTTTCTATAACATGTATATTAACCGAGCTATCACAACTTTTGTCTAGCAAGTCGGAAAAAAATACCTCATGAAACAGAATTATTTGCGCGCGCTGCCTAAACAGTTGCTTAAAATTAAAAACAATGTATGGCTACCTGGTTTGTCTTAATTATTTCTACAAAAAAGTCCTCAATACCATATCTCTATCTTTCATATTTTGTCTTTTATACTTCTTTTATTGCATTAAAAAACATTTTTTTTCGGCATACTTACGTTTGGTTGATTATTTGAGCAACAAAATATTAATTCTTATGACAATAAATTATTTTAGTATCACAAGAACATCATACAGATAAGATTTGCCATTTACAGTATATCAATTGGTCAAACAGTTTCGGAGAAAATATATTATAAAATTACTAAAACGCAAAATGCCCCTAGCATATCTTTCATTGTGCAGACGTTTTACCTATTTGCCCATAGATAGCGTTCTGCAATTACGTCATTTTTCTGAATCGCGGTGTTAAGACGTTCCGTGGATTGATGACCCTCTCGAATTATTATGCCCACGTTGTCATTAGTTGGAATTCTAAATATTACATCATCTGCCTAGCCTTTTCCCAACTATGTTGGCCATGTTGGGGTCGGCCAGTCGGCTTCCAGTCTAACCGGATGCAGCTGAATATCAGTATTTTACATGGAGCGACTGCCTATCTGACCTCCACAACCAGTTAATACTGGGTAATACGATACCCCTTGGTAAGACTGGTTGTCATTGTCAGACTTTTGGAACACTGACTACCTGTAACGACTGTCAAAGATCTACAAATGGCAGCCGGGACCAACGGCTTAACGTGCTTTCCGAGGTACGGAGGAAACTCGGTATGTAACGGGTGGTCACTTATCCACAGACCAACCTAGGCAAGCGCGGCTTAACCTAAAGATCGACCCGAGCGGCTGCTATTATTAAGCCACGAGCTCCTCTAAATATTACATGTCAGTTGCTTATTGTTTCGTTCGTATGGTTGTTGTTGTTGATAGATACCTCATAATCGAAAATATCGTAATTTCGTTGTACTTTTGTTTTGTATGTTCGTAGTTTCGTACTTCGTTCTATCGTAATAATCGATACGAGTTATTCGATATTACGATTGTTTTGTTTTGTAAAGGCGGACGGTGTTCGAGTCGCTCTCCCTTTGTTCATAATTGTCTTCAAGTCTGTGCGTAGTTTGTTGAGAGCATGCCTAAAAGGAAATCTCAACTGTCCCGGCAGACATCACAGACAAGAGCCGCTCGAGTACGCCGTACGAAAGAATCTGCCCCTGAAAATGAGCAGCGCCTCTCGAGAAATAGAGAATATAATTATTTCGCAAGCACGCGCTAGAGAATCTAGCTCCGAGCGCTCACAGCGCCTCGCTAGCCAAAATGTGAGGACGTCGCGGGCCCGTGGCAATTATATGTTGGTCTATCAAGAGTGGTATCATCCGAAAAGCAGATTATTCTGTTACCGGAAAATAAAACAACCTCAAACATTGTATATAGAGAGGCTTCAAATTAAATAGATACCTAACTTAAATAAATAAAATAAGTAAAAGGCGACTAAGGGTTAAGTTACCTTGAGCAGAAAAGAGAACTTCGGTAATCTTTGAAGTTACTGATCTGATTCCAAAAAATATTTTACTAATAAAATTAAATACAGTAATATCAATCGAGTGTAATCTTATGTTAAAACAAAAAAATTTCCGCGGACGAAGTCGCGGGCAGAAGCTAGTTTATAAAATAAGGAGAACGATTATGATGATACTAGCTTCCGCCCGCGACTGGGCTAACGCTAACTTTAACCCCCGTGATGATCTAATGTATTTTTCCCCCCAATTCTCGCTTTAAAAAACAAAAATAAAGTTAGCGTATGCCCGTCTCCAGGGTCCCAACTATCTCTGTACCTACCAAAATTCATCAAAATCGGTTTGGCCAATTAAGCCTGAAGACGTAATAAACAAACAAACTCACTTTTGCTTTTATAATATTAGTAAGGATTCACACTGACTCATCTTCTGCTTAGCCTTTTCCACATTTTGTTGGGATCAGTGGTATTTTACATGAAGCGACTGCCTATCTGACCTCCACAACCCAGTTACTATTGGGTAACACGATACCCCTTGATAAGTCTGGTTTCAGACTTTCGGGACATTGACTACCTGTAACGACTGTCAAAGATCTACAAATGACAGCCGGGACGCTTAACGTGCTTTCCCAGGCTTGGAGGAAACTCGGTAAGTGGTAAACGGGTTGTGGCCGCGCTTGCCTAGGTTGGTCTGTGGATGGGTTCCACAGACCAACCTAGGCAAGCGCGGCTAAACCTAAAGATCAACCCGAGCGGCTGCTATTATTTAGCCACATTTTTTTTCACACTGACTATACCACTTGAACAAAAACAAATGCTCCACCCGATTGATAAAAGAACATGGAGTTAGTTAAGTGCATCTTACCAAAGATAAAATATCGTCCTCCTCATTCTTATCTAAGAGCACTTTCCCTCGCTAATTATGTGGGTAAGCAGAAACCGTAGTACGATCTTGAAAATCTTGTTCTGTAGGTCCTATTAGCAAGTTTTGTGCACTCAAACTCGCTAATGTGTGGAATTTGATATTGCCTGGCGAATGGTGACAATGTTTGCTGGAAATTTTCGAATGTAGCGCTTTTGTTAAAGTTTGTCGCGAAATTATTTGGTTAACTTTCAACGAGTTTCTTGTTTGTTATTTGAAGTGACTGTTTTGTTCTGTAGCGTAATTGGTTCATACCAATAATACCTATTGTCAAAGTCTCCGTTTGCCTTGCAAGTTACAATAATAATGTTACAATTTTATTTTATAATGCTTTAAAATTTAGCTTCAAAATTAGGCATGATTAGAACAGGACCCGTTTGATATTCATTGGATTAACGAAGTTTATAAATAGTTCAGGAAAAACTCTGAAATAATTCACTATCAGTTTTGAAAGTTGTTTAGATGTTGAAATGCTTGGCAGCAACTGAAACAACTGGTGAGTATGAAGACCTGGGTTTAAGTCTAAGGTCTAGATATTTTTTTAATTTTCCATCGGGAATGTCTTAATTGCCGTGTGACGGCAAAAGGCTAGCCATTTATAACATGGGACTGTAATTTACCAGATGTAATGTCTGTGTCTTGACTTTGAGTTGTTATGCAGGGAGGTTAGTCCCTGCATGACAATTCAAAGTCAAAGTAAAGACAAACAAAACATTCCAGGGTTGGGGGTTGTTCGAAAGAGATATTGCGGCCCGGGACTTAAAGGGCAATAGAAGGAACATGGGTGGGTTTTAGTCAGTACAAGTCTGACACTCCCCCCCCCCCGGGCGAGCAGGGGAAGTTATTTCATGATTTTCCAAAAAAATACACACAAAACATACCTAACTAGAATAATAACAAGCAAACAAAAGAAACTTCTCATAAATAACATTATATTAATCGTAAAAAGATGATGTGAATCTGAATCAGAGAACAAAATAGGAGTCTGTGAGATCAAAGACGACGGTTATATCGCTCACCTCATTATATTAATACTAGTTTTTGCTCGCGATGTCGTCTGCATTTGATTTAGAATCTCATATTTTGTCAGCGATGAGGCATCGTATTTGAGAAAAAGGTATGACGCCTATGTTTATTTTATGTTCAAATAACAAACTATTTTACAACTATAATTTTTTTTTGTTGTTCCGTTGGCTACTGGTTAAAATGAAACCTTCACAGATTTTTCCTGTCCGACTGTCTGCATGTCCGTCCGTATAAAAGTAATGTGGCCCACATACTTACTTTTGCAAGTCCGGCTCGTTTATAGCCCCGGTTTGTTGGTATCCATTTTACGAATAACCTATTATTATGACTTTTCAATATAATTATTAATAGTTGACAATCTCATGTTATTCGACATCCTTCGTTATTTTTTGTTGTGGTGATTTTTCCTGTCCTACATGCAGACAGCATGTCCATCAGTACAAAAGTAATGTGGCCCACATACCCACATACTTACTTTTGCAAGTCCAGCTCGTTTATAGCCAGGTTTTTGGTATCCACTTTACGAAAATCATTTTTATTCTAAAAACGCTGACGAAAAGTAAAAGTTTTTGGTTTATTTGTAGTAAAATATGCAGGAATGCACCAACCTTCTCATTTCCTACACAAATGCATTGTGTTTTAAAAAGAAATCTTCATGCTTATCTCGCCCACGTTAAGAAATTTGAGGCTAGTACACATGCACCACGTAAAAGTAACATTTACAGTTACAAAATTATAACTATATATTGTATTACGTAATAGTTATAAAATTATTAAAATTAATACATAATATTGTATTTACTAACGTCAACGGTTACAAATATTATTATAAATATATTACATTTATTTAGGTCTAGCTCATGACCGAGGTGTTACCCGAGAGAAGTTCGGTAATTTTCCCACGGGAGATTCCTTTCTCGACCAAAAGTTTTCCTATGAACAGCTATGTTTGTGCTGTGTGCCAAAGTTCCTTCAAATTTGGGTGTATTTAATAGTACACTTCTGCCTAACCTTTTGGGAATTAGGTATAGGCGAGATGTTGTGTCAAGTATGTATCCTCGCAAACTTTCGTATTTATAATACTAGCTAACGCCCGCGGCTTCGCCCGCGTGATGATAAAAAAAATATCCTAGGTGTTATTCCCGACTATAATCTACCTCTGTGTCAAATTTCATTAAGATCCGTTCAGTAGTTTTTTCGTGAAAGAAGATCAAACATACATACATATTCGCAAAGTTTCGCATCGCTCAAACCAACTCAGCCACCGCGGGAAACGCCCCGGGCGGTCGGAGGATCGTGTTACCTTGCTATTGTGGAGGTGGGTTGTGGAGGTCAGTTAGGTAGTCGTTCCATGTAAAATACTGACATTCATCTGAATGCAGTATGACTGGAAACCGACCCCAAAAATAGTTGAGAAAAGGGCTAGGCATATGATGTTAACGTTAAAGAATGCAGCAAGTGCTGTTCTACAGTTTCTGTCTACAGCAAAAATGTAAAAAAATGCAATAGAATTGTCGTCTTTTCGATTCGAAAATCGTTTTACTTTACGTTACGATTACATCGTGTGTTCGTTCATTCGTTTCTGATGTAACGTTGAAAGTATAAATTCATCCATTCAATTATATTTACCGTCATCAAATTCGACTCGGCCCGATAAGTCGCGTGGGATAACACATCTGACACACTTCGACTGTTTCCATCTAAGTTTAGACGAAGTTTCTTTTCTTGGGTCTTTACTTAAAAACTTATTATAGAAATGTTTTAACCTTACAGCCGATTTTACAGTTTTTCTTAAGAATCTAGAAAATCTTTAGCAAAAAACTTAGTTTTATTAAATTTCTGTCTATATGAAGACGAATTCTTTGGACAAGGTTGATGTTATCGTCGCAGTTTTCAGGTATTTCATTAAAACTTTTCCTATCTCTATTTTAGTTTTGTTCGCAACTTTATTGGAGTGATAAAATGAGAGAAGCAGTAACATCGAAGCTCTAGTCAGCATACAAAATATTTAATATAGGCAACTATTTATTTGAAATAAAACTAACGGTTTATAATAAAACAATTAAAAAAACTAAAATAATTATACTAACAAACAACAGACTATAAAAAGGAATAATAAAACTCCGCAGCTGGTCATCATCATTTTCCTGCCCTTGTCCCATTCAAGGAAAAAAGGAAAAAAAAGAGAAAATTAGAAAGGAGTAATCTCCTTTCTCTTTCATATCATTCCTTACACAATCCATTCATCTTTTTTTTGGTCTTCCTCTCGCTCTCCGTCCATCAACATTCAGATCCATCACTCTCTTAGTCACATGTGCTTCGTCCCACTCACTCATTCCTTGTTTTATCCAATCTTGTCACTCCACACATCCATCTCAACATTCACATCTCCGCTACATGCAACCGTTTTTTCATCCACCTTTTTTACAGCCCAGCTGGTAATGTACCCAGAAGACTGGTTGCGTTGCCACGTTGTATAGCGGTTCTTAGTCTTTGGCCAAGGTAAAAGCCAGCCCTTGGGTTATCGGAAGCATCAACAAAACAATTTGATAAGTCTTTAAAAAACTATGAGCGCTCAGGCCCTGAATTTCAGCCTCAAACTAAAAATTTAGTAATTTTCCAATACTTGTTTTAATTCGAAAATAAACGACTCATCCATTTCATATTTAACGATTTGCGCAAATAGCGATGATGCCACAAAATCGTGAAAAGCAAATCTGTTTGAAATCTACAGAGTCATTGACCCCAGTTCAGTAATTAAAAAGTCATCAATGCATTCGCGTCATACGTCTGCTTGTGGTCGTTTTGATGGCCGCTATAAAACTATTTTGCAGTGTTTGTTCGTTCACGGATTTTGTTTGTGAAAACGAAATTGATGATCACTGAAAAAGTGTTAAGTAAACAAACAGTAGTTTTGAACGTGCAAAATACAAACCGCGAAGCTAAACATTGTTTGAGCTTTATTTGTGGAACCTAAATATTCTGTGCGGTTTTTGAAATAGAAAAACCTTTTTAGAGAAAACTATGAAATGGAACTTCTCGAGGAACCACTGCACAGCCAGGAACATGATATTTAATTCTTGCTCTTGGGGTATGGTTCTACATCGTTATATAGTTTTATCCTCATAAGTCTTAGTATTTCTTGCTCTGCCCTAAAAGAGTTCATCATTTACCTTAGCTTTTGGCGGACCGTACGATGCCGCAATCCGTGCAAGTTTCAATTATGACACTCTGAAGAAATTTGTGTGTTTAAAAATCGTTGCGCGACGAGAACGCATCGTGTCATACTGACGTACGATCGATAACAAGTTAGGATGACGCTTTAAACTTCTTCTCAATTTATTTTTGCATTGCAGAGACTACTACGAATGAAGAGCAAGAGACCTAAGGTGTTCGAATGTTTTAGGATCACCAGTTGGGTAGGCGGTTGCTTTCGTGAGAAATGCTAAATTTAAGGCGACTCAGTTCAGAGGGGCCGGTCGGGGCCACTGCCTGTTGGGGTTGCGAGTTGTTGGAAAGAGATATTGTGGCCCCTAAACTCAAAAGGTAAAAGAAGGAAGTTGAGTTTTAGTCAGTAAAAGTCTGACACTCCCTTCCGCTCCGCCCAGAGCGGGAGAAGTTCTTTGCTGATTTCTCTTCCGAAAAGAAAAAGACAGTGCTAGGATCCGACTTTTAGCTTTTTAGTTTGATTTTAAACATACACTACCAAAATCTTATTAAGACAAAGCACAAATCTTGCATTCTATCCGTCAATTCTAAACAACGAACGGTTTCCCAATTAATCTCCTTCCATAGTCGTCCTGTTTGCCCGTTGATCTTCACTTCAGTTCGTATATCCTGTTCTTTGTAACATTGTACTATAATTTCCGCAAGGAACGGGTAGGAAATGTGTCGTGGTGTGTTTCCGGCATCCTTTTTGTATTACGATCGCGAGGCGACTTCTTTTTGCCGTCTTTTCTCTTGTTACATAAACTACTCAGGGATAAGGTTGTGTATTTTTACAAAATTTTAAATTCTTCGTTTAATTATTTTTTTAAAGCATCACCTATCAGGCAGTTGTGTTGCTGGGGAGTTTGTTCCGCCACTTCTTCTTCCCAGTTAAAGTTAAACTAGATAGTGGCGAAGGGTGTGCGTTTTGGTGGACTGTCTTATATATATTTATAAAGCTAGTTTGAATAAATGGCTTTTGATTTGGGTTTTGTTTGTAAATTTACGAGCACTTGTTGAGGCTACGATCTCTTTGTAACACATCCTTACTAATATTATAAAAGCGAAAGTGAGTTTGTTTGTTTGTCACGTCTTCACGCCTAAATGGCTAAACCGATTTTGATGAATTTTGGTACAGAGATAGTTGGGACACTGAAGACGGACATAGTTTTTTTTTTTAAGTGAGATATGAAAGAGAAAGAGGCGCAAAAACTACAGGTAGCAGGTACCTGCAAATCAGGAAAAGGGGAACTGTGCTACCCCGAATTTAACGCGAGCGGAGCCGCGGGCAAAAGCTAGTTTATTATAAAAACAAAATGATTTTTTAATCAGACATCATCTCTGACATTGTTAGTGTCATTTGAAACATATCCCGTCGCTATTCAAGATCATGGCATATGAAACTGCGCCTAAATATCGAAATAAATAACAAACATGGTAAATATCCCGTTTCAAATTGAATCAATAATACACTTTCTATTGTTATTTTACCTTATTTCAGTAAACATTATAGTAAGTTAGAGATTATAGAGATTAGCAGTTCGCTAATCTAATATCTAATCTAAGAGCCACTTTCTTCATAATCAGTAATAACCTAATTTTCTATTAACAATATTGTTTTACTTTTCATATAATATGTTATATATATTTATTTTGCAAGGCAATAAGTTTAGGACCAAAAAACAAATTGTTTTGAAAGTGTTTTTATTCGAAGTATAATTTCTTATTATATTTAATTCTTCTGTACGTGTGTTTGTCACTAACCTCTTCCTAAGCGGCTGAACCGATTTGGAAAAAATGTGTACAAGACAACGTGTGCCGGGTGCACTAGTTGCTTTTCTCTTTTTCTTCTTAAAAACGTTGCCCCACACTAGGAATTTCTCAAAACAACTATTTGTAGGCCATACAAATGTTTGATCTGTGCGGGGAACCAAACCCGCGACATGCGCATCAGCCGATCGCTCAGCCACTGCGCCAACCGTGCCGTCAATTGTTATTTAAAAACCTGCTTCAGCATATTACCTTACAGATTTGATAACCAACCAAGAGCGAGTCAGACTCGCGCACCGACGGTTTTGTACAAACTTGCGACATAAACGGCCGTTTCTTTTGACTGCTTAGATTATTAGATTCCGAAGTTATATCTTCACAGCACAAAGGGACTACAGACTTAAGTATATGGTTTTCAACTTGATATCTCCACGTGTTCCCGGTTAATAAAGGGTCTTGACAGACAGACGGTCAACAAAGTGATACTATAAGGATTCCGTTTTATACTTTTAAGGCACGGAATACTTAAAAGATCCTTCACGATGTAAAAATAGAAGAAAGTACCTTACTGATACTTTGTATGAAAACCTGCAATTAAACAAAGTGGCCAATATCCCGTGTGTGGAAGTGTGCAGTGGAAAATTATGCAAATCGCGATAATTTTAATGAGGAATCTGATTTATATCAAGGACTTATTACTTCCTGTTGGAGAAAGACTAGTGTGGTCCCATCTAAGGGTAGCCAATCAACATCAAGCTATACTATACAATGCTTTGCAATGATCTTTTGGTGCTCAAGTGATGTCTACGTAACAGAATCAATAATTTAAAAAAAACCTCAGTTAGCGCATCGAAGGCTCCGTACAAACTTGCGGCATAAACGGCCACATCTTCTGACTGTGTAAACTTAGATGGTTAATTTTTTTTCTCAGCCCCAAGGGACCATCATCATCTGCCTAGCCTTTTCCCAACTATGTTGGCCCCAAGGGACCACAGAGTTTTAATTTCAACTCGAAACCTCAAACGAGATAAAGGGTCTTGACAGACAGACTGACAGACGGACGGACGACAAAGTGATCCAATAAAGGTTCCGTTTTTTCCTTTTGAGGTACAGAACTCTAAAAATAGGGAAATTAAAAAAAAGGGAGGGGGTTAAGAATACCAAGAAAACGATAGATGGCCTATGTGACAGAGGAATAAACAGTAGCGTGACGGTTGACGTGGGGAGGTCGGAAGTAAGAACGTGTTGAATCGACCACAAGTAAGATGATACAAGAGACAAGAACCTCACAACCAACCATCACAAAGTATATTGCAAGACAGCGTAACATTTACTTCTGCGAAGCAATCATGCTAGCGAAGGACGTGGGCTGGCGTTTGAGGGAGTGAACTTTAAACCAACCCAGCCGCTGCGGGAGGTGCTGCGGGCATCGGGCGCTGCGAGACGACACCCGGCCACCGTAGATGCGGGCCTGTGGACGGTGACTTTGTAGTATATTGTCCGTCTGTCCAGGGACGACAAGCCGTGTCGACGGCGCATTAGTGTTCCTCAAAGAGATGTCAGGAAAACAGAGGGGCCTCCCAGGGCCACCGCCTGCTGGAGTTACGAATTGCTCGAAAGAGATACCGAGGCCCCGGAACATAAATGGCAATAGAAGGAACATGAGTGGATTGTGGTAAGAACAAGTCTGACGCTCTTCCCCTCTCCGCCTAAAGTGGAGAAGTTATTTGATGATTACCCATTCCCAAAAAAGAAAAGAGGACAGCGTAACATAGCGTAGCGTAGCTTTATGTTGATAAGTCGCCCGGCACGTGTTCGTTGACGCGATGCGTCGTTTGTAAGCGAACCGATTCACATCGTTAACTTTGCTTGTTATAACTTGACGTGTCTCCAGGGTGCACGGAATTTAAATTAACTCAATAGAATTACTAAGGGATGAATATTACTTGAGATATGAGTCTAAAAATTTATATCTGAATATGACCGAGATAGTGTGTAATCATGCGTGAAGAATTTGTTTGAGAACTTGTCGAGTGAATTTAATAAATCGTTGGATTGGGTTGATTTTAGATATGAAAATAAAAAAAAAAAACTGTGAGAGCTGGTGAGACGACCTGAACGTATACCGTGAAGGAAAGTTCTCGTGGAATCTCCTGGAAAGACTTGGTACAAGACTTTGCCCAGCTGTGGGACACTAAGAATTTCTCCTGTATCGTGGATGCGTTTACAAAAATTTTATACTTACATACACAAACAGCCAGACCCGAAACAACTACCTGTAGGTCATACAAATATTTGTTCAGTTCGGGGATCGAACCCGCGACACTCAGCGTAATAAGTGATCGCTCAGCCCCAATCGTGCCGTTAGTTTAAAAAAAAAACATGAAAAAAGTGTATAAAACTTTCTAGTTTTATACACATTTTTCATGTTTTTTTTTATTCTATTTTCTAATATCTAATAGACCAACATCCGCATTGTTGAAATGACATTTAAAATCGCGGACAATACCTGGTTGAGACTGGCGTGGACCAGAAAAGTATAGCAGAAAATAAATACATAACTAACAAATTAAAGATTAACCATGGTTCATTAAAAAGCAAGTAAAATGCACTCGTTCATTGAAATGCATTCATAATGCAGTGAAAAAAAGCATGATTGACTTTACTATCAAGTTCAATGTCAGGAGAAGCGGGTCCAGTTGAAATACAAAGCGAATTCTCCGCCCACTTCATCACTCACTGCCAGCTATAAGATACGACTATAATATTAAGACAACGCGAACCTAACGTGCCAAGTTTAAACATAGTTCAAGCTAAAGTTCAACTTGACTTTTTACCTGTGTGTAACTTGATAAAAGTTTCGCAAAGAAAAGGGTTTTTGAAGCAGAATTTATTATATTTTGCACGAGGAGAAAAAGTTTTGGAAATAAATCAAGCATTTATTCTCGGAGATAATAAAATTCCGACAACACCAAACAAAATACCACATAACTTAAAAGCGAAAGTAACAAATACATTCGATAAATTATCACTCAAACACCACAAAGATATTCTCACAATGAAAACAAATTGATTAACGGCTATTTGGCCTTGCTCTTTGTAATACACTTATAAACTTCCGCATACACCCCAGGCTTTCGGAGCGTACATCAAATTCTCGAAAGTTCTTCGTGGGATAAAGGCATTCTCGTCACGAAACCGCCAAACCGCTTGACTCATCCAGGGATCCAACGTTCTACGATAAATTTGAATTCTTAAGACGACACTTTCTGGAAAATGGAGTAAGTCTAGTACACTACGCTTTTTCCCCCGACTTCGGTTTGAAAATATCCTATCGAAACTTACTGTGAGAATAAAAAACCGGCCAAGGTCGAGCTGGACTCGAGCACCGAGGGTTCAGTACAAACTTGCGATATAAACGGCCATGTCTTTGGACTGTATAGATTCAGTGGGTAGATTTTCACAGCTTCAAATGACTACTCTCTATACTCAATAAGTTTTAATCCCAACTCAATACCTCCACGCGTTCCGTAGATAATGGATCTTCACAGAAAGACTGACAACACAGTAATCCTATAAGGGTTACGTTTTTTTCCTTTTAAGGTATAGAACCCTAAAAAGTAACCCTATGTCTAAACCTAGGTCATAGTATATGCTTGTCTCAAATTCCGTTAAAAATCATTTCATTCGTTGAGGCGCGAAATAGTGACAGACAGATAAGAGTTACTTTTGCATTCATAATATTAGTATGGATATGTATCCGCGAGTATGTACTCGTTGGATTATGGGCTTAGATGTTTTCGCATAGATCATTCGGGAAGGCACCGTGCAGGTAAACCTGGGATTTAGTTGGGAGGTGTCTCCTGCCTGTCACGGATCCTGGTAATCCCTAAATCTAGGTAGGTGAGCTGAAACTTAGCTACTTGAAATTGTTTTCGGAAAAATCGAGATATTCAGAGTGAACTTTGAGAGTGAAGTAAAGAAAACACGTTTTGTTTTTATTTTTTTAAATATTCCTCAGTAAAAAATATATAAAAATAACACTTATTAATTACTAAGAAATAATGATACTTGATATTTGTTTCCTGTACCTTTGCAATATCCGAACTAATATTTTTGTAATCTGACATTACTGGCCATAATGTAAAATATAGATGAAAAAAAAATGGCACAGACATGGGCTGGATTTTATCGTGAATAAGAAAACAGTAGATTTATAAACAATTTATAATAATTATTGCACTTTATAGACTGATATTATAGAGGCAATAATAATATATACCTAGTTAAGTAGTTTAATAACATTTTTTAAAATCTTTTTTTCATAAGAAATGTGTAAAAAAATGTGCAAAAATAAATAGTTGGAACTATAATAATACCAGCCAATTACTGTCCCACAGCTGGGCAAATGCCATGCACATATAAAGAAGACTTGATATCTAAGTATTATTAGAAAATATACATAATGAAAGCTAACCATGCAACCATACTACCAATTACACGACAATACTATCGACATCAATATCATCACTTAAATCTGGTCGTAAAGTGACCAAAACCGTGCCCTTAATCCAATAAAAAACATAATTTCTAAATAAAAACCCTATCAAATATAAAATCACCTCACTTAATTCGAGTATAAATATGTATGCCATCGAAGCACTAAATGAAAACAATAAAACGTTCAAAAGTCTCGTTGAATTTTTTTAATGCAGCTACATCTAACAATAACTCAATAAAAATACCTTTGAGTAAAAATGAAATTGTTCTATTTACTTAGTCTAACAAGATTTGTTACGAGTTTCAACGTAAGAAAAAGTCTTTATTATACAAGACACGTTTACCCAATCACGCTTATAAAATGGTGTAACAAGAATTCTAAGTTTAAGTAACTGTAATGTTCAAGCCAACCTTGGGAAATGGGAAGACATGTCCAAAAGTCGTTTTGAATTTTTGTTCGTTCAATCTCTTTCGTTTTATGTTCGAATTGACCTTCTTCCATATAAAAAGTTCATATATAATATTTGATTACACTTCCGCCGTTTCATTCATAATTTTTAACCGGTCGGTGATACATTGAATATCAATGATTTAAGTGATTTACCGTTTTCACGAGTACTGCTTTATGTTATTTATTGGTGGGTAGGGCTGGTTTTTATATTCGGTTTTTAGGTTCATAAATTGAGTTAGTTTAAAGGTTTACCTTCAAAGTGAAAGTCCTCTTCATAAAATTTAAATTGAAAAGACTTCTCATTTTTTTTTAAACTTTGCCCCTCACTAGGATTTTTTTTCTGTATCGTGGGTGCGTTACAAACATTTAAATTCACATACACAAACAGCCAGACCCGAAACAATTACCTGTAGGCCATAGAAATATTTGTTCCGTGCGGGAATCGAACCCGCGACACGCAGCCCAGCAGTCAATCGCTCAGCCACTGCGCCTACCGTGCCGTCAAATAAATCGTCTTAATATCTATCATCATCTGCTAAGCCTTTTCCAAACTGTTAGTTGGGTTCGGTTTCCAATCTAACCTGGTCTACCTAAATACCAGTAATTTATATGGAGTGGCTACCAATCTGACCTTCACAACTCAGTTTCCGGGTAATACGACGCCTCCTAGAAAAACTGATCGTCAGACTCTCAAAGCTCTTGTTTAGGGTAACAACTTTCAAAGATTAGCGAATGACGGCAAGGACCAACTGCATGACGTCGTTCACTGTAAAGTATTGGAATGCGATGGATTGGCATTTTTAATTTGTTATATTCATTATCCTCACCTTAATTCTGTCACTTTCCTCTGTTCTGTTCGTCCCTCTTCTTTCTATTTTCTGCCACTTTGATATCGGCGATACGCTCAACTTTGGTTAATTGTGGGGGCTTGTAAATGGCTTCTCGTTGATTATCTTACTAAAACTTTTGTATTGTTAGCTGTAAGCCAGCCATACATAATAAAATAAAATAACTTTGGCCAGCATATGGCCAAAACCTTACTCCGTCAGCAATCTCCGCGTCTGGCCAATATTGATAAACATGAAACTTTAAACTAGAACATCGAGTACTATAAGTGTTCTTCAAATACTGTTCTTGTTTAACATCTAATCGAAAGTTTCTTCGCTTCAATTTCTGTTATTTTCACTAGCACGTGTCACACACGTATTGTGGGCGTAAATCATTAGCAGAGCTTTTATTGGAACTGCGCGACCGCAAGAAAACCGTTAAATTTCAAACAAGTATTGATTTTTTCTACGATACTGACTGTTTTGAATTTGTTTTTACTCAGAATGGGGTGGTGTGGGTGTTTTGGATAATTCTATTAATCGTTGTTATCGTGACAGACTATCTATTTTAAGAATAATGTAGTCAAATTTTAATAAGTCAAAGGTGTTAAATGGTGTGGATTTTTGAGTTTCCACACAGCTATTTTAATGTACACACGACGGCACATCAACCTATAAAGACCATTTTAACCTGATCTCTCTACTACGGATCGCACACCGTAGTAGAGAGACCAGGTTATAATAGTTTAGAGATGGGTTGACCTGCCGCCGTGTGTAGATTTCAAAGGTGAGTATTTTTCAAAACATTGTTTCCAGTCATTTCATGAAAAGTACCATTACGTTGTTGCTCGTTATCTTCTAGATATTTTAAAAACTTGGAATTGTATGTCAACAGACGAATTTCCATTAACACCCAGAATATGTTTCTTTGAAGAACTACGCATCCTTTTTTTGCGGATGTGAAATCATCAACTAACTTCCTCCGCTCTGGGCGCTAAGAGGGAGTGTCGGTGTTTTACTGACTAAAATCCACCCATGTTCCTTCTTTGTCCTTCATGTTTTGGGGCCGCGCACTCGCAACAACTACGCATCCTTTGGTTACATACTATTATGATCTTTACTGCTATAAAATTTATTTGACCTCGTTAATATATATTACACTAGCTTTCGTCCGCGTGGCATAGTTACTTTGGGTTAACGCTAACTTTAACCCGCGTGATGATCGAAAAAGAAAATCTTTTTACCCCATTTTTTCCCTTTTCTCCCCTTTTTCTCACTCTCTAGGGTCCCAACTATCTCTGTACCAAAATTCATTAATATCGGTTCAGCCATTTAGGCGTGAAGACATAAGAAACAAGCAAATTCACTTTCGATTTTATAATATTAGTAAGGAAGTAAAGATTACACTGTCTGTATTAGAAAACATCGCAGATACAACTTTGTTGCTAGTGACTTTGTAGTCAACGACATATCACGTCAGCTACAAACTTTGTAGTAGTTGACATGACATGACTTCTGTCAGCCATTTTATGGTCTGTTAACCAAAGTATCATTACTCAGAACTGTCTTTGATAATATTGCTAAATTAAACTGCTGTTGCATTTCATATATAATATTCTAACGCTGTACTTAGAGTCATCGTCTGGCTATGCGCATGGGCAACTTTTATGCAACATGCGTCACACTCACTGATTTGTATGGGACTGATATAGTTTAGTTATGACAGTGCGCAGCTTTTTATGAATAATAATTGTAAGAGGCGTATTGTAGGCTGGCGCAATGTCCTTCTGAAGGACGCCATTTTAATCATAAACTCATAGAAAGATAAAGGTCTTGTGATGAGGTTGTATTTTAAATTTATTTTTTACCAAGGAACCTTATCATTACCTCAATATTCTCAGCTATTATTTAACTTAAATAGTTGGTTAGTTAGCTGGTATGTATTGACGAAATCTTGCAACTGATTAAGAAACCTGTTCAACCAACCAACAAATTAAGCTACAATTTTGCACATATCTTTGTTTCTGGTAACAATACATAGCCCTATCACAAGAAAACTTAACAGCAGTTAATAGCATGAACACATAACACATAACTATGTATACGCGTTCAATGTTGAAATAGTCCTATTTTTGTAATAAAAACTTATTTATAAAATGAAAATGTTGTACTAACTGTTTCCATACCAATTACTGTTAAGTACATCCATATCATTTCAGAAAAAAAAAATAAGTAGGTAGTATTAAGCAGCTACATGAATTCTGCCTTGAATAACCTCTAATTTCAAAAGTACATATATGTATAAGTAAGTAAGCACAGTTATTATATTATAAGTCACTGTATTATTATCAGATTTTAATCTTTTCATTATCATCAAATCAATGAAATCGAATTTATCATAGTGTGA
Organism: Ochropleura plecta; assembly: GCA_905475445.1. Classification (NCBI taxonomy): domain Eukaryota; kingdom Metazoa; phylum Arthropoda; class Insecta; order Lepidoptera; family Noctuidae; genus Ochropleura; species Ochropleura plecta. The sequence continues at coordinate 12,971,094 of FR997739.1, forward strand.
AAATAGTTTCATTGATTCATACCGGGAGACGATGTTTCCCGTCTGTGACGCGTCCCCGTTTCCTCATACGAGTTCTACAAAGTATTTAAAAGAACGTGACGTAAATATGAAGAGTTAAATATACCGTGAAATCGTTAATTAATAGTCTTGGTTATTGTTGGAAACTGACAAGAGAGATGAGAGTAGGAGAAGAAGAAATTTATTTAATTTGGAGACATAATCATAAAGTAGAAAACCCCGAAATAAAGGGTTAGTCAATTGAAGCCAGAAATTATTGCACACACAATTTGAAATCTAAATAGTTCTCTTCGCAAATAAACCTCAAAGAGAACTCATAAAAAAGAGGTCAGCTAAACCCGAAATTAAAAAAAAACCTCCCATATTCCAGTGTGTGTGTGTGTGTTTTTTTTTACGAATGCATACGTGATTTTTTAGTACTTATTCTCCATGAGAGGCAAACATAGAAAATTTTCAAAGAAAACATGTTTCTATGTGAAGAAAAATTATTACTACATAGTGATTTCAAAATACTAAATCCTATCTCTTGCTTTCGAGTAGAGGAAGAAATGACGGATAGTGTGTGGACGGCTAAAAAGGAGGCGACTTCTACAGCGACAGAGAACCACATACTCAGAAGTCGTGCTTGTGATCATTTTACCAATGAGGCAGTCTGTCTATACCCGTATGAGGTACTGAAAGATCTCGACATGCAATGAGATGAGAAAGTCGACGTAAATAAGGAGTATCTGATTTTTATGGTTTCACTGTTAAAACCCAGTATCTTTGTACGAATAATTTACGAACAATTTGTCGTGAGGAAAGTTTTGAGAATGAATATAGATTGGTTTAAGAGCAGAGGAAGACCAATTTTACGACGGATGGATTATGTGAAGGACGAAATGGCAAGAAAGAAGGGGTCCGATGGAGTAATAGAAGAATATGAAAAAACAAGTCATGCTGCCCCAATCTCAAACAAATTGGTACAATATGAGCAGGAGAAAGAATTATGATGAAATCTTATATCACACACTTAAACGATTTATAAACTAGATAATAGACGCAACATCTATAAATGTCGTCCCACTGAAAATCAATCTAAACATTGCACCGAGCGCGTCTATTATTGTCACTCCGTATATCACTTCGGTCGCTAGCACATTGCCCTCATTTATAATTAGGTAACGTGTATAAAGATGCGTTTCACTGACTATGATAAGCAGCTGAGTTGATACTGTAAAACCCAGTTTTACTTTATCAGCTGTCCCTAAACTATGCAGTTGATATATTGTCACTTAATTAGGTGCATCAAATGCGACAAGAGAACGTTAATTTCACACTTTAATTTATAAAGGCCCTCTAATTAGTTGGGGGACTAATAAAGCGTGTTATTTATTTCCGTTTCTTGACTGGTTTTTTAAGGCGTTTTTGGAGGTGGGTCTAAAACTTGTTCAGTCGTTACAATATTATTGTTGGATACAATTGTGATAATATTTTCGTTGAGTTAGTTCGAAACAAACACATGCTCACACAATCCATATAATGCTTTTTTTTACTCCGACACAGACATATTTACTATCACCGCGATACTTATAATTAACGATATTCCAAAATTTACTGACTGTTAACCGATTGTAAATTTTACTAACCCGATTATTTACCCGTTCTTACCGTAGTAAAATGTGAAATCCGAAACCGTTAAGATAACATATAAAAAGACACTGGTTGCCCATAAAACACTGATAATTTCTGTAGGAAGCAAACACGTATTTCACAGCATAATACGACCAATTAGAAACGGTAATAAATTAAATATCCGATATATTGGCGCGACGCAATGTAAACGGGCAGAGTAATAGCGTTTGCGCAACAAATGCGTGACTTTAGCGAAATGTCAAAGTTTTATGATACAAAACGTATAATATTAATATTATATTATTGAAATACTGCCAATAGGGTCAGTTTTGTATTCAAATTGCTATTAGATATAGGAACACAATATTATATAATATGATAAAAAATATAATTTTTACAAGTTTTTCTTTGTTTGCGTCTTTGGCATGCATCAGTCAGATTTTCTTTTTATTCTTCTGTAGCTACTGATGATTCACCAAAACTTTCAATAATTGTATGAGTTTTGCTTATTATTTCTTCGCCACAATTCTTTTCATACACATCAGTTCATTCAACCAAGTCTTTTTCTTCTTAAACTGCGTCATTTCCTTCACATTATTTTTTGGAATAAATCAAAGTCCATTGATATTAACGATAATTATATCATGGATGATGGTACCTAAATCAAGGTTCACTAAGGTCACAGGTTCATTCACTGGTTGGTTTATTTTGGTATCGCCTTATTTGCACGTTCAGCGTTTGATGTTTATTGCACTTGAATGTTCATATTTGGAATGCTTTTGAGATTGCATACTTATGCACACATAAGTATTGATATCAAAATCAAGTAGTACATCAGTGTAAATTTTATTTTAAAGGTGATATGTGATATCATATAGGTTTATTGAAACCTGTGTTTCAAGTGTAACCAGGTGCCAATGTCAGTATTTAACATAGATCAACTGCCTATCTGACCTTCATATGCCTTTAACAGATGATACGATACCCTTTGGTAAGACTGGTTATCCAGTAACAAATTTCAAAGATCTAAAAATGTCAATAAAGACCAACGAATATCAAGCTTCTTTTGCAACCAGGTTTTTTTAATGGGTAATGTTGTCTAAAAGAAAAAAAAAACTTCTATTCTGTATTTTCTCTTGAATAATTCATAACTTCAAAACAATATTATTATGTTAGGTGGATCATTACCACCATTTCTGTTAACCCCTCAAAATCATCTGATTATTCTGGTCACACATTTGCATTAACATTCTTGGCGAAATGGAAATCTCTTACGGTAGTCTAAACAAATTTTGATGAATGGATAAACATTGTCAGGAAGCTTAATGTGCTAAGAGTGCGTGATTTGATGCAGATTTTCTAATAATTGGAAGCACTATTAGCTAACTATATAGCCTTCTTTAGTTTATAGTCTCACTGCGTCATATTGCAATTTTTGGAACGAAGTTCCTTATCGCGCGTTGCGAAAGGGGGCCAGACGGAATAAATTTAGACCAAAAGTTGTAACGACACTTTTTTACTATAGTTGTAAGCGGCGGGCGCGTGTATATCTGTCTCTATCTCTCATAGAAACCAAATAGTCTAGTCAACAAGTGCTGTTTTAGTCAAAACTTTTTAAAAGTCTCGGAAAAATATGGTTGAGGGCTCATTCGATTCAATTACCTTTTTGCGGAAAAAAAAAAAATTCGATAATAAATATAAATATGTTTTTTTTTTTGCATAAAGTTAATTGGTCGGTTTTATTTTAGTGTAAAGAATTCTAAAAAAATTATACAAAAAAAATTAATTGTTTATAACAAATTGTTTATTTAATAAACAATGAAAATTTATAAAAAAACGATTTTTTTTTTTAATATTTAGGAGGATAATAAATAATGATATTTAAAAAAAAAGCGTATCTTAATATTATTAACAAGTGGTAAAAAAAAATTGTTAATTAACAAAACGGTTTTTTAGCAATAAAACATTTTTTTAAGGATCGTCTTTTATCTTAAAATTCATAATTTTTTACGAGGAATCTATTTTCAAAAAGAAAATTTCAATTATCTTATAAATAATCTATTTGTTTATAACAATTTTATAAACAAAAAGAATTAAAATTTATAAAAAAATATTTTTAGGTAGCTTTTATTGATAGAAAAACGAATGATCATCGACATTGGAAAAAAAAATAATTCTTGTAACATTTATTTAACTATTTAATTTGCCCCCTAGGTAATTTGTTAATAACAAATCGAAAACTAACAATTTTTTAATTTACTCAACGGAAATCCTTTCTTTAATCTTTGAAGAATAGCTCTACGAGAGGAAAAAAAATTGAGATTTCTGATTTAACAATTATGTAACTTGCTATGTTTATAGCCCAGTCGGAAGAAATTGTTAATTAATTTATGGATAACATTTTATGAAATCGCGATAAAAATATTTTTTCTACGGCATTTCATTCTTTAATTTGTCCTGTACATGTCTGAATTTTTTCAAATTTTAATATCAACATTTAATATGTTTAAATAATATTTTTCATTAAAGCGCTCGAAGGGGGCGTGGCTTGCGGAAACCCGAGTACCCGTTTTCAGGCGTATTTTCAGCTCCCTGTAAAATTTTTAATATTGGTCCTACAATTTCGCAAGTTTGAAGTTTTTTTTAGGAAATTTTCTCCTCTTTTTGAATCTTTTTTCAAAATCAAAATATATCAAATAGTTTTCGAGATATACCAAAAAACTAAACCCCTTTTTTTTTGTTTACTTATTTGTTAATAACTTTTGGAATTTTTTCGAGCGGGTCTTGAATTTTTTCAAAAACTTTCTAGATTCGATCCCGAATCGAATGAGCCCTCAACCATATTTTTCCGAAACTTTTAAAAAGTTTTGACTAAAAAAGCACTTGTTGACTAGACTACAAACCAATTATTTTCGTTTAGTCTTTCTATTTCGCATTGAACAGTGTGGTGTCGCGACGATTCTTTTTGTTGAGTGTATACAGGTTTTTTGTACAAAATAAATAATAACTTCGTTCCATCCGGGTGTCCCTTCACACCTCCCAATTTTTTTTAATTGTTGTCCCACTTTAGTAATTTCTCAGGTATCGTGGGTGCGTATACAAACTACTCATATACACAAATAGCCAGACCCGGAAAACCCGTGCAGTGATCGAACCCGCGACACGCGGCGCAGCAACCAATCACAAACCAATTTACGACTGCGCCAACCGTGCAGTCAATCAACATGGATATGAATCTCTTACTACTTCAATAATCATCATCATCTGCCTAGTTTTTCCTCAAATATTTTGGGGTGGGTTTTCAGTCTAACCAGATGCGGCTGAATACCAGTCTTTTACATGGAGTGACTGCCTATTTGACCGCCATAACCCAATTCTAGGTCATACGGTACCCCTTGGTAAAATTTATTGTCAGACTTTCGGAAAACTGACTACTGTTAGAGATCGTCAATATTTCATTCCAATTCATTTAATTGTCTGAATATGGTACATTTTGTTCGTCTTAGAATATATAAACAAAGGTCTCACCATATTCTGCCACTGGGGGCAAATATTTGGTGCATAAACATAATTATTAAGACAAAAATTAAATAGGAATTAAAATTACAGTGGCATGTCAGTTAAATAAATATTATCGGTATTCAATTCAATGTCAAATTATTATTCAATGTCAAACTTTTATAGAAATGTTATAGATTATAATGATTACAAATTAATTGGGTGTCAAAGTATCATTCAAATAGTCGTTCAAATTATAGTAACATTTTTTACACAACAAAGCTTTAAGTTCTTTTTTAAACTCATTAACATTTAATTATTTGATTAGCTTTGGGGTTTTGCTAAAAACTAGCGGGTCTTTATAAATTAATTTAAAAAAGAAACGGTATTTTACAAGTTGCTAACTACGCATATTTTCTATTCAATTACAAAATACAAGCTGTTAAAAGTCAACGATCAAGGAATTTAATATTGTGTACCTAAATACAAACCGGAAGATACGCCAAAGAGAGATATTACAGAATATTCAGGGGCCGTAGCACGCTAAGCTTGGCGTGACGTTTTACGGTAAAACGTTTACACGCGTTGTCACGCTATTACCACACAGCTTAAACGCTTTGACACACGTCTGAAAATTCAAGCTACTATGTGGTAGCAGTATGTATTACTACAACTTTTAACCGTAATAAAATATACTTCAAACGGTTATTGCAAATTTGGACAAAAATCTTTACTATGCTCCTAGACCTATTCTATATTTTCAGAATCTGCACAGTATGTTTTTCACTCCATTCATCTGTTTCAACCGTCACCGTAGTGATCGTTTCTTACTCAGCTAATGCATGATCGAAAAGCTCCATTTACAGCGATTTTTGTGCTTCTTCTTCTTACCTTCGAAGATGTCGGGGAAAAGACGAAATATTGGGCCCATAAAATGTTTTAATTAGTGCCTTTGGCAATAAGAACAAGAAGATCAATCAGTAGTTGTCAGACTCCCTTTTCAAAATCAGGCTGCTACTGAGAAATTTCTGATGGAAGAACGACCACTAGACCAATAATGCAATCATATAGGTATTATAACAATAAAGCAGAGGGGCCTGCCAGAGCCACCACCTGCCGGGGATGCGGATTGTTTGAAAGAGATACCGCGGCCCCGGAACATAAAGAGCAATAGAAAAATAAATATAATGCGAGGAGTGTAAGGGAGAAAAAACTAGTTCAGCTGAAAAAAACAAATTATTATGGAGAAAGAACGTCCCAATATTTAGTGCCAAAAATTTTTAATAAAATAGATTTATTAAATCAAACCTCTAATTTAAGTAAAGGTATTTTAGGATCAAGACTGAAGAGTTTGCTTCTCGACAAGATTACTTAGAGGTTGCGGCCTCAGCATGTTTTTTTGTTGAGAAGCAAATTCTGTCAGTTTTTAATTTATGTTTTAATTTTTTAAATTTGAATTTAGTATTTATTTTGTCAAAATAGTATAAGGTTTACGTGTATTTAAAAGAAAAGAGCGCATCTCGCCATCAAACGTAAAGTTGGGCGAGTAATATTGTATTAATCTACACAAAAATTGTTTGAGAAATAAATAAAAAAAAAAAAAAAAATGGAAGGAACATGTTTGAGTTTTAGTCAATACAAGTCTGACACTACTCTCCCCCGCTCCGCCCAGAGCGGGGGAAGTTATTTGATGATTTCCCATCCGCAAAAAAAAAGTTTATTATAATAATCGCCAATCAGCATTCTCCTTTCATTTATTCAAACATATTTTCAATACACTAATAATTCCTATGAACTATGACCAAACTTGATTAACCTAAACCTAATCGATAAACTAGAATCCTCTTCAAGGTATCCGATATCGGCTACCGCTAAGGTATTAGCGGTTAAGTTAGTCACTCCCTTAGGAGCCACTAAGGCGAGTATCGATTTCAAGGAGAAGCCGCGCGGGGCCTGTTTAACCACGCCAAACTTACTTGTTTGTTAGGCGAGGCCATTTTTGTTCCATTTTCAATAAACTGTTGTAACGTTAGCGGGTATTTTGTTTGAATATTCTTTAATACGTAAATATTGCTTAATAGCAGGGATGTTAAGGGATATAGAATTTCGAATCTTGATCCGTATGTTTAAATCTGACTTATTTCAGAAATTTCTTCAATATGATATTAATTTATTGTATTTTATAAAACTGTTGAAGTTACTAGCTGGCGCCCGTGGCATCGCCCGCCTGATATCGAAAAAAAAGTTTTGACGTTAAACATCCATTCATCCTCACAAACATTCGCATTTATTATGTTAGTAAGATTGGGTGTATGATTTTTGCCAGGTTTAATGCAATAGACTCGCCTTACATGGTTTATATGTCAAATCTAACTCTAACATATTATATGTGGATCATTTCTTTTATTTACTTTGTTTTTTGACGATAGTCTGGCAGTTTGAGTACTTTAAGCGACCTACACAAATGTCCTTTTTTTGGTATTGTTCGTCGTGTCGTTGAGCTCCTTGGGTTATGAGTTGAGCTACACGATAACTGACAAATGCTTGCACTGACTGGACAGGTCCACTCAATCTGTGTGGTGCTTTCTTAAAAAGACCATTTCAGACACTATCTGCATAGTCCTCATGTAAGTTGACCAAGATTATTTTGTCTGGACCTTAAAAGAGACTATGACCTCTGAGTTTGTTTCGGCTGTTTCTTCTCAGAGTAGTCAGGTACGAAACACCGGCCTCATCTAGTTTTTAAAAAAAATGACGTGTAAAAGTGTTTGTGAAAACCTACTTGCAAAATAAACATCATTTATCATTTATCATTTATCATAAATCCCAAATTCAAAGCATTATATTAAAGTTAGGTCTAATTTTAATAAATGCTTTGAGTTTGAGATTACAGGTGTAATAATACGACTTTATCTGTTACCATTCCACGTTCACCGTGTTCAACAAGGTCATTTACACGCCATTAATTCTAAGAAACAAATTAATATCCATCCTTGCAGCATGATGCTCAAGCGCAACATGATTGGAATAAATTTACGCATGCGCAAAAGTAATATCGATTACATGCCACCGTGATTGAGAGATTTTTGCACGTAATTGATACCCATTTTAAAATCACTTGAAGGACCTCCCATACTAGTGCTTGAAAAGTCCAATAGTCTCAGACTTTGGGATGGGACTTTGTTTTTGTGCAATCGTGGTGGTTTTGCTAAAGGCTTTCTTCTCCTGAAGGTCGGAATTTCTCCTACAAAATTCTAGGATAAACGACACCAGCAAGCTTTTTTTATGGGATTGGAAATCATCAAGTAACTTCTCCCGCTCTAAGTAAAGCGGGAGGGGGTCACAGACTTTTACTGGCTAAAACCCATCCATGTTCGTCCTTTTGCCCTTTTTGTTCCGGGACACAGTATCTCCTTTGAACAACCCGCAACCCCGGTAGGGAAACTGACCATGTATGAGTCGGACTTTTTTTTTTTTTTTTTTTTGGGGTGGGAAATCATCCAATGACTTCCCCCGCTCTGGGCGGAGCGGGGGGGCATGTCAGACTTTTACTGACTAAAACCCACCCATGTTCCTTCTATTGCCCTTTACGTTCCGGGGCCGCGGTATCTCTTTCGAACAACCCGCAACCCCGGCAGGCGGAGGCTCTGGCAAGCCCCTCTGCTTTGCTGACTCTCTTTGAGGCGCGCGTGAAACACGAACGCGCCGTCGACACGGCCTGTCGTCAATCGACGGACGGACGGCGAGCTACCCATTGCTCACCGTCCACAGGCCCGCATCTACGGTGGCCGGAAGTCGTCTCGCGGCGCCCGGCGCCATGGGCGTCTCCCGCGGCGGCTGGGTTGGGCAGATGTTCTCTCCCTCAATCGCCCGGCCACCTCCTTTGCTAGCATTACTGCTTCGCAGAAGGTGGTGACCGCTTCCCATTCCCTCTCGCTCCGGACCATGGCCTGGACCAGGGCCGGACGCGAGAGATCTCCGCCGCCGATCGCCTCCACGAGGGCACGGCGGTGCTCCGCCCAAGCTGGGCAGACCGCCACTGTGTGCTCCACCGTGTCCTCCGGGCGATCGTCACAATGGTGACACCCGGGCGCTTCCTCCCGCCCGATGATGTGCAGGAACCTCCCGAAACTTCCGTGTCCGGTGAGGACCTGCGTCAGGCGGTAGGTGAGGACGCCATGACGCCTCTCCAGCCACTCCTCAAAGAGGGGGCTTACCCACTCGGACTTGCACACACACTCGCATAACAATATTTTTTACCTAATTTAATGTAAATAAATATTATTTTTAAGAGACACACGGACTGCCATCCATATTTTTATTATTGTTTGCATAATTTTATTTCACTTTTGTGTAGCAGTTCATGATTTTGGAGTAAAATAGCTGTGACATACAGACGAACAGATAGACAGACGTAACGGATGGATCTTTATGGGTTCCGTTTTAGACATTTGGCTACGGAACTCTTTGTACAACGTAACTTTCCGTTAGTAGGAATTTTCAAAATCAATTTAGTAGTTTCGAAGGTTATTTCCTAGACAAAATATGTTTGTAAGTCTATGTGACTTACAAACATATTTTGTCTTGATATTTATCTTAATATTAAATAAAGATCATTCAAAACGAACGACTCTACAAAATGTCGGTAAATGCCGAAAAAAATCAAGCCGAACAGCTAAAAGGCACTTTATTAGCGGCCATCTTTTTTCGCTACGGACAAACGCCACCACTCTGAAAACAAAGGGAAGTAAAACACTCCATTATTTTAGTACGTACAGGCCGCTTTGTGAAACGAATAAATAGCTGTCGTGAGAATTATAGCAGGTGAAAAATAATTGGTACTAGTGGATCTCGTATGCGGTTCCTACTAATTCCTTACTGTCTAGACTTGAAATAGACTATATTATTGATTATGTTTTTTTTTATTAATCGTTGCCCCACACTAGGAATTTCTCTTGTTTTGTGGGTGCGTTTACGAACATTTAAACTCACATACAAAACCTATAACTGAAATGTCCACTGATGAATTGAAAAGTTTCATTAGTACCTGCTTTTTTGCGGATGGGAAATCATCAAATAACTTCCCCCGCTCTGGGCAAAGTGGAGGGGATTGTCAGACTTATACTGTCTAAAACCCACCCATGTACCTTCTTTTGCCTTTTATGTTCAGGGGCCGCGGTATGTCTTTCGAAAAACCTGTAACCCCGGCAGGCGGTGGCCCTGGTAGGCCCCTCTGCTTTGCTGACATCTCTTTGAGGCGCGCGTGGAACATTTACGTGCCGTCGACACGGCCTGTCGTCAATAGATGGACGGGCGGTAAGCTAACCAATGCTCACCATTCACAGACCCGCATCTACGGTCACCGGGAATTGTCTCGCGGAATTCAATGCCTTTGGTTTTCCTTGAGGCTGCTAGCGTTTGAGTAGACCCGGAACAAGAGCTCATGACGTTTGCCCAATAGCGGGAGAGAAAAAAAAAAAAATTAGTAATTGAGATTAAAAAAAAACTTCTATGTGCAGTCCTCTTTACTTAGTTAATAAGTAGCAGAAAGATGGAAAATAAATCAGTTGAATGTTGATAATAAATACTCTACATTAACCATAATTTCCGCCAGTTGTATACTAGGAGCATTATCCGTTGATAACTTACCCTCAGCTACAGGCTATGCGCTTACGCATCTCGTTAACTATCCATAAACAACTTGCGCTCTTTGCTGCATAAACTTAATGGCTTATCAATTTATGATTATAGCTATCAGCTGATAACGGTTAGGATACAGGACTGAATACGCCAAGATAAATATAAGGTCGAATTAAAATAGCTAGCAAAACTCTGTAGACGTAATACATACTACTATTATTAGATATTAGATTATGTATGGATGTTTATTACTCTTTCACGTCAAAACGGTTGAACGGATCTTGATGAAATTTGTCTGGAGTAATACATAGAATACTTTTTTTTCGATCATTACGCGGGCAAAGCTGCGGGTGCCAGCTAGTATTGATTTAACGGTTTGATGACTGTCCACGTCGCAATTGTATGACTGAGCATTGTGTGTGTGTGTGTGTTGAAGTGTGATCAGTGAATCGAATAATATTGCCACCCATACGCAAAATACGCGCCTCAGACGTGGAGTTGCGGACACCAGCCCGTTATACAATACTATGACTGAGCATGAGGCCCCTTGTTTGATTCCCGGGTCGCGGTCAGTAGTAACAACACAGTTTGGATTTGTGCTCGGGTGAGAGCAATAGGATCGCTCCCTATAACATGAAACTTAATACATAACTAACTAAAACTTAACTAACTAAAATCGTTGTATTATTGACATTTAATCAAAAGGTTCTGCACAGTTAACTATACGCTAGCTAATTTATTTTGATCCTAGTTACCTAGTCGTAGTTACCTAGAAACACTATATGTTCGATGAATCGTTCCCAATTCATTAAAAAATCGATACGTTCAGATTTTAAAGACTGACTTGCAAATCTTTATTTTTTTTTTTTCATTTCTGACTAGGTACCGAAACTCGCAAAGTTATCACTTTGAAATAAATAATTATTTGCCACATTCCAATTGCAAAAGATCTCTTAGATTTGATACGGTAGGAATGTGGTAAAATAGTCCTATTATAATTTTAATTGTCGTTTATAGAATTACAAATCGCTGTCTAGAGTTCATTCGAGTTTAATAGGACAACAAACTGATTGATTCATAGATTGGCAAAGATTTAAATCGGTAGAGGTGTTTTTATCCTACTAGAAAGTATGAAATTGTACAGCATGAGTGAACAAGACAATGCTATCCAACTGTCAATGTCAACGAACCTTGAAGTATAATGATTTTTCAACTCTCTCATGCACGAGGTTGTGGATTCAAGTTCAAGGAGGTACCAATGCCCCTGGGTTGCGGGTTTTTCGAAAGAGATACCGCGGCCCCGGAACATAAAGGGTAATAGAAGGTACATTGGTGGGTTTTAGTCAGTACAAGACTGACACTCCCCCCCGCTCCGCCCAGAGCGGGGAAAGTTATTTGATGATTTCCCATACGCAAAAGAAAAGCAGATGCCAATGAAACTTTTTCAATTTCAATGTACTTTTTTAAAATTATCGTGGACATCTCAGATATCAGTGAAGGAAAACATCGTGAACTCCTAATTAATATAAGTCTGAAATTCGCCGACCCATCTTGAGTAAGCGTGGTGATCTATGCTCGTGCCTTCTCTGTACGAGAAGAGGCCTTTGCCCAGCAGTAGGATAATAATAGGCTAGTATTATTATTATGTCTATTTGGACGAATCTAGTGATCTAAATCTACGTAGACTGGCAGGAAATAGCTTTATTTACCGATAATGTTGTGTAATGTTGTGTAATGTTAGTGAAAATAAATAACCTTGATAAGAATTTTGTTTTATGATTATCATCGTGCTAATAATCTTGTTATAGATTTTTTGATAAGCCCAGTTGATGGTTATTTTATGTAAATAACATAAAATAAAATATCGTAATAAAAGCAGTGTCAATTTTATGTGTGCATAAATTAAAAGCGAAAAACAAGTGAGATGTTTATCAATGGTAATGAACAAATAAATTAAAAATAATTAACATTATGGAATGCTCCATCTTTCTCGCGCTGAGTTTTAAATTTTGGTTAATTTCTTTCCGTTTAAAAACAATGATTAATCGTTTTTAAAGAGCGTAGAAGGTAATTAAATTCTGATCTTCATGATGTATTGACCATGTTAACAAAAGAATATTTTTATATTTAATTTTAATGCTGACAAAAGCTATAGTTTATCTTACTCAGTATATTATTCTTTAATTATTTATTGATATATTTACAATGCAGCCAATGTTAATATATACATTCATACACAGGCACATATACCGTTTATACGAACATAATGAAGTACTTAAACCCGCGATACAAACACAATATTATATAATACATTCTATTTATATGATAATTAATATAATACACCAACTGTGGGATATTAAACCGCTGCCAAATCCTATGAGGATTATACAGGCTTAACATTACTTAAGTATATCTACAAACTTATACGTATACATACGTTACTAAGCCGAAGTAACTAACCTATTATGTATTCAGTTGAAGTTTTCAGCAAAATTACAATATGTATACGTAATCCTTTTGTTACCAACCGCAACTGTAATTGCTAAACTAAATCAACGTCAGTTAAAAACAAGAACTAACAATTAGGTTCAAAGACTTAAGTCTTAATATAACAAAAGATGATATCACAGTTTAACGCACCACGCATTTCTAGAGCTGACACATACCTACAAAAATAGTTAACGAAGAAACACACACTGCGAAAAACTTAATTCTTTCACAAAATATCTATTAGCAACACGGTTCCGCAGACCCATTAATATTCAAGCACACACACATACACACTACGTGTATAAGCACATAGTTTGTTGACATAGTGAGGAGCATGCGCAGAGGTGACGTTATACATAAACAATGAATTTAATTTGTCGCAGGCCGACCTATGCGCAGCTTTTCCTAAGGACATGACAGGACAATTAATCTGGAAACTGAATTTGAAACTCCGTTCTAGAACCCCTCCGCTAAAAGCAATTTAACTTCAGTCCCTTTACCAAAATATATTGGTGTATAGGTTATAATGATATTATGAATTATGATGGCACTCTACAAAGGTCCTTCGAATATTGATACCTCGTATGTTGAGAGAGATTACCGATACGGGTTGTTAGTTACTCAAATAAGGGCGAGTCAGTACCCTCAGTCATCAATCATTCTCTCACAACGATTATATTTACACTCAACTTCGATTCAACCTATTTACTCAAATTTCCAACAAAATAATATGAAGCAAATATTTGCCAACCAACTTCGAAATTAAATTAATTCAAGATACAGATCCTCAATCAAAAATCTCATTAGTGACTTACCGAAAACACTCCATAGCCGGCGGAAATTGGGCCAAGTAATATTTTATAATCATCCCTGATGTGGCGTCTCTTGATCTTACAACATCTCTATATTTCGACGTTCATTCACGTAAAATTTTATCCAAAAACACTTTCCCTGTCGCTTCAGTTCGCGCACATCGCACTGTTGATAAAAGAAAATAAAAAACGAGCCGGCTTTTGTGAACGATTCGACTGTCAAAATCACGTGGGGAGGCAACACTCACACACACATCACTGCTGGGAGCAGGCGGAATACGCTTTTTCGCGGCGAACGCTTACCGCATGACATTCAAGGAACATTATATTCATGTAGCGGACTAACCTCCCACACAGTTCGTGAAGAACTAAGCGCAAGCAGTCGAGGTGCACGTGGTCCGTAGCTTACGCGACGGCCGCCCTTCCAAAGCGGCGTCCACACACTACGAAAATCGACTTTCGCTCGAACGGTAGACGACACCATTTCGCCCAAAAACGGCACGAGCCGACGAGATGAGCCAGAATATGGGACGTTACACACAGAGTATTTCCGTACTATCGTTAACAGTGTGCGTACGTTGCGTACATGTACAACGGAAGAGAAAAGTGCATTGTGTTTTTATTTTAGCAAACCCCCGAATCGTGGGTATTCTTTTGTGAATAATTCGATTGGGTATAATCCGGCAGATAAATCGTTACGGTTATCCGGGGAGAAATTTGATACGGAATTTATTCCGCTAGCTGAGTGAAAAAAAAAAGCTCCAGCCATTGTTGTCGAGGATATTGAAAATGTTTCTAGTCGGTGTAACGAATAACGATGGTTTCCTTTTGTTTTGTTTTTATTAAAGGATTATTCGAAACTTAGTGGGCAGTCCGTTTAATCTTCCCCTTTTGTTGGGACATGACTTGATCTTTTTAAACGATTCTGTGCTTTGTTATTCGAGTTTCTTTTCGCTTTCGTTCTTTTATTATAAGCGAGTACCGGCGAATAGAAAAGTTTTAAAGTAAATATTGACGTAACTCGTCAAAGTGTGAATGGTTTGGAAAACATATGCATAATATTAAGCGTTTGTGTGACCCGTAGGTTAGTAAGCCAAGCGGTCTTACCTGTCAATACGGGCCATTGTTGATTGTAAATAGATAAATAAATATGATGTTTGGTGTTATAATCAATCTTATCTTTTGGTACTTTAGATGCGTTACTTAATCGGCTTTTTGGTACTTCCGGATTTGATGGATATTCTTGCGTTTGCAGCGGTGAACATGTGACGTCACGGCTTACAGCCATAAGTCCAGCGATTATCGTCTTAAAGCCGGTAGCGATAAGCACATTACACATGCCTATGTTGCTATGTCAAAAAAGGTTGTAAATTAACCTCTCCGAGATTTATAACAGAAATAAGCATAAACTTCTAATTAAATTAAGCTTTTGACCATTTTAACGGTCTTTTTATGTTAAGATAACAATTCGTTAAGATGTATATTTATCACCTAGGCCAGTGATTATTTGAACAAATACATTTTATTGGTCGTAAAATTGGTCACACGTTGATAAACAAACTTTGAGCATTGCATGTTGATTTATTTAAATAAATAGATATTAAAATTGCTAGGCATATAATTTTGTTAGAATTTATTTTGTGGATCAAGTAAATAACATTTTAAACATTATTTGTTAAGTTTTAACTTTATTCTGGTCTTTTTGTGTAAATATTTCGAATTGATAAATAATAAAGTTGTTCACGTATAATATTGTCAATGATGTATTTGCATAGATGTACTTTGTTTATTGTGTTTTTTATTTTATTAAAATGAAGTGCCTTTTGTTTGATTCATCGTTTTTTTGGCACCGACTTCCGGAAGTAAATTTATTTTCCTGTCTTTTTTGTGATTTTTAAGAAATCGTTCTTTTTTGCGAGAAAAGCTTTTTGTTTTGGCCTTCTTAGTTGTCATGTCAGGCATGATATTGTGATGATTATGATGAGACAAATTCCTTTCGAGTATTCATTTTCCAATGCTACTAAGAGATACTTACTGTGACGGGCCTGTTGGTCTAGTGGTTAGTGGCCCTGACTGCTGAGCCGGAGGTCGTGGGTTCGATTCCCACCCAGGACAAACTTTGTGTGATGAGCATGATTGTTTGTTCTGTGTCTGGGTGTGATTTATCTATAATATGTATGTATTTATAAATTATATAAGTATGTACATATATCAGTTGTCTGGTTACCATAACACAAGCTCTGCTTAGCTTGGGATCAGATAGCCGTGTCTGAGTTGTCCCAAGATATTTATTTTTATTTTATTTATACTAAAAGAAATTGAAGACTTTAATGACGATAAGATTTAATTTTTGCAGCTAGTCAGTGACTCGAAAGTCTGACAGCAAATCTTACTGGGTTGTGGAGGTCAGGTAGGCTATCGTTCCATATAAAATGCTGGTAATCAGCTTCATTCGGTTGGACTGAAAACCGCCCCAAACATATTAGTTGGGTACAGGCTGATGTTGATGATTTATTTAAACCTGAAACTAAATTGCCATGACAAAATAAACAAATCCTTCCGCAGAATTTAAAGCCACACTGGAACTTCGTATTTACTTTGAAAATTACTTACTCCATAATTTCCCTCATAACTCGTTCTTGTGACAGTTTCCTTGCAGCTCCTATATTTATCGACATTTTCTAATTCCATCGTAACCGTTAAAATTAATAGATCACTTTCTGTTAATTATTTAAATGTCTTGTGGTTAGGTAATATTTGTTTATCGGATGCTTTATTTAAGTTTACTCAAAATAACGGTTATTTAATAGTGGTCAATTTTAATTATTGTAAGTATTCAAATGTAAATTCAAATCCATTTATTGTTAGTTTATTGTAAGTAAATGGCTTTTGGGTTATAGTTTGTGAAATGACTTTATTTAAAAGGGACTAGCTATACCGTTTATGCGTTGTTGTTGCATATATATATGTGTTGCAATGCACCTTTTGCTATCTACCCTACCTAACGAGATTAAAAATATCCTATGTCCGTCTCTAATTCCCTACCCCCCAACAATTTTCAGCCATATCGGGTCAGCCGTTCTTGAGTTATAAGTGTAACTAGCACGACCATAGATTTATCTGATGAATTTTTGCTTAGGTTGTATTCATCAGGAAAATCCATACTAATATTATAAAAGCGAAAGTAAGATTGTTTGTTTGTTACGTCTTCACCACTAAATGGCTAAACCGATTATGATGAATTTTAGGAGTAGGCCCTTATAAATAAAACCATTTCACGAACTCCTTTTCATAGCACCACTAGCTTTTGCCCGCGGCTTCGCTCGCGTTAAATTCGAGGTAATACGGTTCCTCTTGCCTGATTTGTAGGTATTTTTCGTTAGTAAAAAGTTTGTGTGTATTGACTTTTAGCTTCTTACCTTGAAAACAAACTTACTTTCGCTTTCATAATATTACTAGCTTCCACCTGTGACTTCGTCCGCGTGGCAAAGTTACTTTGGGCTAACTCTAACTTGAACCCGTGATGATCAAAAAAAAAATCTTTCTCTCCCCTTTTCTTCCCTCTTTCTCCCCTTTTTCTCAACTTTTTTTAGCCTGTGTCCGTCACCAAGGTCCCAACTCTCTCTGTACTAAAATTCATCAAAATCGGTTGGGCCATTTAGGCGTGAAGACGTAACAAACAAACAAACAAACTCACTTTCGCTTTTATAAATTGAAATCCTAAAAAAACCTGGTCTTAAGTAAGGAAGACAATGTTATAAATACAATCAGTAAGTATATAAAATAGTAACATACTGACTATGTCCTGGATATTTAATTAACCGTTACTTGCGTTGTAGTTCAATACTGATAACAAAATGATAAATACGAAACGGAGTTTATTGATTTCCTGAGAAATTATACAATAACAAGGATACAACAAGACACAGGCATATTTATTTCGTAATAATTGGTTAATAAATAAGCTGTGCCTTTGTAATCTATGTTTTGTTATGATGTTTCCTTGTGTGTACATAAATTATTAAAAAAAAATTGGTTGTTTGTAAAGTAGGTTTACGATCGAGATGTTTACGTGATAACGTCTTATTGGTGATATAAGTTATCACCAGTAGTGACATCTAAAATGAAATTAAGTACTAATTTAAAGTTTTTTTTTCGAGCCAAGTAACAGATGGCGCTACCATCTTTATGAAATGTCGCTTGTGAGGTTTTGGTGTGACACAAGTTTCTGAACATGTCACCCGACTAAAACGATTTTAAAGACGTTATCACGTCAAAAATGTTTTCTTTTATGGCTTATATTACTACAAGATTAATAAAAGTGATGAAACAAACAGACAATTTCTAGAATTGTATAACGAGATGCACTTACTATCAGTTCTACTTCCGCCAGCGACTTCGTCCGCGTGGCATAGTTACTTTGCTAACGCTAACTTTAACCCGTGTGATGATCGAAAAATGAATCTTTCTCTCCCCTTTTCTTCCTCCTTTCTCCCCCTTTTCTCACTTTTTTTTAGTTTATTTCCGTCTCCAAGGTCTCAACTATCTCTGTGCCAAAATTCATCAAAATCGGTTTGCCCATTTAGGCGTGAAGACGTAACAAACAAACAAACTCACTTTCGCTTTAAAATATTAGTAAGGATGAGCTGTACCCAGTGATTGCTAATGCTGCTTAGGTCCTCAATGTCGTAGCGTCATGTTATTCTGTCTGTTAATTTGTAAAAGCATGCCTATGAAAAATTTCAAGTCAATCCATCCAAGAAATCGCGTTCTCCCGTACAAAATTTGTCACCGTGTTTCAGGGATTGAATTTTACGAAATCTAGTCTTAGTGAGCAATTACGTTCTAAAAAGCATCATACAAATTTGAGACTAGCACTTGCAGTTTCTGAGATTAGATTTGAAATTAGATAGCATTTTTTTTTTTTTTTTTTCGGGTGGGAAATCATCCAATGACTTCCCCCGCTCTGGGTGGAGCGGGGGGGCATGTCAGACTTGTACTGACTAAAACCCACCCATGTTCCTTCTATTGCCCTTTACGTTCCGAGGCCGCGGTATCTCTTTCGAACAACCCGCAACCCCGGCAGGCGGAGGCTCTGGCAAGCCCCTCTGCTTTGCTGACTCTCTTTGAGGCGCGCGTGAAACACGAACGCGCCGTTGACACGGCCTGTCGTCAATCGACGGACGGACGGTGAACTACCCATTGCTCACCGCCCACAGGCCCGCATCTACGGTGGCCGGAAGTCGTCTCGCGGCGCCCGGCGCCCTGGGCGTCTCCCGCGGCGGCTGGGTTGGGCAGATGTTCTCTCCCTCAAACGCCCGGCCACCTCCTTTGCTAGCATTACTGCTTCGCAGAAGGTGGTGACCGCTTCCCATTCCCTCTCGCTCCGGACCATGGCCTGAACCAGGGCCGGACGCGAGAGATCGCCGCCGCCGATCGCCTCCACGAGGGCACGGCGGTGCTCCGCCCAAGCTGGGCAGACCGCCACTGTGTGCTCCACCGTGTCCTCCGGGCGATCGTCACAATGGTGACACCCGGGCGCTTCCTCCCGCCCGATGATGTGCAGGAACCTCCCGAAACTTCCGTGTCCGGTGAGGACCTGCGTCAGGCGGTAGGTGAGGACGCCATGACGCCTCTCCAGCCACTCCTCAAAGAGGGGACTTACCGCCGCTATTGTGGCGTGCCCTAAATTAGATAGCATTAGATTAAGACGTGCTAAATTCTTTTTAAATTGAAACGTCTCTGTAATCTATTCTTTTAATATAATGTTTTGTAAGTTACGATGTAAGAGGCAGTCTGTAAAACTACTCATCGAATTAAAAAATAAACATTAACTCTAGGAGAATTCCCGGGTAGAGGGGCTAGTCCTTACTAATATATTTTTTTTAAGTGTGAAATGAGGGAGAAAGGGGGAGGGTAGGGGAAAACTTAGCTTTGCTATTACAATAAATAAGGCGTAAGGGCCAAAACTACAGGTAGCAGGTATCTGCAAATCAGGAAAATGGAACTGTGTTTCCCCGAATTTAACGCAAGCGAAGCCGCAGGCAAAAGCTAGTTTACCATATAACTGTAGAACAGTCATCCCAGTCGAGCTTAAGTATAGAATCAAATACATCAAAAGCATTTCCCAAAACACTACATTAACCATCAACAACCACAATAAACGATAAAGCGATCACAATACCGAAAACAATTTAAATCGGCAAAACAAGGCCCTAATTAGTAATCCACCTAAAACACACAAAATTATTGTGAACCAATTAATGTTCGGAGTTCAATTAACCGTTAAATAGGTAGCCGCAACAGAGAACCGAACCCAATATCCAGCACCGGGTCACACTATGAAATAGGATGGTTACTCTAATTTCCGAAATTTGGATCTAAAATTGCTTTTTGACCACCGACTGACCGCGGGCGGGTGTGTTCTGGATATCAGGATATATTTTAGTTGATTCATTATCGGGTTGAAAGTTTAATAGGTTATGTGTTTTGTCGTTAGTAGTTTGGCTTTTGGTTATGTTACTGTTTTGACTAGACAGGGACACGGTCTTAAAAAAGATAGATAAATCATTTGTTTGATTCATCAAAAGACACAATACAGGAATCAATACAAAAAATATCAAGTTGAGAAAATAAAAAACAACGATTAAAAAAGTAAGAAGTTAGGTGGACCCAAAGACAACTAGACACATCTGACATCAAGTACATTTATAACGGTCGCCCACTACTGGGTGGTGTTCAACTGTACTCAAGGTTGCATCAAATAGGAGCCCAGCTCAGCTTAAGCCAGGTACAATACCTGACGCTGGCCTTCTTCTGAATCCTGCTAGTGACACAAGGACGTCGAGAATTCGTATTGATAAAAAAAAACATACACACACAAAATACAACATTACCCGAAATTGGCACAAAGACGCAACTAGTGCCACACCAACAAAAAAAAAAATACAACATTGAGCGGCGCATTTTATAAAGGTGGTAAGTAAACTGATAACATCTAAACACATGCATTTAGAATCGAAAGGAAGAAAGACTTCACATTTAAAGTTATTAAATACGCGACTTCGTCCGCGTGGCATTGTTACTTTGGGCTAACGCTAACTTTAATCCCGCATGGTAATAAAAAAAAATCTCTTTCTCTACCCTTTTCTTCCCTCTTTCTCCCCCTTTCTCACTTTTTTTAGCCTATGTCCGTCTCCACGGTCCCAACTATCTCTGTATCAAAATTCATCAAAATCGGTTTGGCCATTTAGGCGTGAAGACGTAACAAACAAACAAGCTCACTTTCGGCTTTATACTAAGTAAGGATTTGGAATGCCTAATAAATTGCTTGATTATTAACAGCACAATTTTTTTTTTTGAAAATTGTCCTTAACAACATTTGTCATTAAAAAAACAATGCTTCAGATGAAAGCGCCGGCGCGAAATTCCACTTCTAAACGGCTCCCATAATTGCTTTAATTTGCGGCAGTCTTAACTATAAAAATGTTGTTTATATTGAGACGTCAAAAACATCGTGAGAAACAGTTTTTGTTTTGAAAGTATTATGAAATCTTCAAAATAAGGTCAATAATATTTGAATGCATTAATCCTCACTAATATTATAAAAGCGAAAGTGAGTTTGTTTGTTTGTTACCTCTTCACGCTTTAATAGCTACACCGATTTTGATGAATTTTGGTACAGAGATAGTTGGAAACCAGGAGACGGACACAGGCTAATTTTTTTTTAAAAAGTGGGATGTGAGGGAGAAACAGGGAAGAAAAGGGAAAACTTAGCGTTGCTATAACAAATCAATAAGGCGCAAGGGGAACTGTGTTACCCCGAATTTAACACTAGCGAAGCCGCGGGCAAAAGCTAGTCTTATATAATCAAAAATCAACCTCAAGGAAAAAGGCTCTATCCTTTGAGGTTAAGGGCTCACTCATTACTGAAATTGCAGAAAAGTTTTTTTAACAACTTATAGACAACAAAATATTACGCTATTTTATTTTTAAACCAAGTAACGAACTTATTGTTGTAATTCTCTTTTCTTTCCTTGGATTAGATATCGATAGTATCTAATACATCTTTCAGCTCAACATACAATTTTCAAAATTCCATACTGCACGATATTCTACTACCAACATACCAAAAAAATACTGTACATCAAGTTGGCACAACTGTAAATACTAGTGGCAGTGAAGCAGCCATACTAAGCAAAGCAACTACAAGTAAATTGTAGTCTAATTGTAGTAAACCAAACTGTTGAAGACGTCATGATGTTGGAGAGATGTAGTTACAAGTTGTAGCTAGTAGTTTATTGGAGTTGAATGCTGAGAAACTACTTGGGAAGCATGTGAACTGTCTTTAGCCAATTCCGTTTGGATAGCTGTGGATATGCTTGATGTTGTCAATAATTAGGAAGATTTTAATACGCTCTACATTTTAAAACTGTCGCAAAAAGACGATTGCTCGAAAATTGTTCTGTGGTTGTACATCTACTTTTAAATATGTGAAACAGAGGTGTAGATAAATGTTTTTCGGTAGCTTATGTCAATCCATGCGATGGTTTGAGGTGCCGCTCAAAAGTGTAGGTACCTAAAAAGATATGACGGAGGCATTTTCCCAGCATAAATATACTTTTGACCTTTTCTTTATCGTTATCTCTAATTGTTATTTGATCTAGTAAATAAGAGCTTCCCATTTTCAACAGAGATTTTTTACAAAAATAATGTTACATCTCTTTCAACAGCTTTTACAATTGATATGTTAAAAAATATCATTTCCCTAGAAATAACAATTCAATATTCAAAGGATACCAAAACAAAGCATCATCTGTAATTAAACTGAATAAAAACATCATCAAGGGCCGTATATCACTGTAATTTATATTAATTACAGCGTACTCATTAACTTTTTGTCTCCATGCAATGCACTGCATCCAATAAATTAGTTCGTACATCAATTAAGTCTCAGAAAGGCCAACTCCATTTTTTATTGACAATCCAATAATCGTACTAGTACTTGTATTCCCTTTGTCTGATGGACCATCGTAAGTCGTCTAATCAAGCAGTATCGTGGGAATTAGATAAATAGGTTGAAATCGTTTTCTACTGCTCCACTTCAGGTCCTTTATTAATGTGCTACAGCTGTAGCTGTCCTCTGTATGTGTGTGGAATTCAAACGGAAGCTGTGATGTTATTAATAAATGTCATAATTAGTACTGATTTGTTAAAGAGATTGCGATCAAGATGTTGTTTCTGATGAGTTTATAAAATACGAACTCTTAAACGGAGTTATCAGCCTTGTAATCTGGACTTAAAACTAAATGATTCTATGCAAAAATTGTCGCTGGGAAATGACTTTTCTTTTATAGGGTAAAAAATCACGTTCTATGGTAGAACTCAATGTTACGCAAAATATTGTGCTGATGTATGCATTGAATAGTATGGGGGACGGTTAGGTATTTTAAGTAAAATTTCATATAACATTAAAAGCTTACATAAAAAAAAAACTTGTGAAAAGTTGAAACTTTGACCTCTATTATATTGGTAGTAAGAAGATTTCCGTGTATGACCTAGAACAAAAAAAAAGATTGCAATAAAGGGGAGAGCCAGTGCCTTTTTCTACAGAGCTGATAGCTGCTGCTCTATCCTTCCAGAAAGCTGTTCAAATTCATAAAAAAATCGACAGGCGACGCCATTAAATTTACAAGTACAGAAGAAATATTTTGTTTGGCTTACATATAGTTGTTGTGTTGCGGGTCTGAATGTTTCTGTATGTTTGCACACGCATTCACGCTACAGGAGAAATTCCTAGTGTTGGGATACGTTTAAAAAATATATGTTTCAGAGGTAGGTATGCTATACCAACGCCTGAAACTACGAAAAGTTATTTAGAACGATTTTGAATAAATATACCATTCTGTTTTTTTTCCGATAACAATAATGTGTTACCAATAGTTACGAATATTGTTTGATGTTTCTTTAACTAAGTTATTTTCAAATTAATAATCGTTTCAATTTACTTTATATTTATGGTTCATGCGTTCTAGAACCCTCACGACTAATAATAAACTTATTAAAAGCGAACTCTATTTTAATTTGTTTTTTATCCCGTCATCATTATCTTAAAACCGTCATCATTATCTTAAAAGGGAATCGTTTGTCTTGGTATGGACATGTAATGAGGAGGGATGAAGGACATGTGACTAAAAGAGTGATGGATCTGAATGTTGATGGACGGAGAGCGAGAGGAAGGCCAAAGAAAAGATGGATGGATTGTGTAAGGAATGATATGAAGGAGAAAGGAGTAAATGATGCCATGACGTCTGATAGGGGAGAATGGAAGAAGAAAACGTGTTGCGCCGACCCCAAATAGAATGGGACAAGGGCAGGAAAAATGAAATGAAAATCATTATCTTAAAACCAAAACCGTGTATTTTCTCTTCTTTAAGTAAAGACTAAATATAGTTAACTCGAAGTAGTCCAAACTCATCGTAAAAAACGTTTTTATTTTCATTCTACTTCCATAAAATGAGGAGTGACACGTTATCAAAGAACCTATTAGCGGGAACGTTCGAGTCTTGCATGGACAGTGTCACGAACAACCTCTCCTGTGTAAAAACCGGGCAAGTCCGAATCGAACTCGAGAACCGAGGGTTCGGTACCCTGCCGGGGTTGCGGGTTGTTCGAAAGAGATACTGCGGCCCCGGAATAAAGGGCAATAGAAGGAACATGGGTTTTAGTCATTTTAGGGTTTTAGTTTAGTCAGACACTCCCCCAGCTCCACCCAGAGCGGGGGAAGTTATTTGATGATTTGACATCCGCAAAATAAAGGGTTCGGTACAAACTTTATTTATTTACTAACGGTTTCAACCGCTGCTCAGCTCCTTTTCTGGAGAGAAGTATGAAAAATATATGTTGACCGATTCTCAGACTTACTGAATATGCATAAAAAATATCAACAAAAAACGGTCGAGCCGTTTCGGAGGAGTATGGGAACGAACATTGTGACACGATAATTTTACATATTAGATTAAGGAACTCAAACAAAAGATATACAGAGATCCTGTAACTTGAATTATGGATGACACGCACGTAGGTGCACTCCTTTACTTACAAGAAACCACAGCATGCACAAAATAATTATCTATAGGCTAACAAAATAAACAATTATAATAGAACCTAAAACTTGCGACATAAACAGCCATTTCTTTTGACTGCGTAGACTGAGAGGGTTTTATTTTTTCACTGGTGTAAAGGACCACAAACTTCAGTATATTCAAATCGACACCTCCACGCGTTCTTGAGATAAAGGGTATTGACATACAGACAGACAGACAACAAAGTGGTCCCATAAGGGTTCCGTTATTTTCCTTTTGAGGTACGGTACGCTAAAAGCTGTTTAATTTAACATGGATCAAAAGACAATTTCATTGTTACTGGAGCTCCCTGGAAATTGAGCGTTTGAATTATATTTGTGTAGTTAATAATATGGTAAATCTATACTAATATTATACAAGCGAAAGTGAGTTTGTTTAGTACGTCTTCACGCTTGAATGGCCCAACCGATTTTAATGAATTTTGGTACAGCGATAGTTGGAACACTGGAAATGGACATAGACTAAAAAAAAGTGAGAATGAGGGAAGAAAAGATACTTTTTTTTCGATCATCACGAAGGTTAAAGTTAGCGTTAACCTAAAGTAACTATGCCACGCGGACAAATTCGCGGGCGGAAGCTAGTTAATTATAAGTTCAGGTTTCCTCACGATGTTTTCCTTCACCGATGTCTGTGATGTCTAAGATAAACTTTAGAAAGTATATATGAATTTAAAAAGTCGCATTGGTACGTTTGCCCGTATTTAAACTCACAACCTCATTCATTAGAGGCGAAGCGCTTAACTTATGTTAAAACTAGCTTCCGCCCACGACTTCATCTACGTGGCATAGTTACTTTGGGCTAACGCTAACTTGAACTCGCGTGATGATCGCAAAAAATATCTTTTTCTCCCCTTTTCGTCCCTCTTTCTCCCCCTTTTCTCACTTTTTTTTTAATTAGCGTTAGCTTAAGTAACTATGCCACGCGGACGAAGTCCCGGGCAGAAGCTAGTCTTATATAAAATTCTCGTGTGACAGTTTTAGTGGCCATACGACTTGACTGATACTTATGAAATTTTGTATGTATGTATATTCGGTAGGTGTGAGAATCGGTCGTAATATATATTTATTTTTAGTTTTATCTGAGCAGTGGGTATAACCGCTGGGCACATAATTATGCTATTTAATACTAGCTGTGCTCAGTGTGTGTGTGTGCAGTGATAAAAGGGACCTCCCCTTTTTCACTTAGGGGTATGAAAAATAGATAGTAGTCGATTCTCAGACTCACTGAATTTGCATAAAAATTTCATAGGAATCGGTCAAGCAAGCCGTTTTTTTTTTTTTTTTTTTGCTCTACGGTGGATGCCATCATGCGCGTGAGAGCCCTCACGACGGGGGCTGCAGTGTCCAGGGGTGGGGTTGTCGTGGCGGTGTCTCTCGACATCGCCAACGCGTTTAACACCATGCCTTGGGGCTGCATCAGGGAGGCACTCCAATACCACCGGATGCCGACCTATCTTCGTCGTGTGGTCGGGGCATATCTGACGGACAGGGCCGTTATATACCCCGGTCGCTCTGGAGAGTGGAACCGGCGAGAGATGTCGTGCGGTGTCCCACAGGGATCGGTCTTGGGGCCGCTCCTGTGGGACATCGGTTACGACTGGGTGCTGCGCGCCGACCTCCCCAGCGGCGTCAGTGTAGTTTGCTACGCTGACGACACGCTCGTCCTGGCTCAGGGGGGGTCGCACCAGGCGGCGGCCGACAATATGACACGCGGGGTTGCGATAGTCGCGGAGAGGATCCGGCTACTGGGTCTCGAGGTGGCCTTGCACAAATCCGAGGCCATGGTTTTTCATGGCCGCGGAAACACGCCACCGTCGGGATCCCAGTTGACGGTAGGAGGGGTTCGCATCGGCGTCGGGTCGACGATGAAGTACCTGGGAATCGTCCTCGACAGCCGGTGGAACTTCGTCGAACACTTTCGACGTTTGGCTCCCAAACTCGAGCGGACGGGGGCTGCTTTCAAGCGGCTCCTGCCCAATCTGAGGGGGCCAAACGCCTCCTGCCGTAGGCTCTATGCCGGAGTCGTGCGGTCCATGGCCCTTTACGGGGCCCCGGTATGGGCGCGTTCTTTAGGGCGGCGCGCCGCCCACTACCTGAACGCGCCCCAAAAGGTGGTGGCCATACGGCTTGTCCGGGGCTACCGCACGATCTCCGGCGAGGCAGCAAGCCTCCTTGCCGGACTGCCACCGTGGGATCTGGAGGCGATAGTCCTCGCGCGCCTGTTTGAGTGGCGCGCGGAGGCACTACACCGGGGGGAAAACCCGCTGCCACGGCAAGTTGCCGCTCGGCGGGCAGACCTCCGGTGCGATCTCATGGTGGCATGGAGAGAGCGACTGTCGCAACCCCGTGCAGGGCACGCCACAATAGCGGCGGTAAGTCCCCTCTTTGAGGAGTGGCTGGAGAGGCGTCATGGCGTCCTCACCTACCGCCTGACGCAGGTCCTCACCGGACACGGAAGTTTCGGGAGGTTCCTGCACATCATCGGGCGGGAGGAAGCGCCCGGGTGTCACCATTGTGACGATCGCCCGGAGGACACGGTGGAGCACACAGTGGCGGTCTGCCCAGCTTGGGCGGAGCACCGCCGTGCCCTCGTGGAGGCGATCGGCGGCGGCGATCTCTCGCGTCCGGCCCTGGTTCAGGCCATGGTCCGGAGCGAGAGGGAATGGGAAGCGGTCACCACCTTCTGCGAAGCAGTAATGCTAGCAAAGGAGGTGGCCGGGCGTTTGAGGGAGAGAACATCTGCCCAACCCAGCCGCCGCGGGAGACGCCCAGGGCGCCGGGCGCCGCGAGACGACTTCCGGCCACCGTAGATGCGGGCCTGTGGACGGTGAGCAATGGGTAGCTCACCGTCCGTCCGTCGATTGACGACAGGCCGTGTCGACGGCGCGTTCGTGTTTCACGCGCGCCTCAAAGAGAGTCAGCAAAGCAGAGGGGCTTGCCAGAGCCTCCGCCTGCCGGGGTTGCGGGTTGTTCGAAAGAGATACCGCGGCCCCGGAACGTAAAGGGCAATAGAAGGAACATGGGTGGGTTTTAGTCAGTACAAGTCTGACATGCCCCCCCGCTCCACCCAGAGCGGGGGAAGTCATAGGATGATTTCCCACCCGAAAAAAAAAAAAAAAAAAGCAAGCCGTTTCGGAGGAGTATGGGAACGAACATTGTGACATGGGAATTTTATATATTAGATATATTTAGTGAACACGACCGGAGTGAGATCAGGCCAAGATCAACGGCTTAACGAGGTTTCCGAGGAACGGGGCTATCTTACCGCCAACTTCCAAACTTCGGGCTGTCAAAGAAATTCCTAATGGAAAACCCAATAACACTTTCCCCGACCCGGGAATCGAACCCAGAACTCCATGCTCAGCAGTCGCGCTTGCGACCGTGACACCAACGGAGCAGTTAGCAGTTAGGATCATCATCAGCATCACCATCAGTCTGAATATTTTTTTCTATCAATATTTTCGGTTAATTGTCATGATATCATAAACTCCCAATGTAGCCGGTCGCAATATTACTATTTATTTTTTAATATAAAAACGTTGTCCCAAACCAGGAATTTCTCCTGTATTGTGTAACATTTAACCTGAAACAATTATCTGAAGGTCATACAATTTGTTCCGTGCGGTGATCGAATCAGCAGTCAAACGTTTAACCACTTTACCTACCGTGTCGTCAACTTTTCCGATAACTATTAGTTTTAACAAGAAAGTAAACATTTCCGATTAACAAATGCTTGCACTGACTGGACAGGTCCACTCAATCTGTGCGGTGCTTTCTTAAAAAGACCATTTCAGATACTAATCTGCATAGTCCTCATGTAAGTTGACCAAGATTTTTGTCTGGACCTTAAAAGAGACTATGACCTCTGAGTTTGTTTCGGCTGTTTCTTCTCAGAGTATTCGGGTACGAAACACCGGCCTCATCTTGTTTTTAACCGACTTCTTTAAAAAGACACGTAAAAGTGTTTGTAAAAACCTACTTGCAAAATAAACATCTTTTATCATTTAACAAAAATCCCCGCATAGAAATACATTCTGCTCATCACATATCCCCGGAAAATACAGCCTGCGATCGGCTCACGTAAATTTGTCACATGAAAGGACGTTTAATTTGCTGTTTCACTAGTTGCTAATTACAACTTTGATTGCCGTGGTCATAGTGAAGCGTGTCACAGACAGTTTGGCTCTGAACATCGATTGATGCGTCTTTTATGGTCGAAATTTTGATTAGCTTTCCTATGTCAACGTCTGTTTTAGGGAAGTCATTAGGATCCTCTATGTTTTGTTTGTAGGGTGTATTTGTCAGGGCCACCGTCTGACAGGGGTTGCTGGTTGTTCGAAAGAGAACATAAAGGGCAAAAGAAGGAACATGGGTGGATTTTAGTCCGTAAAAGTCTGACACTCCCCGCCGCTCCGCCCAGAGCGGGAGAATTTATTTGAAGATTTTTTATCGGCAAAAAAATGTTTATTGGTGTGGTAATTAATTAGCTAGTTGATTATGAAATGTCTTGTGTAAATTTATTAAGAACTAGTCGTTTTGAAGAAATCGTCTGGGTGGTTGTCGAAAAAAGCAATATGGCGAAACTAAGTAATATCGTCGATAAATTGAACCGTGTGTCAAATCTTTTTATATGAGCGAATATAAGTAAGTAATAAGTTTATTCATCGAGAGAAACAAAACAGAATCAACATTGTCGTTGAACCACAAACTAGGCAGCGCTTGTATCTTGTGACTCGGGAGAGAAAATATTACAAAATTAATATACATAGTAAAACTTACAAGTGAGGACTTAAACATATAACAATAACAATGAACAGGTTTTGAAAAAAAACGGTGAGGATTTGTCGTCACAAATAAATAAATAACTATGGTAAAGCCGATAGTAACTTTAACAAATTATAAAACAAATGACAAAAACAGTAGTTTCATATTATTTAAAAATAAGTAGGTTTGCAGAAACAAGCAAATCTTAATTCAAATAAATTAATAAAAATGAAATAACAATCTCATAAATAAATTTAGAAACACTTCTAGTAAATAAATGATAACGATCGAGTTTCAAAGATCACAGATATAGATATCTCAACGGAAACTAAATGAGTATTTCTAGCAATTACGCTCTTCTCTTTGGTTTGTGATAAATTCAATGGAATTCTGTTTTATAAATAAAATCCTGCGATCCCCAGATAAGTAGTAAAAGATAAATCCAGTCTTTTGTTTTTGCAGAAAGAGCGGAGAACTTATTACCTAGAATGATCCTGTAGCTGAGATTATGATTTCTGGGTAGTCTTTGAACATTTTACTTTGAATATTAGTAAATAGATTTCTAATTAGATCGCAAATGATTCAAAGAAATTGGAAGTCAAAATTGTTTGTGTTTTGAAAGGCTTTTGTTTCACTTTTGACAACACGGTCCGTGCAGTGGCTAAGCGTTTGACTGGTGCGCTACGTATTGCGGGTTCGATCCCCGCACGGAACAAATATTTGCAAGACCTACAGATAGTTGTTCCGGGTCTGAATGTTTGTCTGTGAGTTTAAATGATTGTAAACGCAAGCACGTTACAGAAAAAATAGGTAGCGTGGAGCGAAGTTTTATTAAAAAAAAGCTTATTTTCAGTTGCATGGTTTTAAATCACAGCGATGGATGGGTTCAAAATAATCCAATATTGTTTCTTTACTATCCCATTTAACGAAAATATGATGTAGCAATCAATGTAAACGATTTTTTATGACCGAACATTGATGTGCGGAAGCGATTAATCGCTATACATGGTATCTTTAGATGCAATTACATTTTATTGATTCGTCAATCTGGCGCTTTGCCATCCGCTGTACCTTTTGCTATGTTTATGGGCCGAATTTCGGACAGCTTAAAATAAGAGTGCATTATTTTGAAATTTTAATCGGTTCTTTTTTTTTGTCGAATTACAGGATTGAAACTGAACGCGTTGCATATCTAAACAGAGCTGCCAGTGTCACCAATGTACGGAATTTTAGCTCAGATAGTTTTAAAACCCTTTATCACGGGAACGCGTGGAGGTGTTGAGTTGAAATTAAAACCATAATAATATAGTAATGTCTATGGTCCCTTGAAACTGTAAAAAAAATAAACTTCCTAAGCCGACGCAGTCAAAAGATATTTTAGGTCGTAAGTTTGCTCGAAAAATTCGATGTGTGAGTTCGACTCGCACTTACCCGGTATTTTAGTTATTTAGGGGCAGCAAAAAAGAACGTGCTTAAGCCGAAAAAAATATTGAGAAATATGAATATTCAGGACAGAAATGAAGAAATGTAAGAAATGAATCACAAACCAATTATTTATAGCATTCGTTTTTTTTTTATTCTTTTATGTGGTGTATATTATTACATTTTGGCTCACAAACGACATACCACAATTTCAGATTAAAAAATTACGAATTATAACCGCAAACATAATCTACGAAAATAATAACCTCGCGAGCAATGACCGTTGTCATAAAAATAGTTGAACAAAACATGATGATAAAATGCTTGCTGGCAACAGCGCATAATGAAAGCCGCGTAAACCGAGAATTACTCTGCTGACATACGGTTTGATTGTTTGTACATCATAATTGGCGAACATTGTGGTGGACTCAGATCCACGAATCCTCATGGTTATACAAAAACAATTGCACGCCAGTGTTACAATGCATAGTATCTACACGTAGCAATATTTAAATGTGACTTACTCCTACTGTATTTTTTAAGGGAAATCATCAAATAACTTCCCCCGTTCTGGGCGGAGTGTCAGAGTTGTCCTGACGACTAAAACGCATCCATGTTCCTTCTATTGCCCTTTATGTTCCGGAGCCGCGGTATCTCTTTCGAACAACCCGCAACCCCGGGCAGGGGCCACTCGGTTCATTTAAAATACTGGTATATAGTCTGAATCTGGTTAGATTGGAGGATTAAGTTCCACTTATGATGGTGTTGATGTATTGAGAGGAAATAAGCTTGATGTAAGAATATTCCGGTTTTTTAAACTTTCAATTGTTTATAATATTGTCATTGTTTATGGCAAACGGCAGGTTTATTTTAACAAATTTTTTCAACGTTATTTGTATATTTAAAGCTCTTTATTTCCTAAGTCATACTTTCAGTTCTGGTGGAAGCTGTTCGGTTGAAGCTCTTACTTTTCCTATATTCAATTCGTTTTTTTACAAATAAAACCTTCGCTATGAAACAATACTTCCAGACTTCGTTCACCTACTTTAGTCGACAATTCACTTGAGTTCTTTTTTTAAATAAAAAATAAGACGTTGTAAGTTCTCCGTCGCTAACTGGAATATAATAACGTTTCTCAAGAAACTGAGTAAATACTGAGAGAGATACCTCGATTTTAAAGTCACTCACTTCCAATTCTACTTAACTGTAATATAACCTTTTAGATCAAAGACATTTCTAACATCACTGTTCCTCTCACATTTTTACTATTAAAATTAAGAAGTATTGTGCATTTTTATTAAGATTATCGTTTTTCAACTTTTGATTATGATATAAGGAGGACTTGTAATTGGCTTGCTGTTGTCTATGGTTTTTTTTATTACGTGTCTTTTTAAGGTGTAAGCCCTCCATGCTGTAATAAATAAATAAATTCAATCAGATAATCTTATCGTCTTCATTTCATTCCAATCAATTGCATTCGCAGAGTCCACTCAAGAACACGCCTACTCCATCACTTCTATGCCTAATTTTGCATTCTACAACAATCAAAATCGTATTATACATATCTATAACATTGATTGTACTTTGTAATCACAACTAAAACACATTCCGTAAATAGTTAATCTTTTCCAGATAACCATCTATTTATACGCCAGGAACTATTTACGTTTTACATCCAACATGGAAGCTCTATCAAGAAGCACTCAAATCGTGAAGTGTCGTCTATCGCGCCTAATGCCATGTTTTATTTACCTTGCCTTTATCTGTAGATAAGTTCTTTTAACTGCACTTAAAGCAAACGTTTGTTCGAATAAATACTATTATCTAACATTTTTTTGTTTGTAGAAACGACGGTATGACAAAGTGTGCATTTCCAGTACAAGGTGACCTCTATGGATGATACGAGTATTTGACCAATAGGTACATAATTCGTACTCGGTTCCAGTATAGTTACGAAAAGTATCAAATATATAGGTACTTGAATTTATTAACAAGTACTGTACGGTTTGGTATTACATCAGTGGTTTTTATTTCATGGAGCCTTCATACTAAACCAGTCAACTATATGACAAGCCAATACGAGATCAGCTTATACTGGAATTGTATTTTTTTGTACCAGCTAGTGTACATGTAATGTTTTCGTGTGACGCCTTATGATGGTTGTGTTGAAGACAGTGATTATGAGCTGTTAGTCTTTAAGTGATAAGGAACGCCATTGTTTTTGAAGATATGAGTTTACTTAAAATCCTAAAACAAATACTTTATGGGACTGTGTTTATGAGTAAGCTTTTTCAAATATTATCGTTTTCATTCAAACTTAAGATGTCGCTGCTTTGTTCTACTATATTAATATGTCTACCCTCTTCGCTTTTCCTGCATTTTTACTTCTTAAAAATTAGGATTGTAAATATTAATATATTATGTGAATTTGTGAGCTATGGTAGCCAAAACGGTAATCAAAGTACACTTATCGATACCGTGGCCCCGGAACATAAAGGGTATAAGAAGGAACATGGGTGGGATTTAGTTCGTAAAAGTCTGACTATCCCCCCGCTCCGCCCAAAGCGGGGGAAGTTATTTAATGATTGATGATGATGAAAATATATATAAATATATCTTCTATCTCTAAAATCTTGATCCTTCCTTTCGATATTGTTTTACCATTGACAAGTAGAAATTGTCAAAAACATCGAACAAAAAACAAATCAAAACTTCTAGATTTTGGTTGGCGGTTCAGTTGGCCATTCTTTACAAGAATATGTAAAATAGCAAAGAATTCACTATAAGACCGTGAAATAAATTGTGCGACCTTAAACTTTCGTGACCCTACCACATTTCAACGTAAGTGCGCATAAAGACTACTAGACTACTACTTACGACAACGTAAGTGTGCTACCAGATAGTCATTTGCACAATCTTATGCCCAATGCACAGTGCATGAATTCAAATTTATAGATTGATAAACAGAATATTTTTTATTATGAACACCAGAATTACAGTAGTATAAATAGGGCATCTTTTCATGACAACAATTTATCAGTAAAAAAAAACTTTGCCCTACACTAGGAATTTCTCCTGTATCATGGGTGCGTTTACAAACATTTAAACTCCCATACACAAACAGCCAGATCCGAAACAACTATCTGTAGGCCATACAAATATTTGTTCCGTAGCCACTGCGCTAACCGTGCCGTCAAACATTAACATAACAAACATTAATATTATAATTATTAATTAGTTTTTGGGGAAAAGCTAAAATGCTGTTTTGCGAAAACTTTCAATCAATAAAACAAATTCGTTTCTAGAAATCGATTACTAATTTACACAAGCTTTTGACGAGATTTCATTTCACGAGAACGTACTACAAGTATCAGAATCCTTACCAATATTATAAAAGCGAATGTGAGTTTGTTTGCTACGTCTTCATGCCTAAATGGCTAAACCGATTTTGATGAATTTTGGTACAGAGATAGTTGGGACCCTGTTAACGGACATAGGCTATATTTAAAAAAAAAGATTGAGATATGAGGGAGAAAGAGGGAAGAAAAGAAAAAACTTAGCATTGCTATTACAATAATTAAGGCGCTAGGGCAAAAACTACACGTAGCCGGTACATGTAAATCAGGAAAAGGGAACTGTGTTACCCCGAACTAACGCCAGCGAAGCCGCGGGCAAAAGCTAGTATTCTATAAATGTCCTAAACCAAGTGTATTTCGGTATACTTAATTCATCCAAATCTGTTTAGCTGGTAAGGCGTAAAAAGCTAAACGACAGGCTGAGATACTTTCCCAAATCAAAACATTAGTACTTGATTACACGTCGAAACGGCTGAACGGATCTTGATAAAATTTGGCACAGAGGTAGATTATAGTCTGGAATAACACATAGGATTTTTTTTCAATATCACGCGGGCAAAGCTGCAGGCGCTAACTAGTTATAAATATATATATTTTGGCTGAGCATTATTATAATTTTTGGCTGAATATTGGCTCTTATAACACTTACCTTTACTCGATTGCATCGATCAACAACAACTTAAGCATGCTTTATTGAGTTTTCTTTCTGTTTCCCTCGCTCTAAAAATACCGTTTCCGTAA
This sequence comes from Ochropleura plecta, assembly GCA_905475445.1. Lineage (NCBI taxonomy): Eukaryota > Metazoa > Arthropoda > Insecta > Lepidoptera > Noctuidae > Ochropleura > Ochropleura plecta. Next base: position 13,006,592 of record FR997739.1, read on the forward strand.
TAATTTCCTTCGATATTCTATCCACATAATATCCGAACCACTGGAGCATGTCTCTTTTCATTTCTGCACCGACCTTTCCTTTCAAATAATTCAATAAAATGTTCCTATGTTAAATCAAAACCAATGATTCCGGATTTAATCTTCTTCATGTTTCAATTACTATGAATTTGATTTTTGTTCGTAAAGGATCCTCTTCTTTATAATTTAGGGTATCGTTATGGATTTTCTAAATGTACTTGGCTTGATTATAATACTGTTATGTGGATCAGGGCAGATTCAATTCAGCATTTAACAGTTAATGCCTTTTTTTCTATGTCTGTCTTTACTTTCTAACGTTTTACAATTTACTGCAGAATTTTCTTCATTTAAGAAGACATTATCTTGTAAAAGTTGAAGCATATTAATTACGATTATCTACTACGATTCGACTACGACATTTTTTTTATTAGTATTGTTAGCTTTCAATGTAATATTCTAAGCACTACTAGGTATATGTAGCTGGCATGAATTTTCATCGAATTTTAAAATATTGCTGTCCCAAAATTTGCGACCTTCAAAACTTCGTCGATATACGTAATAATGACTTCAAATGGTATACACATTTGTTTTTATAAATATATAATATAATAAAGGTAAAGTTTTTATCTAGTTCTACGCTTTTGCAAAGTAAGCAACGACTTGCTGTCGAGCCACGCTGTCCACACACTTCGCTGTAAACCTTACTAATATTATAAAAGTGAAAGTGAGTTTGTTTGTTACGTCTTCACGCCTAAATGGCTAAATTGATTTTGAAGAATTTCGGTACAGAGATAGTTGGGTCCCTGGAGACGGACATAGGCTATTTAAAAAAAAAGATTGAGATATGAGGGAGAAAGAGGGAAGAAAAGGGAACACTTAGCATTGCTATTACAATAAATAAGGCACAAGGGCAAAAACTACAGGTAGACCTGCTACCTGTAGTTTTTGCCCTAGCGCCTTACTACTTACTACCTATAAATCAGGAAAGGAACTGTGTTACCCCGAATTTCAGCGAGTGAAGCCGCGGGCAAAAGCTAGTTTAAAATATTGTAAAACCAAATGATTTTGAAGGAGCAACTGCCTATGGAGTGTTTTTCCCATACATCACCATAGGTATCGATCAAAACGAACCGTGCAAATTTTCTCGACGTTTTAAAAGTGCTCATACAATGCGTTATAATAAATTATTTTGACTTAGCGCGTAAGTCTTAAATCCACCTTATTCTACTGACTTAGAACTTCTGGTTATTCTTAGATAAAGTCAGACAATACTCTCTTCCCCAAGGCTTACACGTCACGAATTCAATTCCTTCCAATTTGAACACTGTCGTAACAACTTGAGAACCAAAGTCAAATAAAAGTTACTCTATTTGGTGAACTCTAGGACGAGTTGGTACAACGTGAAAGTTAGACGTTTTCATCAGGAAGCACCAGCAAATTGTCACATCAGCGACATTTTATTTTTATTATAAAGACGCATCTGAAATGGCATGTCGCAGTGTAATGGAAACAACGCATATGATGGTGTTCAGGTGTAAGTCAAAAGATCTTACAGTTTTTCAATATCACGCGGAACTTTCATGTTTTATTTCTTCAAGCATCCATTTTAAGGGCACTGGGGGCAAAACTAATAGCATCATGAATGTTGTTTACTTCTACATGCAGTTTAAAGAAAACATACGGGGTTAAAAAACAAGCACAAAAACCGGCCAAGAGCGTGTCGGGCCACGCTCAGTGTAGGGTTCCGTAGTTTCCCGTCCGTCACAATAAGTGTTCTTTACCACAGTAGGTCATGAAAGCACGGAAAATCTTAACATCGACTTTTAAAAAAATGACGTCATTACGCAACGCCATCTATCGAACCATTTATGAACTGGATTTTACCTTAACATTTTGATGGTGTTAAAAAAAATGAATTTTAGTTTTTTTCTAAATTGCCTCTTAGCATGTTCTTGATAGAAGTTTTATGTAGTTATAAGATACCGCCAATGCCAAGGAGAGACCAACCGAACAATTCATTAATTTTGGATTGCGAGAACCGATTTCAATAATTCTTTTTTTGTTTGAAAAAAAATACGTTCAGGATAATAAAATATGTAAACGAAGTTAAAAAAAATGCTTGCATATACGATTATACTACAAACTTAGTCCAGAAATTATTTTGTACAACTTTTGTCTTTTTTGTACAAAAATTATTGACATTATCAAAAAATGATTTTAGTAAACCCCTATTCATTTTTAAATACCTTTCCAACAATATATCACACGTTAGGGTTGAAATTAAAAAAAAAAATCACTTCCCACTTTACATATAGGGTGGCTACCCTAATAAAACATTTTTTTCCAATTTTTATTTTACTACTTTGTCGGCGTGATTGATATACATACTGGTACCAAATTTCAGCTTTCTAGTGCTAACGGTCACAGAGATTAAGCGAGGACGGACGGACGGACGGACAGACAGACATGGCGAAACTATAAGGGTTCCTAGTTGACTACGGAACCCTAAAAATGGGTAAAAAAACTTTACTTTCGGAAATCTGTGACTTTATTGATAAGCATGTTCAATATTTATTTTGAGATCCTACTAATATCCTACTTAATATTATAAATGCGAATGATTGTTTAAGATGGATGGATGTAGGGATGTTTGTAACTCTTTCACGTCAAAATGGATAAACGGATCATGATGAAATTTGGCACAGAGGTAGATTATGGTCTGGAAAAACACAAAGGATACTTTTTTGAACTACAATACTTTTACAAGTTATTATGCCTTGTGACCGGGACTGTAGATTCATTTTGTTTCTTGACATTCAAAAGTGCCTGTAATGGTCTAATTGAAATAAATGATTTGATTTGATTTTTTCGTGGACTAAGCCGCGGGCGCCTGCTAGTATTATTTATATTAAAATTTAAAAATTACATAACTTATGTTTGTGACCATGTCAGTTTAAAAACTTATGATGCTTTTGTTTGTGTCATTAACTCTCCAATTCCTTTTTATGATTTCGATTAAAAAGACTAGATCATACAATTTTTCTATTCTGGATCACACGCTTTTTCAATTCCAGAACCATTCATTTCATTGATCTCATTTTGCTATTTTCATCTATATTTAGACTTAGACTCGTTCTTGCTTACGTCTTGCACCAAAACACATCACTCGCGATAACATATGTACGAGTGCGAAACTCGTAGTAGGTACATAAGTTCCTTGTGCGAAACAACGCAATTTCGCGTCACTTTTACGTAACACGTCGTTTTATCAAACAACAGCTGCTGGATGATTCGAGCTTTATGAGATATTTCTTTTCTTAACCCGATGATGATGGAATGTAATGTACTTGTCTTTCTTTGTTCCTGTTATCCCTTGTTTCACGTTTGTGTGCGTGTCTGAGTGGAATTGTGTTTACCGTTTTGTTTCTACGAAGAAAAAACCAGTTCATTTTCTGGAATATTATTCGTCTCTCAACGATATTTAATTTTCGCTACAAACAAAATTTCACGACTGTAATATATTTACTATGTATACCTATTAGGAGCAAATGTACTTTAATTAATTTATATGAACTGCCTCGTAGGTCGAGTGATCGAAAAAATTTTAGTATACATAGTTAACTAATATCACACACATACACACATCCTTACTAATATTATAAAAGCGAAAGTGAGTTTGTTTGTTTGTTACGTCTTCACGCCTAAAAAGCAAAACCGATTTTGATGAATTTTGGTACAGAGATAGTTGGGACCCTAGAGACGGACATAGGCTATTTTTAAAAAAGATTGAGTTATGAGGGAGAACGAGGTAAGAAAAGGGAAAACTTTCATTGCTATTACAATAAATAATGCGCAAGGGCAAAAACTACAGGTAGCAGATACCTGTAAATCAGGAAAGGGGAACTGTGTTACCCCTAATTTAACGCGAGCAAAGCCACGGGCACGAGCTAGTATTTCATATAAATAGGTAGAAATTGGAAAACCAGCTGGAACTTAACGCACACTGGTGGTTTCGTGTTCAGTCTTGTAATGAAAGGAAAACACGTACGAGGCAATTTTTACGGTACGGTTGGCGCAGTGGCTGAGCGATCGACTGCTGCACTGTGTGTCGCGGGTTTGATCTTTGCACGGAACAAATATTTGCATGAGCTACAGGCATTTGTTTCGGGTTTTGCTGTGTGTGTATGTGAGTTTAAATGTTTGTAAGCGCACCCACGATACAGAAAAAAATTGATGCCTTAAAAGTCGACTGCATAAAACGGGACATCCTTGCATCCTACTCATTGAATAGTTTGAGAAAAAAAAGTATACAGTTAACAGCTCATTAATGAATGAGATTGTTTTTTTTTAAACCTTTTTATAGTGAATGTTTGGTAGACTGTAACCTGTGATAGTGATCTCAGAATACCTTAAATAATAACTTTGGTTTAGTAATTTTGTGGTTTGGTTTAGTAATTGTCCAAGTTATATAAAATAATCTCAACATATTTGTGGAGACAAACTGCTATAAACACTCACATTACGGTCCGAACCTTTATTGAATTCCCAGACAAATATTTTACACAATAATAACCGCATCCATAAATCGATTAACCTAAGCCCAACATAAACAATAGGCGACGATTCATAAAACAATTAAGTTAAACCGAAAGGAATTGAACCTGATCTGAATCTACGAGTCTCAGTATTGGAAACCAATCCATTATGCTGACACAATCCATGTCCAGTGCACCCTCATGCTGTGAACAAGCAAGAGGAAATTTAACACCAAAGACCACATACCTTCGTGTTATCATAGTTTATTTCGCACGCTGTTACCAAACACTACATGGTATTTCTCCTAGAAAATTTCGACCCTCATCCAAGGCAAAATCTCTTCTATCTCACCCGTTACAAAGTTCATTTTGCCACTAATCGTAGGCCATCTTACTTTGGGTAGACAGCGGCTTGTGCTAAGGAAGCGTAGCTTTATGGCACCCACTGTGACCGCATCGTCGGCACATAGTCGTTGCCCGATTTTACACAACACCCGACTTTGTAAGCTATTAATTTATTTGCGATGTGTTTATAAGGGGATCTTTTCACTTTTAGCTTCTGTGGTTGCAACTAGTTAGCTGATTATTCGAGTTTCTGACATCATTTAAAACCAGTCAAGTGCGAGTTATTAAACATTTACCTTTAATTTTTTATAGAAGTTCCTAGAAGACAACACGGTTGGCGCAGTGGCTGAGCGAACTACTGCTGCGCTGCGTGTCGCGGGTTCAATCCCCGCACGGAACAAATATTTGTGTGGCCTACATATAGTTGCTCCGGGTTTAGCTGTTTGTGTATGTGAGTTTAAATGTTTGTAAACGCATCCACGATACAGGAGAAATTCCTAGGGGGCGGAAAGGTTTTTTTTTTTTAAAAAGACATACCTACTCTCTGAACTTCACTGTGTGGTGCCTACAATCTTAGAATAAAATGGCGGTGACATATGGACAGACAGACAAAGGACAAATTTAATCTATAAGGGTTTCTTAAAAATATTAAAACAAAATGTGAAAGATAAATTTATTACATATTTCAAAAATATCTTATTGACACTAAAAATTTTACGTTCGAAACCACAGCCATCAGTGTCTTACAATCCAGACAAAATCTTGCCCATTTCACATAGTGATCGTCAAATTAGTGCCTGATATGGTCTTTTGCAGAAACAAAAGCACAAATGGTTTTTCTCGTTTCGTAGACAATGGTTTATTCACATAAAGGTATTAAGCATGATTGAATTTCATTGAAAACTGCGACATCGGTATCAATACAAACATTGCTAACGTGCCTTTGCAACGTCTAGTTGATTTCCCAGTGGACTGCAACAACAGTCACATCGCTTCTGCTCCGTGTAGCATCAGAAAATCATCAGAAAATAGATACCTATCTACTGATAATTTTAAAAGTTACAAAATAAAATAAAAAGTATTGGATAGTTTCGTTCTAAATCCTTCTTATTTCTATTTTATTATGTATGATTTTTGAAAAAATAAATCTATTGAGGTAGAAAATGTGTTACGCAATTAATGCTGGTCACGTACATACAACGGCTGGTCAACCTATTCCAAACGATTATTACCTCATCTCTTTACTACGGATCGAACACCGTAGTAGAGATCAGGTTGAAATGATTTTGAGTAGGTTGATGTGCCGTCGTGTGTACATCCGTACAGGCTTGTTTAAATTGGAAGCGGCGCCGGGGTGCGGGTGTGCTGGGGTTGCGGGTTGTTCAAAAGATATACCGCTGCTCCGGAACATAAAGGGCAAAAGAAGGGACATGGGTAGGTTTTACTCAGTAAAAGTCCGACAGTCCTCTCCGCTCTGCCCAAAGCGGGATCATAAATAAACATTATTATAGGGGTCTTAAGATAATTTTAATGAGTATAACTCTAAATATTTTTCGCGATTTATATTTTAATCAACATACATGATACAAATATTAATTTATCTGCCTACTCTGGCACTTTCACCTAAATAGTTTCAGAAATAAGAGAAACTTACCATGATCAAATAAATGACATCGGCAGGATTGAACGCAAAGTGAGAATTCGGATTGAATGTGGCGTTATCGATAATCCGTTTAACACAATTACAATAAGCTGCACAGAATAAAATGCTTAACATGGAAAGTTGATTATTTGCTCGAAATTTAATCAGAATAACGTGTTATTGCAAATTGCAGAAACGATTCATATGCAAGGCAGCTTACGAAAAGTTGATTAATGTGATGCAGGAAAGAAAAAAAAAATACCCAAACAGTTGTTCTGTCTTGTCCTATTTAATCATAAAAAGCAACATGTTTCATCATCATCTGCCTAGCCTTTTTCCAACTATGTTAGGGTCGGCTTCCAGTCTTACCGGATGCAGCTGAATTCCAGTATTTTACATGGAACGACTGCCTATCTGACCTCCACAACCTAGTTAGTACTGGGTAATACGATACCCCTTGGATAAAAAGCAACATGTTTGTGTGGGTGAAAAAATCTTTATTTTGTCAAACAGTACTTGGTCTAACTGGAGTTATTCTTCAGCTTTGTTATTTGCCTGTAAATTTTTTTGCCGATGGGAAATCATTAATAACCTTTACCCGCTCTGTGCGGAGCGGGGGGGGGTTGTAGACTTTTACTGACTAAAACTCACCCATTTTCCTTCTTTTGCCCTTTATAATTCGGGGCAATGGTATCTCTTTCTAAAATCCCGCTACCCCAGAAGGCTTCTCTTGTTTACTGACGCGTCTTTGAGTTGCGCGTGGTACAAGAATGTGCCGTCAACGCGGCCTGTCGTGACTAAACGGACGGACGGTGAGCTCCCCATTGCTCACCGTCCACAGACCCGCATCTACGTTGGCTGGGAGTCGTCTCGCGCGGTGGTTGCTTTGGTTTGAGGCTCTCTCCTACAAACGTCCGGCCACCTCTTTTGCTAGCATAACTGCTTCACAAAAGGAGGTGACCGGACCATGGACTGAATCAGGCCCGGATGCGAAAAATCGCCGCCGCCGATGGCCTCTACGTCTTGGCCTAACTGGAGTTACTTTTCAGCTTTGTTATTTGCCTGTTCCACACAAGATGCTTGTTTATTTTAGTTAAAAGATTAGGAGAAACGTACCAAGAAGCTTCCAAAGCTTCAGGCCTATAACAAGAAATATTGGCTTCCATCAAAAACAATCTCAGACTAGTCAATCCAGCCCAGACTAGAAATATAGACTTAATTACTAAACAAATGTGCAGTTATATTCTCTGTTTAAAGATCACGTTATTAAATGCCACGGCTCTAGTTGCTAGAACATTTATTATTGTAATTACGAGAACATAACTAATGGGTAGCATGTTTCTACTAATCTAGGATTAAAGGGAACAAATATAGTGCTTCAGCTGATTTATTAATAGGGTACGAGAGAAGAAGATATTAATCTGTTGGTAGATAAAGTGGTTGGACTGTTTCTTCCAAGGGAATGGTTGTGTGTAAGCGTATCCTGGAATTCTGATGTAATAATTAAAAAAAAATTGCAATAATTTGCTAGAACGTCCCATCACCACGATGACAAATGCTTGCACTAATTGGACAGGTCCACACAATCTGTGTGGTGCTTTCTCAAAAAGACCATTTCAGACACTAATCTGCATAGTACTCATGCAAGTTAACCAAGATTTTGTCTGGACCTTAAAAGAGACTATGACCTCTGAGTTTGTTTCGGCTATTTCTTCTCAGAGTAGTCGGGTACAAAACATCGGCCTCATTTAGTTTTTTTTAAAGAGGTGTAAAAGTAAGTAAGAAAGTAAAGTAAGAGGTGTAAAACACCTACTTGCAAAAGAAACTTCGTTTATCATCGTCGACGTCATCCTCTGAGTCCTGCTAGTATAGTCAAAACCGCGTCTAGTCAAACCAAGAGTTACGTACAGACGCCTGCAGCACATCAAGCTACTACAATCTGTCAGATTTCTTTGATAGATTTTCGACTTTATTTCTAAAGTACCTATTAGGTTCAAGGTTCATTGGGAAAAATTGACAGTTTCGGGTAGCTTGACCTGCTGGCGTCTGTACAATCTTGCGACATAAACAGCCATATCTTTTGAATGCGTAAGTTTACAGGTTTGATTTTTTCACAATTCTAAGGGACCACAGACTTGAGTATAATTATGGTTTTAATTTCAACTCGGATTTTACAGACAGACAGCGAGTGTTTCTAATGTAGAATCCTTAGTGTATTTTTGTTTAATACAATAATGAATTCAAAAAATCATTAATTTTACATAAAACCATATTTATTCTCATTTCAAATGTATTTTTATTATATTATAGGTACGTTTTTGCACGTATAAGTGAAAAAGACAGCTCTCTTGATTAAAAAAATAAAAAGTTACTTTCGTTTTTTTTTTAAGAACAAAATCGCATTATGCTCACTGTTTTCTCAAAGCAAACCCTACATGTTTAAGCTGCTGCAGTGAAAAATATAATCTTAGCCTTACAAAGACAATTATGACTAAAACAATCTTAGATTAAATTAAAACTGAGACATCTATTGTTTTGCCATAATAAAAACCTCAACTAAAAACGAGCCATCGAGAAACTGATTCTGATAAGTGTAACTTTATCTGAATTACTTACAAAAATTCAGTATTAATAATCGAATACAGAAAATGTGGATGTAATTCTGAAAAATCCTATGAACTTTAATAAAACGAATACTTTACAATTCACATTCAGTTGATGTCACCCAAATTGACACCATGATATTCGAGTTAACGCTGACAATATCACAGCACCGTCTGAAGAGAATAACTGTCATTTTTGCACTTATTACGCTTTACCAGTCGACTGTCAATGTGAATTGTGTTGTAACTACGTAAATCTATCCTTACTAATATAATAAAAGCGAAAGTGAGTTTGTTTGTTTGTTACCTCTTCACGCCTAAATGGCTAAACCGATTTTGATGAATTTTGGTACCTACAGACATAGTTGAGAATCTGGAAACGGGCATTGGCTATTTTGTTTTTAAGTGAGAAATGAGGGAGAAAGAGGGAAGAAATGGGAAAACTTAGCTTTGCTATTACAAAAAATTAGCCGCAAGGGCTAAAATTACAGGTACCTGCAAATCAGGAAAGGGGAACTGTGTTACCCCGAATTTAATGCGAGCGAAGCGCGGGCAAAAGCTAGTACTGATATAAAAAAAAAAAACTTGTACGAGCTTTTGTTTGCCAATACATATGATAAGTTTCGATGGAAGAAAAATAAACTCGTGCTGATTTCTTGATAAAATATTTTTATTGACTCTAAAAGATGTTTACAATAAAGCAGTTGAAAGTGTACTGAATTATAATTCAATAGTCACTTAACAATAAGGTAAGAATGCTTATGCTAGCAAACTAAAAGTGTGCTTATTGTAAATAAGTAAATAAATGTGAGATGTAATCGTACTGAGCTGAAGAATATTGTTTTCTTTGTTTCAACGCGCTAATCTCTAAAACTATCAGTTCTATACAAATGTTAGCATTAAAATAAATTAATGCCTGTTTGTAGGAATAGTTCCATCAAAGTAAATAGAGGGGAAGTAGGTTATCTCCGGCCCAATTCGCGATATAATTGCCTACTGTCATAGGGTTGTCACTTTTAGCTAAATTTTAATTCAGTACCTATAAATTGGCAAGGGTCGAGAAGTTGTATTTTTTACTTTTATTTTCTGCACAGGCGGTAACATAGACTAAGAGCTTGTGTTTAAATTATTTGCACAGTTGTTTATACATACATATATCTATATACTGGTCAGCTTTGTAGATATTTTAATAGGCATAAAAAAACTACTTTTACAAATAAACGACCATATTTATTTTTTATTAATACGAACATAAATAATACAAAGATATCTATTGAGTCACACATTTATTACAAATTAGCTACAGATAAATACTTTCTTCGGTTTCGACTATTAAGAAACGCCTTGTTATTAAACTTTAATGTGTAATATATCCGCATCCGTATAAATAACTTTTGCAAATATAATTTCGGAAAGCATGGGCAGGGCGGTGAAAAATGTAAATCTTTTATTTGTTCATTACGACGAACGAAAAAAAAAATGTAAATCTGTAAGTGAAAAATGTAAATCTTTTATTTGTTCATAACGCGAACCTCGTGCAGTGTTAGCCCCGACTGGCGCACCTTGAAAGGAGTCGAGATTTTGTTTAGTGTGTGTGCGGCGACGCATAGATACTACGGCGCACACATACAAGCCGCGCGCTATGCGTTTGTATGAAGATAACGTACTTCCCCTCTTTATACTATGGTTCCATGCATGGGTAACGCAAAAACTGATGAACAGATTTGTGTAAATTTGGCATATAGACAGTTGATAACCTGGATTTATTTATTATTTATCAGAAAAAAAGTCACCAACAGCTTCTGTATAAAAATATCTTAAAAATATGGTATTGAACTATACAGTTGCAAGTTACATAACATTTTTACATAATGAGTAATTTATGTATCTATTTATAAAAAAAACAACTTATGCAATAAATAAAAACAATCTAAATAAAATATTTAAAAAGTACTTCCAATGAAAAGAAGTCGCAAAAAGAAACATTTTATATCAACTTAGACAATAAATAAAAAACTAAATAGGTATAATATTTAAAAAGTATTTCCAATGAAAAGAAGTCGCAAAAAGAAAAACAAGACCTTGGGTTTGATCCAGCGTAATGTCGATTGACTATCCGATTCTCTACCAAACACGCTATTAGATCATTAGAATCGGGATTGAAATAACTGATCGTATTGTGTAAACGACGTTAGACAATGCACGGCCTTCAAGCCACACCTCCGTGCCCGTCGGAGTAGGGAGCGTCAGGTTTTTTTTCGTTACGGAATTTCTGGATTCGGTCCCCGCGCTCAAGGCCCGCGATAGAAGCTATGCAATAGCTTAAAAACAACAAAAATACAATTTCTTTAGGGTTATCAGAAGGCAAAAAAACGAAGCTTTTTACAAAAGGAAAAACAAATTAGATTAAAATTAAATTATAAAGTAAAAACAATAGAATAAAAATAATATGGGGTAAGATATTTTTTATCCCCGTAGTACGATTCTTGTTATTACCAAACTCTGGATGGACGAACCCGCGAGCATAAGCTAGTAGGCTGTTAACAACAAGCTACGACCCTTAAAAGCCGAGTAAAAATAAAAAATTGTGAGTAACTACCGGTAAAACCGCGAGGCACAGTTAGTAACGTAACAATTTTGTGCCCGTTGTTTTCTTTGTTGAGTTTCAATGGCTGATTCAGAACAAGCTATTGTTAAAAGTGCATGTTGTGGGGAAAACGGTTACGCGTATGTGACGAATCGTGTTGTTAGTGTAAATTCTGCGTAAGCTTTCGAAGTTGTGTGCGACATGTGAGTTAGTGTCCCATTGAGTTGGGAGCATGTTATGAGGTAGCCTAGTTGCTAGATACGATGTATTGCATTGTATTGTAGGTGCTTATTGTTTGACAGGTATAAATTAAACTCTTAAATAACTCGCAAGTTATGAGGTAGCCTAGTTGCTAGATACGCTGTATTGTAGGTGCTTATTGTTTGACAGGTATTAAGTAAACTCTTAAATAGCTCTCTAAAATATAGTGCTGCTGCCGCGGTTGCGGGTTGTTCCATAGAGAAACCGCGATCCCGGAACACAAAGAGCAAAAGAAGGAACATGAATTGGCTAGGTGCATGATTAAAGTCTCACATTACCTTCCGCATCGCGCAAAGCGGAATAAGTTATTTGGGATCATCCATCCGAAAAAAAAGGCATGCTCGTTTCCTCGCCGAAATTTATGTGTGAATCGATTCATGTGTATGTGTGTGTGTGTGGTGTGAATTGAAAAAAATAGAGTAGCGTGTTTATGGTTAAAACTCGGGATATAGGTCCCGAGCGGCAGACTTGGTAGTCCGACGGTCATTCTCGTTTCTTCCCTTTGTGTCCCGGGGCCGCGGTATCTCTTTCAAGCAAGCCCGCTTTGCTGACATCTTTTTGAGGCGCGTATGGAACACGAACACGCCGTCGACATGGCTACCAGATTGCCTGAGAGATATTTTTCTGAGGCATGTTAGAGTCAAGTCAGAGGCTAATGACGGTATAACTCTGACACTAGGTTAGGCTTCTAGCCTCACGATGAAGAAAAAATAACAAGATTTATTTTACTCGCAAATAAAGAACTTCTGCGATTCTGAATTCTTTTAATTACTTTGAAAGAGCTCCGATAAGAATACATTCGTATCGCCAATAAATTCTCGTCGATGGTCAACAAACGCTTTAATATTTCTCTTTTTACATTGCAGATTTTCACAGAACAGTTGTCGAAAAATTATGAAACGAAAACTGAATTCCCAGAATCTGTTCAGATGACGAAATTAATTTATTATCATGAGAAACGAATGGTTGACACAATTACTGACGGACGTTCGTTCGCGCCAACGGATTAATTCTGCTCGTAAAATTTATACTGTGGACTATGCTTATTAAGCATCGCTTTATCGCGATGACGCTACAAATTGTACTGTTTGATATGTATTTTGCATAGCTATTATATGGAAATTGTAGGTACTAGGCTATAAATATTAAATTTACGGTTATATCTTGAGATTTGAACATGAGTTAGCTTACCGATCACAAATGCTGGGCATAGGCTTATTTCTGAGAATAAATGAAGCTGCGTATGTTTGCTAACAATTTGTTACTTGTATATTTTATAAGTATGGGCTGCACCTGGAATTAAGCCCGCGATAAAATTATGCAAAGAAAGGTCACTTGCGTAAGGCTTAGGTAATTTGCACTTCTTTTTTTAGATTTTATCACCCATGAATGTAACCAAATCTAATAAAAAATGAAAGAATAAAAAGGGAATTTCAAATTGATTAAAATTTGGAATGCAAATAAAAAGACTCCTTGCTCGTAGTTACAAAGATAAAATAAATAAAGAAACCATTTATTTGTATGTAACACGTGTAAAATATGTTGTTACAAAGGAAAGGACATGGCCGGATCCTGCCCTGATAATGCACAGTAATGATTAATATATGAAAATTCCTTTTAAAATAAATAAAACATAACTGCATACCATACTAATAACATTTCCCTAAAATAGGCGAGAGAAAATGCAAAAAAAAATATGTTTGTTCATTGATTGTGTGCTTTTATATTCTGACATTGCATTGATTGACATTTGCATTGTCGTCTTGCGTTGATTTTATCACGTATTATCGTACTATGTTACTATTCTCTCGCCTAATGTCTGATCATAAAACATAACCGATTGTAAAGCCCTACATGTAAGCTTTAAAATGACGTAATGTACATCGATATACATGAATATTTTTTTTGTTACGGCACAGCTCTATACCAATTCCGGCCATGTCATTTAAAGTATCAACATACCTGCCATACTATATTTAGGTACAAATAATATTAATTCGCTAAACATAGCAATATAATGTTTCAGACTATGTCACTTCATTATTAATATTTTTATAACATGTTTCATAAAGGAAGACAGTAATTATGCCATGATGTCTGACAGGAGAGAATGAAAAAGAAAACGTGTTGCACTGATCCCAAGTCGACGAGCCCAACTTTGCTGAGTTGACGGCGCGTTCGTGTTCAATGCGGGCCTCAATAAGATGTCAGCAAAGCAGAGGGGCCCATCAGGGCCACTGCCCCCCGGGGTTGCGTGTTGTGCGTGTTGTTTGAAAGAGAGTTGTGCGTGGTTCTGGAACACAACGGGAACAAAAAGAAGGAACCTGGATGGGTCTTAGTCATTATAAGACTGATACTCCCTCCCTTAAAAAAGGGAAATCATCAAATAACTTCCTCCGCTCTTGGCGGAGCGGGAGGGAGTGTAAGACTTCTAACAACCGAACAACCCGCAACCCCAGAAGGCGGTGGCCCTGGGAGGCCCCTTTGCTTTGCTGACATCTCTTTAAGGCGCGTGTGGATCAATATCGCACCGTCAACACGGCCTGTCGTTAATAGACAAACGGACGGTGAGCTACCCATTGCTCACCGTCCACAGACCCGCATCTACGGTGGCCGGAAGTCGTCTCGCGGCGGTTGGGTTGGTTTAAAGTTCTCTCCCTGCGATTTAGCGCTGTGCAAGTGTTTATATCTTCGTCAATACCTCAACATATTACGTGAAATATCTAAACATTGTGACAAATTAACTGATGTGTCGTATCAACCGTTACATTATAACGTTGCGCGACAATTGCCAACAGTTTCACGTATTGCCATCGTTTTATGGTTTCCGGATCATCGCTGGTTTATTGCTTCTGGTTTAAAACTCTTTGCAACTAAGTATACAATGATTATTATTCTAATCGGGAAAAGGGCGTTAGTATATGATAGTGTAATACTTATCTAATCGTTTTTATATTCGCGTCAGTAAGTTGATGAAGTGATATTTTGATGTTAGTTGAATACAAAATTGAGGTTTTTTTTTAGATAGGAGTTGGTTAATGACTTATTTATTTATTTATTATTTATTTATTTAATAATTTATGTACACACAAGAAAAAACACAGGAAAACATCATAAAAAACAAAGAGTACAAAGGCACAGCTTATTTCTAAAGAAATTTCTACCAGCAGGCCTGCGAGAGGAAATATGAAGAAAGAAACGTAGACAATAGTGTGTGAGAACAGGAAGAGAATAGTAACTAAAATAAGAATGTCTTAACCTAAATAACTACACATATAAGCATAATAATATTTAACTGTATTACATACATAACACAAAAATACATAAACAGATATGTAAATACAATATTATAAATATTCACAACTGGGAGGAAAGGTAATGCTCTTTTAATCTAATTTTAAATAAAGAAATGCTTTTCAAGTCTCTAATGCTAGGCTTAGTATATATGTCTCATCATCTGCTTAGTCTTGTTGGGGTTGGCTTCCAGTCTAACCAGCAATTTACATGGAGCGACCGCTTATCTGAACTACTGTTAGTACGGGGTGATACTATCATATCCCTTTGGTAAGACTGCTTATCAGACTTTCAGGACACTGACTACCTGTAACGACTGTCAAAGATCTACTAGTGACAGCCGGGACCGGCAGTCTAACGTGTATTCAGAGGCACGGAAGAAACTTGGTGTGTAAAGGGTGGTCAACCATCCACAGACCAACCTAGGCAAGAGCGACCTAACCTAAAGATCGGCCCAACCGGCTTGTACTATTTAGCCATGAGTTACATACTATATATGTCTATGTATGCAAATATTAAGTTGTAATTTTCGACAAAACAAAGCAAAACGTCGCCTATGTTTATTGCGTTCCGGTGATGCTACCGTCGATGGCTGAAACTCAAGTACTATTAGAGCACATACTACATACATACATACTACATAGGCACTTATAAAATGTCGAGAAAAGGTGCACGATATAGATTGGTAATTTTTGTTGACAAGAACCTCCATGGTTTCTCTTTTATTATCATTTGGTTCTACAATGTTGTTGTTACAGCGTTAGTACTTATGTATGAGAGGACAGCGTAGGCCCGACTATAAGTCATTGTTTACTTTACAAAACGTAAAATAAAATAATAAGTTAACAAAAGCTAACAAGCGTCTAAAAATCTACAAGGCCAACAATGTCCACTCATTCACAACGAATTGGTAAAAAAGAATCTATACAAGAATCAGAAAAAAAAAATTGGAAAAAAATAACTACTTATATGAGACAAGTCACACAGATGTTGCTATCAGTACTGTAACTATTCAGAACAAGGGTTTTATAAATATGTCATTTGACAACTATTGCAAAAAAAAAACTGATTAAAGAAATCACAAAATATTTTATAATGATTTTATGTCGCAAACGAGTTGGATCTGGTCATTAGTACGGACTTTAAATAAATAAAGCGCGCCAAAAGTCTGTTCCAGAATAAGCTCATAGAGAAAAGGAGATTCAATACGGAGAAAAATCAAAAACTTTTACAATTTCAATTTGAAGAACTCATTGGTCTTTGCCCGCGTTATAAATAAATAATCTGTCGACTTTTGATCCGAATCTATCTGGATCTTTCCTTGTGAATGGAGAATACGATATTTTATAGTCTATTTTTAAAAGATCCGTGGATTATGTGTACTGTAGAAAATAGTACCTTTTGTTGATAATAATCACCCTATGAAGATTAAAGAGAATAATGATGTTTTCACAGAGAGAAGTCTGCATTATCGACCACGACGTTTCAAATAAGACAATGCTCCAGGTCAAAGACACCAAGACGATTCATAGATGAGACTAGAAGACGATTAATTATAGGAATACGCTATTTCCAATTAATACAGGGCATTCATTAGGTTGATAAATGATTCCTAATCTAGTGTAGGTATAAATAAATAGCTTCTTAATAAATGATCACTTCCCGTGGGTGTGGTTCAGAGAGATGACTTATAGATTGTGTCTAAAAATTACTTCGGGGTATGATTATAGAGATGTCAGCAAAGCAGAGGGGCCTGCCAGGGCCTCTGCCTGCCGGGGTTGTGGGTTGTTCCAAAGAGATACCGCGGCCCCGGAACGTAAAGGGCAGTGGAAGGAACATGGGTGGGTTTTAGTTAGTACAAGTCTGACACTCCCTCCCGCTCCGCCCAGAGCGGGGGAAGTTATTTGATGATTTACCACCCCAAAAAAAGGGTATGATTATACAAATACAGTAGTGTACAACAGTGACGTGGATCAGTTACCACTTACGTCTACACTGGAGAGAAGTTTGTTCCATCATATCCAGGTAATACTCAAAACTGGTGATAATGGTGATAACTGGTAAGTGTGGTCGTTATTCGGGTTCCATACCTCAAAAGGGGAAAACGGAACTATTATAGGATCTCTTTGTTGTCTGTCTGTCAAGACCCTTTATTTCGGAATGTGTTTCTAAATCTACGTAGTCTAAAAATATGGTGATTTAAGTCTCAATTTTGTATGGAACTGGACTCGCATATGGCCGGTTTTTTTTTTTAATTTATTTATTTATTTGGATCTCCAACAAAGGATACACAGATACATTATAAAACACAATACAATGGGTTGTTTTAACTGTGTTCCTTCAATTATAGGAGACCACAGCATGCACATTTAACTAAGTGTTAACACAAAAGTAAAAAATATTTATTGAAGTGAAAATTGAAAACTAAAAACTAACTAACTTTTAACTATATCAGCATGTTTTCAGCCTAATTTCAAAAAGAAAAAAACTTTGAATTTAACCACAAAATGGTGTCTGGAACCAACTAGATGAATAAGAACTATTTGGTAAAAAAATGGACTTTTCAGCAGGGGATTACTTACCGGTTTGAATCAGAAACTATGGAATTAACTGAGAGGACAATAATAATATATTAAGATAATAATGTCTTGTGATAAGGGCAACATTATTTGTTTTGAGAAGAGGCAGATTTCTATTTAAAACAGCTATCCTTCGGGAATGGTATACCGTAGAAGAAAAGTGAACAAGAACATTCTCTTTGAGTAGGTGTTAGGACTGTACCTCAAGACACACAAGACTGACGAAACAAGCTATTTTTTATTCAATATGCATTTATAAATGTTTTTGTTGTTTGTATGTTCAATGGTAATTTTCGTTTATTTTGTGTGTTCGTCGTAATTGTGACTAATAAATATGTTTTTCTTTCTTTCTTACGACCTTTTTTTAATTTAAAAAAGATATAAGTTTAATTAATATAGTATTGTGAGTGAAGTTCCTACCATACGTGATATATTCTGCAATATAATTTTATTAGTTTTAAGACATTTTGCTGCGCCCTAACAGGGTCATGTAATCACTAGATATAAGCCTAGCGTGTAACTTTTTTGTACATTGTGCATTTAATAAATAAATAAAATAAATATTTTATTTTCATGTAATTTTGCTAACCTAAACACTGGAAATATGTTAGTGCTGTGCACACCTGTAAGTGACAAATTCACTCAAGATTCTAACAATGATTGTTACTTCAAAAAATGTATAAGTGAATAATAAGTCGTTGGAGTGCCATTTTATTAAATAAATAAACTTCGTCCTTTTGTTTTACTTCAACAGCAAAACCGAATAAAAAACCTTTGACAGGCAAAATTCTAAAGTTCCAAATAACATAGTAAATTGTGACAGAAATAAAAGCCATTAACTGATGCTAAATTCTAATAACTGTCTTAAAACTAAGGCAACAATAACGTTGATTAACGATCCTAAGAACTAATTTCATTTTAGAGGTCTGTTGTTAGAAGTTGTTCGAAGTCTTAAACGTTTTCATTAGTTTATCTTTGAAATAATCTAGGTCAATGAAATTTTAACTTGTATTGAGAGTTGCTTCAGAGATTACGTTTTAGTGGTAGGATTTAGGGCTGTAAAACTTCAAAGCTCAAATCTTTTAATATTATTCCAAAATTTTCATTAGGGGCCTTTTTTCGCGGACGGAATATCATCAAATAACTTCCCTCGCTCTGGACGGAGCGGGGGGGGGAGTGTCAGACTTGTACTGACTAAAACCCACCCATGTTCCTTCTATTGCCTCCTATTACGTACCGAGTTTCCTACGTTTCTCGGCAACCACGTAAAGCCCGATCGAGGCTGTTATTTGTAGATCTTTGGCAGTCTTTACAGGTAGTCAGTTGACCAAAAGTTTGACAGCCAAGACTGGTTGTCAAACTTTAGGTCCAATCAGTTAGACACGGGTTTGTGGGAGCTCAGATAGGCAGTCGATTCATGTAAAATACTGGTTTCCAGCTGCATCCGGTTAGACTAGAAGATCGATTCGGAAATTCTAGGATGATCAGATGAGTATGAAACATTGTCGATTCATACCTACATATAAAAAATAATAAATCACTAATAGTGACATGCATTAAAAAGCTTTCGGCACTGAATCCTACTAATATTATAAATGCGAATGTTTTTGAGGATGGATGGATGTATGGATATTTGTTACTCTTTCACGTCAAAACGGCTGAACGGATCTTGATGAAATTTGGCACAGCGATAGATTATGGTCTGGAATAACACAGGATACTTTTTTTTTACAAAGTGACGCGGGCAAAGCCGCGGGCGCCAGCTAGTAACATTATATTTTTCAAATATGTTCGCCAGAATAATGCACAAGCAATTTTGAACCAAAAAAATAAAACACAAATCCGAGTTCCAACATTACGAACAATACCTACTAACGACCTTAAAAAGTGACAATCCAACAAACCGGTGAACTGTAATCGCGAAATAAATTGCTTCGTTACCTCAAAACGGGAGAACCTGTGTTATAAATGATGTAGGATATTACCAGCTCCCCGTATTGTGTGCCTAGATTATTTCAGGCCTTATTTCATGAAAACATCGCAATAATACCCCGTATTATGAAACCCGAGGATATAATCTGGCGGAATGAGAAAACTGACAAAGCGGAGATCTTACTGAGTGTCGGATAGTCAACGTGTGGTTGACAATGCATAAATTAATGTGGTGTCGTGTCTGGGAATAATCTTTGTGTTCGTTGTCTTATTTCGTGAGCGGTTTAATGTATTTTTCCTGCGGGTTCTTTTAGAAATATATGGCTGAATTTTGATTTTACAAATGAGTTGAACTACAAAACTTATTATATTTATATCAATGAGCGATACTAATTTATCACAATAAAAAAATGGAAAGACACGTTTTGCAGGGTATAAATTTTAATGAAGCTGGCAACCCTATTTCATAGACAGTGTCAGTTTGATTGACATAAATGTATGTCGTTATAATTTGAATGTGTTTCGTTTTGTGCCAGTACTTTTTTGTAAGCAATGAGTTTATACCTACTTTTTTAATAGGTGCAGTATTAGAATGAAGTGATCTAGTTCACCATGCATGGTCTTCCAAACTAAACATTTAAACATTTCAGCTCAATCAGATACCGGTATATTTATTTGATTAGTTACTTACCGGTAAAGCTCAATAAAACTAGCTAAAAACTAAATCTTATTTTTATATCTTATAGGTACTTACTTACCTATTTAAAAAAAAAACAAAATACTTTATGATTGATAATGCTTAGGCACCGAGGAAACTCGGTATGTAACGGGTGGTCACCCATCTACAGACCAACCTACGCAAGCGTGGCTTACCCTTAAGGCGCTGTACAAAGCAAACATTTCGTAAAACGTCTAGTTTTTTGTCGCAAAGTTAGCCGTATCTGTGTACATGCCACTAGCCAAAAAAAAAAACCGTGTATAGTTCAATACATAAAGTAAAGAGTTACATAAAATAAGTTTACAGAAGTGGTCTAGTACTACGAAAAAAAAAATGTTTAAAAAGACCAAGAAAAAAAAATTTTCGTCTCGAAATTCTCAATTTTTTCAGCGACAACCATCATATTTTTTATATCTATAACAAAGACTAAAGAGATATCTAAGATTTTTCAAACACGCAGCTGTATTTTTTTTATATATTCAATAAAAACTGCAAAATGACCTACATTTTGGCGGACATGATATTCAAATAAAATCAAACACCGAAATATTTTCGACCTTATTTCTATTCTTTCGATGCAATACTGTCGTGTACTTGTGTCAGACCATGCCTAGTATGCAGCTAGCGTCACTTCCGTGAATATCTAAAGATTAGCTTATTGCCGCGCCTTAAGATGAACCTAAGCGGCTGCTATTATTTAGCCAAAAGCCCTTCTATATCTCAATATCAAGAACGCGGATACGCGACCAACTAAATTAAAATTAAAAATTAAGGCAAAAACATGACTGGCAGTAATATTCAGCATGATATCATAAGCTGGGCCAAACCATAATCTTAAGTCTTTTTTTGCGGATGGGAAACCATTAAATAACTTCCCCCGCTTTGGACGGACCGGGGGGGGAAGAGTCAGATTTTTACTGACTAAAATTCACCCATGTTCCTTCGTTTGCCCTTTATGTTCCGGGGCCACGGTATCTCTTTCGAACAACCCGCAACTCCGGATTATTCTAAGATTATGCTGAAAGGAAAAATAAGCCTTATTCTAAATCCTAAGATTTATATAGCTTGCAAAAGTGTTTGACAAAATGTCAAATTATTATTTCCAGCATAAAACCAGTGCAAGTTGCCAGGTAACTAATCCATTTACGATTCATGCTACTCTGTTGAAATAAGCTATATTATGATTGAAAATGTCAGTGTAATGTTTACGTGTCATTGATTTGATATAAGGCTGTAAACAGACTGAATGTACGCTCTTTGGAATTGGTGGTACAATTATTGAAAATTTGCTTTTAAAGATAATATTGTGACCAATCCCAATGGACAAGCAATGGTCATAATAGATGACACCAGGAAGTCCTATTCCTTGGCTTAAAACTGTCTTGTTGGTTAAGTGGTCGCAAGCGTGACTGCTGGGTATGAGGGCCTGGGTTTAGTTATCGGGTCGGGTAAAATGTTTTTGATAGAAAAACCGCGAATGTAGGGAGCCATGGAGTCTGGTTTTGTGCCCGTTAAATGGCACTCACGTTAATGGTATTATATGACACTCCTCTGCCTTACTATTCAGGAATTACAAGCGTGATGAGTATTTTAAAGGGATACAGAATGTATAGGGTAGCGTGCTACGGCAAATCTCAATCCAACCCAGCCGCCGCCGAAGACGCTCCGGGCGTCGGGCGCCGCGGCCACCGTAGATGCGAGTCTGTGGACGGTGAGCAATGGGTACCTCACCGACAGTCCGTCTATTGACGTCAGGCTGTGTCGCCGGCCGGCAACTTCTCGTTCAACGCACCCTCAAAGAGATGTCAGCAAAGCAGAGGGGTCTGCCAGGGCTACTGCCTGCTGGGGTTGCAGGTTGTTCGAAAGAGATACCGCGGCTCTGGAACACAAAGGGTAAAGGAAGGAACGTGGATGGGTTTTGGTTGGTAAAAGTCTGACATTGTCCCCTGCTCCGCCCAAAGCGGGTAAGTTATTTATGAACCGTGAGAGCTTAACACAGTGTGTAAAAAGCTAAGTCGATTGATGAACATAAAAAAGTTTAGCCATCAAAAGAAACTGTTTTTTTTTTCTTTAAAAAAACGTTGCCCCTCACTAGGATTTTTTCCTGTATTGTGGGTGCTTTTACAAACATTTTAACTCACATACACAAACAGCCAGACCCGGAACAACTACCAGTAGGCCATACAAATATTTGTTCCGTGTGGGGATCGAACCCGCGACACGCAGCGCGGCAGCCGAACACTCAGCCACTGCGCCAACCGTGTCGTCGTTTGTGTTCCATCACGGGCTATATTTGTGACCAGTGTGCGCACCGCCTAAAATGACGATTAGGTTTCATGTTTCTGCAATTACACGATCAAAATTTAGCAATCCCATTTGCTAACATAAACCGAAACAAATTGCTAGTAGCCTGTGGGTGAATTCTAAATAGATAATTCAAAGGCAATCAATATCAGGATTTTGCGAATATGTGCTACGTGTTAATCGTGTAGTAGCAATCTGGTTTTGACTGTGCATTGACAACTTATTTGATGCTTGTATTTGAAGTAAGTGCTATTAGGATTAACTTTATCTGTCTTGGTATATGTCAATCTAAAGCTCGATTCCATTCTCCCCTGTCAGACGTCACGGGATTATTTATAATTATAATTACGGGTAGTTGTATTTTGACATAAGTTCTATGAGACTTATGTCAAAATACAACTATCCGTAAGCAAAACGAGTCGTTTTTGTTTATAATTTTTTATAATTGTTTTGTTTATTGGAACGGGGCATTAATCTTCTCTTCTTCATATCATTCTTCACTCAGACCATCCATCTTTTCGTTGGCCTTCCTCCCCTTCTCCATCCATCAACATTGATAGCTATCACCCTTTTAGTCACATGCGCTTCGTCCCTCTTCCTTTCATGTTTTAGACAAACGACTCCCTTTAAATTTTTCCTTAACAGGCTCAACTTTCAAACTTCCTTTAATATACTCATTCCTTATTTTATCCATTCTTGTCACTCCACACATCCATCTCAACGTTCTCATCTCCGGTACATGCATCTTTTTGGACCCTAATTCAGACCCATACAGTATGGCAAGTTTAATGACGGACTAGTATATTTTCTCCTTTAACGGTAACATTCGTAGATCACAAGTTATTCCAGTGACCTATTGTCATTTACACCTATTTTTTTTAAGTTTTGTTTTTAAACGTAAATTAAAGGGTGTTCGGTATTACATTAGTTCATGTTTAACAGTAAAGAAGTATCTAAAACATATTTATCAATATTAAGTACCATTTTTATTTCGCGGTTCGTATATCATCAAATAATTTCACCCGCTATGCGCGGAGCGGGAAGAAGTGTCAGACTTTTACTAACTGAAACCCACCCATGTTCTTTCTTTGGCCCTTTACGTTGTGGGCCGGGGTATCTCTTTCAAACAACCCGCAACCTCGGCAGACGGCGTCCTCTGCTTTGCTGACATCTCTTTGAAGCGCGCGTGGGACACTAACGCGCCGTCAGTTCTAGCTCCACTTACTTCAAATACAAGCATCAAATAATTTATCAATGCCTAGTCAGAGCCCTACTACACGATTAACACATAACACGTATTCGCAAATCCCTGACATTGATTACCTTTACATTATCTATTTAGTTCCGGGCTACGGTATCTCTTGCGAACAACCCGCAACCCCAGCAGGCGGTTGCTCTGGCTCTCTCTCTATAAAACTAGGAACAATAAAGTGCTTAATCATAGGGTGATAGAATTCAAAACACTTTGAAGAACAACAAATAATACGCTTCACTTCAACCACACACTAACTTGACAACTCACCAAAGAACAGCTAAACATGGCACCCATATAAATGTCGAATGACCGGTATACAATTACATCTCTGTATATTCCCTTGACAATTACAGCTACGTTTTAGTGAATTCCAGTTATTAATGACGCCCCAAATGATTAGTAGGTGGGAAGTAATGCGGTACCCGATCCGTCGATGGCCGTCATTAGGCCCGTCCGTTCCGAATTACATACGAATGGGTGACGACCGTAAGGGATGCCTATTAACTGCACGATATTTGTTGACGGTTATTTTAGGGAATGGTTATTGGTATAGCGGTTGGATTTAGATTTTGTTTACTGCTGCTTGTATCTAAATCAAATTCTTAAATATTTTATTTGACATAGTCTTTACACCTCGATTTCTTGTCTAACCGGAATCGGCGTAATACCAATATTTTACACTAGCTGGCGCCCGCGGCATCGCCCGCGTGATATTGAAAATAAAAGTATCCTTTATTCCAGACCATAATCTACCTTTGTGCCAAATTGCATCAAGATCCGTTCAGCCGTTTTGACGTGAAAGAGTAACAAACATCCATACATCCTCACAAACATTCGTATTTAAAATATTTGTAGGATGGAGTGATAGCCTCAACTAGGCTATCAACAACTCAGACACTGGGTAAGACGATGCCTTATTGCTAAGACTTTTTACCATTAAAGTGTCTCATACTTTTGGTCATCTGACTAATTACTCTGTAACGACAAAAATAAAGCCAAACTGACAGGTCACCTGTTAGGCGCCACGGTTTGTTTTTGCTTTTACTCTGGACGCTCTTAGTGGGCTCATAGAGTTTCTTGCCCATTCTTCTCCATACAGATCTATGCTTTGGAATGGGCATCTACAGTACTTACGTAAGTTATTATGTCTTGTGACTGGGACTGTAGCAGCATCTTTTTTGTTTTTATGATATTTAAAAGTGCCTGTGATAGTCTAATTGCAATAAATACTTTAAGTTTCAGAGGCAAAGTGAGGTCTCGGTATTTAATGGATAAGTAACCGCTCCATGTAATGCAACATGTTTTGCAGGTCGTTTCTTTTTAAAGATCGACCCAAGCTCGTTGTTAACTAAGGTATTTATTTTTAAGTTTTAAAATGACCTTATGAGGTATTTGACCTTGATATAATATTTGCCTATTCACATTTCATTAAAATCACAACCTCTTTAGCTGAAAGCATTCCGGAGAATTCCCAAATTCTCTTCATTAACTAAAGTTAAAGATGTTAGAGATACCTATTTTGCTTAACCTTAGTATTACCTTTTCATAAAATGAATTCCAAGATTTCAGACACTAATCTGCATAGTCCTCATGTAAGTTGACCAAGATTTTTTGTCTGGACTTTAAAAGAGACTATGACCTCTGAGTTTGTTTCGGCTGTTTCTTCTCAGAGTAGTCGGGTACGAAACACCGGCCTCATCTAGTTTTTAAAAAAAGACGTGTAAAAGTGTTTGTGAAAACCTACCTACTTGCAAAATAAAAATCATTTATCAGAAAAAAAAAAAAAATTACAAGCCGTTTGTTTTATAAGCTTTTTCATGGGCTAAAACTACGAGTTTACATTTAAGCTAGCCCATATTGAAATCCTATAAGATACTAGCTGTGCCCAGCGGTTTCACCCGCTTCTCAGCTCCTTTTCTGCAGGGGGGTATGAAAGGTAGATAGTAACCGATTCTTAGACCTACTGAATATGCATAAAAAAAATTTATAAGAATCGGTCGAGCCGTTTCCATATTTTACCAGTCATTACGTGGTTTCCACATAACCTTTCTGTTAGATACCTGTTATACAATATTGACACAGCAAGTTACTTGAATCGGAACCGATTCAACACAAAAACAAATATTACGAGCCTGTACTTCGTTATTGTTACGCACAAAATCATCAAACAGTAAATTGAAGGCAACATAAACAGTCGCTCCCACGTCTTGTTATTGTATACGAACTTTCTCAGCGAATCAACATAAAAATTAATTCAGTTTACTTCTAAATAGGGCACGTTATATGGGAGTTATCTATTAAAGTTAATTTATTATTTCGAGGCGTCACTGCGTCTTTTTAAAGATTGATTGATGTTGTATGTGCATGACACTTGGTCCTTTAATGTCGGTTAAAAATAAAGTGTGGAATTGTATGGATAAGACAATGTGATTGGCAAAAAAAAACACATCCACGTTTTATAGGTAGTCTAAGTAATATTTAAGCATGTAGACCTCCACTTTAGCTCTTAAGCGCTAAGAGCAGACTTTGAAGCACTACACCAGATTAACATAATCTGACCTCATTTTTGATAGCTGATCCCAATCCAATCCATAATCGTTACAGTGCTGTAAACAAGTATGTGTTGCCATATATAAAATATGGTTTTTTAACTTGACAGATGTGTTGCTGGGTAATTTGTTCGGCCACTTCTTTTTCCAAGCTAAAACACTAGCAAGTGGCGAAGGGCTGGCATTTTGTAGGACTGCCTCTTATAATTTGACGTTCAAAAAGGGCTGATTATCAGCCTAATTTTAATAAATGATTTTTGATTTACAAAGAACGAATTCTCAGATGTAAAAGTAGGTACTATACTATGCTCAGGAGCTTTGTGCTTGAGTCATTATGAACATTCAAAATGAACGAGATAGTTCACGTTCATGTGCATGTAATACATTAGTTCCATTTGTACTACTATTATCTATGCTTATTATTTATATTATCTAATATATGTATAAAATTTCCGTGTCACAATGTTAGTTACCGTACTCCACCGAAACGACTCGACCGATTCTTATGAAATTTTGGGTACATATTGGGTAGGTCTGAGAATCGGCTAACATCGATTTTTCATACCCCTAAACCTCAGCGGGTGAAACCACTGGGCACAGCTAGTCCTTACTAATATTATAAAAGCGAAAGTGAGTTTGTTTGTTTGTTTGTTACCTCTTCACGCTTTAATGGCTAAACCGATTTTGATGAATTTTGGTACAGAGATAGTTGGGAACTAGGAGACGGACATAGGCTATTTTTTTTTTAAAAGTGGGATGTGAGGGAGAAAGAGGGAAGAAAAAGGAAAACTTAGCGTTGCTATTACAAATCAATAAGGTGCAAGCGGAACTGTGTTACCCCGAATTTAACGCGAGCGAAGCCGCGGGCAAAAGCTAGTATAATATAAAGAGGAAAGATTTGTTTGTTTATGTACCGATTTTACTAATGTTTTCTCTAGTAGAAGCTACATTATCAGGAAGTAACATAAGCTATACAACATCACGCTACTTTCCACGGGAACGGGGCAGCAACTAAAGGCGCGTGTGAAACAGCGCGTGACAGCTAGTATTATATAATCTCGATAACTTACTAGGCTCAGGTTTTGCGCGTATCCCGAGTAAGTAAGTACATGCATGTGACTTGCACATTTACATCCTCAATTGATCAAGCAACTTACGCAGTTGCACCGTGCATACGAAACAAATAACTACCAGTTCAACCTGTACTCTTAACCATTTATTAGATAACTACAGCTCCACCCTCTTATCTCAAAGAACGTTTCAAGTTCCTTCATGACACACATATTAGATAGTTCATCGGAAAATTTGAGACTTTTGATGTCTGAACATTCCACAAAATTTTAATAACCAGTCATTTCTGGTCCAGGTTATTCGTTTATAAAAAATATTAAATAAAAAGATTATAGACATTATTTATTTATGTATTTATATAATTAAATCAATAACTATATTTTAATTGTTTATGTGGTATTTATTAGCAGTAGGACAGGCGCAGCTATTTTTTTTGTTTGTTGCCCCACACTAGGAATTTCTCCTGTATAGTGGGTGCGTTTACGAACATTTAAACTGACATACACAAACAGCTAGACCTAGAACAACTATCTGCAGGCCATACAATTATTTGTTCCATGCGGGGATCGAACCCGCAACACGCAGCGCAGCAGTCGATACCTCAGCCACTGCGCCAACCGTGTCGTCAAAGTCACTGGTGTACACCATTAACTTTCCCCGTTATATTTTATACTAGCTTTTGCCCGCGGCTTCGCTCGCGTTTAATTCGGGGTAACACAGTTCCTCTTTTTCCTGATTTGCAGGTACCTGCTACTTGTAGTTTTTGCCCTAGCGCCTGATTTATTGTAATAGAAATGCTAAGTTTTCCCTCTTTTTCCCTCTTTCTCCCTCATTTCTCACTTTTTTTAAATAAAGTTAACCTATATCCGTCTCCAGGGTCCCAACTATCTCTGTACCAAAATTCATCAAAATCTGTTTAGCCATGTAAGCTTGAAGACGTAACAAACAAACAAACTCACTTTCGCTTTTATAATATTATAGTAAGGATTCGTACAGTCCATCCGTAGGTTGTCTCAAAGATATCGCTATCAGCGATAATACCGTCATTGTGTAACCATAGAATAAGCAATTGCTGTTAAACAGTTATCTTCAACTTTGGTGTGCAATAAAGTATATTCTATTATACTTTATAGGTGTACAGAAATATTCACCTTTTGTATCAAACAAAGGCCTTGCAAAACAGTAGCTGTACAACCATGACTTTGTCTATTCACGTATTTAAATAACACCATAATAAACACTTCATTCTATGTTACCCGGATCTCCAAGTCCCTTACCATGAATTGCCTGCCTCATTACTATTAATAAGATTTGTATACAAAATCAAAATCACGTATTGCGCCAAATACCAGCTTATTTTGTTCTATCGACTGTTTGTAAGGTGATGTCATTGTCTTAAGTTTATGGTAATACTATCTAAGCACGATCGGGAAAACTTAAGTTCTGTGAAGAAAAATAGGCACAGACAATATAGATGTAGTAATCGATAAATAGGTCTTATACTCTGCCTATAAAAAAACCTTCAGATTTTCTTAGACTGTTGAGAGAGTCTGAGTTTATATGTAAGCCCTTTTCTTTCTGCCGGGGTTGCGGGTTGTTCGAAAGATATACCGCGGCCCCGGAACGTAAAGGGCAATAGAAGGAACATGGGTGGGTTTTAGTCAGTACAAATCTGACACTCCCCCCCGCGCCGGCCAGAGCGGGGGAAGTTATATGATGATATCCCACCCCACAAAAAAAAGCCCTTTTTTTGCATAATCATCAAACAACTTTCTCCGCTATGAGTGGAGCGCAGAGAGGGGGGGGAGTGACAGACTTTTACTGACTAAAACGTACCCGTGTTCCTTCTATTGCCCTTGCCCCCGGGACTTCGGTATCTCTTTTGAATAACCCGCAACCCTGGCAGGCGGTGGCCACGAACGCGCCGTCGACACGGCCTGTCGTAGCTAAACGGACGGACGATGAGCTATCCATTGCTCACCGTCCACAGACCCGCTAGTGTAAGCCCTAAGCCGTCAGCCGAAAGATGTTCAATGTTCCTCCTTTCTTCGATGAAGCTTATTTGTAAACGACGGTAGTGCTAAAATTTGAACGGTGTACAAAATAAAGACTACTCTTTCTATTCATCTATCGTATGTGCTGTAATTTTATTCATCTTCTTCACCTAATTTCTCACTTCTTTTCTTCACTTCTCGGTTGCTTAAAACATAGTAACAGGTTTGAAATCCACGTGTAAATAGCCAGGCTTGTAATGAATATCCGAATGTATACAAATCCGGTGTACAAAGCCTTTCACATCACCACTGTTACAATCAAAGTCATATGTGTGCTAAGTAAAGAGACATACATTAATACACTTTCGGAACAGGGACGTTAATTTAAAGCAAAAAGCTTTAGGAAGAGACTGCTTTTTTGCGCATGGGAAATCATCAAGGAACTACCCCCGCTCTAGGCGTAGCGGGGGCAGAGTGTCAGACTTCTACATACTAAAACTTGGGTGGGTTTTATTCTGTAATGTTCTTTCTATTGCCCTTTTATGTTCTGGGGCTGCGTTATCTCTTTCGAACAACGGCAGGCGGTGGCCCCAGAAGGGCCTGCCCTCAGAGGGGCCTGCCAGAGCAATTAATTAATAAAAAGCGGTGGTCCTCGCAGGCCCCTCTGCTTTGCTGACATCTCTTTGGGGCAAGCCTGGATCACTAACGCGTCATCGACACGGCCTGTCGTCACTGGATACGGAATACGGAATTCCAAATCATTTCCTAAAATTCGATACAACCTGAAAATATCATAACAAACGGCCAGCGGAGTAGAAATATCATAATTATTGCTAACTTTCAAAATCCAGGTTGCTGCTGACAAAAAGACGAATTAATAAATTCAGTAACGCTCTGCACGTCCTGAGAATTGAACCCAATCCCGCAGCATTCGCGCTTGAGATCACAGAACCAACGGGACGGAATGTAACTAAGGTGCAATAGAAAATATATGACGTCATTCAAACACCTGCATTCAACTAGCATGGATTGAGAGTGCAACATAAATAAAACATAATGCCATCCCGATTTCAGATACGTTTTCGCAAAACAATTTAATTCCCATGGTCTTATCCATATTATTGCTTACGCATTTATTGTTTCATGTCAATGAAGAATAATGGAATTAGTGGACCGAGGTTGTAATTTAAATACTGCATGACTGTGTAGAAGTCTTGTCTGTACGTTGTATATAATTTTATCAGATTTTGAACCTAAAATTATTAAATTCCTTTGATATTCAAGCCATTGACATTTATTACAGTGAGACATTCGTCATTCTGTCGTTTGCAAGTCTATAATTTATCGGTTATACTTTACTTTAGAAGCAAGTTACGCAAAATACGCACCTTGGTCGTGGAGTTGCGGGCACCAGCCCGTTTTACAATAACGAGATTTTCATAACACAAAATGAGCAGTACGAGTACAGTCGGTGATAGACATTTTTTTTTTACGGCGCCCCTCCTCTTCCATGGCGAGACATCCATCGAAGATTTCCGATTTCTGTCAGACTCCTACTGACTAAAACCACACGGTGTTCCTTCTCGTCACTTCTGGCTGGGGTGCGGGGACACATTCGCATTCTACACAATCACCCCAGCAGTGTGATAGGTATTACCTGACCCAACCCTAAAAATTAGACGAATTTGAACTTTCGGCAGTTACGAGTGTGTTCGTAGTTCGTATGTACTCTTTGGCTGGCATGCTGGCTTGCCCACGTTGTTTTTCTTCACCAAAACAAGCCTAGTAGCTTTTTTGTAACTTTTTTGGGGTCGGCTTCTAGATTAACCGAATGCAGGTGACACTTATAGTTGCTGAGACTTCTTGATGAGTGAATTGGTAATTTTCTCTTTTTTTTACGTTACGTCCTACACTAGGAATGTCACCCAAATATTTGTTCCGTACGGTGATTGTTCCCGCGACACGCAGCGCAGCAGTCAATCGCAAAAAAAGTCAAAAGCTGTATTTACATTAAAATAAATTCAAACACAGTCGTGGTCAGCTGCTAGTCGCGAATTAAAATCATTTTGCTGTCCCATACAAAATAATGCGTCACGTCCGATGCATCATCGTGTACCATTTAATCGACGATTTGTGACCAGGGTCGGTAATGCAACGTATAATGCGTAATTTTAAACGACAATCATTGCACATTCTCCTTTATGACAACATTAGGCGTATGTTCATCCATAAATGTTGAAATTCATTTCAGATTATACTTTAAAGCGGTTTGGTTTAGTTTAGTATGGATTTTAGATGTGGTCTTGTTGGTCGACTGTAATGTCTATCATAAGAGAATGAGACACATAATATATCTAAATTAATATGTTCGAGTGTTTTGCGTTTTTTACGGATGGGAAAACATTAAATCTGTCAATCATCAAGCTGGGGGGGAGTATTCCGGGGCTAAGGTATCTCTTTCGAACAACCCCAGCAGGTGGTGGCCCTGGCAGGCCCTTCTGATGCTCTTGCCCTTGTCTCATCCATTCTTCGACTCTACGCTTTCTTTTATCCATTTTTCTTCCACATCATTTCTTACACACATCCCCTCTATATTTTCTTGGTCTTCTTCTAGGGAGAAGAAGACCAAGAAAATATTGTCGTCGAAATCGAAAATTCTCCAGATTTTTGTTCGTTGTGATTCATTCTTCCTCATTGTGTGTAGTTCCACTTTTTTTTTATGCTTCCCCACATCAGGAATTACTCTTGAATTGTGGGTGCGTTTACAAACATATTATGTAATATAACTGTCTGTAGGCAATGCAAATATTTGTACCGTGCGAGTATCGAACCTACTACACGCAGCGTGGCAGTCAATAAATTGGGCTATGCCTCCAAATGCTATAAAAGATCCAAATAACATAGCAATAGATGGTATACTTCATCGCCATGCTCACCAGAATCGAAGTATAAGAGTGACTATAACATGAGGTCACTTTAGCAAACCTGAACATGAAACATACATTTTTAAGAGCACATTATTTATGGACATCTCGTGTTAAATAATAGCAGCCGCACAGGTCGAACTTTAGGTTAAGCCGCGCTTGCCTAGGTTGGTCTGTGGATGGGTGACCACCTGTTACATATCGAGTTTACACCGTGCCTCGGAAAACAAGTTAAGATGTTGGTCTTGGCTGTCATTTGTAGATCTTTGACAGTCGTTATAGGTAGTTAGTGTCCTGAAAGTCTGACAACCAGTCTTACTATTGGGTTTCGTATTACCCAGTTAACAGTTTTGTGGAGGTCAAATAGGCAGACGCTCCATGGAACATATTGATTGGTATTCAGCTGCATTACTACTTACCAAATTGAGTTATGATAAACATTTGAAGAAATTGTTAGTTTGTAAGTGGTAATGTACAAGTTTCTTTCTGGCAATAAGAAAATTGTTTTTTTTTTTATTCAATAACACATTTTCGGTATTCAGGTACAACAAAGAAAAGAGTTTTTTTTTAATCGTAAAAAAACAAATAACATGAATAGATAACACATTCAGTGCAACATCCGACGCAAACGGTGAACCCACACGAAGTTCTATTGTGTACGGAAGTCTAAAAGAAACAAAACGACGTCTAAACACTGCGCACATGTCCTGACAACTATTATTATGCAACAGTGAGAAAGCCTGTTAAACATCACAATACGTCTAGTAAGACATATTTAAGTTGACCTCGATTCTTGTAACAGACGACTTTGGCATGAGTATTCCTTTAGCTCAGATTGAAACTGAAAAGCTCACCTAAGCGTAAGCGTGATAATATGGGTTGCGGGTTGTTTGAAAGAGATACCGTGGCCCCGGAACATAAAGGGCAATAGATGGTGCGTGGGTGGGTTTTAGTCAGTACAAGTCTGACACTCCCCCCGCTCCGGCCAGAGCGGGGAAAGTTATTTGATGATTTGCACCCCAAAAAAAAAGCGTGATTATATGGGTTGCGGGTTGTTTGAAAGAGATACCGTGACCCCGGAACATAAAGGGCAAAAGAAGGAACATGGGTGGGTTTTAGTCAGCAAAAGTCTGACACTCCCACACCTCACGCCGCCCAGAGCGGCAAAAGTTATTTGACGACTAGCTTTTGCCCGCGGCTTCGCTCGCGTTAAGTTCGGGGTACCACAATTCCCCTTGTGCCTTATTGATTTGTAATAGCAACGCTAAGTTTTACCTTTTCTTCCCTCTTTCTCCATCACATCCCAATTTTTTTTTTAAATTAGCTTATGTCCGTCGCCTGGTTCCCAACTATCTTTGTACCAAAATTCATCAAAATCGGTTTAGCTATTAAAGCGTGAACAGGTAACCAACAAACAAACAAACAAACTCACTTTCGCTTTTATAATATTATTAAAGTAACGATTTCAAGTCTGTAAAAAAATATACATTTATATTAAATTATATAATATATAAATACATTGTATTGTAAATGTGATACACATTCGGGCGTCAAATTTAAATTAAGGTTTATATTTTAGTCATAATTGAATTAAGTACCTTTTGGTACATAAAACTTACTGTTAGCTTGTTCTCGGCTATGTAAAAATCTTTTTCTATATCTTTTAGTTTTTTTTATTGAGAGATAATGTGGCCTCAGGTCGTTAATTTTGTCCAGCTCGTTTCGTATTTTGATCACTTAGTAGTTATTTTAGCTCACAGCTCATTGAGCAAACGGCAGACGGCACTTTCATATAAGTTACAATATACGTGTTTTTATGTTTTTTATAGTTATATTTAGGCTTAAGAATACTGAAAACATGGTTGAAAAAAATATCAGAGTGAAGGCTTTTGAGGAATCACATGGTTAGCTACGGTAACCACCGCCGCTGTAGAACAAAACAACACTATGAAAATAAGTAAATTTTTTAATCATGAATACAGGCTAAATAAACATGAAAACACAGGACTTATTTTAGTTCTTATGAAAATCTTTGAAACAGGACTTTCCTTTACGCAAACATAGTGGGAGTATTACTGTTACTGCACTTGGCGCATCTCCTTGATGTGCTTCGCTCCGGCTGATGGCGATTGCTTTCAAGGCGGATCTCGTCGGCCACCGTTGGTTTATGCCGTTTTATTACGGCCGGACCCGGAGAAGGCGCTCCTGGACTGCGTGTACTGTCCACCGAATGATGGCCTGCGCTAGACAGAACGACGAAAATCCTTCAATGTCAGAGTTTCTAGCTCTGGTCGTGAAGTGGATTGCAATTCTTTGTATACTAGAAAAGAATTGACAACAGAACAGTCCAGAAAATGCTAAAAATCCGGTGCCACCATTTGTGTGACTTTCGGTCAATATCATAGCAGCTTTTGAGTTGGTCGAACTTATCAACAAAATTCATGTGCGAGTTGTAGTCTATTACAGCTTCTGGACAAGATATTTCCACAGTCTCCCCATTACGTTCTCTGCGTGTCACCTTCCCGACGTTTTTAGGATCATGATAGTTGGACAGTATGAAAACTGATCTTTTGTCTCTCCACTTCAAGATACTAACATTAGTGTCACTGATCCGATAGTCGTGCTGTCCTCTCTGTAAGTCCTTGTCTTCTTTTAGTTTGAGTAAAAGCTTCCTATTTGAGTTTACCGTCCCACAGGCAAGTATTTGGCCATCTCGTAAATCAATTTGCAATTGATAACTATTGAAGAAGTTATCAAAATAAACTTTATGGTTTTTACCTCTGAGGCTAGAACAAAACTGCCTCACAACTCTCCCACCAAGATCTTTCTCAACTTCACTCCCCTGTTTGCCTGTGTACAGTTCAAAATCCAGAGTGGCAACCTCCTCCGGAGGCAGCGTAGAGCGCAAACTCGACAAGGGTTCACTATCTTCTTCATCAAAACTAACTTTGCAGACGTTCCTCTACGATATCACCCAATAGCATGGTAGGTGGTTGTGTATCATGAGCTTCCTGGTCCGATTCCGCACTACAGCAACTGTCGTCATCGAAGGGTATCTCCTCCAGACAGTTTTCAATATCTCCGTCAGCTAACACACGAAACATTCTGTAAGATATACAAAAAACCACCGTCACATCAATAAGAACAAATAAAACATTCTATCTGCGCGCTGGTTAGCTACTCTAACCACCTAATTATGAGTGTCATAATTATTACATTAGAAACGCAAAATTACATACATTGTTTATCAAATACCTACTAAAGATGTCTAAATACGTCTGATAAAACAATCATAGTCATAAAAATAATAGACTCACCTTATTTTTGTTTTCTTTTTTCCGAGCACGTTACAAAAACACTGTCAACGAACTTTTTTCATACGAACAATACAAACACAAACGAATATCGGCGCCAATAACTGCCTAAACTAAATCAAGCGTAAGGTGTATTTCTATGATAGTTCAAGAAATAATCGCTAATTGGCATGAACTTACAGAAAAAAAATCCGGAATATGTGGTTAGCGTAGCTAACCATTGACCCTGAAAGAGTTAAGTCAATGAGTTACGCTAATTGTAAAAAAAAACAAAAATCTTATAAAACAGCACTTAATTACTTTTCAAAGTAAAACGAAATTTGTTGGAGTGAATTCATAATTGAAACTTGAATTTTTCGATTATTCACGAAACTCATTTCGATATCATTCAAATATTCATAGATACTTAAACTTTACTTGAAGTTATAAAAAGCTCAAATAATTCATGATCTTCAATTTTACAATTCAAGTCTTCATCTCTATTCAGAGTAATCAATCTCGTATTTTACGATTGTGAGTATTTTAAGGATCAACCTCTTGGGGTATGAATTTTCGCATTAAAATAACATTAGGCCCCTCATGTGCATACATTTAAACGTTATGAATTATGATTTGACTAGCTAGCGCCTGCGGCTTTGCCCGCGTGATATCAAACAAAAAGTAGGTATCTTATGTGTTATTTTAAACCATAATCTACCTCTGTGCAAAATTTTATCAACATCCGTTTAGCCGTTTTGACGTGAAAGAGTATATCATAATTTTAGTAATATAGCTAGTGCCCGCGGCTTCGCCCGCGTGATATTGAAAAAAAAGTAATCTATGTGTTATTCCAGACCATAATCTAGTTTTGTGCCAAATTTCATCAAGATCCGTTTAGCCGTTTTGACGTAAAAGAGTGACAAACATCCTACATCCTCACAAACATTCGCATTTATAATATAACTAAGATAACACTCAGTATGCGAAGCTTGTTTCTTATCACTTGGGATTTTAGACGCCCGAGGGAAGTAATGCGGTTCGTGTATTTTATCTAGTGTTTTTATTATTCTGACGCATGGATAAAGTTTGGGTTTTGTATCACTCGTTGGTGCATTATGACAGTGCTCGGGTCAATCTTAAGGTTAAGCTACGCTTGCCTATGTTGGTCCGTGGATGGGTGATCGCCCATTAAAGACCGAGTTCGAGATCCCAGTTGTTAGAGGCGTGAAAGTCTTACAGCCAGTCTTAACAAGGGTTATCGTATTACCTAGTATAGTAACTGGGTTGTGACGGTCAGATAGCCAGTCGCTTCATGTAGAATACTGACATTTACCTGAATCCGGTAAGACTGGAAGCAGACTCCAACAAAATTGATAAAAACTGGGTAGATTAAGGTACATAATTTGATGTTTTAATAATGACGTGTAGGATAGCAAAAAAGTACGTACCTATAAATCATGCTTTAGTTGCGATGCTTTGTGATCGCAAGCACTATAAATAAATAAATAAATATCTTGGGACAACTCACACACGGCTATCTGAACCCAAGCTAAGCAGAGCTTGTGTTATGGTAACCAGACAACTGATATACATACTTATATAATTTATAAATACATACATATTATAGATAAATCACACCCAGACACAGAACAAACAATCATGCTCATCACACAAAGTTTGTCCTGGGTGGGAATCGGACCCACGACCTCCGGCTCAGCAGTCAGGGCCACTAACCACTAGACCAACAGGCCCGTCAAACACCGCACTACCGTTGAAAGCCAGTGCTCATGAGTTTTTTTGATTCCTGGGTCGAGCTTAGTAACATTAATATTTAGTTGAATTCTTATAGTAGCCTCTCGAAAGTCTTGATTTGTGTGTGTAATTACGTTGGAATAAACATAACTCTTGTAATATGGGTAGCTACATCTCAGCCTAACTCTGTAGAATTCACATGCGTGGTAGTATGGGCAAAAAGTGTTAATCTTGTACAGTTAAAACCCACACAAACTTCTAATATTACTAAACTTTAAATGTCAGTATAAAAACAATAAATTAAGCTCAATTAAAAGTTCTCTACTAAAGCAATTCTAAATGCTGACCATCATAATTATAACGACTGCATAATTACACACGTAATTAAAGTAACCCACGATAATAGTTGGCGCCATAAATTAGTTAAATTTAACTTAAAATGTTACACACTTAATTAAATCGCGCAATATGTAAAGATTTAAACCAGTAGATGTGCCCTCACCGTAGGTATTTAGTAATATTTATCAGATTTGTCTATTACATACGAAAAAGTGCCCGCATTAAGAAACAGAAGTTCGCACATACGCCGATAGTACGATATTTATT
This sequence comes from Ochropleura plecta, assembly GCA_905475445.1. Taxonomy (NCBI): domain Eukaryota; kingdom Metazoa; phylum Arthropoda; class Insecta; order Lepidoptera; family Noctuidae; genus Ochropleura; species Ochropleura plecta. Next base: position 13,044,854 of record FR997739.1, read on the forward strand.
GTTTGCAGTATGAGTGATTTAGATAAATGAGCACGTTTTGTAATTACGTTGATTTTTAAATAAAAAATACAATTTTATATGTAGCTTAGTTAAATTATTTCCAACATGCAAATCCAATGATTAGAATACATGAATCGGGTTCTCCCCAAAAAACGAATTTATTTTTTGGGGAGAACCCGATGTAGGTAAGTAGAGACCACGGAACGTACATTTAAATTGTCGTCAAAGCTGTCAGTCAAAACCACTTTTAGCTAAGTCTGCCAAAACTCTTAATTAATCAAATAATAATTTCATTTATTTCAGGAAATTTTCCCATACAAATTTGAGCAACAACTTATACAATCTATTACACATACATAAGATTACAAATGACATTTTTAAATTTTGCTATAAAATAGGTATAAATGTAAGTTAAAATAAAATAAAATTTATTGATATAAGATTAAACATTGAATTGAATAAATTATTATATTATGAATAAATTAATAACATTTCACTGTTCAAAATTGCATTAAAATTAAATAAATTAGGTTAAAAGTTGGAGTTGAGTCAAAAATAGAATAACTTACATTAAATTAGAATAAATTATATTTTGTCACTACATGAAGCATGCAGCAATTGTTAATATAGTGACAGTCGAACCTCTCAGCCATCATCCTCAAAATGGTGTTGGAGCTGGCGCGAACCCTGCGCACCAGGGATGTGCACCGTTTCCGCATCGTCGCGTAGAAGCAGTCAATGCGTGACTCGGCGAACATCCCCGATGCACTGCAGTACCGAGGCAGCCCCAACAACACCCTGTAGGCATTGTTGTATTGGATTCGTAGGGCGCTGTACTGTTTTTGAGTATAGTTAGCCCACAGGGCGCTCGTATAAAAGCACGTGCAATACGCTCTGAAAAGAGTGTTTTTGACCTCCTGCGAGCATCGAGCAAACCTGCGAGCTATCATGTTCGCTCTAACAGACAACGCCCTACGTTCCCGCTCTATGTCCATATCGTCTTTCAGGTCAGAGGTCACCAGGTGCCCAAGGTATTTGAAAGTGTCAACCCTTTTTAGCGGTACACTATTTAATTTGATGTTGGGAATACTGTCTGGACACTTACCCCTGGCTCGAAAAACCATACACTCATTTTTCCTGGTGTTATAGAGCAGGCCATGACTGAGAGCATAATCCTCACAAATGCCGAGCAGCTTAGACAGACCACAGACCGAGGCGCTCAGCAGCACCATGTCGTCCGCATAGCTAATATTGTTTACACAAACTCCACCAACATGACACCCGACATGCGTGCTGCTAAGCCTCTCGATGAGTGCGTTTACATAAAGGTTGAAGAGCGTTGGCGAGGTCAACCCCCCTTGCCTCACCCCGCACTCCAATCTGTATGGTTCAGACAGCCTACCCGACCATCGAACTACGTTGACCTGGTACCCATACCAGTACTTCAGAATACGAATGCATTCACTTGGTAGGGATGTGTTGCTCAGTTTGTCCCATAGAATGTCATAGGAAACCAGGTCAAACGCTTTCGAAAGATCGAGGAAGCAAGCATAGACTGGAGTTTTGCGATCAGTATAGTACCTGACAGTCTGCTTCAGACACAGAATAGCTGTCTCAGTGGAGAGTCCTGATTTGAAACCGAATTGATTGTCATGTATCTCGAGACAGCCACTCATAAGTGAGTTTAGCAGACTGTCAAGAACCTTAGATAGCACCGTAGCCAGAGAGATGGGTCTATAGTTGTTAACATCGCTTATATCACCAGTTTTACTCTTTACGATCGGTACCACCACAGTCCGCATCATAGCTGTAGGTAGGTATGAATGTCCTAGACATAAAGAGTAAAACATAGCTAGAACCCTTGGAAGGTGGACACCCGCATACTTAAGATGCTCGATACTCAAGTCATCGTGGCCAGGAGACTTGCCTCGCGTCATGGCCATGATAACCTTTTTAACGTCTTTGGCCTTAAACCTTACACTAAGCTCCTGCCCCCGAATCACACCACCAAGCCCTGACCGTGATGGTCCCAATGGTGAATTTACTGAGAAATGGCTTTTGAACATGTCAGCTATGTTTTTTGGATCAGTAATGCCACCAACGCTCACAGGCAAACCCGGCCTACTGTTTACTTTATTAGTAGACTTCCAAAAACTACGAAAGTCATGTTTGGCGTGATGCGATGCCAGAATGTCCATTTTAAGTTGGTCACTGTTATTTTGACACCACTTTAACCGGCTTTTAAATAATTTGCGGCTTTCTTGCATCTCACTCCATACACGACCCGACTTCGGTTTGCCGTACCATGTCCATAACTGAAACTTAGACCTGGCTTCCCGGTGAGCACCACTGACAAAATGCATTTGCAGCGAAATGCATTTTCGCTACAACAAGAATTATATTATAACATCCCTTATTCATAATAAGGCACCTACCTAGAATAATTAACACACTAAGTTTTTCAAAATGTAGGTAATGGTGTATAAATAAAATGGGTCACAAATAATTTAATTTAATTTCGGGTTGTCGGCGGCCGGAATACAAACGGCTAAAGAAGGAACATGGATCGGTTTTAGTCAATAAAATGTGACACTCACTTCCACTCTGCGCAGAACGAGAGAAGTTATCCTTATCTATTAATAGCTTTCGCCCGCGTCTTTCGTCCGCGTGGCATAGTTACATTGGGCTAACGCTAACTTAACCCGCGGAGAATCGAAAAAAAAATTCTTTCTTTCCTCTTCTCTTCCCTCTTTCTCCCCCTTTTCTCACTTTTTTAAGCCTATGTCCACCTCCAGGGTCTGAACTATTATTGTACCAAAATTCATCAAAATTGGTTTGGTTATTTAGACATGAAGACATAACAAACAGACTCACTTTCGCTTTTATAACATTTTAGTAAGGATTAGGTAAAAAGTAAGTTAGACGACACGGTTGGCGCAGTGGCTGAGTAATTGATTGACTGCTGCGCTGCGTGTCGCGGGTTCGATTCCCGCACGGAACAAATATTTGTATGACCTACAGGTAGTTTTTTCGGATCTGGCTGTTTGTGTATGTGAGTTTAAATGTTTGTAAACGCACCCACGATACAGGAGAAATTCCTAGTGTAAAAAAAAATCCTTTTATTTTTTTTTAAACGTTGCCCACGTTTAAAAAAAAATAAAAGGATTTGGTAAATCTTTATTTTAGTTTCAAGGAGTAAAACGTAGTTTTGAATGATTTACAGTTTCAGATAGATAGATAAATAATTTATTTGATATAACAAAATACAGGAATTAACACAGAAATATCAAACTGAGAAAAAGAAATCGATTTAAAAATATATAAAAAATAGAAGTTAGATTGACTCATACACAATTAGACACATCACATACATTTATAACGGTCGCCCACTACTGGGCGGTGTTTGACTCAAGGTTCCACCAATTAGGAGTACAGTTCAGCATAATTCCTGGTATAATAACGGTTTTAATTATGACATATACATGTTTTCCCCGCCGGTATTCATATACGCTTGTCCGTTGCGAGTACCTACTACATATTATTTGACAATTCTGAAGAACCTCAGCAATAGTATCAGTGTTTCTAGTTATTAATTAAATTACGATAACCTTTTGGCAGCAATCAACTCCATTAATTTAGTCTCAACTTTTCAATCTATTAATTACTTAGTGCTTATTTGCTTAGAGGCAATCTCTCACATCTATACAACGTACTTAAGTTAAAGTGTTTACATATTCATTGACCTATGGGTAAAGCTTGGTGCACAACATAGTTTGGCGAACGCTCGCAAAATTCAAAATTCAACTAACTTCTAATAGGTCCAAGTTTTAATGAACAATTAGGATTTTGGTTCTGGTTTATTCCTATCTTTAGAACTCGTAATGAAAATGTTAGTTACCTAGAATTTTTAGGAGTAGATTTTAATAATCAAAGTAATTGATTTTAATGAAAAGTCTCACTTGTTTTTTTACTTATTTAACGATTGATGTACACAATATTAATACAGTCAAGAAGAAGGGAATGGAAAATAGGTTCAAAGGTAATGCTTTTTTCTAAAACAATCTCTTCCAGCATACCTGCGAAAGGAGAGTAAATAAAAAGAGATGCAGACCATTGACTTGATCAGGAAGTGAATTTTTGTTTATGTTTTTCTGAGGAATTTCTTCTTGAACAGGTTTCTTGGTCGTGTGTTGAGGCTTGTAAAAATACTTCGGATCTTGAGCGTGAAGGTAGCGCTGTGCTAATGTGTCATCATAAACTGATCAGCTTTTTCCTAACTTTGTTGAAGTCGGCTTCCAGTCAAACCGGATGCAGCTAAATACCAGTCGATTACATGGAGTGACTGTCTATCTGACCTCCACAATCCGCTTAGTACTGGCAATACGATACCCGTTGGTAAGACTTGTCAAACTTTGGGGATATTGACTATCTGTAACGACTGTCATGGTTCTCTTGTCTCGTACTTAAATTGCATGTATATTCAACACAATGTAAATTGTTTATGAATGGAAATAAATGAAAAAAATTAAATGAAAATGTTAAAGATCTATTAAAATGGCAGCTGGGACTAACAGCTTGACTTACTGTCAGAGTCACGTCACCCATCCACAGACCAACCTAGGCAAGCGAGTCTTAACCGGATCGACCCAAGCGGAATTATTTAGCCACGGGCTGCTGAGTCCTGTGCTATTACATAAACAAAACAAAAAAAAAACTTATAAAACATTATATTTCAATGATTAATTTGTACATTTTTTTATACACAAAAAAAGACATTTCGAAATATAAATAATTATTTATTCAAGGGCTATTATATCTCACAGCGAAAAAATTGACCCGATGATTGATAAAATAAAATGTATTTTGTATTCTGAGTGTAGAAAGACAACTATCCGCCCCAAGTGTCTTTTGCTTTCCTAAGTACCTAAAGTTTAAAATATATTCGCCGCCTGCATAGCAAAAATATCCCCACCTTTTACCCTTCATGACTAAAATAATACGTGAACCGTTGAGACCTCACTCCGCATTATTTGTCTACCACCGTCAGCCTCGATGTCCCAATTGCATTGCAAACAGGACGTAATTCCATCCATTACAGGACTAATGCATGCATCGTCTTTGGCGCACCTTCTATTATTCAACAGCGGAAACACTGTAATTAATTGTATGCTCTTATAGTAATAAGAGCATACAATTAATTACAGTGTTTCCGATCAATTTTCAGCGATCAACAAACAAGTATGTTTGTTGATCGCTTGAATTGATGTTAATTAATTATTTGATGGATTGGTTATTATTTGTGGTAGTTGAAAAGATCAAAGGATTCTATTTGAAGTCAGTGTTAGTTCAAATATCGTTACATCACGCTTGTAATTCTCGAAGTGTTAAGCAGAGGTGTACCTAAAAGTCCACTTATATTTCGCTAGTTATATTAAAGTGAATTAGTCCCATTGAAGACGGGACGAGTTTAATGCCAACTGGGGTTGCGGGTTGTTCAAAAGAGAACAACAACGAACATAAAGGGCAATAGAAGGAACATAAGTGGGTTTTAGTCAGTACAAGTCTGACACTCCCCCCGCTCCGCAAGTTATTTGATGATTTCCCATCCGCAAAAAAGCCTAGTGCCAATTTAGATTTGGAGACTGTTACTGAGAAATTTTTGACGTAAATCTTCGTTAACACTGATCGAAGACCTCCTCTCACCTTATGAAAACACTGCAAAATAATATTATTTACTAAATTCCGCCCGCTACTTCGTCCGCGTGGCATAGTTACTTTGGGCTAAAGCTAACTTTAAACCGCGTGATGATTAAAAAAAAATATCTTTTTCTCCCCTTTTCTTCCCTACTTCTCACTTTTTTTAGCCTATGTCTGTCTCCAGGGTCTCAACTACCGTACCAAAATTCATCAAAAAGTAAGGATTTGATCTTATTTTTATAACAAACTTAACTATACATACTAATAGTAATAGTAAAGTTTAGTTAGTTTCTGATTTTTTGTCACCGGGTTATACTGAAACTCGATTTTAATATAACAGTTTTTTTTGCGTTTTTACGTCCCCAATATGGAACATCTCGATCTTTAACTGACATTTGTCAGGATCGCATTCTGTCTATTCCATAGAAAGTTCTACTGGCAGAATTGTTCATAAACCGCGTAATGATTCCTCATTTAGGTATGTGTTTTAAATATTACAAGCAGGTCTTATGTGATATGCCTAGTCAGTATTGGAACATTGAATTCCTAAAAAACGTTGCCCCACAATAGGATTTTTTCCAGTATCGTGGGTGCGTTAACAAACATTTAAACTCACATCCATGACCAGACCCGGAACAACTACAACTGTAGGCCATAAAAATGTTTGTTTCGTGTGAAGACCGAACCCGCGACTTGATCGCGCAGCCACTGCACCATCTGTGTCGTCATTTTGTAAAGGTAGTTAAAGTACACCACAGAAGACCCACAAACATGTTTATTGCCTTTATGTAAATAACGTAACCATAATATTCTCTCGAGAAGTATTTATTTACTTCATAATTGAAACAACTTTGGTACATAGAAAGCCTATCATTATAAACGAGTAAAGAACGCTGCACAGCGATAAAAGGAGCACGCTTTTGCATAATTGCTTTAAAAATAAACTCGTCAGCTCAACCCGGTAATATTGGCTGGATTTGTGGCTTAACGTCCGCAACCAGGACAGAAAATACCATAATTGACATACAATTTATTGCCAGATTAAATCATATAGCAATTTCAGTACTTGAACTGTTAAACCTGAGGCAGTGAGGCAACATTATTTACAACGGTGTTGCTCGTTGAAAAATCCAGAGGAAGCTCAATTTCCCTGTCAGTACAAAAATAAACAAGAGCAGTGGCGGGTTATAAATCGCGCCTCATGATTGGCTGTATAGCAAATGATTATTCACACATTTTAATAAATATTTATTTTTAGCCGCACACGTCTAGCGGACGCTGACGGATTGGACAACGTGTTGCTAAAAATGATGAATGTAGGATTTTTTCGTGTGAATTTTAGATAGATTGCCTATCGGAATATCTAGCCGAAATATTTTTATGCATATTGAATGCGTATCAAACGCTGTTCCGTAGGATAAAATGTTAAAATGCTGCGTCCTAATCCGACTACCTGCCGAACTGTTGTGATAGAGTGTAGATTTAATAAATATCAAACGAATGTGATGCTAGAGTGTGATCAAACCATTAATAAATCGGTAATACAAAATCAAAATATTTGCCTACATGCACTTGTAAAACGTCGAGAAAAGTACACGGTTAGACTTGGTCATTTCTAATGGAGAAGAACGGACAAGAAACTTCATGGTTACTCTTTGAAAATCATTTGGTATACAGCTATAGATACTTTTTTAAGTATCGTCATTTTCAGTATACAGCAGTTCCACTAATAATACTGCTTTAAAACGTCATAGTAAGCCCACATACCCGTTTTCAGGACTCAATAAATAGTACAGTGAACGGCAGATTTTCACACCGCATACTTTTGTTTCAAATGAGAAAAGAGAGATTCACAAACAAAAGTTCGTATTGTTGGTCTAGTTTTCAAGGCACTGTATCAGCAGCAACCAGGTGTTTAGTCACAGGTTCGTAAATCCAACACGAAATAAAATGAAAACACATAAAAATGTTTTCGCCATTTCAGTATTCCACGTGGGACGCTGTATCTAACTAAAACGGTCATGTCTAAAAAGTTTGGCCATAAAAAAATACCTAGAGCCTGCCATAAAAATATTTCGCAATAAAAAAGTTTAACAAAATTCCGATAGAAAAACGTAAAAATTGTCAGGCACTTCTTTAAAGTATTCAAACAACTTCCGATGACGGAAATAGGCAATTTATGGGGTTATTTGCTGTCTGTTTCGATAAAATGAGGTGTATACCTATTTTGTTGGCTTCTGGGTTATATTTAATAATAATAATAATTATTAAATATTTTAAAAATAAATATATCAATGTATTATTAGTATATTTATAAGTTAATTTCATATGTATATGTGTTTTAGTATCAGTATAAGAATATACGTTTTTCGAAAACAAATAGTTTTATTTATTTTTTTATAATTTTTGTACCCTATCACAATGTTGTCGTATTTTACCCAAAGGTTGACTGGTAGATACCACCTTATGGCTTTAAATCCACACTACTTTTGTACATAAAGTTTAAATAAATATGAAATTATTATTAAATAAATAAAATAATAATTATATTTAAAAAGACTTGTGTCACAGTTTTAGTTGCCATACGCTTCCGAAACGGCTTGACCAATTTTTATAAGATTCTGTGTGTATATTCGGAAGGTATAAGAATCGGTTGTAATTTATTTATTTCTATTTTAGCTGATTAGTGGGTGAAACAGGGCGAAGCTAGTTTTATTATGTAAATTTAATTGTTTTGTTGTCATTTTATTTATGTAGATAATCCTACTAATATTATAAATGCGAATGTTTGTGAGGATGGATGGATGTATGGATGTTTCTTACTCTTTCACATCAAAACGGCTAAATGGATCTTGATGAAATTTAGCACAGAGGTAGATTATAGTCTGGAATCCTTCTAATATTATAAATGCGAATGTTTGTGAGGATGGATGGATGTATGGATGTTTCTTACTCTTTCACGTCAAAACGGCAGGACGGATCTGGATGAAATTTGGCACAGAGGTAGATTATAGTCTGAAATAACAACACATAGGATACTTCTTTTTTAATATCACGCGGGCGCCTGCTAGTATTAAAATAAGGCTCTGCGTTACTTATACAATTGTTTATTTATCTATTATAGCTGTTGGTTCTCCTATGAATAAATAAACTGTCTGGTTGGTACAGTGGTCGCTAGCATGACTGCTGACCATGATATCCTGGTTCGAGTCACAGGTTGGGCAAAGTGTTATCGGGTTTTTCATCAGTAATTCCTCAGTAGCCACGGAGTTTGATTGGTTTTAGGATTAAGGATATATTTAATCTCAATAGTACAGGTACATTACGGTGGAATTTTTTCCAGCCTTTAAGCAGGCAAAGCCGTGAGCAACGGCTAGTCATTTATGGTGTCTCTAATCTGGTGATAATATTTGTGATCTGATTAAAAAACACCGTGCTAAATATAAAATCCCTTAAAACCATTAAAACAAACAGTTCAGTAGAGTAGTTATTAAAAATGCTGTCTTAATTGATTATAACGAAGAAATATAGCTTTTTGTTATTAGCTGGTGCCCTTATAAATTAATTCTGCCCATTGAACGGTTCTAACTTCGTTTTAGGGTCCCGTAGTGAAAATATAAAATGTAGATGATTGGATTTTCGATCGACTGCTGCGCTACGTGTCGCGGGCTCGATTCCTGCACGGAACAAATATTTGTATGACCTGCAGATAGTTGTTTCGGGTCTGGCTGTTTCTGTATGTGAGTTTAAATGTTGTAAACTCACCCACGATACAGAAGAACTCCTAGGGCAGGGCAACATTTTTTTTTTTAAAAGGTACATAAAGAAACATTCTCATTCTTTACATATTATTAGAGAATTATTTTACTGGTTCATTCTCTTTTGGATGGGGAATCATCAAATAACTTCCCCTGCTCTGGGCGGAGCGGGGGGAACTGTCAGACTTTTACTGACTAAAACCCATCCATATTCCTTCTTTTGCCTTTTGTGTTTCGAATAACCCGCAACCCCAGCAGGGTCTCGGAAGGGCTTGAGAAGACTTGAATCTGGAAATGTATGTGTGTGAATGATGAAATGAATAAGAATGGCTTCCTAGAAACACACGTACATACATACCGGCTTATAATTTTTATATTGTGAGAAAAAGCTTTCACTCAAGAAGTTGTAACAATTATTTCATAAAAAGAAATTGTCTGTAGGTTAATTGAATAAAACTATTTTTTTATTATACTTAGCCATTTTTATATTTACAGCGTTTACTAGTCTTAATGAATACCTGTGGAACTACCGAAATACCTTGCTATGTTTAGTTTAACTAAGGTAATTGATTTATCTTAGTCAGTCTTTCAGTCGTTTGTTTAATTCAGACACGGTTTTATTTAAGTTTTGTTGATTGTTCTCAACTTTCAGTGGCTATTTTTGGACTAGATTAAAAATGTTAAATAGCAGATGAAGCATGTCATTGTAATGATTAAATTTATAAATTTGAAACTACATTATCACATATGTGTGACAAGCAAACGCGTGACCTGGACGCCAACGACACAAATATGTGACAAAAATTAAACTAATATAATAGGGTAGATGACACCATTAACCAATAATTTAAAGACACAATTTTTCTGAAAGAACACGTTATTCTAGACCTGAACTCCATTCATTTCAAAATAACTTTAAAATTCGATTTTAAGTTGCTTTTAAATCAATAAATGGTTGCGTCATTGACTTGACAAAATAGTGACGTCATCGTTTGCGAGTCCCATACAAAATCTATGGGGGAATCGCGTTTTGACAGCTCATAAAAAGTATGTCAATTGATTGGTGGTGTCATCTACCCTATTATATTTCTCGACGTGGTAGGCACGCGCGTGCGTTTATGATCAAGCGTTCAAAACATTAATGACATTGTCGAGGGAGTTGTTGTAAAAATCTGTGTACTAGTCAACAACAATAATATAAGACAAGCAGCCAATAACGAAGGCTGAAGCCGGAGGGTGCAAAAAAAAAACAATTAGTGGCTTTTTGTTTTTCTATTATTGTTGTTGTTTTTATATTAATAAAAATTTCCTAGCAGTGTTTTGTTTTTAATGCTATGCAGATACAAGCATAGTATTCTAACACTGATTTCATTGTGAAATAGACCCCATTTTAAAGAAAAAATCGTTTTTTCTTTCATTTTTTTTAAGTGTAGTTCTTTATTTTTTTCTTACTTTTACATTTTTAAATATTTCTTAAAAAAATAACATTTAAAAATAGGCTGGTATCAAGGGGGAGAGTCTCAAGATACCGGTAGTTAGAGCTCCATATGCAGGAACCTCCTCACAATGCGGGCCGTATCAAGGAATACAGAATTTTGAATCAAACATCTTCATGGTTGTCGAGGCTCTTGGCCATCAAGCTATTGGTCATAACTACTATCTGCAAAATGATAGCCGAGCTCACATTTCACATATCGACAACCTCGTGTGCCAAGTCGATATATTTTAGTTGTTTCTCATTCTCAGCTTTCACGAGGTTTTCGTCATGCGGGATGGTAACATCGATTAATTAACATTACGCGGCACGCTGATCGGTATATAAAATACTTATTAGTGATTGTGAGTATAAATAATAATACCTGTCGTTAACTGTCCCACAGCTGGGCAAACGACTCTTCTTATACAGAAAACTCACGAACATTGATCACCACGCTTGCTCAAGACGGGTTACCGATTTCAGACTTACATAAATTCCAAGATTTTGCCCGTGGCTTCGCTCGCGTTCACCCCCCATTTTAGGGAAGTGGGGGGTTAGAAAGAGACAAAAAGTAGTCTATGTCACTCTCTATGCCTTCAACTATCTCCACTTAAAAAATCACGTCAATTCGTCGCTCCGTTTTGCTGTTTTGAAATACGGACAAACAAACAGACACAAACATACAGTTTCCTATTAATAATATTAGTTTAGATAAGTCCAGGTTGCCTCACGATGTTTTCCTTCACCAATGTCTGTGATGTCTTAGATAAATATAACTAATCAAAACCTAAATCACGATGTTTACGAACAGGAGGTTATTTACGCAACCTACGGCACCTCAAACCAAATATCAAACTCAACCTTCACAGCTAGTTTTAAAGAACTGCCGAGAAAATTGAGAGCGACGACTTTTATAACGTCTCTCTGAGTATTTAATTATGTCATTGAGCAAATACAAAATCCCTTCTGTACCTACAAAGTTATATTAAACTCTGGAAAGCACTCAGGAATAGTAATTTAATCGTAGCCACTTGTTCGGTAAATTAAATTATATTGTTACCTGGGCAACGGGTGTTTATCTTCCAGAAGTAACAATTTTGTAACTTATATTGACTTGGTGTAAATATTTTGCTTGATTTTTTAGTTAGTTTCAGTTGTTTTGGTAAAATATACAGACGGGGTGAGTATGTTAAAATGGCCCTCGTGGGGCTTTTTCCGTTCAAGTGTATATTATAAGAACGGTTACATAATAAGCAGAGGGACCTGCCAGGGCCACCGCCTGCCGGAGTTGCGGGTTGTTCGAAAGAGATACCGCGGCCCTGGAACATAAAGGGCAATAGAAGGAACATGGATGGGTTTTAGTCAGTACAAGTCTGACTTGCCCCCCACTCCGCCCAGAGTGTGGGAAGTTATTTGATGATTTCCCATCCGCAATAAAAAATGGGTTATATAATAGCTAGTAGTAGTGTAAATGTTTCATTAGACTTAGTGTATATAGTCGATGAATGATATTAACGCGAAAAAACCGGTCGAGTGCGACTCGGTCTCGTACACCGAGGGTTCCGTACAAACTTGTTATATAAACGGTCATATATTTTGACAAAGTACGCTTAGAGGGTTGATTTTTTCACAGCTTAAAATTATTACACACTAGCTTTTGCCCGCGGCTTCGCTCGCGTTAAATTCGGTAGCGCCTTATTGATTTGTAATAGCAACGCTAAGTTTTCCCGTTTCTTTCCTCTTTCTCCCTCATATCCCACTCATTAAAAAAAATGGTCTATGTCCGTCTCCTGGTTCCCAACTATCTCTGTACCAAAATTCATCAAAATCGGTTTAGCCATTAAAGCGTGAAGAGGTAACATACAAACAAACAAACTCACTTTCGCTTTTATGCACCGGTTGCACCGGTCGCACTTACGCTGAGCGCGTAGATAAATCTTTGCTTCTACCCCCTCATTACATAAATGAAATTATCACAATAGTTTCATAAAACAATTTTAAATGCTTAATTTATGAATGCTTTATGGTGTGATAAGTTTGTAAACATACATTACTATATACTTATAAAGGTGCTACTAGCCTGTAAAAGTGTTTGTTATTAATATTTGTGTTATTGTTACTTTAATATTTAAGGTCTACAGTTATGTATATTTTGTTATGTTAATAAAGAATTTTTTAAACACTAAACAAAAACTTTCGCTTTTATAATATTAGTAAGGATTTGAGTAGGATATAGTTTTAATTGCAACTCGCTAAACGCGTTCTTGAGATAAAAGGTCTTGTCAGACAGGCAGACGGACAACAAATTGATCCTTTAAGATTTTCGTTTTTTCCTTTTTAGTAAAGGAACCCTGAAACAGCCGTTTTCTTTAATTTTTACGTGTCTTATTTACGTTTGTGAATGGCATCTCGCAGTTCAACCTAAGAGCTTGTCGTCTGCTTAACCAGGTGATTTTGGTGGATGCCTTGGAATTAAGGCCTCCTGCTAGGGCAAAAACTTACAAACTAAGCGACTATATACTAAGGGCATCCCTGTGGGCTACGAGCCTCGGCTTAGGGCTTCGCTGGGTGAGGACAGCAAAGGGACAGGCTGGATCTGAGTGATATTATTTGCGGACTGATTTGAACCTACTGGCTCAGCATCTCGGGCTGGCTCTTATAAGGGACGGGTGGGGCGTCTTATTTATGGCGAGACTCACTGCACTTATACAAAACAAAATATCATCATTTACGATTTAATGACCGCTTTAATAATGTCCAAACAGACCCCTACTAATGGCCCCAAAAAATAATTGGGTCGCTCAAATCAAACACAAGTTGTTCGCTTCGGAATACATAAATCACATAAATTACATTGTCAATACGTAAAAGCAATTTACGTGCCGGACTGTTTATTTATTTCTTTACATTAGTAACTGATTTGCGTCATATTTTCTTTGTACAATTTTAGTTTGTGTTTGCCAGAGGTCATTGTACTTCATTAATTTGTTCAGTTCCAATGAGTATCTGTAATTTAGTTATTTGACAGTCTACTGTGTAAAATTCTATATTTGACAGTAGACAGTCACTTAAAGCCGGGATCAACGCTTAGCGTCCGGAGTATAGAAGAAACTCTGTACCTATCGGACGGTCACCTATCCACAGACCAATCAAGGTCAACCGGTGCGCCTGTAAGTAACCACGAGCTCATCATCATACTGAGTAAAAATAAATCGAGTCAAAAATCTAAAGAGCGCGGGTCGCTCTTTAAATTTTTGACTCGATTTATTTTTAAGTCGTGCTTTTTAACCGTCGAATATTTTAATCTCCACTGTGGAACTTTGTATGTTTAGGGTGCAGGTTAGAACTATTAACAGTAGACCTAGGTAATGATGTGACCTAATACTAAATATGTAAATCATTAGAATGTTGGTGGGTGTGTTTAGTTGCACGTTGGTTCGTGTCGCTTTTGCAGATTTATGTCTGAGAAAATTAATGTTGCACGTGACTTTTAGCTGACTTAAAGGTCTTTTAGTGGGTTGGTTTAGATAATATTCATATTATCAGGTTACTAAATTATCTAGGAATGTCATAAAAGAAAACAAAAAGCCTTATCCTACTAATCCTACTTAACACAAACGCGAAAGTTTGTTTGGATGTATGGATTTTTAGGGTTCCGTAGTCAACTAGGAACCCTTATAGTTTCGCCATGTCTGTCTGTCCGTCCGTCCGTCCTCGCTTAATCTCTGTGACCGTTAGCACTAGAAAGCTGAAATTTGGTACCAATATGTATATCAATCACACCGACAAAGTGGTACAATAAAAATTGGAAAAAAAATTTTTATTAGGGTAGCCACCCTATATGTAAAGTGGGAAGTGTTTTTTTTTTTAATTTCAACCCTAACGTGTGATATATTGTTTGAAAGGTATTTAAAAATGAATAGGGGTTTACTAAAATCATTTTTTGATAATGTCAATAATTTCGGAAATAATCGCTCCAAAAGTAAAAAACAATGTGTCCCCCCCCCTCTAACTTTTGAACCATAAGTTTAGAAAATATGAAAAAAATCTGAAAAGTAGAACTTTATAAAGACTTTCTAGGAAAATCATTTTGAACTTGATTGACACAACAGTTTTTGTACAAAAAAGACAAAAAGTTGTACAAAATAATTTCCTCCTCCACCTTTAAACTCATTTAAGTGGGAACACTTATTGTGAGGGACGGGAAACTACGGAACCCTACACTGAGCGTGGCCCGACACGCTCTTGGCCGGTTTTTGTTACTCTTTCACGCAAAAACTAGGTACTAAATAGATTTTAATGAAACTTTACAATTGTATAGTTTATACATCAGAATAACATACGCTACAATTAAAAAAAGATAAATTGTATATTCTATCACCACATCACATTTGTATCAAAATACACAAAAATTAAACAAAAATTTAATTATAATATAATTAATATGTTTATTTATATTTCTGAACCTCCTTTTGTTGGATGGGGAATCAACAAATAACTTAATCCGTATTGGTTGGAATTTGTTTCCTTATTCATATTAAACGTGTCGAGATTGAAAACTGTAAATTAAATGTTAGCGGAAGATCTCTTTCAGGCGCGCGTGGAAGACTAACGCGCCGTCGACACGGCCTGTCGTCAACAGACGGACGGACGGTGAGCTACCCATTGCTAACCGTCCACAGGCCCGCATCTATGGTGGCCGGGACTTGTCTCGCGGCGCCCAACGCCCGGGGCGTCTCCCGCGGCGGCCGTATTGGTTTGAGGTTCTCTCCCTTAAATGCCACTTCCTTCGCTAGCATGACTGCTTCTCAGAAGGAGGTGACCGCTTCCTATTCCATTCAATTTCACCTTTGAACAACATTTCAGACAGCAGCTTCTTCAAAATGTCGCTTAAACAGTTGTTATTTAAACGAGAGTGCTCAATGATTATGTTATATTATATTATAACATTGATTAATGTTATCGTGTTCACAAACAAGTCATTTAATTGGTCTACACGTGCAAGCAGTAGATGAAGTAGTTGAGATTACAGTAATTAATTTTGATTACAATCTGTTGACTGGGCGATTTTAATCGTTTGACTGTAACGTATTAATTTATTCGAATTTTTTTTTGTGGGTGACCTAAAAATAAATGGCGAGCTCAATAATTATGACTATTAATAGATTATTTTTAAGTCTTCTTTGCTTCTCGTAAAAATAGTTCACGCTATTGTTTTCATTGGCTGCCGTAAGAAGCGCTTAAGAGATTATGTTGAACTTTGAATGGTTTCTCCCTCAAACGCCCGGCCACCTCCTTTGCTAGCATTACTGCTTCGCAGAAGGAGGTGACCGCTTCCCATTCCCTCTCGCTCCGGACCATGGCCTGGACCAGGGCCGGATGCGAGACATCGCCGCCGCCGATCGCCTCCACGAGGACACGGCGCGCGGTGCTCCGCCCAAGCTGGGCAGACCGCCACTGTGTGCTCCACCGTGTCCTCCGGGCGCTCGTCACAATGGTGACACTCGGGCGTTTCCTCCCGCCCGATTATGTGCAGGAACCTCCCGAAACTTCCGTGTCCGGTGAGGACCTGCGTCAGGCGGTAGGTGAGGACGCCATGACGCCTCTCCAGCCACTCCTCAAAGAGGGGACTTACCGCCACTATTGTGGCGTGCCCTGCACGGGGTTGTGACAGTCGCTCTCTCCATGCCACCACGAGATCGCACCGGAGGTCTGTCCGCTGAGCGGCAATTTGCCGCGGTAGCGGAGTTTCCCCCCGGTGTAGTGCCTCCGCGCGCCACTCAAACAGGCGCGCGAGGACTATCGCCTCCAGATCCCACGGTGGCAATCCGGCTAGGAGGCTCGCTGCCTCGCCGGAGATCGTGCGGTAGCCCCGGATCAGCCTTATGGCTACCACCTTTTGGGGCGCGTTCAGGTAGTGGGCGGCGCGCCGCCCTAAAGAACGCACTCATACCGGGGCCCCGTAAAGGGCCATGGACCGCACGACTCCGGCATAGAGCCTACGGCAGGAGGCGTTTGGCCCCCTCAGATTGGGCAGGAGCCGCTTGAAAGCAGCCGCCGTCCGCTCGAGTTTGGGAGCCAAACGTCGGATGTGCTCCACGAAATTCCACCGGCTGTCGAGGACGATTCCCAGGTACTTCATCGTCGACCCGACACCGATGCGAACCCCTCCTACCGTCAGCTGGGACCCCGACGGTGGCGTGTTTCCGCGGCCATGAAAGACCATGGCCTCGGATTTGTGCAATGCCACCTCGAGACCCAGCAGCCGGATCCTCTCTGCATTATATCACCACTTCAAAAGGTAATTCGAAAAAGTGTTTTTTTTTTATATTTAAATAAACAAAACAATTATTTTCGTTAAGAAACAATTTGTGAATAAAACCCAATTTCAATCAAATTCCTTTGTTTACTGGTCTGACCTGACTTCACAATCTATGAATTAAGACATAATTATATAAATCTTCCAGTATATAATATTAATAAAAATATTTACTGCTGTAAAAGTTCAATGAACGGTCCAACATCAAATATTCTGTTTGTATAAATTTTACTACAGACTGATAGTTTTCTATAGACTGGTTTATCGCACATTGTGTGTATTACTGAAACCATCGACAGTGTTGTTCTTTTTATGAAAATGTTTTGTATTATTTTTAGCTGACAGCTATCCCTTACTATGAGTTTTAAATTGATTTTCTATAAACAAAAATAAAATTACTATTGAATTCTTACCTAAATACCTTATTAGGTTTAAACCACCGTTATTTTTGTAACTGGTGCTATATTTTTCTTTAGAAATTCGGAGTTAAAACAAACAACAAATGTCAAATCTATAATGTGCAACTGGATTGAGTGATAGTGCAACTGGATTGAGTGATATTTTTTTTTAACTTTTGCTAAATTAAGTAAGTTTTCACATATATTTTTTTTTGTTTTAAAATTTCTTTTAAATGTGTTGTTTTCACAAGGGTTAAAAAAATATCACTTAATCTAGATGCATATAAATCGCGAAAACGTACATTTCAAACTAACTTATTTCTACTGGCGGGAAAACACAGAACAAAAATAAATTTGTTTGACATATTAATGCATTTTTTTTTCATTCAATCTTTCAATCATTTTCTCATAAAAACTCAAAAATCCACGACATACGTCTACAATAAAATTATATTAGACTTTTCCCTTCACTTAACGTCATTTTTAATACTTTTTTTTTAAAGAATGCTCACTATTACACTTTACACTGTGCATAGTTTACCCAAAATACAATTTCCAGTTCATCTGTCCTTGGCTCGAAGCGCCCCAAACTGTGTATGTTTATTTATTTAACCCACGTAATACCCAGGGTGTGAGGCGAGCGCTAAGCTGTACTAATTCCGGGATTAGAGATGAGTTGAGTTATACGTTAAGGTGGTGTGGCTATGTGTATTATTATGAGGGTAGGGTTGGTAAATTATTCATAGTTATAAGGTGTGTAGCAACCGGGGTTGCGGGTTGTTCAGAAGACATATCGCTTCCAGTACACAAAGAGCAAAAGAAGAAACATGGTTGGGTTTTAGTCAGTAAAAGTCTGGAACTCCCTCATGCCCCACCTCGTTATTTTATGAATTGCCATAACTAAAAAAAAAGATTGGTGTATTCAATATTTTGGGGATAATATGACTGTTTGTGTGGAATGATTTGGTATCTTTGGAAGGAGTTTATTGTATTTTGCAAGCTTTTATTTAATTTTCAATGTTTTGTATGTATGTTTTATGGTTAAGGTCAAATCTTGCAACTAAATTTAAAAACAGTTATCTCCAACCGATTATTACAATAAAATTCATGGTAAGGTAAGCTGAATTGAATATGGTGGAATTCCAAAGATATTTCCATCTTGATATTCATCTTTAGAATTAGGTACGACACATTTAAAAATCGTTTTACTAAATGTTTTTTAGGGTTCCGCAAAAAACGAAGCGCTTATCGGATCACATTTTTGTCCGTCTGTCTGTCTGTGTGTCTGTCAAGACCCTTTATTTTGAGAACGCTTGTAGGTATCAAGTTGAATGAACACCTTTTTTTTTCGGGTGGGAAATCATCAAATGACTTCCCCCGCTCTGGGTGGAGCACATGTCAGAGTCTTGTACTGACTAAAACCCACCCATGTTACTTCGATTGCCCTTTACGTTCCGGAGCCGCGGTATCTCTTTCGAACAACCCGCAACCCTGAATGAACACCTTAGAATCAAATCTACAGTCCCTATTAAAATAAATGGCATTTAATGTCGCATGTTTGTACGGAACTCTCGGTTCGCGAGTCCGACCAAGACAAAGATAAACTATTATCATATAGTTCGAAACAATGGACCTTCAGTTGCTGATGTGTGTTCTCAAAACGGACTTTTGAATAGATAGACTTTCTTGGTGATTGTAGGACTAGCATTTACCCGCGGCTTCGCTCACGTTAAATTCGGGGTAACACAGTTCCCCTTTCCTAATTTGCAGGTACCTGCTACCTGTAGTTTTTGCCCTAGTGCCTTATTTATTGTAATAGCAAAGCTAAATTTTCCCTTTTCTTCCCTCTTTCTCCTTCATTTCTCAATTTTTTTTTAAATAGCCTATTTTCTGCCCAACTATCTCTGTACCAAAATTCATCAAAATCAGTTTAGCCATTTAGGCGTGAAGACATAACAAGCAAACAAACTCACTTTCGCTTTTATAATATTAGTAAAGATAGTAAGGATTTATTTTTTATCTTCGTATAGTCGACCTCGTTAGTGCTTCATAAGCCTTAGTTTTAGATTTTTGTTCAAGGCTAATAAAACATTAACGTTAACAACTAGGTCATTAACCGTCCAACGAAAAAAACGTACGGTCTATTTCATATTTCAGTATTATAAATAGCCTTATTTAAATTTTCATTATTTTAAACGGCAAGTATTTCACTACCTCTTTTAAACAGCTGATTAATACGTTACAATCACGACAAATAATTTTGTTCGGCTATTCTGAACGAATTTATCATGACTCCTTTATCGCGTGAAATCTCGAAAGGTTCGCGTGAAAAGTGATCGTAAACCAATGGTTTAGGGTCGAAAAAACATTATAGATGAATACAGAAGGCTTGCTTTACGCATAAACTCACGCACACAGGTACCGCCTGCAAGGTTTACGTGAATTCTCGAATAGGTGGTTTTCTATTGGCTGGCTCTAGCTCGGCATCAAAAAAAATCATTATCGGTGGAAAATTTAATCACTTTACGATTTTCGATAAAGTTGAAATTAGAATTTTGCACGCGTGTTTAGTCTGGATGACAATACGTGGTTGGCTAAGTGACGCCATTCTAAATTCAATATGGTGGACTCCCATGGATGGCAGACTATTTTTTTAATGCATTTTTCTTTATATAGGTATCAAATGTTTCCTGAGAAAATTACGGGAAGCGTGTTTTTTCGTTTTTTAAACTGTGGAAAAACAAATGATAGTAAATTATCATTATCGATTGTTTTTCCACAGTAGCCATCGCAAACCACGTGTCGTTTTAGCATGGTAGCTTGCATGACCAAACAGTGAATTCACCAAGGGACGCGACTATTCAGATGTAAGCTTGATTTCGCACAATTGAATGGATTTGGACTTCTGTGACTTATTCCTTCTGTGCCGAAGGGCCCGATTAAGTCGCATCCGACAATGTTGAGATTATAATCTTTTGATTAAGGCGCTTGTAATAATAGAGAGCGGTTATTTATGGAAGCTCGTGCTAAAATTACACACGATTCGCTTACCCATATGATCATATCTGCCGGTTATGGAATTTTATAAGTATGTTTCAATTTGATTAAAAATTGCTTGATAGGTTTCGATGTCAATTTGAAAGGTGTTTCAAAAGTTTATTGCCAAATCAGATTAAGTTAGGGTAGGGTAGGAAATTCTAGAGATCATTGAAAAATTCAATATTTGACGCTGTTTTTTAGTTTATTTTAAGTTGTTTTTGTAAAGGAATAACATAAGTAATTTTTCCTCGAAAAAAAAACAATAATTTTAACCATTCTCTCTCCTTCTTTTAAATAAATGTTGCATTTTAAGGTTTTGGCCTAAATGTAATTTAGATCTAATTTTAATTAAAACCCTTTAATTTAATTTGCCTTGTTAGTTACTTTGTTTTGGTCAAATCTCCTTTCGTCCTTTGGTTCTGATGACGATTTATTTTTATGATAGACATGGCTTGATCCTACAGCCAGGGTTACCTTCTCATTTCTCTAAACTGTTAATGGCACGGTCTTACTTTTGTAAACGCGTTCAATGTTTATAGATTATCCCAAATTCATCCAAAAAGTTTTATTTAAAAAAAAGTATAACTGTCCAATCAAATCTAGGTATACACACACATGCTTAAAATACGTTTTTGACTGTGATGACCGTGTAACCGCCAAAATTAAGAAGTTTCTGAATACGGATAGTAGGTAATTAAGTTATTATTTTGACAATCTGAAAAATTAATTTATCTCATATTAACATTGCATTAAATTTATAATCGAAATATGTGCCTGACAGAGCATTTGTTTGGTTTCAATTATGTCTTTTAATTAAAGTCGTTAATTTAAATGGAAACAAATAAACATTGAAACACCTATCCGAGTACCTTGTTGGAGATAGAGATACCGGACCCCGTAGCATGAAGGGCAATAGAATGACATTGGTAGGTTTTAGTCAGTACAAGTCTGACACTCCCCCCGCTCCGCCTAGAGCAGGGGAAGTGATTTAATGATTTCACATACGCAAAAAAGTACCTCGTTGGAAACGGTAAGGAGTTTTTGACAGTTTTTTTTTCTGTTTTTCTAATAAAATTAAATAATCATTTTGTAATGTGAGCGATACTACATTAAAAGTTATTATATCTTTGCCCATTTAACAATTTTTTTTAGCAATTTCCATCATTTTTTGATGAAATTGTCTGGTTTTGATTTTTGAAGAAACCAAGGAATGACACACACATACATATATTTAATGCAGTTTGATTTAGTTTACAACAAAGCTTACGATACTGTTATTCTACAGAAACTTTGCTAACTCACTTAAGTGCTTTTATTACAACCCCATCACCACGTCATTAAATTAAGGGTTATGCCTTCAGGCACTTCTACAAGCAATAAATTATCTATTTTAGTTGATCGATTTTCACTTCGGTTTTCAACGGAGATGGTCGAATTGAATCTACGGTTTTGTCTATTGGAAGATGTGGTAGGTATAAAGGTTAAATATGCATAGAACAATAATAAACTGTACACCATATTACCACCATACCATATTCAAGCTGTACGGATATGGAATGCCTTGCCCGTGTCTGTTAGAAGAGCTCAAATCTTGTCCACACACAAAAAGCACTACCTATCTCCATAAACAACAATATTAAATATTTTTTTGCTCTTCATGATGATTATTATAAGTGTATTTATATATAAGTATTTGTTTTTATATGTAGCTATTTGTTTTAAATAATGGAACACCGCAGACTACCTACAGTACTGTCTCTCCTTCTTAAAATCTATCCAAAGGTTGTCGTGATAAGATCGCTTTTAGCGATAAGACCGCCCATTGTGTCACCCTATTAAAAGTTGTATACTGTTTGTTATTCTCGTACTTTTTATGGTGTACATAATAAAGAATACTCTATCTAAACTATTTACATGCATTAACCCTAGAAACTTACATACAAAATAAATGTAAAGTGCTCTTATTTTCATAGATAGGACCTTGATTTGTTTAACTCTACCCAGTTAAACAAATCAAGGTGGTTTTACAGTATTTCATTTGAGTGTTTTGAAATATTCAGCGATTAGGAATTATAATTAGATTCTCGTAGACGAATGTCAAAATTTTGTGTTCTGAATTTGGCTGACTGAGTTCGTGAACCGCTTGTTTTAAGTAATGATCCATTTCAACACTACTTTATTCTGAACATAAATAATACCGTTCCTTACAAACATGGCCTTCGTAATTAAATATGCCACATGTTTTTTTTTTAATTAATAGGATTTCTCCTGTATCGTGGGCACGTTTACAAACATTTAAACTCACATACAACAGCTAGTCCCGAAACAACTATCTGTAGGTCATACAAATATTTGTCGGGGAATCGAACCCGCAACTCGTAGCACAGCAGTCAATAGCCACTGCGCCAACAGTTAAAGTGTTGTTAAGTTAAATATTTTAATCTGCAAAAATACTATCTACCTAGGATATTTAGTATTAAATAATAATATAATTTATCATGCCTTGGAATCAAACCCCTTACCTCATGTCGTACTGCCCTACAAATCATAATTATAGTACTGCCGTCTTAAGAAAGAAGGGCACAACTAATATTTTTATCGAAATCGAGTTATAAACAAAATATTCTAAATAATAAGGCAGTCTGCATTGAACCGCACACTAAAAAGTTTCGCGGGACGGCGGCGGCGACATATACAAGTTCCTTGAGTTTGCAATAGATGGCTCTGTAAGTTGCGGTAAATATTTACACTGTTTCCTGATAAATGCTGCAAAAACGGTGGTAGGTATTCATAGTCTCTATTCTTATTACACAATCGTAATGCATTTGAAACGACAATTCAATTAAACCACACTGTCATTAAAAGTTGTATATGTTAGTCCACGGGAGATCAGAGGCTTTAAGCCTTTTTTTTTCGGGTGGGCAATCATCAAATAACTTCCCCGCTCTGGGCGGAGCGGGGGGAGTGTCAGACTTTTACTGACTAAAACCCACCCATGTTCCTTCTATTGCCCTTTGAGATTTGGGCCCACGGTATCTCTTTCGAACAACCCACAACCCCGACAGGATGCTTTAAGCCTTAGCACGAGTCTGCGGCAAAAACGTAAAGTAATTACATAAAAAATACAAACTCTATTTACTTATTTATTTTAGGATTACCAATGAGTTACATTACAAATTATCTTTTACAAAATTAAAATTGCATAAAACATTATCCTGCAATGCACACTCAGTTACAGGTAACCACAGCTTTTTCGAGAAGATGCTTCGTACGATACTCGCGACAGTAGTATAGAAATCCCAATTGTCTTTCTGAAAAGAAATCCACAAAGTGGTAAGCAGGAGTGTTATGCATTTTAATGTTATGGTTTGAATCCCATTGCTCAGGGAAAAATCCTACCCATCAACCAGACATAAGTCTGACTCTGAGTTGCTATTCAAAATTACTAATTAAAATGATAAAGAGTTCGTTCTCATATCTCCTTTCGCAGGTGTACTGGAAGAAATTTCTTCAGAAATACGCAGTAACTTAGCACTCAAATTTTATAATTATGTTTTTCCCTGCTTTGTCTACCATGTACACACGACGTCACATCAACCTACACAAAACCATTTTAACCTGATCTCTCTACTACGGTGTGCGATCCGTGGTAGAGAGATCAGGTTATAATAGTTTAGAATAGGTTGACCTGCCGTTGTGTGTACATAAATTGTAAAACTGCGAATTGAGCCCTGGTTCTAAAGGACAACTGTGCAACTATTAAACCAAGGTAGCATAGAGTATTCCTTGAAAAATAACTTCATCATCATCATTTTCCTGCCCTTGTCCCATTCTATTTGGGGTCGGCGCAACACGTTTTCTTTCCTTCTCGCCTATCAGACGTCACGGCATCCTTTACTCCTTTCTCCCCCATATCATTCCTTACACAATCCATCCTCTTATTTTTCTTCCCCGAAAAATACCCTATCAATTTTAAACACTATTTAGTCCACAAACAGGCTATGTGCTGGCAACATGCCTTTAGATAGTGCAGTTGTATTAATTTTAACTCGCACATTTGTGCCAAATGCGGTTTCAATTTGAGTTTTTGGCACTAATTACCTGAAAAATTATGACACAATTGACCAGAAGGGTTACCATGACATCTTATAGCAGTTCTTATTCCTGTGTGAGAAAGAGATGGCGGTAGACACCCTGCATAGCTCTGTCTCTTTCCCTCAGTGGAATAAGTTCTGTTTTAAGACGTCATGGTAGGGTAGTTGATATCAATCGAGTTGTTAGTAGTTACTTTCTTAAGTTTAAACGTTACTACTCATTTGCACTTACATGATGACAAAGTAGTATTTTCCACTTTTAATTGTTGGTTACGGAACCCTTATTGAATCACTTTGTGGTCCGTCTATCTGTCTATCTGTCAAGACTCTTTATCTCGGGAACGCGTGGAGGTATCAAGTTGAAATTAAAGCCATATACTCAAAGTTTTTTCTTAGTCTTTTAGTTATGGCATCTCACACAAATTCTTATCGAGTACTAATTTTCCATTTGCTACTAAAAATATAAGTAGATTATTCATATACAGTATAAAATAAATATTTGGTACAAGATAACTCATACAACTACCAAATAATTGATCTGGAGCCACCAGTATCATTTTGCTTAAGAAAAGAATTTTGAAAATTGGCCTAAAATTGACGAAGAAATCACGTAACTAAGATTGAAAAATATAAAAAATTGAGAATCTCCTCTTTTTTAAGGAATAAAAACGGAACCATTATTGGATCGCTTTGTTGTCCGTATATCAGTCTATCTGTCACGACCCCTTATCTCGGGAACAGTGCAGAGGTATTGAGCTGAAATTAATTAAACCACATACTCAAGTCTGTGGTCCCTTGAAGCTGTGAATAAATCAAGTGTACACTAGGAGGATTTTAACTGCGTAGGCAGTCAAAAGATATTTTGCAAGTTTGTACGGAACCCTCGGTGCGCAACTTTGACACGCACTTGTCCAGTTTGTTTTTAAAAGGCGGTTAAAAGTGTAATATTTATTCCTGCAAGACAAAGATATTTATTCCTACTCCTTCTTTGTCCATGCAGTACGTTTATGGAACTCACTTCTGGCTAACATTTTCGGCGTTAAAACTATCTCTGTATTTAAAAACCTGGTCAAAGAACACTACCTCTCCTCTTTACTTTGATATTTTTTTATATATTTTAAATATGTACTAAGTATTTTTGATTGTATTTATGTAAACATAATTATATATTTATTATTTTTATTTATATTAGTATGTACGTTTCTCTATATATTGACAAAGTTTTGTTTATTTAAGTTAGTGTTTAAGTTGTTATTTTTACACACTGTGTCTACGTGTTTATTTTTATTCCATCTGTCCTATCGCAGGTCTGCTGGAAGAGATTTCTTTATGTAAGCAGTACCTTTGTGCTCTTTTTTATTTATAATATATGTTTTATATAATGTTTTGTGTGTACATCAATAAATAAATAAATAATACAACAAATATATAAATTAATACGGAATGTATTGGTAAACAAACGTGTATTGATTACAGCTTACGTTTATCCGCCAAAGAACTGTGTGGGCACGATATTGAGCCCCATTTAATGGGCCTCGTCTATTAAATGGCAAAGGATCCCCCACCGATCGCTTTATGACTTTAAATACACTTGGGAGCAAATAAATCGAGCCACTACCTTTTTTCACGTAAAATGGTAAATATTTTTGGTAATATGGAACGTATCAATTCGAACTATATATCGCCTAAAAGTTTAGTTAATAACCTTTACAATGAGGGTAAATTATTGAATAATAACCTTATTGAATGATAAATTATTGGCTCTGCAAGAAAAATGGTAATTTTGATAGAAAATTTAGTAGGGCTAAAACAGTCCATAAAAACAATAAAAAACAAAATTATTGCAAAAAAAATATTCTTAATAACTGGTATTACCCCCCCGGGCCCTGATACATTCTTGTAGCCTATTAGTCATCGATCTGATCAGCGTTACGATGACATATTGTGGTATGTTCTCCCACTCTTCAAGCACAGCGACTTTAAGCTCGGGAATGGATGAAACAGCGGGAACCCTGGCTCGGACTCTCCGTTTTAGCTCGTCCCATAGGTGTTCGATCGGGTTCAAATCGGGACTTCGTGCTGGCCATACCATTTGTTGAATCCCGATCGCAGACAAGTATTCCGTAACGATCTGCGCGGTATGAGGTCTCGCATTGTCATGCATAAACAAGAAATTTTCTCCGACAAAACCAGCATACGGCATTACGTGGTTTTCAAGAATGTCAGTTATGTATCGGTCAGCTGTTAATCCACGTCTACCACTGCCATCGTTGGCGGGGTCGACGAAGACAAGTTCCGTTTTTCCGTCTAGAGAAATTTCTCCCCACACCATACAAGAACCACCACCAAAACTCACCGTTTCTCGAATGCAACATTGGGCAAATCTTTCACCAGGACGTCTATACACTCGGTTTCTCCCGTCATTGCTAAAAAGACAGATTCTTGACTCGTCAGAAAACAAAACTGACCTCCAGTCTTCTAACGTCCAATTAATGTGTTCTCGAGCAAACTCCAAGCGAGATCGGCGATGAGCTACAGTCAATTTTGGGCCAGTTGCTGGTTTGTGTGATGTTAAATTTCGTTCTTTTAGTCTTCGTCTCACTGTCCACCTACTGATTGCGACTCCTCGAACGTCACGTAACGCTTGCTGTAGCTGAACAGCATTAAGTCCACGGTCGCGCAACGAATTGGTTGCAATAAAGCGGTCGTCACGTTCTGTTGTTGCCCGTGGTCGGCCAGTTCCAGGTCGCCGAACAAAAGCACCAGTCTCCAGATACCTGCGGTATACCCGCTGTACCTTTGAACGACTCAAATGAAGTCTGCGTGCCACTTCACGTTGTCCGTGTCCAACCTCAAGTAAAGCTACAACTTGGGCAGCTTCCGTCGGTGTAGTATCCATTTTATCAGGTTATTTTGATTACACAGACACAGATAAAGACAACAATAACAAGTAATATGGGTATGATTAACAAAAACCTCAAATTTAATCTTTTCTTAACAGAGTACAATAAAAATGTCATAAGCAAATTAAATGCGATAATTTTATTCTACCCTTTAAACTTTAATAAAAATGAAATTTTGACAACTAACTACCCTCATTGTAAAGGTTATTAAATACCCTTTTAGGCGATATATGTTTCGAATCGATGCGTTCCTTAATACCAAAAATAATTACCATAATGCGTGAAAAAGGAAGTGGCTCGATTTATTTGCTCCCAAGTGTATAATACCTATGTATGTTTTTGGGCTTATAATGAGTTCTTCAAATAAGTATGTGGTAAAAAAATATATCGATCGAAAACTGACTCGTTGGTCGAGTAGTTGCAAGATGAGGACTGCTAGTCAATGCTGGGTTCAATTCTCGGGTCGGGCAAAGTATTATTGGTGTTTTTCTTATCAGGAATTTTCTTAGAAGCATTTAAATTCATGAACCGGTTTAAATTTTTCATAAAAAATAATTACATGCCCTAATTTGAAACGTTACAATGCCAACATAAATCGTCTGGAAATTAAAATTCAATCCAGTCTTTCTTATTCCGTCGTTCAGTTAGCTTATCATGCAAAACAACGAGTTGCATACTTACAAAAAAACCGGGTCACCGTGGATTTCGAACAAACTTGGCACATAAATGGTCATAACTTTTGAGTGCATAGACTTAGAAGGTTGATTTTTTTACAGCTCCAAGGGACCACAGACTTGATTATATAGCTATAAGATTTCAACTCGATACATCCTCGCGTTCCCGGGATAAAGGGTCTTGATAGTCAGACAGACGGACAACATAGTGATCCTATGGGTTATTTTTTTACTTTTGTGATACGGAACCCTAAAAAGATCAAAAGATTACACCTGCAAATAATACCGTCGCGTTTCGTAAGGTACCACAGCATTTATAGCTATAAGCGCAAATACCGCAAAGCATTTCGTTAACCTTTAAAAGAAAGAAAGATTAAAGATAAGAACAAAATGCCACGCGAATGCTAGACACGCTAATTAGATTTTCGCGAAAACTTCTGTTTTCTTCAAATTAATTGTTTTCTTTGATGTAAGCTTGAAATTCAAAAGAGTTTGTGTTATTATGCAGTTGACAGCAAAAACGCGAGACGAAAAGTTAGAAGAAATTGTTTTCGAGTATTTAAATTAAATGGTTTTATTTATTAATGACATATTATTATTAGGGATTTTGTTATAGATTATCAAAATAACAACATGTGTACTAGTAGCTGTATTAGGTGCGATATGGCAATGCTTACTTACTAATATGTTTACTCTGTGGTAATGTAGAATGACTCGTACCTTTTGAAATAAAATTTAGTCTTGTCACAGCTATTACCGTGTTTCAATAGATTTCACGTCGGATAATAAATAAGCTGTAAACTCAACAGAATTTAGGCGCATTCGATTTGTCCGTTTTTTAGGGTTACATATACCCTAAAAGGAAAAAAGCGGAACCCTTATTGGATCACTTTGTTGTCGGTCTGCCTGTTTTTGAATACCCTTTATCTCGGGAACACGTAAAGGTATCAAAATGAAATTAAAACTGTATATTCAAGTCTATGGTATCTTTGTGCTGTGATAAAATTAACCCTGTAAGTCTACGCAGTCAAAGGATATGGCTGTTTATATCGCAAGTTTGCACGGAACGCTCAGTTCGTGAGTCTGGCTGGCTCTTAGACGGTTTTTGTTTTTTATACTTTGTGGTTCTCTTGTAAAATTATTATCGACTAGTTTTTTCCCGCGGCTTCGCTCTCGTTAAATTCGGGGTAACACAGTTCCCCTTGCGCCTTATTGATTTGTAATAGCAACGCTAAGTTTTGACTTTTCTTCCCTCTTGCTCCCTCACATCCCACTTAAAAAAAAGCCTATGTCCGTCTCCTGGTTTCCAACTATCTCTGTACCAAAATTCATCAAAACCGGTGTAGCCATTAAAGCGTGAAGAGGTAACAAACAAACAAACTCACTTTCGCTTTTATAATATTAGTAAGGATACCTACATAAAAGGTTTGAAATTGTTGTAAATGGAAATGTAGGTATTTTTTTTCATTCTAATTAACACTACCTCAACGTGAACATTGCGTTAATAACAAAGAGACTTTGCAATCGCAAAATAAGTATGAAATAAAAATAATTCAAAATTAGCATACATACAAAAAAAATGTTTATTGCTTTATAAGTTTATATAAAAATATAGTTTTTTGAGCTTCCACCTAAATAAGTTATGCCTGTGTTGGAAAAAAACACAAACGTAATGTAGTCAAATTAAGCCAAATCAGCACGTTTGAACTTCCTTAGCCCTTCTTTCCTAACATTTTTCCCATTTCCCGGTGTTTTGGCAGGGCAGAAGTCATGAAAGAAATTCCACGACAACGTATCTGAGTTTTAGGTTAGAAAAACTGTAGTCCGATTTGTTCGTTAAGCTAGAACTGTGTCATAAATAAAAATTTTCCATAAACAAAATAATATCGTGGGCAAAGCCTTATAGTGCAGCTGATATTACGTCCTCACGTGTTCGTAAACGAATCGTGCTTCTAGGTTTAGCCAGTGCACGATAACGGTCTTCTTAGCATTACTAATATTGATTAATTCCGTACCCAGATAATTTGCAAATTCATGGCAACCACGCAACTAGACATACACCAAATTAATTTGAAGTTTCTAGTCAATCTCCATGACAAGTTGACCCACTTTGAAAGGTTTCTATATCTATGTATTTACGTAATAAAGTTTTAAGTTGCATGTAGTCTGTCAGTGTAACACAACAGAAGGTATTTCTATTTTATCACTACAAATATGATAAGGCTTCTTTTTTGCAGATAGGAAATCATCAAATAACTTCCCCCGCTCTGGGCGGAGTGTGTGTGTCAGACATGTAAACTGTACTACTAACTAAAACCCACCCACGTTCCTTCTTTTACCCTTTATATTCCGGGGGCCGCGGTATCTGTTTCGAACAACCCGCAACCCCGGCGGGCGGTGGCCCTGGCAGGTCCCTCTGCTTTGCTGACATATCATTAAGATGTGCGTGGACAACAAACGCGCCGTCGATACGGCCTGCTGATGATGAGGCTAGGATAAGGATGTGAGTAGGTAATTGATTTGACAAAAATTTTGATAATTTGACGTGTCCTCAAATCAGAACATTAAACATACCCGGAGTAAGGGCAGGACACTAGTTAATAATAACATTATTGGTTAACTGTAGACGTGATTACCTCACAGTTAAGAGGTAGTGTTGATTTAAAATGTCAAATCGAAGTGAACGTAAATAACAAATATTTGTAATGTTTAGGTGTTTGAAATGTCTTGTATATTAACTTTTAAGGAAACAGAGTCGGCGTCAGTGGATATTATAACTGTGAAGCAAGTCGATTAAATGCAAGATCGGGCAATAAATCCTGTCACTGTCATGCAAGTCAAGTATTTGTGCTCAAATTAAATTCGTGATTACTAGGTGTCAATGCACGATTCAAAAGTCCAGTCACAACTTACGAAACCTATCTACTTACTTAACTAGTATACTTTTTGCTAGGTTATTTTAATCATAAACGCGAATGATGAATGTTTTGATTTCTATTAATAAAAAAAATTTCTTTTAGCAATAGCAATGTAAAAGTAAAAAAAAATTTGATCGACATTTCTTGCCGGGTCTTCTCCATATGAAACGACTAACCCAAACCGTGCACTTTTTCTCGACGTTTGTTAAATTCCCATGTAGGCCTATGTAAAATAAAAATATTTTGATTTTGTCATTAAGTTGCCTTCAAAGTTATGTCAAACCTTTTTAAAACGCTTTAAAAGTAAATAGCACAAGCAACAGCACGCAAAACAGCAAATATAACCTTTTTAAGAATGGGAAATTATGAAATAACTTCCCCTGGCTTGGCCAGTGCGGCAGGGAGTGTCAGACTTACTGAATAACCCATCCATGTTCCTTATTTTCCCTTTTGTGTTCCGAGGCCATAGCGTCTGTTTCGACCAACCCGCAACACCGGCAGGCAGTGGCGAATTTAGAGGCCCATGGGCAGTATATAAACTCTGACACCAAATCGACCAATTCGACGGGCCTGTTGGTCTAGTGGTTAGTGGCCCTGACTGCTGAGCCGGAGGTCGTGGGTTCGATTCCCAGACAGACCAGGACAAACTTTGTGTGATGAGCATGATTGTTTGTTCTGTGTCTGGGTGTGATTTATCTATAATATGTATGTATTTATAAATTATATAAGTATGTATATCAGTTGTCTGGTTACCATAACACAAGCTCTGCTTAGCTTGGGATCAGATAGCCGTGTGTAAGTTGTCCCAAGATATTTATTTATTTATTTATTTAATTAGGCACTAACCATAGCAACCACATGATAAAAAAATAAAAAGAAGAAACCGGCAGTGGTCTTAACTCTCAGGCAGTGTTGAACTCAATGAATGCTCTAGGATCTAGATCTATAATTCAGGTTTGAAAGAACGAAAACATGTTTGTTTGATATTTAGGTAAAATAAGTACACACAATATAAAAAAAGCAGCTAATGCCCGACGCTGGTTTTCAACTGGATTTAAAACTCACTCTTTTAATTGTGACTGAGAAGTACTAACATTGTCTTTTTATTGTAGAACGAACCTTAATAATGCACTTTGAATAAAGCTTCTAATCAGTCTCAGCTATCCTTTGTCAGCGGTTAGTTGACAGCCATAACTCATCAGATAAGAACAAGACGTTGACGTCACGTTTTGTTTGTTTGTTCACGATGACTTTGTCAAAGACGTTCGTGTTTTTCAACTAGCTTTTCGTCTTTCGTCAAACGTGACAAATGCATAACATGCAATCTGCATTTTTCTCATTATGCTGAGTATCTCACAATATCAAGAGTACTTTTCACTACGCAACTTGCAAATTTTATTTTAGACTTCCGAATCAACCAATTAAAACCACCCACTAAATCAAACCCACCACCACAATTTCACCAAGCGCAACCATCCGTCATCATTACACTTGCAAAAACACCATAACTTTATCATTTCGGCACGAACTCGCATTTACATAGCCCATATAAACCCAACGATTAAATATGATTTATGTGCCGTGACGTCATGATATCGTAACTCCTGACTCCGAAGGGAACCAGACGAATACCCCTCGAGGGAACCACAACGAGCGCGAAATTAGTAATTAAAAGTCACGTGCGACAGAGCCAAGCTCTTACTTGGAAAATCTTTGCTCCCAAAAGGCATCTTTGGGGAGACTTACAGGTTCCTCCAAAGGTATATTACTGGGTAATATTTTTAGTAATGTTGGAGTAAGGCCATTTTCTTTGGCGCAGTCGTTCCTCATTCAGTGGCGGTTCTGAGCTGTTAAAGTTCGGATGAGGGGAAAGACACGCGTTTATAATACGCCATCTGTTTCATAAAGCGTTCATGTGACGTCGAGCGTTTTATTAGGACGTTTTGCACGTGTGATGGCGTCAAGTGGCTATAACGTGAGTGTGGCTTTATTTAAGACGATGGAATCATGCCGAGGTTTTGTTGAATCACGGTTTTCTTCAAATAGGCATTTTAGAAGACAACTCAGCTGCCATTAACCTTTTACAAGTATAACGGGACTAAAATCAATGTTAAGTTCTAAGATTTAAGTTATCTGGGACTAGCAGCAACATGTTATGTGTAATTGTCCCAAGGGATCGTTTGACATACATCCATACTTCCTAATAAACTATCGCATTTGCAATAAATTTCGTAAATAGACCCAAGACAGAAAAAGACGTAGAGGAGGACAGGTAAAAAGGTGGGAGGATGATCAGCCAAAAGGTTGGCGAAGAGTTCTTCGCCAGTCCTGTTCAACGCAGTTGCGTAGGACAGGAATAGGTGGAAGGATACAGAGGAGGCCTATGTCGCGAGACAGCCTGACCTAGTAGCTGATTAATGATGTAGAGAATTAACATTAGAATAGTTATTAGTATTAAGTTAATAAATTATTATTTCGTATACATATTTTTTATATTTTTACATATTTCTTATCAAAACAAAAAACATTCAAAAATATAAAATAGTAGCCCACCGGTATCGGGAACAGGGTCCAAGCTGCCGGCGGTCAGAGCTCCAGAGAAAGGAACCTCCTAACAATACGAGCCGTGTCCAAGAGTACCGCTTACTGTATCAAGCCCTTGATCCAGCTGCCTAACGAGAGCCTCCTCAGGTGTTGGTCGAGGCTCTTGGCAATTAAGCCATTGGCTGTAACGACTATCGGCACAATGATCGCTGAGTCTACGTTCCACATGTCGATAACCTCGCGAGCCAAGCCAATTTAGTACCTATTAAGTTATTGTTACTACTTTTATTTGTATTGAAAAGATCAGAATAAATAAAGCTAATTTTATTTATTTATTTCATTATGTTAAGTAGGAAGTCAAAACTCTTTTATTTTACTCATGAAAACTAGACATGCAGTGGAACTAACGATCTTGTTAGTACGATTTCACCACACCTAAGCTAATCTGCTTTTCGAAGAGTTTTAGGAACACGTCACAAACGTTGCAGCTTTTAAGGATCTCAGTATGTACGGAAAATTTAAATTGGTGCTTAACGAAATCACACTGCTAACCCTTCAACGATCCCCGAAGGAGAGCAGCGGGAGCGATTAATTTTAATCTATCGTTAGCTAATCGTCAAAGTTGGACGATTAACAGTCAATTCCAAACACTGAGGGGTTGATTCGGTACATTCTTCAATTGAATACGTGTTTAAGAGTTGTGAGATTTGGCCATCAGTTCTTAAACGAGAGTTTAAATGTTCTCAGCGGATTTATGTAGTTGAAAACCTAAACTGCCATTTTTACAAAAAAATACTGGTTATATCTCGCAATCATTTAGTGTACTAGTTATAGGTGCCATACTATGGAAAAACCCTTAATAAAAACTTGTTCTTTACAATAGCCGAAAATTATAAAAATCTCAATATTTTTATGTGGTGCTCCAAACAACAATACAATTCATAGAACAAGATATTCAAGATCAGTATAAACTCGAGTCTGTTTTTTTTTAAACCTTGCTCCACAATAGGAATTTCTCCTGTATAGTGGGTGCATTTACAAACATTATTATTCACATACACAACAGCCGGACCCGGAACAACTATCTGTAGTAAGGCCTACAGATAGTTGTTCCGTACGAGGATCAAACCCGCGACAAACAGCGCAGTAGTCGACCGCTCAGCCACTGTACCAACTGTGCCAATTTGCCCAAAAAGATCGGTACATGGAATACATAACTATCTCAATTCGGTTGCCATATATACACCTCAGTTTAACCCTTCAAGTAAACAGGTGCAATGTGATGATCAAAGATTTTTTTTATGTACTACAACAAACTTCAAAAGAACATGTTCCAACTTCCCTTACTGAAACAGAGACATAATAAATCGATAAAATTTCAAAGACTCGTGTTATTTAAGGATACTCGATTCTATAACGATGTTTCCTTACAGTAAGGTGAAAATGTCAAACACAAGAACAGCCCGAATTTATGCTTTGAACGTGAGAGTAAAAAAAACACGTATTTATTTTACGTAAAAATGTTGCTCGGTGCTTGTTTCGGGAAGGATATTAGGTACCTATCATCGTTGTAACATGTTTTTTAAGATGTCAAGTTAGGAGTAAGCTTTTTGGAAACATGATTTTGGTAGGTCAATTTATTGGAATCGTGTTGTGTGTAAATGTATTTTTTGTCAAATCTTGATGAAGTTGTTTTTTTTTCAAAAAGAGATACCGCGGCCCCGGAGCATAGTAGGCAAAAGAAGGAACATGGGTGGGTTTTAGTCAGTACAAGTCTGACACTCTCCCTCGCTCCGCCCAGAGCGGTAGAATAGACGTTATTTGATGAGTTCCTTTTCGCTAAAATAGGGTAGATGCAGCAGAATAGGGGCAATACTTTTATACCTTACTAGCTTCCGCCCGCGACTTCGTCCGCGTGGCATAGTTACTTTGAGCTAACGCTAACTTTAACCCGCGTGATGACCCCCTTTTCTTTCCTCTTTCTCAACCCATTTAAAAAAAATAGCCTATGTCCGTTTTCAGGGTCCCAACTATCTTTGTACCAAAATTCATCAAAATCGGTTTGGCCATTTAGGCGTGAAGACGTAACAAACAAACACACAAACAAATAAACTAACCAACAAACAAACACACAAACAAACAAACTAACCAACAAACAAACTAACCAATAAATAAACTCACTTTTGATTTTATAATATAAGTGTGAACACTACTAGGCCAAACTAACAAATCTGAAAGTTACTGAATAAAATTGTGCTATATACGTACGATTAAATCCCAAGATAACAATTTAATTCTGCTCTTCCTACCCGCAACCTGAACAAATAATTAACGGCCAATTCCGTGCAAGTGTTGTTATAAATTTCTCATTGCCAAACTTTGGCAATACCGTCACAACGTCTACCGGCCAGTAATGACAACATTAGCACAAATGACACACCTAAATTAGGATCCGAATCTTTGCCCAATAACCAATCAAAAACTTGGAAAGGTTTGAGCAGACGTGCTTCTTTCAGCACTTGGGTGGCGATCGATTTTGTCTCTTTTAGTAATCTCTGTGTTATGTATCTCTGCTCACACGGTAAACAGTGGTATTAAGCTGCACCTGGTTAGACTGGAAGCCGACTCCAAAATAGTTGGGAGAAGCCTAAACAGATGATGAGTAAGCTTTTTTTTGCGCATAATCATCAAATAACTTCCCCCACTCCGGGGGAGTGGCAGACTTGTACTGACTAAAATCCACCCACCACCTTGTATTGCCCTTTATGTTCCGGAGCCGCGGTATCTCTTTCGGACAACCCGCAACCCCGGCAGGCGGTAGCCCTGGCATGATGAGCAAGCTTTGTGCAATAACTGAGAAAAAGAACTCTAAATTGTAAAGAATCAATTTTAATTTACACATCAGTAACGTAATTCGTGATCAGCCATGATTAAAAGATTGTCCTGCGAGGTTAGGACCTCGTGGCTAAATAATAGCAGCCACTAGGGTCGATCTTATGGTTAAGCCGCACATGCCTAAGTTGGTCTGTGGATGGGTGATCACCCGTTACATACCGAGTTTCCTCCGTGCCTTGTTTTTGGGTCCCAGCTGTCTTTTGTAAATCTTTGACATGCGTTACAGATGGAGTCTTGGAAGTCTGACAACCAGTCGTACCAAGGGGCATCGTATTACGTAGTACTAACTAGGTTGTGTAGGTCTGGTTAGACTGGAAGCCGACCTCAACAAATTTGAAAAGTCAGCTGTGAGTCACCAAAATGCTTCAGTATCAAACTCGTCCATCGAGGGTACCACACACAAACTTGCGCCATATACGATTTTTTTTTCTCAGCTCAAAGAGACTAAAAACTTGAGTATATGGTTTTAATTTCAACTAGATACCTTCATGCGTTCTCGAGATAAATGGTTTTGATATACAAACAGACAGACGGACAGCAAAGTGATCCAAATAGGGGTACTGTTTTTTTTTCTTTTTGAGGTACAGAATTCTTAAAAACCCAGTAACACAAAATTGCAACCGAATGAAAAGAGTTTTCATCTTTTAAGTGCAATACGCAATCGTAAATTCTAGAAGTAGCAAGTCTACAAGCGCCCTTTTGTATAAGTGTAACAAAAATATTAATAAAGTATTGAGGGAATTTACGCCGATGTATACGTTTTCTGATGAACTTAATTAATTCATTACAAAAGTTGTGTGGCATGTTTCCTGGCCCAATTTAAACCGAATCGCTTTTGGGGTAAATAGTTATTTATTACCTCATTAAGGCATATTAATGTTTTGTAGGCACTAAGGTGTATATTTCAGTGCGCGTCAACGTTTTAATTGTGTGTATGGTTTTGAAAGGCTCTCTATACCATGAAGGCTTCACTGGGACTGAAAATATACAGGGACCAGGATTTTTTTTTGTCGACGGGAAATCATCAAATAAACACCAAATCTTTCCCCGCTTTGGAAGGAGTGGGGGGAGTTTCAGCCTTTTACTGACTGAAACCCACCCATGTTCCTTCTATTGCCCTTTATGTTCCTGGGACGCGGTATCTCTTTCGAACAACCCGCAACCCCGAATTTAATTACCCTAACACTAAGTTATTACGATTAACCAGAAACTTTACTCAAAGTTACCACAAAACACAGTTTACAAGATTACCAAACTTTTTTCACAGATTACCAATTTTCCAACAATACATCATTATGAAGAACAAATTAAGGCATGAAACTCTCCCATCGTGACATAAAACAATCTGTCATCTTTCAAAACTCCTGATCAACAAGTTATAATCCCATAAATCCTTAAAATACTGACAGGAACAATAAACTTTATAGCTTTGAACATTTCCTAGGACACGAGAGTGGAACAAATTGCTTAGGTGAAAACCCTGCGGTGTCGTAAAGATCCAAGCTTAGTTTCCTTGGCGGTACTTTGAAAATGTGTTCCTCCTGGGGACCTACATTTTTCCGGAATAAGATTGGTACGTCTTGTCCTTTTTAAAGTTTTTTTGATAGTTTATTTAATTGAAAGACCTTATACTTACATTGATTTTTGAATCGAAAATTTAAATATAAATTATAATAAATTACAATCCTACTAATATTATAAATGCGAATGTTTGTGAAAATGGATGGATGTATGGATGTTTGTTACTCTTTCATGTAAAAACGGCTGAACGGATCTTGATGAAATTTGGAACATAGATTATAGACACATGGGGTATTTTTTTTCGGTACCACTCGAGCGAAGCCAGCTAGTCCTTACTATCCTTACTATAATATTATAAAAGCGAAAGTGAGTTTGTTTGTTACCTTTTCACGCTTTAATGGCTCAACCGATTAAGATGAATTTTGGTAAAGAGATAGTTGGGAACCAGGATACGGACATAGGCAATTTTTTTTTTAAAGTTGGATATGAGGGAGAACGAGGGAAGAAAAGGGAAAACTTAGCGTTGCTATTACAAATCAATAAGGCGCAAGGGGAACTGTGTTACCCTGAATTTAACGCGAGCGAAGCCGCAGGCAAAAGCTAGTTATTTATAAATATATGAATAAGTTAATTAAAGTAAACTAATGTAATGATCATCTTGATGGTCGTGATAGCCCAGAGGTTAAACGCCTCGCCTCTCATGCATAAGGCTGTGAGTTCGATTCCGGGCAAGTATCGATGTGACTTTTTCAACTCGTATGCACTTCCTATAGTGTATCTAAAATATCATAGATACACTTTGAAAACATCGTGAGAAAAGCCGGACTCATACTTAATTTAAGTTTCCACCATTCACTGACGCGATCAAGTCACCTGTGCTGTCTTAACTTGAAGGAGAAAGATCGGACCTAAAACAGCTCAGCTGTGTGGACCTTGTTCTTGCTGGAATTGAGAGTGCAGAGCAGAGATTTAAGGTTTTTTTTTGTAGTGTTAATTAAATTTTGTATTGTTGTGTGTGGACTTGTGGCAAAATATATATGTTTTCTTTCTTTCACTAAACAATATCTTATGCAAAACAAGTATTTTAATTTCGAGTCTAATCTATATTTACTTAACGCTTTCTAAGCCTACATGACCTTTACTTATAGTATTACCGAAAGCTTACTTTGCGGAGTCCACACACAAAATAATCAATAGCTTACTAGCAAAGCACAAGAAATCGTTACGCACAAAAATGTTACAGGCGCTATAATGCGCTTCACGCTCACATTTCCAAACGTTGCTATAACAATACAGGCAGGCGCTTTATTTATAAAACTCAAACTCAAAGCATTTATTTTAATTATAGACCATTACAGGCAGGCACTTTGAATTTCATAAAAACAAAAAAGATACTATATAAGATACTACAGTCCCAGTCATAAGACATAATAACATGTGAATGTACTCTAATTGCCTATTCCAAAGCGTATAAGATCTATCTCTATGGAGAAGAATGGGAAACAAACTCCGTGGAGACTCTTTTAAATCATATTTTTAGTCATCTCATGGTGACCAGTCCCTACTGACAGCGCCCGCTCACGAACATGACGCATGAATCAGCCCCATTCAGCTCAACCAATTCGAAGGGAACTAAATGACCCGACACACAATATAATGAAGCGTGATCACCTCATTCCGTACTCATTTTACACAAATTATGTAAAATAAACTACATAAATAATGTAATACTAAAACGTAAGTACTAATTACGTATGTATGATCCGAATTTGGCTCGATGCTGTGTTGTTTTAGTGGGAAGCTCGTTTGGCAAATAGACTAATGAGACCCCCACGAGTTATGTGACGTTCACCCCAATCAATTTTACAGCTATGGTCTGTTTAACTTATGTTTTCACTGGCTTTTGCCCGCGGCTATGCTCGCGTTAAATTCAACACAGGCGTTACACAGTTCCTCTTTAATGATTTGCAGATACCTGCTACCTGCAGTTTTTGCTCTTGCGCCTTATTGATTAGTAATAGCAACGCTAAGTTTTCCCTTTTCTTCCCTCTTTCCCCCTTACATCCCACTTTTTGAAAAAAAATAGCCTATGTCTGTCTCCTGGTTCCCAACTATCTCTGTACTAAAATTCATCAAAATCGGTTTAGTCATTAAAGCGTGAAGAGGTAACAAACAAACTCACTTTCGCTTTTATAATATTAGTAAGGATAAGGATAAGGAAGTAAGGATAATGACAGCATGATGTAATTTAATTCTTTACAAAGTAACAAGCTGGAGAAAAGTATTAAAGGCAGCAGTCAAACGCTTAGCCACTGCGCCAACCGTGCCGTAAAACTTTACGCCTGTAATTCCTTAAGGGTTAGGTTAGCAGATAGTATACTTTCACTTTGCCAGTTATGTTAAACTCCAATGCAATAAGGGTCTATTGACATCATCATTATCCGTCTAGGCTTTACTAAACTATGTTGGGGTTGACTTGCAGCCCTACTGTATGCAGCTGAATACCAGTATTTGACATGGAGCGATTGCCTCCATAAATCAGTTAAATTAAATAATATTCCCACCCATACGCAAAATACGCGCCTCAGACGTGGAGTTAGGACACCAGCCCGTTATACAATACAATACCATAGTACTGGCTAATACGATACCCCTTGGTAAGACTGGTTGTCAGACTTTCTGGACAAAGACTATCTATAACGACTGTCAAAGATCTAATAATGCCAGCCGGGAACAACAGCTGAACGTGTATTCCGAATCACGGCGGAACTCGGTACCTATATAACAGGTGGTCAAACATCCACAGAAAACCTAGACAAGCGCGGCTTAACCTAAATATCGAACCAAGCGGCTGCCATTATTAAGCCACAATCTCCTTAAAATCAAGACTGGTACTGAGAAAATCCTGATAGACAAACCTCAATAAGCTATGAGCAGAGCTTTTTTGCGGATTGGGGGACATTAAATAATTTCCCTCGGTCTAGGTGGAGCGGAGGACATCGTTAGACTTTTACTGGCTAAATCCCACCCATGTTCTTTCTTTTGCCCATTATGTTCCGGGGTCGCGGTATCTCTTTCGAACAACCCGCAACCCCGGTAAGCGGTGGCCCTGGCAGACCTGTCTGCATTGGAACAGAGCTAGTAATCTTAATAGGTTCTATTTGTCAATTTCTCCACAACAATATCATAAATTAACCCACATCATTAAATCCAAAATCATAATCAATTTAAACACCAAACTTCAAAATATTCGCAACAAACAATTTATCCAAGTTACGTGTCATAGAATTTCGTTATTCAAATTGTATCAGCTTAGATTCCAAGTTACACGGTAGGTGCATTAACTACTCTATATATCATTAATATATAGATGAATTTAATTAATCAAGAGTGTGAAATCTTGTTACAAAGCCAAGAGTAGAAGATCGATAGTGTATTTTCGGTATCAATTTAATCGTACATTGAAAAGCACTTGGAGTATGTAGACGAAGTAGTTCAGAATCATAAAGTATGGATGCCTTTTATTAGTGGATGAGAAATTATCAATTATATTAATAACTTCCCCCGCTCTGGGGGAGCGGGGGGGAGGGGCAGACTTTTTTTGACAAAAACCCACACATGTTTCTTCTTTATGTTATAGCAGCCCTATATGTTCCGAGGCCGTGGTATCTCTTTCGAACGACCCGCAACCCCAGCAGGCGTCCGGCCCTGGTTCAGTCCATAGCCCGGAGCGAGAGGGATTGGTAAATATACGTATGTTATCACTACATGGTATAAAACTAAGTCGCTTCTCGAAGTCTGTTCCTTTGTTTGCCTACATCCTTAAAACTACGCAATGGATATTGATGAGTTTTTTTTTTGGAGATTCAAGAAGTAGGTTTATATGTATAATATTAGTATCTACATTGCACCCGTGCCAAACCGGGGCGGGTCACTAGTTTAAGCGTCGAACTACTCCTGCAAGTGTCGCCCCGACGTCAGCGCGGAATTTCCTTAAATGGTACACCCGTGTCCAAAGCAATTCATAAAATGATTTAATTATGAAATTTCTTCTTTTAATAAACACATGGTTGTGATGGCCTAGAAGTTAACCGCCTCGTTTGCTTCTCATGCATGTGGTTGCGGGTTCAAAATCAGGCAAACACCAATGTGACTCTTTTAATTAATATAAAATATGTCATAAATCACAGACATCGGTGAAGAAAAATTTCATGAGAAAACCTGGAGATATTTATTAATGAATTAATTTAAGCCTAGAATCACCAACCATTTGCCCAGCTGTGGGATAGTTATAGGCGGGTATGTATTATTATAATTTAATAAAGACACACCGAAGCATATTTTATTCTTCCACTAGCTGGCGCCCGCGGCTTTGCTCGCGTGATATCGAAAAAATCCTGTGTGGTATTCCAGACTATAATCTACCTCTGTGCTAAATTTTATCAAGATCCGTTCAGCCGTTTTGACGTGAAACAGTAACAAACATCCATACATCCATTCATCCATCCATCCATCCATCCATCCTCACAAACTTTCGCAGTTATGATATTAATTCTTCCTTTAACCAACGAACAACTGCAATAGTACTAAAATATCAATCTCAAATTGAGTCTTAGTGACATAAAATAAATCTTGCAAGGAAAGGACGAGTACCGTCTGTAACAACAAAACCATTTCCTCAGAGCTATTCAATTCCTTGAAGAAAGACAACCTTAGCAATACGAAATATTACTTACATTTTTTCCCGTTGAATCTTCCTTGTATTCTCGTATAACAAAAAAAATGATTCATGTTTTTCCGATATCAACTATCATTCCGACATCTTGTGTCGAGTTTTATATTCATAAAGACTATTGGAATTCTGGATATGATTCTGTCTGGTTCTGATTCATTGTTTTAGTTATTCTTATACTATGGTTTGAGCAACATTGCTTTTGGGGGAAATGAATCAGTAAGAATAAACCGGCCAAGTGCGGTTCCGTACAAACTTGCGATATAAACGGCCATATGTTTTGACTGCGCAGACTTACGCCCGGTTCCAATAAACAAAAAACGATTCCTTTTGCTTACGGATAGTAGTATTTTCTACGAGACGTATGTCAAAATACTACTGTCCGTAAGCAAAACGAATCGTTTTTTAGGGTTCCGTAGTCAACTAGGAACCCTTATAGTTTCGCCATGTCTGTCTGTCCGTCCGTCCGTCCGTCCGTCCTCGCTTAATCTCTGTGACCGTTAGCACTAGAAAGCTGAAATTTGGTACCAATATGTATATCAATCACGCCGACAAAGTGCTAAAATAAAAATTGGAAAAAAATGTTTTATTAGGGTAGCCACCCTATATGTAAAGTGGGAAGTGATTTTTTTTTTAAATTTCAACCCTAACGTGTGATATATTGTTGGAAAGGTATTTAAAAATGAATAGGGGTTTACTAAAATCATTTTTTGATAATGTCAATAATTTCGGAAATAATCGCTCCAAAAGTAAAAAACAATGTGTCCCCCCCCCCTCTAACTTTTGAACCTTAGGTTTAGAAAATATGAAAAAAATCTGAAAAGTAGAACTTTATAAGGACTTTCTATGAAAATCATTTTGAACTTGATTGACACAACAGTTTTTGTACAAAAAA
This sequence comes from Ochropleura plecta, assembly GCA_905475445.1. Classification (NCBI taxonomy): domain Eukaryota; kingdom Metazoa; phylum Arthropoda; class Insecta; order Lepidoptera; family Noctuidae; genus Ochropleura; species Ochropleura plecta. Next base: position 13,088,718 of record FR997739.1, read on the forward strand.
GACAAAAAGTTGTATTTTGTACAACTTTTTGTCTTTTTTGTACAAAAACTGTTGGAGCGCCTGCCGCGCTCCACCTTTAAACTCGTAAGTGGGAACACTTATTGTGACGGACGGGAAACTACGGAACCCTACACTGAGCGTGGCCCGACACGCTCTTGGCCGGTTTTTGTTTATTGAAACCGGGCGTTAGAGGGTTAAATTTTACTCAGCTCTAAGGGACCTATTTTAAGTATATGGTTTTAATTTTAACTCGATACCTGTACGTGTTTCCGAGATAAAAAAAGCCCGTGACAGACAGACAGACGGATAACAAAGTGATCCTATTAGGGTTCCGCTTTTCTTTTTACCGATATGGAACTCTAAAAACATAAAAGACTTCTCTTCTCAAATATAATTTAATGTGTATTCTTACGTTTATCTTTTAAGCTGAAAATTAAAAGAGATCTAAATTCGATATGAAAAGTATTATTGTCCATTTATTGATTTTTTTACATATAGTTTACATTTTTTTAAATTTCTTAATAAAAACATTAAAAAAAATAGTAGCCCACCGGTATCAGAAACAGGTTCCAAGCTACCGGCGGTCAGGGCTCCAGAGAAAGGAACCTCCTTAAAATACGAGCCGTGTCCAAGGGTACCGCTTACTGTATCAAGCCCTTGATCCAGCTGCTTAACGAGAGCATAAGTAAAGTAAAAGTATGAAAACCAGATTATTTTGATATGATTATTTTGTGTAAATTTTCAAAAAAAGGGTTCGCAATCCCACATGATATAAAATACCTACTGTCCTTTTTCCAATTTTTTAATACGTCCTTTTATAACAACGAGCGTTTGCACTCACTGCTTAGCTCTTCAGCCACTTAGCGTGATGTTTTAGAGTCTATTAATTTTGTGAAAGCATGCCTATGCAAAACTTCAAGTCAATTCGGCCAAAAAATCGCGTTCTTCCATACAAACGTTGCCCTCTTTCATCTCCTTAATTGTTAAGTTTTGAAAAATCCGGTCTAAGTGAGCACTTACGTCTTAAAAGGATCTCTCATACAAAATTTTAGACTCCAAACACTTGTAGTATCTGAGATCGTGATGAATGAATCAGTGATTTAGTCTTATATACTATAATTACTAGCTGTGCCCAGCGGTTTCACCCGCTGAGGTTTAGGGGTATGAAAAATAGATGTTAGCCGATTCTCAGACCTACCCATTATGTACCCAAAATTTCATAAGAATCGGTCGAGCCGTTTCGGAGGAGTACGGTAACTAACATTGTGACACGGAAATCTATATCTATCTATATACTTATAATAAATCTGTAGAGAGGTCAATTCTGTACATGAAATATATTTCCAAAATAACTATCAGGGGGTGATTAGTGATCGATACTGATGCCAAAAATGCAATCAGTAAAATTTTTGTCTGTCTGTCTGTCTGTCTGTCTGTCTGTATGTCTGTATGTTCGTTATAGAAACAAAAACTATTCGACGGATTTTAACGAAACTTGGTACAATTATTCTTCATACTCCTGGGCAGGTTATAGTATACTTTTCATCACGCTACGATCAATAGGAGCAGAGCAGTAAAGGGAAATGTTGGGAAAACGGGAGAAGTTACTCCATTTTTTAAGCTTCCGTCGCGTGTGTAGCCTTAATGGTTAAAGCTACACAGAAATCATGTATGACGGAAATGTTCTCCTTAAAATTATTTAAAAATTATCCTACAACAGCATATGTCTATCTTTAATGGTTGACTCACAATAACACGTGTAACTCCCGATAGCCAAGCAGTTCGGAGCTTTCTTATTATATTTGTCTACTCTTACGTTTATAACACTCTCACTCATCTCTTATTAAAAACAATTAACATTATTACCTATTCAATAAAAAAAGAATCATATAAATCGGTAAAGAAACACCAAAGTTATACATGAAATACGCTAATAAGCCATCGCGCGTGAATACTGAATCATGCCATAAGGATTATTTTTGTGTGCGCTCGACGCGGCTACCGTAATATTTGGCTATTGATGCGAATAGACGTTCAGAGTTTTCGACCTTATTGACAGACAATGCTTATCAGCGGGACTTTTAGTCTTTAAATAGTTTATTTTTAGATTTCTTTTGTTGTTATTTTATAAAATAGGTATTAGTTTTTTTTTTTAATATTCGTTCAAATTACAAATTATTAATAGTTTACATTTTATTTCTTTTTAGGTGAAGTAGTAGTAAGTGGGTACGCATAGGTTTTTAGATACCGAGTTTTGGCTAATTTATGATCAGTTCTTTTATATTATGTTGTTAAAAGCGTAGGTACTTTTATTAATTATAGTTATAGGTATTATTAATTATAGTAGTTATAGGTTTTTATTTTTAAGTGAAGTAGGTATAGGTAGGTAGTATTGGACAGGCGTTTTAGCTTTATTCTCATTTCTTTTTTTGTTTCAAGTTGTACTTACCTACATATTTCTGGGTATAGTTCTATTAGAATTATTTAGTTATAGTACCTACATAATTTGGTAATTAATAATTTTTTATAGATAATAATAATTATACTTAGGCATAAATAGATATAATTTAGTACGTAAGTACTTAAATTATATCTATAACTGAATGCCTTTCAATTATTTTCATTAATCCTTACTAATATTAAAAAAGCGACAGTGAGTTTGTTTGTTTGTTACGGCTTCACGCCTAAATGACCGAACCGATTTTGATGAATTATGGTACAGAGATAGTTCGTACCCTGGAGACGGACATAGGCAATTTTTTTTTTAAGTGACAAATGTGAGAGGAAGAGGGAAGAAAAGGGGAGAGAAAGATACATTTTTTCGATCATCATGAGGGTTAAAGTTAGCGTTAGCCCAAAGTAACTATGCCACGCGGACGAAGTCGCGGGCGGAAGCTAGTTTTATATATTAGACTAGCTGTGCCCAGCGGTTTCACCCGCTGAGGTTTAGGGGTATGAAAAATAGATGTTAGCCGATTCTCAGACCTACCCAATATGTACCCAAAATTTCATAAGAATCGGTCGAGCCGTTTCGGAGGAGTACGGTAACTAACATTGTGACACGGAAATTTTATATATTAGAAGATGTTACGGGCAATTCGATAAGTCCGGGCACTATTAACCCTTTAGTTCGCAAGGAAACAAAATCTGTATTTTTGAGGTTTTTTTTAGTTTATCTGTATCTAAATGGTGTATATATGTACAAAAAAATAAATAAAAAAATCAAGTTTGTGTAATCTTTGGAAAAACATACGTTAAAAATACTCAACGTTGCGATGTATTGAGAGAATTAGGTGGTAAAATGAACGTTGAGTATTTTCAACGTTGCGATGTATTGAGAGAATTAGGTGGTAAAATGAACGTTGAGTATTTTCAACGTTGCGATGTATGTAGGTTTGTGAGATTTTAATAAAATAAACACTTATTCACAATTGTCATGCATTTATTATAAAAAAATACAATTAAAAAAGACATAAAAAGGACAATCAGTCATGAATATTATAAAAATGAACGATAAATCACCTAGGATTAGGACAAATTACCTAATCACCTTACTGTAACACATGATAGTTATAAAAACAGTTCCTTTTGGATACAAAACAAAGTCGTAAGTTACATTTTGTACAATTCACATTTGTATAGCCCGTTTTACAGAACTTGCAACGCCCATAGGATAAAAATGTAGGCCAGTGTCCCGTGTTGTCATACCTGACCGAATCAGGAGGTCTTGGAGCACTAGGAGTTTGTATGTGCTGCTTAGCGTTGTCCACTTTTTCATTCGTTTGCCTAATTCGGTTTTTGTGCAACAGTTCATTTACAATTTGAATTCTAAACTTTTTCAAACTAAGACATTTTTTTGCATTTGGGCTTTCCCTTCTGTATAATAACCAGGCATTGTTTACGCATATGTCAAGAGTTTGGGAGAAAATCGCCATGTACCATCTTTTGGTTTTGAAAGCAGATCTGTACAATGCAATCAGCATATCTGCCAAATCTACACCGCCCATGTGAGCGCTATATTCTTTTACTATTCGAGGACAGTTCACTTCAATCTTGGCTTTACTTTCTTTGCTGTATCTTTGAATTTTCCCCAACGGATAAGAGTCAACAAATGAACTTGCTAGCGTGACCACCTTGTTATCCAACCATTTTACAACGGCTATTTTATTTTTATTGCAGACGACCTGTTTACTGGTACCTCGATCTCTCTTGGACAATTGCTTGTCAGTCAACATTTTAGTTTGACATCCTCGCAAGCGATTGGCTTTTATCGTTCCAAGGCTGAAAATACCGTACTCTTCCCGTAAATGGTGAATTAACTCTAAAGAAGTAAAAAAGTTATCAAAGTATACTGTTGCCGGCTTCGCTTCTATTGACTTACAGAGCGCCAAAACAACTTTCGCTCCAAGACCTAAACTATTTTCATATTCCGTGAAAGTGTTATGCCGAAAGGTGTCTTCCCCAGCGTAAGGAAGAAAATCATACACTAGTCCAGATACACCAGCTCTCACAAATATTTTAAACCCCCATTTTTTGGGTTTTTTCGGTAAGTATTGACGTCTACTGCCTGCTCTAGTACCTTTATAGGGTACCATCATCTCGTCAATACTGTATCTACCTTCTTCCTTAAGTTTTAGGCAATTGCGTCTCACCATTTCTAAAAGTGGCCGGACTTTAAAATAGCGATCATCATTCATGTCCAAGTTGTCCACAAAATGAAGATATTTTCTGATTTTTTCATACATTTTGACCGGCATGATATCTGCGATCAGGGGATATCTTAATTCGCGACTCCAATAATCCTTATATGATGGCATTTGTACTACGCCCATCATAAGAGTTATGGCTAAAAAATCCCGTATATTATCGTTAGAGATATTTGCGCATTTGGCAGCATTATTTTGTACTGAATATAAGTTTGTATGATCTGTAATCAAATTGATAACATCTTCTGAAAAAAAAAATGTAAAAGTAGTCTAAAGGGGACATCGTACTTGAATCAATCGGAACTTCAAGTACAGTTGGTTCTATATGTGCTGCGTGTCTAAATTTACCAGTTTTCCATTTGAATAACAACGGTTTTCTCACATACTTTTTTGTTTTCTTAGCAACAATTTTGGGTGTTGTATTCGCTCGCCTCTTGGAGCGTGTCTCTGGAGATATTGTAGAAATTTGTGGGGATAAGAGAGATGAAACTTGAGGTGATAAAATAGACGAAACTTGAGGTGATAAAATAGACGAAACTGACTGAAGAACTGGAAGTTGATGTGATGTTTTATCTGGAGGGAACATGTTATTCATGACGGGTGTTAATGGAACAGTTTCTTCATCGGATAAGAAAGGCGTGGGAGACTCATTTCTAGAACTATCAAGTTCCAAGTCATTTAGTGATGAAGGGTATGACCTGGGTTCGGAACTAGAATAACAGTTTTCACGTTCTTTCGTCCTGTGTTCAAATATAACTTCATCGTCAGTACTAGTACTGCTGCTATCTGATGGAGCATTCTCTGGAGGAATTAGTGCCATAATCTTGCGTGTTCTTTGCCATATTGGCTTAATCTGAAGCAAGCAAAAAAAAAACATGCAAACCACACCCATAGCATGACAAAACACCAATAAATAAAATAAAGCAAGACAAAACACCAATATATAAAATAAAATGTTAATATAAATACATGCTAAATAAATCATTAGCAAAGTCGCAATGTTGAACATGCTCAACATGCATTTTACGAAGTACTTTACTGATTACCTCGCAACGTTGAGAATATTCAACATATCACTTTATGAACTCTGTGCTCGCAAGTTAGTCAATAAAATGTAGTTATTTGTAATCATAATAATAAAATAGCTTTCTAAAAATAAAATACCGATGTCCACTATCAGAAAAATCTCTCAAAAATATTTTTTATAGAATAAAATTACCTTTAATCCGCGGAGTCGCTGCGACCGTGACGCCATTTTGCACAACACTGACGTAAAATGCGTTCCAACATGTCAAACTTTTTCTTTTGACAATAGCGTTTAGTTATTCATTGTGGGCATTTAATAAAAACTTATAAAAAGTAACTCATTTTTGATCAACATTTTTTTAAAGTGAACGTTGAGCCGGCTTGTCTTTGCGAGCTAAAGGGTTAATAATGGCCGGTCTGTTTCATAATGCCCGACTCAATTGGGCAATGTGATTAAAACAGCATGATTAATCTTGTTTCCCAAACATCATGAATAATGCCCAATCTTGGGCAATATAATAAAAAAGGTGAACTGTAATGTTTTTGTTGTTGTTGGTAAAAAAAAACTTACAAAATTTTGATAAAAAGTTAACAAAAAGTAAACTATTGAACATAGTAGTTAGTTACATAAACAGTTAAAAATATAATAACATCATTATTTACCTACTTTTATTTTGATTTAAATATTACTTAGGAACAATAGTTTAAAAATTAGTAAACTGAGAAAAATCAAACCTAACCTATCGTTCTGAAGTATTACTAGAACTAATACGTGCATACGTACGCGCCACTCGCATTTCCAAGGCACGGCCGCGGTCCAATTATTTATCAATTTTATCACATTACTACTGCCCGGTCCAATTGATAAGTTCAAGCTATCTCAAACACTGACTTATTACATGGACCACGGGCATTTTTAATAATAGCCGGTCAAAGTGATAAATTAAACACTTTGCCCATCGCTCTTGGGCATTATTAATAATGGCCGGTCCTTAGGACTATTGTTGCCAACAAGCCTGATATAGTGTTGGTGTTGGGTTGGTGGTGATATAGGGTTGTTGACATAACAGTCCCACATGATGAGAACCTCGTGAAAGCCGAGAAAGATAAGCAAATCAAGTATATTGACTTGGCTCGCGAGGTTGTCGTCATGTGGGATGTGGACTCAGATATCATTGTGCCGATAGTCGTATCTGCCAATGGCTTAATTGCCAAGAGCCTCGACCAACACCTGAGGAGGCTCTCGTTAGGCAGCTGGATCAAGGGCTTGATACAGAAAGCGGTACTCCTGGACACGGCTCGTATTGTTAGGAGGTTCCTTTCTCTGGAGCCCTGACTGCCGGTAGCTTGGACCCTGTTTCCGATACCGGTGGGCTACTATTTTTATATTTTTAATAGTTTTTTTTTGTTTTTGATAAAAAATATGTAAAAATACAAAAAATATGTATGTAAATAAATAAATGACAATAAAATTGCCCAGTTAATCACGTTGCCCGTAATATATATATATAGATTGCTATTTTCACCGTAGCTAGTCAAAACAGGAAAAGCACTCAAAGCGTTAATGACCCTGTTTCCATTTAAACGACAACACCAATAAAACAGTCCCCAACAAGATGTCTTCCCTTCCCATTAAATAGTTTCCCAACTAATCAAGCGCGGACACAATATCCATAACTTCATTAAAAGCCGCAAAACATTTCACAAACTCGATTATTATGCCCATAACGTTTCAGCGTCTTTTTTATGGCCAATAAAGGACATGTTAATATTCAATACGAAGATTTTATAACAAAACTTTTCTCGTTAGTTCCAAGTTTCCGACGTGTTGGATACAAGACTTGGGTTCCGCTTCTGCATAGTGCATGGTTCCAATAGCTGTTTTTCAGCAGACGGTGACACGGCATCTTTTTTGCAAACGAGTCGCATATTGCCCGCAGTACGGTGGACTAGCAAGCAGTCTAATATGGGAATACCTTGTGTAAGCAGGTTTGGTTTTCAATAAGGAGGTTTGATATTTGAGTTAGTGTGTTGTTTTTTTATTTAAGTACACACAAAATAGTTACAGGACAATACATTAAGAAAGATAATCAAATTAGACCTTATTTTTAAGTAAGTGTGGCAAGAAAGCCTTAAAATTTTGTGAGAGAAGGCCAGAAATATCTCTTACTACCTTTTAGAAATCTTCTTTGTAAATTTATTTGACTGTCTTCATAAGTTTTAGCAACATTAATTACAATTAGCAATCTGACAGTAGAAATGTCTCCGAAACGTACGTATCCAGAGCCTCCCATATGCCAGACAGTGAAAGATACTAGACACTTGATTTAATTACATTCAGTCAAAGAGCGAAACGTCTACGATGATAGACGTAAAGGAATTTAGGGCAACGGTCCTCCATTTCACTCGAACTCAATTTGTTGTATAATGTACTTTATTATCCGTTAAAGGAGTTGAAGTAGTTTTTAATACCTCGTTACAGGCTTTGTTTAAATCTAGGATCTGAGAGAAACTGCATCTTATACTTTTCCTTCTTATAAACTCTTTAAGAGAAAATTCTTTGGCAAGAAATTGCTAAAGACACTGGCGGAGATTTAAAAACTATGAGACGGTTAAGTAGATCGATCAATGTTTCAGTGAAGAAAGCTATAAGACTTGAGGGTAGAATTTTCTTGCAACATAATTTGAAAACACTATGAGAAAAAAAAGGTAACCTATTTTTCCAATAACAAGTTCATTTAAGGTGTCCCGTCGCGTCGCCATGTTCGAGAGCGTGAAGAAAAGAACACATTCACAATTTTTTTTTTATCAACATCTAGTTTTTATATCAACACATTGAAAACAATATCGTAACAACAATGGCAGCAGCAGAAAATCTTCAGAGCAACATTCAAATTGGCTTTCGTTAATCGTGATAGCATCTGAAATTTCATCCGCCCATTTATCGGACATGCGTAAATCGGGATTAAAATATATCGGTCCACAAATTGGGCTTCAATTCTGTAGGCAGTTAGCGTAATCCATCTTTGTAATTGGTTCTGTGGGTAGTTCGCAGTAAGAGTTAAGTGAATGTTTGACACTTTTGTGTTTCGTTTTAAATTACATTTTTAGGTGCTCCCTAAAGTTCGGGAGTGGTAAGTTTTGACACGTGGATTTTCAATTTCGCGTTCGTAATACTTTTTGCTGGTGTTAGGTGTTGTTAGCTACTCTTTTAGTTTGATACACGATAAAATTTTGTTAGGTTCGGGTATTTTTTTGAAAAACCTTATCAGAATTTGCCCATCGGATCAAATTAGGTTCACGAGTATTTCAATTCAAATCATACTTTCCTTAATTGTTGCTAATTTTGTTATAGTTAAATAACTAATTTAATTAATAATTAAAGTTTAATTAATAATTTCGAGAATCACAATCATTTTCTTTGATCAAGACCTATGAACTAATTCCCCAGAATTTCGCTTGACTGAACTTTCGCCAGTTCGTTGCTAACGTTCTAATTTTAAGACAAAATTCTAAACTCTTCACATCTGCGTCCATATTCAATACTTGTTGTTTGATTTGCTAATTGTTTTGAATAATTTATTTCACTTGACGAGTAATTAAGAACTTTGTGAGAGAGTGGGTACTTTTATGTTAATACTATAGAAATTATACTGGTTTAAAGTACGCGATCAAAGTTCTAATACCTGTGTAGAAGCATTCACTGAATATGTATGGGATTGTACTGGTGTTGTTTCTATTTGTTTGTTTACTTATTATAAAAGGATCAAACTTCTAAGAGGCTCTTTGTTTATTTATCATAACGTTGTATTCTTAGGTACTTACTGCTGTATACTTTGGTTGTTTGTAAAACTGTTACGGGAATTTTATTCTGGTTTAATTTATTAAAATATTAGACTCGGGTATATGTTTATTTTTTTTTTATTTTAAACAGAATTATGATTACCTAATAAGTTTTGTTAACTTATTTGGTAAGTGATTTAACATGAAATACGTTTCAATTTTAAAATGTTAGTTGGTTTGGAAAACAATTTATGTTAAGATAGGCCTCTTGATTCTCCTCTTCCAATTATAAAAAAGTAGATATGAGATATCTACTTTTTTATAATTGTACCACTATTGTACATGAAGTTTAAATAAATAAATAAACAAATATCTTTGCGTAGGTACACAAAACTTTTTAAAATTACTGGCACAAAACAAAACACGTTCAAATTAGGCGTGTTCTTTTTTCTTTAACTATTATTTTGGTAGTAAAAATCATTAGCAGCCTCGTTAAATCAGAGAAACAAAACAAAATAACACCGATACGATTTTTTTCTCAAATTGTAAATTTTATAGTTAGAACACAGAACATATCGACACTTTTTCCAGTTTACATATAAGGACGAATGGACAATACTGGAACGGATTAAATGGACAGACTGACATCGATTACCAGACCGCGATGCACGATGTGATACATTCGATATTATAACCACAACTGGAAATTCGTTTCGCGGTATTTGCATACGCCGCTGAATATCACCCACTTTTTCCACTTCATACATAATTAAATATAAAACGTTTCAATGTAAACCAGCGTCAATATAAAGTACAGCTTCAACATATTTAAAAACACTCGACACAAATTAAAAACGGCACAGGACAAAAAAAACAAAAGCGAAAAATAAAGTAAAAACACGACCCGAATTGCCTCTTTTAAGCTCAATATTAAAATGGGGTAAGCACAAAGCATGGTAATCCATTTACGTAATTTTATTTTGAGTTCGCATAACCGAACTGTCATTTCTTGTGACGCCATATAAATGAACTGGAGGTGACTTGCTATACGCAATGATGGATTTTTAAATGTTAGCGACACTGTAATGGGGTTAGGGTAATTTATGAGCGTTCTGAAATTCTTTGAGTACCTGTTTATGTATAGGAAATTTAGGAGAAAATTCGTATGAAAAGAGTAAAGCATTTTCTGTTAACAACGAATTTCTCAAGTCATTTTCTTGTACATTTGACTTAAATGTGCTTGGGTGACATTTTGAGACGGTATTTGAGAGGAGAGGTTTATGTGGAAGGCATTAAGTAACCTACATGATGTTTATAAATGAATTTGAAGATACGGTTGGCACAGTGGCTGTGCGATCGACTGCTGCGCTGCGAGTCGCGGGTTCGATCCCCGCACGAAACATATATTTGTTTGATCTACAAGTAGTTGTTCCGGGTCTGTCTGTTTGTGTATGTGAGTTTACATGTTTGTAAACGCACCCACGATACAGGGAAAATTCCTAGTGTGGGGCAACATTTTTATAAACGAAAAAAAATTACTTGAGTGATTTGACCATCATAGTTCTTTTTTATTTTTTAAATCCTATCACAATGTTGCCGTATGTTACCCAAAGGTAGACTGGTCGAGAATGCCTAATGGCATTAAGTCCGCCTTTGTGCCACTATTGTACATGAAGCTTAGATAAATAAATTATTTTCCAATAACGGTAGTTTTACCTCTCGCACATACAGTTAAATACCAAAATTGCGTTATTCTAGCTTGATATTTTTGCAAGAAAATGTAATTTCTATATTTAGGCACCAGCACGAGTTCGCGACGTTAAAGAAATTCGAAATTTTTTAAACGACTTCAAAAACGGTGGAGGTTCTATGCACGACGGTTTTTTTTTTAAGTATGTTCCCTGATTACTCCGCCAACAGTAGACTGATTTTCACTATTCTTTTTTTGTTCGAAAGGTTTTCGAGATTGCCCATATCAATTTTATTGATATTGCTTTGGTAGTTTATGAGTTATCGTCTATAATACATAGTTTTTCTTCGATGTCTATATGGATGATCTGCTTATATCTTTTAGTAACAATGACAAATGAATACTCGCAAAAAAATGTGTAAGATATCGTCATACCAAATCTAAAAATGCTGATTCATAAACTTTTTTGCAAAAAAAAAATAACAGACTTTTAAATTCAAAAATATCCGATTCACGTGCCTATAATATTTTCAAAATGTATTCCTATGGATAATACTGAGCGTGCTTGTTGAAAATAAATTAACTAAAACGCTTCAGGATAATTGTATTTTCAATTCAAAACTCTACGTAATTCGCCGCGATCGAAACTTGTAAAATTATCACGCGCTCTTTTTTTGCCCTGAACGGAGCAGGGGAAAGTCTAAGACTTACTGACTAAACCCACCCATGTTCCTACTTTTGCCGTTTATGTTCCGGGGACGCGGTATCTCTTTCAAACAACCCGCAACCCCGGCGGCAGGTGGCCCTGGCAAGCCCCTCTGCTTTGCTAATTTCTTTTTGAGGCGCGCGTAAAACACGAATACGCCGTCGACACGGCCAATCGTCACCAACCGCCCTAAGACACGCTATTGAAGTAAAATTTTCAACACTTTCTGAACATCTAAAGGCTTCTCCAATAGTACAAAAATGCCTTAACTGTGCTCCTGAAGTTAATTTACAATACGCAAAAACAAAACCATTCAGTCCACTAGTTACAAATTCACTTGACAAACCATTAAAAGATTCCCATCAAAAAGTACTCTTATGCTAAGTGAGAGAAATCAAAAAACAATAAGCTAGTTATAACAAACGGGAAACAATTTATAAAACTTGAACCGGGGGAGCATTCAAATCTGCTCTAGCGCTCTCGACTTTTCAAAGTCACCGCCCGTAAGTCATATTTCTGCAGTCTTTGTAAGAATTTCTTTGGAAAATTTCTTAAAACGAGTGTTTTAAGAAAATTTCTTATTTCATACTCCGTGGAGTACGGCTTGGGGTACAGTTCGGTATCTGTTTTATTAACTTTCTTTAGTTCCTTGAGCTGATGTAATGGATGATGATATAAATGTTAAAAATGTTGCGTCATTTTATTTTGTTTCTTTTATGTTACATTTTCCTTTACTGCTGCAACTTCTATCTTGTTTTTGGTACATACACATTTTACACTGGCCAGTGATATAATTATCAGTATAATTGTATTATACCTTGATAATAAGAAAAATCGTTATCAATGTTACGTTACGAATATCCGTACTCGTTTTTAAGCCTCTGTGCGTATGTATACAAATGAGTTAAGCATCAAAAAAGGATGTAAGTAACAAAAAAAAGTCTAACTTTTTTAAACTGGAAATCAACAAAAATAAATAAATAGTAATGGAAATGCCGCATATTGAACAGCTTGTTTGGGTTCAATTCAAGGCCGTTAGCACTAAAAAGCGATTTCAGTAAAAAATGTAGAGATAAATAAGCATGGAAGATTATTTTCATACTTCTCTCTCTCTACTCATAATTACCATGATAATTTACAAACCCTGATTTGTAGAGTTCGAGACTATTGTAACACTTTTACTAAAAATACGGAAGTTCAAGATTCTTACAAAGAATCAATGTAATTAATTGCTTTGAAAACATGATGATAAAACATTTGATTGCCGCTACAGTCTAGCTATACTGTAAACATAAAAATTCTGCTTTCATTAGATCTTATAAAAGCATCAAGTTATTAAATATGTATAAATATTTTATTACTTATTTTCATAATCTTCTAATTAACATCAAAATCGGCCTTTCAGTTTTCACATCAAAGCTAACATTATCTATGGAATTCCTGAAATTCAAAATACGTGCTAATTAGTGTTACCGATTGATATCACCAAATGATAGGTACCGATGTTGTGTCTTATATTCCTTTTGAAAACTCCAATAAAACGTTCAAAGTTGAAAGACTGTACCATCGTCGGCTCTAATTTCAATCGAAATGAGAACCTCACTAATCACGGCTCTGAACTGGGTACTTTGACTACGATCTTCACTGGTATTTTAAAATAATGAATTCTTAAGAACATTGTTCTTTATTTGTATTGATAGAACTGTTGAGTTGGCTGTATATTTTGAGCTCATTAAAATTGACTGTAGGTACATATTGGTGATAAATGGTAGGTCTGTCATGTTGAATTATATTAAAACGAGTTGTTGTCAATTTAATAAAACATCGCACGAATTTCTATCGTTAACACCTTCAAATCTAGACAGATGATTTTAAGATTGTCGTGTAGTGTGGATATCATGTCATAGAATCACGTTTTTGTTTATATGTAAGTAGCCTAAGTCTATATATTCAATGGTTTGTCAATATACGTCAACTCGTGTTCTTAATTACACCTATCCCTACAGTTGGTTCGAGGAATTGAGTCAAATAACTGCCTTTAAAGGTATATCGTTTATTACTACTGGTTAGTTATTATATTTATTTCTAATGGCATCTCGCAGTTCAACGTAGGAGGTTGTCGTTAACCGGGCATTGGATGCCTTGAAATTAAGACCTCCAGCCAGGGCAAAAAACTTACAAACTAAGCGACTAAACGCTAAGGACACCCCGTGGGTAACGAGCCTCGGCGTAGGGCGTCGCTGGGTGAGGAATGTAAAAAGACAAGCTATGTAGATCTAAGTGATGTTATTTAGGGACTGGTTTGAACTGAAATGACGGCACGGTTGGCGCAGTGGCTGAGCGATCGACTGCTGCGCTGCGTGTCGCGGGTTCGATTCCCGCACGGAACAAATATTTGTATGACCTGCAGATAGTTGTTTCGGGTCTGGTTGTTTCTGTATGTGAGTTTAAATGTTTGTAAACGCACCCACGATACAGGAGAAATTCCTAGTGTGGGGCAACGTTTAAAAAAAAAAAAAACTTACTGGCTCAGCATCGCAGGCAGGTTCTAGCAAGGGACGGCTCGGTTCCGGCTAATTAAGGTTTGCATTCGTTATACTACTCTGTCAAGAAAGTACCGGGAAAAGATCAATAATACACAAAATGTCTGTTATTCATCCAAATTTATTTTATCACCTTCAAAGTATGCTCCTTTAGAAACGATACACTTGCGCCAACGAATAATCCATTCATCAAAACATTTTTTAAACGCTGCTTCCGGAATTGAGTTCAGTTCTCGCCGCGAATTCTCCTTTATGTCTTCTATCGATTGAAAACGGGTGCCACGAAGTGGTAATTTGAGTTTAGGAAAAAGAAAAAAGTCAGCAGGAGCCATATCTGGTGAATATGGTGGTTGCTGGATGGTATTTGTTGAGTGTTTGGTCAAAAATTCGTTCACAATGATAGCCTTGTGCGAAAGCGCATTGTCGTGGTGCAAAATCCAAGAATTTTCTTTCCACAAATCTGGCCTTTTTCGTCGAATTTGCTCTCTTAAACGCCGCATAACGCTCAAGTAATATTCTTTATTTACCGTTAGACCTTCCGGTAAGAATTCAGAGTGCACAACACCGCGATAGTCAAAGAAAACAGTCAACATGACTATGACTTTTGATCGACTTTGGCATGGTTTTTTCGGTTTCGGTTCAGTTGGAAGGCGCCACTCCGAAGCTTGTTGACTAGTTTGCATGTCAAACTCGTAAACCCACGTCTCGTCACCAGTAACAATGCGTTTCATGAATGTTGGGTCCGAACTGACTCGTACTAGCATGTACTCAGCGACTTTCATGCGATTGAGTTTTTGGAGAAAATTCAGATCTTTTGGGACTAGCCGAGCAGCAACATGTTTCATACCCAAATGATTAGTTACAATGGTACGGATCGACTCGTGAGATACAGAAAGTTCGGCGGCTATCTCTCTCAGAGTTGAATGGGGATTTTCAGTCACTATTTTCTTCACTTTTGCGATGTTAACTTCAGTTGCAGACGTTGACGGCCTACCAGAGCGAGGCAAATCTTCCATCACATCTCGACCGCTTTTGAACGCTTTGAACCACTCATAAGCACGAGTTTTTGATAAAATCGATTCACCGTAAGCCTTCTGTAACATTTTCAGTGACTCCGAACACGAAATTCCATTGGCGGTGCAAAATTTAAGACAAACTCTTTGTTCGATATTTTTGTCCATTATGAAATTCGCAATACACACTATATATGATATTACTAAAACCAGCACTGTATTAAATATAAATAACAGATGCAACTCAAACTCCGCGCCAAAATGGAAAACAGTTGTGCCAATCTAACAACTAGATACAAAAAAAACAAAATTTTTAATTTGGAACTACAAACAAATCATCCATTCCCGATACTTTTTTGACTGAATGTATATAGGTCTTGGAATACATGAGCACACATTTATAAGTTTTACGGACGACATGTTAATTTATTTGGAAATACTTGATGATATACCCAATCCCACCAATTACAATATCCGATATTATGTTTGCAGTCAGTATCGAATTCAAAAGGATGTTCTGAGAATAATAATAATTTATATAAATAACTATGTAGCTTTTGCCCGCGGCTTCGCTCGCGTTAAATTCGGGGTAACACAGCTCCCCTTGCGCCTTATTGATTTGTAATAGCAACGCTAAGTTTTCCCTTTTCTTCCCTCTTTCTCCCTCACATCCCATTTTTTTTTTAAATTAGCCTATGTGCGTCTCCTAGTTCCCAACTATCTCTGTACCAAAATTCATCAAAATCGGTGTAGCCATTAAAGCGTGAAGAGATAACAAACGAACAAATTCACTTTCGCTTTTATAATAGTAAGGATTACTTTATTGGCAGGAAAACTTTCATGGATGGCTGTCGAGGAAAAAACTGGAAAGTTAATTTATTTTCATAACAAAGAGAAAATATGCAATATGATTTGCTTCATTTTAAATTGAATCCTTTTCGTTTTAAAATGAAGCAAACAATATTGCATATATTTTTATGTATCGAAATAATTGCTAAATAAAATAAAACGATGCAATTACTGATGCGGGCATGGAACCGTCAACGTTTGTTCGCTCTTCTATACAAATGACGTATAGAAACTGACAATTGACAGCTTTCAAGACGCGTTTGACAATGTATGTTTTATGCCACGTATAAATTACTATGTATAAACGTTCTTGACGATCGTTTTTTATTTAAACATACTTTGCCGCCGTCGGATGACCCGACAGCCTTGTTTATGACAAGATCTTTATGCGTCCCCGTCACAACTGGTTTATTCGTACTGGGTTGGTGCAACAAAAAACCTTGCCCCACACTAGGAATTTCTCCTGTATCGTAGAGCTGCGTTTACTACAAAAATTTAAATTCACATACACAAACAGCTATTTATCTATAATATGTATGTATTTATAAATTATATAAGTATGTATATCAGTTGTCTGGTTACCATAACACAAGCTCTGCTTAGCTTGGGATCAGATAGCCGTGTGTGAGTTGTCCCAAGATATTTATTTATTTATTTATAGCTATACCCGGAACAACTACCTGCAGGTCATACAGATATTTGTTCAGTGCGGGGATAAAACTAGCAGCACGTAGTGCAGCAGTCGATAACTCAGCCAATCGTGTCTGTGCTGCGTCATATGTCAAATTCAAATTAAAAAAAGAGAAAAGTAACCAGAGAAACAGTTGATAAGTCGATATCATAGAGACCGATGGACGTTTTCAACTAACTGTATTTTATTTTATAAACTACTAGCTTTTGCCCGCGGCTTCGCTCGCGTTAAATTCGGGGTAACACAGTTCCCCTTTCCTGATTTGCAGGTACCTGTTCTGTGTTTTTGCCCTTGCGCCTTATTCATTGTAACAACAAAGCTAAGTTTTCCTTTTTAATGAGGGAAGCTCTTTCTACCTCAATTCTCACTTTAAAAAAAATGCCTATGTCCGTCTCCAAGGTCTCAACTATCTTTGTACCAAAATTCATCAAAATCAGTTTAGGCGTGAAGACGTAACAAACAAACTCACTTTCGCTTTTATAATATTAAGTAACGATTATTGCAGTTTTTATTTATTATCTGTGAGTGGATAGAGAGTGATGTATTATGTGAGAGGAAAATATAAACATTTCGTGAAGATCCCGGTAAAGAATGTGCTCAATTGCTCCTAGAAGACTTCCATGACTGAGCAAAAATCGGAATAGCACAACTATGCATTATTCCGACACTAAATTTTGTGCTTATATTCAGCGCCGTATTTCCTAGCCGCAGTGACACAAGGTTCCTGCTACCAAACAAATTTACTGGCACACCCAACCAAGCAAAAATAACCTATAATTTAAACGAGCTAAGAGTTGGGTAGACTGTTGATGTTAAAGTTGCACTTCATTATTTGACAAACGATTTAAAGGTGACTTGCAAAATTTATCGCGGATTTTATTTTTGCATCCCCACCCAAGTTGACAAAGAACGCAACGATAAATTGCTAAAGGGGTCACGTTAGGTATTTTTCGATTATACAGGAATTTTTCATCTACAGGTGCTATGCGAAACGTGTATTGTGCTTTGAAGTATTGTCAAATAATGCTTTTACAGTAGATAATTCCCTCTTCTCTCGTTGATAAATTGATATTTAAAAAAAATGCTGTACTATTATGATAGTACAGCTATTTTTTGTTATTCCAGATATGAATTAATATTTTTGCATTATTTCAGTCGACAACTAAGTTTGAAAGTTGCGCCTGTTAAAGAAAAATTGAAAGTGAGTCGTTTGTCTTGGTATGGACATGTAATGAGAAGGGACGAAGCACATGTGACTAAATGAGGAATGGATCTGAATGTTGATGGAAGGAGAGCGGGAGGAAGGCCAAAGAAAAGATGTATGGATTGTGTAAGGAATGATATGAAGTTGAAAGGAGTAAATGATGCCGTGACGTCTGATATGAGAGAAAGGAAGAAAAAAACGTGTTGCGCCGACCCCAAATAGAAAGGAACAAAGTCAGGAAAATTATGATAATTTCAGTCGACAACTATCACATGTAAAAATTGTAAATTTAGATGGTTCATTATTTTATAATTCCAAAGGACCACAGTGGCGAGTATACCGTTTTAATTTCAACTCGATACCTCCACGCGTTCTCGAGATGAAGGGTCTTGACAGATATACGGACAACAAAGTTAACCTATAAGGGTTCTGTTTTTTCCTTTTAAGGTACTGACCCCTAAAACTGAGCTAAGAGGAAGAATCATAACAGGTGTCTCTAAAAGATAAGAATATTTTTTCATTGTATTTATTTATATCCTTTACAGACTACAATGTGGTTCAGTGTGTTAGTAACAATATGACGGACCTATGTTAGTACTTTAAAGCTAGAAGAGATCGAGTGTGATTAGTTAGCGCCCACATTAGCGGGCTGTCTGCCCGGTCAGCTATCGATTGCAGGATAGTGTTGGGACTGCCAGGCAGCCTGTGGAGTAGCGAGGCAGATTTTTTCGCCACAATACATCAAAACTGCTTGCGTGCGTTAGCAAACATTGCTGAGGCACTACAGAAGCGTGGCAGTCGCAACAATACCCTGAACGTATTATTATATTGGATACGCAGAGGATTATAAGCCTTTTGGGTATATGTGAACGGTGTGAACCACAGGGTTCCCGAGTACAGTGAGGTGCAGTATGCTTCGAAGATAACTATTTTAATTGCGACTGTACATCGAGAAAACCTGTGGGCCAGCATATTCGCCCTAACTGGTAATTCTCTGCATAATAATAATAATCCCATAGCCTGTTATGATAATATTGTGATGTATGTGGGGTACTTAAATTATGGTTCTCGCTAATTATTATCTTGATGTGGGTAACTGTTAATATGCGACCGTGGTATGTACCGAAGTGTCAGTCCGAATACAGTGTAACGGTGACTAGCAGTTTTATTACGATTTCTGTATCCTGCCTTCCCGACGATTCCCTTATCACAAATATAAGTAAAAGCCAAAAATGCACCAACTTCTGCTACCACACAACACAAAAAAAAAGAAAAATAGACATTGAATTCTGAACGCTTTGAATACAAAAATTCAACTCGATAAAAATATTCTTACCGTATTACGTAGGAAACGTCTGGAATCTGTGAATTCCGTAAGTGAATATTGAAAGATACATAACTCAGACACGTATCTATTTTCCGGGAACATTTCTATAACTTTTATGGAAGGGGGAATAAAGAATTATGAATTTATTTGTCATGTGGCGCGGTAGACCTTGCAGGAGATGGTAGGACGAGCAGGACGACTGGAGCCTGGTCCACTTTAGCCTTAGATCAAAAGATTTAAAGATCATGGGGAAGGAGGACCTTTGCTCAGCAGCAAGAGGTCACAGGGTAACAGTACTAGTATTTATGAGTAATCTAAGAGCTGAGAGCATTTTTTTAATGACGTTGGCCCACACTAGGAATTTCTCCTGTATCGTGGGTGCGTTTACAAAAATTTAAACTCACATACACAAACAGCCAGTTAGTCTTGTTAAATATTTCCTAATTTTCTTTGACGACAGGCTCTTCAACATGCATAAGCAATATCTACAGCGAAGCTTAAACAGGAAACAATTTGTCTCCCTTAATAAGCACCTATAAAAACACCTTATAAGCACCTAATCAGCAATATTTTTCCTCTAAAATCGCGTGATAACAACCTACTTACCCTCTTAAAGGCTTAAGAACCCCGCGTCGTTGACGAAAATTGATCTACTGAGGTTTCTAGTAAAGTTGAGATGGAAATTGTAAAATTAATGTTAAGGTTTAAGGTACACGATGCCGACGACAGTATAGGCACTGTCTATACAAACAGACTTTTGACTGTCAACAAAGGTATAGTAATATTTGTGACGTCGACTTGAAGATAGTACTTATCGTTATCAGTCCCTACTATAAGGACAAAAATGGTGAAATATATAAAAAAAAATGTGGAAAATAACTTTACTTTCGGAATTCGGTGACTTATTGGTTTCTTTTTTGCCAAAATCAAACAAAAAAAGAATTTCGCAGAACGGTCTTTGAATAATCGGTGAACATGCATAAAAAAAATGATTCCGACGGATTGAGAATCTCCTCCATTTTTGAAGTCGGTTAAAAATTGAATGCGCTATTCGGTATCTCACTTATCTTAAACAACCGCGTTTTAATACGAAAGTCGCAATCACGCTCGATAACATGTCGATTCGTCACGAATATACGGCACTAAAATTGAATCCCAATGTCGCAACTTGAATCCTTGGAGATAGATAGCCAATACAATTGACTTCGTTGCGAGCTGGGACTTCCAATGTCGACAAAAAAATCGCATATCAAGTCCCCATTGACACTTACGTCGAGTATCGTCAGTGTATCCTTGCCTTTAAACTCGCACGTAATCTCACCAGGGCAAAATGTACGTAACACCTCTTACAATGGCCTGTCCCTTCATATTAGAGCAGGCCTTTCGCTTCCCAGGATTATATGGCTGTAGTTACTGAGGTCTTAACGCCTTAAGTACTATGTCGTTGCAGGATGAAGCGAGGGAATTATGTATTGATTAAATCATTCAGTTATACGATGATGCTCCGTTGTCTATGGGTGGTTTGTTTAGAAGGAAGGCTAATAAGCTTTGCTTATAACATGTTCCGGGGTACGTCAAAGTGTATAATATTTTATTTTATGAACAAACTAGCTTCCGCCCGCCACTTCGTCCGCGTCGCATAGTTACTTGGAGCTAACACTAACTATAACCCGGGAGGTGATCGAAAAAAATGTATCTTTCTCTCCCCTTTTCTTCCCTCTTTTTCCTATATCTCACTTTATTTTTACAAAACAACCAGTCTATCGAAAGAGTACCGCATTACCCAGTACGTACTAACTGGGTTTTGGAAGTCAGATAGGCAGTCGCTCCATCCTACTTCCTAATTATAAATGCGAATGTTTGTGAGGATGGATGTATGGATGTTTGTTAATCTTTCACGTCAAAACGACTGAACGGATCTTGATGAAATTTGGCACAGAGGTAGATTATAGTCTGGAATAACACATAGGATATTTTTTTTCGATATCACGCGGACGAAGCCAGCCAGCTGTAAAATACTAGTATTCAGTTGCATCCGGATAGACTGAAGCCGACCCCAATATAGTTGGAAAAATGCTTGGCAGATGTATCATCATCTGCCAAGCATTTTTATAATATAAGCATAACAAGATACATATCTGAAATGTTTTAAATAAAACATATAATTACCATTGCTTGGTTTAATGGAAAAACAGAACTGACAGCTCCTCCTGTCACCCACGTCAAAAGGGCAGAGCATAAACAATAGTAACTGGCCATACATTACACCCTCACCCTTAATCTATTATTCATACAGACTACTACAGTAAATATATAACTTATAAAACATAAAACTTATTCCAACAAAATAAACATAAAATGACTTAATAACTATTACAGACAAAAGGAACTTAATGTTGTTACTGTACATCAGAACTTATACCTAGCTGGCTTATGAATTCGGCATTGACGAACGGGTCGAGACTGGGGCGGCTCTGTGGTAAGCAAGGACGGCTGTGTTGTGCTTTGGACTGGTTGTTCTAAGCAGTCTTCGAAATGTTCTCCTTCATCTAAATCTGTAGACAAGTCTGCGGTGGTACCAACGTACCGCGGTCTAGACGCTCTCTGTTCCTGAGCTTCCCTAACTGTATCTGACTTCTCTTTATCCGGGCTAGAGGAGGAAGGACAGATTAATGAACTCCGTATCCGTTGTTTAAGCTGATCTATATGTCTGTGAGATTCTTTACCTAAAGCATCAACTACCTTATAATCGGTGGTACCCATCCTCTCTGTAACCTTCCCAGATACCCATTTATCCTGTCCACGATGTTGACGCAACCAGACCTCGTCCCCCGGGTGCAGTTGACGCGACCCATTTGCGCCATGATTTTGTTGACACTCCTGAGCATCTCTAACTTTACTGTCCCTACTCGGTCTAAGAGCGTCGAATTTTGTACGCAACCTACGACCAAACATAAGCGACGCTGGTGTTTCGCCTGTGGTACAGTGTTCTGTGTTTCTATAGTACAGCAGAAAATTATTTAAAAATAAATGTACATCCAATTTCTCTCTAATGGCTTTTTTAACAGCTCTTTTAATTATGTGTACTGCATTTTCTGCAGCCCCGTTTGATGCAGGATGATATGGCGCTGAATATATGTGTTCAATACCATTCGTATTTAAAAATTGTGTAAATTCGTGACTAGTAAATGGCGGACCGTTATCTGATACTATTTGTCGTGGTAAACCAAAACGAGCGAACACATCACTACAAACGCTGATTGTGTGACTAGCCGCTGTACTAGGTACTTGACAAACTTCCAGCCACTTGGTCCTAGCATCAACCATTATTAGAAATATCCGCCCCACGATAGGACCCAAAAAATCAACATGTACACGAGCCCATGGTCTATCTGGCCATGCCCAAGGACAAGGCATATGTCGAGGCGGCGCCTCACTCTCCGCAGCACAGGTCTGGCACCGACGGCAAATTTTTTCAATTTCCTCGTCCATGCCCGGCCACCAAACATAGCTCCTAGCAAAAGCTTTTGTTTTAACTATGCCCATATGAGCCTCATGTAAATCGATTAAAACCTTTTCCCTACACACGCTCGGTATAACCACTCTATGGCCCCACATTACACAACCTAATTCTTCGTACAATTCTTTTTTGCGATTGAAATAGGGTTGGAGTGATTTAATTTCATTATCAGAAGGCCATTCGTCACGGAGATATCTTAAAACTCGGCCTAGCAACTGGTCTCTGTTCGTCTGTCTTTTAATCTCGTTATAATCCAATAACATGGCATTTTGGGCAAAATGTAAATACGACTGTTCCGGACTTTTAATTGGTTGTTTAGTATTGGAAAGAGCTGGCAACCGCGACAACCCATCTGCCCCATTCTGCTTAGAAGTGACATACTCGATATCATATGTATAGGCTGACAATTTAATAGCCCACCTTTGTAACCGGCTCGCAGTCATCAATGGTATGCCTTGTTTAGGCCCAAAGATAGTAACCAACGGTTTGTGGTCCGTGCGTAATTTAAAATGTCGCCCGTATAGGTATTGGTGTAATTTTTCGAAGCAGAATACAATAGCTAAAGCCTCCCGCTCAATTTGCGAGTAATGCTTTTCAGCTGTTGAAAGCGCGCGCGAAACATACACGACAGGTCGCTCCCTTGCTCCGACCGTGCCACTGTCGTTGTGCTCGCACATCTGACTTAGTACTCCGCCTATGCCCTTCGAGCTCGCATCACAAGTTAAAAACAAAGGTTTGTCAGGTTCGTAATGAGCCAGAACATCAGCACTAATCAAAATATTTTTAATTCTTTTAAAAGCTGACTCACAGTTATTGTCCCACTTCCAATTAACCTCCTTCTTAAGAAGCCTGTACAAAGGAGCGAGTATATCGCTCAAGTTTTTAATAAATTTTGCATAGTAATTAATAGTTCCTAAAAAGGCTCTCAAATCAGTAATATTATCAGGACGGGGTATATTTAATATACCTTGCACCTTGTCCGGGTCCACTTTAATACCCTCGGCAAAGATAACATATCCCAAATATTTAACCTCATTTGTCATGAACACACATTTCTTTTCCTTTAATTTCATTCCGTTATGGTATAACCGATCTAAAACTCTCTCCAAAATAACTAAATGCTCACTTACATTGGGTGATCCAACAATAATATCATCGAGAAATACTTCTACGTTTGGAATATCGTTAAAGAGATTCGCCATAATTCGTTGGAATATACCTGGACTTGACGATAAACCGAATACTAATCTTTTATATTTGAAAAGGCCTCTGTGAGTATTGATAACTGTGCAATTATCAGGGTCATCTAGTTCAATTTGATTATATGCTTGTGTTAAATCAATTTTTGTAAATACCTTAGCCCCGTTTAACTTAACCAGTAGGTCATTTATACGTGGTAAGGGATATTTGTCCACCAAAAGTACAGGATTTAACGTTATTTTGTAATCAGCACAGATACGGAGGCCACCATCCGCCTTACGCACCGGTACCAGTGGAGTAGCCCAATCCGCGCTTTCCACGGGCTCGATGACACCGGCGCGCAGCATGCCTTCTAACTCAGCGTCAACTCGCTCGCGTAGTGCATACGGCAGCGGCCGTGCACGGCAGAAAACGGGCGTTGCTCCCTCACGCAGTCGTAACCGAGCCTTGCCTCCCGTGAACCGGCCCAGTCCCTCCGTAAACAAATCTTTATATCTGTGAAGTAATTGTGTCAACTGTTCATTACATAAAATTGTACTACTTTTCCCTTCTGTGCGACTAGAGACAATATTTTGATATAAAGGTATTTTAATGTTCAGTTCTGTAAGCCATTGTCGACCTAATAATGAGGTCGTGCCACCCTTTACTACAAACAATTCTAGTTGTTTCGACGCATTACCGTACTTCACTGTTGGCCTAAACACCCCTATTGGTTTTGTAATAGTGCCATCATAAAATCTAAATACTAAATTGGAGTTTTCCAAAGGTCTATGACTGAACAATTGGTCATACATTACTCTACTAATACATGATACTAAAGATCCCGTATCAATCTCCATAGAAAGTTCAATTTGATCCACAAAAATAGTTAAGCTCACCGGTTTATAGCTATTCAAACTAAGTTGATTCAAATCTTCTACCGGTTCCCAATCCTCCTCGTCTGTCAAAGGAGCTTCATCTTCCCCTGACTGGTGCCCGAGGTTGGCCTGATTGGTTTCACCATTTCCTACTTGCTGCGTTACCATGTTGTTGGTGTGACATCGAACCTGCGGCTGTCTTCCACCTGAAAGCATAGGACAAACCCGACGCAGGTGTCCCTTCCGTCTACACCTACCGCAGATAAACCGAGAATACCTGCATTCTTCACTCTGATGATCCGAAGCCCCACAAGACAAACAACAGTTTTTTGAGTCGGTGGTTCCCTTCCATGCGCGTGCCGCCGGTAAACCGCGTGGTCCACCAGACCCTCGGCGGCCTCGACCACCCGACGGCGTCAACGCATTCAGCGCTCCGGCGGCGGTGTCACTGCTGCTGCCAGAGTCACTGTGCCTCCCGACCGTAGCTTCAACTGCAGCTGCATCTCTTGCCGCCGCTTCCATAGCACATGCAATCTTAACGGCGATTGCATAACGCAGATTTTCTTCAGCAAACAAACGTTGCCTGATCGACTCGCTTTGCACTCCGCAAACTAATTGATCCCGTAAGTTGTCTTCCAAAACGGACTTAAAATCGCAGAATTTTGACATCTTTTTAAGTTCCGAAATGTATTGTGGAATCGACTCCCCGGCATGTTGTGTTCTTTGACGGAAACGAAATCTCTCCGCCATGAACGAAGGCTTCGGTTGTAAGTGATCAGTCATAACTTTCACTACTTCTGCGTATGTTTTAGCGCTCGGTTTATCTGGGC
This sequence comes from Ochropleura plecta, assembly GCA_905475445.1. NCBI lineage: Eukaryota > Metazoa > Arthropoda > Insecta > Lepidoptera > Noctuidae > Ochropleura > Ochropleura plecta. The sequence continues at coordinate 13,114,663 of FR997739.1, forward strand.
TCGTCAGGTTGCTCAGCAACTCATACGCTTCGTCACCCATAGCAGCAATCATGGTAGGTAACCAAAAATCTTCCTTTACTTGATTTACCATAAGGAACATCTCTAACCGTTCCACATACATGGTCCAATCACCCGATCTCACATTGAATTCCATCAATTTACCGATCGACATTTTGTAAATAATTTTTGAACGCTACCTTGCTTTTTATCCTCGTCGCCAGTGAAATGTTTTAAATAAAACATATAATTACCATTGCTTGGTTTAATGGAAAAACAGAACTGACAGCTCCTCCTGTCACCCACGTCAAAAGGGCAGAGCATAAACAATAGTAACTGGCCATACATTACAATATCAACTGACTTGATTCGTCCCACGTTTTACCTAACAAACAAACAGTACACGTGTTTACAAACTTTAAACAGTTTTTAAGGAATATGAAAAATATCCATAATATTAGATACTAACAGTAACCCAATACCATCAGCCTAAAACACTCACACCCAATTACCATAATGGCATCAGTAATTTTGAAATGTAGTAAAAAGGTTTGTGCCAATGAGTATGGATATGACAAGCTATTTGGATGGTGATCGTGAATACTGTTTTGCTGAAATGGCAGATTTGCAATTTAGAGCCTTGTAATATACTGGTATCCAGCTGCGTCTAAAAGTCGCAACAAAAAAACTTTATTTCTATTTTTTACAAAAAAGTTTTTTATTCCTTTCAGTTTTTAAGTCGCTGACTTTTGTTGGTTTTGTTGAATTTTTTGCAACCGACTTCCGGAAGAAAAGTTATTTTCCATTTTTTTTTTATTTTTGAAGGCAGTTTTATTTTTTTGTAAAAAGTTTTTTATTCCAGCATTTTTAGTTACTTATTTTTTTTATCGAGTATTCATTTTCCATTGTTACTGATGGATTAGCAAATCATCCATATAGACAAAGAGAAAAATAAATGTATTATAGACGATAACTCACAAACTACCTAAGCAATATAAATAAAATTGATATGGGACTATTTGGAAAGTATACCCTATCAAAAAAAAAAGAATTTTGCTCATCGGGCCAAGCGTCTTTGAGTAATTGGTAAAAAACAAAAAAATAATTTTAGACGAATTGAAAACGTCCTCCTTTTTTTTGAAGTCGTTAAATAAAACATCGTTAAATCACATGATGATAAAAGGTTATTTTAGGTACAAAGCAACTTATTTTACTACTTACTTTATATAGAAAAATTTTCCTCAATTATTGTTATCTTTGACTTTGATTATTATAAAGCCTTGTATACACCCTGGATTAAAAGCACTCAGTTGACACAATCAACAGTAAAGCCTCTTCCAGAAACATCAAAGCGAAACTTCTTGTCGCCTGTGTAATCGAGAAGTTGAGGAGTAAAGATAAGGATTTTTATTTCCTTGTATGTCGGACGAATACTAAATATAGAATCATTTCAGTGGAGGGATTTTATTCTGTGCTTTAAATTGAATGAAACACGTGGAGTACTCGGCATCCCTTCCGCATTGTACTATAACTAATATACTAATACAATACAAGTTTACTCGGCAAAATAAAAAAATTAAAATACTTTTTTATTTTTATTTAGATATTATATTTGTAATTTTCAAATAATACATTTGTAATTTTCAAATAATATATTTGTAATTTTCAAATAATATATTTGTAATTTACAAAACTTAAACATAAAAGAGCCATATTATTTTTAAATTCATAATTTTAGGATTCCGTGCCTTAAAAGTAAAAAACAAAACCCTTATTGTATCAGTTTATTGTCCGTCTGTCGGTCTGGTCTATCTGTCAGGATCCTTTATCTCGGGAACGCGTGAAGGTATCGAGTCAAAATAAACCATATACTTAAGTCTGCCGACCCTTTGTGCTGTGAAAAATCAACCCTCAAGTCTACGCAGTCAAAAGATATGGCTGTTTATGTCGCACGTTTGTACAGAACCCTCGGTGCTCGAGTTTGACTCTCTCTTGTTTTTAAATGGTTCGTGTATTGGCTTGCGATATTTTATGTTAAACGTTGCATACAATTACACTTTGTCTAAGGGCCGCCGCTTCTCATGCTATACCCCAAGTGATCGTGAGTCCTTAAAGGACCCGATGGCACATAATAAATAGCTATCTAAAATCGTCATGAAGAGAAGAAGAAGAGAAGCCAACCATCTCCGCTGTATAAACATGGAGTCGAGATAAAAAATATGCCAGAATGCCAACTTTTTACACATGTTTCACTCACGTATGCACTAACACCTTATCTTCTTAATACTCCATAGTAACGCCATCCAATATGGATGAACAAACATATCTAACAATTTGTTTACTTTACATTACAATAATATTGTGATCCGTTTTATTTCGTGAAGATGTATCCCTTTGTGTGATCGTATTGATTTGGAAATGCCTCCCAAACACTTCAAAGGCCTTTGTTATGCGAGAGAATGTCGATGATATTATGGCTTTTATACTACACTCTAGAGCAATGAACCCGGGTCACTCAAAGATACCTATAAATCTCGGAAACTAAAATGCTAACTAAATTGTGTTTAATAGACAAGTTTAAATTAAGATATTAAAACTGTTTAGATAATTATTAAAATTATGTCTTAAAAAAAACAAAAATTTTTTGCTCTACCAGCACGATGGAAGACCAGGGCAAAGATTCAAGCAAGCAGCAGCATGCATCGAAGAAAAAGTAGCCTAGGTGGGTCTGTACTTGTGTGGGCTGGAATTTCAACTGAGAGTCGCACAGAAATAGTGTTCATAGAAAACGGTTCTTTAACTAGCGTAAGATATATAGAAGAAATTTAATGAACACAGGACGACAGTAAAATACCTATTTTACTGTCTAATAAACACAATTTATTTCGTTAACTAGCATTTTTAGTTTCCAGGATTTCTAGGTCTTTTTATGTGACCCGGATTCATTGCTCTCCAGTGTAGTATTGAATTTAATGACTGGATGCTTTTTTTCGGAGTATAATATTCATGTAAATTACGTGTTTGTTTTTTTAATGGTACTTTGGCATAATGCTTATGCTTATGCTCTGCCTTGTTGGTTTAGTCCACAGAACACTGTGGTTTAGTCACTAGCTGCTACTGAGCATAAGGTCCTGACTTTGATTTTCAAGTTGGACAAATTATTATTGTGTTTTTTTTTTTCAAATTTCTCATGAGCTTTTCGGAGTTTTCCCGACTTATGGCAATAAGTGCGCCTAATATATAACCTTAAGTATAACTAGCAAAATATTTATTTATTTAAATCTCCAACAAAGGAAACACTGTCTGTGTTCCCTTAGCGGGCGTTCCAATAAACAAAAACGAGTCGTTTTGCTTACGGATAGTTGTATTTTGACATACGTCTCATAGAACTTATGTCAAAATACTACCATCCGTAAGCAAAACGAATCGTTTTCTGTTTATTAGAACCGGGCGTTAGTTGTCTGTTTGTCTGTCAAGAACTTTTCTATCGGGAACGCGTGGAAGTATCAAGTTGAAATCCTTAAACTTAACTTTGTTGTCCTTTGTGCTGTGAAAAACACTATATGGCTGTTTATTTTGCAAGGTTGTACGGAACCCTCTATGCGTGAGTGTGATTAGCTCTTAACCGGTTTTTTACGTATTGTTTCTATTTGACGTGCTATCGTGTTATTCATCACGTTAACATACATTGTATTGCAATGTTCTCTAGCAGTTCCTAGAGAAACTTTACTTGTTTACAGCTAGTTCATGTCTTGTAGCTTGTAAGTGCTAAAGTTTTTTATCGAGACGATAACGTGATCTAAGATTCTATCACAATGTTTCAATTAGGAACAATATATGTGGGGTTCTACAGTAAAAAAAGTAAAAATACAATCCTTTCTACTTAATAATATTATAAATGCGAAAGTTTGTGAGTATGGTACGAAAAACTACGGAACGGATCTTGGTGTTTGGGCACAGAAGTAGATTATAGTCTGGAAAAATACATAGAATACTTTTTTATCATCACGCGGGTGAAACCGCGGGTTGCAGCTAATCTTTAATAATAATGTAGTGAAACTTACTTAAATATGTACAAGTAACAAAAGGGGAAAACAATTACAGGGCGTCAAAAAGTTCGCTACATCGCAGTCAATAGGAAAAGTGCCCAGCCTTCGCTGTCAGCATTGCCACATTGGATGGCAATGCTGATTCTTTGGCGAAATAAAGACCAGCCCTGTGGTCACGTGAAGTGTCGAGCAACTGCTTTGAGATATCCCAAAAAACTAGGTGAACACTTGGAACCCATGGCACTAGTTTTAGCTCAAAACGGCTCAAAGACATAACTACATATTAACTTATTATATTTTCGCGTTTTGAGGTTTTCAGCACCTGCAGCAGCCGACCCAGAACAACTGGTCGTGCTACGAAGATGGGATGGCTCTAGGGATGAAGGGTTTTATTTTGTAAACTATAAATAAATTGTTACAAAAAACTATAATCGGATTATTCTGACTCGATAAACTCAATTGTTCATAGATTAACAAACTTTTTTTTTGTTCTATCTGTGGGGAACGCCTGAGGAGCTTGAAGCTAAATAATAGCAGCCGCTCGGGTTGATATTTAGGTAAAGCCGCGCTTGCCTAGGTTGGTCAGTGGATGGGTGACCACCCTTTGCATACCGAATTTCTTCCGTGCCTGGGAAAGCACGTGAAGCCCCCGGGTCCCGGCTGTCATTTGTAGTCGTTACAGGTAGTCAATGTTTCGAAAGTCTGACAACCAGTCAGGGGTATTATATTACCCAGAACTAACTGGGTTGTTGAGCTCAGATAGGCAGTCGCACCATGTAAAATACTGATATTCAGCTGCATCCGGTTAGACTGAAAGACTCCAACATAGTTGGGAAAAGGCTAGGCAGATGAAATGTCAGTGGGAGCGTTTAGATCTTCTAAAGTAAAAAATATATTTTTTTGGAAATTTTATGTGTGTTTATTGAATATTCTAATACATAATTATTTAACTAAAACACACAGAAAATCAACATGTTCTGTCATTCTTCTTTAACATATGGTAAGTGGTGCCTAATCCTGTAGATACACCAAAACCAGATGAAACCAGTCCAAATGATAGACTAGATACTGATAGAATGGCCAGATAAATCAGATGGTTTATGGGCCTCTGGTCTTCTATGGACTTAACATACCTCACGATGTTTTTCCTTTACTAATACAAATATTTGTTTAACTAAGATTTCGATACAATTGCAATCCTAATATTATCAAATGCAAAATCTAACCTACTTACCAAAATACATGTTACAATTTGAATTTCGACCAAATGTAATTCGAATTTTGAACCGGAGCCACGGGTCAGCCGCGCTGACCGCTTGGCACTCGATGGTGCCGTACTTTATGCCCGAAGTGACGAATGGCAATACCTACACACGAGCCATTTATGTACCTCTGTGCTAAGAATTTATTACCACGTGTGACTTTTCAGCGGATGAAAATTCACGGACGGGAATTCAGGCAAGCAATATTTTGAAGAAATATTTTAGGCTTTTAATGGAAGTTATGGTATAGTGATTACGCAAATCTGCTGAACTATGCGATCGAAGAGCGAGAAGTCAGGGTCTAATTTACATAACTAATCCTTACTAATATTATAAAAGCTTAAGTGAGTTTGTTTTGTTTGTTACGTCTTCACGCTTTAATGGCTAAACCGATTTTGATGAATTTTGGTACAGTGATAGTTGGAGCCCTGGAGACGGACCATAGGCATTTTTTAAGTGGGAAATGACGGAGAAAGAGCGAAGAAAACGGAAAACTTAGCTTTGTTATTACCGTCAATAAGGCGCAAGGGCAAAAACTACAAGTAGCAGGTACCTGCAAATCAGGAAAGGGGAATTGTGTTACCCCGAATTTAACGCAAGTGAAGCCGCGGGAAAAAAACTAGTAGTTTCATAAATTCCTATTCCCTCTTATCGGAATGAACTCGATACTGTGTACACTCTAGTTCTGCTGGTCAGTTATGGCTATGATGTATAAACATCAAATAGTCACATAGAAAAACCTGGCAGGCCTTACTAAACATGAAATGGCTGATGTATTCTTATTACGTTTACTGCTGTATCATCATGAACTTCACTAAAATGATTACACCGGAAGAATGGCCCAGAACTAGGTCACTATATTAGCGCTTTCTGTAGCATTCTTCAGTCCCTGTAATAAACAAATGACAGGGGCACGCAAGTCATGACTGGACATGGACAGGACATGTTCATGACTAGTCGCGGGCCTGTGAATGGTGATTACTTTGGAGCTTGCTGGCGCGTTCGTGTACCACGAGATGTCAGCATATTCGGAGTTCCATAAGAGCCATACCAGGGTCTCGCGAATTTTTTCGAAAGAAGTACCGAGACCTTGGAACACAAAGAACATAAGAAAGAACATCATCACGCCATAAGGACTTTTTTTAATAAATAATTATTCTTGTTTAACAAGTTCCAAAGCACACACGCGATCGCATCATTAGCTCTTTATAACAATACCTAGATTTACAATAATGATAGTTCCAATGAAAACATACTTAGTGCTGTCATCAGTGTGTAATACTCGTAATACGAAAGTAAACAAATAGAAAAACTTCACAAAACCAATAACTAGTTTCAAAGATAATTGACGGGCCTGTTTGGTCTAGTTAAGTGGTTAGTGGCCCTGACTGTTGAGCCGGAGGTCGTGGGTTCGATTTCCACCCAGGACAAACTTTGTGTGATGAGCATGATTGTTTGTTCTGTGTCTGGGTGTGATTTATCTATAATATGTTTGTATTTATAAATTATATAAGTATGTATATCAGTTGTCTGGTTAACATAACGCAAGCTCTGCTTAGCTTGGGATCAGATAGCCGTGTGTGAGTTGTCCCAAGATATTAATATAGTTTTCGAAGTATCAAAGGCCAGCCGAAGGCCGGCGAATAAAATTGCCTAACCTAGATTTGATTTTTATTTATTTGGATATTCTAGCTTGCATTATTTATTGATTTATTTACTGAAACTTAGTTTACATTTTTAAATATTTCTTATCTAATCATAACATTAAAAAAAACATACAGGTGGTATACTATTTTTATATATATCGGTATCGGGAACAGGGTCTAAGCTACCGGGGGTCAGGGCTCCAGAGAAAGGAACCTCCTAACAATACGAGCCGTGTCCAGGAGAACCATTTTCTGTATCAAGTCCTTTATCCAGCTGCATAACGAGAGCCTCCTCAGGTATTGGTCGAGGCTATTGGCAATTAAGCCATTGGTAGATACGACTATCGGCACAATGATTGCTGATTCCACATCCCCTACCTTACATTATTGTTATAAGGTAACTAAAGTTAAGGGGACCAGCTTGTCAAGAAGGATTAGAAAGCGGTCACTTCCTTCTGCGAAGCAGTCATAGTATTTGAGGGATAGAACCTCAAACCCACCCAGCCGCGGGAGACGCTCCGGGCGTCGGGCGTCGCGAGATGACTCCCGGCCACCGTAGATGCGGGCCTGTAGACTATTAGCATTGGGTAGCTTGACCGTCCGTCCAAGGACGACAGTTCGTGTCGACGGCCCGTTGGTGTTCCACGAGCGCTTCTAAGAGATGTCTGCAAAGCAGAGGGGCCTGCCAGGGCAACCGCCTGTCGGGGTTGCGGGTTGTTCGAAAGAGATACCGAGGCCCCGGAACAAAAAGGGCACGCGTGGAACATGAACGTGCCATCGACACAGCCTGTCGTAACTAGACGGATGGACGGTGAGTTCGCATTTCTTACTGTCCATAGACCCGTGTATATGGTGGCCGGGAGTTGTCACGCGGCGCAGCAGCTGAGTTGGTTTGAATTTGAATGCAGCAGTCACTATTACAGCAGATTACTGGTTGATGAAGGGATCATCGTTTTCTTAAAACTTATAATATTTATGACAAGAACTTCTCGTGATTGTCTCAATTTATCAATTCTCTGAATATTTTAATTTTTCCATTTTTGCACTCAAAACGAGTCAGTAGATAATATTATTCACTCAGTCCATTTCATAAAGTACTTTACGTACTACATGCAAATTATGTTGAAAATAACCAAAAATATGGTAACACCACTTTTGCATTACCGTTCACAAATTATGTTTTTGTTCTCTTGTAAATGGGTTACATATAAACTTACAGCGTCATTCGTTTCAGCCATGTGGAAATGATTAATGATACCGCTATAATAGCAATGGTACACTGTTCAAGTTGGCTTAGGTTGGCTAGATTTAGGTAACACAGTGTGGTTTTAGTCAGTAGGAGTCTCACAGTTTATCTGTCTCGTCTGTCAAGCGTTTACCCGCTAAAAAAATGTTGGTTGGATGTAGCAACTAAACTAAATCATGTCAGATTGGCGTTTAAAAATGTCAGTTCATTAATGTATTTGAATTCTGTGATTCATTCGAACATATTTTTTTTGTAACAGTAATATATTAAAATCTCAGTCATCGTTTGAGGAGCTCATGGCTAAATTATTACTTGCGTGTGCATGCGTTTCCTTTAAAAGTCATTTATTATGAATATTTCTTGTCTTTGTATAATAATTGTGAACGTACCGTAGTTGCCCATTCAAAAGCGTAGATCTCTATGGAGAAGAATGGGCAAAAAACTCCATGGACTCTTTTAAATTATAAAATTATTACCAGATCGTGGTTACATCATTCATGTTGAGATTCTATTATACAAATATGTGAGAACGATGTAGAAAGATGTGTACAGACGCCAGCAGGTCAAGCTACCCGAAACTGTCAATTTTTCCCAATGAACCTTGAACCTTAATCCTTTTCCGGCCCTGGTTCAGGCCATGGTCCGGAGCGAGAGGGAATGGGAAGCGGTCACCACCTTCTGCGAAGCAGTAATGCTAGCAAAGGAGGTGGCCGGGCGTTTGAGGGAGAGAACATCTGCCCAACCCAGCCGCCGCGGGAGACGCCCAGGGCGCCGGGCGCCGCGAGACGACTTCCGGCCACCGTAGATGCGGGCCTGTGGACGGTGAGCAATGGGTAGCTCACCGTCCGTCCGTCGATTGACGACAGGCCGTGTCGACGGCGCGTTCGTGTTTCACGCGCGCCTCAAAGAGAGTCAGCAAAGCAGAGGGGCTTGCCAGAGCCTCCGCCTGCCGGGGTTGCGGGTTGTTCGAAAGAGATACCGCGGCCCCGGAACGTAAAGGGCAATAGAAGGAACATGGGTGGGTTTTAGTCAGTACAAGTCTGACATGCCCCTCCGCTCCACCCAGAGCGGGGGAAGTCATAGGATGATTTCCCACCCGAAAAAAAAAAAAAAAAAAAAAAAAAAAAAACCTTAATCCTTTAGAAATAAAGTCGAAAATCTATCAAAGAAATCTGACAGATTGCAGTAGCTTGATGTGCTGGCGTCTGTACAATAAGAGCATCCAGAGCAAACGCAAAAACTTAAATTAAAAAACGAAACAAAGTAAAATAAAATGCTTGAGAGGTGTGAAGGGACACCCGGATGGAACGAAGTTATTATTTATTATGTACAAATAACCTGTATAACACTCAACAAAAATAATCGTCGCGACATCATACTAGTCAATGCGAAATAGAAAGACAAAACGAAAATAGCTGGTTTGCTTTCTATGAGAGAGAGAGAGAGAAAGAGCGACAGAGAAACACGCGCACGCCGCACGGCTTACAACTATAGATTTTCGAAAAAAAAGTATCCTATGTGTTATTCCAGACTATAATCTAACTCTGTGCCAAATTTCATCAATATCCGTTCAGCCGTTTTGACGTGAAAGAGTAACAATCATTCATACATCCATCCTCACAAACATTCGCATTTATAATATTATATATAGTAGGTTAGATAACTGACATGGTCGCTACTATGTCAGTTTAAAACTGATACTGGAACTCATGGATAATTATGGCATGTGGAAAAAGTGTGTTACCTTTATCGTTAGCAGAATCGACGCGACGGTTCATAACTGAAAACATTACTACCTCATCACTTATTCACCAGAATAAGTGATGAGGTAGAATTGTTTTCAGTTGAATTTTATGTGTTTCAGGGAACTATAAATATGACGTGACGGATTAGTCATGTTGAGTTCTAGGTTGGTCAGTTGGAGTCGACGTGGGAATTTAGTGGTGAATGAGCACTTCATTGGAATTTGGTTTTTGTGTGGGTTGTGAATGCTTTTCAGTCACGAAAATATTGAACACAAAAAATTGTCCAACACTCCTCAAAATACTAGTTATAGGCGAAAAAAAATCTTTTTTTAATTTTCTTGTATCGTTTAAATCGCATAACACAGCAGACCATGATCAACTTCATATCTGTTGGCCATATAAATATATGTTCCGTTCTGGGATTAAATCCACGCATCGTAGCAGTCATTTGCTGAGTCATTGTGCAAATTGTGCCATCTGAAATTAAGATAAATGTAGATGATTGGAAAGAAGAAGATTGACAAAACGACAAACTTTTTATACTCTTGAAAATTTAATATATTGCTTCCTTTACATACGTTATATTTGTCTTTTTTGCGGATAGGAAATCATCAAATAACTTCTCCCGCTCTGTCAGACTTTTACTGATTAAAACGCACCCATGTTTCTGTTGTAACATCACTATTTAGTATGTTACTATTATGGTCTTCACTAGTCTATGTATTATCTGTGATCTGCCAGCACTCTGCCACACTTCTTCCTGTGATGTCTTACTGTGTGTACAATTCCTGTGTCTCCTGCTAATAAACCAGTATCATACCAAACGGAATATCATTTATTAAGAATCCAACATAACATGGTGTCAGAAGTCATTTAAGAAGAAATCATTCAAGAAAAAGTCGAGGTCGTCGAAGTAAATGCCGGACCAAGCGGACGTCAGCCATGATGGTGAGACAAATTTTCAAACACGTGTGAAGCAGTTGAATATTTCGTCAGATACCACGAATAATAACGCTGAATCGTGGAAAAGATGGTGGCAACAACTCGATTTATATTTGTTAGCCACAGGTCTAGATAAGTCAAGCGAGAAACGGAAAATTGCAATTCTGTTACATTGCATTGGAGAACGAGGTCTCAATATATTCAACACATTTAACCTCAAAATAGACAAGAGCACGCTTGACGAAGTCAAATCGAAATTTGACAAATTCTTCGAGCCAAGAAGAAACGTGACCATGTGCAGGTATTTGTTCTTCACACGTAAGCAGGAAAAATCCGAAAGCATCGACGAATTCCTCACGGATTTGGAGAATAAAAGCAGAGAATGTGAGTTTGGCACGCTCAGGGAATCGCTCATCAAAGATATTTTCATTGCAAACCTCAATTTGGACTTGTCACATGTGCGTCAAAGGTTACTGCAAGAACATGACTTAACCTATCAGAGAATGCAAGAGCTAGCGAGGACGCTCATAGTCGCACAGCAGGATGCTGAGAAAATAGTCAAAGGGAGCAGCATCGCCAGTGAAAACGTCATGCATCTCAGTCGGAGGAGCCGTAGTCGAGGAGATGGTCGACAGCGAGCTTCCAGTCGCAAGTCAGCTTCAAGCAGTCGCAAGCCAGCTTCAGGCAGTCGCGAGTCACCTTCAGCTTCAAGCAGCTCGAAGACATGTAGCCGCTGTGGGCAGTCTCATCGCTACAAGTGTCCAGCTCAAGGAGTTCAATGCAGGTCATGTAAATCTTATAATCATTTTGCTAAATTTTGTCTCAAAAATAAAAAAGTCAGTCAGTTGCAATCGTTTAATTCAGATAATGGTAGTCAAGATTATTTCGTAGGTATGCTGAATAGTCAAAGTCATAATGGTCAAAGTCATAATAGTCATTCTCACGGTCAGTCACTCAGTCAGAGACACAGGAACACACAGACACACAGTAAGACATCACATCCATCCATCCATCCCTATGATGAGAAAAGTGACATGTCGGAGAGATTTATTATCCTGTCAAATAGTCGGAGTCCCAATTCATATCATCTCAATGATGAAAACTGTGATATGTCTGAGAGATGTAATAAAAATAAACATCTCAATGATGAAAACAATCACATGTCTGAGAGATCCAATGTCCATTCAAACAGTCAGAGTCCCAATTCATATCATCTCAATGATGAAAACTGTGATATGTCTGAGAGATGTAATAAAAATAAACATCTCAATGATGTAAACAATCACATGTCTGAGAGATCCTATGTCCAGTCAAAAAGTCAAAAGAAAAAATGTCAGAGTCTCAATGATGAAATCAGTCACATGTCTGAGGGATTTCACAATAAGGCACAGTCGTCCAGTCAGTCACACAATGGATCATCAGTGGTCAATACTTTGAATCACTCAAAGCAGTCGTGGGAAATTAGCTTATTGGTAGGAGATACAAAAGTTAAATGCATCATAGACTCAGGTGCAGATGTCAATATATTGTCAAAACAAACATTTCAAAATGTTAAAAGTCAAAATAAGCTGTCAAAATTGTCACTTGTCAAATGTCAAATAAATGTCACAGGATTTGGTGGAAAATCCATTCCGATTTTAGGCAAAGTCAACTTAATTTGTAATTTTTGCTTAAACAATAAGAACATTGTTGAAAACATAATGTTTATAATACCAGATATAGAGTGTCCAAATGTCCTTGGTCTCCCAATTTGTGAAAAGTTAGGTATAATAAAACGTGTCTTTTCAGTATCAAAACAAGACTTTTGTGAACAAATTCATACACAATATAATGATGTATTCCAGGGTCTTGGCTGTCTGCCTCCAGTCTGTCATCTAAAACTCAAGCCTGATGCAGTACCATGTGTGGATCCGCCCAGGAAAGTCCCATTCGCATTACAAGGGAAACTGCGTGAGGAGTTGGATCGCATGGAGAAAATGCAAGTAGTTAAGAAAGTAACAAAACCTACAGAGTGGGTTAATTCAGTCGTTGTAACAGTAAAAAGTTCAGGTCAGTTACGAATTTGTCTTGATCCTAGAAATTTAAATAAAAATATCATGAGGGAACATTATCCACTCAAGTCAATTGATGAGATTAGGTCTCAGCTCGAAGGGGCTGTATGTTTTTCTCACTTAGATGCATTTTCAGGGTTTTGGATGCTACGTTTAGATGAATATAGTTCAGAATTATGTACCTTTCAAACACCATTTGGTAGATATAAATATTTAAGATTACCATACGGCATAAATGCCTCATCAGAAATATTTCAAAGAGTCATGATGAATTTATTTGGTGATATGGAGTTCTAATTTTTATTGACGATATTTTAGTGCATGGTCCAAACGAGTCAATTCACAATGAAAGATTACATAAAGTCATGCAAAGAGCTCGTCAAGTCAATTTAAAATTTAACAAGTCAAAGTGTAAATTTTCACTGTCAGAAGTATGTTTTTTAGGTTATGTCTTCAGTAAAGATGGTGCAAGGGCAGATCTTGAGAAGGTCAAAGCAATTGTCAACATGCCTACACCACAAAATGTCAAAGAGTTACAGAGAATACTAGGTATGATAAACTACCTAGGACCTTTTATAAGTAACCTGTCAGAAAAAACACAAATGTTAAGAAATCTTTTAAAAAAAGATGCAGTCTGGACTTGGGATGAGAATCATAGTCAATGTCTGAGGAAACTGAAAGATGAAATTACAAATTCACCAGTTTTAGCTCATTATAATCCCAAGATTCCATTAGTCTTGTCAGTCGATTTGTCAAAGTCAGCGTTAGGTGCAGTCATTTTACAAAAAAATAAACCTATAGCATACAGTTCAAAAACTTTAACTCAAACCCAAGAAAGGTATGCTCAAATAGAGAAGGAGCTGCTAGCAATTCAATTTGGTTGTGAAAAATTTCACCAATATGTATATGGTAACAGAGTCACAGTTCACACTGATCATAAACCATTAGTCTATCTGTTTAAAAAACCATTACATGACGTCCCAGCTAGATTACAGCGTATGATGTTAACTTGTCAAAAATATGATTTAGAAGTTATACATGTCCCAGGTAAAGAAATGTTTATATCAGACACTTTGTCAAGAGCCGCCTTGAAAGATCACTATATACCTGAAAATGAATCAGAAATGTCTTGTCATGTCAATCTAATGTATGCTAACTTAGCAATTACAAAAGAATATAGTACACAATTGGCACAGGAAACCAGAAAGGATGAATCCTTGCAATTATTAAAAAAATATTATAATGAAGGATGGCCAAACAATAAAAACAATGTCAGTCCATTGGTAAAACCATTTTGGAATATTCAAGGGGAAATTCATGTAATTAAAGATTTACTTTTCAAAGGCTCAAAATTAATAGTACCACAGTCTATGTACAAAGGAATGTTAGAACAGATTCACAAAGGTCACCAGGGTATAAACAAATGTTTAAAACTAGCTAAAGAATCTCTGTATTGGCCAAATATGTCAAGTGATATTAAGAATTTAGTAGAGCAATGTCTTATATGTGCTAAGTTTAAACAAAGCAATCAAAAGGAACCACTACAAAATTTTGAAATCTGTAAATACCCATGGCAACAAGTAGGTATTGATTTAATGCATTTTGATAGTTTAGTATATTTAATTGTCACAGACTATTACTCAAAATACATAGAAATAGCATTATTAAATAAAAATAGTACATCTCAAAATGTTATTACTCATTTAAAGTCAATTTTTGCACGCCATGGAATACCATTGTCACTAGTCTCAGATGGTGGACCTCCTTTTCAGTCAATCGAATTCAAAATTTTTTTGCAAGAATGGGACATAGAACATGTTGTTACTAGCCCATATCATTCACAGTCTAATGGACAAGCAGAGAGTTCAGTCAAAATTATAAAAAACATGCTAAGAAAATGCAAAGAAAATGGATCAGATCCATACATAGCATTGTTACAATATAGAAATACAGGTAAAAATAACTTTTCATCACCAGCACAGTTACTCATGTCTAGGAACTTAAGAGATAACATTCCAACATCATATAAGAAGTTAAAGCCAAAAGTGGTAACATTTAAAGATTACAAAGAGTCTGTCAAGAAAAATGATCAAAATAAGTCAAAATACTACAATAAAAATGCCAAGTCAATGTCTATGTTACATCATAATGATCATGTCTATTTTAAGAGAAACCCTAGTAGCAACTGGGAACAAGCTATTGTTAAGCAAAGATTGTCAAATAATAGATCATATGATGTTGAGGATGTCAATGGAGTTAGGTATAGGAGGAATAGAATTCACTTAAGACATAAATATTCTCATAATTGTGCTAACCCTCCCATGCAATCCAACTCGTCACAAAGGGGAGAGGAAGGTGACAGACAGGAGTCTAGGCATCAAGGATCCTCATCTCAACAATCCTCAAATGTAACAACTAGGTCAGGTCGTATTGTAAAACCTACCAGAAGGTTAATTGAAGAAATTGATTAAGTTAAGTTATAAATAAAGTCATAAGTAAAGTTTAAGTATAACTATGTATAAGTATAATTAAGCATGTTGTCTTGTATAAAGTCAAATAGCATAGCACTTATATTAATTGTCAGTCAGGGGTCTAATTTGAACTCAACAAGGGGGATGTTGTAACATCACTATTTAGTATGTTACTATTATGGTCTTCACTAGTCTATGTATTATCTGTGATCTGCCAGCACTCTGCCACACTTCTTCCTGTGATGTCTTACTGTGTGTACAATTCCTGTGTCTCCTGCTAATAAACCAGTATCATACCCAACGGAATATCATTTATTAAGAATCCAACATAACAGTTTCTTCTTTAGCCTTTTACGTTCCGGGGCCGCTGTATCTTTTTCGAACAACCCGCGACACTTGTCTCAATTTACTATTTGACTGCGGAACTAAAATCTGTCTTTTGCTAGGGTGGGCTTCCAGTCTAATGGCTACCTATCTAACCTCCACAACCCAGTTAGTGCTGTATAATACGAAACGGCTTGGAAAGATGGATGGACTACATGTAACGAATCTGTCTAGAACAATAAAATATTTAAAATAAAGTATATTAGTAAATAAAAGAGAGAAGGACGGGGCAACGTGGCGCGTGGCGTGCGAGCGCAGCCCGCTAGAGTAGACAACTCGAACGACCACTGACCGAACGTGTGCTTGATAAAACTGCCTTAAAACCTGTTAAATACTATTCAAATATACTGTTTAATAATCTTAAAGAAATGAGGTTGTTTTAATTCGTAACAAAAATAATTACATATTCTCCAATTTCTTACAGCAAACAATGAATGGCGAAATCCGAAACTATCAGATATAGCGAAAAATTCTCAAAGGACTACTACCCACACTTTAAAAATCCAACTGTATTTATAATTTGTGGCTTCTTTATTTTCTTATAATGTAATATAATCCTACCTTATAAAACCATGTC
The DNA here is from genome assembly GCA_905475445.1 of Ochropleura plecta. NCBI lineage: Eukaryota > Metazoa > Arthropoda > Insecta > Lepidoptera > Noctuidae > Ochropleura > Ochropleura plecta. The sequence continues at coordinate 13,131,033 of FR997739.1, forward strand.
GAGTCATTTAAAGTCAATTTAAGGGTCTGTAAAACTAGTTAAGTACTGGCACGCAACGCAATATCTTGGAAGATCGATTGGTAACGAGTAATGATGTTAACTTTGTTCTGGAACATTTTTACAGAAACTTGGACAAGCCCCTTTGTGTGAGACATTAAGGTTTGTGTATACCACTTCTTTTTTTTGTTGTGTGAAATCATCAAATGACTTCCCCCGCTCTTGGCGGAGCGGGGGGGAGTGTCACACTTGTACTGACTAAAACCCACCCATGTTCCTTCCATTGCCCTTTATGTTCCGGGGCCGCGGTATCTCTTTCGAACAACCCGCAACCCCGGTGTGTATACTACTTGCGGTTGAGTAAAAGAATTTTAGTTGTATGTAAAGAACAAAATAAGAAATGTTTCAACATTTAGCTGCTAAACGTTCACGTTTAGCAGCGAGATGCGTGATAGTGTTGCCATCTGGTCAAACCAGAATGACGTTAGCACAGGAATGTAGGGACTGGCAAACAAATAGACCCAAATAAAAGTTTTTCTTTCTTTCTTTAGACGCATCATCCCCGAACACCTTTTTTTCGTATGGGATATGATCAAATAACTTCTCCCGCTTTGGACAGAGTGCAAGGGAGTGTCAGACTTTTGCTGACTAAAACTCATCAACCCATATTTGCCCTTTGTATTTCGGGGCCGAGGCATGTCTTTTAACCTGCAACCCCAAACATTATTGCACTCAAAAACAGCGTGAACCATGAATATTTGTTACAAAAAATTAGGTAAATACAATCATACAGTGAACTAAGAAAAGGAAAGACCCATACCGATACCAGTTCAGCAAATCGCAGATCAAGAAAATGGCTGTACACGTATAACACAAAAACGTATTAAAAATAAAAAACCAGCTACGAGCTAGTTAGACTCGCACACCGACTTTTCCATACAAACTTGCAACATAAACGGCCATATCTTTTGACTGCGTAAACATAGAGGATTAATTTTTTCTCTACACAAATTGACCACAGATGCTAGTATATGGTTTCAATTTCAACTCGATACCTCTACAGTTACCGAGATGAATGGGTCTTGACAGTCAGACAGACGGACAAAAAAGAGACCCATTATTAGGGTCTTTTCCTTTTGAAGAAACTCAAAACAAAACAGTTTTTTTTGTTTAAAAAACACATGTGAAAATTCTAATGACAGCTATGCTACATGATAAAAATTACATTATAAACAAACAAACAAAAACCTTTTATTTTAGGATTTAGGATCCTATATCAACACTTACTAATTATGTGAGAAACCAAGCTGTTATATCTATTTCTCTTTCATTTCCTGTTTAACATAGAAATTTAATTAAATTTACAATAAAGTGGTGTTATCTCGAAAAGACCGGGAAGCTAACACCGGCTGTTGCCAAAACGATAGAGCATAAAATATATTCACGAAAATAGAATTTGTTGACTTTCAACCAAAATTGTGTTGCATTATTTTAAAACATAGATGAAAACTGTTTTGTGGAAACTTATAAAAGAAACTTTTCAATATTTTCTTATTTTATAGGTTACTGTGGCATTTGTTTTTCCCTTCCCTTCTTACTTGTATATAAGTATTTATAGTTATTTACATGTAAATTAGTAATTATTTTCTAATATCTTTTTTTTTTCTTTCTGTTATTGCAACAACTGTGTTTTATCTCTATATCACCCTAAGGCAGACTGGTAGAAAATGCCTTTATTTGCTCTTGGGAAATCATGAAATAACTTCCCCCGTTCCGGGCGGAGCGGGGAGAATTATCAGACTCGTACCGACTAAAATCCACCCATGTTCTTTTGGCCTTTATGTTCCGGGGCCGCGGTATCTCTTTCGAACAACCTCCAAGATAATGCCTAAACTAGAAAAACAACAAAAACGTTCTTATTATGAAAGTAGATGGTGCCACCGGTCTTTCGAATCAAGTTTGAATTAAATAATTACAAACCTCTGTTTGTAATTATTTACAATTAATTCAGGTTGCACTCTTGCAACCTGAATTAATTGTCAAATTCTAAATAAACGCGAGCGAAGCCGCGGGCAAAATCTGGTTTTGTATATTAATAACTATTTTGTAGGTATCTTTTTTATCATTAATTTGACCACTTAGGACTTTTTCTGAACATAGACCCTGCTAAAGGATTCGAGTGCCAAGTCTGATGCACTGTGATCGCGTCCCAATGTTTCCTTGTCGTTGTCGCCGTGTCGCTTGTACTCAGTCGTCGCACCCAATTTGCTTATGTAAATACGCAGTTTCCGTTCTGACCTGAATAATTCATTGCCCAACGTGAACGTTTGACTCCCGCCAGTTTTGAAAATCAACAGAAAATGGAACGTCTACACAAATACAAAGGAGTCAAAATTATAAAACTTTCTTTGAAATTAGAATTCGAACGGTCCTGCGAGTACTTCTCATTTGTACGTTTGTTTATCTTCAATTTGAATTTGGAAATTGTTTTTGACCTGTACCCGTAGATAAATAACTTTTTAATAAATTGCAAGTTTATTGGCAAACTCGGACGCTGTATTTGAATTCGTTGACTGTTTCGTATTTGGTTATTTACCTTTTTTGCTTTATTTATTTGCAGTCATTACAGTTCTAATATCTTATCTTGTTTCTTGTTTTCTGTATGTTCTAATACTTTCTTGATTTCAGAAAGGTGATCGTTTTAAAAAATGCAAATGTTTCTTATTTACAACGACCAAATAAAACCAATTTCTGTGGAACTAAATAACACAGTCTCTCCTGTACTGAAACGACATCACTTCTAATATAATAAACTGTACCACCGCCACCTAACTACGAAAATTCTAGATTGAAAATCCAAACGAATTTCGCATTTCGTCCTCACGAAAGTTTCGCACTAAACGAGCGTTTAAATTGGCGCCGAAACAGATTCACAACATCATTCGTTCTGAATATTGGCATCACGTAGAGAAAGCCCTAAGGGGATGGCTGTACGAGCCAAGGGGCTCGACAAAATAAAATCCCTGCCTCCACTAGCGTCCCCAGACGACTCAATACAGGTACCTTAGTAAATTGGACCTTAAAAATACGACTTATTGGACTCATTTTTTCTGTTGGTTTGTTTTGGCTGAAGATTTGATTCCAATTTGATTTTTTATGTAAATACTTTTAGGCTCTTTCAGTTAATAAATAAAATAAAAAATGTAATAAAATTTAAAAAATAATATGTAAAAATATTATATGTTTAGACTCAAGACGATAAAGCAGGTAAAATGCATCGAACTTGATTGCTGTGCAATAGCTTCAGAATTTAATTGTGTCAAGTTTAACAAACACAAATAATTAATTATTAAAAACAAACGCATGAAGTCATTATGACATAATAATACCGTGTTTTTGTTTCGGTTTATCAAGTTTTCGAATAAATCCATGACAATAGATGTATTCCATGTAGAAAACTGTTCAAGTATAATAGTTCTGAGAAAAGTTTACTTACATTTTAGTTAAAGGCGCTTGCAAATACATTTTAGCGAAATCTATTTATGTCAGCCTAATCAAGTTGTTCGTAAGTTTAACTTGTAATTTCGTAATTGTTTGCGTTGGTGTTTCAGCTAATTACATTGAGAACAAAATCTTGTCATACTAGACGTATAATAAATCATATAACTGCCAGATTGGAATGGCTAACTTAATTATAAAGTTATAGATAAAAAAGAAAAATGCTAAGTATAGGTACAAGTTATGCTTCTCTTTTGGACAAGTTTTCTTTAAACAATTTTCATTAAAGAAACCTTTTTTTTATTTTTTGTGTTTTAACTAACACGTCAAGAAGAAAAAGAATACCTCTATTCTGAAAAACAGCGAAAGAAAGCAATATTAAATGCTATGCAAAATATTCATTATTTTTTAATAAATTCCTTACTTACTATCCTTACTAATTATTATAAAAGCGAAAGTGAGTTTGTTGGTTACCTCTTCACGCTTTAATGGCTAAACCGATATTGATGAATTTTGGTGCAGAGATAGGTAGTTGGGAACCAGGAGACGGACAAAGGCAAATTTAAAAAAAAAAGTGGGATATGAGGGAGAAAGAGGGAAGAAAAGGGAAAACTTAGCGTTGCTATTACAAATCAATAAGGCGTTAGGGCAAAAACTGCAGGTAGCAGGTACTGTGTTATACCGAATTTAACGCGAGCGAAGCCGTGGGTAAAAGCTAGTAATATTATAAAGGCGAAAGTGAGTTTGTTTTTTACGTCTTCACGCCTAAATGAAAAAACCGATTTTGATGAATTTTGGTACAGAGATAGTTGAGACCCTGGAGACGGACATAGACTTTTTTTAAAGTGAGAAATGAGGGAGAAAGAGTTTAATGTTATCATATGTGTGAAATATATGACCTGTTAAACCGTTATGGACATTTTGTACGTATTTGAAAAAAATCTTTATTTTTATTTTGTCTGACATTTTTAAAATCAGACATGGTATATGTATATGCATATTTGCCTTAAGTCCATCACTGGCTAACAATGTGAGGGAGCTTGTTAACCGTAGATGCAGGCCTGTAGATGGTGAGGAATGGGTAGCTCACCGTCCGTCCGTCTATTGACGAGAGGCCGTGTCGACAGCGCGTTAGTGTTCCACGCGCGCCTCAAAAAGATGTCAGCAAAGCAGAGGGGCCTGCCAGGGCCACCGCCGGCTGGGGTTGCGGGTTGTTCGAAAGAGATACCGCGGCCCCGGAACGTAAACGGCAATAGAAGGAACATAGATGGGTTTTAGTCAGTACAAGTCTGACACTCCCCCCGCTCGACCCAGAGTGGGGAAAGTTATTTGATGATTTTCCATCCGCAAAAAAAAAGGTAAATAAGCTTTCGAATATCCCATCTTTGATCATAACATTTGGAACTGGATATTATTTAGCATGTTTACTATTAATTTTAAAACCAAAAAAGTTAGCAATCGGATACATCGAGTTTGGTATCGAGCGCAAAAACCGAATCAGGGAGAGGGGTATATACAATTTGTTTTAAGTAAACATGGTAAATATCCCGTTTCAAATGTTGCAAAACTGAAGTTTTATAAAATTTCCTTTATTATTGATATAAAAAACATGATGGTTGTCACTGAAAAAATTGAGAATTTCGAGACGAAAAAAATTTTTAAACATTTTTTTTTTCGTAGGTCTAGACCACTTTTGTAAACTGATTTTGTTTACTTATGTCTTTACTTTATGTATTTAACTATACACGGTAATTATTTTTGGCTAGTGGCATGTACAGATACGGCTAACTTTACGACGAAAATCTAGACGTTTTACGAAGTGTTTGCTTTGTACAGCGCCTTACATCCTATATTTACAAATAAAACCTTATTGAATGTGACATTTACATACACTACGAAAAATGAAACCTGCAACACAAAACTAATTAAAAACATTCTACAAATTTCGATTCCAACTATCCAAGCACGAGAGCTAATAAAATGCAAAAAATTTTGCACAACCTAATTCTGAAAACTTCCCTTTGCGTTAGCTCTTTGTTTACTTTGGGTAAATTCCCGTCCCCGTCACCGTGACGCGGTAAATGAGTAGAACATGTTAGCAAAGGAAGGATATGGAATAGGGATACATTTCGGTGTTACAAAGGAACAATACCGTTTGGTAACTTGGTTAGTGCTGCGCTCCAACTTTGTCTCATTGAGCCTAAATGCGCTGTTTTTGGTCTAAATATAAATTTTGAGGCACTAAGGCGAAGGTTGCTGGTTGGAGACAGAGTAAAGCTTTGCAGTACAATCAAAAACTGGTGTGTCGTATAAAATACTTATATGTATGTTTCTTTTTTGTGGACGGACATCAGCAATCCCGTTCTGGGCGGAGTTGGAGGGGCGTGTCAGATTTTTACAGTCTAAAGCCCACCCATGTTCCTTTTTTTTGCCTTTTATGCTCCGGGGCCACGGTATCTCTTGTGAACAACCCGCAACCCCGGCAGGCGGTGGCCCTGGCAGGCCCCTCTTCTATATTTGTAATGTTTATCTTGAAAGCGCTCTCTTTGTCCCTCATAGACTGATGGTTATTTTTCTTTGGGTACCCACATACATACCTTAAGTTCCCACTGTGGAATTCAGACATTCGAGAGAGAGACCCACAATGATACAGCAATTTATCATGCCATTGTAAATTTGAAGTGAATGCGGAAATTTTTAATGATAATTATTTTCTATTATTAACAGATATAAATTCGACAATTCTATTATATAAATTCGACAAAAATGATTTAATTCCTGTAACCTAATTAGAGTAAATTTGATTAACAGGATTTAGATGAACAATCATTTAATTTAAATACAAGTCATGTCTGAAATGTCCAACACAACTCAATTCACGTACAGCATTCATCAATTAATAATTCTATTGTTTTCAACCGTGATCAAATGTTGAATCGGTCAAACTGTAAATTTTGCATAGCGTTTTCAAATATTGATAGTGATCATAGATTTTGCCCTTCTATAAAGTTTACTCATCAAAGATTGAAAAAAAAACTTCTTCCTTCTCTCCGGGAATCGAAAAATAGCCGAGCAATCACAATTTTAAAGGAACAAATCTCCATTATTCCTGGCTCCATTTCTACATTGGCGGAGACGATGGCAAAAGCTTGCATCTAATAAAACTTTAACATCAGGAAGTGAACCATCTTAAAGTTGGTACAAAATTTCTAAAAACGGAACCTTTCTGCAAGCAATGCTACCAATTTGCTTATGTAAATGTAACACCATAGTGTTGAATAATACAAGCAAAAACACCTCCGTGGAAATTCAACAGTCCCCTTTGTGAATCATGTATGATACAACTGGCCGTTCGTGTTATTTTTTGTTTACGTTTGAATTTGGAATACGTTTTGTCATGTAATTTTTGATAGTAATTGCTAAAATGAGGTTTTAATGACAGCGGCGTTCCTTATTCTATTTTTAAATAAGTTGGACAGCATTAAATTAAGCCGCCGCTTCGTCTAAAGTTTTTAACAAAAAAAAAAAAAAACAAACGATATCAGTTTCACAGAAATACCTTTCTCAACGATATAGATAAAGTAGCAGACGATATTAATTTCAAACTTCCTGAATATAAGAACAAAATCCATTAGAAGTATTTGGATGGAGTTTCTAAACCTATAAATATTACTGCTAACGATGTTATGCAGGAGGAGTTCAATAATAAAACCAATTGGAGCGAATATTTACTGAAATGGACTCAGTTAGACCACCGGTCTACCCAATCATTCGCCATTCTCTTGTTTCAATTGCGCCGATAAATTGGATTCCACGTCAAAAGACTATCGTTTCAATGATTCAGATTTTGCAACTACAACCGTTTTATTCCTATTCAATTCCCGGTTCGATTTTAAAGAATTTTTAATCATATCATGTCAATGTTCTCTATATTGATTCCTAAATTGATACACGTATTGCTATTTTTTTAGGTATGTTTTTTTAGGGTAGTGAATTATTTCTAGGCATAGTGGTATAAATTGATGAACGAACTCTAAAAACTGAAGAACTGTTTTCTCTTTTTTACCCTTAATTACTTATCGTACTGTTGGAGCGTGTTCCCCTATGTTGGGAGGTACTTAAATGACAAGTGGCTTTAGCTTAATAAATCAAGCCGCTACAGTACTAGTAGCAAAACTAAAGAATGGAATAGGCCAAAGCATTAGCATTGCCATACAACGTGGGAATGCGTCTAGTCTTCTGATCACGTTTCCGAGAGACAGCAGTGTGGAGTACTACGACGACTTTATTAAGGTCAGAGGGGCCTGCCAAGGTTACTGGCTGTTGCGGGTTGTTCGAAAGAGATACCGCGGCCCCGCAACATAAAGGGCAAAAGAAAAAAACATGGCGGGTTTTAGTCAGTAAAAGTCTGATACTCCCCTCCGCTCCGCCCAGATAGTTGGAAGTTATTTGGTGATATTATCTCTTCCGTAAAACAAAAGTTTGTTTAGTTAATTTATTTTTGATAAATTAGTTTTAATTATAAGTATGTTTAAGTATTATAATTCGCCTATTTTCTTTTAAATTATTGACATGCAATTTTAAATCGTTTTAATGGGACCAAGAGAGCAAAAGTAAAGTTCAATACAAAATACAGAAAAATATCTCTGGCATTTGATTTCAGTCAACTTTAGCGATACCGTGCTTGACAAAGAAAAAGAAAAACCTCTTAAAAGAAGTATTAACGGTCGAAAGTAAAATTTATCTCCAGCCAAACATTAAGTATGTCATATTGGTTTATCACTGTTGGTACAGGCTCCATAAAGGTCAGTTTCTCTTCTCGTGGCCGTTTACTGGATTCGAAAGGTTTACAATGGCCTTTGAACGACAAGTTATGGAACGTTCTCGAGTATTTTCGCAAACATGATTGATATGACGTTATACGGTATGTCATATTTTGGCTGTTGTGATCAGATTTTTGTATTTCTGTCTTGGAACTTAGCGCGTATTTTTTTTTTAATTTACAGTGTTTTCATTTTGGAAGTTTATATTTTTTGGCCATCAAAATATCTTTATTTTTTAAATACTTCATTTTTGGGTTATCTCCAAAGAAAACCCTTTTAGGATCACTTTGTTATCCGTCCGTCTGTCTGTCTATCTGTCAAGACCCTTTATCTCGGGAATGCGTAGAAGTATCGACTTGAAATTAAAACCATGTACTCAAATCTGTGGTCCCTTAGATTTGCATAAAAAATTAAATTACCCGTTAAGTCTACGTAGTAGTAGAAGATATGCCCGTTAATGTCACAAGGTTTTACGGAACCCTTGGTGAACGTTTCCGATTCACACTTGGCAAGTTTTTCATTACCTAGTTATTATCTAGGATATTTTACCTATGGTCTAGCTTAGGCATTGTAATATCGCCTTAAACTAACTAACTTTACGAGCTAGTAACGAAGTTTCACAATACATAAATACATTACTACACCCTTCCTTTAGAACAGCGTATAATATACAGTTATGTGTTGAATCTCGTACTTAAGTCCGCGATTAATAAAGTTTGTGCAAACATTTATAACGTGGGTATAGTTGTTAGTAAAATAAACGGCGCTTAAGCCTTAATTCTACCCTTGAACCACTGTGTGGTGTTGACTAGTTTGGGTATTCTGTTTTGAATATATATTGTTTTATTAATTCTTATGGGTAGGGTGGGTCTGTGGACGGTGAGCATTGGGTTGCTGACCCCCCGTCCGTCCAGTGTCGACGGTTTCTTTGTGTTCTACGCGCGCCTCAAAAAGAGATGTCAGCAAAACAGAGGAGTCTGCCAGGGCCTCCGCCTGCCTGGGTGTTCGAAAGAGATACCGCGGCCCCCGGAACATAAAAGGCGAAAGAAGGAACATGGGTGGGTTTTAGTCAGTACAAATCTGACACTGCCCGCCGCTCCACCCAGAGCGGGGGGGGGGGCCTTATTTCTCCGTAAGTGATTTGTAATTTTTAAGAAATAAAGAAATTGAAACTATAGCAACCCCGAAAATAGGGCCTTGTACTGGATTATTCGTAGGTCGGGTAAATGTTATTAGATTTTTTCATTAGTTCAATCTGAATTGCGGCCACGGAGTCTAGATTTATGCCTAGTTGGCGTAAGGCGTGCCCACTATCACATGAGACTATATACCCACTCAAATGCCAGACTATTCCTAAAGCGGGTCGCTCAATATTTTAGATTGACATACCTTAAGTACTAAAACAATATTCGTTAAGTCTACAAAAAGGACTTGATGGATGATACCCATAAAATATAATAAAATATTGAATTTATATTAAAAACTCTTACCAGATTTGTTAGCTTAGGATTGAATTTATTGTCACATTTACATGACACATTTGTTTTAAGAATGTAAAAATACCCTCATTTCGAATGAAGACCCTCGTAAAATTTAGGTAGTAAAAGTAACGGATTAAAAGTGTTCTAAGGGTACGGAACCTGAACCTCAAACCAACCCAGCAGCCGCGGGAGACGCCCCGGGCGCCGGGCGCCGCGGGACGACTCCCGGCCACCGTAGATGGGGGCCTGTGGACGGTGAGCAATGGGTAGCTCACGACAGGCCGTGTCGACGGCGCGTTCGTGTTTCACGCGCGCCTCAAAGAGATGTCAGCAAAGCAGAGGGGCTTGCCAGAGCCTCCGCCTGCCGGGGTTGCGGGTTGTTCGAAAGAGATACCGCGGCCCCGGAACGTAAAGGGCAATAGAAGGAACATGGGTGGGTTTTAGTCAGTACAAGTCTAACACTCCCCAGTATGGCGGCGGAAGTTATTTGCTAATTTGTAGGGAACCCTCGGTGCGTGAGTCTGACCGCACTTGGCCGGTTTTTTTTTAAATTATGTGTGCGAAATTTTGTAAACATTTTTTGAAATAATTGAGGCCACTAGAAAACATAATGAGCTTCTACTTTTATGCATGATTGTCTTCTACTTTTAGATTCTTACGATCTTACTGAAGGTTGATCATCTTACACACTAAAGAATCGTGAGGGATACATTATTCTTGTATTCCACAAAGCACAATGGGTGAAACAGAGGCGTACCTACAGCACAACCAACCACTGCCAGCTCTTCTGTTGTTTGTTGACGTGAACGCTCACTAGAAACTTTCTCATGTATCGTGGGTGCGTTAGCACAAATTTGAACTCACAAATATAAACAACCTGTTTTGACTTTTCTACACACTGAATCAACATATCTCATCTCACTTTTCTCTCGCAGGTCTGCTGAAAGAAATTTCTAATGCAAAGGGCTGCAGGTTAGTGCTCTTCTGTCTTAATATAATGTTTTATTAATGATTTTGTGTGTACATAAATCCTTACTTAATATTATAAAAGCGAAAGTAAGTTTGTTTGTTTTTAAACCGATTTTGATGCAGAGATAATTGGAACCCAGGAGACGGGCACAGACGTTAATTTAAAAAGAAGTGAGAAAAAGGAGAGAAAAGTATTTTTTTTTTTTCGATCATCTCGCGGGTTAAAGTTAGCGTTAGCCCATAGTAACTATGCCACGCGAACGAAGTCGCGGGCGGAAGCTAGTAAATAAATAAAACAAGACCCGGAACAAATACTTGAAGGCCAAACAGAAGCAGAGAAGCAGCGCAGCGCAGCAGTCAATTGCTCAACCATGGCGCCAACCATGACAAATTTTAATCCGGATCTCGGGGATGCTTTAAGCGAAATCCTAATGCAAAATAACAACAACACTTTGCCTAAAGCCACATGTTTAACAGTTACATAAGACAGATCAAAATACATCTCGTTTTGGATAACTAACTGTGAAACAACTTTCCATCTTCCCACCCCTTTCACCAGATCAGATAACACAATACCTCTTCAATCTAAAGTTAGGAACACCTTTTAATACCATACAAAGTACGTTAACCAGCATATATGAGAGATAACCCATGCAGCCACGGCGCCAAACTTTGTAACCCAGTCGTTTGGTATGCAGAACTTACGTTGCCTACCTAACTTTATCTCTGAGGCCGTATCATATTTTGTTTGAGATACTGTTTTGCTTAGTTGCCCCATGAAAATGTTGTTTGAAATTCAATAGCTGTGTTCCAGTATTTACGTACATGTTATTCTTTTACAATATCTTTAAAGTAATGTGACTGTTGTACTAGACTTTAAATAAGATTTTTCTTCTGCGACTCCTTGAAGCTAAACTCCTTGAAGCCGGGGTTGTGGGTTGTTTGAAAGAGATACCGCGGCCCTGGAACATAAAGGGGGAAAGAAGGAACAAGTCTAACACTCTCCAATACTCCGCCCAGAGCGAGGTAAGCTAATTGATGATTTACCATCCGCAAAAAAATGGCCACCAACAAAGCGATAAGACCATGGAGCTCGAGAAATGAAGACCCAGAGAAACGATTTAATATTGATCCTAGTGAAAGCGATGTGGATGACGCCCTGTTATTGTTTTCCCTTTTTGGCACTTGATTTGATTTTTATTTTGGTATTTGCATTTATACTAAATTATTACAGATAATTTAAAAAATTGTAGCTGGTTCTGTCCCACTTTTAGGCAAAGGCCTCCCACACCTTTCACCTCTCACGAAGACGCGCGTCCTCCTTCCAGGTCCGATGGAACCTATCTAGTTCGCCCCGTTATCTCCTTCGTGGCCTGCCGCGGCCTCGCCTCACTGTTTCAGGGCAACAGTTTTCAGCTATTTTAGCCCATTTTGTATGGTATGCGGCAGACATGTCCTGCTCAGTCCCATTTGAGTTGGGCAACTTTTTGGGCACGTCAGTTATATTTGTTTCGAATACGATCCTAATATACTTAATTGCTTGTTGGCAAACCTTGAGCTTGGATTCCTGTTTGCTTGTCAGAGACCACGTCTGTGCACCAAACTTATTAAACATTTAGAATTTTCAGCATTGACATCCATAAAACGTCACTTCGTATAAACTTTAGTCATTGATAATCCAAATGACGACAAGGCTGGCGCAGTGGCTGAGCGATCGACCGCTGCGCTGCGAGTGGCGGATTCAATCTCCGCACGGAATAAATATTTGTACAGATAGTCTTTCCGGGTTTGACTGTTTGTGCGCGTGAGTTGAAATGTTTGTAAATGCACTTACGATACAGGAGAAATACTTAGGGTGGAGCAACTTTAAAAAAAAAATGCTCGTCAAGTTAAGTATGTCCTACTTAAGTATTATATAAACCGAAGTTAAATTTAGAATTCAGTTAGTTCTAAACGCGAACTTTCTATTTATAAGTACTGATTAAAAGTTGCTCCGTTCATTTGTAACAAGGAAACGTTGAAATCGATTCTACGGAAGCTAAATAATGATTCTCAGTACCTAACGATTCATGTGGTTAGTTCAATAGGATTATTTTACGTACAAGGGTATATGAAACGGTTCGAATAAAACCCACTCGAACTTTGATATTTCTGAATTCGAATATTATGTATAGTCCTTTGACAGTTGTTTTAAATCTGAGCTATAATAATTTTGAGAGGACTGCGGGAACGTGTTTGAAAAGTATTATCTTAAATTTATATAATATTATCGTTAATGTGTTCTAATGGTAATTCCACTATGTAGGCAAATCTTATATTTACACAGATAGATTTACTTATTCTTTTAAACATTTTAATGTCTTTTTTAAATCCTTACTAATATTATAAAAGCGAAAGTGAGTTTGTTTGTATGTTTGTTTGTTACGTCTTAACGAATAAATGGCTAAACCGATTTTGATGAATTTTGGTACAGAGATAGTTGGGACCCTGGAGACGGACGTCGCAATATTTTTTTTTAAGTGAGAAATGAGGGAGAAAGAGGAAGGCAAGGGGCAAGCTTAGTTTTGCTATTACAATAAATAAGGCGCAAGGGCAAAAACTACAGGTAGCAGGTACCTACGAATCAGGAAAGGGGAACTGTGGCACCCCGAATTTAACGCGAGCGAAACCGCGGGCAAAAGCTAGTAAAAATATAAAGACGTTTAAAAATATGTTCTAGTTCATTGGTAACGGGAACATGGTCCAAGCTGCTACTACTAATTAATTCATGCGTTGCCCCCATAGGAATTGCTTCCGTATCGTGGATCGATATTGATCACAAACCGAAATATGCACACACAAGGTTACAAACTTATTTACACCCGTTATATAAAATTGATATTTAAAGTTTATTTCAATGATAAAAAAAATCTTTAAAATAAAAAACCAAGAGGAGTTTTTATTCTAATTACGTTTAACTAGTGGATACTTAATATATCGATAACTATTGATGAAAAAAAAGGTTAATAACTAATTAAATCAAAACTTAGCTCCAAAAACAGTCGGCAGAAAATTTTGTTTAAACCATTAATTTTATCTTGACTGCATTGCTAAATACTGAACATAAACTACAATTACAATATTTACCATTGCACACAGAAGAAAAATAATAATTAAATAAAAAAAGTACACTTAACTTAAAAGGAAAATATTACCCGCCTTCCAGTCGATGGTTTACTCGACATAATAAGTGCAAAGTGCATGAATTAGTGTTTAATAGAGAAGAGCGGATATTACATAGACTAGTTCTCGCTTAAGAGAAAAAAGTATTTTGTACTTCAGAAAGTTCAAAGCGATGAAAAGGATTGTTCTGTTGCGTTTATAGAATGATTTGATCGAACAATTTTGACATCCGAATACGAATACATTAACAATATTTAATTGAGCATTGATTTCAAAATGGGGAGGATCATTAAAAAACTCCCATCTTTACCTGCCTTTTCTCAATTAAGTGTCTTCTAATCTGACGGGATGCAGCTGAATACCATTATGTAACATGAAACGCTACCTATCTGACTTTTAGAACCCCGATCTGGTCATTTTTTTGCGGATGGGATATCATCAAATAACTTCCCCCGCTCTGGGCGGAGCGGGGGGGGGAAGTCAGACTTGTACTGACTAAAACCCACCCATGTTCGTTCTATTGCCCTTTACGTTTCGGGGCCGCGGTAACTCTTTCGAACAACCCCAGGCAGTGGTCCTGGCAAGCCCCTCTGCTTTGCTGTCATCTCTTTGAGGCGCGCGTGGAACTCTAACGCGCTGTCGACCCGGCCTGTCGTCAATAGACGAACGGACGGTGAGCTACCCATTGCTCACCGTCCACAGGCCCGCATCTACGGTGGCCGGGAGTCGTCTCGCGGCGCCCGACACCCGGGGCGTCTCCCGCGGCGGCTGAGTTGGTTTGAGGATTTCTCCCTCAAACGCCCGACCACCTCCTTCGCTAGCGTGACTGCATCGCAGAAGAATCCCGATCTGGTCTGATTTGGGTATTGCGATACCCCTAGTTACTCGTTGTCAGAAGTTGGAGACCATAATAACTCATACCTTTTTGCTCATATAAATTTTAAGAAGCAGAACACAAACTAAATGATGACATCGTTAGATTAAACTTGTTGAAATAATGATAAACGTTTCTTAAGTGTCAAATGACAGCTGCAAAAACTTGAAGTTCTTAATTTTAAATATAAATCATGAGATTTTTATAATGATTCGAAACTAATCCGAAGATAAGAATTAATTTCATAAAATAAATAAAGGCTTGGAAATGTTTGAAGTTTTTCTAGACGCAGTTGGTATAATAATTGATCAAATGTTCTAATGTAAATGAGACAGACAGTGTCATGGAGGGAAGGTCAGCACAATGCAAGATAGAATACCATGATTTGAAACAGGCTGTTGGGTAATCTTGCATGTTTTTTACAGCTTGGCTGAATCAAACACATGTAATAGCTTATTTGAAAACACGATTTCTCATTAACAGGTAGCTTTTAAATAACATCAAATAATGTTGATATCACAAATTACCAGAAATCCCAAAATTTGCCAATATTTCGTAATAACACGCATCACTTACATCGAATCCCTGTAAAATAAATAAGCGTAACATGGCAATTGGCTCAAAAATCCAAGAATAGGCGAATATGACTTGGTATTTGAGGGGAATGAAGGTTTGTTCAGTTGAATATTGGGTGTATTTTGTTTAATCACACAACACATTTTCAGCTCATAAAGAACTTGTTGATAGAAAGAACCAAAGATAATATTCGCAAAGCGAAAACAAATGAAAGTAATTATTTTACGACAATTAGACATCGTGAAGCTCAGCCTGGTTTGGGGTACCACAAGGGGGCCCTGAGAAATTATCTTTACAAAAAATCACGCCTTTGATCACCGACTTCTTAGGCAGATGTAGTAGGTACCTAATAGTAGGGCCCAGTAATGTTTCAATTCCAAGTAAATGGGGGCGAGGCTATTACGAATACAGCGCGTTAGTGTGTCACGCGCGCCTCAAAGAGATATCAGCAAAGCAGAGGGGCCTGCCAGGGCCACTGACTGCCGGGATTGCGGGTTGTTCGAAAGAGATACCGCGGCTCCGGAACGTAAAGGGCAATAGAAGGAACATGGGTGGGTATTAGTCAGTACAAGTCTGACACTCCCCCCCCGCTCCGCCCAGAGCGGGGGAAGTTATTTGATGATTTCTCATCCCAACAAAAAAAAGGCTATTACGAATACCATACCAACCGGGGACGGATGTAGACTCCACGTAGACGCACCACTTTGTTTTTTCTTTTTTATACGGATGAGAAATTATCAAATAACTGCGGAAGTGTTAGACTTTTACTGACTCAAACACACCCATGTTCATCTTTTTGCCTTTTATGTTCCGGAGCCGCAGTATCTCTTTCAAACAACCCGCAACCATGGACTACTGGCCAACGATTCGAGACAGTCAAAATAAAATTTATTTTTATGAAAACCTATTGATATTCTATTGTCGAACTAATTGTTATCGAAAATACTTCGAAAGCATTTTGAAACAATTTCAATATTCACTGCAATTGTAAAATAGAACATAAACCAATTACATAACTGTTTGTTTTCAATAACAAAATACTCAACGTGATTTGAATTTCATAATTTCCAGGTTGTTTATTTTGACTATGACAGTCGCAGCGCAATTGTTATAGTCTGTATATGAATCATGATCGATGTGTTATTTGACACTAGAATTTAAATATAACAAGTATAGCGAATAAGCTTTAATGTTCCAAGCATCCTCATCATCATTCTTCTGGTTTTTTTTCTTTACAAAAACGTTGGTCTCGGTCTACTAGCCAAAATAAGAATGATCTGCAGGAGTTGTTGTGTCATCTTTTCTTGCTTGTGGTACCTAGCGAGGGAAATTCTTACAGCCCGTTAATATAACTACTCTATAATAACACAACTGTATAAATGCATAGTAAGAATAATCCAACATTTAATAACCATTTTAAATGTCTTTGACTAGAAAATCAGAACCGCAGCGCTGCAATTTAAACAGAGGCCAGTTTAGAAGTGTCATTACCACCAACAAGAGCACTCAGTTACCTATACAACGATTTCGGCAACCACACTACTTAAGCACTTCCCGGAAAGTTTTAAACTCCCGTATTTCTTGGTTGTAAAGTTCAAAATCGTTTGGCGAAAATGTGATTGATCTGCAAATAAGAATTTGCAGTTTTTTAAATTCAGAAAATTCCTGTGACTCCCAGTCAGACGGGCGCATCAGTGTGAAAAATGCATGAGTCACTGCGTTCGAAGCCAGTTGGAGGGAAAGCGAGGGCAAGCCTCATAAACTTTACATACCAAACCGTAGGTGAAATATTCTTTGGTACGAAATGTAACATATTTGCTTTAATTTTTATCTCGACGTCTAAGCTTTATGTATTGAGTTTGGAAATATTGCTTCGCGTCTTCAGTTTGTTGGTACTCTTTATGTGTCGGTTAAACCTATTTTGGTTTTCTTTGAGGTATTTTTGTTTGTAACTTTTCAACATAAATAAATATTCTTACATAATCACGTGAAAAATATAAAGTAGGTTATCTTTAAGATGATCAAAATTATGCTTTATACGCAGAACGAAATTACATTTCAGAAAAGCTTGATTTTTCGTCGAGACATTTTTTAATCCACATCTTTTGAGACACTGGATCTTTTATCAAATGGTTTTCCTTATTCGAACCAGTTGAAATATCAAGTTACTCAAATGAGAATTCTTGGAACAAATCACTGTAGGGAAGTTCTAAAAAAACACAAATAGCTTCGAAAATTATAACGAAAAGGCGCGAAACGAGGGGAGACTAACAGTGCATTTATCTTGACTGTAACTATATTAAATAATGGCCTCATATAAGTCAAAGTCACGCTAAAGTTTCCTCTAACACAATAACAAAAGGGCTTCGAAATAACACCAATTATGTAAATACCTTTACGGCGATCACAAAGGATTTTTCCGTTAAAAAAAATGTTCATGTTAATTTCGTGCACGCGCCAAAAGCAATCAATCATGGATATGTATAGGATGATTTATTACTTACAACAGCTGTATTATTTTAGTAACAACTCTTTTTCTTTAATAGTTTCCATGTTTACGCATTCTTTTGGAGTTTCTTGACGTCATCATGTTTTTTTCTACAAAAAAAAACTTTTACTTCTAGAGCCACACTTCATTCGCACTGGTAAAAGCAGCGCAGCTTGTGGACGAAGAAGAAGAGAAGGACCAGTCAGCCGTGTCGACGTCGCGTTAGTGTTCCAGGTGCGCCTCAAAGAGATGCCAGCAAAGAAGAGGGGCCTGCCAGGGCAATCGCCTGCCGGGGTTGCGGGTTGTTCGAAAAAGATACCGCGGCCTTGGAACACAAAGGGCAATGGAAGGAACATGGTTGGGTTTTAGTCAGTACAAGTCCGACACTTTCCCCTCTCAGCGGCAGTTATTTAATAATTTTCCCATCCGCAAAAAACAAGGTCAAGTTAAAATGTACTTGGTTTGACATACGATACCGAAAAGTTTACGCCAATGTTGTAGTACACTTTAACCAATTTATCTGTGCAGACGAGAAAACACAGAACTAAAATAAATGTATCAAATTTGACGTATCGATGCAAATTTTCATGACAAGCAACGCCACCTTGAACTGCACATAATAGATAGACGTAATAGAGAGAACCGCTTTTGAAGCTATTGTTACTTTGCAAAGTATTCTGTTCTAAATAAAGCTAACGAATTATGTAATGTAGGACCTCAACCACTTTAAGGTTGATTAAAAGGAATTTTATTCTTTTAAAAAAAAGTTTGTTGCAAAAGAGGTTGGTCGTCGCATGTTCGCAAGTAAAGTGCGAGTCACGCTATGTCGGTTACGCATAATTATAGAGAGTTCATAGTAATTAGTAACTTAGGTAGACCTAGCTATATAATAAACTATATTAACACACATAGTTGTGTTAAAATTAAATGCTGAATATTGTTTTGTTTATAATTACTGCCATTGAACTTGACGGCACGGTTGGCGCAGTGGCTGAGCGATCGACTGCTGCGCAGCGTGTCGCGGGTTTGATTCTCGTACGAAACAAATATTTGTATGACCTGCAGATGATTGTTTCGGGTCTGGCTGTTTGTGTATGCCAGTTTAAATTTTTGTAAACGCACCCACAATACAGGAGAATTTCATAGCGTGGAGCAACATTAAAAAAAAAACCCGCAACCGCAAGCCACTCTTTTTCACATCATTTCATTGAGTATCAATGAAAATATTCACCGTATTTTATCCGTCAGCCTAATGTTTCTTATTAATCTCAGTCTTTAAGGGCCGCGTGCGTTATTTTGTTATTTATCGGATGGTCGGTCGTTATTGCCACCTTCATTAATCTCTTGGATTCTTGAAGGAAATCCCGCAAAAAGCATTGTTACCCGTAATGATAAATGTTGGGTACGATCCTCCCCCTCCTTTCTTTTTAGGGAATGCACACATTAAGTGATGCGGTGCGACAGCCGTAAGTTGATGGGGCTATTGGGCAGTGATAAATGAGCAATCACGACACAGGACTGTAATCAATTTCGGTTTTTGGGTTCCGCAGCTAAAGAAAAGTTATCATATTGAATGCAAACACTACAGTTATACTTTAAGATATTTAAAGTTACGTATTAATATAACTAACTTACAAATGAACTAATAGTCAATAAATTCGTCCTCAACGCTGTCAATTGGTAATGTCCCCGAGAGACTTGCCACTTTGCCAAGTTGTATGGTAACGTTTAGCCTCTGGCCAAAATAAAAGCCAGGCCTTGGGTCACCAGGGTTGCGGGTTGTTCGAAAGAGATACCGCGGCCCCGGAATGTAAAGGGCAATAGAAGGAACATGGGTGGGATTTAGTCAGTACAAGTCTGACACTCCCCCCCATTTCCGTTCTGGTCACGAGCAGTTTGAATTATCAAATAAAAAGGCTGTAAGCCCATAGACCCGAAGACCCCATAGTTTCATCCCCAAACGGGTCGAGAATATAGCTACCAATAATATTTATGCCACTTGAGGTTCTCTGCAGCCGCAGCAGCAGCGTACCACGAAGAGCTGGGAAGATGGGATCGAACCATAATAATTCTGTCAAGATTGCAAAGAAGATGCAGATCACTGGTATTATCCAATACTAGCTGGGCTTTGGAGGTCAGATGGCAGTAAAATACTGGTATTCAGCAGCGTCCAGTGTGGTTTGGAAAAAAATAGTTGGTGGAAAATGTCGTGTTACAGATGGATATAAAAAAAAACAATCCACATAGTTAAGTTGGCTATGGGGTGCTGCCGGGGTAGCGAGTTGTTCGAAAGAGATACCGCAGCCACAGAACACAAAGGGCAAAAGAAGGAACATGGATGGGATTTTAGTCAGTAAAGGTCTTTTGAGTCGAGCTACACGATAACTGACAAATGCGTGCACTGACTGGACAGGTCCACTCAATCTGTGTAGTGCTTTCTTAAAAAGACCATTTCAGACACTAGTCTGCATAGTCCTCATGTAAGTTGACCAAGATATTTTGTCTGGACCTTAAAAGAGACTATGACCTCTGAGTTTGTTTCGGCTGTTTCTTCTCAGAGAAGTCGGATACGAAACACCGACCTCATCTAGTTTAAAAAAAAGACGTGTAAAAGTGTTTGTGAAAACCTACTTGCAAAATAAACATCATTTATCATTTATCTAACACTCCCTCCCGCTCCGCCCAGAACGGGAGAAGTTATTTGATGATTTCCCATCCAAAAACAAAAGGCAAAAGGCTCTTCACAACATAAAGTGTGAATTTATAACTGTAAGAAAGTGAATAAAACGCACAAAGAACGCTAATTGATGTGAAGCCACTCTTATGCTGTTGCCGTTCACAGCTGCGTTTTTAAGGTAAGTGTAATTTATCTGTGAATTGTTCGGGACAGTTTTATCTTTTTCTCGAGATGAGTCGGATGATGAGGGGGTGTTCTGTTTCTTAACTTGCCAGGAGATACTTTTTACAAGTGGAAGGGGGGAAAATTCTGTGAGTATTTAGTGATATTTCTTTGGTATCTACATTTTTTTTTTAAATATTGCGGTTTGAGTAATTTGTTCGATTTCCTCGTCGCAATCGCGACGGCTGGACGTCCTGAGATCAAATTCCAGGTTGGGTAAATTGTTAGGTATAGGGCAATTGTTAAAAAAAAACATTAATGTTTTTATTGATAAAAAAATCATCAACTTTTTCAGTTGCAGACTCAAAGTCTGGAGTTCTATATAATTAGCCTATGTCCGTCTACAGGGTCTAAACTATCTCTGTACCAAAATTCATCAAAATCAGTTTAGCCATTTAGTCGTGAAGACGTAAGAGAACTCACTTTCGCTTTTATAGTATTAGTAAGGATTAGCTGGCGCCCGCGGCTTTGCCCGCGTGATATCGAAAAAAGTATCCTATGTGTGATTCCAGACCATAATCTACTTCTAATAAAAAATAATCTACTTCCTAAATTTCATCAAGATCCGTTCAGTCATTTTGACGTGAACGAGTAACAAACATCCATACATACATCCATACATCCATCCATCCTCACAAACATTTGCATTTATAATATTAGTAAGATTTATTCTTGTCTTCTTGTGTGGCTGACCGTTGCATGAACGAAATAATTTTCACAAATTATTAATGGGAAAATTTCTATTGTTTTTAATGTAGAAGCCTAATACTGCGGCAATAAGTTTAAAATTAGAACAAAGGCATTCAAAACTCATAAAACTATTTCCGAAGTTTGAAGAAGTTTTTTATTTCTAGTTGTCGAAAACATTTGAGCTGAATAGGAAAATTTTCCTCTTTTCTTTATTCTGAAAGGAGTTAGTAACATGATTTATTCTTTTTTGCTATAAAATTGGCAAGAAGTTTTTCCGTTATTTTTACGAAGGGTCTCTAGTGCAAAACTGTATGATAGATTTAGTAGTCGCATTGGAAACTAAAATAATCAGATAGGCATCAAAAATACTATCAATTACAAATATTGCCAAAATTCCCCCTTTTAAACAAAACGATTTATTAACCTTTGTCGACATCTTATGATAATAAATCCTGTGATAAAAACTAATTATCAGTGAAAAATACAAAATATGCAAAGGGTATAGATTTAAAAGTAAAATTCTTCAAGCTAATTTTCGCTATAAAATGACAATTTTCAAAAAAAAACTAATCAATCAATGCATCTCTGTTTTCTCATACCCCAAAAGTATTCACCGTACAAAAACGCCAACTGTTTTGCACCGGTGACATTTTTTAACAAATTCTGTCAACCGAACACGGTCGTGCGTTCCTGATTATGGGGCTGCCCCATGACTTCCCATGGGCATCGTAAACGGCGACCAATTCCTGCCTGCGTGGTGATTACGAACAAATTCTCACATATTGGACAAAGTCCACAAGGACGTCTTTTAGCTGACACGGGTTGTTATTTTTTTCCGTATAAGTAGTTGTATTTACTTCATAATAGGGATCTGATTTGCTAAATTGGGTGCCGGGTTTGGTAGGTTTTTAGGATTCCGTAGCTCAAAAGAAAAACGGGACCCTTATTGGATCAATTTGCTGTCCGTCTGTATGTATGTCAAGACCCTTTATCTTGACATACAGAGAAATACAATGAAATTAAAACCATATTACACTAAAATCTGTAGTCCCTAGTGCTGTTAAAAATCAACCAACGAAGTTAACGCAGTCAAAAGATAATGTCGCAAGTTTGTACGGAACCCTCGGTGCGCGACTCTGACTCGCTCTTGGCCGGGTTTTTCTACAAATATCAACTACAAATTAGTAGAGAGTACTACAAAAGAGTATTCTTAGCAAGATTACTCTTAAAAATGTATCATCAGGCCATTTATTTGTAACTAGTTACGCTCCTTGGTGAAAACTCGTATTTGAGATATTTGCTCATCCCACGTGAATACCCTATTTTTTCGGGATCAAAAGCAGCCTATGTGTTAATCCGTTAATCCGTTTGAGCGTGATGGAGTATCAAACATACACACACACATACAAACTCTCGCCTTATCATACCAGCGTGATTATGTTTTCATAAACCTTTCAAGAAATGAGAGAATATCCGGAAAATTACTTCTCACTTATGTGGCTTTACTTTCATGTTTACCGTCCGGCTAAAATACATCTGAATTACTAAAGATTCCATTCAAACAAACTTTTATAATATTACTCGAAATGTTTCTGTTTTATCAAAACAAAATCACTCAAAAAGAAACAAACAAAAAGAAGACACCACAAACACGAGCCTCCTGGAAAAAAAAACACTGAAAGAAAAATCTTTATCTCAAGCAACACACCTCAATTTCTTCCTCACTTCCTTAATTACACTCTCATGCTATGACGAACGTTCTGTGGTCTCGTAACAATGTACTCATTAACTTAATCGTCGGCCATTTTCCCTGTGAATGAGACATTACAAATATGTAGCAAGAACTTTACGATTTTCTCGTGCATAAAACCGATTTCGTTGAATAATTTCCCGTTTTTGTGTTCCATGTCGACCAGTGCTGTAATTTTCAGCGATTTGCCTTGCCGATGATGAATTTATTTTGTTGATGCAAATGCTGATATAGTTAGTAAGAGTTCACGTTATGAAAGAATGGATTGAATTACTTTGAGTATTCGAACAGTGCTTATTGATTTAAAACTTAGGTTAGCCCTGCCGGGGTTGCGGGTTGTTCGAAAGAGATACTGCGGCCCCAGAACATAAAGGGCAAAAGAAGGAACATGGATGGGATTTAGTCAGTAACAGTCTTGACCTTCCCCCCGCTTCGCCGAGAACGGGAACAGAGGAAGGCTCTTCCAACCACCGACCGCGTTATGCTCGTGCTGGTGGACTGGTAGTCTTGTTGACCAGGTTTTTGTTATTAGTAATTCCAGTTATGTTTATTTTTTTATTTTTTCTATGGTCCTAGTTTATCATCTAAGTATAACTTCTTCACTGCACGTATAAGCAGGCACACCCGTTATTAATGTTTGCTAGTTGACATGTGACAATAAATTATTGGATTCTTAAATGTACCGCGTGAAAAATAAAATTGTATAAAATTTGTTTCTTCTAATCTGACAAACGGTGTTTCTAAGAAGTTTGTTTCGTTAATTGCGTTTTGGAGGACTGTCCAGTCAGTAATTTAACGTTCAAAAAGTGCTGATTATCACACTGATTTGAATAATTAAATTTGATTTTGGTGCTGTAGTCCTCTCTTTTTAGAACTATTTAACTGTCAATTACAACAAAAAAAGTCAAAACCACGTTAAATATCCCGAAATCGATATTAAAAACGACTATGTTAGCTTTTTCTTAACTCGGCTAAAATCGGCTTCGTATCAAATCAAATGCAGCTGAATACCCGTATTTAACAACGAACGACTCCTTATCTGACCTCTACAACCCAATTACTAAGTAACACGATACCCCTTAGTAAGACTGGATGTTAGAATTTATTATTCTTTAGTAGGTGTACTAGAAAGGTACACACACAGTTACATTACATAAAAAACAGACATTTGCGAATCGAACTTGCGCACCGAGAGTTCTGTACAAACTTTCGACATAAACGGCCATATGTTTTGATTGCATATACTAAGCCACTTGTCTCACCGGCAACGATTAACGAGTAACCAGTGGAGCTAAAACTAGAAACGAGTTAGCGAGACGCGGGGAGCGAGTGCGTAGTTCCGATTTTTGTGTAGCTCGGCTATAAGCGAGTGTGCGAGTGAGGCGGGCGATTACTCGCATCACTCGCTCGCGGCAGTCAAGCGTACAGTCAGTCTTGCGGCTTCATACGCATAGATTCATACGCGACCAAATGACATGACCACTGGTTGCTCTCTCGGCGTGAGTTCTAATGGCGAGTATCGCCGAGCGAGTGTTATCTTTCATAGCTCTTGTCGCTCAGCGACAAACTAGTGAAGCGAGTGCTCGCCGGCAGTGTGAACAGTCAGCGATCAACTGTTTGTATATGCATCTCTTTTGTTCACACGGAAAGTATATCTATTGTACGGTTCTTGAGCGAGAAAATAGCCGATAGTTAGTCGTTTTCTCGTCGTTGGTGGGACAACTGCCTAAGAGAGTTGGTTTTTTAACAGCTTCAAGAAACCACAGACTTAAGTGTACGGTTTTCAGTTTCAACTCGATACCTCCATGCGGTCCCGAGATAAAAAGTCTTGATAGACAGACAGACAGACGGGAAACAAAGTAGTTAGAGGTAGTTGTTCCGGGTCTGGCTGTTTGTGTATGTGAGTTTAAATTTTTGTAAACGCACCCACGATGTGGGAGAAATTCCTAGTGTAGGGCAACGTCTTTTTAAAAAGACAAAAGATGAAAATGATCCAATAAGGGATGTGTTTTTTTCTTTTTGAACGGAACACTAATAAACTGGAGGCTAACGGCATTCTACTTTTTGTAGCTTCCCAAATATTGCCTTCTGAAGAAAACATGTTTGAAAAATGTCAACTATATCGAAAACCGAGAAGGTATTTAAATCCAGGTTCAACGTCTTTTATGTATGAAGCTGCGTTAGAATATAACATTGGGTAAGTAGGTACGTGTTTGCGGTTATGTCATTAAAGTTTAAAATGCAATACTTTTAAGAAATGTCTGTAGGTGGTCTACTGAAATGTCTGAAAACTTTTACTGGCATTCTCATAAATTTTAAAGATCTGGGTATAACAGAAAGTTACGTGGTAAGTTGACTGCTCATTTTACCAATAGTACCAATAGTTTAAGTGTCATAGAATCTCCATCCATCTTCACAAACATTTGCATTTATAATATTAGCAGGAACTAATATTATAAATGCGAATGTTTGTGAGGATGGATGGATGTATGGACTCTGCATGTTTGTGACTTTTTCACGTCTTTGGCACAGAGGTAGATTATAGTCTAGAATAGCACATAGGATACTTTTTTTTCGATCATCACGCGGGCGAAGTCGCGAGCACCAGCTATTGTACTGTCTCGTTGGTCTAGTTGTTGCAAGAAAGACTGCTGAGCATTTGGTCTTGGGTTGGATTCCCAGGATGTTATTTCGTTCCATCTGGAATTACACAGTAGCAGCTTGTGCCCACGTCAAGTATTACATGTGGACTTTAACAAAACTGGTGAAATGTGGATATGCTATTAGGAAGACCTGTAGCCCTTAGAGGTTTGCATGACTAGTGATAGCGTATTTACATAGTCTGTGGTATAGCGCTCGTCAAACGTCAAACCACTACTCGTCTATTGTTCTCAAAATGGACATTCGATAATTATCCTTTTGGCGCTAAGCCGAACGTTAAAAATCCAACAGCACGCTTTATGTTTCGTTTGTGTTCATAAAACCAAATACTCCTACAGCAGCAGAAGTAGGTCAAGGCTAGAATTATCCCATTAAAAAAATAAACACATTAATATCTGCGACGGAAAACACAATTTGTGTTCACATCAGCTCACCGCATAATGTGTGAGCGCGCGTGATGAATAGAACCCTCTGATATAATCTCTTAATACCCTAAGCCCCATGGGTGGGGGACGATTAAAGGTTTAGATAGATGGGCATCAGCATACAACATGTTGGCAGCACACTAGGTAAGGATTAATAGGGAATATAATATTATACAAAGGTAAAGTTTGATTGTCTATAATTTTTGGATGTAAGAGATCTTCATTCTTCCACCCTCATTCCAATTTATTTCTGGTCTTGTCTTCTTTTACCAATTTACATCTGCCGTTAATTACTGTCTCATGCAAGCGAAAATAGACCTTAGTGTGTATGAGATACAGGTGAGGGATGGCTTTTCGAAGGATAGAACGTGGTAAACAAAATTACTTGATGCGTTCGTTTATTTGAACGTTAAACCTTAAACAGATCGCTCTTAAAAAGAAGACTGTATAGTCTTCTTTTTAAGACCGTTCTGTTTTGCTTGTATTCTCATTGGTTACCTTAAAACTCAAAGCATTTACTATATTAGACCACTGGACTTTAGTATAGATGCATTTCGCACACCTAGATCTTAACGTAGACAACTCAGAAATCGTAAATTTTTAGTTATCTTCGCATTCGAATGCTCTGTGGTCATGCGCAAGTATCTAATATGACAGAATTTACATACTGTGACTTTTTAGAACCTATTTATGATCTAAAATAAATTTATTATTCATAACTCTTAAATAAACAATATTACGTTTTTTTAGTCTCTTAATTGTTTTCTTTTTTGTGTTCTGCCAGTTTAGGTCTTTATATGCGATATGTTTGTTACACTTTCACGTAAAGCGGATTTGATAGTTTATAACCTAGATAAACACAGGATTCTTTCATTTCAGGATAGTGCAACCCCTTGGAACACTTACCATACTCCATGCGGGTGAAGCCGCGGGCAATATCTAGAGAATTAGAAATACAAGTATAATGGTTA
Source organism: Ochropleura plecta (assembly GCA_905475445.1). Lineage (NCBI taxonomy): Eukaryota > Metazoa > Arthropoda > Insecta > Lepidoptera > Noctuidae > Ochropleura > Ochropleura plecta. The sequence continues at coordinate 13,158,297 of FR997739.1, forward strand.
TGGAAATTTGTGTTTCTTTTAGGGTTTAATAAAGGTTGTATGTAGAAGGCTTATTTGTGGAAAGTATGCTTGTTATTCGATAATCTTTTTTTTTGCGTATGGGAAATCATCAAATAACTTTCCGCTCAGGGCGGAGCGCGGGGTAGTGTCAGACTTGTACTGACTAAAACCTACCCATGTTCCTTCTATTGCCCTTTACGTTCGGGGTTGCGGTATCTCTTTCGAACAACCCACAACCCCGGCAGGCCCACCGGCACATCCGGCAGGCAGTGGGTTTAAGTCAGTACAAGTCTGACACTACCTCAGAGTGGAGGAAGTTATTTGATGATAATTATCCGATCCGCAAAAAAGAGGTCTACAGACGAGACCATATAGCACATATGCTGATAAAAAGCATAATAACACTACTAGTGCTGGAAATCTGACCACTTCTCTTGATGAAGGTGTGGGCCTTAATAAACCACTATCAAAAAATATCAACGCTGAATAAAAGCACTGTGCTATAACTGCCAAATTGCAGCACCATGCCATTATGTCTTTTGGCCTAGTACAGGACTAGTTTAATTAATCGTATTTTTATATTGTTTTTTTTTTAAATACGTTCCCGCCCTAACAATTACTCCTGTATCGTGGGTGCTTTCACAAACATTTAAACTTACATGCACAAACAGCATGTCCCGGAACAACTACCTGTAGGCATATATTTGTACATACAAATATTTGTTGCGCGGGGATCGAACCCGCGACACGCAGCGTAGCAGTCGATTGCTCAGCCACTGCGCCAACCGCGCCGTCGTTTTTATATTAATTTTGTTTCATGTGTCTTGTTATGTGCAAGTCTAGTAAAGAGTTATTTTTTGTTTTTTTTTTTTCTCTCTGGGCCAGTGCATTATAATCACAACACTCATGAGCTACAATCTCGTTAGTCACACTAGCCCCCAGCTGCAAGCACAATCTCCCCCTTAATAACATTATCCACTTGCTTGACAAACTGTCCCAAGTCTGAATAAAAGTTTCTTAAGGCAAACTTAACGCCCGTAAAATTCTAGTAATTAACGTAATGGTGGAAGATTGTTTTCCCTAATCTTTTTTGATGGGGAGATTGCTTGGGCTTGTTAAATTGTGATAAACGGTCTAGAAATTTCTGTGGTTTGTTGTACTGCTCTATGATTTGAAATGGTTCTTTCATATTTTTAAAAGTTTTGTGTTTTTTATAAAAAATATGTAAAAATAAAAAAAAATATATGTAAGAAAATGTATAAACGCACTAAAATTCTATTAATTTTTCACTATTATTAGCCGACTTAAAAAAGGAAGAGGTTTTATGACCGTTTTTTTTTCACCGATTGCTCAGCCAACTGTTGAATGATTTTTTTTTGATCGAAATGGTATACTTTCGACAACAGTCTGTTGTTTTTTTACATGAAGTCGTTCATGTAAAAAAACAACAGACTTAAAAAGAACTGAATAGTGGAAAATTACTTTACTTCCGGAATTCGTTGTCTTTTTTGCCACCGACTTCCGAACTGGGTTTTATTTTACTAAAATAAAACCACCCACCACCCACAGCGCTAAACCAGCCTATTTTAGCGGCCAGTTTAGCGTTTAAATAATTTATTCTGTATTTTGACGTGTCGTAAATACCTTGCCAAGATACACACACATCACGTCGTATTCTAGAATAGACCTACCTATTTATTTACTTTTATAAAAAAATAATTTTATTTAATTTAATAATACCAGCCTCTAATTGTGCCACTACTGGTCAAAGGCCTCTTCTCATATAAGGCTCAGGTTGATCACCACACTCGCTCAAGACGGGTTGGCGAGTTCAAAGTTATATTTATTATACGTCCAGGTTTCCTCACAATGTTTTCCTTCACCGATGTCCGTGATGTCTAAGATAAGCTTTTAGAAAGGAGATTAAAAATGACATATTAGTACTTGCTCAGATTTGAACTCCCAACCCCATAAAAAGCAGCGCATCACGACACTAATTTGATGTTAAATTTTAGCTAGTTGATGTTTAGAATGGAGTAGGTAGATGAAAGACGATATCTAATTTAACCAAAAACTCCACAAAAAATCTTATTTTTTCAAAATCTACATCTTAAAGGAACGTGGTAATTATTTTTTTCTAAAAGGGTTAAATTAGTATTTACCCTCTGTTTTCCGCTCCCAATTAATATCTACCCTTTTTAAATTGAAAAAGTTTTTTATTCAAAATTTTCGAACTTTCCCGGAAGCTTGTTCCAATTTTAAATAAATCGATCTAGTGTCGAATATCATAAGAAGCATCCGTAACTTTCTTCATCTGAGTAATTTCACTGACTTCAAATTTGTTCAGTTCTATTAAAAAAGTTTTTTTTTGTACCAACCGAGTAATTGGTAGAAGGTTCCTGTTTCAGGAACAGATGCTTTAATGTAAAATTAAAACTTTTCTTGCTCAAATTATAAGGACCGCCCACTTTATTCTAATCGTTAATTACCTAAGACCAACTCGTAATCTTGTGTCTAGTTAAGACTCAAAGAAAAAAAAAATTCGCTGTTTTGCGTAAACACTTTTAGGGTATCATTAAAAGTTTGCTAACTTGTAAACTGTTTTGTAACTTATTAAGCATTAGGTTAGAAGCGCAACTAGAATTTGTGTAATCTAAGTTTAAAAATCAAGAGCTGTTTTGTGTTGCCCAATTTAAGTAAGAAGATTTTAACTGCAATCCTTTTTGGAGTGAAGAGACAAATAAAAAAGTTTCAATTAAATGCATTCGACCTTTCAACGTCGGCTAAATAAATGGTACTAAGCAGAGAACGAAACATAGTTTTATTTTAACTAGAATACCGAATGATTTCAGTTCTTGTAATTAAATTCTAGCTATTTAAAATCAGTGTTAAAGATTTCTCTAGTTTAGTTTGTTCTATACACGTATCCCCTCTCTACTCTTTGCCATAATCATCATTTAAACAAAAGAGGTTTTGTTTAAAAAAAAGTTGCCCCATACTGGGATTTTCTCCTGTATCGTGGGTGCGTTTATAAACATTTAAACTCACATACACAAACAGCCAGACCCGAAACAAATATCTATAGGCCATACAAATATTAGATCCGCGAGGTGAGCGAACCCGCAACACGCAGCGCAGCGGTCGATAGTTTAGCCACTGCGCCAACCGTGTCGTCAAACACAGAGAGACCACAGATAGACCATGAGGTTAACGTGCTTTAGTAGACAGACCTACTCGAGCGCGGTTTAACCTAAAGATCGTCCCGAGCTACTGTTATTATTATTTTTCCAGTACATATTCACTAAAAATCTACTTAAGCACTAAATTTGACCCAGCCGGGGTTCCGGGTTGTTCGAAAGAGATACCGCGGCCCCGGAACGTAAAGGGCAATAGAAGAAACATGGGTGGGTTTTAGTCAGTACAAGTGTGACACTACCCCCCCCCACTACTCCCTTCGCCCAGAGCTGGGGAAGGTATTTGATGATTTTCCACCAAAAAAAAAACCACTAAATTTGACCTAGAAAAATAAAAACAACAAATCAAGACAGGTTTTTTCACCAACAAACTTAATACAGCTAATCCGAACCGAAGAGCTAGACTAAAATAAATGAACTTATATAACATTCCAGTTACAAACATAGACCAGGAGTAAGCAACTATTTCAGCAAAACCTTTCAAAAATTTGTCTTTAAGTTTGTCTTCTTCCAAAAGAATTCAAACTTTTCAAAGTAGCGCAGGTCAAACTGAACAAAGCCTCTATCCTGTCCTAAGTTACATACCACCGCTTACCTCAGATTGAGTCACCCCACGAAGTATTCCTTTGGTAAATATTCCGGAATCCTCTCCCTAACTAAAGGGCTTATTAATTCCGTGGAATTTTGATGTCCTTACTTTGAGTAGACAGGTAGGGAGGAGGTCACACAAAGGGCCATCCATTTATATTGAGAGCTCTCCGCCTGTTAGCATAAATAATTTCGTCAACAGATGTAGGTACTTGTGCGTAATTGTTGGGAATTAAGAAAGTAAACGAAGGTTGTCAAGGTTTAAATATAAGTTGGGATATTTGGAATGGAAGGAAACGTTTCTTTGTGAGTGTGGAGAGGAAATTAGGGAAGTTTGAGCGAAAATTTCGTACCTATGGCCGTTTCTTTGTAATTGTTGCTTTGAGAAAGGGACACCGTTAAAGACAGTGTCTGTTGGCTCTCAATTAAATTTTAAGATTATTTAAGTAACTTCTCGGTACCTATTAATAAAGTCCCTTATTTATTGGTTCCTGTTTAAAACTAAAACTTTAACAAATATTTTATTAATTTAAAAAATATATATATAGGTATCTTAATTTTTAAAATGTAACTTTTTCTTATTGGCGTCTTCGCTTCGTTTGTACCTAAAATAGGACTTTGTTTTACATGTCGGCGACAAATATACATCAGACATGCTCGTTTCTTTTCCTTCAACAAAGCAATTGATTATTATGCAATACGCCAATTAATACGAAAACTGAGAGGTGTTTTTTTAAACAAATATCTTCCTCTGCTCTGGCGGAGCAGAGGGGAGTGTCAGACTTTATCAACTAAAACCCACACAATATGTTCTTTCTTTTGTCCTCTGTGTTCCGGGGGCTCGATATCTCTTTCGAACAACATGCAAGCCCAGGAAGTGCTTATCTTGGGTTCGAACCTAAGACCCACGATTTGGCAGTGTGACACCGCTTGGCTATCATTGCTGTATAAAGATGTTAACAGACCATAAACCTAAACTTCACCAAGATAACTTCAACAAAATGTGTCCTAGATTTCTCTAGAATACCAATGACCCCACAAGAAAACTCTGGCCATCACCATTTTACTACTACCGTTCAACTATAAAATTTTCCATTTAAAAGCTCATTTTGCACGTAACCACACTACTTTCAGATCAAAACTTTCGCTGTACCGAACACCAATTAACTGACACAAAACCATTTAAAGTACATAAGATCATTATTGGTTTCAGGTCAACCTGACAGGATTTATTGAAAGCCCATTTACAATATAGACTGGGAGGTAGTAAAGTTTAAACCTTTTTTTGCTACAATATTATACTGATCAAGCTAGGCAAGCCTTTCCAGGTATTTTTCTGCGCCATCTTGAAACAGGCTTTGTGTTGGTATTAATATTTCATCATCATCTTTTTGTCCCTGCCCATTATTATTTGGGGTCACCTAATATGGCATACAATTTGTTCTTCGATTCTCCTGTTACAACCTTTTATTACTAATGTTTTATTGATCACTAACGCTTTCATTTTTTTAATGTTTTTCACACAATCCATCTAACCTTTCCTTGATCTTCCTATTTATATTTGTTATAAAAAAATGGTTTAAGCATATTTCCACAATTAATACGATTAAGCACAAATATCTGTTTTTTTATAATTATTGTTTAAGTAGTTATAAACACCAAGACTTGCCCAGAGCTGGGCCACAAAGTTTTGTCCATCGCCTTACAAATCCAAATAGATTTTGAATGGTAAGCATATTTTTTCTGAAGAAGAAAAAAGTGATAAAAAGAGCCATTAAATTGAAGCATTAAAAAACTGGTGTAAAATCCTAGTACCATAATCTAAGATGTATTAGAAGCGGCAAATAAAACAACATAAAAACCTAAAATAATTATTTTATTTTGTATTTATCATTGTAGCAGCAACATAAATACATTATCTATGAAAATTTCAACTGTTTAACTATCACGGTTCATGAGATACAGCCTGATAACAGTCCAGACGGACGGACAGCGGAGTCCTACTAATAGGGTCCTGATTTACCCTTTCGGTATGGAACCTAAAAACAGTCTTAAATTATAGTCTCTAAAAACAAAAAAACAAAACGAATAAGTCTCCGAAAACTCGATCAAATCACTGTATTTTAGACGACACTAGCTCCCAGTCTACAAGGGTATAGTCAAATTGGAATTTAACTTTGATATCATGTGCTGTGCAGTATTAACAATCAATTTCCTGTGTTTATGGCTGGGTTCTCCCGTTGACCGGTAAAAGTTGATTTCCTGACCCATCGTCTTATGTGAAATTGTTTTGTCGAGCATAGAATTGGATGAGTCGTGGTTTTGAAGGAAACTTCAGATTTGCTTGTGGAAGTCCTCTTTCCTCCAGTGCTAATTTGATGATGTTCTTTTTTTAAAAAGTATTTAATGGTTCATATCCTATTGTTCTCTTGTTGATTTTATAGTTCACTAGCTTCCGCCGGCGATTTCGTCCGCGTGGCATAGATACTCTAGGCTAACGCTAACTATAATCCGCATGATGATCGAAAAAAAAATATCTTTCTCTTCTCTTTTTCTCCCCCTTTACTCACTTTTTTTAGCCTATGTCTGTCTCCAGTGTCCCAACTATCTCTGTACCAAAATTCATCAAAATCGGTTTGGCCATTTAGGCATGAAAACGTAACAATCTCACTTTCGCTTTTATAATATTATAGTAAGGATTGTATTGTTAATGGGACATAATTTAAGATTTTATTTTAAACCTGAATTTGAACAGAACTAATGTTCCATATAATCCTACCCCACCCAAATGGTGACGATGTAAAGGACTTGTTCAAATTCATGACCCACGTGTTACGAAAAATAAAAAAAATGTATTACTTTACGATGGGACTGGCATACGCTATGCGCAATTTAAATAAATAAACATTTAAACTTTTCACCTGGAAATTTTATCGTAATTAGTATCTGCAGTTAGCCGATAAAAAAGTCCATTAACTATCCAAGGCAGACGCCTTGACTTTCAAAAGATCAAATTTAAAACAAAAGCGAATCAACAATTAATTTTAAAATATAATGAACTAAATTTAATTTTTCACACAGTTAGGCATATCCATCTAAATTATGAAAAATAAATGTTTCAAAATTACATTTGCATCCATTAGAAATTGCGTTAAATAATAAATGAACATTAAACGTTTCAGCTTAATTTAATTGGGTAAGTACTTTGGTATTTTATTTGAGAAACATTTACTGAATTTCAATTTTAAATGTTTTATATACATTTGGACACGTTTACTGTTACAATAAAAGTTATAGTCTGGATTTGCACCCGATTGAAGGCAATATGTGAGGTGAGCCCATTTTCTCATTTATAAGAGATGAAACTTAACAGGTCTGCGGCCATCTCTCGCGTCCGGCCCTGGTTCAGTGCATGGTCCGGAGTGAGAGGAAATAGGAAGCGGTCACCTCCTTCTGCGAAGCAGTCATGCTAGCGAAGGAGGTGGCCGGGCGTTTGAGGGAGAGAACCTCAAACCAACCCGACCGCCGCGGGAAACGCCCTGGGCGTCGGACGCCGCGAGACGACTCCCGGCCACCGTAGATGCGGACCTATGGATGGTGAGCAATGGGTAGTAATGGCTCACCGTCCGTTCGTCTATTGACGACAGGCCGTGTCGATGGTGCGTTAGTGTTCCACGCGCTCCTCAAAGAGATGTCAGCAAAGCAGAGGGGCCTGCCAGGGCCACCGCCTGCTGGGGTTGCGGGTTGTTCGAAAAAGATACCGCGGCCCCGGAACGTAAAGGGCGATAGAAGGAACATGGGTAGGTTTTAGTCAGTACAAGTCTGACACTCCCCACTGACGTTATTTCATGATTTCCCAAAAGAAAAAAAAACAGGTGTAATATTTGTATGTTATATACCTATTAAACACATAAATATTACGCCTGTAATCTCCGAATAGTGGGACAGTGTACTTAATAGTACTAATTATGTTTTTACTATATACTTTACATCAAAATAACTACATTAAATCAAATACATAACTAAACAACAATTTAAATTACATAAATGGTCGACTGTCTCGTTGGTTGAGTGGTTGCAAGTTGCAAACTGCTGGGCATGAGGTCCTCTATTTGATTCCTGGGTCGAGCAATGTGTTGTTAGGTTTTTCCATCAGGAATTCCTCAGCAGCAGCTAGGAACTAGCTAGCTACCTTTGCATAAGTGCACCTTTGCATATGTGTATCTTTGCATATGTGTACCTTTGCATAAGTGTATTTTTGCTTAAGTGCACCTTTGTATAGTGTACCTTTGCATACGTGTACAGTGAACTTTTGCATAACCCTTTGGGATTACAGGCGCGATGTAATGCTATAAAGGTATTATCCTTACTAATATTATAAAAGCGAAAGTGAGTTTGTTTGTTTGTTACGTCTTCACGCCTAAATGGCTAAACTGATTTTGAAGAATTTTGGTACAGAGATAGTTGGGGCTCTGCCCCTATTTTTTTTTAAAGATTGAGATATGAGGGAGAAAGAGGAAAGAAAAGGGAAAGTTAGCATTGTTATTACAATAAAAAAGGCGCTAGAGCAAAAAATACCTGTAAATCAAGAAAGGGGAACTGTGTTACCCCGAATTTACCTCGAGTGAAGCCGCGGGCAAAAGCTAGTTATAAAATAAAATCAAAAAGGCTATACAAATCGAATCCCCAACCATGATAGTTCATAATTCAACTCCATAAATTGTCTTGAGCTCCACAATCAAAGTTTAACAGTTTCTTGTAAGCGGGCTCTGTAAACACGACTGTGCTCGTCACGATATATTGAATACCAACTGCTTTTAGACATGCGAGGATGGTTCGAGTATGTTAATGTGTGAACTTGGTTTTGCAGGGAAAAAAATCTGGTGGATGGTTTTACAGTGACTTTAGCAAACCTTGACTCGTCTGAAATTATATTATACTAGCTGGTGATATCGAAAAAAAAGTTATTCTTAGTGTTATTCCAGACTAAAATCTACCTCTGTGCCAAATTTCAGCAAGATCCGTTCAGCCGTTTTGACGTGAAAGAGTAACAAACATCCATACATCCAACCTCACAAATATTCGCATTTATAATATCAAAAAATATAAAAAATCTCATTTTAGTAAACTTAATATAATGATTTAAATTGCCCGTTTCAAATTATTTACTAATTATAATCTTGACGTGATAAACTTATTGATTTGAATGACTGTGCTGCTAGTATATTAAATAAGTCTTTATTAATATAGCCAAAACTGTTTGAATGAATTAGTTAGTATTAATATTTATAGTGTATTTAGTTGTGACTTTTTCAATCAGTATTGTCTCATGATTTTAACATTAATTGTAGTTTCTTAGTTCTTAGAAATTAGTGAATCAAAGCTAGTACAGCAAAAAACATTTAACTTATCTGGGTAGTATATTTTTCAAGTTTCTTTCGGAGTCTGTGGAGTGACATTGACATAATTTACCAACCATAGCGGCTATGAGCGTAGCACTGTAATGCTACGCGCGTAGCATCACATTGTTGTAGCAAGCGTAGCACTCGCCTAATATAATACTACGAGCAGCGATTTTGTGTGTCGTCACCAGACCACTAAACTCTGCTAAAACTGGTCGTACTTAATAATAAATCGGTATGAGGACTGACACAATTCTAATCCAACCCGAAATAGTGACCCATTTCTTTTCCCCTACTTAAGAAGATTAATCCTATCTTATTTTTTTTCCTTCCACTATGACTATTGAGAGGATATTTTGCGAAAAAAAGAACAAATTCGTAAAGATTTTCATCAAGAACGAACCTCAATTTTACGTTATAAAATTAAGGGACACCAAAATAACTTGCTTTATTGAATAAAACCCTGAACATTGGAAGTAATAAGTTTTGTAAAGAATTTACTAAGCATCGGGAAATTTCTGAGCCCTGAAGGAACGGGATTAAATATTTGCGCAAAATAACTTTGTTTAACCTTTAAAATTGATTCCATGTTTTAATAAAAGTAAATAAGGACGTATTTATTTTTATACAATGTTTATCCTCAGATCTATGTGGCAAGATTAAGGCTTTTGGGTTTTATTAAATTTATTTTGTCATAAAAAGATCATTCTATTTATGACAAAATAAATTTAACTAAAAGGATAATGCCTGCAACATAAGAAAATACAGATTTTTTTTGTTACCATTCTAATTAAAGTAAATCTAATAAATATTTTGTTACTAAATATCGGGTTCTTTTTTTAAACTCATCAACGCTACGTAGGAAATTGAGAAGGAAAATAAAAATAAGCAATTAGTGGTCAATGTACAGCTGAACCATCAAAAGTAATTAGCGGTAGGTGGTCGCTGGGCTCTGCGAAGAGCGATTGTGGTCAGCACCATCGAGGCAGCGTGCATCGCTTTTATTTTATTTTATAGCGTGTCCGTATTTAATATCGATTAAATCCAACACTTTAATTGTAACATCGCTTACAAATCAAATGTTCTAAGTCGATATAATTGTCATTTTTGAAAATATTATTGTTCATTTTTTATTGCAAACATAGTGAGAGTCTTTAATGTCTGTAGTATAATTATATTCATTTATCGTCAACCCTTAAAGTGGGTTAACCTTAAACTCAAAGCAGTCTTCCCACTACACCGTACCATAACATGCCCGTGTTATTTGACACAGCCAACTATGCCCATATTGCGTTTATAACGGGATTAGAACGCTAATCATATCCACCATTTTTTTTTCGGATGGGAAATTATCAAATGACTTCCCCCGCTCTGGGTGGAGTGGGGGGGCTTAGTGGGCTCAGACTTTTACTGACTAAAACCCGCCCATGTTCCTTCTATTGCCCTTTACGTTCCGGGGCCGCGGTATCTCTTTCGAACAACCCGCAACCCCGGCAGGGTCATATCCACCATTGGGTTCCAACATTCTAAACCAGTTGTAAACACTAGTTTCGAACAATTAAACCCTAAATTGTTTGTATTGAAAAGTATGAGATCATTACAAGACCGCTCCGTCCCTGTTGAGCGCCATGCGTAGCGGGTAAACAATTTATTATCACCAAAAATATTTTACCAGTTCCAAAACGTTACACACTATACAATCATTTTATGTCTCAAACGTTCAAATCACGGTCACGCTTTGGTACGGTGTAGTGAGCGAAACCACTTATTCAGAAAGTGTCTAAACTTTAAAGAAAAAACAAATTATAAAGCATTTTATTTTACAGCATAATAAATGATTCAGCATCAATTGAAGCGTAAATTGCAATCAGTGATGTGGCTAGTGCAATTAGCTAATGTGGTAGCGAATCAAAAGATAAAATGTTTAATATTGGATTTAAGTATTATAGCTTTGTAGTGTTGTGGTTGGATTTATTTTAATTATTTGTAACATGCAAAAACTGATTTGTTTTTAGTGTATTATCTTTTTTTAAAGATATAATGTCATATTATCTTCGTTTTTCAGTAAAATTGATGAGATTTTTCGGAAAAAAATGGCCTTTAATCTTCTTACTTTAAGACGTGCAGTATATGTATATATTACAGGAAGATTCCTTACTAATATTATAAAAGCGAAAGTGAGTTTGTTTGTACGTCTTCACGCCTATATGGCCAAATCGATTTTGATGAATTTTGGTACAGAGATAGTTGGGAACCTGGAGACGGACATAAGCTAAAAAAAAGAGAGAAAGAGGGAATAAAAGGGGAAAGAAAGATATATTTTTATACGATCATCACACGGGTTAGTTAGCGTTAGCCCAAGGTAACTATGCCACGCGGGCCGAAGCTACTTTATTATATTTTAAGAATTTTATCAATAAATATTTCATTTAAATTTAATGTCTAACCATATAAACGTAAATATGGTAATAAAGATACATTAATCATAAATATCTTTCGATTTATAAGATTTATGCATTGTTATTCAAAACTATGACATTTAACTTCAAGGGACAAAGCCCTAACCGCTTTGAAGATAAGAAAACCATTTAGTATAATTAAGATAACTTCAGTAACAGGGGTCAGTTGAGAACAATATATTTAAGAAATCATAAACAATGAAGGACCTTTGAAGCTAAGACTTTTGTTTAACTTAAGATGCACTGTCTTGTCATGATTATTTAATTATGCAGCATTTTAGTCTGATTAAAAACAAAAGCGAGTCAGATTTGGGCACTGAGGGTTTTCTACAAACTTGCGACATAAACAGCCATATCTTTTGACTTCGTAGACTTAGAGGGTTATTTTTTCACAGCATAAAGGAAATACAGAGTTGAGAATATATAATTTCAAGTAGATATCTCCACGCGTTCTCGAGATAAAGGGTCTTGACAGACAGACAGATGGACAACAAAGTGTTCAAATAAGGGTTTCGTTTTGAGGTACGGGGCCCTAAAATGCTTAATTTCTCTAGAAGTCGCAAACGGATGAAGTACCGGGCTTGACAACTCCCAGCTAGGACAGATCGTGTCGGTTGGCGCAGTGGCTGAGCGATTGACTGCTGCGCTGCGTGTCGCGGGTTCGATTCCCGCACGGAACAAAAATATTTGTATGTCCTTCAGATAGTGGTTTCGAGTCTGGCTGTTTATGTATGTGAGTTTAAATGTTTGTTAACGCACCCACGACACAGGAGAAATTCCTAGTGTGAGGCAACGTTTTTTTTTTTTTAAATAAAATACAATAGATTGTTTTGGGCCCTTCCGTCAGGAATTTGCGTGTGACGTCACTTGTTACGAAAAAATGCAGCAACTCGTAACGTTTTACGTTTAGACGGACTACTATTTTTTTTTTTTGGAAACTACCCTATTCAAACATGAATTCGAAACATTTGAAGTGCATGCTTTAGGTTTGAGACCTGACCCCTATCGGTAATTTCTAAAAAATATATTGAACTACGTATAAAATAAGCGTGAAATAAAAACTCGGGAACTAAAAATCATATCTAAAGTTTAATCACATTATAACCCAACGACTGGCGATGAAACCTTTCATATAGCTGGCTGGGTTACAGAGGAGCACCGGGATTACTCTCTCTTCCGCCTGAATAAGCCATGGCGATATTGCGCCATCGTATACCGGGAGCGAAGCCACGGTACGAGCTAGTATTTTATTAGTGCAGTAAGCAAGTACTGGCAGGTAACGATAATGGCTTAGAGTGGGGTTGGGTGGCTTTAGTTATTTGTAAGTGTAAAAGGTTTTAAGTGCCGGCAGTAGTTTGAATGATCTACTTCAGTAGTGGACGTACAGTAGTCAAAATTCGACCATAATTCAATTAGGTTTTAGGTTTGAAAGTTATTTATATAATCTATTCTCTAAGTAGGTCTTGCCTAGAACCTTTTAAATTCATGCAAGCCCAGTAAAAGCGTGTTAGGCGTGGCGTAAGGCTGGCAACGTTGAGGAATAGTTTTTTGATGCCATTTTATATTATTTTGTTTTAGGAAACGACCATAATAACGAATTGTCTTGGTCGTCCTTATACCTAACATGTAAAAGTTTGGTCGAGTTTGCAAAGTAAAGTCAATGATCGCCTAGCCTTTTCCCAACTATGTCGGGATCGGCTTCCAGTCTTACCGGATGTAGCTAAATACCAATATTTCACATGGAGCGACTGCCTATCTGACCTCTACAACTGAGATAGTAGTAGTAAAAAAAGACTGGTTAGTAGTCACACTTTCGGAACAATGACTACGTAACCACTGTTAAATTCCTACAAATGTCAGTCGGGACCATAGCTTTACGTGCTTTCCGAGGCACAGAAGAATTTCGATATGTAACGGTGATCGGTCCCAAAGTAAGGGCAATGTCATTTGCCAATTGACAGCCAATCAGCAAATGATTTTAGTTTTGTTTTTTTTTTATTAAATTGTTTCCTACAGATGCGATTCTAATCGACTATTTTCAAAAAAAACAAGCGATGTTCGCATCGCAACTACCAATTGAATTCCGTCGGTCCGTACGTTCGGCGTTCGTGTAGCGTTCTGTTGGTCAAACAAAAGCTACGAGTGACAACGTGATCGCGTCACGTACGTCACTACGGCGCAGTTTATAAACATGGGAGTAGATTTTGTGATGTTGTGCCTGGTTTTATGTAGACAGACTGTAGCATTTTTAGTTGAATAGTAGTTTTGATGATGGAAAAATGCACTCAGTTCTTCACAAAATTATAAAGAGTTAGCCGGTGCCCGCGGCTTCACCCGCGTGATATCGAAAAAAAATCCTATTTGTTATTGTTCCTCTGTGGCAAATTTCATCAAGATACGTTCAGCCGTTTTGACGTGAAAGAGTGACAAACATCCATACATCCATTCATCCATCCATCCATTCTCACAAACATTCGCATTTATAATATTAGGAGAATAAACAAAAACAATGTAGTAATGGCTATAGTAAGAAAGTGGAGAAGGAGTTAAATTGTATACGTCTAAATCTTGATGTCATTGAAATGAACTCTATTGGTATTATCTATCTTGACATTCAAAAGTGCCCGTAATGGTCTAATTGAAATAAATGCTTTTGAGTTTGAGTTTTGAGTTTAAGTAATAGTATTGTCGAATTTTTGCCCCATATTTGGATCAGCCAATCGATTATGTTCTTTAAGTTCGCTCAGTGTTTTACAATACTACTGTTAACTGCTAACCTCCTTTATCCTACTCCTGGATAAAAACCTTTCCCGTGAATTTCACTTGATACGATCCAAGGCGAATGTGGACCACTGGTCGTTGGTTATACCATATCTCATCATCATCTTCCTAGCCTTTTCCCAAATGTTGGGGTCGGCTTCCAGTCTAACCAGATGCAGCCGAATATCAGTATTTTACATGGAGCGACTGCCTATAACACTGACTACCTGTAACTACTGTCAAAGATCCACAAATGACAGCCGGGACCAACAGCTTAATGTGCTTTCCGAGGCACGGAGGAAACTCGGTATATTACGGGTGGTCACGCATCCACAGACCAACCTAGACAAGCGCGGCTTAACCTAAAGATCGACACGAGCGGCTGCTATTATTTAGCCACGAGCTCCTCCAACCATAAAAAAATCTAAACCTGTAAAAAAAGTACCCGAAAGTAGCTCACTTCACAAAAAATAATTAAACCAAGCGACTAATTAACAACAAAAAAATGGGAACAGAACACACAATCTTAATTAATCAATTTAATCATCGCACACACACACGGCCACGACCCATTCACATACATCGTACAGAAGTAGAAACACGTGACCTACCACCTGTACAGCTTTCATTGTTTATTTTTATTGCCGGGACCAAATTCACGCCCAAATAAATGTGAAGTAAAACCTCCGGGACGTTAATTAAGTTCTTGGCTTTTACGGCCCCTTTGCTGCCTGCGGTGTTACTCGTAATGAGTATTAGGGGGTTAGAGAATGCCCGTATCGGATGTGTGGCTAAGACATTGTGACTGGAAACCAATCGGGCTTGACTCGCGTTTGGGAGACCGCTGAGGGGATTAAAGCTTTTTCTGCTGTGGGCTTGCCAAAAGGATGATTAGTGGGCGTGTTTTTTGTTGATAGGGTTGAGCTCATTTTCTGTGATGGTCAGTGGAGTAATTTAGTCTCTTGTACTAACTTGTTTTTCTGATGTGGGTGCAGTAACTTGAACGCCAGATGTTACAATTCTTACAAGTTTGGCCTTGCGTATTATTTATTTTTTATTTGGAATTAGACGCCACCTTATTTCCAAACCCCTGCTACACATGAAAGCCAAAATCAACGGTGGCAACTAACAGCAAAGCGCTGAGGCCTAATTTGATTTTCGGATGTGAGTGCAGTACTAAGAACGTCAGACGTTATGATTTTTATAAGTGGCTAAGCTTGCGTCGACAATGTTATTCTTATTTTTTAATTCGACTTTATAAACCGCTGCAATTCCTGTAATCCAGAATCAACAATGGCGACCAACAGCAAAGTGCTGAGACAATGGGACTTGAAGAAGACCAGCTAAACTTTTAAATGTCATGTTTGTAGTCAGGAGAAGAAAAGGAAGAGGAGCGTGAAGATTGACAGGGGATAATGGAAGAAAAAAACGAGTTGCGCCGACCCCAAATAACATGACATGACCCCACATAACAGAGGCAAGAAGATGATACATAAATCATTTGTTCGATGCAACAAAAGACACATTACACAATACAAAACGCAATGATCTAAAAAGAACAAAAAACGACATAGTGTGGCGCATATTATAAAAATCGGTGCGTACCCACACCTAAACTGACATGCATTTATATGCATGATTATGGTGGTTGTTGACACATGCTGATGCTCGTGTCTGGTATGCAACAGACCTTTTTGAAGGTCATCAACAAAAAAATAACTTAGTCTAATTTTTTCCTAAATTTCTGGGTATATTTATTGTGAAAACAAATACAGAAAAAGGCTGCAACCTCATTTTGACGTCAATATTTCCAATATCGTTATGTAACCGTTCCAAAAATTTTTATCGACTAAATTAGGTTTGTATCGGCCTCGGTACCTAGTGTTGGTTTTGTGAGATTTTGTAATAATTTTATTTTACCTAGGTTATATTGTTGGCGCAGCTAGCAAAAGATGATAAAAATATTCTGAATGGTATTTGTTTTTTTTTTACTTACGTTTTAATTTTTTCAATATGTTGCTGGTAAAAATTATAAATCGATAGAATATTATTTATTATGTACATCTTACAAATTACAAGAATTACAGTACATTTTATAATTTGGGTGACACAATGGGCGGTCTTATCGCTAAAAGCGATTTTTTCAAGACCACCTTTGGATGTATTTAAGGGAGGAGGAGATACAGTGCTGTAGGTAGTCTGTGGTATAAATATCATATTGACGATCCATGGGATTTTGGATTTAGAAGTCTTTCAAATTTCTACCATCGATCTTGTTTCCAAATCTCACTTACATCTGGACTAGATACAACGGTTGCTGCAAGCCATTCAAATATTTGTACGGAAATTGAAGCTGCCACTCCATAGTCAATCACTTAGTTACCGTGCCTTTTGTGTTAGCGATCGATTGTGAAGAATGCTCAAATATCTTAATCATACCGATTACCAATATAATTAAATATCTATTTATCTAATATATAAAATTCTCGTGTCACAATGTTCGTTCCCATACTCCTCCGAAACGGCTCGACCGATTCTTATGACTTTTTTTTTGCATATTCAGTAAGTCTGAGAATCGGCCAACATCTATTTTTCATATCCCTAAGTGAGCAGCGGGTGAAACCGCTGGGCACAGCTAGTATCTATTTATTTATTAAAACTTTATGCATATGTATTAAAAAAAATAACACAGTACAAAGGCAGACTTAATGCCTTGGGCATTTTCTACCAGTCTACCTTAGGGTGATGCAGAAAAAACAATATCTATCTATAGTATTCAGATTTCTGTATCATGTACATGTTTTAAATTGACAACTTTAAGTATCCGATCCCATATCTCTATGGGGGATGCAAGTTTTTAACCGACTTCAAAAAAGGAGGAGGTTCTCAATTCAACTGTATGTTTTTTTTTTTGTGTTTGTTACCTCATAATTCTGGTCTGGGTGAACCGATTTTGATGATTCTTTTTTTATTCGAAAGCTGGTGGTTGTCGTTTGGTCCCATAAAAAAAATATCAAGATCTGGCCAGTAGTTTTTGAGTTATCTTAATAATGCGTATTAGATTGACTTCGTCTACGTTGATGATATAATTTTAGAGGTTTTCGAAGACAAATGAACAAAAAAAAAACGCTATGCACTATGATTTGGAAGGTCATCGCAATTTTTTGAGGTGATTGTATTTTAATTTGGTGATAGATCTTCAGTGATATACAACGGAACTCTTCAATAAATGACCGCAAATCTGCCGTGATTGCTGCAATCACATGTATAAGTATGGGTTTCGCCACGGTAGGCAGGCGAGTGGGAGCAGGGTGCCCGTACGCCCTCCCCTCCCCTCACCTAGTCATTAAGAAACATAATCATCAGATCAAGTATCAGCTGTATCCCCTAGGCGATGATGCATAATGATTTCTGAATTGCTTTTAAACTAAAGCATAATTTAGAAAGTATTTAATACTATAGCGTGATATGGAACTAAAGCTTGTATTTAAGACGGGACCTACGCACTAAAAAGTTAAAAATAACCGTGTTTGCGAATTATATCACCATACTATAACTAAAAATGCTGAAATAAAAAACTTTTTTGCAAAAAATTAAACCGACTTCCAAAAAAAAACTAAAAAGTGGAAAATAACTTTATTTCCGGAAGTCGGTGGCAAAAAAGTCAACGAAACCAACAAAAGCCACCGACTTCCGAGTTTTTTTTTGGAAGTCGGTTTATTCTGTAGTAGAACAGATTTGCCAAGCCATTGATCAACTATCTTGTGGTCGACCACCTATCTGACTTCCACCTACCTGACTTGGTTGTACTTGGTAACACTCGTTGTTCGACTTTTGGGCCACTGACTATCTGTAACAACTGTCAAAGATCCACAAATGACAACCAGGATCAACGGTTTAACGTGCTTCCATTTATAAAAAACATTAAAACCACACAGAAAAAAAACATTCTCACAGAAATCACACATAAGTTCGAACAATAAGCTCATAATAGCGGTCAGTATTGCTTATCATAAGCCTGGTCGTAATCCTTTCGAAACAACATTCAATTATGTTAACGGTAGCGTACCTATTCCATTAACAGGTCAAACGGGACCACGTGATGTACACATTTCAATCTGCCGTACATTTTGCCACCAAAATCAACTATTAACTGACCGCATGTCGGAATTAACCCGTATGTTTATTGTTTTTCGTGTAGCAATTTTGGTGTGTTGATATTGTATGATTTTTATGGAGGAGACATAATAACAGTCGCTCTGGTACATCATAAGGTTAAACCGCACTTGGTTAGATTGGTCTGTGGATAGGTAACCACCCGTTCCATCCTAAATTTGACGGCATAGTTGGTGCAGTGGTTGAGCGATCGACTGCTGCGCTGCGTGTCGCTTGTTCGTATCCCGCAGGGAACAAATATTTGTATGACCAGCATATATGTAGTTGTTTCAGGTCTGGCTGTTTGTGTATGTGAGTCTAAACGCACCCACGGTACAGGAGAAATTCCTATATGGGGCAACGTAACAAAAAAAAAATATCCTCCGTGCCTTATAAATCACGTTTAGTTGTTGACATTTGTTGATCTTTGACAGTCCTTACAAATAGTTAGTGTCTCGATAGTCTGACAACCAGTCTTACTAACTAAGGGGTATTGTTTTGTGGAGGTCGTTAGTAGCTGTATCATCCCATTTCACAGTTGGGATAAGGCTAAGCAGTGATATTGTTTAGCTTTTGTGTAGTTTTACATACATAAATTGATGCACTGAAGTAGGCATTAATTAGAACGCTACAAACTATTCATTCATCTTCCGTCTTGCTCAATTTAATTTATTGATACACGCTCACCAAAAAGAACATCAAATAATTTCCCCCGTTTCCAATTTTAGCAGTCAGAGGACTGCTAAAACCCACCCATATTTCTTCTTTCGCCCTTGATTTTCCGGGGCCGCGTATCTCTTTCAAACCACCCGCAACTCCGGCAGGCAATGGCCCTGGCAGGCCCCTCTGCTTTGCTGACATCTCTTTGAGAACGAACACGAACGCGCCGTTAACACGACCAGGGGCCTTAGTCTGCTATTACAAATAGTGTCAGAATGGTCGATCACTGATCGCATAATGGTTGATTTTGACATCTACTACATACTAAACTTGTCAAAATCAACCATTATGCGATCAGTGATCGACCATTCTGACACCATTGTAATAGCAGACTAAGGCCCCAGAAGGGTTACCATGACATCATATAGCAGTTCTTATTCCTGTGTGAGAAAGAGATGGTGCTAGACACCCTGTATAGCTCTGTCTTTTACCCTCAGTGGAATAAGTTCTGCTTTAAGACGTCATGGTAGGGTAGTTGTTGTCACTAGTACTAACTACGTACCTGACTTTTCTAAAAAACATTACTAACAAGTTAGTGTATGCCCATAATGTTACTTATTTCTTTTTTTGGTATTTTGCACACCATGCTATCCAACAGCTGAAAGTCTTCAAAATGAACCAAATAGAATAAAGCCATTTAAGTCATGCTATGCCTCAAATACCAATGAATAATAAACGTATCTACTTAAAGTTGTTAATTATTATCGAAGCATTTTATATTTATCTCGCAACCACATTAAATCCTCTTAAATTCCCCCGTAGTAACTTAAGACTTTTGAAGGAGTGAGCTTGTTTCCTTAAGTGCGTATGTTTGTGAGGACAGATGGATGGATGTATGGATGTTTGTTAATCTTTTACGTCAAAACGGCAAAACGGATCTTGATGAAATTTGGCACAGAGGTAGATTATATTCTGAATTAACACATAGTAAACTTTTATTTTCGATATCACACAGGCGAAGCCGCGGGCACCTGCTAATCAAATATATATCGAGAATGTTGCACCTTTATCCAGCCTATACCAGAAAAAACAAGTGAATGTATAAATTAATAATGGCGTATCCTCCAGATGTTACAAGCTCAACCGTACAAACACAAAACTACAGTAACAACGTCCGCTCTCTTCCGCGTCGCAGATGTTAATGACATTATCTAATGCCCTCACGTTGAGTTCTCTACTTCCGTGTGAATGTGGCAACTACCCGCATTTGTGTTGGGTACAAATAATTGTATACGTATAGGTATACAAAAACTCCGACAGAGTTTAGTTAGATACCAATTTATTGAGAGTTTGAAGTGAGGTTTAAAAGGCAATTTGTGGGGCTAATATTATATTTACAAAACTGATATAAAAGACTATTTTCAGACCGAACCCAATTATCTCAGCAAATATTTTTTACCGAATTTTATTTGTACCTACGAGTACAATAACAGTATTTTTAGTTACTAATACTAATAAAATTCCTGAAACAGGTAAGTATAGGCCAGTAACCAGTTCAGTAATCCTTGAACTTATTATTCAATTCAAAGTTTCTGGAGAATTCGGTTTACATTTGTGCTATAAGATGGTTTAGAGAAACATAGGAAGACTAGAAATGTCTGCCCACTCCTCCGTAATATTGTATAATGATCGTGCTATTAACGAATCAGGCACAGAAAGTGTGGTTATGTTATCTTGTGGCTACCATTTTGTTGTTTATTTTGTTAGGGTTCCGTAAGAAAAAAACGAAACCTTTACATGGTCTTTTTATTGTCCGTCTGTCTGTCAAGACCCTTTATCTCGAGAACGTGTGGAAGCATTGAGTTAAAATTAAACCATATAATCAAGTCTGTGGTCCTATGGAGATGTGAAAAAAACAAATCTTTCAGATATGGCCGTTTATATCGCAAGTCTGTACGGAACTCTCGGTGCGCGAGTCGGACTCGTACTTGGCCGGTTTTTTTGTTGTTAATAATCCAAACTTGTTTTTGAAAAAACAGAGTAAACTAACTGGCATTTTTTTGGCAATTTGTTTACAATATTGACATCAAAACTCCTACCAAGTCCCTGGCCAACATAACCACAAATGGCTTTATAGTACAATGTGCAGCGCACTCAACTCAAAGGCATACCGATTCTGAATCACTCCACAGAACGTCGTCGCAAGCATCCGACGTATTTCTCGTCACGATCATTCTGCCCTTGCTACATAATACTTTACAGTCTCTATATTCCTAAGAAATGGTTAAACAAATATTATGCACTGGTTTCTGAACGATTTTTAAATTACTAATAATGAATATTCTAAATTATGAAGCTTGGTTGGGAATTTAGTTGGAGTATTAAAAATTCTGCAATATTGCGAGTTCGTGTTTTGTAAACTTGATATTGATAAAATTATATTGAAATTATGATTATTGTTGACAGTTAGTTCCTTGATCAAAGATAAATGCACAGTTTATAACCTCTAAAGACGCTCCACTTTATTTTCGGATAGGAAATCATCAAAAAATTTCGCCCACTCTAGGCGGAGCGGTGGCAGTGGCAGACTTTTACTGACTAAAACCTACCCATGTTCCTTTTGCCCTCTATGTTCCGGGGCACGTGGTATTTCTTTCGAACAATCCGCAACCCCAGAATCACAAGTCTAACAATGCCATTACTTTATTGGGCAATATTTTAGCAACGGCTTGAAATCTAGTTTAATTAAAAAAATAAACTTTCACATCCCTTTCGAGAGTATTCACTTTTACTACATTTAGAACACTTGTTATATAGCAACACTGTCCAAAAATAATACCGCACGGCCGAAACCCACTACACTAACGATTACGCAAATATCTACAGCATTTTTGTTCCGTTTGCCTATTAACACGGCGCAAGCAATTTGTTTACGAACAACATTTTAGTCCTTTCAATGGTCCGGTGTAATCCAATTTGCTTGTATCGGCACGCGTGATAGCCGCATCTCTCCGAGCGACCCTCGACGATACATCGGGCGAACCTCAACGATTTACCTATACAAGTTGGGTGACTCGGTTTTTTGATTTGGTTGCGTTTAGACGTGATGTTGTTTTGTTTTGGAATTGGCGTTTGTTTTTTGTGACGTATGATGTTTAGGAGGGCTTTTGGCAGCATGTTCCATAAAACTTACCGTTACAATACTATAAGAAACTTAACTGTTTTTTTTTAATAAATAAATGTATCTACATCCAAAAATAAAGAACAGAAAGCCCGATAATAAAAAGTGTCACAAACAGTACAATAAAATAAAAAATGTAGACTAAACTGAAAAGCATTTAACCATATTATTTGATTTTCAAAATTGTTCTAACGTGGTAGAGTAAAACTGCCGAAAGAGTAGTTCCCAAAAATATAGCAGTTCATTCATTAGACTGGTCTCATGCAATCTGACAAGTGCTGTCAGAAATAAAAGCCGAATATCACTGAGCCTACCTCAACAATTTATTCACATACAGGTCCAAAAAGTGGCTGCTTGATTTGATTCTATTTAGAGAGTTACCGTGTTTATTCATTTTGTAACTGTTGAAGCGAAAAAATAATGCAGCCTTTTTTGTTTTATTACAGTCCTACTACGTGCGTATGTAACCACAGTATCCAAGTAATCTTTCTACGATTATTTGGGCACAGTTTCAATTTAAAAGCGCATCGGCTAGTAATGGTCAAAACTTTGGGCAAAATGGCTACCTTAGAGAAATCAAAGCTTGTAAACTAGGTAACAAAGTCAGTTTAGTTACACTCGATTGGAATCAATTGGGAAGCCGGAGTATCTTAACATTTTAGAGCTGAGAGACTGGATAGTAACCGGCTCAATATAAATCAAATCAATTTGCCACGAATACTTGTAAAGAATCGAACATACAAATTGCTATGTTACAATTTGTACCTTATATCTCTCAGACACAAAGCGTAGGAGCCACAATAAAGTTTGACACAATAGCGTTACTCCAATCCTTTCTGTAGTCCTCGGCTTCTTTCCGCCAGTTTCTTACTAGTCGACGGCATGGAATAAATATTTTCAGAAACCTTACTTGTTACAATGGGTGAAATGGAAACTCACATGGGCACCATGTTTTTGGGAAAAATGATAAATGATGTTTATTTTGCAAGTAGGTTTTCACAAACACTTTTACACGTCTTTTTTTAAAAACTAGATGGAGTCGGTGTTTCGTACCCGACTACTCTGAGAAGAAACAGCCAAAACAAACTCAGAGGTCATAGTCTCTTTTAAGGTCCAGACAAAAAATCTTAGTCAACTTACATGAGGACTATGCAGATTAGTGTCTGAAATGGTCTTTTTAAGAAAGCACCACACAGATTGAGTGGACCTGTCCAGTCAGTGCAAGCATTTGTCAGTTATCGTGTAGCTCAACTCATAACCCAAGGAGCTCAACGACACGACGAACAATACCAAAAAAAGGACATTTGTGTAGGTCCCTTATAGTACTCAAACTGCCAGACAATCGTCAAAAACAAACAAAGATAGTAAAAGTTATGATCCACATGGCCCTCTTACTTGACTTAACATGCTGTACACACAGATATGTTTCTTCACTGAAGCAAGTGATTATTTAATACGCACATAAAAGGTGTCTTGTATTTGAACTCGAGACCTATGAGTTTGCAAAAAGAAACAGAGTTCGCCCTCTGTTCCTATCTACCCTGTGTCTACAACTTGTGAAGGTTTACCTTATTCAGGTAGTGGAAGCTATTCGGATTATTTGGAGCACCGTTCGAGTATTTATATCTGACTGTAGATTCTAATACAGATAAAGTATTTTAGGAGTGTAGTTGAACGCATGAAACTTGGTATGATTTGGATTGTCATTCAACCACGGATCGGTCTTAGCCAGCCACGGGACACGTGCTTCTTCTAATAATATTTAAATCTGTAACGATTATATTTTATTAAGAAAACCTTCACTTACCTATGTTTAGAGAAATAAAACTTTATAAATAACCTTATTTATAAAGGTTTTTTTCTTTAAACATAAGTGAAGCAAACAGCGGCTGGAAAATAATCAATCGCAACTCTATAACACTAACAACTAAATATGCACGAAACATTTCTAACTTTTGAAGTTATTTCCTGATAAAAACGTTATGGGATTGAATTCAAATTAATTGCAGATTAAAAAGTAAGCCTGCTGTGACTGGTTACAGCTTAATTTTTGTACCAATGAAAAAAATC
Source organism: Ochropleura plecta (assembly GCA_905475445.1). Lineage (NCBI taxonomy): Eukaryota > Metazoa > Arthropoda > Insecta > Lepidoptera > Noctuidae > Ochropleura > Ochropleura plecta. Next base: position 13,182,766 of record FR997739.1, read on the forward strand.
TACAAAGGAAGACTTATTATAAACTAGCTTTTCCCCGCGGCTTCGTTCGCTTTAAATTCGGGATAACACAGTTTCCCTTTCCTGATTTACAGGTACCTGCTATCTGTAGTTTTTGCCCTTGCGCCTTATTTATTGTGATAGCAAAGCTAAGTTTTCCTTTTTCTTCCCTCACAGGGTTCCAATTATTTCTGTACCAAAATTCATCAAAATCGGTTTGACCATTCTTTTTTTTTTTTATTTATTAAAACTTTGTGCACATGTATAAACACTGTACAAAGGCGGACTTAATGCCTTAGGCATTTTCTACCAGTCTATCTTAGGGTGATGCAGAGAGAAAACATAGTAGGTGCAGGCTGCATAACAGAAAGTGTTTTTTTGAGAAAACATTAACAAATATAATATAACGATAAATACTTAAATACATACATACAAACAAAATAAAGTCCTGAGAGTTATAAATACATAAATACATGGGGAAAAACTAACAACCATTTAATTTGGAAACGAATCATTTAGTCGTGAAGACATAACAAACAAACTCACTTTCGTTTTTGTAATAAGTTTTAGTAACGATTCGGTACCTTGATAAAATGTAATACACATAAGTCAAAAAATTACCAGTGTTTAAACAAAAGTTACATGAATACAATTTCGAAATACCAAAAATATGAGAACAGTATTAAATATTTGACTGGAAATTTCTGCATTATGAAAACAAAAATACCTGCAAATCCGTATCAACATCATCATTGGCCAAGCTAGTCAAATTATGGGGAGCGTTAAATAATAAAAATAGGAATACGTGTGAGCAGAAGCGCATGCTCTAATGTAATGTCTTCAAAACTAGCCTATGGTTACATGGACTTACTGCTACTTAAAATGCTAAATTGACAAAAATGCGAGAACCGTCTCGAAGGGCCACCCTAAACTGCAATCGTGCATTTTATGCTCTCACGGTGATCACTCGTTGCGGTTCAGGTTGCATAACTCTTCCCTCCTCAAGAGCGAAATTATCAGGGTTGTTAAGATTCTGATGATTTCGCAAACAGTTTAATAATTTTATCTTATATCTAAAAACAAGAAAGGTTATAAATCCTAAAGGTAGAATTACATACAGAATTATCGTACCTAAACTAATGTTCTTAGTGTTAACCGCACTATCATTTTCACTGTATTTCACTTTGCTCATTTTCACTACTTGAGCTAACTCTTTCAGCTCATCTAGATTTATACCTTTCATATTCACTGCACTGACACTGGGGGTACGTTTTTCTTGCTTCAACGCTGGTAGGATGAATATCGGGGTTATTGGATAATTCAGATGTGTATAAGAAAATTGGTAATTTTGTAGATGTATGTGCCCGATGTTAACTTTACAGGCATCGTCCAGGGTCACTATGTACGTTCCTTGTAGAGACTCATGGGTCATGACGTCATCATGGCATTTTTTACTGGCTATAACGTTATCCTTTGTATATAGGATCCAACTTCCGTGTCCAATTCGTTGAACTTTCAAATCTTCTATGTCAACTATGTGCTGCTCACATGCACTAGCATTAGAATGGAACTTCATCAACTGTTCTTCACATAATGGCTCTAGATGGGTCAACACATCATCAGTGGTGCATAAAAATTTGTCTTCTGTTGCAACCTGCTTACAGGCTCTCACGACTGGTAAGTAATCTGAGTCTTTCACCAAAAGGTAGGGATATTTAGGAACTACTATTACAGTTTTGTTTAAATCTGTGTTAATAATAGGTAAAGAATAAAGTTTAAAATAACTGTAAGTACTATTTTCAATTAATGGAATCTCTATTATAAACGTAATCTGGTTTTGTTTAATAAAGGCTTTAACAGTTAAACAATCTTCAAATTTAACTAAATTATTTTCGTTCACATCATATAACAGATTTTCTGTCTTGGCTATAGATTGTAACATGTGTAATAGTTCAGTAGAATTAACAATTGCTCGATGCAGTACAGACACCTTACTAAAGGCTAAGGCCGTTTCAATCTCACTTAAAATTATATTAATTGTTCTAAAGTTTGTTAGAAACATATTAAACATTCCTAAAATGTAAGTAGAGTAAATAGAATTTTCTTCTTTAGTAATTATATTCTTAACCAATCTCTCAATTCTTTTTAAACGTTCATCTAAAATTAATGTATTGTTATGTAAGATTTCTGTACTGTTAACAAAACCATTTAACATTTTAGAGACCAAAGTTATTTTCCTATCTATTATTATTTGGTTGCTTTTTAACTGAGAAATGAGGGAATCATATCGGATTGCGTCACTGTGATCTAAATTACCTGTAACAATTTTAATCATAGACCCAAGTGGATCGATTAGTCCTCGCTTAAATCCTTTAGCTGGTACAAGTTGCTGGAATTTTTCGATAGTTCTATCCTTTAAATAATCTGTTTGAGTGCGAATGCCTAAGAACTCATGGCTGTAAGGTTTGTTAACATCTACCAATTTACGGAATTCATTATATTTAATTAAACTTAATTCTAAATCATTACCTAAACTATCTAAATTTAAAAGTTTTATAATTAACCACTTATCTACTTGTTTAAACGCCTGTCCTTGTTTTACGGGAAGGATACCGGGGTTTTTCTCAACCTTTTGAAGTTGAAGGGCCCATGTTATTTGCGCTACTGCCAATAGCGGGAGGCACCACCTGCGGAGGACGTTTAATATTTTTAACGGGGACTTTTGTGAGTCTAGTTCCAATTTTTACCGGTATTACATTATGTTCTACGCCACCGCTAACAGTTGCCTTTCTATAACGTGGCTTGTCTTAACTTAATCTGGTATTAACCTCTTTTGCATAAATTATGTCGCCTATTTCAAATTTCTTACTTATCTCACCACCCTTGCTATTTCTAATCTTTTGCTTTGTTTCTATCATTTTATCTGATATGTAAGTATAGAGTCGTTTAGTGCGCTTCGCATGATCTTTTAGCAATTGTTGAGTATATAATTTCTCAAAATTTGCATTTAATACAGTATTTGAATCAGTATGACCGAAAACCACTTCAAATGGTGTCAGACCAGTTGTTGTATGTATAGTATGATTGTAAGCCATTATTGCGTAGGTCATAACGGAGGCTGCATCAGTACATTTTCGATCGTACTTGGCCAAACGATATATTTCTATTATAGTCGAATGGAAACGTTCTACAATGCCTGTTGAGTTAGGGTTATTAGGTGTACTAATATGTAATTGTATGTTGTACATTAGCATTAATTCCTTCATTAATTCGTTATTAAATTCACTGCCCGGATCGCAACTAATTTTTTTGGGGGTTCCGTAAATGGAAAAATATTTAATAAGTGCACGTATTACTTCGGGTGTAGATCGATTGGATATTTCTATTGCTTGCCCTAATTTACTGAACGCGTCGACTAATGTAAGATAGTATACAGATTCTATAGCGAAGAGGTCTATGAAAATTTCCTGAAATGGTGCATTTTGTGTTTGAGTTAACTGTAGAAAAGGCTTTATGGGTTTTCTGTCATATTTGGTTTTACGACATGCTTCACAATTATTTATTACTGCTGAAATCGTCTCTTGCATGTTATTCCAAAAATAATTTCTCCTTATTCTAGACATGGTTTCTTTTATACCTCTATGACACGTTTTTCCTTCATGATGCTGTAAGGTGATATCCTTTTGTTCATTTTCATCTTAACCAAAATTACACGCTCTGTACATTCCTCGAATTCAACCATTCCTTTTTTGAATAACTGTATAATAATTTTACTAAATTGTTTTTTATGCTCTCCGCTTTCAAAATATATAAAGTATTTAATTTTATATTTGATATATTCTTTTAAAAACTGTCTAATTAATTCAACATTATTTAATGGTAGGAATACTTCGAGGATTTTTTGTTTTTCGCGAGAAAGATCATTAACTTGGATGTCGTTTTTATGCCATGTAAAGACTAATATCTGGTTGGGTTTAGTGTCTACTGCTTCTTGTAATATTGGAATGCCAATTGATTCCATATCTTCAGCTGAATGTACTGTGAATGTTTTATCTTTGGCAGGACTAAGTGGAATGGGTTCATTTGCATCATTTTCCGAGCTGGCTGTTACAGTTGCAGACAAATCTGAGATGGAAATTGTTTTAGAGTTGTCACTGTCGGTATCATTTAAATTATCTATTTGCTTGGTAGTTTGTAATTTTTTCGGTCGTTGTTCCTTCTCATCTAAATTAACTACCAGTGATAAGTCATTCTCATCTGAGCCTAATGCATTTAATTTTACAGCATTACCAGAATGATAATTAGCAGGAATTTTAACTCTTTGTTCCGATCGAGGCGCTAACTCTAATATATATTTATTTTTATCGCGCATAATTGGTATCACCGTAGTTTTAGTTCTCAGGATCTCATTTTTTAAATCTATTACTGCCTCTACACTATGTAGAATATCATTGCCTAGTAGACCATCGAAGCTAGGGCCGACTTCATATATATGAAATTTATGAATTTCATTAGTATTAAAAATCGGAAGTGCTGGAATCGAAAGTACTAGTTCGTGTTGACTAGTACTATGAGTGCTTCTAACTTCAAATGGGTCGTGATAAATATATTCGTTAAAATAGTAATAAGCCTTTTCCGGGTTAATAAATGATTTAGTACTACCTGTGTCTATCATAAATTTGGCATCTATTTCTGGAATATATATGTACGGCAATTTAATGCATAAATCGCAATTCAAATTTATTATATTCTCTATGTTCTCCGAGGCCACTAATTGAAAATCCTCATTATTTTCCGCTAAAATTTCCTTATTAATTTCTTCCGAATGATTCTCGTCTTGATTTTCGATAAAAGAGGGATAATCGTAATACTGATCATATTCATCGTTACATTGGTAGTCGCAGAGAAACTGACTGTTATCGCTGTGGTCAAGGTCAAGCTCATTTAATTTAAATCCTTTTCTAAAGACCTTGGCCGGAGGCGCAGTACGCATTGTGACGTCACTAGATTGAGTTTGAGGTTCCCGAATACCGACTGACTGTAAAGGTCTATTGATCGATTGGTTCTGGTTACCAAATGGCTGTAAAGGTTTATTATTTATTGGCTGTTGATTTCCAAGCTGTTGAGGGCGCATCCCAAATTGTAGCGGACGCATCCCAAATTGTTGCGGGCGGTAACCATATGTTTGACCTTGAGATCCAAATTGTGGAGGACGTGTCCCAAATTGTTGACCTTGGGGGTTACCGAAATATAATTTGGGTTGTGTATTTGATTGCGTAAAAATAGGTTTATTATTATTAATAGGGGTATTATAATTATTTGTGCCGAATTTAAAAGTTGGTGTATTATTTGGTACAACTTGCTTACTGGAGGACGTCAGCAGTATTTTATTTCGGGCATTATATTGGTCATGGAAATTAACCTCTTCTAATACAAAAGATAAAGCCTGTTCCAAAGTGGACGGCGCTTTTAATCTCACAATACGCACCATATTTTCCGGTAGATTATAAAGAAACACATTTAATGACGTGTTATTATAAATAGTTATTTTACTTTCCCGCATACCACTCGATAATCTATTAACTTTTGATATTAAAATACTACGCACCGATTGAATACGATTGCAAAAATCCAAAAATGATTCACCATTTCTTATGCGCAAAGTTTCCAATTCAATAGCTAAACACTCTTCACTTCTCGGGTCTCCAAAATGCTGTATTAGCAACTCTTTAAATTCTTCCCATGTAACAATATCCTCGCGCTCACTGATAAGCGCGGCTGCATTCCCCGCTAATCTACTCGTTATAGCATGCATTACATACAAGTTTTGCTCGTCACTTCCCCTGTATTTATTTATAATATATTCACTTTTACGAATAAAAAGATTTAAATGGCGCTTATCGCCATCAAACACCGGAATAATTTTAATCATTTCGTTTGGAATCATGATAATTTTTACTTCATCTACCATTTTTAATACTATGATATATTCTAACACACAATAATAGTCTATAATACAAAGAAAATACTAAGCAAAAAGTATAATAGAGTTCCTTTAAACACTTTTTAGCACAATAATGCAGTTCAATTAATCAAATAAAACTTTAGAAATTTAGTTCATTCATACAACAATATTTCAATATTTTTTAAAATGTAAATTACTTTAAATAACTTATTCTATTACTAAACTAGCCTTACAGATTTTATGCAAAACCAGATAACGTTATAACACGAGACGTCTAATCGCAAAATAACAAACAAAGGAAATGGGAAAGGAAGGTGAAAATTTGGACTCACCAGCTCGCCTTTCTCATTTTCAGCTCCAAGTCCAACTTGACAAATTTCTTTGGTTCGTAGAATCAATCACCACAGCTGCTCAGGGCCACCCGAACGCGTAACACGAAAAAGTTTTATTTCGGAAACAACGCGAAGGACAGCGCAGCTCTATTCGGCGATCGTACCGGCTGCGCCAGTCAAATTATGGGGAGCGTTAAATAATAAAAATAGGAATACGTGTGAGCAGAAGCGCATGCTCTAATGTAATGTCTTCAAAACTAGCCTATGGTTACATGGACTTACTGCTACTTAAAATGCTAAATTGACAAAAATGCGAGAACCGTCTCGAAGGGCCACCCTAAACTGCAATCGTGCATTTTATGCTCTCACGGTGATCACTCGTTGCGGTTCAGGTTGCATAACTAGCTTTTTCCCAGCTCTGTTGCTGACTATCACTATTATACCAACAATGCATACTTTAAAAGGAAGGACTGTGAAGCCCCTAAATGAGAGCCACAGCCAAAGATTTGATTTATTTTCCCAGACACAAAAGGATCGCGGAACAGCCGAAAAGAGATGAGGCATACACCTAACAGTGATATCAGTCACTTCTGCCGGAATCATTAAAGTTATAATAAAAATGATAATGAGCTTCACGGACGCTTTTTCCGGGCCCTACGTGGACCCGATGTAAACCAATCAGCGTCCGTAGTCTGGCTGATTCCCGGGAACCTCTTTGGAGAAACCGCAGGTTTTGTCTGTTGGGATGAAGTTATGATGACGAATAACTACCGGAGATTTATTGTGAAGGATGGCACGGTTGACATAATGTCGGGCATGCCACCGTTCGGGCGAATCAATTCGTCACATTACCTATGATTGTTCTCGTCTGCTAACGGAGAGTACTTGCATAGACACAAGCTTGTAGCCAGAATTATCTACGAACAACTTGCTCTAAACTACAGCCTTGTGGAATCGGAAGTGCCGTACTATGAGTATGTGCCCGACCCAGTTCTCGAACAAGGCAATACAATAAACCTGATAAAAGTGGTGGTGGTTCGATTAGAGCGGCGCGCAATGATTGTTTTACATAACGGTTCCGCATGACGAGAACCTCGTGAAAGCCGAGGAAGATAAACAAATCAAGTACATTGACTTGACTAGCGAGGTTGTCGGCATGTGGGATGGGATGACATGGATTCAGCAAACATTGTGCCATCTGAGGAGGCTTTCGTTAGACAGTTGAATCAAGGGCTTGATACAAAAAGCGGTACTCTTGGACACGGCTCGTATTGTTAGGAGGTTCCTTTCTCTGGAGCCCTGACCCTATTCTTGATACCCGGTGGACTACTTTTTTGTATTTTAAATGTTTTTTTTTTATTTATACTTTAAAAAGTTTTTTTTTAAATATAAAAAAAGATGTTTAAAAATTAATAAATGGAATAATGATAATGAATAGACGGTTAGTGGTCACCCATCTACAGACCAACCTCACAGAGCGTAAAGATAAATCTTTGCGGCTATTATTATTAATCCACGAACCCGTTAAGCCATATTACCGTTGAACCAAAAAGCACAGCTTAATCCGAATATTTAACACTGTCAACATTGTTCGAATTATCCCTATCAGTAAATATGAGAACATTATTTTAGCAGATTACTAGGTTGAACGAGGCTTAGGAGATTAGCCTAACCATGAATTTATTAGTTAATAACTTATTACGTAATGTTGATGGTATACAAATTTATATCGCCTTTTATCTTAATAATGCGGCACTGGATTCATTTCATTATTTTTCTTTGTTTTTAATGGCGGACTTTAATGTGCATTTTGAAATATAGTTTGAAAATCCGTAATGAAAAATAAACTTAATTTATCAATTACTTACCCAAATACAGCTCGTAATATGCGTACACTAGAGGTTTCCAAATGTCTGGCACAAAAAAACACATTCAAATTATAATAACATACAAAAGTATCTAGGGATCAACATATATTTTTGCAATAACTTTTCTCCTGATTGATATTAATTAAAATTTTCTTTAAGGATTCATCAAATAAAGTGTTTTCGTTTGTCACAGTAACGATAAACCAAGTCACCTTTACATTAATAAAGTAATTTTCCATTTTCCTAATAAAGGGATTTTTGACATTTGAACCACTAACATTAAAGTTCGAAAAAAAGACTGAAATAACAGTTTTCTTTAAAATTTTATTGGGTAACTTAAACAATTAATAATCCGTGTTTCTACCGCGAACACTAACAACACAAGAACATCGGTTTGGCATACTCAAAATGAGTTCATCCAAATCACGCTGTGGAATGGCCGCCCATGTTCGTTGCAACAACAAAAAAAGGTCTTCTTGCGACTGGATACCCTCCATATTCGGCAGAGCTCTTCTCTGTAGCATATCCCATGCATGCTCAATCGGGTTCAAGTCTGGCGACTGAGCAGGCCAGGGCAGGACATTGATGTTAGCTGCGGCGAGAGTCTGTCTTACAACTCTTGCGGTGTGCGGTCGTGCATTAACTGAAATAAGGGACCGATTTGCACTTGTAGAGGAACGATGACGTCTGATACAATCGTCTCAGCAAAAATTTGAGCGTTGAGGTTGCCTCTGATCCAAATCAACTCAGTTCTTCCGCCGATCCAAATACCCGCCCATACCATGATGGTTCCACCACTATAAGGATGGACTTCCTGGCAGGATTTTAATCGCTGTTGGCGTCCAGGGGTTCTCCAGTGTCGTATACGTCTTGTATCCAGTCTCATACCAAAACGAGACTCATCAGAAAAGCACACGAAACGCCATTGTTCTTCTGCCCAATTTCTGTGTTCAAGAGCCCATTGATATCGAATCCTACGATTGTGCATTGCTATAGGTGGTACCCGTAGCGGTCTTCGGGAATGAAGGTTCACTTCATGCAAGCGGTTTCTGACTGTTTGATCGCTAATTAAGTTCCCTGAAGAGTGATGAAGCCTCACGGCTAACATCATGGCGGTTATTGTTGGAGATCTTCGAGTTAAGATTTGAATGTATCGGTCTTGTCTCCGTGTGGTGCAGCGATACCGTCCTCCATGGCGCTCAGCCACGTTACCAGTGCTTCGGTAACGTGTCCAAAGTCGACTGATAACACTCTGACTTGTATTCAGAGCTAAAGCTACAGTACGTTGCCGGGAACCAGCTTCTATCATTCCCACGGCTCTGAGCATTTCTTCCCTGCTTAAATGACGTCGCCGCTCCATAATAACGTTGGTTTTAATCAGTAGTAGGGAAACAGTAGCACTAATAATGTCTTCAATGCGTTGTATGTTTTTATAGGGAAAATATTGACAGCTTATTTTCATCTTTTACTCGAATTTGATTGAGAGTTCCTGATTCAAATTATGAAATGCACCAAAAAGGATCCATATAAATTTATAAAATCATAAATTTATTACAAAGCCACATCTCAATCTCAAGAAATCCGCATAAAAATGCTTGATCCCTAGACACTTTTGATGTGTGTACATTAATTTTGACAATCAAATTGATATTGACCTGAGACATAAGGTTACGAGCATAAAAAATCACACTTTCTTAGGAGTGTTTATAGTTTTCTTTTTTTTGTAAACAGTAATATTTATTTATAAACTTAGTAGTACTTTTTTAAAAAAATCGGCTAAATGCGAGTCAGACAAGGTGGTCAACTTGAGTCATAAACGGTTATATCTTTTGACAGCCTAGATTAAAAGGGGTGGTTTTTTCACAGTTTCAAGAGACCTCAGACTTGAGTGTATATTTTTTTGTAACTTCAACGATTTTGATACTTTTACGTGTTTTCGAGAGAAATAGTCTTGACAGAATTACAGACAGACGGACAAAAAAGTGATAGTGATAAAGGATTTGTTTATTTTTCTTTTCAAGGTACAGAACAAAATACTTCATCATTGATTATTATATGTTACTAGCTTTTGCCCGCGGCTTCGCTCGCGTTAAATTCGGGGTAACACAGTTGCCCTTGCGCCTTATTGATTTGTAATAGCAACGGTAAGATTTCCCTTTTCTTCCCTCTTTCTCCCTCTTTCTCCCTCACATCCCACTTTTTTTTTCAAAAAAGCAGCCTATGTCCGTCTCCTGGTTCCCAACTATCTCTGTACCAAAATTCATCAAAATCGGTTTAGCCATAAAAGCGTAAAGAGGTAACAAACAAACAAACTCACTTTCGCTTTTATAATATTAGTAAGGATTACGTTTTTCTTATCTTTTTTCAATCACTGGCCACTAACAAAATACCACTCAACAGTTTTAATAAAACCAACCTCAAAACCATTCACAAAACCTCCATATTTTTATTTACCAACAAAATACTTCTCCATTCAAATCACTTAAACGTCAAACTTAGTTATTCTTCTCACCCCTTTAAAAATAGGCACGTTCGATGGGCTATTTTATCGCGGTCCCTACCCAACAAGCAATTTAAGATAATCTACTTGCCTTCAAGCCGGACTGAAGTTATTTACAATCAATTTCCTTGGCTATTAGAGGCTTGAATAAATGTTATGCACATAACGTGGGAGCTCTGTTAGTTATTGTGTAAGGGAACTACATAATTGTATTATAGAGATTGGTGTAGATTGGAGTCTTTAATTTTTTTTAAAGGGGACTTATTTGTGGAGGCTAAATTAAGAATGAGTGTATTAGAGGATGCTTGTTACTAGCAAAAGTAAATGAGTAGAAATTGGTCATGAAAAAAATTAAATTTGGACAAGCTTTAAGATTGCCACATTATTAGAAAAATAAAAAAGGTTTCTATCTATATATTGATTTATTGCTTACCGCACATAAACATAAAATTAATATATTATACATTAAGCCAATAACGAAGTATACACATAGGGGACATTAAGATTAGCCGAGTTACTCGATTTGATTGGCATTTAAATTTATACTATGTGCGTGTGTGTGTTTTTTATCTATACAAACAAACACTCAAAATAAAAACAAACAAAGGTTGTGTTTTCGCCATTAATGAGGCTCCTTACAGACAACTAACAGGTATTTAATGTAACCCACATTCGTTGCAAATAAATAAATGATTTGATTTGATTTGAAAAGAAGAATGGAACAATAAGAACAGAGACCCAGAATGGAGGTAGGCATGTTGATGATCGGCTACAACACCGACAATAAAAAACAAAACTAGATGCTTACAAATGAAAATCTTCGGATTTTTGTCTCTAAATTTTAATCAAAGTTACCAAAACTCCTGGAAAGCGTTGCTAGAATTCGGAAATGGAATTTCTCAGAAAAACCGCATTGCGTTAGCGCCTATTGAAATTCACGACACAAAGTGTGGACATGGTCAAGTAAGAACTACATAGTATCGTAAAGAGAAAAACGAAAAACAAGGTTTTTACAAATTCAAAAAGCTTAGGTTTCATATATCTAATTTAAACACTATAATAATTCATCATTGCCATACGCTATACGCCTACAATGTGCACTAGTGTGGCTTTAAATAGGTTTTCTATTTATACACTGTCGTGTATATATGCAATATATTATATGGCAGATGAACCTGCCTAGCCTTTTCCCAACTATGTTGGGGTCGGCCTCTTTACTTATCAGATTCAGCTGAATACCAGTATTTTACGTAGAGCGATTGCCTAACCTACACAACCCTATTAATAAATGAGTAATACGAGACTCCTTTTTTTGCAGATCGGAAATCACCATATAACTTCCCCCGCTCTGGGTGGAGCGGGAGGGAGTGTCAGACTTGTACTGACTAAAACCCCCACCCATGTTCCTTCTATCCTTTACGTTACGGGGCCGCGTTTGCGTGTTGTTCGAAAGAGATTTCGAACAACACGCAACCCCGGCAGGCGGTGGCCCTGGCAGCCCCCTCTGCTTTGCTGACATCTCTTTGAGGAGCGCGTGGAACACCAACGCGCCGTCGACACGGCCTATACGAGACTCCTTGGTCAGACTTTCGAGTCACTGACAACCTGTAACCACTGCCAAAGATCTGCTTATGACAACCGGGACCAACAGCTTAACTTGTTCACGTCAAGTCACGGAGAAAACTTGGTTACCCATCCACAGACCAATCTAAGCAAGCACGGTTTAACCTTAAGATTGATTTGAGCGAGTTATTGTTAAGCCGAGCATGTTTCCACCCCTCACTTTTTATGTTCTGACGAGTATCTGTACGAATGCCTATGTATAATTTTTATGTAAAAGTATTTTTTTTTCTTGTATTTATATTACCATAATTATATTTTATATTTAGTTTTACATTAAAATTCGTTCAGAAGATTTTTCATGGAAACACTTTTGAAAAAATAATTGTATTTATTCACAAAGTTTCACGTTTATGATATGTAAGTACGATTTACTATGAAGTACAGCTTGAACCACTGGTTAAAGTTATTTTGGAACCTACGTTTTGTGATGGATAGATAGATAGAGTATTCTTTATTATGTACACCACAGTATACAACTTATAAATAGGGTGACACGATGGGCGGTCTTATCGCTAAAAGCGATCTTTTCAAGACGAACTTTGGATGGATTTAAAGAAGGTTTTATTTTACAAAACAAATAGGTACATTTATAAAAACAAATATATATATATAATAAATACATATAAAATAATAACCATGAAGAGGAAAGAAATATTTGATGGTCCTTTTTTAAGACATAAAAGAATGAAAAGTTAAGCAGTAGTTCAAGGAAAAGATCTGGTATTCAGCTGCATCCAGTTAGACTAAAGAGTATCATTCCTATTATTATTATTTTAGTGGTGATGATAATGGCTACTATATCATAATGGTAAACAATGTGAAGTTTGACTTACAAAATTAAAAACCGATTTGTTCGTTTGTATAGTTCTATCACAATGTTTCTTAGAATTCATATCAAAACACATATTGAATAGAAACAAACATAGACGTAATAATAATAATTACATATAAACGCGCAATTCCATCCCATTCACGTAGAGCGTAGACAGACACAGTCATTGTAATCATATTTATCAAGATATCTTGATTTACACGAATTAATTTCGTTTTCCAGGAACTTATACGAAAACAATGTTCTAATGAAACTTATCCAATGGGAATGTATTATTGATTCTAATAGTACGTGGAAAATGAAAACTAGTTGCCCCGGGAAATGCTGCTGAAGTTGAATAACAGAAAAGCCTCAGCCAATCCGCCTTTGTACATGTTTTTTTACACTAGTGTATAAAGTTCGAATAAATACACCTTTTGTTCTGTTTACTATAGGAGAATTATTCCTATTGACTTCCAAGTCATGCCCACCTACAGTTGCCTCTATTTATTATTCTCCTCTTTCTATAACCGAAAACCTTCCTGAATATAAAACTGCGCCATTATTCCGAACTACACTGTCTTTCAATCTACCCGCATTACATATTCATTGTATAACACATCCAGCGAATCCTAGTCCTTTAAAAACGTTCCAAGTCACGAACATGCATCCAAGCAAGCGACCATGTAAACGATTTAGCTTCAAGTCTTGCAGCAAATAGCCTTGCATCAAAACACGTAATAAGTGTACTAAGAAAACAAGTTGTAGACCGTGCTCTACTACCTTTTATAACGCCTGTTAACACCAGAAGCTAGGCAGAAAGTGTACTTTTAATAAAACCAAATTACACCGTTTATAGTATCTAAGTAAGTAACAAGCCATCGTCACCTTCGCTAGCAATTGCTGGCGATCGTACGATTACACGATGAGTTCAGACATACAGAATTCTTCAGTGTCCTAATTTAAACTCGCAAGTCATCGCGCGAGCACTGGCATTGTTTCATTGACCATTTTCATCACACGATGAACCATGTACAAGTACTGAACCCGGGCTACTTCTGAAATATCCCTTATAGAAAAAGTTAAGAATTGAACAAACGACAAACGTTGTAGTGCTCTACTTCCCTTTTTTTTGCTGATGGGAATCATCAAATAACTTCTCCCGCTCTGGGCGGAGAGAAGGGTAGTGTCAGGCTTGTCCTGACTAAAAACCACCCATGAACCTTCTATTGCCCTTTATATTCCGGGGCTGCGGTATCTCTTTCGAATAACCCGCAACCCTGTCAGGGTGCTCTACTTCCCTTAGAATGTGTACAATAAAATCTATGAAAGTGAAGTACCTTTAGTAGGGGTCTATATCAGGGTTGTGTCGTCAAAACGAAAAGCGAAACACGTGAACGATAACGCCTATGGCTTATGGTTACTGGCATGGTTCGCAGTGGATGTTTAGGTTGTCTATAACGGTAATAAAAATTCGGACAACCCTATGGTAATGTTTATTAGTAGGCGGTAGTTTTGGTTATGTGAAGTTTTTGGTGTGGTAAATGCAAGACTGTTTGTTTTCAAGACTGTTTGCGCTGTTTACTTTTCAATTTATTTTTATTGTGGTTTTTATTGAACATTATCTTTTACGTGAGGGGAGCGTAAATAATAGTAGCCGTTCGGGCCGATCTTTGGGTTAAGCCGCGCTTGCCTAGGTTGGTCTGTGGATGGGTGACCACCCGATACATACCAAGTTTCCTCTGTGCATCGGAAAGCACGTAAACCTGTTGGTCCCAGCTGTCATTTGCAGATCTTTGACAGTCGTCAAAGGTAGTCAGTGTTCCGAAAGTCTGACAACCAGTCTTACCAAGGGGTATTAATCGTATTACCCACTAACTGGGTTGTGGAGGTCAGATAGGCAGTCGCTCCATGTAAAATACTGATATTCAGCTGCATCCGATTAGACTGGAAGCCGACCCCAACATAGTTGGGAAAAGGCTAGGCAGATAATGATCTTTTACGTGCGAGATCGTTTCTGTGAAGATCAAAACGTACTCCATGGGAACGTACCTATTTCCGAAACGTAAATTAGTCTGTGTTTCTTTAGGTTCCAGACTAGTCACCTCTGCCGGAGTTGTGGGCTGTTCGAAAGATACCGCGCCCCGGAGCACTAAGGGCAAAATAAGGAACATAGATGGGTTTTAGTCACTAAAAGTTGGACACTTGGGGAAGTTATTTGCTGATATCCCATTCAAAAGAAGACAAAAATAAGTTTCCTTGAAAAAAACACCCAATTCACGAAGGAAAAAAAACAAATGGCTACCCTTGAATAAAACATTTTACAAGGGCCATTAAAATTGTGACATGGCTTGTATATAGCACAGACTATATTTTACGACAGCAAGACATTACGAGAAATATGAATTATTATTATTGTCTTACCTATGCCGCGTCGAATCGTAAATTTCAACCAATAAAATTAGTATGCATGGAATAGTCTAACATTTGTATACGGTTATGATGGTAAAGTTTATGTTCACACAGTTATTGCTGAAAATCTTAAGATTTTTACTGACAGCCTTTTATGTCTATAAACTTCACTACACCTTCACAAGTTATTATGTCTTGTGACTTTAACTTTTTTTTTTTTGAATGATTCAAAAGTGCCTGTAATAGTCTCATTGAAATAAATGGTTTGAGTTTATAAGCGTGTGTGTATTTTTTTTGTTTTCTTTAGTGTTGTTTTTAATTACTTCTTTAGTTTTTTATTTTCA
This sequence comes from Ochropleura plecta, assembly GCA_905475445.1. Taxonomy (NCBI): domain Eukaryota; kingdom Metazoa; phylum Arthropoda; class Insecta; order Lepidoptera; family Noctuidae; genus Ochropleura; species Ochropleura plecta. Next base: position 13,198,618 of record FR997739.1, read on the forward strand.
AATTATGATTTTAAAGAAAATTTATTAGGATTTTAATTAAGGTTTAAGAGGCTGTCTCTGAAAACAAGCAGTTAATTTACAACATAACACCAGTACTATAATCCTCAAAGAGCAAGAGGTGTGACTGTTAGGATACACCCATATTCTGCCAATGATGTCTAAGTCCCACTAAATAGGGGGGAGCCTATGCCATCAACCAGAAACAAAACCAAACTCTGTAGCTGCTACCGAGAAATTCACTGTTTATTTACGAGAATCTTAAAATAAAATTTGTCTTATTTAAAAATTATTAATTTTGTCCATTTCTTTTTTTTTTAAAAAACGTTACCCCGCTCTAGGAATTTCTCTTGTATAGTGGGTGCGTTTACAAATATTTAAACTCACATACACAAACAGCCAGACCCGAAACAACTATCTGCAGGTCATACAAATATTTGTTCCGTGCGGGAATCGAACCCGTGACAGCAGCGCAGCAGTCGATCTCACTCTCACTCAGCCACTGCGCCAACCGTGCCGTAAAATTCAACTAATTAATTAACTAATTTCACACATTAAACTATAAATCATTCTGTTGTAATTTACAGCCCAAACAATTTTAACAAGAACTTGTGCGATTTTCAACTTAACTTTATTGTGAATGTGAGGATCATGTGGATCATTACTTTTATTTACTTTGTTTGTTTTTGACGATTGTCTGGCAGTTTGAGTACTATAAGCGACCTACTCAAATGTCCTTTTTTTGGTATTGTTCGTCGTGTCGTTGAGCTCCTGGGGCTATGAGTCGAGCTATACGATAACTGACAAATGCTTGCACTGACTACACAGGTCCACTCAATTGTGTGGTGCTTTCTTAAATAGACCATTTAGACACTTATCTGCATAGTCGTTATGTAAATTGACCAAGATTTTTGCCTGGGCCTTGAAAGAGACTATGACCTCTGAGTTTGTTTCAACTGTTTCTGCTCAGAGTAGTCGGGTACGAAATACCGACCACGTCGCCATGAAATACAGCAGTGCGTGTGACCTGAACGATGGATATCCCATTGCATCGTTAACCACCATTTGCATACAGGACAAAGTGCAGATACGCCACATACCTTCAAATTAAGCCTTTTGTTTTTTCAGATGCTAAATCATCAAATTACTTCCCCGCTTAGGGCAAAGTGCGAGGAAGTTTTAGACTTTAAAAATCCATGCATATTCTTTCTTTTGCCCTCTGTGTTCTGGGCCGCGGTATCTCTTTCGAACAACCCGCAACCCCAGCAGGCAGTGGCCTTAGCAGGCTCTACTGCTTTGCTGACATCTTTTTTTAGTGCCAATTGCCCTTATTTTGTCTTTCTCCGGGGGCCTAAGTCTGCTATTACAATAGTGTCAGAATGGTCGATCACTGATCCCATAATGGTTGATTTTGACAAGTTTAGTACCTATGTAGTAGATTACCAAAATTCCGTCTATATCAACACTTCAAGTGTTGATATAGACGGAATTGGAAATTATATTTTGCTTTCTTCTCCGCAATTTTTTCCCAATTTTTTGGTTACACTTCCTCGAGCTTCAATGTCTCGGCGCTTTTCTGGTGATCACCAGTGGCTTCCATTCTGGCTTTCAAGAGTTGCAATGGTTTGAAAAATGATATAAATACTATATCTGATCTTTCTGAAGAACATTATCAAGCACTGCAGTCAGTTTTTATCAGGAATGTCTTGTGTTAAAAGTAACCGCCACTATGTTAATAAAAAGGCTTCCATTTTCGATGTAAATGGAATCATAACTAAAGAGCTAACAACATCGGCTATTCCTATGTTTTATTGGGGTTACCGACCTTAATTATAAAACCTTACTTTTCATTGTGTTTTCTCCATTAAACAATGTTACTTGAATTACTTAGAAATTACTGCGTTCATGTCTAACTAAGGGTTTATTTACGTCCTCATTCTCACATTAAAACCGTTTATGAACTCACATTTTTGTTATGAAACTGCATATCTAGACTATTAAAAGGAACACGCGATATTATGTTGACACGCGTGGAAAGATTTAATGTAGCAATTGTCATTAAGAAGGCCACTTTTTAATTGCAACCTGGATATACACCATGTATAGATATCACCGCCGATCACTGCTTCAACACACAAAGATCACCCTTCCAGAGATCGTCATAAGATGGTTGCAAAACCCTCGCGTACCCAAAGCTATTATTTTGTCAATTCGACGCAAAAAAACAAACATGTCATTGCGTATTTACCGTTGTCAAGCAGACGATTCTTTCAAACTTATGAAGCGATGTAAGTATTTCAAAATCCTATACATTTGAGGGTTGGTATCTGTTGATTAGCTATGTTAACACATAACCGCATCGGTGACGTCACTTCACGCGGACTCTAATCACTCCTTTTTAAAAGTACTAAGTAAGATATATATTTTAGGATAAAATATTCTTCTACCTACATATATTCCGGAATAAATAAATAAATTGCCATTGGCCAAAGGTAAAAGGTAAGTACGTAGTAAGATTTCATATTTTAATGACAGTAACTTTAATCCATTTTGTTCATTTTATAACAACACACAATCAGTTTGATGAGTTACGGAGTTAACGATGCCAAAATAAACCATAATCTGAATACCTTTATGATTATTCTGTTGTACTTCGTCAAAGCAAAAGCATAGTTAAGAATGTTATTTTTTTTTTCAAAATAGTCTTAGAACTGCATCATAACTTCGAACAGGTCGAACAAAAAGTGTCATTGGGTTTTTGCATCAGTATTTTTTATGTTAAAAGATGTCGGTATCGTTCCTCGTGCCTCGGAAAGCACGTTTCGGATTCCCGTCCCATAGGACTATAACAGTGAGGGAACAGATGATGCATCTGTGTCTGCGCACACACTTGTGCACTATCATATCTCACGCGCTGATGGCTAATCTCCACTGAGATAGGCCGTCGTAACTGAAAATCAGTTAAGATCACTATTTTTTTATGTACCCGCAATGCACATATTATGGAAAAAACACAAAGGTAACGCTTATTTTATTAAGAAACTAGCAGGCGCCTGTGGCTTCGCGTGATATCGAAAAAAAAACTGTGTTTTATTTCAGACTATTATAATCTACCTCTAGTCTGTGCCAAATTTCATCAATACGTTCAGCCGTTTTGACGTGAGATAGTAACATACATCCAAATATCCATCCATCCTCACAAACATTCGCATTTATAATATTAGTAGGATATCTTCCAGCAGACATGCGATAGAGCAGATTGATAAGACAGACATAGAGATTGAGAGATAGACTATAATGATTGTCATATATTTAATTATTACAAAATTTTTACATTTTTAATTCTTTATTATTATAAACTGTTATTTTGTTACCTTATAGTTAGTTAGATTGTGAAGGAGTGCACCTACGTGATACTATTGTCGTCCATAATTTAAGTTACATGATCTGTGTACATATTTTGTTGGAGATCCTTAATAAATAAATAAAAGTAACCAGAAAAGATTTTTTCCAACAACAAAACGATATTGCAAACCACCGGAATTCAATACTGCAACACCTAAATAATGACAATGGATAGAATGAGGGCGATGCGCTGGTGGCGGCGTGTCACCGTTGTAATGGAAACACCTTTTAACTTATGGCAACTGCATTGTGTGTGTGGCGGGCTACATTATTATGTCCCTGTATTTACTGTTTACTCCTAGTATCAAGTTTAAAAATAAAAGGCAAATCTTAACTTACATTATAAAAGCGAATGTGAGTTTGTTTCTTTGTTTGTAACGTCTTCACCCCTTTTTTTGTGGTGGGAAATCATCAAATAACTGTCTCCGCTCTGGGCGGAGCGGAAGGGACTGTCAGACTAGTACTGACTAAAACCCACCCATGTTCCTTCTATCGCCCTTTACGTTCCGGGGCTGCGGTATCTCTTTCGATCAACCCGCAACCACGGCAAGCGGAGGCCCTGGCAGGCCCCTCTGCTTTGCTGACATCTCTTTGAGGCGCGCGGCCTGTCGTCAATAGACGGACGGACGGTGAGCTACCCATTGCTCACCGTCCACAGACCTGCTACCCGTATTTAATAAACGTTTTGCCATTTTAGACACATTACTCTTTCATTTTCAACCAATGCTTTTATTCAATAAAAATCCATATAAAAGAATTTCTAATATCATCCACGTTGAATATATCGTGCTCAGTTCAAAGTACTTTCAAATTTTAGTTCTAGAATTTCTTTGATCATTTTAATAACACAATTTTTACAACACCATAAAGCTGCGTGTGTCACTAATAAATACTTTGAATTTAGACATTTTGAAATCACACGTATTCATTTCTTCAAAATCATTTCTTCGAATTTGGTCTCTCAGCGCCGGCAAAATTAACGTTGAACAAATAAACGCTATACGGTTAGGTTTATAATTTAATTAATTTAATGTAAAGAGATATTTTCAGAATTTCATATAAGGTATGGTTCCGAGAACTGAATTGCAAGGTTTAAATAGATTTAATCAACGAGCCGCGTGGCCATAGAGCTCAAGTTACGCACTCGTTCGAGTCGATAAAATCGATTGTTGACCAAAAAAGCTGACTCTAAGCAATTACGTCTATGGAATTTTCTGGCAGCTTGTCTGGTCTCTGATAATTATAATCTGAAACTCTTCAAAGTTCGAATGAATCGGTTCAATTGAATCCAGGCCCGTCTACCTGAAGAACCGTATTATTAAAAAAAAACTTTTTTATTTCATAATCTTTTTCTTAATCCATACTTTTATTGATCTAAGAAGGCTTGTCTGATTACAGATACCTAAATTACTGATTACACCTAAATTGCTGTATTCAGCATAATTTCTTGGTAATACTTATATCTATTTCTACGACAGAAAAATATTGCTTACATGTTAATTAACTATATTCATATAAAAAGATTAAAAAAAAATATTTAGTATCTTCAGCCCACTTTTTTTCGGTCATCAAATAACTTATTCCGCTCTGGGCAAATCGGAATTGAGTGTCAGACTTTTATTGACTAAAACCCATCCATGTTCTATTCTTTTGCCCTGTATGTTTCGAGGCCACTGTTTATTTTTCGAACAACCCACAACCCCGGCAGGCAGTGGCCCTGACGGGCCTCTCTACTTTACTGACATCTCTTTGAGGCACCTAGAACACGAACGCGCCGTCGAAACGGCCAGTCTTTTAGACGGACTGACGGTGGGCTACCCATTGCTCCACAGACCCTCATCTACGGTGGCCGAGAGTCGTCTCGCGATTTACAGAAAAAAAAACAGAGCTTTACGAGATGTGTATCTCTTCGCCATCTCTTTCTCACACTAGAAAAAGTTCTCCTTTATGACGTCATAGTAAACCTACTGAACAGTACAAAATGAAATCCATACAACAAATAACATAGTACAATTTATTTAAGATTACGGTACAGTCGGGGTTCAACATAAACTTGTGGATTTACAGGTATTAATAAAATAAAACACAACAAAAATGAACAATATTTGTAGGCAGCTTACTTTATTTAATTAAAGACCAAAAAGAAAAAAATATTGTAATCTTATTTCGGTATCTTTATTGCAAAGATACTTTTTGTATCAGCGAAATTTGATTTTTCTTTACGGACTATTGAATACAAATACAAAATGAACAAACTCTAACATGTACGTTTTTTACATCAAGTAAGTACAGTAAACCTATATTTTTGTAAATAAAACGGTAGAATATATTTTCAGAATAAACAGACATTTATCAAAACGAATTAAACAGTAAAACGACTAAAGAAAAATAATCTAGAAAATCTAGTCAAATAGAAATCTAGAATTATTCTTACGCGGACGTTAAAGTAAATAACATCAAGTCTAGACATTGCTTTTGTTGTTTATTCAGACAAGAGTAAATTGGTAGGCAACAAAAATGATTGTAAAACCCATTTAACCAAAGCAAACGATACAGGACCTCAATTTTACAAAATGTAATACCATTATCGTTACTTATGGTAATTTTAAAATGTACATAAAGGGTAATATGCGAACGCATGAGAACTGGGCCTTTGGATAAGCAATACGAAGTAAAGCCTCTATATTAAAATTCACATTTCCATTACGCAGGCCGAAGGTACGGTTGCGTTCGACCGCTTTGGACTAAAATCTAACACCTTTAATTTACTCAAAATCCCCTATAATTTAACGAACGGCACGTTCCTTTCATACATTTCCATGACCCCATTTTATTGGACAGATTATTTTAACACATGCGCCTACTCAAAAACTGACAACTTCATTCGAAATGATATAATGAGTGTTACCTTACTTCAGACCAGCTGCTCCGCTGTTCCTGTCATATTAAAGTTTTATCCACATGGAAATGTCTGGTTTGGACTTCAATTCTATCCCTTATTGCTCTATTGTTAAGATCACATTTTGTATATCTGATAGCAAAATGTAAGTTGGCTCAACGGATGTTGCAGACGCCTCCTATACGTGTTTATCTTGTTTAGTGTGGGTTTGGATGGTGTTCTGTGTTTTTAGTATTCCATTTTTTGTTATTGTTATTTCGGTTTTAGTGTAAAATCTGTTTTGTACATGAAAGAGGTCTTCATATTAGTTGTGTTTAACAAGTTTATTGACAAAGGTTAACATAAGGTCGATCACCTTATAAGTTGCTTATTATTCGTCCATTGTACCAGAAAACATGGAGATACGTAGTATAGAAAAAAAGAATATTATGATACAAATAAAATAGTTCTGAGAAAAATATTATCTTTATACGAATAGCTTTTGCCCGCGGTTTCGCTCGAAATTCCTAATGGAAAAAACAATATTACTGCCCAACAATCGAACCTAGGACCTCGTGTGAACACTGCACTAACAAGACGGTGTAAAGGCTGAAATGATTGATTTTTATTACCTTCCAGCTTCTGCCCTCGACTTCGTCCGCGTGGCATAGTTACTTTGGGCTAACGCTAACTTTAATGCGCATGATGATCGAAAAAAATTATCTCTCTCCCCATTTCTTCCTTCTTTATCCCCCTTCTCCCCCTTTTTTACCCGTTGTCCGTCTCCAGAGTCCCAACTATCTATGTACCAAAATTCATCAAAATCGGTTCAGCCGAAGTTGAGTCACGGCGTGAAGACTTAACAAACAAACTCACTTTCGCTTTTATAATATTACTAGCTTTTGCTCGCGGCTTCGCTCTCATTAAATTTGGGGTAACACAGTTCCCCTTTCCTGATTTACGGGTACCTGCTTCCTATAGTTTTTGCCCTTACGCCTTATTTATTGGAATAGCAATGCTAAGTTTTCCTTTTCCTTCCCTCTTTCTCCCTTATACCTCAATCTTTTTTTAAAAAAAAAAAACGCAAGGGCAAAAACTACAGGTAGCAGGTACCTGCAAAATAATCGGGAAAGGGGAACTGTGTCAAACCGAATTTAACGCGAGCGAAGCCGCGGGCAAAAGCTAGTTTATTATAAATACGTACGTAACGTAAGTAATTAATTCTTTTAACACCTTGCGTAGTTGAGAAGATTAATGAAACACATTTGTTTGTCTGAATGAGATATATCGAGTTTCCAGTACAAACATTACTAGAAATAGGTATGCACTATTCGCACTAAAAATTCAAATGACTTCTGACTCCTTCAATGAAATTGGATTAAAGCAGCTTAGATTCTATACAAAGCCAGCATGAATAGCCACGACCTAATTTTGAATATCGAACGCCCAACATCTATAAATACGTGATATATTTCAAGTACGAAAAATACCTACTGGAAAGAACCTTCGGGTCAAGTTTGATTTACTTGTTCAATAAAATAATAATGATTTCCTACTATGCGTTTACTTTGACACTTGTTTCACTAACACACTGTGTAAGGGCTTGTACACAATCGCATCGTTTAAATCTATGAGCTCGCACGACGCATCGCAAAAACTTGTGAGTTGATTCATTTATTAATTTTTTGAAATTTTCTTAGCAATAATACCAGAAAAACACGTTTAGTATGGTTGTCAAAGGAATGGTCGCTCGAATCGTGGAACGAAGTCGACATGCCGCTTAAAACCGCATCACAGCAATTCGTGTTGCAGTTTCTGCGTTCGCATAGCACTGACTCGCGGTTTTGTGTACAATCCCTTACACGGCAGGCTAATGCAATCGTCCAAAATCGAATTTGGTTTGCATTTCAAAGCTGTCCCCGAGATTCCTTTTTTAAAGCTGTTTTTAAGCTACGTACATACTGACAGGTGCCTTGTTTAACGCCTAGAGCCTAGCAAGACGCCTAGCGAGAATTGAAGTGATAAAATATTGATGTTCGTGTCTGTGTGGTGTGCTTTCTCTAGCAAATAACCAAACGTAAATAATACGTTAGGTTTTAGATGCTAAGATAGGCTGCCTATCTGCGTCCTGGGGTTTTGGAAATGGCCATGCATTTGAAGAACGTGCATGTCTTAGTCCTAACAGGAAATAAAAGTCCTGTAAATTTTCATTCATATTCCGGATTAGGGTTATGCCCGATGCCAGCCATAAATTTTGCCGAAATTCAGACGTTATGATCCCAATTCTGCTCGACTGAATGTATGCATGGATCGTTTACGGTATTAAGTGGGGGAGATAGGAAAATTATAAGAGGCGAAATGGGTGAATTTAATGGATAAGGAAGAAGATGTAGCTCTACAAACTCCATGGTTACTCTTTTAAAATCATTTGGTTTTACAATGTTGTAGTTACAGCGTTAGTACTTAAGTATGAGAGGACAGACAGTTGAATGCCAGAAAACAGATTCAGCTGTTTAGACTGGAAGCTGATGACGATACAGTCGCTATATTATGTGCATGAAAATTATGTTTGTACGCTATTCTTCACGGCGTGTATCGGGTGGCTAAGTCCTTGTCAACAAAGCAGAGGGGCCCGCCAAGGATACTGCCTGCAGGGGTTGCAGGATGTTCGACGAACCCAAAGGGCAAAAGAAGGAACAGGATGGGTTTTAGTCAGTAAAAGTCTGACACTACCTCTCATATCCCATCCGAAAAAAAATGGGGCTTAACATCATCAAACTCATGTACTATCTCCGTGGTACCAATATCATTATCACAAGTATTTTAACACTAGCTGGGGCCCGCGGCTTCGCCCGCGTGATGATCGATAAAAAAAGTATCCTATGTGTTTTTCCAGACTATAATCTAACTCTGTGTCAAATTTCGTCAAGATCCGTTTATCCGTTTTGACGTGAAAGAGTAACAAACATCCATACATCCATCCTCACAAACATTCGCATTAATGAAAGAAAGAAACATTAATAACAAATAAAAACCTTCCGTAATACCGAGTATTATATTCATACCTACTGCCTAAAACCATTTATTTTTCACCTTGGCAACCCGTTAAAACAAACATTGTCAACTTCCAAAACTAATTCTCAATAATTTGTTTTACAAAATAACGGGCTATGTTTGGCGACTCTCCCTAATAAATGATTCGGCAATGACATTGCGGTTTGTGTTCTTTTTTTCAGCCAAGTATTACACTGGTTTCGTCATATAAAAGAGCAGTGACGTATTTTTGCAAGGCGTTGGATAGCCTACATTTCATTTAAAAAGGTTTCTAACGAAAGTGAGGCGCCTTTTTGGAGCTAGATACTAAGTTTATTCGAAGTTGCTTCTTGTTTTGAATTGCTAGAACTCTTTTATTAGTTTTCGGCGACGGCATTAACAACATAAGAATTACTTAAAATTAATTTGAACAGGTATTTTTGACTGTAATCCTTACTAATATTATAAAAGCGAAAGTGAGTTTATTTGTTTGTTACGTCTTTACGCCTAAATGGCTAAACCGATTTTGATGAATTTTGGTACACAGATAGTTGGGAGTATGGAAACAAACATAGGCTAAAACAAAGTGAGATAAAGGGGAGAAAGAGGAAAGAAAAGGGGATAGAAAAAAAAATATTCTATAATCACGCGGGATTAAGTTAACGTTATCCCAAAGTAACTATGCCACGCGGAGGAAGTCGCCGGCGGAAGCTAGTCAATTATAATTGAACCTATTTCTTCTTTGAACTTAGGTAGGTACCAAAAATTAAAGACCAAATTCTATACTCCACCAATACCTTTCATCTTACATCAAATAATTTCTCTCACTCTGAGCGGAGCGGGAGGGAGCATCAGACTTTACTGATTAAAGCCCATCCATATTCCTTATTTTAGCCTCTGTGTTCCGGGGGCACGGTATCTCTTAAAACAACCCGCAACCCCGGCAGTTTTATACCCTAAGCTAATTCATCGGTAAGTTATTAATTAGAACACACACAATCTTCAGCTTTATCGAAATCCTTTCGACAGAAACTCAAGAAAATTAACTGCTAAATTTCTTCCTGCACACTTTTTACTCAAAAAACCAAGTGAGATAAAATTGCACCGAATAACTATGGAAGCATGCAAAACAAAAACCCTATCACATGCAAATTCGTTGCAGAAAAAGTCAATTGAGGGCAATGGGTCGCTTTGGTAGGCAATGCAAGCCAGCTACTAGGTGCGCTTGTGGATAGTGTGTAGTTTTTTTTTTTAACTCTAATAAAATGCTAATGAGGGGAATGTGAAGGCTGCCATGTCATGATGATGAGACTGTATGAGATGTACGAAACGGTGTTTTATCTTGTTTTTTAATAATTATTTTTCATATTGTTGACACTGTAACTTTTAGTTTATTTCAATTTTTTGGTTACTTGTACAAAAAAAACTTCACCTATGAATATGATTGTAGTATCGGGAAAAGGGCATAGACCGATACCTAAGCGTATTTTAGTTTTAAGTATAATCTGTAAGTTAGGATGCCGAAAATGACGTATTGAAAGTATGGTTTAAGAAAGACAGAGAGCAAGAGGAGTGAGAGAGATAGTTTGTATATTGTAAACTGTACAGAGGAGTGGGAAAAGGTTGCGAAGGCTGAGTGTTACTTTTCTGACTCGAGTGCGATAGTATAATTTAGGCGTACGACTAGATAAGACGTCCTTTGTATTTTCTTTGTATTTGTGTCATTTTTAATAAACGTAATCTTATCCCCTGTATTTACACTAAAATAGAATCAGACAATTTAACGAACATTACATCTTACATGATTATGAATTTCTTTATTTCGGACTAAAATAACACTAAATGGATTTAGTGTTAGTAACATAAAGTTCTTAAAACCTATTGTTACTTACCAGTTATCACTCTTTGCACAAAGTTCTTAACAAACGGAGAGCAGAAACTCTCAGCAAAATTTCTTAGGATGCTGTTTCTACTGTCTCACAATCTCATTTGCAACGAAACTGTTTCTTTTTTGCGTATGATTGCATAAAAACCGTCTGCACGGGTTTGCGCAAACATCTTCGAAGCACTACAGTATCCAGACAGGCAGTCCTAACAATATCTAAATGCATAATTATATTAATAATGAAGAACATCCAGCGATCTTTTTAAATTGCGAATTGACCCGTAGATTGCCCGTGTATAGACTCTAGCAGTACGCCTTAAAAAGTGTCTAAACCTTCTCAATACACCGAGCAAATCAACGAGCACTCCGCACTGCCAGAGCCCCTCTCTATATCTACCTACGCTGTCCCCAGTAAATAATTTACTAAATCCATGTTGTTTCTGAACACCAAGCAGCTTGATGCATTCAATGGAACAGCGGTCATCGCGATTTCTCTTCTTGCTTTTGAGTACTTTTTTGATTCTAACTTACCTTCACACACTACCATAGCGACTTAAGGTGCTGATAGACTTGAGCTTGTAACAGAAAATAGAAATTCTGCTTTTTAAAAAAAAAAATGTCGCACTGATCAACGAACAGAGTAACAAAGAGCCTAACATAGCTACGAAAATTTTCATGATCTTTCTAGCGGACGCTCATGTCAGTGCTTGATAAAACATATTCTTGACTATGATTTGAGATTTGATTCGGCAAAAGCTTAGCTCGTCAAAAACTTCGAAACTGTTTTTTGCTAGAATGCTCGCCAGAATCGAATCTCGCTTAAACGCTTTCGTTTATTTTTCTGTGACATTCTAATGAGCATTTTTGCAAATGTCAGAGACAAAAATAAAGGGTATACTGTTACACCTTTACCTCACCTTTCGAAGATAACAAGATGATGATTATGTAGGTACTGTATTGGGAGATAAATCTACTAGATTGAAAGCTGATAAAATACTTTCAATATTATATTTTAAACCATATTTTCAGCGGTATATGTCACACACTTTCTACGCCATTCTTTTCTTTTCTTTTTAATAATTTAAACGACCTGAGTATTCGAACGTCATAGCGAAACCAGCCTACACTCGGGTTTGGTTCAAGCATAAAGCCTCTTACAGTACTGGTCTATTCTGACCTACTTCCTCTCATAGAGAGGAAGGTCTTCTAGAAATGCAAACGTCATAAACTGATCGTGCTTGTCTTTTTCTATGTACTCGTATCTGTGTAGTGATAACTAGGATACCGATACCTCATTCATAATCATCATCATCTTTGTAAAAAAAATTGTTCATACTAATATTATAAATGGGAAAGTGTATGTGTGTATCTTTTTGTTTGTACGTCTTTCATGATTTTTTAAGTAGAGATAGTTGAAGGGATGGCAAGTGACATAGGCTACTTTTTGTCTCTTTCTAACCCATCGCTTCCCTAAAATGCGACGTGGACTCGAGCAAAGCCGCCGAAAAAGCTAGTAAATAACTTATAATATTAAAAATTAAGTTAATTAATAAATAAAACGGCCAATTGCAAGTCGGACGATATTTATTGTTATACATAGTAGCAGCGTAAATCATTATCATCTGTGAAAATTTCAACTGTCTAACTATCACGTTTCAAGAGATTACAGCCTGATGACAGATGAACAGATGGAAAGACGAACATCGCGGGCTTAGTAATAGGGTCCCGTTTTACACTTTGAGTAGAGTAGAAACAAGCTGGCGCCCGCGGCTTAGACCGCGTGATGATCGAAAAAAAAAGTATCTTATGTGTTATTCCAAAGTATAATCTAACCCTGTGCCAAATTTTATCAAGATCCGTTCAGCCATTTCGACGTGATAGAGTAAAAACATCCATACATCCTCACAAACCTTCGCATTTAAAAAATTCATAGGATGTCAAGCACTTAATTGGTATTATTTTATACTAGATATCGGTGCAACACTATTTTTTTCCATTTTCTTCTGTTACACGATACGGCATCATTGAATCCTTTCTTTTTCATATAATTCCTTCCATAATCCATCTATATTTTCTTATTATGTTTAGTAAATAAGGGAAAGATCATTTCAGAATATCAAAAAAACCAAGTTAGTTTAAAAAAACTTCATTTATTTTCAAAACAATCTGTACTGATTAAGTACAATAAAATTTTACCTAGCATTCGTTTTTTTAACAATGGAAAATTACTGGTTCTTAAATTTATTAGTATATTTCACTTGACACTTATAATTTGATGCGTCTATGAAACAAAGTAAAATAAAATTTATCAGCTAAATAATAGAGTCGACATTTATTTTATATTGACTTATCACAGGGAGACTGTTCTCACGTTATGCTCGGTCATCATTGGCTTTGGCATCCAAAAGTTTTAATACAAAAGGATAACTTTGTACAAAATATTGGGTAAAATAATATTTGGATTTCCGAATGCCATTATAGTTAAAATAAGTTTTAATACTGGACATACGGAATTATTAAGGTGCCTAAATAGTTGTTATTTTTTCACGTCATTATCGATATTTTACACGACGGACGGATTTTAAGGGTTAATAATATTATTTATATTTACATTTTTATAGTAACATAGCATGAGACCAGTCCCAACATTAATATACAAAAAATATATACAGAGAAGATACAACACTAAATATAGCTATTATTATATTAACATTTCATTCATTACAATAATGAATCATAAATTAGGCTTCTAAGTAGAGGCCATCATTTAAAAGTATTAATTATGAAAGAACACATTTAGAATTAATTTATTCGTTCAATACAATTTCAAAAATTTTAAGAGAAATAAATTATACAATTTACAATAATATTCATTTAAAATTATTTTTAAAAAGTTTTGTGTAAACGCATTTATAATAAAAAATATTCAGAAATATTATGTATATATTTATTTACAATCGATAATTATTTCAATAGAGACAGAATTATTAGAATCTGTTATTTACAAATAAATCTACGGAATTCTAGTTTAACTGAAAAAGTTGACATGCCTTTTTTGACTACAGTGACGCTTAATGTACTTTTGATGTTTTTTTTTTCAATATATCGAAGACATATTGTATAAAGAAACAAGATCATTCATACTTTTAAAAGTCCAATCATAAAATTAATTCAACTATTTTCCCATTGAGTAATGGATCTGAATGTTGATGGAGGGAGAGGAAGGCTAAAGAAAAGATAAATGGATTGTCTAAGAAAGACATGAAAGAGAAAGGAGTAAATGTTACCGTGACGTCTGACAGGGGAGAATGGAAGAAGAAAATGTGTTGCGCCGACCAAAATAAAATAGGACAAGGGCAGAAACATTACATATTAATAATGATTTTTCTAAGAAATCACTGTTGTTCGTTTTATAAATTCTAAATATGTCTCGCTTCAGGAATTCCTAATAGATATCTTTTATTGCTACGGTAAAAAGTACATTGCGCCACTCATCAAAAGAAATAGATTACCCAAAGCAAATAGCGTTCATTCATTAATTTGAGAATATATTGTCGATATGTTCCACCGGAATCATTGCTTTACGAAAACGTATTTATCTACATACAATTTATTTACAGTCTTCACATTTTTTTTTTCACTTAAAATCTAATATTATAGCTAGTCAATGTCTATAACTTTCGCTTAGTTTCGTTTCTTTCTTCGATATCGTTTAAAAATTGCAACTGCTCTGACGCGTTGCGATACCTGTAGAAAAAAAAACATTAAAAAAAAGTAAATAGACTTAAAAAAATAAGCAAGTCATTAGACTTGCTTATTAAATGGCCACCATCAATAATCTTTCCCATTTCACTGAAGGGCTATGACCATATACCAAACAAATTGTAGATAAACAAAACCATAAACTAAACCGCAACTCGCCTAATGTGAAGCGATGGCTGGAAATCAGAGAAAGAACGTCATTAAGAGAAAAGACGGGCAGTTTTAATTTTTGACGTTGACATTCGTTTTATCTGTCACCGGTATGTCATGTGTGACATCTGCCTAACAATTGACTATGGATACCACAGATGATATAAGGTTATTTATTAGCTTCAAGACGCACGACATATCACATCTCTTATCCAGCTACTATCTGCACTGCGAAGACCTGCGGTCCATTTAGATGAAGGTCGCTGAGAACCTTACATTTGCTGACTCAAGAATACCTCTACTCCAACGGCCATTGGTTCTATAAGGTTACTACGGCCAGTCCTTTGCCACTTCAGCTTGTTTTATAACTTTGGATCATCTTCCTACCCACCCGTTCAGCCTAGTAAAGATGGCTGCCGCTTAGGTACTATAAAATAAAGTTTATCTATACGATAATGTTAATCAATCCACTCTATATCGATAAATAGGTACATAGCTTTCCAGAACACAATCTTTTAAGAACGAACTTCGCCTTTCTTAGATATTTACCTGAATAGTTTGTCAAGACAATAGCTATTGAAACTTTTTTAAAAGCCCAGAAAACTAGGCTGGAATATTAAGTGAAATAACCGACTTGTTTATGGAAAAACAGTAAAATTACAACGCAATGTTTGTTACAAAGCAATTCTCTAAACTACAAAGTGAACTTTATTTTAATATTGTATAAAAATGCAAGTCTGCAGTGAAAGTTTACTTAACCAAGCTGCAAACATTATGGAGATTTTGTTAAAATAATAGCAAAAAGTTCTTAAAATATGAGTCTTTACTTACTTGGATCGTTTTTTTCTTCTAACTGTATCTACTGGCGTTGCTTCCACGCATAAAACTATTAGTCTACTACTGCATGAATATCTGTAGAAAGAAAAATAATGTTTTAACATTTTTCCAGTAAAATTCTCGCCCCATGAGAGAGCTCGCATTGCAATACGAACGCTATTGTATCGACGCAAATACACAATTCGTGAGAGTCGATCTTGCAACTCCTTCTTAGTGTATTGATAGCAATAAAAAAATATGTTCGGCCAAAAACTCAGCTATGCCAACTTACTGATGCAGACATAAGATAATCAAATGCGCAGGTGTCATGGACCTGGGATGTGCAGGCCATTCTCTGTGAAGACACGCCGCATAACACTTATGATGTGAGTCGTCCATAAGCCCGTGTTTGTAAAGATTGTCTTTGCTACAACCGACTTAGGCCCGGAGTGTAACATTCACATACGTGTCTACAATACATATTTGGGGTTTCATGGGCGAAGGGAGCCAGCTAGAGCAGTAAACACACTTTTTTTTGGGAATGGGATATCATCGAATAACTTTCTCCACTCTGGGCGAAGCGGGGGGGAGTATCAGACTTGTACTGACTAAAACCCATCCATGTTCCTTCTTTTGCCCTTTATATTCCGAGGCCGCAGTATCTCTTTCAAACAACCCGTAACCCCGGCAGGCCCCTCTGCATTGCTGGCATTTCTTTGAGGCGCGCGTGGAACACTAACACGACGTCGAACCTCAACACGCATTTGTCTAAGAAACTACTTCTTTATGTTTTACAAATCTCACATTAAAGTATGCTTTGCGATTTGATTTGCCAACAAAGTTAAACCATAGTAATTCACCTTGTTTATTATATTTTTTATTTATGTTTCCCACTCAAACCTATTCAAAGTCATACGGAAATAATTATTTTCCACCATTTTCCACAAAGAAAAATATCAAAACCACTTACGTTTCTTGGTCTAAAAGCTTATTGGAGCGAAGCGAAGACGCGAGTCCGAACTTGTCCGGATTACTGCTGTGCCAAGCATCGCAGTACGCATCCATCGCTGGCTCGCCATTCGGATTAGCTCCATGCCACACTGCTTTTGTAGGCCTAAAGCGCAATGGATAACATACATGAGAAAAATAGTCACAGACAATGTAATTTCGTAGATGCTCTTTGGAGATATTGGTTTTATCAGACGCAATATGAACGTAAATATTATGAGTACGTAACACAAATTCGATAAGCTTCAGATTTCATAAGACTGATAAATAAGACTTGTTAGGTATTGCGAAATTATTTATGAAACCATCAAAGATAATGCTGTACGATATAAAAGGATCATATTGGATTAGAAAAGTATCGAATAATGTGTCTAACAATAAATTATCAAGACACCCACACATTTTCAATATTTATGCTCTGCGCATAGCAAGAATCTTTGTTCCTCCAATAACCGTCTTCTACGATTTCCTTCTCACCTCTCTGGGTTTTTTTGTGCTTCTTTCCCCGCCTAGGCGGTTTTCTTTTGGAATAAATCCACCAATCGGTTCATATTTAAAGTAAAAGCTCGGGAATACGTACTTAAGAAGCTGACAGATTCGTCTCCAAATTAAATGTTTGTTAGTTTTTCTCCATGTATTTTTAACACTCTTTACTTTATTTTGTTTGTATGTATGTATTTATTTACATATTTATCGTTATATTTTATATGTAAAGCATTCACATATAATAAATAATTGCTAAATAATTAATTGATAAATAATTTCTTCAAAACTTTCTGTTATGCACCCCGCACCTAATAGGTTTTGTCTCTACATCACCCTTTTTTTTTGGGGTGGGAAATCATTCTACATCACCCTAAGGTAGACTGGTAGAAAATGCCCAAGGCACTAAGTCGGCCCTAATATATGTCCATAAAGTTATAATAAGAAAATAACGAAAGAATGTTACTAATTACAAAACTCATACTCAAAGTTTAGTCATAAGCCACCAAGACATTTAATTGACTAATAATTGTAGGTACTATAACTACTCCATTAATTGTTTCTTGTGGCCTAGAATCCAGTCTTTGTCTAGGTTGTACAAATATTCATTCTATTGCGGGTACAATAAACATCAATTTTACACAGACTACGATACAAATATTTTACAATGAGCTGCCTTTGTCAGTGAAACTTTGGCTGGGAACTGTAATCACCCATTTCTAAGTACATATTTCTTTGGTGGGATTACAAGGATTATTTGCGTAGAGATTGAATAAATTGTTAGAACGTCCCTCTTTGGGACTAGCAATTATTTTTAATTAGAAAATCTGCTTTTTGGTAGACGAACATTTTAAGTACCATTTGCGGATCGAAAATCATCAAATAACTTCTCCCGGTCTGGGCGGAGCGGGGGGGAATGTCAGACTTGTACTGACTAAACCCCACCCATGTTCTTTCTATTACCCTTTATGTTCCGGGGCTGCGGTATCTCTTTAGAACAACACGCAACCCCGGCATGACATTTTATGTACTTGAGATAAATATTTGATATACGCAAAAAAATAATGACTAAACAGCTATTAGACATACTAAAAGTTAAGTAATGAACGACGAAATGTTCATTGAAAGCTACCTTCTTTTACTTTAAGACTTGTACTAAAATTTGAATATGAATTGCGAAACTATTTACAGGAGAACCAATATGTGGTAGTAAATACAAATAAAATAAACGTAGGTAGGTAGGAAAACCGATAAGATGCCAATGAAACCAATCCAAGTCTTGGTAATACCAAGAAACCTGAACAGTTCACACTTTCATTTCTTGAAGCAAAGGCAATACAATTTCCTAACCTTGGCTTGAGTGTATTGGGTTCAAAGATTGAAATACGGGTAGTACTTATACCCCAGTCGTTTTCAAATTGCCAGAGAAAATAAGGCTGCTTATTTCTAGGTATAGTCTACAGTAAAGATTATATTCGTTTCACTCCCAAATTTTCTTTCTTGTTTGATTAGCCATATAGTTACTGGACGATCAGTGTAAACACTTTCGTTTGTAAACAAACTTGCAACCTATTAACTTGAATGAGTAATTCATAGTTAATAGGTAATGAATGTTATTAACCTGATTTTCAGAAAGGTCATTTCAGAACTGTCGAATTTGATATTGACCTTATGAATATTTCAGTTGTCCGAGTATTATTATTCGATTTAGTCGAGTTTCCAAACAAGAGCGCCTTTTAATACAAATAACAATGCGATGTACTTGTCAAACACTGTCAAAAACATGGCAAATCTATTTAATAAAACAAACTATTAAACCTATTAAATTCTAGATGAAATTCTGGAATTGCCTAATTGCTTCCTAAGTTGCCTATTGTTTTTATTGAAAGAAACCTTGATTTGTTCATAAACATGACATTAATAATAGAGTCTATAGAAAACAATAGAATACATTTATTCAAAGATCAAACAATTGGCACTATAAATACAATTTAAATCCTCGAAATAATGTTGGTATTACAAAATTCGACGCCTGTATAAGGTTAAACTAAACCTGTATTACAGGCGGCTGAAAACATAACCATAACAGAAAAAAAATATTAATTAACTTTGGTTTAACAATTCGTCGATATCTACTTACCATCCAGGATCCATGAGGACATTCTGTCCACTGAAGCTGTAGATTCTGGGCGCATGGGCGAAGAGTGCTCCTGATCCATCAAACATCTCTCCCCAAGAGTTGAAGAGCACATCGCCTCTCGTATTCACTACGGGAATCTCTCTGTCTACCCAACTTACGATTGAGTCTATTGTTTGAACCCTAAGAAAAAAATACTGTTATGGAAACCATTCAAAACCACCTCAAAAATAATTGATGTTCCGTTAAAAAAAGAATTTTGAAAATCGGCTCACAATTGATGGAGAAATCGCGTAACAAACATACAAAAAATACCGTCGAATTGAGAATCTGCTCCTTTTTTGAAGTCAGTTAATAAGGATAAATTCAACGAATAATACTCTTTGAGACTAGTAGATAGAAAAATACATTTATGAAAGTATAAGGTCAAAATACCAAAAAGTGAATTGATATCAAGATTAAGAATATATATTTTAAGATAGTCATACAGCTTTCTATTACGAAATAAATGAATGGAAACGTTTGAACTTTCATTGGCCAAACCTAAGTTAAAAGCCTCTTAACCTTTGAACCCTCCTATGAATACTGTTAGCGATAAAAAAGTTACTAACCTTGACGATATGAAGGCTCTGAAAGTACCATCCATGTTGGCTCTCTGAGACTGTCTTCGGCACTCGTAATTACTGCTGCTGACCCCATGCATATCACCTGTATGCGGCTCATTTAAAGCAGCTAGGCGTAGCTAAGGAACAAATTAAATTGAGTAAAGAAAAGGTAGTCCAAGTCCTTTGAATGTCGCATTAAAGATTTTATAAAGAGGATTTGTCATCAAAAACTATGTCGACTTCATTTTCCCTGAATCAACAACGATTCCATTAGACTCAAAGAAATCTAGTATTCACAGAAAAATTCTGTCAGGACGCCAAAATTATTAATGTCACCAGAACAAAAAATGGTTTCGCAAAGTGCTAAAAGATTATTTCTTTTAAGCCTTGAGATGTTTCAGGCTGGCAACGGTTGTGAAATGTCAGATAACAAAGGTCAAGGTTATAAAAGTGCTGATTCATCAATTTCCTAACTACATAACCTGGTGTTTTGCATAGCGCTGGCATTTTTAATGCAGCGTTTCATTAACTGATAACATTTTATTTATTGAAGAAACATGATGTGTTGAACAATTTTATGTAAGAATACTTACCACAGGTCCTTCTACGGCTGGATTCTTATGATGTACTAAGCTGGAAGTTTCTAGAATGTTCTGCAGAGGTGTTCTAGTTGGACCTCCCGCTGGAGGCGTATGGATAGCCAGTAATGAGCCCATCTAAACAAAAAAAAAATATTATTTACAGTCAAATGAAACTGTTTCGTTTCGATAATCAAAATGGTTTTTACGGCAAGCGTTTTGACTTCTATTTGTTTTGTCAGCCGAGGAAATGAGAAATCAGTCGTGGACACAAAACATGGATAAGAAAGCTTCAACTGTAGATACCGCAAAGACTCCCATCGTTAATGTTTTCCCCAATTAATTCTGAGCTTTATCCTCCGACATTAAGGCTCAAATTTTAATATTTTGAATTTGTTAACTCATTCAGATGTATATCCATCGGGAATGGGAATAAGTTTCGTTCAAATAACAAGATCTGAATAAAGGCGGAGTTCCGTATTCCCAACAGTGCAAGGAAAAGAAAATTTTCTTTATTATTCATGAATATTTAAGGTCTGAAATCTCGTGGTAATAATATTTAGAAATCAAGTTTCTTTCGTCGATGACGGGAAATGTTTTAATCCAAATGAACAGGCCACTAGGGTCGGTAGAGTGGAGCACAAAAGTTACGAAACCATGTTTAGATTATTATTAATTATTGAGTAATTCAACGTTTCTCTGAACTAATGAAAATTTAATAATAAATACAACAGAGGCAATTTTAATAAGTTTTTATTACCTATTTCATATTGTGTTTTTCTTTTCAATTACTTAACAGACTAATTACTGTAAAATACACCTTTCAGTTTGTAAATAATTCCGTATTCCATTTCATATTCAGTAACGTGTCGTGTTAAAGCCGGGTGTTTCAAATTATCTAACCACAACTGTATATTAACTACCACGCACCCCACTTCACTGTATTGGCAGAGAAATTAACTTCCATTTTAATAAAGCAAATGCTAATAGACATTACAATAAATAATTGCTTTTAAAGATCCTTCTTTATAATATTTTAAATGCGAATGTTTGTAAGGAAGGATAGATGGATGGATGTATGGATGTTTGCAAATTTTTCACGTCAAAATGGCTGTATGGATCATGATGAAATTGGCACACAGGTAGATTATAGTCTGGAATAAAACATAGGATACTTTTTTTGATATCACGCGGGCAAAACCGCGTGGGCCAGCTATCCTACTTCCTACCAATATTATATTCAATCCTATCCTTACTAATATTATAAAAGCGAAAGTGAGTTTGTTTGTTACCTCTTCACGCTTTAATGGCTAAACCGATTTTGATGAATTTTGGTACAGAGATAGTTCGGAACCAGGAGACGGACATAGGCTTTTTTTTTAAAGCGGGATGTAAGGGAGAAAGAGGGAAGAAAAGGGAAAACTTAGCGTTGCTATTACAAGACAATAAGGCGCAAGGGGAACTGTGTTACCCCGAATTTAACGCGAGCGAATACGCGGGAAAAAGCTAGTTAATCTAATAAATGCGAATGTTTGTGAGGATGGATGTATGTATGTTTGTTACTCTTTTACGTCAAAACGGCTGAACGTTTCTTGATGAAATTTTGCATAGAGGTAGACTATAGTCTGGAATAACATGTCGGCGCTGAGAAGACAAACACAGCTGCAACGGCGCACGTGCGTCGTGCACGTGCGCAATGTGACATCATCGTACCACTCCATGAGTCAGGCGAGGTGGGGGACGAGTAATATAAGGCGGCGCGCTAGCGGGCACAAGTCAGTTTTTACCGAAGCAGTCGCAGTGTCAACACCTCGGAATTGTGATGCGGATCACACCTGAGTCATAAATACAATTTATTGTGAAAGTTTATTAGTGAAACGATTAGTTGATTGTAATTTTGTATTAATAAATCAGTTATCAACAATATACTGAGGTTTTTGATACAACATGTCCGAGAATCGGTCAAGGTCCTGCCCGGATGACCTCATGAGGCGACTTGCCTTCACCAAGTCCTGGCTCCAGCCGAAATCAGAAGCGGGATGGACCTCGGAGCTTCCTCGGCTCCGAGTGCTCACATGGAGGAGGGTACCGGTGCCTTTGGCGACAACCGGGCCCCTATCTGGAGACGGGTCATTGATGGTGACAAGGACGGGGATGCTGTGGGGGCCATGATTGGCTGCGTCAACGATGAGTTCCTTAGATTGCGTTTGTTGTCTGGTTAATGTTCCTCAGTTCCCGAATTGGTTTCGGTGGCGGCTGCAGTCGAACAACGAGAGCTTCGACGGGATGAAACCCCTGCAAAGCGACCGGGATTGAGAAGCATTGGAGACGGTCATATGCTTTGTTTTGGGTGTAGGAAGCAGGACATCTTCTTTTTCTTCATGTGGAATCCGCTTCTTGGAGGGGGGTCCGGTTTCCACACCTAGTCCTTGCAATGGACCATTGTGCGTATGCCATGCACCTGATGGCCGCTACTCTACGCATACTCTAGCCAGCCCACCTCCTTCCAGAAGCAGATGGGTTCTTGAGGGCGTCCGCAAGTGACCCTAGTATATCCAGTGTCACTTTCCGGATTTCAGTGATTCCTGTACATTCGAAAAGGTGTGTTCCTTCAGCCAGCTGCGTATCTGGCTGAAAGGGATGGGTTCAATTGGCTCCGGTCCTAGTGCTGGAGAGATGGACGCCCGTCTGACGAGTTCATTCGCTGCGTCGTTGCCTAGGGAGCCACTGTGTCCTTTAATCCATTGTAAGGTTAATGTATTGCGGTTGTGTGCGGTCATTCGTTCTAGTAGGTTGTGGCATTCGTATATTAGAGCTGTGTTGAAGCAGCTATTGTTTAGGGACTGAAGAACAGAGGCACTGTCGGAGAGTATTCGGTTGTTGGTGTCCGCGACTCCTCTGGCCTCGATGGCTACGACGGCCTGCATAATGCCCATACATTCAGCCTGGTAGACTGTGTTGAGCGTTCCGAGTGGTTTAGAAATTTTAATGTTTAGGTCGTAGGAGAAGACCCCAACCCTTGTTCCCGTTCTGGTTTTCGAGCCATCTGTATTATATTCTCAGTTTGTTTGATCCCGTGTATTCTCATGGTTCCTCCGTGAGCTGTATGTCGTAATGTTTTTGGAGGCAATGTATCTTGGTGATCTTATCGGTCGGTGCTGCTTACAGAGGTTGCCTTTAGACGGCTCCTGCTTTGATTTTGGTGTGCTTTATCCTGGAGTCATTACTCAGTGTGCCAGAGACTTCTAGTCTGAAGCCGCAAGAGCCGCTTCCTCCTGTACCGTGAGATGTAGGGGCGAGAGCCCTAGCATTGTTTGTAGGGCTGCTGTTGGTGCGGTTTCCCATGCTACTGGTGATCGCTACACGGGCAAGGCGTTGCAGTTTTTCTAGGTCTTTTTGGGTCGTGCTCAGTTCTGTTCTGGGCCATCATCATCAGCCGTATGTTATTATGGGTCTGATGACTGTGGGGTACAGCCTGTGCATAATTTTGGGGCTTATACCCCAATTCCTGCCGAGTAGTCTTTTGTACTGCTATAGGGATATGCTAGCTTTGGTGGTGATATAGTCCGTGTGTTGCCCAATTTAGTTGTTTGTCCAGATAAACGACCAGGTACTTGGTTTCAGTTGCTAGGCTTAGCGTGGTGCCGAAGAAAATCGGCAGCTGTAGTGTTGTCAGTTTCCTCTTCTAGTAAAAAGGACTAGTTCGGTTTTGGAGGGGTTTACGGTTAGCTCGTATTCTTCGTACCATTTTTCCATTATTCTTAGGGCTTGGCGCATCAGGTAGCGATGTCGTCGGCGTAGCCTATGGTGTAAAAGCCTTCGGCGTTTAGGCATCGGATTAGGCTATCCGCTATTAGGTTCCATAGTAGGGGCGAGAGGACGCCCCCTAGAGGGCAGCCCTTCGCTACAATGGCTCTTGTGGTCTCATTTATTGTGACTAAGCCAGGACATGTACGGGCACATTGTGGCAGGGGCGGTGGGAGGACGCGGTCGGGCGGTCTTGGGCCGTTGGTTCCAGCGAGTCCTTGAGCCGCGCAGAGCGTCCGGAGCCCGGGGGTAATTGCTGTGGCGGGACTGGACATGTTGAGTCGTCCTGCTTCGGGAGGATGGCAGATGAGGCTGAGAGGGTTAATTTGGCCGAGGAGCGGGAGGAGGTATTAACGCCAGTAGCTTTGCAGCATTCTGTGATGGTGGTACAGCAAGTCAGTAATGCCAGCGGTACGCTGATGAATTCTGGTGAGTCGTATCCATTTTTATTACGATTCTGGTGCCGAATGCTCTCTCATCAAAGATTATGTTAAAATTATGTTGACAGCTGTAAAGACTAGTCGTGACGGCTCTTGGCAGGAACCATTGGGAGAGGTTCAGTTGGCCATTTACTCCACTATTAATAGGGTGACTGAATCTGGCCCTTTTGAGTTAATGATCGTAGGGTAGCACGTCCTCTTGGCGTAGTGACCGTTGATAATGACGTGACTGACGTTAATTTAGATGAGATGAGAGGGCATGCGACACAGAATTTTATTACGATAAAAACGATTTCATAAAAATAAGGTTCACGTTTCTAAATTAGTTGTTAATGATTATTTTAATTAAATTGAGGGAAAAGACTCCAACAAAATTAGTTCCTAAATTCAAAGGCCCATTCGAGATCATTGAAGTGTTAGACGGGGATAGATACCGACTAAAGGCGCTTGACTCTAAGCAAATATACAAATACCTTCATGATCGTGTGAGGGAGATCCCCGATCACAAAGTTTCTCGAGAATTAGATTTGAGTATGCGTTGCTTATGAACTATGATAAAAAGTAATAAAATTGTTAGATACTTTGTTTTGTAACTTGTTGATCGGATTTCTTTTCAATGAATTATGTGGAGCAGGGAGTACTGTGACAGGGCATAGTAAAACCATTAAAGTTGATAACTATACCCAGATACCTTTTGTTTTTATTGGCAGGAAAGCCGAGCTAGATTACTCTTTGAGCATATTTTGTCCACAGGAACTACATCCGAGGACGGGTGCTAGTCAGGGATGGCCGTGTCGTGGATTGATGGCACAATGCAAACAGCGCCATCTAAGAATTCGTCTTCGCGCGCGCGCTTGGACACGCTCGTAGAAGGGGTGCAGCTAACTAGTAACTAGCGGAACAACCGAGTGTAGACAGACTACACCGTCCAACTCTGTCAGTCTTGGCAGTCTTATTGCTAACTTCGACTCAACTTCTGGAGGAAAGTCTACAGTAGTAAAGGTAAAAAACTTCATTACTCCATAACTGTTCTAAAAGTATTGCATAACTTGTTCATAATAATAATATAACTTAAGGACAGTTGCCTCCTTATTTTTGCAATATATATTGGACGTAAGTTGAGGACAGGGGCCTCCTTACTTTGCGATATGTATTAAACGTAAGTTGAGGACAGGGGCCTCCTTACTTTGTGATATATACTGGACGTAAGTTGAGGACAGGGGCCTCCTTATGGTTGCAGTATGTGTGTTGAGCGTAAGTTGAGGACAGGGGCCTCCTTACTTTGTGGTATATACTGGACGTAAGTTGAGGACAGGGGCCTCCTTATGGTTGCAGTATGTGTGTTGAGTGTAAGTTGAGGACAGGGGCCTCCTTACTTTGTGGTGTATACTGGACGTAAGTTGAGGACAGGGGCCTCCTTATGTTTGCAAGTATGTGTGTTGAGTGTAAGTTGAGGACAGGGGCCTCCTTACTTTGTGGTATGTACTGGACGTAAGTTGAGGACAGGGGCCTCCTTATGTTTGCAAGTATGCTTTATCCGTAAGTTGAGGACAGGGGCCTCCTTACTTCCCAATGTGTATCGTATGTGAGATGAGGACGGGAGCCTCCTTACGTTTGTAATGTGTGACATAGTTGAACCTTGATATTCTGCGCAGTTTTTCTTTGTTTAAGGTCGAGGGCGACCTTTGTGCAGAATGGCCGTGTCGGCGCTGAGAAGACAAACACAGCTGCAACGGCGCACGTGCGTCGTGCACGTGCGCAATGTGACATCATCGTACCACTCCATGAGTCAGGCGAGGTGGGGGACGAGTAATATAAGGCGGCGCGCTAGCGGGCACAAGTCAGTTTTTACCGAAGCAGTCGCAGTGTCAACACCTCGGAATTGTGATGCGGATCACACCTGAGTCATAAATACAATTTATTGTGAAAGTTTATTAGTGAAACGATTAGTTGATTGTAATTTTGTATTAATAAATCAGTTATCAACAATATACTGAGGTTTTTGATACAACATGTCCGAGAATCGGTCAAGGTCCTGCCCGGATGACCTCATGAGGCGACTTGCCTTCACCAAGTCCTGGCTCCAGCCGAAAAACACATAGGATACTTTTTTTTCGATATCACGCGGGCGAAGCCGCGGGAGCCACCTAGTAGAAAATAAAATCAAATTTTGCTTAGAAATAGCCCCGGGGTTCCTCTAGATAGGCAAAAACAACAATCAATGGAACAAAACAACTTTTGTTAGCAACGTAGAGATCCGATTTCAATGAACAGCTTATTGATACGATATTGAATTATAATACCGTTCATACTCCAGACGAACAATGGAAACCTACCCGTGGACGTAGCTATACGTAAAGTAGATTGTATAAGACCCGGACGGTCGTTTTGTCTACCGAAGCTATGCACACGGTCAGGCCTGTACCGCCTATCAATACGATAGTGATACGGAGATATTGTTATAGAATTCAATAGGAGTGATGCACCTGTAGTTACTTCTTAGTATGTTGGATGGGGCTGTATAACAATTGAAGACGAGATCTATTGAAAATTATACTATGCAAAATTTGTATAGTGTCATTTTCAATAGCCTATATTAAAGGTGTAAATGAACCATTCACGATTCCGTTAAACATGCACTCGTTCATCAAACTAAATAACTCTACGTATTTTTTTTTGCTTGGTAACAATATATTTTTTTGGGTGAACAATCACGTTTTACGGTATAACTCAATACTAGCTGGCGCCCGTGGCTTCACCTGCGTAATATCAAAAAAAATAATGTCCTATGTGTTATTCCAGACATAACACATAGTACTACTAGAGGATATACTAGACTACTAGAGGATCTACCTCTGTGCCAAATTTCATCAACATCTGTTGAGGCGTTTTGCCGTGAAAGAGTAACAAACATCCATACATCCATTCATCCTCACAAACATTCGCATTTATAATATTTAACTCAATAGTACGCACTCAAAACATGGTGCAGTAGGCCTACCATGACGTAAGACGTAGTAGTAAAGCAGAACTTATTCCACTGAGGGAAAGAGATGGTGCTAGACACCCTATATAGCTCTGTCTCTTTCCCTCAGTGGAATAAGTTCTGTTTTAAGACGTCATGGTAGGGTAGCTGATAGATGCATTGAATAGTTACCCGAGGGATCACGGCCAGGGATGTTTTTAAAGTACCTAAGGTTAACTTTTAAAACAAAAATAAAAAGTTGCAACTTTGACCCTCTATACTTCCGTAACTAGTTGATTCCCAGATTTTCCTTCTTTATTTTTCTACGGTCTGGAACCAAATGATGGCAATGAACTAGTGTGCCTTTCCTTCTCGTTAAAGGTAGTTTTATATCGTTTATTATCATCCATTGAAAGAGACGTCTGATTAATTCGTTGTTGACATAATTAACTATTTAGTAGTAGTTCCAACAGTTATTACTTTAAAACTTAGTGTACTAGCCCACGATTACGTCCACGTGCATTTTTGAGACAAATACCCAGATTGATATGTAGCCTACACCTTCATCTAGCTCCTTATCCAAAACGTTTCCACCCGCATAAAATGTATTATAACTTGATTTTTATTGATAAATCGGTAGCTATTGAGGCAAATAAGAGGAATGATTGTAGAACTAATATTTGGGAAAGGTTTGAAATCTAAAATATATTACTTACAGCCACATACTGCCAGCCGTTGTTGACACGAACTAGTAATGCTTGCTCTTGGATGACGTACGCCAAAGTGCCCAGGGGACTGTTTGTTCCGAGCTGCCGGAAAAAGTAACGTTTATTTTGAGGTAGTTGGCGATCAATACCGTGACAATATGTTTAAGGATTAAGAAAGTACTTCAATTTATTCCCATTTCGTTTACCTAATTTTGCCTGTGTTGCACCAAATATACTGAATGTGCACCAAAATATGTTAATTAAAATATGTCATGACGAGCATCAGCGCACTACAAATAAAAAGTGTTAAATCTTTATCCATTTTCTATTAATGCAAGTCGTTACTGGGGTACTCGTAGGGGGTCACAGTTTTAACCTAACCTAACCTACGCATTTTTTTAACATTCAGGAAAGAATATTTGGTGCACGATCAGTATTTTTGGTGAACACAAAAATATTATCCTATGTTTAAAGATGCGTCCAGACTGTAAATGCTTTTCTTTAGTTTTTAGACTTTTAAGTGCCTACCCCGCTTAAAGTCGAAACAAAAAAGTCCGATGCATGTCTTGTATTGTCTCAATGCACCTTTTTTGCGGATGGGAAATCATCAAATAGCTTCTACCGCTCTGGGTGGATCGGGGGGTGAGTCAGACTTTTACTGACTAAAACCCACCCAAGTTACTTTAACCCTCGGTATGCCTGGTGGGGAGAAGTGACGCGGTATGCCTGGTGGGTCTGTCAGACCCAGTTTTGGATCACTATTTCATAAACATATTGCAGTAAATAAATAAAAATATTTGTTTTAAAATAAAATTACATACTAATATTAGGATTAGACATAAAAATCGTTTTACAAATCAACGATCTTTATTTTTTAAATTTTAAATGAAAATTTGTTCGTTTTAAACATTAAATTAAGCTTTGAGCTTTTTGTTAACAATTATTATGAATTAAAAGTAGAGAGAGCACTTTAAACAAGTCTTTTCGTTGTGGGAACGCGTCCCGGACTGAGGTAGCGGGCGGAAAGCATTGAGTAGTTCGTAACGGCCAGCTACAGCTTGCGGGTGCACTCAGAAATCAAATTTGAATAAAATACAACGGTTTTTCTGCCGTGGTGGGTCTGACAGACCCTACCAGGCATGCCGAGGGTTAAAGGGCTGAAAATTATGTTAATTTTCAGCCCTTTATGTTCCGGGACCGCAGTATCTCTTTCGAACAACCCGCAACCCCGGCAGGCGGACACCCTGGCAGGCCCCTCAGCTGTTGAAATATCCTTGAGGCGCGCGTAGATCACGAACGCGCTGACGGTCTAAATGCACCTTAAGGTAAAATAAGACCCCAAAAATAGAGGCATAGTACAAAGGATCCCGTAATACTAGACACAGGTGTTAAGACTGTATAAATCAGACAAAACACAACAGGACGACACGGTTGGCGCTCTAGCTGATTCATCAACTCCTGCGCTACATGTTGCAGGTTTAATCCCCGCATGATACGAACAAATATTTGTATGGCCTATAGATAGTTGTTCCGGGTCTGGCTGATTGTGTATGAGAGTTTAAATGTTTCTAAAAGCGTCCACGGTACAGGAGAAATTCCTAATATGAAGCAACGTTTTCCCTTTTTTAAATTAAACTTACCCGAATCAAAGAATCTGTAGTCTTGAATAGTATAGTCCCAACAATGGCCCTTCCATCTTCATCATCATCAAAATCGCCATTATCTCCTAGAGGATCCAAGGGATCGCGGTACGCTGCAACAAGCCATTTTATTTCATAACCAGACTAGTGCTTGTCTATGCTTAAAGTTTGAAGCAAGTTTTTGCAACATTAAAATGCAAATAGTATTTTTTCAACTCAGCGAGTTTCAAAGTTTCTGTTGTATAAAAGTAAAACAATTCTGACTTAGTTCTCAGTAAAAGTGTTTGTAAAAACTATTGCATACCGTACGGCTCCTGGCGGTATTGTACCAGATGGTTCAAGTTTCTTAAAATTTGTAGTGGATCGCGTGGTTTTCCTGTTGAGAAGCAAAACTATTTTTTAGATACTCAATTTTATTCGTCGTCAATTTTATTGTTGTAGTTTAAAGTTATTTTTTTAGGAATCCGTACCTCAAATGAAAAAAACCGATCCCTTATAGCATCACTTTGTTGTCCGTCTGTCTGTCAAGACCCTTTATCTCAATAACGAGTAAAAGTATCAAGTTGAAAGTAAAACCATATACTTAAGTCTTATAGTCTCTAGAAGCTGTGAAAACATCAACCCTCTAACTTTACGTAGTCAAAAGAAATATCCGTTTACGTCGCAAGTTTGTACGGAGCCCTCAGTGTACGAGTCCGATTCGCACTTGGCCAAATTTATTCATTGGGATAGAATGAAACGGAAGATAGATTATCTTTAAAGCAATACTCACAGTAGCTCACAGCCAAAAAACGTTTCCAAAACAGTTTTTTACCACTATCATAGACACTATGAGGACTGACTTCGTACACGGTATTCTTTTAAAGTGATCTAAACTAATAACACTAAGAACATATTCCTCTAAACATCTTTTATAAGTAACATAATAGATCCATCCAGAACAAGACATCTTTCATCTTTCTGCACTTTATTATTAAGTACCACTATTACTCACCTCCGCTGGGCTCGAGCCGATTAATCCCGGGTCTATCGGTCAGTGTATCTGGCACTTCGTTGGGGTAAACTCCGGGGGGACCCGGTGGGCCTGGGGGTCCCGGTGGCCCCGGTACTGTCATGTATTGAATGTTACTTGCTGGACTCCCTGGTGGCCCGGGAGGACCTCTCGGCCCATCTTTGCCAGCCGGTCCTGGCGCACCGTCGTAACCCCGATCGCCTTTCTCCCCTTTCACCTTAATTTACAAAATATTATTGCTTTCATATTCCTGAATTAGTTTGAAAACTATTTCAATTCGCTTATACTTTTAAAGAGTTTGCGCAATGCAAAAATGCAATTCAAAGAATCATGGAGGAACTTGTAAAGAATCTTTTTTTTTTGTTCATCGCAACTTCGGTATTTTCCAGGATGTTTGGAAAATATTAAAAAGCTTCTCGTGGCTTTAAGTAATGTAAAAATACAAAAGAGCCGTGTATGAGCATCTTAATGCATAGATATAACTGCGTTCTTGATTACTTAGTTAGAGTATTGACTTAGTTATGGCTTTGATGAACAAAAACGGCGCAATATGGACATTGGTATTCAGCCAGAGGTAGTTTAGTTAAAATAGGATGTATCAGAATTTCGTCCAACCAATTTCGTCATCCACTGTAAAGAACCGAGTGGCTACGGATATACATTCATACCAAAAGCCGAAGGCTCGTATTAGTCAATACGGAACAAAAGCGGATTGTTGACTACATGCGGGCGCAGTTTACACTGCATATTCCAACCCCTATGTTGTTTTTGGGTCAAAGTTTTTTGATTTGGGTTTCCCCTCCGGATTTCCGAATAGGATATTGGCAAAAGAAACTGTAAAAGTTTATTCAACACAGAGATAACATAGTTTCTCTGAAATATTTGACTGCAAAATTCCAAATTCTCACCCAGTAGTTCTGATGTTAGAATTTCGTTTCCATAAGTCATTTAAAATTGCTTCAATTGAAACGGTCAACAAGTTTTAAGAAAAAATCCTGTAGTCAATTTGATTCTTTAAAAACATTTTGTACAAACAACACACTTCACTTGTATCATTTGGAGCACCACTCTTCATAAAGGAAAAGTGAAAAGGAAAAACATACATATTCAGCCGTCCAATTAACCTGGTATATGGCATTACCTTTTCTAAGTCAAGTGGGGTCCCGCCAGGGTCTCCTTTTTCCCCTTTCGGCCCGGGAGCACCCGGCTGCCCGACGGCACCGGGCGGGCCCTGTCAAATGTATAACTGTAATTATGGTTTATTCGGATTGTGGGACAGTGGAGTATTTAATATGAATGTTGGGCCCATACTTACTTGAAGATGTTTTTGCGAAAATAGGTCGGAATTCAGCAAATGTATTTAACGGGACATTGTTAAATGTTTTACAACGTTGTAGTAACTGGATCGTTTAGATAAATTAAAGTAAGAAAGAAAAATAAGTATTTGTTCTCCCACAGGACAAAACAGTAAAACAAAATGACTACACAGTTGGCGCAGTGGCTAACCGATCCACTGCTGCGCTGCATGCTGCGGGTTCGATCAATCATATTCTGATTATCCGGATTCTTATATTTCTTGAAATATTATTTCATCTTTAGGGTCATATAATTATTTTTTTATATATATGTTAATTATTTTTTGAGAAACTTTCCTACGATACAGGGGAAATTCGGTGTGGGCCAACGTTTTTTAAACAAAAAAAAAATTAAAGGAAGAAATGTAACAAACAAAACAAAAGGAAAAATGAGACATATATGATGTAAATTTAGTAGTCCCGTATGAGGACAAAAAGGTCACTATTTCAGCATGGCAAAAAAAAGATTATTAAAAGGTAAAATAATTTAAAAAAGGTTTGTCATCATGTTCCTGGGATTCTCGCAAAGCGATTTAGGAGTGAGTAAAAAAAAAAAGATTAGTCCGTCTTTTAGATTATTCAAAAATAAGGGCCACATATAAAGTCATGCGTTGTTTCTTATTGGACAAATCGCTACTTCAATATAATTCTCTTCAGTCATGATGTGTTCAGTAGTCTGTTTTGTACCCTATACCTACCTTAATTCGTTTTTGTTTGGTTTTATCTTTTAGTTTTTTTTGTTTTGTGAAATATTAATATATATTTTTTTAAATAATTTACGTACCTATATTACACGACTATTGTATGCCCAAAGGGCGGGACATAGCTGATCAATTTAATTATTTAAGACCTGTATTATGTACCTATTATCCACAATAAAGATATTGAAATTGAAATTGTTGCATTTTTTCGCAACGTCACACGTAACTTTAATGAAAGATATAGCTTTCATTAAAGTTATCTAGTTAGCTAAAGATATAGCTATATCTTTGTGATTGTTGGTCTAATTTACAAATAAAAAAATACGTGTCCCTTATTTTTGAACAATCTAAAAGACGGACTAAATATAATGTAATTACTTTGACCCTGGAAACTACCCTATTGCTTTTGACAATCCATAAATCGAAAAGCTGGAGTTTCAAAAATGAGGACTGACCAATGTATGTCTAAGTTAGACAATTCTTTATATCACATTATGAAGTTAAACTGTGAATAAATGATGTACCTGAAAACGCCTGGTATATTACAAATATTAACTCACCGTCCAACCCGGTAGTCCTATATCACCAGATATTCCATTATTTCCCGGGGTCCCAGGAGGACCAGGAACACCTGGTGGGCCCCTAGGTCCTGGGGGCCCGGGATGTCCACGTTTACCTCTCGGACCTGTATCGCCTTTATCTCCCTAATCAACAAAGATTTGACACTATGAATACATGCTCTTAAGACTTTGCTTACGTTAGGTTAGTCGATAAACATGTTGCTACAAGATTTTGCTTTTAGCTTTAAACATTAATCATGTGCTGTGTTCAAATATTATTTGAAACAATATACGAAGTCTTGGTGCAACAAAATCATTCTTAGACTTCGTTTTGACTGTACTTCGTTGTAAGAATTGAGAGAAAAGAAACATTTATTTAAAACTAGCTGCGCCCCGCGAATATACAATATATTTCTATTAATTTTTATCCTTTATGTTGTATTGTATTGTATAACGGGCTGGTGTCCGCAACTCCACGTCTGAGTTATGTTATTCTGATGTCAAAGCTATATTTTTGTAAAGTTTCTTTAAAAACTATTCCGTAATTTTTGCGTGAAACAGTAACAAAAATCCATACATCCAAACAAACTTTCGCGTTAAATATTAGTAGGATATATCAATGCTAAAAAAAAATATATTTTACCATTTCACGTACTTCTACAAATACGTGAAATCATAAAACATATTTTTAATTTCTCACCTTCGTCAACACTAACGCTTCATCTCTTGATATTGCGACAGGTCCAGGTGGGCCGGCATCCCCTTTGTCTCCCTTGGGACCATTTAGGCCCGTTGTACCCTGCGTGCCAGGTAACCCAGATGGTCCAATATCCCCGCGTTCACCCGGCTTGCCATCAGTGCCCGGAAAGCCTTGGGGACCTTCCATACCTCTGAGCCCCTTTTCACCCTAAATAAAGTATTGAACTTTAGTATTTGGTATCGGCACGTTTTATAACTTTTTTTCCTGTTCGGCAAAGTTATTTAGCATATTTTATAGTCTAATAAATTCATGTTTTGCGTAGGTTTGGGTAAGGTTTTTCTTTTAATTGGGTATTTTTAAAAGGGTCATGTTTTAATATTTTAATAAAAAAATCAAGTGATTGGGTTCAACAACCTTTATAAATCATTTTTGTCGAAGATTCGGCCACAGAATATACCAATACCATTAAATATGTTAATACTATTACAACGCCTAATGGAAATACATATTGGTGGTGATTTCTTACAAAAAAACATCCCGAAGACTACATATTTCGTAAGTATTGTGCTCTTTCAGAAAAGCCCTTTTTATTTATTTGTATAATTACCTTGTCTCCTTTTTCCCCAGTGTCACCTTTTCCGCCTTTCAGTAATGCCGCTTCTGTGAAAACATTATTTGATTTATTATCAGTGTGTAACGAAATACACAAAATAGGAGCTTATGCTATGACTTATGAAGGTAGCTTTTACTTTGCGTTAACACCGTACTTGGATAATATTATGATTAAGAATTTGATACAATAGGATGTATGTTACCATCCATCCATCCATCCATCCTCACAGACATTCGCATTTATAATAATTATTCTATGAAAGAAAAGTTAAAGTTTGTATGTGTGTGTGAATTTTGTTACTCCTTCACGCCGCGTCTGGATTTGAATGAATTGTGTACTCAGGATGGCAACCAACCGTTTACATATCTTTTAAACATTAAGTTCGTGAGTTTCAAAAAGTCGGGAGTATCGTCACATCGTTAATGTTGTCCCCATTGTTTGTGTTTTTATTTAGTGGATTCTCTGATATTTATTTATAGTATTTTGTTTTATATAAATACTATACAAAATACTATTTTTTTTTTGTTTTACACCTACTACTGCTTGTCTCTGCATCACTCAAAGGTTGACTGATAGAAAATGCCTATGGCATTAAGTCCGCCTCTGTACTTTGTACTTGAAGTGTTAAATAAATAGATAGCTTATTACCCTGGACATATGCTAGTTTTTATCCTGCGGGGTATATCTAGTTGTTGTATATTCTGGCACCTTAATTGATCTAGTCTCACAACTACAATAACAATGCAAAGTTTAAGCACACCTCTAAATTCTGTAATGATTTAATTCCTCCTTTTTCATTTCTACTGTCAAATAATCTCAGACTTAATGTACTCAAAAGCTATTCCTTCTAAATTCTCTCTCAAACTCGCTTCACGAAGCGCTCCATGAGAAGGGAACTTAATTAGTGACTTAGAAATTAATGTTTGAGCGTTTTGTCTACTTGTATGAGTTTTCAAGTTTCAACAGTAATTATTTTTCGTGGCCTTCGTACGAAGTTATGATGGAGTGAAATATCGTTTGTTTTAAATAATTACGGGTACGAACGTGTGCACACGAAGTGTATAGCCGGCCGGTGAGTGAAAATGTATGAAAAATACAAAGGACAGTCTATGAATCAGTATTTTTAACACGCTTTTAATGGCTTGTTACTTTTTTTGTACTGGAACCCCCCTCAGATAGAGGCCTGAAGCTTTTACCTTACCTATTTAAAATAAGATATTGTATGTTAGTAAAAAATTGATGTAGGTATATTAAGTTAATTTAAGTCACAGAGATATTGATATATTTGACGGCACTGTTGGCGCAGTGGCCGAGTGATCGACTGCTGCTCTGCATGTTGCGGGTTCGATCCCAAAAAAAAACCCGCATCAGTTAGGGAGCTATTCAGCAATTACTTCCCCCGCTCTGGCCGCAGCAGGAGGGATAACTCTTTTAAAGAACCCACAACCCAATAGCTTGTAACTAACTGAACAATTTAAAACATTGTTAAAGGTATATTTGACCATTTCCCGGTGTCAGATTGAGCTAAAATGTTGCATAAAATATATATGTTAAGTTTGAATAAAAATGTATGGTTAGAGCAGCTATATCACGTCATTCTAATCCTACAATTATAAAAAAAATGAACGTAAAATCTATTTCCTTACGCAAAGTGTCTTTCAGAAAACAAATTCCAATTATAATAGTGTCATAACAGGTGTTGATACCATATGTTGGTAGTTACACTTTGTTAATTTTTTTACGGATCGGAAATCATCAAATAACTTCCCACGCTCTAGGCGGAGCAGGAGGAGTGTCAGAGTTTCACTGACTGAAACCCAACCATGCTCCTTCTTTTCCCCTTATGTTCCAGGGGCCGCGGTATCTCATTCGTACAACCCGCAACCCCGGAATCTCGCAGCTTGACAATGACAATAGATATAAATTGGCAATGTTTTAGCAACAACTCGAAGTCTAGTTCAATTTAAAATAAAATCTATCACTACTTCTCAAGGTTGCTTTCAAGTATTGTTACCACAAGCGTTCGCAGACTGGAGCCATTTTCACGACACAATGAACAGTTGTCACGCCCTGTTTTAATTCATTCAGTATTCACTAAAACCAATTGCGTCAGTCCACGAAAGACAGCAAACACTATTTATGTTAATTAAAACTGTATTGTTTTGTTCAGACCACAGCTTTAGTTTGCCCTAATTTTGTATTTATATTGTGAATTATGTACTCACTGAATACAATAAAGAAGACAGGAATAGAAAAATAGTAATGCTTATTTCTAAAGAAATCTGTTCCAGCGTACATGCGAAAGCTGAGTAAATAAAAAGAGATATAGACACAGTGTTTAAAAAGGAAGAGAAAATAATGAATTTAAATACAATGTAAGAATATACTTACATTCAAACATGTACAAAAAAAAATGTAATCCTTACTAATATTATAAAAGCGAAAGTGAGTTTGTTTGTTTGTTACCTCTTCACGCTTTAATGGCTGAACCGATTTTGATGAATTTTGGTACAGAGATAGTTGGGAACCAGGAGACGGACATAGGCTTTTTTTAAAAAAAGAGTGGGATATGAGGGAGAAAGAGGGACGAAACGGGAAAACTTAGCGTTGCTATTACAAATCAATAAGGCGCTACCGAAGTTAACGCGAGCGAAGCCGCGGGCAAAAGCTAGTATAAATATATAATAAAAACAATACCTAGCGTGAAATGGAGAGATAATTATCTCTCCATTATCTTATAATGTTTTGTCACTCTTCTTTCGAAAACTGAAACAGTTTCGCAGTCCATAATGTCAAGTGGAAGCAAATTCCACATTAACACAGCGCGTACAGTAAAAGAGTGGGAGTAGAAATAAGTGGAGCGGAGAGGGGATTTGAGGAGATTCCTAAGATGCCATCTAAAAGGAGCATCAGAATTTTGAAAGCAGGAACAGCGTACCCGCAGATAGGATGGCATTTTAGGGTTATGAAGGATGTTAAAAAACAAACACAATATTCGAGAAATTCAACGAAGTTAAATGTGAGCCACTTAAATATTTCGCGAAAGTTAGAAACTTGATCATACATTCTAAGGTTTAAAACAAAACGAATACATATATTTTGCAAACGCTCAAGTGTATTTAAGAGCTCCTCGGTGGCATTCAAATAACAAGTATAGGCGAAGTCAATGATGGAATTATGTCTGTTATTAATTTTATAAGTAGGTACCTATATTTATGTTCACTTGGTTGATATAGACATTTAATATTTCTCTTTTTCTTTGTATGGATTATTCTGACCGATTGTGTAAAAATTGGAGAAATTGTAGATTCCTAGAAACTTGTTAACTTTTTGGCCAGCAGGCCTTGGCAGGTGTGACTGACCTCCACATCTCATCTACTAAGTAAAATAAAATGATGCTCTCTTAGTAAGACAAGCTGTCAAATTTTAAGACTTCTAAATGCCTGTAACGGCCGCTAAATATCTACAAGTTACAGCTAGAGCTAGAGGCCAATGCCTTAAAGATAAAGAACACTGAGTAACACGATAGGTACCTCTCTAAAGATAGGTAAAAAGGGTTGTCTTGAAAAGATCGCTTTTAGCGATAAGACCGCCCATTGTGTCACCCTATTTATAAGTTGTATACTGTTATTCTTGTAATTTTTATGGGGTATATAAAAAAGAATATTCTATCTATCTACCTCTAGGAAAGCCATTCCCATTCCAATAACATTTAATATCAGTGAAGGCTTTCCGTCAACGTAAGGGTCAAGGGACGATGGCATTGCAGCCGTTATGAAGCGATTATTTACTCTGGATCCCTTACCACTGTTAACTTTACGGTCTCGCTTTCGTAGATTGCTATTTATATCGATATTTCCATTTCCTTAACAGTCACTTAAAGGATTTTACCTAAGTCAGAATAAGTTTAAACAAAACTCAGATTGTTTGGAATCGAAGAAACGTCTTCATGTATTTTTCCATCCAAAACCGATAATTATCATGGTCTCTTTCTCAACTAAAATAATTTACGTTCAACGCAGCATGCCTTCTGCTTTCATGCTTTCCTCTATAAGTCATCATTTTAAGTAGTTACTCACTTACTAACTGTATAATATTTCACACAGTTCATCCATTCCTTATTCATAATCAAAACTTTCCTTACACATGACATTTTCCTCATCGTAAAAAATAACTGCTGAAATTGCTTCCAAATATTTTTTATTGTCAAATGTCCAATAACTGTCATATAACATCTCCATCACTATTGCGGCTCCATTCAATATTGAGTTTCAATCCCTAAGCCCCTCTATATCTAGCTGATAGAAATGGACCAACCGTACGGATATTATAGACAAGCTAATATCCAGCCATTCAGTACAAACTGATGGTCTGATGGTCTCGCACGAAGATGATTAATGACTAACGATCGTAATAGATTATCTTATGCTGGGATAGTGTGGAACAGGCTCATATGACGTTACGTTATCAATTGCATTTGCTTCAACTTTCCTATAATTTATCTCATCATGCGAAAGGTTGTGAGCGTGATTAGATGTTTGTTACTCTTTTACGCAAAAACTACTGAACGGAAATGGATGAGATTTGGCACACAGGTGAATTATAGCCTAGATAAATACACAGGATACTTTTTATCCTAATAGTATGATCTCGAAGAACATTTTTAGTCTATAAAGCCGCAGGCATAATCAATAGGTACGTCTGTTTGTATCATCAGAATTTAAAACTTTAGTAGATAGTTAGTAGATTGGTAATGCCTTTTTTTTAATGGGAATTATCAAATACTTATCCCACTCTTGACGGAGTAGCAAGGAGTAACAGATTATTACTGACTGAAACCTATCCATGATTTTCATATTGTCGTTTGTGTTCTGGGGCCACGGTATCTCTTTCGAACAACCCGCAGCCCTAGCAAGCCCTGACAGGCCCTTCTGCTTTCCGGACGACTCCTTGAAGCCATCGACATGGCAAGGCTAGGCCTACAGGAAGTCTACAAGGAATGTCCGCCTAGAAAAAACATAATTAGTTCATAATATGAAATACGATACCATTCGTATAATGATCACAAAGTGACAAGTCACGATAATAACTGCGTCTGTGACCATTTTATTTGTGATAATTTTAATGTTATTAATATTATTTTTCTATTATGATTCTGCTAAGATAGCAATTTTAGACCCTCAGGTTCTATAATCTTTATCCTCACTAATATTATAAAAGCGAAAGTGAGTTCGTTTATTTGTTACGTCTTCAAGCCTAAATGGCTCAACCGATTTTGATGAATTTTGGTACAGAGATAGTTGGGACTCCAGAGACGGTCATAGGCAATATTTTTTTCGAAAACAAGTGAGAAAAGGGGGAGAAAGATGAAATAAAAGGGAGAGAAAGATACATTTTTTTCGATCATCATGCGGGTTAAAGTTAGCGTTAGCCCAAAGTAACAACGCCACGTGGACGAAGTTGCGGGCGGAAGCTAGTCAACAATAATTTCACTAATTACGTCAAACACCTCCTTTTCACTAGTTGATTAATTCATTTGTTTTTACTACCATCTACTCCGTGTTACAAAACAATTATACCTACCCAAAATAGCTGGACATACTGTTAAGAAGGTCTATCCAATAATTAATTAATTAAATGGATCTAATCAGTTGATAGATTGATTGATAATTGTGTGGCGTCGTGTTAGCTATTAATTAGTTGAAACGGACACAAGTGAACAGTTTCCCAAGTGGGACAGCCGGTAGGATATTTTTAGAACTTTGGACCTTGTTTATCACAAAACTACGTAGTAAATGCTTTGGTATCATTTTACAGCAGAAATTGTTATTGTTTTGTGAGGGACGGGAAATCATTCAATAACAAGTTATACACACGCCCGCAGCGGTGGAGTGGGCGAGAGTGTCAGTTTTATTGACTAAAATTGTTTCTTATTTTGCCCTTTGTGTTCTAGAGCTGCCGTATCTCTTTCAAACAACCGCCAACCCCGGCAGGCAGTGGTTGTGTTGGTCTTGTAGTTTTTTTTTTTATTAAGCATTGCCCCAGTGCACTAGGAGTTATCCTCTATCTTGGGTGCGTTTACAAACATTTAAACTCACATACACAAACAGCCAGTTACAATTTCAAAATCTTAAGTTCTGGATTGTAAGGCGCGTTGCACAGATTAACGTCCACAGGATTAACAGTCGAGGCGCAGTTGAGGCGCGGGCGCATGAGAGGCACGCCGCAACAAGATTTTCTTTACAAATGAATGGCAGTGCGCTCATATACAAAAGTTGCGGCGCGGACGAGGTGAAGTCGGGGTGAAGGCGAGGTGAAGGCGAGGCTGAGCGGCAAAAAACCCAAATCCCAACCCAAAATCTTCTTTTATTTAAATTAGGAACTTGTATTAGTGCGAGTACGTCTTCGTCTTCTGACGACGACATGGTGAATGAATTAATAATGTGATGGAAGCATAGCCGCCTGCGCCTCGACTCCTACGCAGAGACCTATCCTCGCCCGTGTTGCGACGCCGCACCGCCGCTGACGCGACGTCGCCTCGACTTACCAGTGAGCGACGCGCTTAAGTATTGGAAACTTTGATTCTTAACAATTCAACAAAGTGATGCGTCAATATAGTCAACCTTAAACATTCCATGACAGTCGTATAATTTGTTTGTTGCGTAATTTGTCCAGTGTATTTACTTTGGTTTACGTGAATTTGTCCTTGACCCTGGCTACAAAATTACCTTGGTCTTGTTAGAATTTGTTTAATATATGCGTTTAAATTATAATACTTTTCACATAGGTAAAAGTCAAAAATGTGTTGGCTTGACATAGCTTTCGCAAAGCTGCAATTATGTTGACAGTAATCGGCTTCAAGTCTAGCTGAATTGAAGTGAATACTAGTATTTCAAGTAGAGCCTATTATATTATTATCTGCCTATTTTATTTTCACAACGATATATTATTATTATTTTATTTGACGACACGGTTGGCGCAGTGGCTGAGCGATCGACTGCTGCCCTGCGCGTCGCGTTGTTCTATGCCCGCAAGGAACAAAATATTTGTATGGCCCACAGATAGTTGTTTCGGGTCTGGCTGTTTGTGTATGTGAGACTGAATGAACACCCATGATACAGGGGAAATTCCTAGTGTGGGGCACTGTTTTATAAAAAAGATTTTTTTTATCTTTTTTATAATTTGTAGCAAAATTAAATGCTTTAAAGTCGATAGACACATGTCTATACTTTCTGGTTCTTAAAAAAACCTACTGGTTAATTTCAATCAAGGAAATTGTAATTAAACGAATTAAATCAATAATTTCGTATAATAATATAATCAACTAATTGTTTTTCCAGATACCCAGTGAAGGTATGAAAATATGAATTTTAATTTTAATAGGTTGATTGGAATACTCTAAGTAAAATGTTATGTATGAAGTTTAATCACATTAAACGTCACGTATACTACTAGTTACTAACTGATTACTTTACTATTGATATGATATAACTGCTGATACGTACCATCAAAGACACTGACTCCTGACTTTCACCCTTATACTCTGAGTAATAAGTTTGAAAATTATTCAGGCGTCAGTGTCTTCGGCTTTTTTACGTAATTCGTAAAATAAGGTTCAATATCCAACAGTTAGGCCAAATTGCAACGTAAATTCTGAAAACAGCTTTTTAAAACATAGTCCTTTTGCTATGCAAACGAATTTTAAACATAGTCCTTTTGTTGCTTCGTAATCGTTTGGAAATAGATAAAATTTAAATGAAAGAAAAAAACACGAATTTGAAACATCGTCCTTTTTCTGTAAATATATTTCATCTGTCTTTTCCGTTTGTAAATATAGATAAATGTTAAAATGAAAGAAAAAAAACAAATGTTAAGCACCGAACACAATTAGGTGGTAGAGGTGGCTTGTTGTGCAAGCCAGCTTTAGTACTATTTCAATGCCAAGATATGCTTTATATAAAGTCCATTACAAAAAAAAAACCGTTGTAAAAACGCACCTGACTAGGAAATTTTAAAATACACTTCAATCTTAAGAAAAAAAAATACATTAAAACCATTTAAATTTATAAGTTTGATTACTTACCAGTTCTTGTGACGTCAGTAGATATAGCGTTTTCAGATATGACGGGAACAGCAAGTCCTGGGGGGCCGGGCAGACCTTGAGCACCTACGAAGTATTAAATATAACATATTAGTTAATGTAAGCCAAAAAACGTACCTTCAGGGAAATGAAAAACATTTGGGGATTTGCAAATAAATTGAGACGTAACTTTTTCAGAAGAAATTGTTGCCAAGAGAAAAGTTTGGAGGAAAAAATGAAATTCAAATAGGCGAAACGGTAGGTATGAAGCTTCTTTTTTTGTGAATGTTTCAATTTATACAAATGGACCCCATAAAATACACCTGCCCGATTTCCCAAACATTTATTTCAATATGTTAACTTTACGGACAACCCAAAAAAATAATACCGCCAAAACATCCGATACAGAAATAAAACAAAACTCTCAAGACGATCGTAAAAAGTAACAGCAATAATAAATAAACTGCGTGCAAGCACTTGAAAACCAATCCAAAGGGTACACTGCGCGAAGAAATAAAGATTTTCCAAATCGTTACTATAAGCCCCTAAAAATCTCGCGAACGCTTTACCCGAGTATAAATATGGGTCATAGAGTAACATAAAA
Source organism: Ochropleura plecta (assembly GCA_905475445.1). Lineage (NCBI taxonomy): Eukaryota > Metazoa > Arthropoda > Insecta > Lepidoptera > Noctuidae > Ochropleura > Ochropleura plecta. The sequence continues at coordinate 13,242,539 of FR997739.1, forward strand.
TTTGATGGTTGAGTTAGTTTGTACCTTTTTCCCCTTTTTCGGCGGGGCGGCCGTGCGGCCCTGGTAGGCCGGGTGTTCCATCGCGGCCGGGCAGTCCCCGCTCTCCCTTCGCGCCATGTGGCCCTCGCGAGCCAGCATAGCCCTGTAACACAATTATGAGCTCAGGGGTTGAAGGTAACATAACGCAACGTTACGAGGGTCAAACCGTCACTTATTGCGTTAGACCCAAGTTTATTATCCGAATACCTACTAATTTGGCGACGGGGCCCGTGTGATTTTATTTTGATTTAGTTGCACTCGTAAAGTTCTATGGCTGTTTTCGTGTTGTTCTCTTTAGTAACATGCTGTAAAGGAACCCTTCGTTAAATTAATATGGACGAAGTAGTTACGACGTGGCATGTGAACAAAGAAGGTTAACAATATTATTTGAGCAGGTAACAAAATGGAAATCCTTACTAAAATTATAAAAGCGAAGGTGAGATTGTTTGTTGGTTACGTCTTCACGCCTAAATGGCCCAACCGATTTTGATGAATTTTGGTACAAAGATAGTTGGGACCTTGTAGACAGACATAAGCTATTTTTTTTTATCATCACACGGGTTAAAGTTAGCGTTCGCCCAAAGGCACTATGCCACACGGACGAAGTCGCGGGTGAAAGCTAGTTTTCTATATTTCGTTTCAGTTACTTCGCGACCTCAGGTGGATTTAGTTTGACATAAATATCAGACTTATTCGAGCATTCAGTTTTGTGTAAACCGCAGAAGTTTTGATTGATAGTCGGGCCAAGTTTAGCTAGACTAATAACCTATTTTCTTCGTAGTTTCTCAACGTTGAACTAACACACAAAATGGCGTCAACTTCGACTGAACGTACTTATTCGTGGAAATTTATTCATGTTTTTAGAAGCTGCGACAAAAAAAACATCTTTGTTTTTCATGTCTATTACAGAGCTGTGGAGGTTTTAATACCATTATCCAAGAACGTCATAGTAAAGTGCAGGCTGGATGACGTTCAAATACTCAGGTTGTTTAAAAAATCAAGAAAGAGAAGAAAACGACGTAGGAATTATGTGATATAATTATGTATTGTTAAAATTATGATCTAAAATATTATCTTAAAGTATTTTATATCTTCTTTCAATTATGTAATAACTAGCTTTTGGCCGCGGCTTCGCTCGCGTTAAATTCGGTAGCGCCTTATTGATTTGTAATAGCAACGCTAAGTTTTCCCGTTTCTTCCCTCTTTCTCCCTCATATCCCACTCTTTTTAAAAAAAATAATAGCCTATGACCGTTTCCTGGTTCCCAACTATCTCTGTACCAAAATTCATCAAAATCGGTTTAGCCATTAAAGCGTGAAGAGGTACAAACAAACAAACTCACTTTCGATGTTATAATATTAGTAAGGATATCAGTTTATTACAGTGCTATATTGTGTAGATTTAATGCATCATTTATCGATAAACAGCCATAATACAGTTATTATTAAGCGATTCAATATTCATTATTTACAAAACTCCAAGATATTAATATAATTTTAAATTTCGCTTTATGCTGATGATTTTACATTGTTGCTTGGAGTTTACTTTACGTTTTTACTGATTCATTAATTTAAAGTATAAATAGTAAACGAACATAAATTCGAAATGCATTTTATTTATCAGAGAAAACCATTTAAAAAACGAACAGATAAAAACCATTTTCCTTTTTTTATGTCATTTATTTAATTTGTGCAAAAGTTTATTAATGATGTAACACTGTACTACTGACGTCACAAGCACTAACTAAAACATTATTCTCATTTTGGCAGTAAGAAGGGACGTGGCGCTAGTAAAGTACGTGGCGAGCATACTGCTGGGTTTGCTGCACCACCCCGAGGTGCTAGCAGCGCTACGGCTGTGCGCGCCGGACGGCTGCGTGGGAGCGCGCCGCCGTCCCGCACTTTTAGACGTGCCAACGGCTAGGACTAACTTGCTCAAGTTTACCCCAATTTCTCGAGCCGCTCGGATTATTAATATTATAACGTTATCGGAAGACATATTTGGGCAAAACCTGCCGAGATTTCTTCAGAGGGCACAGATCGTAATTGAGAGGGGTACCCACCTCCCTTAATGATGACTAGTTAGGTATAATTTTGATCATAATTATATGCTTTGCCATGTTTAGTTTAATTTAGAAAAGTATTAATCTATTTTTAATTTAATTATCGTGTTTTTTTATGTTGTTTTATTTGGTGACTTATAGCATCGTATTGGATATTTTATGTCTGTAAAGGTGCTATAAATTAGTGGTTAATAAATAAATAAATAAATTTTGGGCTCCGTCGCAGTCGGATTATAATTGGGTTACAATGAAAACGCATAGAAAATGCAGATTTTAATTCCATCCAAAACCATCATTCATCCTACTAATATTATAAAACGAACGATATTTTTTCAAAAAATCTATGAATTGTTGTCTATGTCTAATATTTGTTACTCTTGAACTCAAAATCTACTAAATGGATTTGAATGAAATTTAGCACAAAAATAGTTTATAACCAGTTTCTAATCCCTGTAGAACGATCCCGGACAATTACTAAACTTGACGCTAACCACGGGCATGAGTAAGTCCTAAACAAAATTTTGTGCTGGTACCACAAAACACATCGTTACATGTGAATAAACATCAAGCTCACAATGTCATATTTAGATAACTCACCCTTTCACCTTTGTCACCCTTAGGGCCATGTAATCCTCTCTCGCCTTTATTCCCTTGATAACCTCGTTCTCCTTGAGGACCCGGTAGTCCCATTGGACCCCTCTCGCCAGTTGGTCCGAGAATCCCAGGATTACTGGACCCGTATAATCCCGTTGATTCCTGCGTAAGACATGGTGATTAGAAATGTATTTACCAAAAGTTACAAAATGTTCGTGACGCCTTCTTTTGGGGAATGTTAAAGTTTTATATAATAGTAACAAGACAGGTAATTGAAAGAACAGAATGAAAATGATGTTTGTTAAACTTATACAAACTTTTCAAGAGAATGGTTCGATTATTTTATTTCTTTTAAATTAATATTTAATGTCTGTAGTATCTGAGCATGTTTTATTAAAAAAGGGAAGTAATTAACGTAATTAACCTTAATTTAACAAAAAATACTTGTCAATAGCGTTTTGTATGTCAAAAGATTTGTGAAGCACAAAGCTTTTAGTGACGATAAAGAAAGCAACATATAGTTTTATTGATGAATATCTTGTTTCATATATAATTAGGAACAACGCAGTTAGTTTAAAATCAATAAAAAAAACAGGGTTCCATGCAAACTTGCGACATAAACAACCATATATTTTGTTTCGATTTGATTTATTCACATCTCCAAGTCAATTTCAAGTCGATAGCTCCACGCGACAGTGTGAAGACACAGACACACAGACAGACAGAAGAGCAACAAAGCGATCCTATAAGGATTCTGTTTTTTTCTTTTGATGTACAGACGCCTGCACATCAAGCTACTACAACCTGTCAGATTTCTTTGATAGATTTTCGACTTTATTTCTAAAGTATTAGGTTCAAGGTTCATTGGGAAAAATTGACAGTTTCGGGTAGCTTGACCTGCTGGCGTCTGTACAAAACCCTAAACTCGAGACCGAATAAAAAAGTTGGTTTTGTTGGAAAACTTTTTCACTCATCCCACAAGCCAAGGTTATATTCAAACTAAAGTCACAATGATGTCAAATTAACAAACAACAATTATTTACTATGCTTCCTAACACCAAACAAGTTTGTCGATACATGAGTATCTTCAGCTCGAACAACAATAACTTATCGAAGATTCGAGAGGTTCTAATTACATATCGAACATGAAGTTGATATATGAGAAGCAATGTATGTATTGATAGATGATCGGATTATATTTACAAGTTCGCAGTGTTGTGCGTTGGAGACACTAATCTGAGTTGACCAAGATTTTGTCTAAACCCTAAGAAAAACTATGAAATTTCGGTTTGCTTCGGATGTTTCTTTTCAAAGTAGTTAGGTACAAGAAGAACTCATCTAGATAAACCATTTAGGGCCGAAACAGAAACTAGTCGATATAAACCTTAATTTGCTTTAAATAAAGTTTAAATTAGTAGCAGGTTGTTGGTACCATTTGGAACCAGCCGACCCAAAGTGGTGAAAAAAAAAACGACTTGTGAAAGTGGTTCTCAAAACTTATTTGCAAAAAAAAAATACTGAATGGATTTTAATGAAACTTTACAATAATATAGTTTATACATCCGAATAACACATAGGCTACAAACCATAAAGATATATTGTATATTCTATCACCAAGCGAGTAAAACGCGGGGGCAGGTAGTTAGAATATAATTTTAACTACCTTAGCAAAACCACGCCTACTACAAATAAATTAGCAAGCAGAACACGTGAACACGTTTTCTTTGAAAACCGTATTCTCATAAAAAATACGCACGCTTCTTGTTATAAGAAATATTTCTATTTTAAATTAAATTCATTGTATTAAGTAAGAAACTTGCTAGAAGCAGCTCGTCATAGGTCAGTAATTTCTGTGGGTGACGTCTAACCGCATTTAGCACGCAACTTGCTGGATAGTTCACTGCAGTAATTTGTACCTGTTCCAGTCTAGGTAGTCTAGGTAAGTAGAATGAAACCTTTGAATCTAGTGCTAAGTAATTGATGAAGATAATTTAATTTGTTTTATTCTATTGTGTTGGGTGTTCTATTTATTGAAAGTCTATAGGGTACCCACGCTTCTTTGTTTTACTTCCTCTCTTTGAATGTTTAACTTTGAATTAATATTAGTCATTATTTTTTAATTTTAATTTGTTCCTCCTAGATTCTTTAAATATGTTTAACAGGTTTATTGGAATCAAATTTGCATTTTTTTTACAGTGTAGGTCTTCTTTGAACTTATATCAAATTATTTACTTATTTTCTAGAATTAGGAGTGAGTTTAAACATATTTAATATGTTAAGACTAAGTTATTATTTTTGAACCATTGGATTCTGTTTAAGTTTTGGGAGAGTTTATTGCGTCATTGTATGATTCATGAGGTTCACCAAATAGAACGGGATATTTAATTTTAATTAAGATACTGAATTTTATATTCATCATAAAACTGATAATATTTAAACAATTTTGGCAACTTAGGCGAATCTAAATTATACCTTTAAAGTACTGGAAATTTTTAGATGAGATCTGAAGACATTTTGGTCGAGGAAAAAATCTATCGACGATGTAATTAATCTTTTTTCGTAAATTGTACAACATAAACCCTAGTCAATAAAATTCAGTCACTCATTTATGTATAAATGTAAGACATTTATTTAATAAACAATGATATCAAACGTATGAACTTACTATTAGTGCAGACGTCATCGGCCCGGGAGGGCCTGGGGGACCCGGAGGTCCTTGCAGACCAGGGCTGCCATCTGCACCAGGATCCCCTTTAGGCCCAAGCTGACCCTCTGGCCCGGATGTGCCAGTCTCACCCCTCTCTCCTCTATCTCCCTTAGGGCCAAGAGGGCCAGGTGGCCCTGACTCACCCATTTGTCCCTGAAGCAATAAATTAGTTAATTCCAAAAATAAACTAGAACCTAAATAATGGGAATCAGATAATGATGTCGTGTTTATAAATCACTACAATTTGTTGTAAGACACTGAAAAACTGCTAATCACGATGAAGATAATTTGGAGCAAGTTAATCAATACTGATTTGTTACATAATTTATTTGCTTAGAAGAATAATTACTCGCTAAATAATTGGACATAATAAAATACACTGCTGTATTTTATTTAGGTAATGATTGTGTTGTTTTAACGAACTTAAATAAAAGTATGTCGTCAACTTCATAAAAAGTAACGAGATTTTGTAACTCATATGCTTCAAAATTTAATTTAAATTATGAGTTTCGTGCAATCTGATTTATCTATACAGCAAAAACTTTATCCAAACAACTAAATCTCTACAGGCAACGGACTCATTAATTTAGCTAAAACAGCGTAATTTACATCATTAGTGAAAACAGCGTGGCATATAACTGAATCTTAATTACGTATGTAATTTTAGTATAATGGTATTCATTACCGTTGAGACTTAAGTTTATAAAGGTTACATGAAAGGTAAAAGCAACAGCGGTAGCGGAATTCTTATCAATATTAAATACATTGCCATACTTGATAAAGAATGTGTTTGATCTACGAATTGCATTCAATACAATGTGCTGCGCATTTCATTTTCTTTAACAAGTTTCATTTATTTCCTTGATCCATCAACAGGTCAATAGAGCAGAAAAATAAGGACTGACAGGCTTTTAAAACTTGAAGTAACGACTAAAAGTTTTTAATAGCTTTTAAATGCTTTAAACATAAGTGTTACCCTAGGGACTATCTTGGGTCAACTTTTGACAGCTTTATTTCAATTTGTTTTTGGGTCACAAAGTATTATAAATGTAAAAGTAAATGCAGTCATATATACTACATAATATAATATATTTAGTAAATTAAAATGTAAGCCTCACACATTCATTTACAGACACAATATTGCTACAAAATATTATTCTCATTTTGTCAGCGTTGTATATATTTTGTGTGACCAAATAAAAATATAACGTACTAAGGATAAACGGGATCCATGAGAATCTATATTAATACTGTTTGGGTCCGTTGTATTATAATAGCGTAAATATTTACGAAAAATGTTCATTGAATGCGAACGTTTTTCTTTGGGTAAGTTTTGTTTACGATACGCGTATATTAATATAATAATAAAATGTCTGTTTTATGAAATGTAATAAAAGTAAGTATAACACAGTACAAATTCTTAGGACTACTTTAATATCCTCGTTAAAGAATACTAATAAAAACATACATTTTACACCCAGATTCGAAAATCAGACATAACAAGCTTCAGACTAATTTGGCCAAGGCCTTTTTGTAGGATTTGATAACATCATCCAATATGATATATAACCCATCCATATTCTTTATTTTTCCCTTTGTGTTCCGGCACCGCAGTATCTCTTTCGAACAACCTGTAACCCTGTTAGGCAGACATTTCTTTCAGGCGTGCGTGGAACACGAACGTCTCCTTGACACGGCTTATCGTCACTAGACGGACGGACGTTGAGCTATCCAATTCTCACCATCTACAGACCCGAGTCTACGGTTGCCGGGTGTCATCTCATGGCACCTGATAGAACATCTACCGCAGCGTCAGGGTTGGTTTGCTGTTCTCTCCGTCAAACGTCCAGCCACCTCTTTAGCTAGCACAACTTTTTCGCAGATGGAGGTGACCACTTCCAATTCCCTCACGTCCCAGACCATGGATTGAACCAGGGCCGGACGAGAGATTGCCTCTACGAGGAGAAGCGGTGTTATGCCCAAGCGGGGCAGACTGCCACAGTGTGCACTGCGCGACAACCGAGCATTTCTTTCCGTCCCCTTATGTAATACTGACCTGGTCCTTGATTTACTATTTGGTTTGATTTAGGATTAATATCGCAGTTATTAAATAGTTTACAATTATAAGTTACGTTGTCTTCAATTATAAGCTTCGAATTAATATTTCATCTGTTCACAATTTCTAAAATTCTACTTAAAAGTGTTATCCGCTACCTCCTCCACTAAGCCTATTGCCTTACAAGTCTACGCCTTGAGTGTAATCATATCTTTTATTAACCTCATATTTTAATCCGCAAAGTTCCCAAGACGTCTAAAAGAGCTAGATTTCCCTTGATAATCTCCAACGTTAATGTCAGCCAATAAATAGCTCTGAGAGTGAAGTAACCAGTCCTTTGCATATAATTTCGCTTATTCTGTAACCATTTCTCTTTCATTTTTATTATGATGTTGGAAAAGATTTAATATTTGTGTATATTTATTTAACGAGTTTTATTTCATCTTTGTCAAGTTGATAACGAGTTCATTATGAAAGCAATTACAGCTTTGCTTTTTAGATTCCGTCTGGTAACGTTATGAAATCCTTCCTTACAATATGCAAATAAAAGAATAACGGTTGTAATCGTCATTCTCTCACCGTTTTTCCGGGAGCACCAGTAGTTCCATCAGCTCCTGTAGGCCCCTGAGGTCCAGGAGGACCTTTCAGCTCTGGCATCACCTCGAGAATTTGAGAGATATCGTTCAAACTGCACCTGCATTGTCCTTGACCCAAAACCTGGCAAAATACAAACTATTAAATTCTCGTCAACTGAGCATGAAAATGTATGAACGGTTTCGGAACAGTTTTTATATTGTTATTTTATTCCGGGAATATGAATAATCTAACCACATAAATCTTTTTTTATCTCCTCTGACATTTTCCGTAGTATTGTTTTTATTAGTTTTTTTTTATAATATCAAAAGCATCTTGGGTACTATATGAAAAACTAGCATATTATTAAAGGTAAGCGCAATGAGTGTACGTTTAATAATTTATCTTTTCGAACATTCTTTTGAAATGGTAAAAGAATCGTGAAGAATAGTAACATTAAAGTGTAAACTGCTACAATTAGTTCTCATAAAAGAGAGTCTTTAAAACGTTGAGTAAGTTTTCAAATTCCTTTTTTATTACCTCTCTCTTTAAGTTCCTTTTGTCAGAAGTCGGTATCACTGTCTTTCAAGTCGACAATCAAGACAATATAAATGAGTATATACTAATGGGAAAAGTTTTATTATTCCAAAACTGTATTGCGGTATAATAGTTTTTTAGGTACACGTCGCCAGTGAAGGGTTAATCTGACACGATTACTTTACCTATCAAATGGAAAGGGACCGGCATTGCTTTTACGTATTCTCAAAGCGGCTTTTCCCTTATATCATTCAAAATATTCAACAATACGCCTAAGTGTAGTACGTAGAATATATAGTGCTAACGTAACTTGGCCTCGTTTTCGTACGGAAAGGCTCACAATCTCATCATTCACACTGTCCATAAACAACGAACGTTGTTTAAATGTAACAGATTATTGTAATTCTTAATAGCGTCTTTCCCCTTTTATTAAGTAATGCCTGATGGCGTTTTTACCTTTTAATAACCCAATCCCACCAACAATTTCAGTTCACGGTTGTGCAAAACACGTGAAATTTACTACATATCGATGTAAGAGATACGTGACCTGAGTTAAAACTTTCATCAAACTCAAGCTAGGTAGGGTGACAGAGATCCCTCGGATTAGTGAAATCTTGCCCAACTTCTGTAAAAGTTGTTCTGAAACTTCACTAAGTCATCGGATTGTCCGTAACAAAAGTGTTTGTTTCGAGTGAGTACTTTAAACGTAGTTGTTTTGTTTGTTGTATTCATATAGGTACTTACGTTTTCTCCTTTCTCTCCTTTGTCACCAATGAAAACTAGATCGGGGAAAATTGTGACGTCATTAGTTAGTATATTAACAAAGCAAAATATAATCTTACATTACTGACGTGTAGTGTATGGATAGTTATCTATATTTTGTTCTAATAACATCAATTAAACGGGATATAATATGGATGAAACAAATCTCTATTGATGTAAGTATATCATAATTTCAAAGTTACTACAATACACTCGTCAGTATTTGAAGGTTATGTTCATCAACGGCAAATATTATTATTTTAGGAGACGAAATATAAGATTACCGACTATCTGTAATCAAAGTCAACAATAATACAAGAGCCAAACATTGAATTCAAATCACCTCATCACAAATTCTGTAAGAAATAAAAAACCAAGGTGAAAAATCAAATCAACGTAAAGAAAAACTACCTCCGAAATAACTCCTTATAAAATATTACATGAAAGAAATGAACCTATCGCCTCTGGAGTCAAAGCAAAGACTTACGAAAATATGTCAAGTGTGATTGACGTATTGTGAGAAATAAAATCCACTTACATGGTGATGTATGTGACACGACAGCCAGTCTGTTCTCATCTGGGTTTACCTGTAAAAATAAACGTTTATTTATATACTGAAAAGCCTTCTTATACTTTTATAGGGACTTACTTTTCTTTGAGGGATGAAGGCACATCAAAGGACAAAATGACACATTTCATAGTCTCTAAATTGTATGTTTATGATTTCTTTTGAAGCGATAAAAGCATTTTGAGAACAGAGTTCTATGAACTTATTGGAAACAGAAGGTTTGGTGGGACTGGAAAGTAATTATTATTTCGTTTATTAAATTCATCTTTTCACATATTCTTCACATTTTTTTATATAAAAAAAAATACAAAAAGTAATTATTATTAACACTTAAAACGGGATATTTACCATGTTTGTTTTTTGTTTCGAATTTCCGATATTTCGGCGATGTTGCAAACGCCATGATCACGGATGAACTAAGTCTATTGCGGGTGGATGTTTATGAGCAGACCAAACGACCTACTCTCTTTCGTATTCGTTTTTTTGCGTTCGGTACCACTAACATCGTCACTCACAACTCAGTTTTGTTTTCGACTCTCAACCGGATTTTGCTCTCGACACACTAAACTCACTGTATCAAGTCGTAATCTTTTTTCCCTACTGTTTTGGGTTTTCAGTTATCCAAAAATATTGGAAACTCCATACAAATAACAAACATGGTAAATATCCCTTTTCAAGTGTTAATAATATTGTTATTAACCATGTCAGTTTAAATGACTGGAAAGTGTAGCAAATACGGTCAGGATGGCCGGCCAGCGCCTATAGCCAGCTTACTGGCCTAATTCGCGCGTCGGCTTTTATTCCTCTGTATACCAACAAAGTGATGTAAATGGCCTATGTCTTTTTGCTGCAAATTACCCTAATAAGTTACAAATACATCAAGATAATATAGATTTTCAAAAATCTCTATTTATGAAATTTTACTAGACCTAATTGAGGGACCAAACCTTTTTACGCCTAGAATACAAAGGTCCTTGAGTCAATAGACAACCTAACGTGTTTTGTCGAAAAGTTTAAACGAGATTAGAATACAAATGTTCACACAAAAAGAGGTCGGGTTAACTACACAGCTCACAGTCCACTTAGCTTTCAAATGTACCAATTTGCAAGCAGTAGTTTAGGCTTAAAAAATTACAGTCCCGCAGTATGAAACAAATTGTTAGAACGTTGTCGGAATACCAAAATAATAGTGGATATTTTTTGACACAATGTAGATTAATCATCGACGCTTAATATCGATGGGTTATCCGCAAAAAAAGTTCCTTGATTGATGTGGAAAAAGGTCAGCTATCCGGAATTGTGTTCTACAAGCTTAGTTAGAGGGTCGATGATCGCTTGAGCAGCTATTGTTACAGTAGCTCTATAGAAGCGTGTAGTATGTGTTCGTTAATTACATTTTTAGGGCAATGACGTAATTGGGGCTTTGTTAGAGCCATTAAGATCTTAGTACAAAGCTGCTTAAAACATTCAGCTTCCAACTTGTTCGTCCTTATTGACCAATTCGTGGAACATTAAAACCTTAATATAAATTACGCAATGAGTTTAATGAAATCGCTTCGGAATAAGATATGACAACAAAAGCATCACATTTCGGACGTTTTAATCATAAAAAGGTTTTCTATTGTGTTCAGAAAATATACTAAAACGGTCTCTTAGAAATATTATTTGAGTACTTGTGTATTTTTTGGGTCGAGATTATCTTTGCACACCAGTTTCTACCGTTCATAATGGAAATTGTTTTTCATTTTACTAGAACGCGTAGCAAAAGTCGTGAGCGATGACTATCGGGCTTCACCGCACTACGTCTTTGCTGGAAAACCGCATGAGTTTCAAAGTTTGCGCAATAAATAGGAACATTAACACGTAATCGGGTTACTGCGTTAAGTTTTTACAACGGCGGTAATAAGGTCAGAGGAACTGCGAATGTACGAGTTGGCCTGAGAATATAACTTCTAGACTAATCAGAAAGTATGGTAAAGAAAAAACGTAGGTAAAGTTTTTGAAAGTGAGCTTAATATTTTTCTTCAAGATTTAAATTCTTGCATGATCTCTTACAATATTTTATACTGAAAAAATTACAACTGTGAGAAAAGTGACCTCGAACATCACAATACATTTTGGACATTGTCCTTTCAAGTGTTTAGTGCCAGTCTCAATGTAAAATGTCTGTAACATTCAGACGAACAGAACGTATCTATAAGAATTTCGTTTTTCCCCATCTGCAAACCCTAAAAGCAGACACGTAATCATGTTCGAACGCGGTAGGGCGAATCTAACGGTTACAATCTTTATTTTTCATGAGGACATATTTTATTATGAGACGTAATATTATGAAGGTCGACGATTCTGAGAAATAATAGTGTCTTATTGACACGAGGCAATTAAATATTTACTTTGCCATAGAGTAAGCAGAAAGACAGAAACGTGGTCCCTAAGGCAATTGTATTATAATAGAAAACTAAAGAGGAAATGATTACTTATTATATTAGTTATTACGTTCGGATGTTATTTAATTGATCATTAATTTTTTCCTCTGCTAACTGACAAACTTTTGCGATGGCACAGAGGTTAAGACCCCGGCTTCTCTTTCAAAAGGTTATGGGTTCAAATTCAAATTGGTACAAGTACCAATGTGACTTTTCAATTCATATGTACTTTGTAAGTTTATTTTAGACATCGTGAGGAAATCTAGACTTATAATTGACTAGCTTTTGCCCGCGGCTTCGCTCGCGTTAAATTCGGGGTAGCACAGTTCCCCTTTCCTGATTTGCAGGTACCTGCTACCTGTAGTTTTTGCTCTTGCGCTTGATTGTAATAGCAAAGATAAGTTTTCCATTTTCTTCCTGTTTCTCCCAAATTTCCCACTTTATAAAAAAAGTCATAGTCTCCTGGGTCCCAACTATCTCTGTACTAAAATTCATCAAAATCGGTTTAGCCATTAAAGCGTGAAGAGGTAACAAACAAACAAACTCACTTTCGCTTTTATAATATTAGTAAGGATATAATTCTGAAATCTTCATCCCGTCTTGAGCAAGAGTGGTAATCAATGCTCGTGCTTTCTCTGTTTGAGAAGAGATCTTTGCTGAGCAGTGGGACATTTTTTTTCTTTAAACGTTGCCACACACTAGGAATTTCTCCTGTATCGTGGGTGCTTTTACAAACATTAATAGTCACATAAACAGCCAGACCCGGAACAACTACCTGTAGGTATACAATATTTGTTCCGTGAGGGGATCGAACCCGCGACACGACTAGCCGATTTAAAACCCCATGGAGCGCATGGCTTGCGCTGGTATAAAACACTTTCAACATGAATTATAGACCCAAAACTCAGCAGAAAGGCCAAATCAAATTAATTGTCTTAAATCAACCATTAAGATGCAACGCCATCCAACTCGGTAATGCTGCCAACCTTCTGGGTACTTTTCCTGTTGACAGCAATGCGGACGAATTTTTAGACGCACCATAATTATTTGACCATTTTTATACTTGTACATACATTTTTAAATAGCTCTTAAAAAATAGTTGCCCACCGGTATCCGGAACAAGGTCCAAGCTACCGCTACAAGCTAGGTACCGGCTATTTGTACTATTGTCTTACGCTATCAACTCTTGTACCAACACGCCAAGCAAAATGATACAAACAATATCCTTTCCTAGAACTACCGGGTCTTCGGTTCGAAGAATTTCAGCTGGCAAAAAGTTGCAATACAAAGTGACTTGTCATGTTTGTCTGACATTTTCTGTCACGTAGTTTCGTGTCACGCTCGTCGCCTACGCAAGACAAAAGGTCAATTGTCATAACTGTTTTCGCTCATAGCCAGGGTTTAATACATTTATGCGAGGAGGTTTCAGGGAGAACGTGAAAATAATAGTCTTGAGTTAAGTTAGTCAACGGTAAAAATAGTTTATTCCCCTTTTACACATTCACAAAAACATTAGGTTCGGATTTACAATTCGCGTGCGAGAATTCTAGTGGTAGTAGTGATCAGAAAAAAATAGTTTTTTTTTTGTTTTAACTGTGGTTAATTCATAGTGGGATGTGTGGATGTAGAGGACCATACGTCCTTACTATAATATTATAAAAGCGAAAGTGAGTTTGTTTGTTACCTCTTCATGCTTTAAGCCCCGTTCCAATAAACAAAAACGACTCGTTTTGCTTACGGATGGTAGTATTTTGACATAAGTTCTATGAGACTTATGTCAAAATCCTACTATCCGTAATCAAAACGACTCGTTTTTGTTTATTGGAACGGGGCTTTAATGGCTAAACCGATTTTGATGACTTTTGGTACAGAGATAGTTGGGAACCAGGAGAGGGACATAAGCAAATTTTTTCTTTTTTTTTAAAGTGGGATATGAGGGAGAACGAGGGAAGAAAAGGGAAAACTTAGCGTTGCTATTACAAATAAATAAGGCGCAAAGGCAAAAATTGCAGGTAACAGGTACTGTGTTATACCGAATTTAACGCGAGCGAAGCCGTGGCAAAAGCTAGTATATAATAAGACCAATAATAAGACTATACAGTCCACGGATATGTGGAGTTTTTTTTATTTATACGAAGAATAAAAAAAACAAACAAAAATAAGTGACAAAACTAAAGCTCCACTTTATATATTGATCAGAAAGATATAATTTACATTATTTATTTAAACTAAAATTTCATCATTACAAGGAAGAATTCATTTGCGATTTTCGCTATCGCGACCCTAGCTGTAATTACAATTTGGAGCCACGAATAAATTGTATTTTGTAAATGAATGTCGCTACTTTGATCCCGAAGCGAAACGGAATTTTGTGTTATTAATTATTTTATTTGTTCTGGCTCACCGATCTGGAATCATTATCAACCTTATTTTGTGTCTGTTTGAAGAATCGGTATCGTGTTGTTTTTTTACTTTACTTTAAGATTTCTCTTGTTTCCCATAAAACGGTGGCGTGACGATTTGGACTCATATTGTAACTGTGTTTTGTTTTTTTAAATAATTTAGTTTATTAAAATTTCAAAAAAAGATGGAAAGTAAATTTACCGCCGGGAGTCCTTGACTTTTTAGTTAGTCGTTTTAGTGTTTTTTTTTTTTTATTTTATCCTTTTTGGTTGTGGTATGAAGGTATCTTACACAAATTCTTGTTGAATATTTATTTTTCATAACTACTAAGAGAAATTAGGAAATTGTTCATATCCATAAGAAGAAAAAATGTACTGTAGATAAATAACTCATAAATTACCAAAGCAATATAGATGAAATTCATATTGGATCCCTTCGGAAGTATGCTCTTTCGATTATAAAATAATTTTGAAAATCGGCCCACAACCGACGGAGAAATCACAAAAAATAAACACACAATTGAGAACGTCCTCCTTTTTTTAAGTCAGTTAAAAATGAAAGCGTTTTTAATACTACTAATACTTAGTGTATAAACATATAAATTATTGATCTCCAAGAAGAAAACTAAGAAAGTGTTCTGATCAGCTGATTCAAACAATATGGCCGCATAAGAAACAGCTGACACACATATATTTTCTTCTATCCAAAAATCAGCATACAAAGTCGAATATTGGTAGTAGAGCAAAAGAAATCGATTCAGATTACGTCATATTTTACTTGATGTAGCAGAGATTGAAATCTGATACGTATCAGAAAACAACGTTACCTATGTAATCTAAATAATGGAACTTTCAGAATGTGGAATGGATTCCACGTGGGTAATTTAAAACTAATATTTTAGCTGTTATTTAGGTTAACAAAGGTATGTTAGATTTATTAAATTATAGCTTTGAAATACATTATTGAATGTATTATTTGTATGAACATACAATTTTTATTTGGTGCTAACTGTTGTAAGCGAACTTCGTTCGTGTGTTAATATTATTTTGTTAATATATTATTGTTTATTCCCCGTTTCAATCGGATTTTGATAACACAATGTCATGGGTTTTTTATTATTTTTGCACGAAACCCTAATCTTCTTTTATTAAAAAAAATATTGAAATAGCCTTATTTACTACTTATAACATCACTAGCTTTTGCCGGCGGCTTCGCTCGTGTTAAATACGAGGTAACATAGTTCCCCTTGCGCCTTATTGATTTGTAATAGCAACGCTAAGTTTTCCCTTTTCTTCCCTCTTTCTCCCTCACATACCACTTTAAAAAAAATAGCCTATATCCGTCTCCTGGTTCCCAACTATCTCTGTACCAAAATTCATCAAAATCGGTTAAGCCAGTAAAGTGTGAAGAGGTAACAAACAAACAAACTCACTTTCGCTTTTATAATATTAGTAAGGATATACGAGTATATGATAAAAAAAGTCACTCCAAAATCAGTCCAGCCGTTTTGGAGATAAGCAGAGACAAAAGGGCATTGAAAAAAATTGTGATAAATAGAAAGAAGTAAAAAGTGTTTTTCGAAATTACAAACAGACACTTCTATATATATATACATTTTTTATATATTTGTATTCGACTGTGGTGTAGTAGTTAAACTTTACTGTATGCTCCTATCCAACCCAAGCAGAGTTCCTGCTTCAGTTGAAGTTTATGGGCGACGGTAAAATTAACTTGTACATGCGGCTTCTCGACTTCGTCCAGAAGTTTGTCAACTCACCACTTTTGGGTATTAAAAATTACCTACAGGTGAAAGTTGAAAATAATAATTGGAGGAAAAATCCAGCATTAACTGGTGCACAGGTCAGAAACGTAGTCGTTAAATGAATGAATGAACTAGTATTCAGATGAATCTGGTTAGACTGAAAGACGAACCTTAGATAGTCGGCTAGGCAAATGGAATACAGTAATAACAGTATGAAAGATGAAAATATTAAAACTGGTCTACCATTTTTGGGAGAACTTTTAATGCTTTAATTTTTTTTTTTGCATAACAGCGGATAGCATAAATAGGTTATAGGAAATTACGCCTAATACAATTTGGTCATCTTAAAAGTAACAACAATTTTATATTACATATTTTTCATATTTAATAAAAATTGGTCTACCATTTTTGGGAGAACTTTTAATGTTTTAATATTTTTTTTGCATAACAGCGGGTAGCTTAAATAGGTAAAAGGAAATTATGCCTAATACAATTCGGCCATCTTAAAAGTAACAACAATTATATTACATATTTTTTATGCCTTCCAAATACTCGTTTAAAGAAGACTATGCCTATAAGGTTGAGGGCACCTTAATAAGATAGGTACAAGTGAGCAAACATTTTACATCTAAAAGCCACTTAAATTCAGTCCGCTTTCTAAAAATAGGATTCTGGGATTTTGTTTTCGATTTTTGTTGGCAAAAAAACAGCGATTGATTACTAACAACCGTAGCCATTAATCCTGGCTGAAATTTTGCGAGATAAGTATCGACATCAGAACTCCCAAGACATCAAGACTCCATTAGTATCTCTTGTCTTAATTGCCTTCGCGTTTAGCGATTACAGGAGTTAGGAGACGATTATGAGACTAACGCTTTTTTTTATTGAAATAACAGTTTCGGAATTAAATTTATGTAATAATTAAATAATGTGTTTTTTGTAATAATTAAAAACCCGGTTGAGCAAAAAAGACACCGCGGACCCAGAACATATAGGGCCGAAGAAGGAAAAGTAAGCAATGACTTATTGTCGGGCCTACGCTGTCCTCTCATACTTAAGTACTAATATTGTAACAACAATATTGATAAACCAAGTGGTTTTAACAGAGTAACCATGGAGTTTCTTGCCGGTTCTTCTCCATAGGAAACGACCAACCCGAACCGTGCATCTTTTCTCGACGTTTTATAAGTGCCCATGTAGGCTTATGTGAAATAAAAATATTTTGATTTTGATTTTGGAACATGGGAGGGTTTTAGTCAGAACAACTCGGACATTCCCAGAGCGGGAGAGGTCGTTTGATGATTTCCCGTACGAAAAGAAACGGTGCTTAAATGGTGCTCAAATTTAAAAACAAAAATCCGCTCGGTGGGTTCCGTTAAATCTTGTAAGTATATCTTCTACTAATGAAACGAAATGATAAACTGTATTCAAGGACAAATTCAACAGACAGACAGACAACAAAGTGATTCTTTAAGGGTTTAGATTTTTCCTTTTGAGATCCAAAACCCTATAAATCAGGGTTTACAGGGTACACCTGCATGAAATATTAAAACATTTTTCAGTATGTTATATACATCTTTAATAACAAACATCACGTTTCTCAGCTAAAATCAAATGAAGTAGGAACACATTTTTGAATAACGAATTACGAGAAAGAAATAATGCATAGACCAGTACTATATTTTTTTTAAAACTAAATAGTCTTTCGTTTGGTTACAACTCGCTTGATATGAAGCGATGATATTTTTTTTTAGTCTTTATTTTTATAAATGAACTGGGTCTGAATACTTAAACTAAGCGTGTCCAAATTTAAGTAATATGAGAAAAAACAAACTTAATGGTGCTTAAGAGCTGGCCTACCGACCTGTCACCGTTCCGCCTAATCTTAACTAATGGAAGTCGGATTTGTTTTGTTTGGCTTTCACCTTTTATAGTGGTTGGATTCGTACAGGCATGGATTATAGTTACTAAAAACTTTTTTTGTAATTTTTGGGTGTGAGTTCTGTATGGAACTAATTACCATGATGGGTCATGTTCCATACAGAATCAATCGATTATTTTTATTTTAATCGATTGATTTCGAAAACCACTATAACAGCACGACTGTAGTCCTTAAAGGCCTAGGCAGAGGAGTACTAATATAAGTTTGATAGATAAATCATTTATTTGATGCAACATCGCTTGCGACCACTACACCAACGCAACGGGCTTATAGTTTTTAGTATTTTATCATCATTCAGGTGGGCGCAGCATGTCTTCTTCTTCCATAATAAAATAAATAAAAAAGCCTTATAATATATGTCTAGTTAAAAAATTACATAATAACTTATCTTTCTTCATCTTATGGTACTATGTATATATTAATTTAATTTACAAGAACCCCTCTGCGGGTAAAGGCCTCCTCCAAAGAAGCCCAATTATCTCTATCTTGAGCTGAATTCATCCAGTCTAAGCCAGCCGTTTTTATGATGTCTTCTGCCCATTTCGTTAGTGGTCTTCCTCTACAGCGCTTTCCTTTTGGACCTTTACTTCTTCCATAGTCCTCTATTATTCGTCATTTCATCAGACACCTCCCCTTTTGCCATATCACCCTTCACACAGTCCATCCGTCGTTTCTTTGACCTTCGTCTTCTAGTATTTTCCCTCTCTATTTTCCTTAAAATTGTTAGTATATGTTTATTATAATTGGTTAGAGTTTCTAAATTCCGCACAGCCTAAGCTTTTTTAATGATTTTTTCATGCTAACATTGCATGAAAAAATCTTCTATTTTAACATCATGATAATTATGACTATAAAAACCTACTTCTATATCTAAAATTGGATGTTAATCGTTGCATGTCATTAAACTATTAGAACAAAATGCCAACAAAACAAACTTGCCTCATTAATTTACTGTCAATTTATGAACGCACTATAAATCTTTCCTATTAACGTCATTGTCTATTTCATAAAACATGCAAACGAACAAGCTAACGAAATAAACAAAGGTTAAAGGATATTAATGAAACTAGAAATAAGAATAATTGTATTCAGGGCCTCTTTTTTGACCGGCATTGCGGGTTGTTCGAAAAATATACCGTGGCCCCGGAACATAAAGAACAAAAGTAGCATGAGTGGTAGCGTGGGTTTTAGTCAGTAAAAGTCTGACACTCCCCCGCGCTCCGCCCAATGGAAGTTATTTGATGTTTTACCATCCGTAAAAAAAGGGTTTCTTTTACTGCAACGTTTTTCTCAGTGTTGATTGGTCGATTGGTCTGGTGTATGTCTATTGTGCAGCCCCGAAATAGCAGTTTTGTTTGTATTAAAGAAAAACATTCGTACTTATTAAAAAAAAAGAAGGTTTATTTTTATTTAGCTTTAAAATTCTTTTCCAAGACATGATTTCATAGAAAAACACGTTTGAAATTGTAATGTTATGTCATATTCTTGTTTTTTATCAAGCTACCCAATTTATGTCATGTTTCCAATATTCACACACCCAGGATCGTAGGATTGTGATCACTAGACCATCTAAGCATTATTACCTATAATATTGTTTTCTTTAAAACATTTTCTTAATGTTCATATATGAGTATTTTTCTTGAATAGTCATGAAATAGGTGTAAACAAAGCTTTCTCAATCAAACTCAAACACTAATATATAAGCATTTATTTCAATTACACCATTACAGGCACTTTTGAATGTCATAAAAACAAAAAAGAGGTCGCTACAGGTCCCAGTCACAAGACATAACATTTAACTTGTAAAACTACTGTATATTACTCGAAATTGGCACAAAGACACAACTAGTGCCACACCTAAAAAAAGTATTGTAGTTGCTCATTTCAAAGCTTAGATCTCAATGAAAAAAAAGGAGAAAGAATTATCTGTTATAATTTCTATCCACAAACTATAATTTTCCGTAACAATAAATCATAATCAAAGGGACTTTTAATTTCAAATCAAATTCGTAGCTAACATCTACTGTTAATGACATTTTTCCGTGTCCAAAAGCAGTCAGATTTGGCTGTTATTGTTTTTTTAACGTAAAACGCGGGTAGAATAACCTTAATATGTTAAGTCTACAATATCTACTGGTGTTCTTTTTTAATCGTCGTAAGTACGATTGTTTTATGACTTCCTAATATACATTTTTGATGAGCAAGAGTGTTTGTCATTATTAAAAATGTGTTCCTACGTTTAAAATCAAAATACTTTTATTTCACACTAGCTGGCGCCCGCGGCTTTGCCCGCGTCACATCGACAAAATAGTATCCTATGTGTTAGACCATAATCTACCTTTGTGCCAAATTTCATCAAGATCCGTTCAGCCGTTTAGGTTTAGGTGAAAGAGTAACAAACATTCATAGGTACATCCATCCATCCTCACAAACATTTGCATTTATAATATTAGTAGGACTAGCTGGCGCCCGCGGCTTCGCCCGCGTGATATCGAAAACAAAAGTATCCTTTGTGATATTCCAGACCATACCTACATCTACCTCTGTGCCAAATTCTATCACAAATGTTTTAACTATAGAAACTGTGATCCAGTGGAAATGGCCGCCACTAACGGGTTGTAGAAGGTAAGTCCCCGTCTGTTTATATTTTGCTTCATTACCTGATCTGAAAACGGTGTCTGAAAACATCAATTCCGAAACCGAATTCCGATGCCGAAACCGGCTATTCCTAAATGCGGGTCCTGTGTGCCTTAGTGTGAACTTCGTGGGAGCGGAGCAATAAGATATGAATATTGAAGAATGAATATACGAGTGCTCAAGCCTCATCATCTGCCTAACCTATTAATAACTATGTTGTGATCAGCTTTTAGACCAACCGAATGCAGCTGCATACCATTATTTTACAGAGAGCGACAGCTTATTTAACCTACACAACGCAGTCAGTACTGAATAATAATGATCTATTAATCATGTGGCTAACTTGGTGTCTTGAGTTTTTATGAGATTCCAATCATGAACCTCTATCTGGTAGGTACGATACTATATCCCTTAAAAAGATTTGTTGTCATACTTTCAGCCTACTGACTACTAATATACTACATACATACATACATACATTACATAGTGACAACCGGGATAAAAAGCTTATAGTATTTTCCGACCACCAAATCAGACAGACTGCAGACTGATTGACTATCGCCACGATTTTTGTATTCTTGTTGCAGTACCTACTCAACCCCAATACATCAAAGATATATCAAAACGTGTGGTTTATTTGATAGTGTACATTTCTATTTACGTCCAAACCATTTAGTCCGTACGCTCAATCGAGTAAACTGTTTGTTACATTAATAATACAGCTGACAATTGGTTAAACAACCGTTTCAGTCAACAACATTGTGTGCTGTGTAATTTTCATATATTTTCTATGGTGAACAACTGAACACGATTTGTTTAAATGTAAACTTAAGGTGATGTGTAAATCATTGGGTTTTAGGTACCTAACTGTCATCGATGTTTTAAATGTTCTCAAAAAGTTTTCCTTCACTTTGTTTTTTTTTGCGGACGTGAAATCATCAAATAACTTACTTCTTTCCATTCTTAACTGACTAAATTCCACCCATGTTTTGTATTTTGCCCTTAATATTCCGGGGCCGCGGTATATGTTTCGAACCCCGGAACCCCGGAGCATTTTACATCCTCTTAAAAAAATAGATGTAGGTGTACAATTTTGTGTGATATTAGCCTAGAAAAACCAGAATTTTTAAATACTTTTTACTTATCAATAAGCCACTTTAATATACAATCTATCAAAATCAAACATCATAGACATCGAATATTTATGGGCAGCAATAGAAACTTTATTGTTTGTTCCGCTTGTATACAATCGTATCCGGACCATTACATTCGAGTAGAACACGCATTAATGTCATGCTAACAGAATATTATCGATGGGTTTTAGATGTGGGCCTTGAAATACGCGAATATTTTAAGACATAATCAAAGATCGGAATAGGTAAAGCATGTTATTTCCCTTAACTTCCAGGAAGTATGCGTAAGTAACATGACTGTGTCTTATACCAGATCAAATAAAAAAATACAGATCTTTAATAATACCATATTAATCGACATGTTAGTTAAATCCTTAAGGGCGTGTCTTATGACAGCTCTATATCAAATTTAGCCCCCGGCTCTCTTCTTTTGCCCTACGACAATTTCTCTTGCATAGTCACAACGATTTTTGGGGTGAACTACACTAAAAATAGAAGGATGACAGGTAATTAAAGTTTTTTTTTGTGTACAACGATATGCTCGACCCGTTTGGATATCTCGTTGTTCCTTAAAAATATTCTGACGGACGAAGCTGCATCCGGTTATTCTAAAAGCCACTTATGTCCCGATAGACCCTTATGTACATCGTTGAAAAAAAAATATTTCTCAATTTAAGGTCATATAAGGGTCAATAAGAAACAGACATGCAATTTGATAATCAATTCCGATTAGAATCAATCACCACTATTAAAATGAGTAGTAATTTGGGTAGTGAAATATGATATGACTTGTTTTGTTTGTTTGTTTTGTTTGTCAAATATTCATTGATTATGAACATTCAAAATGATAAAATTGAATCGAAAATCGGAAAAAAGGATAGTTTTAAAAAGAAAACTAAACTTTTGAAGAAAACTATTTTGTCTTTGAAATTATTTTCTTTTCACTTAAGTCTATTTCTGGCCATCAACAAAAGCAAACTGTTATTAAAAAAAAAAAACAAAATTAAGTTTAAATACAAGACAAACTTAACCAAACCAGCTGCAAGTAAAAATAAAAACAATCTACATTTGAATAATTCTAAAAGAAAACGCTGGCACACTAAAACATAAATTCAAAATATTACAACCATTTTTATTTCACAAAAGTTTTGAGCTTAACTCTGGCCGTTCGCTGCATTCGTGGCCACAACGGAGCCGGGTGAAAACGTTGTACTGCGATCGTAACTTTGACCAGTAAACGTTGTGTGATTGTGGTTGCAAAATATCATCCGTTGTTTGAGTTGGATTTCCAGCTATTTTCGGAGAAAAAATAAATATTTTATGAGAAAAGAGGGTGAAATATTAATTTGAGGGAACAAGTTGACTCATTTTGAATGATATAGCATCATACCATCATCAGCTGCCTAGTCTTTTCAAAACTAAGTTGGTGTCGGCTTCCAGTCTTCCGAATGCAGCTGAATACCAGTACGATAAAGAATATCTAAGTAGTATTTTAATTTTTTTTGACTCACTAACTCACTGACGAACTTATCAAGGGCCAATCCCTTAGACTTAAAAAGCTAAATTCTCGATTTAAATTAAGAAAAATGATTTTTTGTTTGTTTCAAAATATCCGCTGGCTAAGAAACTTATTCTATCCGACTTTAATTGTTTAAGATGGAATATTATTGATTTAAACTTAAAAAAGTCAAATAAATCGATGTATGCAATATAAATTAACTTCTTCTTTTATCCATAATTGAAATTCCAAAATTGAATTTTTCATAGAGTAATATTGAACATTCTTTTTGCCAGGCCCAGAGATGAACTCCATAAAGAAGTATAATTTTTGGCTTCAAGCCATTTTTATTATCCTATAGGAGAGGTGAAAAATTCAGCCGGGCTAGTGTAGTTTTTCTACCTCTTTGGCAGTGAAAATCGAAAATGCTTGGAATTATTAATTAAAATCGTTTTTGCTGCAAAATTAGTAATATTTTAATATTTTGAAGTCTCAGTTAATGAAAAATTACTGATCGAATATTCCTTGTTCTTCAAATGAATAAAACAACATATTTTTAAACCAACGTCGAAGCTCGAGGTAAAAGCACGATATAACATAAAGACCGTTACATAAAATAATAGGATCTCTTTACAAACATTTATGATTAAAGAGTGTTTTCAAACTTGCCCTATTTATCAAGTAATTCTTACTTTATTCCCATACAAAATTATGGCAAACAATAAATAAAACGGTTGTACAATCAAAAGTTTAATTTCCGATACCATTTCGAAAGTTCTAGAACCATAAACTGGATTTCATGACTTACAGACATTCTCGAAAAACGGTTGCTTTCGTGACTGTGTTATATCTTCGGTGCAGTCTAACCTTTACTTCAAACTGTATCATTTTGAGCGTATTTTCTTTTATGCTATCTTTGTGCAAGTTTATTTTTTTGGCGTGATTAAAATAATGGTTGCTTTCAAATGATACTGGCAATTTCTGGTAAATTATGGAGGGAAATTTTGGATGAAAAAGAAAGCGAATATCAAAGCCATAGTGCAGTGAAATGAATATTTTGTTGTCTGAATGCCACTGGCAGGGAACTGTTGGAAAACACTTGTGATATTGTATTGAGAATACAAAATGGAGGCGTTCGTTTCGATTTTTGGACAGGCGTCAAAAAGTAACGTTATGAAAAATAGTACTTCTATCTAAAAATGTATGTTCAATTGGTGCCGGAAAACAGTGTAATGAAATAGTTGACACACAAAAAATAAGATTCAATATTAATATTCAAGGAGGAGGATGGAAAATATTCAAGTTACGTAATTAACAATTATTTTCATATACGAACTATTCGCAATTTGAAAGACTTTGTAGTAATGTGTATGTAAGGTATAATTTCAATTCCCAAGGTTACGAGTCACCACCATTTGACCTTTGTCATAAAACCCACTTCAAGCCTATATTAAAGTCAATACATACACATCTAAAATTGCCTAAAAGCCTAACCACACTATGTTTCAAGTTACGTTATACTCAAGTAATATAAACTGACACATTTGACCTTAGCTTCGAATTTCTAGAACTTTCCTGACCCTTGTCGTCACGATCAATCACTTAAAGTGGAGCTCGTATTGATACTAAAAAGTATGGCACTACTTTTGAAAATGGAGGATCAAGGCCTGCAAGGACCAGGGTTGCGGGTTGTTCGAAAGAGATACCGCGGCCCCGGAACATAAAGGGCAAAAGAAGGAACATGGGTGGGTTTTAGTCGGTAAAATTCTGATACTGCCCCTCGCTCTGCACAGAGCAGGGGAAATTATTTGACAATTTCCAAAAAAGGCCTGCAAAGAAAAGAATTTAAAAAACAGGTATTCAAAAAACTGTTGCCATCGCTCTAGTTCAGAACTATAATTTCATAAAAAATTTGACGAGATCAACGTTTTTAATTCTTTTTTTCGTCGAAAATTCAGCCGATTGGATTATTTTTGACATTGAAATGTTAAACAAAAGTTTAAGCCGGTTCCTAACATTTTATTTTATGTTAAAAAGTCTTAAAATTTGTCTAGTAGTCCTCTTACCACATCGGTAAAAATGGGGTATTTATTTTTCTTTACTAATTTATTACAAAAAAAAAAAAAAATAAGTGCTCTAGAAGAATTAATTAGCAAAAAAAATAAATAGTTAAAATAGGAGAATACATATTTATTTATTTATAATAGGCACACCAACAGCACGGTTACATACAAAGAAATAGAAAAGAACTAACATATAAAAACTGCATTTCGGTAACCATGCAAATAACAGGTATGCATGACATATAACATGATAAATATTAGAGACAGGATTATATAACAAAAATTGTGTCAAATAGATCCAAAACTAGTACAATTAAAAACAAAAAACAATACAAGATAAACAAACACTCATGGTTCGCACTGTTTATGTAGGGAACGTCTGTACGTAGCGAAACTCATTGAGAAAACATCAATATGTATGGAAAATGTAGCCTCTGTTCTTTCTTAACCCTGAAATAAGCTTAGTCATGGGAATAATGCTGCGATTGTGTAGAACAATCGTAAATATCAAAATGATTTTAGTATTTCTATCAAATAATAAAATAATAATAATCATTAAATAGTTTTAAAGTATAACATACAATCACGCCTGTAATTCTCGAAGGGTTAAGCAGAGGCGTACCTTTTAGTACATCTGCATTTCTTTAGTTATGTAGGGGCGAGCCTTGCTGGTGAGTTCGTTCCGCCCTAGGAAGTGTCGAAGGGCGGGCGTTCTGTTCTTTGACGTTCAAAAAGTGCTAATTATAAGCCTTTTTTTGCGGATGGGAAATCATCAAATAACTTCCCCCGCTCTGGGCGGAGCGGGAGGGAGTGTCAGACTTGTACTGACTAAAACCCACCCATGTTCCTTCTATTGCCCTTTACGTTCTGGGGTCGCGGTATATCTTGCGATCAACCCGCATCCCCGGCAGGTAGATTAGCCTAATTTGAATAAACGGTTTTTGCTTTTGATTACCATTAACCAAACAAACCAAATTCTGAATCCGTGGCTGCTTCTGAGAAATTGCTGATGAAGGAATCCAATAACACCTTTTGGCCAACTCGGGAATCGAGCCCAGGACCATTTGGTACTGGGCTCTCTGTCTGTTTGTCAAGTGCGAGTGATATGCATATTATGCATGTGTTCCGCTGACATTTTGTCGTAAAAACGATAAGAAAAACGAACTGGCCATCTCTTTCACCTAATTTATAAACCACGTTTACTCTGTTTTTTTTTCTGTAGACTACGCTTTTATCACAGTTCGCACTTAATTAAATAGCTAGTGAAATTAAAATGTGATAGCGATAGCTCTCTTGCGTGGAAGAGATAAAATTGAGATTTTCCAGTTAATCTTAGTTTTATTCCCTCTGATAAATCCTTCTGGTTTATTTTACCGACCAAATCCAAGAAATCCGGGCTTTTAATTTATAGCTACAAGCCTTAAGGAAGCCACCTTTTCATTAACGATTGCCCAATTTCACTTCAACACCACTTTGCCAGTGATAAAAAAAAAACATACTACTAAAGAGTTTGTAGCAAAATTTAACAGCCGCATGAGTCAACCTCAAAGATATATGTATTAGCAAATAATAGGGGCCTGCCAGGGCCACCGCCTGCCGAGGCTGTGGGTTGGTCGGAAAGAGATCACGCGGCCCCGTTACACAAAGGCAAAAGAAGGAACATGGATGGATTTCGGTCAGTACAACTGTGACACTAACACTATAATAAGCCCAGAGCGGCAGGAATATCTCGTCAGGCACAGAAGTGCCACGGGAGACGCCCCGGGTTTTGGGCGCGGCATGTGGACGGTGAGCAATGGGTAGCTCACCGTCCGTCCGTCTATTAACAACAGGCCGTGTTGACGGCGCGTTAGTGTTCTACGCGCGCCTCAAAGAGATGTCAGGAAAGCAGAGGGCCCTGCCAGGGCCACCGCCTACTGGGACTGTGGCTTGAGAGATGACGCGGCCCCGGTACATAAACGCAAAAGAAGGAACATGGATGGATTTTGGTCAGTACAAGTGTGACACCCCACTACGCCGTGAGCGGGAGGAGTCACTGGATGATCCAACTTAATATTATAAGTAAATGCGAATGTTTGTGAGGATGGCTGTACGGATGTTTGTTACTCTTTCGCGTCAAAACGACTGAACGGATCTTAATGAAATTTGGCACAGAGTTAGATTATAGTCTGGAATAACATATAGAATACTTTTTTTCGATCATCACGTGGGCAAAGCCGCGGGCGCCAGCTAGTTTCCCAAACAAATAAAAAATCTGATGTTCAAGGTTAAACCATGCTTGCCAAGGTCTTCCTGTAGATGGGTAACCATCACTACAGATTGAGTTTCCTCTGTGTTTTGAGAAGCATGTTAAATCCTTGGTCCCGGCTGTCATTTCATCTTTGAGTCAGTGGTCCAAAAGTGTGACAATCAGTCTTACCAAAGGAGGTCTTACTCTTTGGTAAAAGTGACACTTATCTGACCCCCAAATTGGTAGTAGGTACCTTCACATTCCCACTAAAGTTGGAATAAGCTTAGGCAGATGATGAATATACTAACCACGTTTATATAAACTACACAAAATATTCGTTTAGAATGACCCGTGAATTTTGCCCACAGTTATATTATCAAAATGCATGAAAAATTAATGATTTCAGTCACGAACGCTTTCCGCTGAAAGCGGTCGTCATAGTGATGAATAATGAATTTGTGCTGAAATAAAATATTGTATAAATTCTTTTTTTGCGCTATGATGAGTTTCTTTTGCGTATTGGCCAAGGGCGTCACGGACTTTGTCGTTGTAAATGAAATTGGTAAATGGATACATGTAGGTATTTAGAAAGGTTGTATAATACCTACCTTGTTACCCTTGTTTGGCAATTGTTATAATAAATTGTAATCTATTTATTAAAATAAAAACTTTTATTTGGAACAAATTAGTTTATTTTGTATGGAAAAGAAACGTAGATATCTACAGAAATATAATACTACAGGCAATTTCGGGTTTCCTATTAAAGTGAGACTGGGTTTAAGGTGGGCGGAGCACGGTGATATTGACACAAATCTTCAAGTAAATGGCCAACTCTGCTACGCCCCACGACCATAGTGTTGTACAGTTACCTCGGGTACCATCTCAAATAAACGTCAGACCTGTTACTGGTACAGTCTTCATAATATTTCCTACGTATCATCTGCCTAGCTTTTTCCCAACTTCATTGGGATAGGCTTCCAGTTATACCGGATGCAACTGAATATTATTATTTGTATATTACATGAACCGATTGCCTATCTGACCTCCACAACCCAGTTATATGATACCTCCCGGTATGACATAAACTGGTAATCAGTCTTTCGGGCTACCTGTAACGTCTTGTAAGGATTTCCAAATGACAGCCGAGACCAACGGCAAAAGTATGTAGAAAATCTTACTTATTTTCTCCTACAACGAGGATGCATTTAAAAAAATTTAAACACACATACATACCGAAACGGCCAGACTCAGAACAACTACCCGTCGCGTCGGTCTCACATATATTTGTTCCAACTAACTCGCTACAAGCAGCGCAGCAGCCAATCGTTTAATTACTACGCTACGCGTGCAGTCAGTTTTGAAACAAAGGTCCTAAAAGAAAAAAAACTACGCATAGGCTTTAAGACCATGTATGTGGTGACATATATATATATAGGGCCTAAACATCTGGGTAATTCACCGCCCGTCCGTCTATTGACGACAGGCCGTGTCGACGGTACGTTAGTGTTCCACGCGCGCCTCAAACAGATGTCAGCAAAGCAGATGGGCCTGCCAGAGCCACCGCCTGCCGGGGTTGCGGGTTGTTCGAAAGAGATACCGCGGCCCCGGAACGTAAAGGGCAATAGAAGGAACATGGGTGGGTTTCAGTCAGTACAAATCTGTCACTCCCCCCGCTCCGCCCAGACCGGGGTAAGTTGTTTGATGATTTCCCATCCGCAAAAAAGGGCCTAAACATACCGGGTTACTGCCTCATTGGTCTAGTTGCCGCAATTGCGATTGCTGACTGCTGAGCATGATGTTTCGATTCCTGGTTCGGCAAATTGTTATTAGTGTCTTCCATTAGGTATTTGTCAGTAGCAGCCACGTAGTCTAGATTTGTGCCTGGTTGATGTTAAAAGGCTCGCTCCCTTTTACATGCTACTTAAACATAACTAATAGGTAATGTTAAATACCAGGTTATTGTAACACACTCATCATCATTTTCCTACCCTTGTCCCATTCTATTTGGGGTCAGCGCAACACGTTTTCGTCTTCTGTTCTCCCCTGTCAGACGCCCCAACGTCATTTGCTTCTTTCTCCTTCATATCATTCCTAACACAATCCATCCATCTTTACTTTGGCCTTCCTTTCCCTCTCCATCCATCAACGTTCACATGCGCTTCGTCCCTCATTACATGTAATACCTACCAAGATAAGCGATTTTATTTTTTTCTGTAACAGGCGCAACTTCCAAACTTCCTCTAATATACTCATTCCTTATTTTATCCAATCCTCCACACATCCATCTCAACATTCTCATCTCCTATCGTTTTTCATTGTCAAAACACAAATTTCGCAAAATAAAATTAGCTGATCATATTTTAATCGGAAAATAGTTTTTTTTTCTTGTCAATTTCCATAAGTCTCTAATATAATTTAATTATTACAATGTGATATAAAAGATATGAATTTTTAAGAGGTTCGGATTTTTTCTATAACCCTATTTAATTGTCTGCTTGTAATTTTTAGATGACTCAGCAAGTTAAGGTCTAAAAATTCATTCCTAAGTTCATTAATATTAAAATTCTCGTTGAGCTAAGTTTTATAAAATAAACTTTCCTCAGCTGGGTACGTTAATTGGAAAGGATATTTGAATCATTTATTATTTCCTATGAAAAATATACTTCACGTTTATCAGTACTCTTTTATTATTAAAACTTGCTGGTGCCCACAGCTTCGTTAGCGTGATGCTCGAAAAAAAACCCTATATGTATTCCAGACTATAATCTACCTGTGTGCCAAATTTCATCAAGATCCGTTCAGCCGTTTTGACGTGAAAGAGTAACATACATCCATCTTCACAAACATTCGCATTTATAATATTATATTATATATAGTGGGATCACTTTGTTGTCCATCCGGCCAAGACCTTTTATCCCGGGAACGTAGACATTTTGAGCCGCAAGACAGCAATATTGTTTTAGAAATATTTATCATTCCTATTTTGATTCTCACACAAACTTCAAAACACAAATCAAGCTCAGTACACACGAACCCAAAATAACATCGTGTTGCCCCTGTGAGCTGTGGCCGAACTAAACACAGTCGAATCGAATATGATGTAAATGACAAATACATATTCCTATGTAAATTACCAGTTTGGAATACAAACAGTAGAACCTACTCAATAATTGATTGGGTACGTAACTTGATTCCCGAGGGCCCAGTATTGGTATATTAGTAATTTTTCCCTGTTTTTGGGGAAAATCGTGAGAGGGGAAATTTTGGAGAAAAGAATTCGTTGGAGAAAATTTCCCCTGGCAAAGTTAAAATAATACCAGATATCATTTCGAAAACTAGTTACTTTAGATATTTTACACATATATTAGTAAAAATAACTTGTTACATTGACGGGAACGGACATAACACAATACCGATTATTATCTTGCAAAAATGTTATGATTTTAAAGACTGCCTCCATTTTATTTCTCGCCCATTCATCCTCATATAATATAATATGTTTCACATTCAAAAGGGCCTGTTATGGTCTAAATATAACTAATGCTTTGAGTTTGACTTCATAATTATAAATTCAAACTCAAAGCATTAATTTCAAAACAATCAACAATTAGTGGTTAGTGGTACCTTTTGTAAATGAGCATAGTTTTGTATATATTTTTTCTTCTGTTTGTTTAATTTCCTGTTTGAAAAATAGCATTGAAAAAACAGTTGCAAATCGTATCAAAAACATTAAACATGCGGAAGATCAAAAAACTTAATCTAGCAACCCCAGGGGTTTGCGGGTAAGTTGGGTCAAGGACACACGATCGAAAAATCATTTAGGATAGCGTTTGAATGAGTAGTTTGGTGAAAATTTGTTTTGAAACTGGCGTTGGCGGTAGGGATTGATTTTTCGTCTTTGTTTTAAATGTGTTCTATCAAGCGTGAGGGTCTCTGAAGTTTTGTGATTCCAAAAACGTTTTTGAACTAAAGGTTATTAATACTTTGTCAATGTATTACGTCAAAATTGGTTGTCTATAATGTTTATTGTTAATGTAACACGTATAACGAACTGGTTTCCGTTCTGTTCTGGTAATAAAAGAAGATAAAATATTATTCCATCGTATTTTTTCCGAATGATAAGTCAATCAAATGACTTCCAGGTGGAGTGGATAGGAGTGTCAGACTTCTGCTGATTAAAAACTATCCATGTTCCTTCATTTAATTTCGGAGCCCCGGCAATATTCTATGATCTAATAGTAGTATTAACAGAAACTTGGAATAATTATTATTCAAAAATATTGAATAATAATTATTCCAAGTTTCTTTATTTGACCCTGCAAAATTATAGCGTGCAAGTACAACACTACAATTTAATTTGAGTTTTTGGTTAGAATGTTAATTTTCTCTATGATTATCTATCTTAGTTATTATAGAATTAAAACATCATGCATACTTTTTTTTTCTTTTTATAAAAACGTTGCCCAACACTAGGACTTTCTCCTGTATCGTGAGTGCGTTTACAAATATTTAAACTCTCGAACACAAAGAGCAAGACCCGAAACAACTATCTGTAGCTCATGCAAATATTTCTACCGTGCAAGGATCGAACCCGCGACACGCAGCGCAGCAGTTGACCGCTCAGCCACTACGCCAACCGTGCCGACAGAACTAAATAATACTAATGGAACTACTGATACTAAATTACATCTCAAATTACCGATTTATTCAAGGCACCGATATAATTAACTAGCTTTTGTCCGCGGCTTCGCTCGCGTTAAATTCGGGGTAGCACAGTTCCCCTTGCGCCTTATTGATTTGTAATAGCAACGCTAAGTTTTCCCTTTTCTTCCCTCTTTCTCCCTCACAACGCACTTTCTTTAAAAAAAATTAGCCTATGTCCGTCTCCTGGTTCCCAACTATCTCTGTACCAAAATTCATCAAAATCGGTATAGCCATTAAAGCGTGAAGAGGTAACAAACAAACAGACTCATTTTCGCTCTTATAATATTAGTAAGGATTGACTACCTCACATCCGTGGCGATGAACACGTGAAGTTTAGTTAACTGTCCCATGAAATCGTTCTACCGGTACTTAAAGTACCTACAATTTAAAAAAAATATCCAAGTAAACTATTTGTATGGCAATTTTCATCCGAACCCGTTAAATTGTTTTTGCAAAAAATAGTTCAAAACATCCATACGATATATTATGATATTTGTAGGATGTAATTCTCCATTAAGCTTGACGTAGATTCTACAACACACACACAGAACTAGCTGAATGAGTTGTTTCCCAGCGTCTGATTGTGCTCAACTCCGACAAAGCCAGAAGTTTTTCAGACGGAAGCTTTGCATTGTTGAAAGACAGTATCTGACACTATAGTACTGGCTGTATAAACAGCTGTCAAGCAGTGCAGCACAATTTGCTTTGAGTTTTCGCAAGGTTACTGCTATACTATATTACTGCACAAGGTTACATTGATGGGATTTATTTTTATTACATTATTTGGAGTTTCCATTGTGCATAGATTATTTAATAATTAAATTTTCATTTATAAATAAATAATAAAATTCATATATTTCTGATATTATACCCATAATTACAATTACAAATTGACGTCATAATTTTATAATTGACGTCATTTTTTAGAAGCTTTTATTACAGTTCCTAATGTTTGTGTGTTAGTTAAAATTATGAATTTTAATACAAAATACAATATGGCGGACTCCCAAAGATTTTTGACTACTTTTATTTACATGCTCTCCAAATTAAATGAGTATCAATTAAAAGGGTTTTCTGAGAAGAATACCAAAAATAAAACTTACGTAACCATTTTGAAGAAAACTTGTTTTTCAAAATGTTTTTAACTAGAAACTTGTTTATTTTTGTTTGTTGTGACTTGAATAAAGTCACGATATCATTATTTAAGTTTAATATTTATTATTTATTTTCGGATTTAATAGCCTGAATAATGAAAAAAACCACATCAAAATATATAACCGCGCAGTTTTAAAGTATCTACAAATGTACAAAAGGTGACTTATAATTTGTATAGATAGATTACAATTTGTGGTTTCAACGGCCTGGAACATTTTGAGGCTCTACCGCAATTACAAAATTACATGTTAGTATTGATTGGAGGAGAAACTGAGTAATTGGGCTTTGTATTACACTAAGGGAAAAATATACCTATTTGAACAAGTATTACGCACTGAGAACTGGTTAACAGAATACCCACTTAGTCCAAAGTAAAATCTACTTTAAATATCTTTCATAAAGAATCCGCCAAAACCAAATAAAAAAAAAGTCTTCATACAATCCACAACTCAGCCATTCCACACACATCAGCCCAGTAGTCATTAAGCCACTACTCGCCTTTTAGACAGAAAAGCTTTCAGATCTTACTTTCGAGCAAAAAACGAGAAACATTCTGGAAAAAGGAGGAATATTCGAGAAAAAAAAAGTAACAATGTACATCGTTGGATAATGTAATTCTGTGCGAAGTTGTTGATAGGAGTGAACGTGCAAATGTGTGTAGGTACCTATGTTCGTTAAATCCTGGCTCCCTTTCAAAGATGGGTATTAAGGGGAAGTGGGAGAGCCCAGCTTAGATGGTATGAAGGAAAATGAAATGGGAGTCAAGTGGTGTTTGCATATTTTCACGTGTGTTTACCTTTTAATGGAAAACCATGCAGGTGTTCCTGTGTGAATTTCGCTTTGGTTACTTCAAACAGAATTTGTAAAAGGTATTTATAGCTTTCGGAAAACTCATACGTATCTAAAAATAAAACAGTAATTTCTTGATGAGGAAGCCAAAATTATTCTTTTGAAGTAGAAGCCAAAATTAGATGAAAGCGACAGTTACAAGAAAACCTATTCGCAGACCAAGGGTTTCGTGTTCGACATAAACGGCCATAATATCTTTAGACTTTTAGGTTTCACAGCTTCAAGGGTCTATAGACTTTTTTTATTTATTTCAACTCGATTTTACTCGTTTCCGAAATAAAGGGTGTTGACAGAAGGGCACGCCACAATAGTGGCGGTAAGCGGTTTGAGGAGTGGCTGGAGAGGCGCCATGGCGTCCTCAACTACCGCCTGACGCAGATCCTCACCGGACACGGAAGCTTTGGGAGGTTCCTGCACATAATCGGGCGGAGGAAACGCCCGGGTGTCACCATTGTGACGATCGCCCGGAGGACACGGTGGAGCACACAGTGGCGGTCTGCCCAGCTTGGGAGGAGGAACATGGGTGGGTTTTAGCCAGTTTAAGTCTGACACTCCCCCCGCTCCGCCCAGAGCGGTGGATGTTATTTGATGATTTCCAACCCGAAAAAAAAAAGGATGTTGACAGACAGGCTGACAGACGAACAACGAAGTGATTTTATAAGAGTTCGGATTTTTTCTTTAAAGGTACGAGACCCTAAAAATGCAATGTAAAGTAACTGTAATTTATTCATTCAATGTAACTTACCCCGAAGCACCGCCGTGTCCGCGTAGAGGCGATCGGCGACGGCGATCTCTTGTTTCCAGCCCTGGTTCAGTCCATGGTTCAAAAGAAGGAATATGGGTGGCTTTTAGTCAGTACACGTCTGACACTCCACCCCGCTCCAGAGTCAGAACCCAGAGCGGGGGAAGTTATTTAAAGATTTCCCATCCGCAAAAAAAATGATAGGTACCTACCCGAATCAAACATTATTTTTTTATCGTTCCACTACCCACTACTTGCACCTATCTAACCATCACGTTAGCGAGAATTATGAGCACAGATCGTTATATTGTCTTAATTATCGAATCGCGTGCAAGTAACCAAACGTTTTTAATTTCCTTCGCACCTTCGGTCAATGGCATGGGTCTAAATTAAGCAATTAATGTATTTACGAAAATACCATATAATTGGTACCTACCTAATAAATTTTATGGACATAATAATGTTGAACATTTGCAAACAAAATGTGTTTAATATTATTATACATAGATGAAAAGTTATTGTTGAGGATTGTGATTGTGATAAAATTTAATGTCAATGATAATTTTCCGATGGCCATTTTTAATTAAAGGGGCGTACCGTATTTTGTGTGGCGTTAATTATATTTTGTGTGAACAATAATCGTAATTTCTGTGTTAGGACAAGCGTAGGGTCAAATTACTGGATGTTTACCATCGGAAATCGTATAATTTTCACCGAATACTGTAATAAGAATCATGGTTCATGTATCGGTATTATCAAAAAGATTTTTTGCTTCGTTTAGTGCTAGATTTCTTCTCATAAATGTAGTGCTACTAATATTTTAAATGCGAATGTTCGTGTGGATGGATAGATGGATGGATGAATGTTTGGATGTTTGTCACTCTTTTAGGTCAGAACGGCTGAACGGATCTTGATGAAATTTAGGCACAGAGGTAGATTTTAGTCTGGAATAACACAGGATACTTTTTTTCATATCACACAGGCGAAACGGTGGGCGCCAGTTGGTAATATAATACTTTTTGTACTCTATTACAATAATGTCGTATTTCACTCAAAAGTTGTTTGGTAGAAAATTCTTATGATATTGAGTCCGCCTATATACATAAAGTTAAATAAATTAATAAAGTCATGAAGAATAGAAAATTATCTTGTTTTAATTAGTAAGCCTAGAAATAGAAGCGAAGCCTTTTATGAAAGGTTTTAATCAACCATGAAACTAGGTTTTAGGGTCTATTTTTGTGATACGCTTACTACCCGCCCCTGCAATAGCGGAACCAAAATACAATACATACATGTAACATCTATAGCTTGCAACTACTCTCTGTAAGATCTCTTTTGTAATATTCTATAGGCTCGTATATTACCATGATTTTTAAAAGGTATAAACATAATATGAGCATATATGTTAACAAAATGTCAATAAACTCGGTTGGGCGGTTACTGAGATAAGTTATAACAAACTTAATGTAATTAAAATTAAGAACACGAAAACAAATATTTGTATGGCCTACAGATAGTTGTTCCTGGTCTGGCAGTTTGTGTTTGTGAGTTAAAATGTTTGTAAACGCACCCACGATACAAGAGAAGTCCTAGTGTGGGGCAAGGTTTTAATGAAAAAAAAAAACTTGCGACAAACGGAAATCTCTTTTGACAGCGTAAACTTAGAGGGTTGATTTAACAGCTGCAGAGACCAGAGATTTGAGTAAATGGATTTAGTTCCAACTTGATACATCCTGGCGTTCTCTAGGTAAAGGGTTTTGACAGACAGATAGACAGACAGACAACAAAGTGATCCTATAAGGGTTCCGTTTTTTCGTTTTGGTACGGAACCCAAAAACGAACAGTTACGAGATCAATATAACACTAAAATAACAAAGGATAACAAGTACATAATCTCCTTGTTTTTATTTCATACCCGGATTAGGCTTCAGGCAATTTACTTTGCTCCATTACTCGTACCTTTACCGTTTAC
The DNA here is from genome assembly GCA_905475445.1 of Ochropleura plecta. Taxonomy (NCBI): domain Eukaryota; kingdom Metazoa; phylum Arthropoda; class Insecta; order Lepidoptera; family Noctuidae; genus Ochropleura; species Ochropleura plecta. The sequence continues at coordinate 13,279,953 of FR997739.1, forward strand.
GTATAAAAGCAACATAATTTTTAAATCCACCCAAATCCTATTTGCATGATTACGAACGATTCACTATCGAGAGCTTCGCCTTAAGAGGTGCTCCCTAAAAAGTATATACGAAAGCGGATTGTTTCAATATCGACTCGTATCTATTCGTATGAATAATTTATATGTATCGTTGCGACTGTACCTTACTATGCTCCAACCGAGTGCTACAGGGCGTGACTTGACTCTCCTGCCGAAGGGTATCTACTGGAATCTATTGAACGGGCTCTAAACTCAGACCCTGACGGACAATACCAATATACCCGCTGTTTTATCAGCTAAACCTTTTCGTATAATATTTACACTTATAGATCTCATTTCGATGCAATTTGTATGAGTTTTGAGTTGTATCAGCTTTTCACTCCGGGCGGTACGGTACGGGATAAAATGTTTGGGGCCCATCTTCTATTTGGGTTCTTGAAAAATGGAAGCGTTTTTGCATTTGAGGTGAAGATGTATCAAGTGCCTCGCCGCAAAGGAATTTTCGATAAATCAAGAAAAGCGTGCCCTTAAAGAAAATAGGTTGAGCAATACAATATACTTAAGAATGCGTGTGCAGAATGCGCCATAATATAATAACCGAGTTATTTTGAGAGTAGCGAAATGCTTGTGCAAAACGAAGTCTGATCAAACTATAAAATTATATGGGAAGTGTTATGCCTTAGAAGTACATAAAAGAATCCATACAAAAATCTAAACAAGCAACAATGTTTAGTACGCGTATTTGAGCTGGATCAATGTAATGGAGTTGCGTTATAGTATTCAGCATTTATATTCCCATTAAACGTAAATGGAATCAATATTGATTTTCATAATATGAATCTCTGAGTACTTTGCATACAAAAGCTTTTCATCGTAACAATCATTAAAACATCAGATTATTGTCGTAAAATATAAAAAAATCTAATTACATTTTCGGACACGCTAAATCCAATCCAAATTTTTGGCCAAAAATGTACCTACACCTCAAATCTCTGATTAAACAAAAATAAAATCAAATTATGCCATCGCCAATACGTGTTGTGGTACAAAATGTTAAAACTCTGGTGTTTTATGTTAATTAACGTTTGTTTTTATTTGAAAAAGGTCCGCCATTTTGTGGATGGCGGGTAAAATTTAACTTTTAAAATGTGAGCACGGTCGAGAAAGGGGTTTCGCTTACGCTATCTTCTGTATAATCTATGAAATTTGTCGACCTACGTTGAAGCAGGCCCACACTCATATTACGGCATCGTGAATGTTTTGTGAGTACAAGAGCAATTTTAATGAATTCGTGTGGTCGTAATTAGGTGACGTCTGTGCCAAAAGGCTCGGATAAGTGTTTTTGTGTGAAATTGAGTTCGCTCAATTCAGAGCCTTGTTATGGGTGGACAAGAGGGTTAATCACCTATTTAGGATCACAGTTGTCCGGAAATCCACTTTCAAGGATCATGCGATTTTGCTTCTACGACAACTTTTCTCAATGCCATGTTTTTATGTATAGCTTTTCGTGTTTTCACGGATTAGGGATGATTTACTTACATAACACTGTTTTTGTTGGACAAAGTGTGATTTTATGTTTTTACTAGCTGGCGCCCGGGGCTTCGCCCACGTGATGATCGTTAAAAAAGTATCCATTATGTAATTCCAGACTATAATCTACCCTTGTTCCAAATTTCATCAAGATCCGTTCAGCCGTTTTGACGAGAAAGAGTTGTAAACAGCCATACATCCTCATAAACATTCGCATAATAAATTTTATATATTCTGTAGTAGGAAATAGGATATAAGTAATTATTATTGCTAATCAAAACATGTATCAAGTCCATGATTATTAAGTTCTTCCACGCAAGTCTGCGGTTACCCAGTTTGCAAATTAGCTTATCGAAAATTAATATTACCAAGTTCTATGTTGGGTAACAAAATCTAGCTCAAAACATTCTAAGCAAGAATATTAAAGCTTTATACCTAAAAAGATTCTACTTATTCTGTGGTTTACAACCTTACTGCCACACATTTTTGCTCAAAACAAACGGTTCTAAGTACAAAAAAAAAGAAAAAAATGTGAAAACAAAATGTTATTTTGAAAAAATCTGGGGAATGCTCTGACATGTTTTTGTTAGAGGATTTTGAGGGCTTACTTGTAAATGACTGCGCATCCGTCACTCCCTCTGTTTCTGTTTTATATCCTCTCTTTGTGTTAGAAGCTCTTTGTTTTTGTTATTCTTTAACCTTGGAAAATCATAATCATTTGACGTGGTTTGCTTGAAATATGTTGTTTTTTGCGATGACGAGAACGTTTCGTATGTTAAAGATTTACAGGGGAGCAAATTTTATTAAAATGAAGATAAGAAAAAAAACACTGGCGTATGGTACGCCAGAGTTTTATTTCTGCGGATGGGAAATCATTAAATAACTTGGGGAGAGTGTAAGACTTTTTTGACTAAATCCCACCCATGTTCTTTCTTTGCCCTTTATGTTCTGGGGCCGCGGTATCTCTTTCGAACAACAAGCAAACCTTGCGCTGGCAGCTCGGTCAGAGTGTCCATAATAGCAAATGCTCGGGTCGATCTTTTGGTCAATCCGCACTTGACTAGGTTGGTCCATGGATGGGTGACCTCCCGTTATATACCGAGTTTCCTCCGTGCTTCGAAGAGCACGCTGTTGGCCCCGGTTGTCATTTGTAGATTGGTATCTTTGCAGTAGTTACAGATAGTCAGTGTCCCAAAAGTCTGACAACCAGTCAGTCAGTATTAGCTAGTACCAACTGGGTTTAAATACTGGTATTCAGCTGCATCCGATTAGATTGGAAACCAACCCCAACATAGTTGGGGAAAGGCTATGATGTTAGGTAGTCTAATCGGATGCAGTTGAATACCAGTATTTTATATAGAGCCAATCTGGCCACCACCACCCCAGTAACCGTGTAATACGATACTCCTTCGGAAGACTTGTTCTCAGAAACTCAGTATGTAATGATGGTCACCCATCTGTGGATCAACCTAAGCAAGCACTGCTTAAACTTGAAAACCGATCCGTGTGGTTATTCAAATTTCGCGGTTGTAACCGGTGTAAATTACTTGTTTTAAAACTAGTCTAGACGTTAACTATATATAAGAGTCGTCTCAAAATCGTAACGATACATCGAAAACTCTAAAGCGATTACAGGTAAGAATAAATGCAAAACATACAACGCAAATCTCATCATGTTAACCAAAAGGTACGACTTTCCATTGACGTCCGTCGAATTAAGGGTGGGGAGGGGGGTGGGGGGAGGGGGGTGGTTGGGTACTACCCCCCCTTAAAGGGAAAAGTTGCGGAGCCCCCTCCTTTTCGAGTTTTTTAAATTTTTAAGTCTGAGGAAATTTTTCCCATTTTATGAATTAAAATTAATAGTAAGTGTAAAAAACCATGGGGGACCCCTTAGGGGGGAAGGGGGTTCTCCCCCTACAGAAGGGGGAATCCCCCTTCATCAAAAAAAATGGCACTGATTTAAAGAGGCAGTTGTAAATAGCGGTTTTAGTAAGTTAAAAATTATAAATGGCACGTTTCATAACTACCTACCAGCCAAGCCAAACCGTAATATATTTTATGCATGGTCGAGGGCGGGCTTGGTCGACGGAGCCCCGCTTCGCGGGGCTCCTACTTCTGGGTGGTTTATAAAAAAATAACCACGAAGGGGATGGCGGGGTCTATTCGCTCGCTTCGCTCGCTCACACGACCCCGCCATCCCCTTCTAACCTAACCTATCCGAGTCGGGGTGCCCTAAAGTCCAGATGGCAATCAGTTTCTCCTAAAAAGTAATAATAAGCCGCAGCTTCTCAACTGCTAGGGACACAAATGATGACTGACGATGACAGTGACAATACAAATAGCGTCAGTTTTACGTTTCGTTCCACAAGCCGACAAAAAACGGTAAACACTTAACATTTTTTTTTTTTTATTTCGTACTGAAAATAATGCTGTAATTTATATATAAACTGTTAAATATATGTGTGCATGAAAACTATTTAAACTAGTACAAAATATTATTATTTACGTAAATTTATATAAAATAAAATGTTACCAAACGTAAGACAACTTAACCGTTGGTGAAACGAAACGTTCAATAGCGAGAATTCTATATAATCTGTGGTAGGAATTGATATAAATACTGCAAAAATATTGATTTTCAACATTTTTTTTCTCAAAAAGTACGCGTCTCCGCATGTTGAGACTTTACGTGTGTTCTTATAATAATTTAACCTTTCTGTAAAAAAAATATCAACCCCCAACTCGACGGACGTCAAAGGAAAGCTTAGCCCTAAATCCAAACTATAAACGTTCGTTAAACTCGTTTGGCTTTAAACCATTGTTCTGAATTTTGCTTCAAACAAAGCAAGACGGATCTCTCTTGTGCAAAAACCTCTTTAAAACAAACATTAAAATTTTCTGCCTCAACATTCGTGAAATGAACCTTTTTATATAAATAAATGGAAAACTGAGATAATTGAAAAAGTTTTTAGATAACTCCCAGTGCAACACTAATTGTCAGAAATTTCAGTTCACGATAGAAACAGAGATGGCGCTACTGAGTTTTGTACTCTTATAATAATCATATTGTGGACTTTGGAAAATGTATTGTGAAATGTACTGGTCAAGTATGATGATGATGATACCGTGTCGACGGCGCGTTAGTGTTCCACGCGCGCCTCAAAGAGATGTTAGCAAAGCAGAGGGACCTGCCAGGGCCACCGCCTGCCGGGGTTGCGGGAAATCACACAATGTCACACCGGATTGACCAATACTTAAAAAAAAGTTAAAGGTTGAGTATTAAATGAAAGCAACAAAACTTACAGCACGATGTGTAACAAATGAGGTCCTCCCTTGCAGCCTGGCGCTCACTTTCGCTGGCGTATCCTCATCTTCTCGTCTCGGATCGAACCAACCCACGGCCGCACCAACCACTAACACAGCCCCAAGAATCATCAGAGCTAAGAATCCCCCAATAGCAGCCTTTGTCGTCTGCGATATAACCATCGCCATTTTGTTTTTGGCACTTATCAGCTCATGCTTTGATGGTCTCGTGGTCACTTCACTAAGTTCGCGGGTTATGTGTTCTAGTTGTTATTTTACGTTTCATCGTATATTAGGCCGTTTTTGGTGTGCATCTGTAACAAAATTAGGATATTATTAGAATATTTCAGTACAGTGCTAAGATTTTTTAAGTAGTTTTAAAAAACTCGACGACATTAAACGGTTTAGTCATGAAAATGTTTTTTCTCCTAACGGATTCAATTCATAAAAAATGTTTTAGTTAATCATTTTCTGCACATTAAACAGCAGTTCTTAATATAAATTTTTTAATACGTTGCCCCACACTAGGTATTTTTCGTGTATCGTGGGTGCGTTTACAAACAGCCAGACACGGAACAACTAACTGTAGGTCATATAAATATTTGCTTCGTGCGAATTAAATTATTAGTTTAGGTTATTGGTAGGTACTCATACATATTTTGATACTAGCTGCGCCATGCGGTCAATAGAATATACAATATATCTTCATGAATGTAGCGTATGCGTTATACTGATATGTGTGGTATCTGTTTAATATTATAAGAAGCGGGTAGGCCGCAAATAAACAGTTGGTTCGTTAACTTGGTGTTTGACTGGTACGCTCCCGGAAATATTACCTAAATACAACTGGCGACGAGTAAAACTGCGTAAAATCAACACTAATAGTTTCTGTACAGTATTATTATCAAGTGTCAGTAAAATGCCGATCGGAAAAATAGAACAATTCGATTTATCGAGCAAAAAATGGTTGGCATACATTCGACGCGTGGAACAATTCATTGCGCTCAATGAAATTAAACCAGAATTGCAAGTGGCTACTTTAGTGACATTAGTGGGTGAAGCTACTTATGATCTAATGTGTGATCTTTGTGCGCCGGACAATCCGGAAACCAAAAGTTTTCGGGAGTTAGTGAACATAGTTGGCGACCATCTCGAACCGAAGCGCTCAGAGATAGCGGAGCGGCATGTATTTAGAATGCGACGTCAAAATGGCGGCGAAAGTTTGAGCGACTATTTGCAAGTCCTCAAACATCTGGCCTGCACGTGCAATTTTAAAAGTGGTCTCGAAGAAAACTTGCGAGACCAATTCGTGTCCGGTCTTGTGAGTGATGACATGAGATCGCGGCTTTTTGCCGAGCCGACACTGACATACAAGAGGGCGGTGGAGTTGGCTTTCGCACTCGAAGCGGCTGACCGCCACTCTCAAGCGAGTGGGACAGCATCACCAGCGGCGTCGACGAGTTCAAGCGCGACTGAGCCGATGCACCGGCTCGCGACGGCTCGAGCGACGGCTCGCGCTGTGACCGGCAACAGCGGGAGCGGCTGCGAAGGATCGCGCGCTTCCGCCGCACCCGCGAATGTAGCACAGCGCGCTCAGTGTTGTTGGCGGTGCGGAAAGGGTCATCGAGCAATCGTGTGTCGTTTTAAAAATTATTCATGTGACGTGTGTGGCCAAGAAGGGCATCTTAAAGTGATGTGCAAGCGAAATCCCCGTCAGGGTGAGGTGCGGTCGTCAGGAAAAGGTCAAAATTATATAGATAATAGTGATAGCGATTTAGAATCAGATTTGTATAATCTGAACGTGTGCAACAATAGTGATAGGCCTTACAATGTGTGCGTGAAAGTAAACGGTAAGGCGATGACGTTCGAGTTGGACACTGGCAGTAAGTTGTCTGCAATTAGTACTTATTCATTTGAGGAACACTTCAAGGCGCTGCCGCTTCACGCTAAGGATGTTTGTTTACATTCGTATAACGGCACTCGTATTGAAGTGGTCGGTTATATTTTGGTACATGTGGAGATCGGAGTACACTCAGCGAGAAATTTAAAACTATTTGTTATTAAAAATGGTGGACCTCCTTTATTGGGAAGATCGTGGTTAAGTAAATTAAATATTGACAACATTAAAATAAACGAATTGATGTTGAATTTATCAGAGGACAAATTAGTGAATAGTTTAAAAAAAGAATTTCCCACTGTGTTTGCGCCGGGTCTGGGCACATGTACCAAACAATTTTCATTAAGATTGAGCGACATGACGCCTGTGTTTATAAAAGCAAGACCATTACCGTTAGCATTACGTAAACCTGTTGAATTAGAGCTCCAAAGACTCGAGGCAGAGGGTACTATTCGTAAGGTAGATTATTCCGATTATGGGACGCCCATTGTACCGGTTATCAAGAAATCGGGTGAAATACGAATCTGCGGGGACTACAAAGTAACCGTCAATCCAAAGTTGATTCGCGATCCATATCCGATGCCACGAATCGAAGAGTTGTTCGCCGCATTAAGTGGCGGCGAATTGTTTTCAAAAATCGACCTCACCAACGCATACCAACAACTGTTTTTGGATGAGAACTCGCGGGCTTGCAGTGCGATAACGACACATATAGGCACCTTTGAATATCTTCGCACTCCATTCGGTTTGACCTGCATTCCGGAAAAATTTCAAAAATTCATGGAAGAAACATTAAGGGGTTTAAAGGGCACTGCAGTATTCTTGGATGACGTGGCAGTCACAGGCGCCACCAGGTCAGAACACATTGCTAACCTAAGGGCTGTGTTGTCTCGCTTGCGTGAGGTCGGTTTGCGAATTAAACTAGAGAAATGTAGTTTTATGAAAGAAAACATTATATATTTAGGTTTTATCATAGATAAACAGGGATTGCATCCAGATCCAAACAAAATTAAAGCAATTGTGGATGCACCTCCTCCAGAGGATTTGACTCAGCTCAGGTCATTCTTGGGCATGATAAATTATTATGCCAAGTTTATACCTCAGCTAAGTACTGTGCTACATCCCTTACACAATTTGTTGCGTAAACAAAGTGTTTGGAACTGGTCAGCAGATTGTGTAAAGGCTTTCCAAGATATAAAAGCAGCTGTTCTAAGTAACAAAGTTTTGGTACACTATAACTCTAAATTACCTTTAGTGCTAGCCGTTGATAGCAGTTCATATGGTATCGGCAGTGTATTATCACACTGTTTACCAAACGGCGACGAGCGCCCAATTTGTTTCGCGTCACGGACGTTAAAGGTCACAGCTCATTAGAGCCACCCGGCACCCACTCCGCACCGCCTCGTCGTACGGCGTCCACTCGTTGTCGACAGGTGGTTCACGGGTGGACGCCACGTTATCACCAAAACGTTGCACGATCAACCAGTGAACCCCGCGCGGTCAACGAGTGAACACCGCGTGGTCAACGAGTGAACGCCGCGTGGTCAACGAGTGGACGTCGCTTAGTCCACGAATTTTCGAGTAGTCTGTTAACAATTGGCATTAGGTCCAACGTATCGTCCTCGCGTGAATCACTCGCGGGCAGCGCGCGGTCCGCTTCGGACCCGCGCGTTGGCGATGCGCAGTCAACGCAGGGCAGCGAGTTGTCACCGAGTGGTCCACCCGCCGTCCGCGCGTGGACGGCTTACGATAGAGGCGATCCGGTGACGCTACGGAGTTGATGTAGTGAGCGCATACCCAAACAAGTCCATATCAAGAATACTAACCGCACGGGGCGAGGCGGTGCGGAGTGGGTGCCGGGTGGCTCTAATGAGCTGTGACCTTAAATGCGGCTGAACGTTCATACAGTCAGTTGGACAAGGAGGCACTCGCGATTATTGCTGGCGTGATCAAACATCACCAGTATATTTATGGTCGTCATTTTATTATTAAAACCGACCATAAGCCTTTAACTTTTATATTTGGCTCTAAATTTGGATTACCGCAAACGGCAGCAAGTAGGCTGCAAAGATATGCCACCAGGCTGGCGTCTTATGATTTCGAGATTGAGTTCGTCAAATCGAGTGAAAACTGTAATGTTGATGCACTGTCGCGACTGCCGCTGCCTTATGAACGGAAAAATTGTAATGACTTGGATTCGGTATCTTACGTAAATTTTGTCGAGGAATCTATTCCAATCCGTGCACAAGAGGTGGTTTTAGAGACACAGAAAGACATAGTTTTAAATAAAATCAAGAATTATCTCATTACCGGGTGGCCTTCAAAAATAACGTCAGAATTCGAAAAACCATACTTGAACCGAAAAGATAATTTAGTATTGGATCGTGGTTGTATCCTATACAATCACCGCGTCGTAGTGCCGACGTCACTGAGAAAACCAATTCTAGCTGAACTACATGAAGGGCATTTAGGGGTAGTTAAAATGAAAAATATAGCAAGGAGTTACGTTTATTGGCCCACTTTGGATGACGAAATTGAGACCATCGCGAAAGATTGTAGTGCTTGTCGCCAGCAGCGTGATGCACCCCCTCGGTCCCTACTTCATCCATGGGAGTTCCCGGCACGGCCCTGGCAAAGACTACATATAGATTTTGGCGAATTTCAGGGTAAACATTACCTTGTCACCGTAGATGCTCATACTAAGTGGATTGAGGTACAAAAAATGTCTGGCACAAGTGCCACGCTAACAATAGGTAAACTTAGGGAATTGTTCGCCCGTTTCGGTCTTCCCTCGCAAATAGTGAGCGACGGCGGTCCGCCCTTTAGTTCAGCCGAGATAGCAAATTTTTTTAAAAACAATTTCATCTCACACACTATTACTAGCCCCTATAGGCCGGCAGGTAATGGTGCAGCCGAAAACGCGGTGAAGTTAGTGAAGCGAGCTATGAAAAAGGCAGCGCACGAGGGGGTCGACGTCGAAACGGCAGTCACTAAATACTTATTCCAATATCGGAATTGCGAACACGCGACTACGGGCCTCGCACCGGCTGAGGCAATGTTTGGCAGGCGGCTCCGTGGTAGGTTAGACGTGCTGCGTCCGAGCTCTGAGCGCGCCAGCGAAGAGGCCGCGGGACGTGCCGCGCGCCATAGGCCGGGCACCGAGCGCTACGCTGCGCCCGGGGACCACGTTCTGGCACGAGACTACCGCGCGCACACTGATAAGTGGGCGCCAGCAGTGGTCACCGCGAGGGAGGCACCGCTTACATATCGGGTTCGTTGTGAAAACGGTAAAGAGTGGAAAAGACACATTGACCAATTGCTACCCGTCGGGAAGTCTCGTACCACTTTACGGCATTCCGTGTTAACACCCGATGACTCAGAGAGCGTTAATATAGACGAAACGTTTGAGGACGCGATCGAAAATGACATGGACAATCAGGATAGAAGAACAGAAGTGACAAACTCACCAAAAGATATCTCAAGAACAGAAGTGACAAACTCACCAAAAGATATCTCTAATCCACCTCAAGTCCCAAATCCAGAAGTACAAATACCGAAACCAAGTCATTTTTCCGAGACTCCTGAGAAGTCATGTATGCGTCCGCAACGCACTTGTACATTAGTTAAAAAAAAATACAAGTTTTAGCAAATTGTTTATATAAATGTCAAATGATTCAACATTTGTTAAACCATAGTTATACATAGTTTTTTTTTGTTTAAGTACTATCATTTTATACCATGTGTATTTTCATTGTTATTCATAAGTTTCACTAGATAACCTTACTTTACAATTTAGGTAGATAAGTTTTTTTTTCTCCTTGTCTAATTTATCTATCAATTGTGTAAACAACACCTCAGTTTAATAGAATTAGTAAGTTGATTCTGCTTGCAATTTGATAAATTGTTTTGTTTTTTTTTTGGAAGGGGACGTGTGGTATCTGTTTAATATTATAAGAAGCGGGTAGGCCGCAAATAAACAGTTGGTTCGTTAACTTGGTGTTTGACTGGTACGCTCCCGGAAATATTACCTAAATACAACTATATGTAAGTTATTTTATTGTGAACTTTCATCAAAACTCATTCAGTAGTTTTTGCTTGAAAGAGCAACAAACATGCTTACATCATACATCCTCACAAACATTCGCTTTTATAACATTAGTATGATAATCATTTATTATAATGTTGTTTTAAATATTATAATATTACAGAAAAATTTAAAGGGAGCAATTCTAAACACAGTCACATAACTTTCACGAAAATGTCATCAAATGTTTAGAAGGACCTTTTTTATTTTACAAAAAAATTTATCGATGCAGTAAAGCAACATTGATTGTCAATCCTCTCCGCGTATGGTACTAAAAGAACTTTTATATGACCAATCAATACAGTTACCGCAGAATTCTGACAAAACGAAAAAGTTTACTTGACAGACGAAAACATTACAGAGATACGAGCATAAATACCTTTACTTTTTACATTTCCGTACCAAGAAAATCTAATAAATCGCTACACTACACGACCAATATTAATCGCAAGCAATACAATGCCTGTTATAAATTGCTTTATGCAAATTGTGTCTGAACATAATATTCAATGTACCTGTTGTCAATACAAAGGTACGGGATCGGAAGGGAGGGGACACTCTGTCGTCGCATTGTATGTAAGGAGCTCGATAACCTAGATACTGAGGTAAATAGGGTAAATAGTTCCATCGTAACAAAGAAACGTTGCCAGTAATTGTGTGTTTATATAATACAAATGATATGGGTCATTGTTGGGTTCGGCTAGCACCTAATCGTGTGTGAAGGTGTCGGAATTTCGTCGAAAAGATATTTTCGGGTCGAAGTTAGAAACTTTGTGAATAGAATGCGTGACTTATTACGGATTACCTGAAGGCTTTTTATGTGTTTATTTAAGCTTGTGTCTTTGGGAGAATATTTTGTTAATTTAGTCTGGATTAAAATAATATAGATACCAGCCTTTATTGGATATACAAACTTTGTGTGTAGGACGTACCTAAATTTAAATCCTTATTATTACTATGAAAGTGATTTTGTTTGTTACGTTTTTACGCCTAAATGACCAAACCGATTTTAATGAATTTTGGTACAGCGATAGTTGGGACCCTGGAGACGGACATAGGCTAAAAAAATATACATGTATATATATTGATACAGTCAAAGAGATGATGATGATGTTGATTTCTATCAACATCATCATCATCTCTTTGACTGTATCGTAATTTTTCTTTGAGGTATCCTTTTCAGTCGTCTTCTCTGGGTACTTACTATTATAGTTCTAATTACAGCAATCTGTTCATTACATTTTGATGGTCATCTTGTTTGATAGCCATCCACCATACAAAAATCATTTCTTAAGACACGCTTCTTAATACTCTGCATCACATCACAACTGATTTAAAAAACAACTTCTTCAAACTTTATGAGTTTCACAAACCTGTGTTTTCCACTAACGTTTAATTCAGAATCTTTCTTTATCGTGTAGTTAGTGCCTAAGCTGGTGCCTAAGTTTCTATGCAATGGGCCTCTGACTTAGCTAAATATCATCATCTGCCTAGCCTTTTCCTAACTAGGTACATATATTGGGGTCGGCTTCCAGTCTTATCGGATTCAGCTGACTACCAGTGTTTTACATGAAACGGCGACTGCCTATCTGACCTCCACCACCCATTTAGCAACTGGGTAATACGATACTCCTTTGTAAAACTGGTTGTCCAACTTTCGAGCCACTGACAAAATGATAGCTGGGCCCAATGGTTTAACGTGCTTTTCGAAGCATGGAGGATGCTCAGAGGGTAGCAGGTGGTCACCCATCCACAGACCAACCTTGGCAAGCGTGGCTTAACTTCAAGATCGACCCGAACCGCAGTTTTTATTAAGCCACAAGCTTCTCAACTCCGCACTTAGCTAAAAATGTAGTTTAGAAATATATCTCCTGGTTGTCCATGGTCCGGAGCGAGAGGGAATGGGAAGCGGTCACCTCCTTCTGCGAAACAGTCATGCTAGCGAAGGAGGTGGCCGGACGTTTGAGGGAGAGAACCTCAAACCAACCCAGCCGCCGCGGGAGACGCCCCGGGCGCCGGGCGCCGCGAGACGACTCCCGGCCACCGCAGATGCGGGCCTGTGGGCGGTGAGCAACGGGTAGCTCACCGTCCGTCTGTCTATTGACGACAGGCCGTGTCGACGGCGCGTTTGTGTTTCACGCGGGCCTCAAAGAGATGTCAGCAAAGCAGAGGGGCTTTCCAGAGCCTCCGCCTGGTGGGGTTGCGGGTTGTTCGAAAGAGATACCGCGGCCCCGGAACGTAAAGGGCAATAGAAGGAACATGGGTGGGTTTTAGTTAGTACAAGTCTGACACTCCCCCCCGCTCCGCCCAGACCGGGGTAAGTTATTTGATGATTTCCGACTCCAAAAAAAAAGAAGAATCCGAAAAACCAGAGGTACGTGCCTTTTTCCTGCTCTTGCATCCGAACTCAGGACCTGGCATTCCAACGGTCACACCACTAGGCTATAACTGTTTTCTGATAAAAACTTAACTCAAAGTCAAATAATTTATTACAATAAGACCGACAGGCACTATTAAATGTCAAAAACAAAAATATAAAGCTACAGTACCAATCGATGATATCTTGTGAAAGTACCGTAGTTGCCGTAGTTGAAATGAATGAAAACTCATAACTTCGTATCTCCATAACACCAATCTACAGAATAAAACAGAATCGTAAAGCGAACGTTATCAGCGCTGTTAGTAGAACTCAACCACGGTATTATTCTGTTCTCATCATCTTTCTAAGCTTATCTTTGTGTCTTCTTCTACGTACCTAGCTATCTTTATAAATAAATAAATATCTTGGGACAACTCACACACGGCTATCTGATCCCAAGCTAAGCAGAGCTTGTGTTATGGTAACCAGACAACTGATATACATACTTATATAATTTATAAATACATACATATTATAGATAAATCACACCCAGACACAGAACAAACAATCATGCTCATCACACAAAGTTTGTCCTGAGTGGGAATCGAACCCACGACCTCCGGCTTAGCAGTCAGGGCCACTAACCACTAGACCAACAGGCCCGTCAAATCTCTGTCATCAGACAAATTTCAAAACAATATTAATACAAACTTTTAAATAACGCACAAATGCTTCTCTCCTTCTTCTATAACACACCATAACAGCACTATAATTGACGGCACGGTTAGCGTAGTGGCTGAGCGATCGACTGCTGCGCTGCGTGTCGCGGGTTGGATCCCCGCACGGTACAAATATTTGTTTGATTTATAGGTAGTTGTTCCGGGTCTGACTGTTTATGTATGTGAGTTTAAGTGTTTGTAAACGCACCCACGATACAGTAGAAATTCCTAGTGAGAGGCAACGTTTTTATTTTTTTAAATAAAAATAATATTGCCCCATTTTTTCTTAACACATAAAAAACAATAATTATAATAACGGATGCGTTAACAATGTAAATAGACACCTAATAATCTTCTTCACACACAAGACTTGATAAGTACGTTCTCGAATATTTATAGAATTACTAGCTTTTGCCCGCGGCTTCGCTCGCGTTAAATTCGGTAGCACCTTATTGATTTGTAATAGCAACGCTAAGTTTTCCCGTTTCTTCCCTCTTTCTCCCTCATATCCCACTCATTTGCCTTTAGCCTATGTCCGTCTCCTGGTTCCGAACTATCTCTGTACCAAAATTCATCAAAATCGGTTTAGCCATTAAAGCGTGAAGAGGTAACAAACAAACTCACTTTCGCTTTTATAATATTAGTAAGGATAACATTTTCAAACTCATAATTTTTTATCTCTATAAGAACAATCTACTAAATAAAACAGAATCGTAAAGCGTAAAGCGCTTGTCAACGCTTGTAGTAAAAGTCAAGCGCGGTATTATTCTGTTGTTCGGGTGCGATGGCCTAGAAACCCGTTACCTGTGATCTTTTCCAACACGTTAGTGCTGCAATACCGAGGGAATATCACGGAAAATGTGAAGTTACTTTGAATTTTAAGCTTTCAGCTGTAGCGAGGGAGACGCGATCTAACAATAATAGACGGCTTTTGAAGGGGTTTGTGTTTTCTGTTGAATTAAAAGTTGCCATCACTCGGGCTGTGAAGGATATACAAGGTGATTTTTAATTGGTGTGTTTGTTAAAATGTGTTTTACTAGAGCTAACTGGCTTAAATGTTGACTTACTAATTTGGGGTTCAAATTGGATTCTCACAAATTTTCTTGGCTAAATTTTTATTTTCTGCCGTTCTTAATAATCCTAACTAATATTATAACAGCGAAAGTGAGTTTGTTTATGACGTCTTCGTAAGAGATAGTTGGGACCCTGGAGACGGACATAGATATTATATTTAAATAAAATAAAAAATAAATGTTTTTAAATAATGTGAGAAATGTGGGAAGAAATGGGCAAACTTAGCTTTGCTATTACAATAAATAAGGCGCATGGGCAAACACTACAGGTAGCAGGTACCTGCAAATCAGGAAAGGGGAACTGTGTCACCCCGAATTTAACGCGAGTGAAGCCGCGGGCAAAAGCTAGTGTTCTGATATTTACTTACCATATTATGACTAAGTTGTTTTTATAATATAGACTTTAATTAACTTATATATTTTATTAGTCTCTTTTATCCCATTGCTGGATAAACTCCCCAATTTCTTCCCGTATTTTTGCACATAAAAAATAAAAATATATACTCAAACCCACATTTGAGTTTTTAACAGCAAAAAACCTTACAACGAATGCAACAATTGCACAGGAGATTTGTGCATAAAAAGAACATTTAACTACGACCTTTCATAACTTCGATTCGTCCAACAATTTATTTATTTCATACAACACTTCTGATAAGAAGTGACTGAAAACAAAAATAAATAATATTCCCGCACACCTTGTATAAGCTTTTCAGGAAAAACAAAGTTTATAGCCGCAGAAAACTCATTAAACCGTACAAAAGTTTTAACGAAATGTTGGTAAATATTGTGCTTATACATACAACGTAAATGTATTATATGAAACTCTAAAACGTTTCTCAGTATTTCTCATTTTAAGCGAATGTAGTCCCAAAATTAATACGTCAAGCACAGGAAACTTATATAATTATGCCATTTATTTAAATTCCCTCTCAAAGACCTTTTAAAAAAAGAAAACAAAATACTGCGTATTTATTTTCACCGTTTTCATTATAATTATTAATGTATGTCTGAATTAAATATTTCGTTGAATATTTTATTACGGCACGTGTTCTAGGTTATAATAGAGGATTAATATAAATTATTTCGTTTTCAACGAATAAAATTGTTTGAAAGGTTAAGGTTGATAGTTTGCATTGAAAAGTTTTGAATTATACACGGTGTTATCTCCTTTATTCAAGTTTTACACTTATTACTACACAGTAGCTTCCCGCTGTCACTCTGTCCCTATATAGCATAATTATATAGATCTTCAAAACTACGCAACGGGTTTTGATGCGGTTTTTTGAATATATAGACTGAATCAAGAGGAAGTTTTATGTGTCTAATTTCAGTATACTAGTTTCTCCATTGCAACCGTACGAAGCCGGGCGGATCGCTTGTGTTTTATATTTCTTAAAAATATATTAAATAACAAAACATAGAATATATGAAATAAGCAGTACCTTTGTTGTCTTTTGTCTGTATGTATTGTTTTCATTATATGTGTTTTGTTTGTACATAAATAAAAAAAAATAGGTTTCCAGATTCTACAAGTCGACATACTACTCTGTCAAGAAAGTACCGGGAAAAGATCAATAATACACAAAATGTCTGTTATTCATCCAAATTTATTTTATCACCTTCAAAGTATGCTCCTTTAGAAACGATACACTTGCGCCAACGAATAATCCATTCATCAAAACATTTTTTAAACGCTGCTTCCGGAATTGAGTTCAGTTCTCGCCGCGAATTCTCCTTTATGTCTTCTATCGATTGAAAACGGCTGCCACGAAGTGGTAATTTGAGTTTATGAAAAAGAAAAAAGTCAGCAGGAGCCATATCTGGTAAATATGGTGGTTGCTGGATGGTATTTGTTGAGTGTTTGGTCAAAAATTCGTTCATAATGATAGCCTTGTGCGAAGGCGCATTGTCGTGGTGTAAAATCCAAGAATTTTCTTTCCACAAATCTGGCCTTTTTCGTCGAATTTGCTCTCTTAAACGCCGCATAACGCTCAAATAAAATTCTTTATTTACCGTTAGACCTTCCGGTAAGAATTCAGAGTGCACAACACCGCGATAGTCCAAGAAAACAGTCAACATGACTTTGACTTTTGATCGACTTTGGCGTGGTTTTTTCGGTTTCGGTTCAGTTGGAAGGCGCCACTCCGAAGCTTGTTGACTAGTTTGCATGTCAAACTCGTAAACCCACGTCTCGTCACCAGTAACAATGCGTTTCATGAATGTTGGGTCCGAACTGACTCGTTCTAGCATGTCCTCAGCGACTTTCATGCGATTGAGTTTTTGGAGAAAATTCAGATCTTTTGGGACTAGCCGAGCAGCAACATGTTTCATACCCAAATGATTAGTTACAATGGTACGGATCGACTCGTGAGATACAGAAAGTTCGGCGGCTATCTCTCTCAGAGTTGAATGGGGATTTTCAGTCACTATTTTCTTCACTTTTGCGATGTTAACTTCAGTTGCAGACGTTGACGGCCTACCAGAGCGAGGCAAATCTTCCATCACATCTCGACCGCTTTTGAACGCTTTGAACCACTCATAAGCACGAGTTTTTGATAAAGTCGATTCACCGTAAGCCTTCTGTAACATTTTCAGTGACTCCGAACACGAAATTCCATTGGCGATGCAAAATTTAAGACAAACTCTTTGTTCGATATTTTTGTCCATTATAAAATTCGCAATACACACTATATATGATATTACTAAAACCAGCACTGTATTTAATATAAATAACAGATGCAACTCAAACTCCGCGCCAAAATGGAAAACAGTTGTGCCAATCTAACAACTACAAAAAAAACAAAAATTTTAATTTGGAACCGTAAACAAATCATCCATTCCCGATACTTTTTTGACTGAATGTATATTTGATAGTAGGTACTTCCAATTACACATTAAGACTGTTAAAAATCTGTCCAGGTTTCCTAGCGATATTTTTATTTATTCTTATTATGCTTGATTTCAACAAAAACAATAGACTAGATAAGTAACTAGGTAGCCATATCGGCTAGCTGCTACGACAGCGTAGCTCGCGTAGCGCGCGTAGCCATGACATAATTGTGCCAACTACGCCGCGTTACGTAGCAACGCCACAATCCTTTTATATTTGTAGTTTGTGAGGCAATATTATACACCCTTTGTATGTAAAAACGTAATGCCAGATGCGATTTCCTCAGTTTACAAAATCTTGTTGGTTAATGTTGCTATACAATGTTATTTAAAAAAAAACACAAAACCGTCAAAAGAGTTTTCTAGTCAAACTACTATTTAAAATTGATTCGAGAAAAAGCTTCAATAGTTATGTATGTAATCGTCATCAAAACTAAACTACTATTACTATTGTACTAAAGTGTTTGTACCTACGACTAATTTGTGCAAACTATTTTTTTTATCTATATTTATTTATCTTCATCTGTGTTAAACAAAAATTGCTCTTTTAATGAACACAGGGACACACCAGCACAAATTGCTCATTTACTTCCTACCCTTTAAAATTTCGTATAAATACAACAGCAACACGCTTCAATTTCTGGACTGGTAACATAACACCGTCGCAAAGCCCAGGTGTAATTTGGAAGCGTGTTACCGTTTACCGTCCGTGACAAAAATGAGGCAGGAGAGACTTAGCGTATGTACCTGGCCCTTAGGTGAAGGTCATAAAGAACTTTGTATATGACCTTTGAATGTAACGAGTAATTGGAACGGGTGAGTCCTGGTTGAGCTTTGAGTAATTTGTTTTTGCATGGGGAGGTTGATTGGCAGTGGGTAAGTGATTAGCTTTACACTAAGTCCGGATTTTGCTTTGGATTTTCGTTTTGGTAAAGTAATGACAGATGGATACATGTCTGCGTTTATGCTGTTCTGGCGATGATCGCTGATTGACTTGACTGTCCGTACATTCGATATTGTTGCGACAGGCATGTTAAATGATAAGTTTGACGTTTAATAAAAAAAATACGGGGGACTCGGGGACTGCCGCGGTAAAGCTATTGCATAGAATTTTTATCAAATTTAACGATAAATTAAAAAAAATGCAATAAATAAAAAAAAACTAAATATAGTAGGTATTTAAAAAGTACTTCCAATGAAAAGAAGTCGCAAAAAGAAAAACAATACCTTAAGTTTGATCCAGCGTAATATCGATTGACTATCCGATTTTCTACCAAACACGCTAATAGAACATTGGAATCGTGATTGAAATAACTGACCGTATTCGTAATAAAAGTGTTAGGTTTTTTCGTTACGAAATTTCTGGATTCGGTCTCCACGCTCAAGGCCCACGATAGAAGCTATGCAATAGCTTAAAACTTGACATTCACACAACTAGTTTTTTTTAACGAATGTCATACCATTATAATATTTTTAAAGAATGTATTTGTGATCTGAGTTAATCTATGTTTTATGGCATGTTAACATATTCAATCGCACTCTATCTACATAAATAAGTTTAGCTTAGTATCTGATATCCAGCCAATCTCAACCAGCCACACTACAAGGATCTGACTCCAACCAGCCCTAAGGTGCCGATCTACGGTCTCATAAAGCACTCAACGTAATTTCTATTTCAGTTCATCCCTATTCTGAAACAAACCTTATACCGAATCTACTACAGAATACATTACCCTCCTACACCCACTATCTCCTATCTCCCGTCCTTTCAAAACTGAGTAACCTTACAACCAGCATTCCCCCACGAAAGCAACCACCCGCAGGCTTATTACCAAATGCGGAACTGCTACTAATTGCGTAACAGTTTGTCAAAGCGTCCGTTCGCACGGCATGGTGTAATTACCAAGCAAGCAACATTACACTTTGCATTTCAATTATGTTTTAACATGTGCCTGAACATGTGAACGATGTTCATTTTTGCACACTGATATTGATAGGTTGCGGTTGTTTGTGTTGTGTTCATCAGCATCTGTTTAGCTTTTTCTCAAATTAGTTGAGGTCGACTGCTTTTTTGAATACCAGTATTTTACATGGAATGACTGCCAATCTGACCTCCACAACTCAGTTAAATAATACGATATTCCTTCGTAAGACTTTTAGGACTCTGTGTCCCTGTAACGACTGTCAAAGATCTACAAATCACAACCGAGACCAACAGCTTAACGTGTCATCCGAGGTACGGAGGAAACTTGGTACGTAACTGGTGGTCACCCATCCACAGACCAACCTAGGAAAGCGCGGCTTAACCTAAAGATCGACCCGAGCGGTTGCTATTCCGAGTATAAAATTGGAATGCGATGGTTATAGGAAATGTTTGTACGAACATTGCAAAGCTGGGCTGTCGATCTTATAAGTCAAGTTTAAACCTAAGAGATTCCAGACTACTTGACATCAATTCGAATCAATATTCCGGGAATATCGTTGATGTACTTTGGTTAAGACATTTTATCAAAAGGAAATGCCTGTACAATCAAGAAACCCGATTAGAATATACCGATCTTACAAAGCAATCAGTGAATTGAAATAATTACTCTTTACTAGCTTTTGCCCGCAGTTTTGTTTGCATTAAATTCGGGGTGACACAGTTCTCCTTTCCTGATTTGCAGATACCTGCTACCTGTAGTTTTTGCCCTTGCACCTTATTTATTTTAATAGCAAAGCTAAATTTTCCTTTTTCTCTTCCCTCATTTCTCAATTTAAAAAAAAAATATCATTATCAACTATCTCTTTACCAAAATTCATCAAAATCGGTTTAGCCATTTAGGCGTGAAGACCTAACAAACAAACAAGCTCACTTTCACTTTTATAAAAAGGATATAAAAGGAAACTGACCCCAGAGTAGTCAGAAAAGGCTAAGCAGATAATGAGTGGTAAAGCAAAATATACGAGTTTGACGATGTCTTATTATCATAGAACTTAGAAGGTATGTTTTCTCTTAGAAGTTACATTTCAAACAACACTTAATATTATACAGTGTGTATAATCCAATTAAAACTTCCGATCAAACGTACCCCCCCCCTAAAATAAAGGCCAGAATACACAATAAAAAGAAACGGCTATAAAAAGAAAGAAAAAAATGAATGAAAAACTTCAATTAAAAAAACTGACTAAGATCCCTTCGATCCACTTGAACCGTCTACAGATAAGAGCTTGGGGTGTAACTGTGTGTCTGACACTTTGCCTCGACACTTAGACTGACACTTAGAGCTCTAGACACATTATACACCCCGAGGTGTCGCTTTGACATTGAAAGCTTTTATTATTGTAACAGAGGCTACGCACAATCGCGCAGAGTAAAAATGAGTTTTGAATACTCGTTTCATACATGACTTTCAAATCACGAAAGCTGCTGACTTGTTCCACTTTATGAAGTCCAAGGAGATATATGTATAAGGAGTTTATGGTGAACCTTCAGTAATTGACAAGTCATCAGAAAAAGAAGAAAGACTTCAGAAATAATTCATAATTATGATTTTTTTGTGCTTGCCACAGGAATTACAACCAAAATGCGATAGAATAGACTTTGTTTTTGATCCAGAAATCGTTTGAATTAACGTAACATTAGCGTAGAGCGTTCGAGTTCCTCGACCTCTTGCATTTATTTTTTATTCGCAAGGTAGTAAAAATAATGAGATGGAGGGATTAAATTTCGTGTAATCAAGCTGGGTATGTCTACTGGATCAAATTCTGGCATCTGAAATAATGAAAATACTTTGAATCTCAGAAATAATGAATGATCCCCTTTTTAAAAGAATATATGACAATATAACATCGGTATGTGTATGATCAGACGTATGAATTTAGAAGAAGCAAAAGAATCTAAAGATCGTAAAAATGGCGAAAATCGATAGGTAGGTGTCTGGCTATCCAATAGTGAAATATGAAATAAGCTTGAGTGAACAAAAGAATACCCACACAAATATGGGATTTTATTTATTTATTATAATGCAACTTATATTTTTCTTTTTTTTGAATCTGTCGTTCGAGGTTTATTAAGAGAGAATATTTTACACGTCTACACACAAATGAAGATTCTCTTTTTATTTTCATCAGTGGTGTACAACCTCACTAGTTTTCCACATAAACATTACTCTAAATAAAACATTTACATGCGTGCGTGCATAAAATTTTTCAATAAATCAAACTCCTGTTGCAATATTTCAGTGAAAAATATTTTCGCGATACGTTTGCTGCGCTGGGGGTCACAGAGGTCGTTTTCCTGACAACGCATATATCTTCATTTTGTCGTATCAAATAGCAAGCGCACTTTACTGGGTCATTGTACACTCGTGCTGGAATCTATGGAACTGAGGTATGTGTGGAAAACTGTAAAGTTCCGCTTTATAAATTTCGAACGGTAGTTATTTTAGTCTTTTTCGTATGGTTAGAACTAAACCTAGTATCAAAGTTTTTATTGGCTAGTTTTCAATCCGACAAGAAACTTATCTCAGGCATTTGGTTCATCCCACTAGTGATAATTAGACAATAAGCGCATGAATTCGAAAAATCAGAGATGCGTGACTTGGATTAGAACTCGAGGACTATGACTTGGAAGTTCGGCAATCACACCACCAGGCTATCTACCACGGTGGGGTTGCGGGTTGTTCGAAAGAGCCCCCGGCCCGGCCCGGCCCCGGAACATAAAAGGCAAAAGAAGGAACATGCGTGGGTTTTAATCAGTACTCGTTTGACTCTCGCCCCCCCCCGCTCCGCCCTGTGCGGGGGAAGTTTTTTGATGATTATTTTCACATCCGCAAAAAAAGACTATTTGAGTTGGGGTGGTTTGTTTTTTATAGTTTTTCAATGTTTGTTTATTTGGTTCTCTTTCTTCAATTGTCTAGCATGGGAGCTATATTTACCAACGAACTGCTGAAACATGATATCACCTTGCAAATAAATGCATTTTCCTTCTTAGAGTTCCGTACCTCAAAAGGAAAAACGGAAACTATATTGTATCAATTGTTACGTCCATCTGCCTGTCTGTCAAGACCCTTTATCTCGGAAACGCGTAAAGGTATCGAGTTGAAATTGAAACTATATACTCAACTATGTGTCTCCTCTGTGCTGTGAAAATCAATCCAAGTCTATGCAGTCAAAATACATGGCGGTTTATGATGCAAGTTTGTATGGAACCCTCGGTGCGAGAATCTGACTCGCATTTGGGTGTTTTTTTAGGGTTCCGTAGTCAACTAGGAACCCTTATAGTTTCGCCATGTCTGTCTGTCCGTCCGTCCGTCCTCGCTTAATCTCTGTGACCGTTAGCACTAGAAAGCTGAAATTTGGTACCAATATGTATATCAATCACGCCGACAAAGTGGTAAAATAAAAATTGGAAAAAAAATGTTTTATTAGGGTAGCCACCCTATATGTAAAGTGGGAAGTGATTTTTTTTTTATTTCAACCCTAACGTGTGATATATTGTTGGAAAGGTATTTAAAAATGAATAGGGCTTTACTAAAATCATTTTTTGATAATGTCTATAATTTCGGAAATAATCGCTCCAAAAGTAAAGAACAATGTGTCCCCCCCCTCTAACTTTTGAACCATAACTTTAGAAAATATGAAAAAAATCTGAAAAGTAGAACTTTATAAGGACTTTCTAGGAAAATCATTTTGAACTTGATTGACACAACAGTTTTTGTACAAAAAAGACAAAAAGTTGTGGGAACACTTGTGACGGACGGGAAACTACGGAACCCTACTCTTGGCCGGTTTTTTTTTATTTTCCAATACCTTCGTTTGTTGTATTGAAATAGCAAGCACACTTTACTAGGTCATTGTACACTTGTGCTAGAATCTACAAAGCCTGAGGTAATGAAATTTGTGGAAAATTTTATAGAAAAGTTTAGCTCTAAGAACGATAGTTATTTTAGTGATCCGCTTGTAAGTTGGTTACATGTTTTATTTCTCAGTTATTTGTAGTTTGATTTTTAAATTTCTATTATCATCCTTACAAATATTATAAAAGCGAAAGTGAATTTGTTTGTTTGTTACGTCTTCACGCCTAAATGGCCCAACCGATTTTGATGAATTTTGGTACAGATATAGTTGGGACCCTGGACACAGACGTAGGCTAATTTATAAAAAAAAAGTGAGAAAAAGGAGGAGAAAGAGGGAAGAAAAGAGGAGAGAACGGTATTTTTTTTTTTTCGATCATCACGCGGGTTAAAGTTAGGGTTAGCCCAAAGTAACTATGCTACGCGGACGAAGTCGCGGGACGAAGTCATTAATATAACATCACGCTTGTATATCGGAAGGGTAAGGCAGAAGCGTGCCTAATAGTACACCCACATTTCATCAAGTTTGTTTAAGTCATCAGTAATAGTCCTCTTGACCGTTTTCGGTCACAGCGGCCAATCTCAGCAGAGATCAGCCATCGAAGCTTGAGATATTTTAGTGCACAAGTGTGTGTGCAGGCACAGGTGCACTCTCTGATCCCTCACTCTAGTCCGATACGGCGGCAATTTGACACGACCGGAGAGATCAGGCGCATGACCAACGGCTAAAGTACGTTAGTACTTTACAAGTTTTCAAGTCGCCGGAGGTCGTGGGTTCGATTCCCACCCAGGACAAACTTTGTGTGATGAGCATGATTGTTTGTTCTGTGTCTGGGTGTGATTTATCTATAATATGTATGTATTTATAAATTATATAAGTATGTATATCAGTTGTCTGGTTACCATAACACAAGCTCTGCTTAGCTTGGGATTAGATAGCCGTGTGTGAGTTGTCCCGAGATATTTATTTTTATTTTATTTTCTAAGTCCAATACCAACTTTCCACACTGCTGGTGTCACTATAGATATCTTAATGGAAAAATAACACCTTTTACCCTAACCGGGAATCGTTTTCAGGCCCCGTGCCCGGCAGTCACGCCTTGCGACCGCGTAATAGGGAGCGAGCCAACAATCGGGCATAATTCTAGACTCTAGGGCTGCTATTTACAAATTTCTGGTGGAAACTTTGACGGCACGGTTGGCGCAGTAGCTGAGCGATTGACTGCTGCACTGCGTATCGCGGGTTCGATTCCCTAACTAACATCTGTATGGCCTACAAATAGTTGTTTCGGGTCTGGCTGTTTGTGTATGCGAGTTTAAATGTTTGTAAATGCACCCACCCACGATAGAGGAGAAATTGTTAGGGTGAGGCAACGTTTTTTTTTTAAAGAAGAAGAAGAAGAAAATGTTTTTTCAAGACATGGAGAAACACGGTTTTTAATGATTGGTTACCCATCCTCGTACCAACCTAGGCAAGCATTACTTAAACTTTAAAATCAACCCGTGTGACTACACACATCAAAAGTATCTAGGGATCAACATATATTTTTGCAATAACTTTTCTCCTGATTGATATTAATTAAAATTTTCTTTAAGGATTCATCAAATAAAGTGTTTTCGTTTGTCACAGTAACGATAAACCAAGTCACCTTTGCATTAATAAAGAAATTTGCCATTTTCCTAATAAAGGGATTTTTGACATTTGAACCACTAACATTAAAGTTCGAAAAAAAGACTGAAATAACAGTTTTCTTTAAAATTTTATTGGGTAACTTAAACAATTAATAATCCGTGTTTCTACCGCGAACACTAACAACACAAGAACATCGGTTTGGCATACTCAAAATGAGTTCATCCAAATCACGCTGTGGAATGGCCGCCCATGTTCGTTGCAACAACAAAAAAAGGTCTTCTTGCGACTGGATACCCTCCATATTCGGCAGAGCTCTTCTCTGTAGCATATCCCATGCATGCTCAATCGGGTTCAAGTCTGGCGACTGAGCAGGCCAGGGCAGGACATTGATGTTAGCTGCGGCGAGAGTCTGTCTTACAACTCTTGCGGTGTGCGGTCGTGCATTATCATGCATTAACTGAAATAAGGGACCGATTTGCACTTGTAGAGGAACGATGACGTCTGATACAATCGTCTCAGCATAAATTTGAGCGTTGAGGTTGCCTCTGATCCAAATCAACTCAGTTCTTCCGCCGATCCAAATACCCGCCCATACCATGATGGTTCCACCACTATAAGGATGGACTTCCTGGCAGGATTTTAATCGCTGTTGGCGTCCAGGGGTTCTCCAGTGTCGTATACGTCTTGTATCCGGTCTCATACCAAAACGAGACTCATCAGAAAAGCACACGAAACGCCATTGTTCTTCTGCCCAATTTCTGTGTTCAAGAGCCCATTGATATCGAATCCTACGATTGTGCATTGCTATAGGTGGTACCCGTAGCGGTCTTCGGGAATGAAGGTTCACTTCATGCAAGCGGTTTCTGACTGTTTGGTCGCTAATTAAGTTCCCTGAAGAGTGATGAAGCCTCACGGCTAACATCATGGCGGTTATTGTTGGAGCTCTTCGAGTTAAGATTTGAATGTATCGGTCTTGTCTCCGTGTGGTGCAGCGATACCGTCCTCCATGGCGCTCAGCCACGGTACCAGTGCTTCGGTAACGTGTCCAAAGTCGACTGATAACACTCTGATTTGTATTCAGAGCTAAAGCTACAGTACGTTGCCGGGAACCAGCTTCTATCATTCCCACGGCTCTGAGCATTTCTTCCCTGCTTAAATGACGTCGCCGCTCCATAATAACGTTGGTTTTAATCAGTAGTAGGGAAACAGTAGCACTAATAATGTCTTCAATGCGTTGTATGTTTTTATAGGGAAAATATTGACAGCTTATTTTCATCTTTTACTCGAATTTGATTGAGAGTTCCTGATTCAAATTATGAAATGCACCAAAAAGGATCCATATAAATTTATAAAATCATAAATTTATTACAAAGCCACATCTCAATCTCAAGAAATCCGCATAAAAATGCTTGATCCCTAGACACTTTTGATGTCTGTATTATTATTTCACTACTATAAAAACTCAAAACACAGCTAAATTCTCCGGATTCATTCAGCCACACCACACAATTAATACCTGAAGGAAACACAGTTGCACTGTTATAATATTTAAAACGGATCTATTATGTACCTAAGCTCTAAAATAAACACTTAAATCACCCGCAACACTCCAAGGGATTCATGAGGTGGTTTTATTCTCTACCGAACCGTTCGGATTACGCGGCACGTTCCAGAATGTACACTATCAATATTAAGCATGCAAAAACATCCAGTATTTAAATTGTTTCCACTCTTTGTTTTCCTACCCTTTGGGTGTAAACATTTCCATGCATATCTTATGTAAGAGCATTGACAGAAATATCTCGAACCCTGAACGGTTTTTCGTGTATAATGTTTTGTTCGTTCTATCATATTGATTTTCGCTTGAAATATTAAGTACTTGCTGTTGCCATGCTTAACCAGCGTGGAGGTCGAAATTATTACGCAGGGACGTACTGTGTAGATAAATAATAAAAAATAAACTACACTTGGGAGCAAATAAATCGAGCCACTTCCTTTTTCACGCATTATGGTAATTATTTTTGGTATTAAGGAACGCATCGATTCGAAACATATATCGCCTAAAAGGGTATTTAATAACCTTTACAATGAGGGTAGTTAGTTGTCAAAATTTCATTTTTATTAAAGTTTAAAGGGTAGAATAAAATTATCGCATTTAATTTGCTTATGACATTTTTATTGTACTCTGTTAAGAAAAGATTAAATTTGAGGTTTTTGTTAATCATACCCATATTACTTGTTATTGTTGTCTTTATCTGTGTCTGTGTAATCAAAATAACCTGATAAAATGGATACTACACCGACGGAAGCTGCCCAAGTTGTAGCTTTACTTGAGGTTGGACACGGACAACGTGAAGTGGCACGCAGACTTCATTTGAGTCGTTCAAAGGTACAGCGGGTATACCGCAGGTATCTGGAGACTGGTGCTTTTGTTCGGCGACCTGGAACTGGCCGACCACGGGCAACAACAGAACGTGACGACCGCTTTATTGCAACCAATTCGTTGCGCGACCGTGGACTTAATGCTGTTCAGCTACAGCAAGCGTTACGTGACGTTCGAGGAGTCGCAATCAGTAGGTGGACAGTGAGACGAAGACTAAAAGAACGAAATTTAACATCACACAAACCAGCAACTGGCCCAAAATTGACTGTAGCTCATCGCCGATCTCGCTTGGAGTTTGCTCGAGAACACATTAATTGGACGTTAGAAGACTGGAGGTCAGTTTTGTTTTCTGACGAGTCAAGAATCTGTCTTTTTAGCAATGACGGGAGAAACCGAGTGTATAGACGTCCTGGTGAAAGATTTGCCCAATGTTGCATTCGAGAAACGGTGAGTTTTGGTGGTGGTTCTTGTATGGTGTGGGGAGGAATTTCTCTAGACGGAAAAACGGAACTTGTCTTCGTCGACCCCGCCAACGATGGCAGTGGTAGACGTGGATTAACAGCTGACCGATACATAACTGACATTCTTGAAAACCACGTAATGCCGTATGCTGGTTTTGTCGGAGAAAATTTCTTGTTTATGCATGACAATGCGAGACCTCATACCGCGCAGATCGTTACGGAATACTTGTCTGCGATCGGGATTCAACAAATGGTATGGCCAGCACGAAGTCCCGATTTGAACCCGATCGAACACCTATGGGACGAGCTAAAACGGAGAGTCCGAGCCAGGGTTCCCGCTGTTTCATCCATTCCCGAGCTTAAAGTCGCTGTGCTTGAAGAGTGGGAGAACATACCACAATATGTCATCGTAACGCTGATCAGATCGATGACTAATAGGCTACAAGAATGTATCAGGGCCCGGGGGGGTAATACCAGTTATTAAGAATATTTTTTTTGCAATAATTTTGTTTTTTATTGTTTTTATGGACTGTTTTAGCCCTACTAAATTTTCTATCAAAATTACCATTTTTCTTGCAGAGCCAATAATTTATCATTCAATAAGGTTATTATTCAATAATTTACCCTCATTGTAAAGGTTATTAACTAAACTTTTAGGCGATATATAGTTCGAATTGATACGTTCCATATTACCAAAAATATTTACCATTTTACGTGAAAAAAGGTAGTGGCTCGATTTATTTGCTCCCAAGTGTATTTTCATTTTTAATCACGCCTTTATTTAAGTGAAAAAAAAACTTTAAATTTATCAGTATTGAACGCTTATTCAAAGCTTTGTCTCAATGCTATTAACCGCTGACAAATTCTCTCGTGTGGAGGCATTCATAGTTACGGCCAGTTTCGGATAGCGTTTTGTCGTTGATAAACGGATGTATATGAAGATGTTTGCTCAATTATTTTGGGGAAACAGGTTTAAAATTCGAATGCAATATTTAACCAACGCGTACTTAATTACAACTAACTAACAAAGCATGCTATTTAATAGCTTATTAAAAACATACTCTATTATATTAGTGAATCCGAATGCGATAGATTACTGACAGATAGAGTTAACTTCGCTTTTATAATATTAGTATTATTTAATATTGCAAATACGGAGTGGTACCCAGTTATGTACGGTTACATAAATTATAATTAATAGTTTTTTATACATTTGCTCAATTTTGTAATAAGTTTCAGCAAATAAATGTTGTCATATTTTACATAATATAGCGGCCACTTGGGAATAAAGCAGCCAGTATTCATGTATATATATGTTTTATAAATGATAATAATAATATGATATTCATGTAAAACCAATATATACTTGAATGTACTAGTATGACAAAAACCAGACATCAAACATTATTTAAGTGATAAAAACTGTTAAATTAGTAACGAAAGTGTGACAAAAATCATCATATCAACTATTAACTCAAAAACAAAAACACAAACTCAACGTAAAAAAGAAAGACTCAAATAATTCTATTACTTGACACGATCCATTAATTTCAATTTCTCTAAACCACTCTACCAAAAAGCCAAAGGAAAACTGAAGAATTAAATGAAAAATATTTCAACATTAAATCGAAACACCTAATTACGCATTCCGTCAATGTAACACAATATTCCGTAAGTACTGGCACGGATGACGTAATGAGCGTAAAATGAGTTACCCGTTTATGAGTATGAAGTTACAGTATTCCCACAGTAGATATACTAATATGAACATACAGTATTACAACTAGGAACAAATGACACTCGGCCAACATACATGCAAAGCGTTTGCACGAATTATAACCATTGTTGTCGGGGCTGTCGCATGGAGACAGGTGGTTACGTTTTATGTGTGTACCGTAATATAACAAAAAGTTTTAGTTGACAACCCTCACACCGCGTTTTATTACACAAAAAGTCCTGTTGTGCAGTATTTTTCTTTTGACGCTTGCATGCCGTTGTCAGGAGGAAGACGCTAGTTAATACTAATATTATTGAAATGTAAACCTAATAAGTTTGGATGTATGGATTCATATTTGAAACCACTGATCGAATACCGAATAAAATCTTATACAAATTTTATTGAAAGCTACATTATCCTAGTGTTATAATGCTTTTAAAACGTTCCCGTGAGATAATTTATGGTGATTACGAAGGAAGGGCAAAGCTCGTAAACTAATAAAAAATAATGTTGAAAAAACAAGATGGTGATTATTTTTAACCGACTTCCCAAAAAGGAGGAGGTTCTCAATTCGGCCGGTATGTTTTTTTTTTTCTATGTATGTACATCGATTACGCCGCGGTTAATGGACCGATTTGCGTGATTCTTTTTTTGTTCGACGCGAAATAGCTGCCAGATGGTCCCATAAAAATTTCTTTCAGTTTGGTCAAGTAGTTTTTATTTTATAAGCATTATTGTTATTTGGACGATGTTATTTGGACGATGTTCTTTTAACGATACTTTGTAAATTAGTATGTCGATAACTTTAACATTTCTAATCCGATTTGCGTAATTCTTTTTTTGTTCGTTAGGGTACATATTCAAATTGGTACCCTGGTCATCTAGTCAGCATATGATGATGGGATCCCAAGGAAATCGAGAAGAACATTCAATTTAAAAGCATATAACTGTTACGTTTCAGACAATATCATACAGTTTGTTCAATTATTTGCGTTTGATGATGATTTCCTATGGATGAGCTGATGATGGAAGGTACAACTCCTCAAAGGTTAGGAGTTCAGAGAAAATTCTTTCAAAATTATACGTACATATGGATAGAGAATAGTATTCCTTGAGGCTATTAGGTTGACCTTGAAGGTAAATCTCATTAACGTTTAGGTTTAATAGTGTTAAATGATTTTCTGTGATTGTTTAATAAATAATAAGCGAACTTTTACATCATAGCCTACAGCCCTTTTGCCCAGAATAACATGGGTGTGCGTTCTCCGCCTGGTGCACCTGAAACATCAGATATTTCACGTGGGTTCCCTCTATCTGGCAGAATCTTGATGCTCCGAAATTTATTTGGCATAACACACTTAGCATAATGTTCTTTAAACGAACATTTTAAATGCATAAACATTATTTGATATAATGATCGTTTCGCATAATGTTTAAAACTTCGAATCTACAATGGCATACGTTTAAGATGGCAGAATTACATTTAGTATAATTACGATTGGCAGAGTGAAAATTTCGCATAATTCCGTTTAGCATTATGTTCATTTAGAGCGATGATTATTTGGTATAATTTCACTTGGCATACTATGCAGATGGCAGAATTGGCTAGGTTAGGTTAGGTTTAAACTGTGACCTCCTACACGCTCCTACTCCGCGGTGCCGCGGTAGCGGCCGGCGAGTGGCAGAAACGACTTGCATTAATAGAAAAAAGAGATTGTTTTAGTAGGTTACCCGGAACTGAACTATTTAGATTAGGATAATTACTTATTGTAATAAATGACATTATTTCAAACTCAATTAAATAATAACCAAAATAAATGACATTATTTCAAAGTCAATTAAATAATAACCTAAATAAATGACATTATTTCAAAGTCAATTAAATAATAACTAAAACAAATTACATTATTTTAAAGATTTAAATAATTAAAATAAATGACAACAAATAATGACAAAGATGATTCTAACTATAATTTTTCTGCGACGTGACAATTCTGCCGTTTAATGATTATCGATATGAAATATATGCCAAAAGACGATTCTGACTATGAACTTTCTGCGATATGATGTTTCTACTTTTTAAATATTATGGATATGAAATTTATGTCAAGAGATGATTCTGATTTACAAAATTATGAGTTTTGAATGTAAGTAGGATAAATGAGTGTCTGCCAAACAATTTTCTGCGAAATGAAGTTTATGCTATCCGTTGTTATGCAAAATAAAATTATGACATAAAAACTTCTGCTATAAAGGGTGGACCCATTAACACTGCTTAGGTGTTCTCCTATTTCTAATTGATCTCGACAAAGAGCTGGCCATTTAATTTTTTTGATAACACCCATTGCTCCGTTGACTAAACCATCTGAGACTGCCATATTTCTCCTTAGCATCACCCTTGAGCCTACACCTATTTTAATGCTATGTAATAGTCCTCCACAGTTATTAACATCCGCAGGAATGACATTATGTGGAGGGCGCTTACCATAAGTTGACGATTCTCGTGACTCGTCCACAGCATTGATGGTATATATAATAGCCAATAAAAGTTCTTCACGATCTTTCTGTGTTTCCAAAGAACGTGAAATAGCATTACGCGAAGCATTACGCGAAGCATTACTTTGAAGACGAGCTTTTTTTTCTGTCCCCGTTTCAAGGGATCTATATTTTTAAAATCATACACTAAAAAGCAAAAAATAAAAATAAAAAAACTACGTTAAAAAAAACCGACTTCCAAAAATACTAAAAAGCAAAAAATAACTTACTCAATTTATAACACTATCCTCTACTTACCTACTAACTACTTATTCTTTCCGCTTACTGCTTGGTTTGAAGTCGGTGCCAAGCCATATATATTGATAACTCTAAAATGTGCAAAATTGAAGAACTAAATCGTAGCATAAACCTAGAGCATGCGTCTAAAATTTAGAATTTTAAATGCAATTGGTGCCAAAATTTTTGTTGACCTTATTAAATCATGGAGAATCTAAACACCACTATTCAGAAATATGACGTCACGTCACAACGCCATCTAGCGTTTAATAGCACAACACGTGATATTTCTTTTTCATTATAGATGGCGCTAATTACTTTTTTGTATAATGTTTATTGTAGGTTTGCTAATTATGCTGTGGCTTGGCACCGACTTCAAACCAAGCAGTAAGCGGAAAGAATAAGTAGTTAGTAGGTAAGTAGAGGATAGTGTTATAAATTGAGTAAGTTATTTTTTGCTTTTTAGTATTTTTGGAAGTCGGTTTTTTTTAACGTAGTTTTTTTTTAACTACATATACCAACGCGCCAGTAGTATTCTACCATTTGACACCATATTTGGTTTACTGTTTATCTTTATACAGTGGTGTTTCGTATAATGAAACATTTTTGTGTCTTTTTATACGTAGCTGTAAAAACACAATAGAAGAAACGACGCTATGTTTATAAGTGGCGGTATTTTAAAAGTAGAATTAAGATGGCGTCGTAAAATGTAATAGAATGGTTTGTTTTTTGTTTAAATGTTTTTTTTTTGTAGGTTTCACTGCATTTGTTTGATTAGGGTTCTATTTTTTATAGACTACAACTTGGCACACTGTTTGGTGATACTATGAGGCCACGGACGGTGAGATACCCATTGCTCATCGTCTAAAGGCCCTCAGCAACTCACATCCAGCTGCTGGCCGCTAAATGCGAAGTTCATCATCGTCTCCTCTATCTGATTCGTGGTACTTATCAGTTGATCTACTGCCAACATGGTAGCTTGGCTTGAGCTAGTGTAGGCTGTGAGCTTAGAACTCTTTGTTCCTTTGCCGAATCACTTTGTTGTGAATTTAATCAAAATCGAAATATTTTTATTTCACATAGGCCTACGTGGGCATTTATAAAACGTCGAGAAAAGGTGCACAGCTCGGGTTGGACGTTTCCTATGGAGAAGAACCGAAAAGAAACTCCATGGATACTCTTTTAAAATAATTTAGTTTTACAATGTTGTTGTTACAGCTACTTAAGAATGAGAGGATAGCGTAGGTCCGACAATTAGTCATTACTTTCATTGTCATTACTTACTTTACAAAACGTAAAATAAGAAAAGAATAAATAACATAACTATTATTAATAATAACAGACATAATATCTCGGAATCTCTATCTAAGAATCTATAAGGTCCACAATGTCTACTTATTCACAAAGA
Organism: Ochropleura plecta; assembly: GCA_905475445.1. Taxonomy (NCBI): domain Eukaryota; kingdom Metazoa; phylum Arthropoda; class Insecta; order Lepidoptera; family Noctuidae; genus Ochropleura; species Ochropleura plecta. Next base: position 13,314,039 of record FR997739.1, read on the forward strand.
ATCGCTAAAAAAAACCTCAGAAACTCCAAGCATAACGGACGCCAATGAAAACCAGCAGCCATAACCAATGTTCACAGGGTCTATTCAAATTGTATTCTCTAATCACTAACAATTTAAATGCTTCAGTAAACATAATAATTAAAATCGTTTTCTGCAAAGCAAAATTACTAGTTGTAAAAAAATGTCTATTAACTTTGTCTGCTTTAATTTTCTAGTTTTTATTGTTTGTTGCTGGTTCAATGCGAAACAAGTAATTTGTTTGTTTTTTGATGTTGGTAATGAATGGTAATTCTGTACTGGGTACTGATACAAACATTTGGTACTTTATTTTTCTTGTTTTTCAGGTTCTGTACCTCAAAAGGAAAAATACGGAATCCTCATAAGATCACTTTCCTGTCCGTCTGCCTGTGTTTTTTCGAGTTGGATTTATTATTTATTTATTATTTATTTATTTACCACTAATTTATAGCACCTTTACAGACATATCCAATACAATGATAATTTTGACGGGCCTGTTGGTCTAGTGGTTAGTGGCCCTGACTGCTGAGCCGGAGGTCGTGGGTTCGATTCCCACCCAGGACAAACTTTGTGTGATGAGCATGATTGTTAATGGACCCATTTTTGCAATCAAGAACCAACCCACAGCAGGTTTGTTTTGAGAAAACGAGACTTTTGTAAACGGAGTGTGCAAAATGCATACATAGTATATTAATGAATGAATACTTCTTAACCTTATGTGGGATACTGTAGCCTATCTAAGAATATCAGATTTATAAATTTTATAAAGTTAAAGTATATAGTAAATCGTTAAAAACCCGGTTGGTTCTTTCTTGTAAAAACATATTTTGTTACTTAGTTCCTTCTTTCAAATTAGACGTAAAATTTCACTGTAGTAATATTTCTAAAAATAAAAGCAATTCTTTTTAAAGTATACTTTTTAATGCCATTTATCAGATGGTGAATCGTATTCTTACATTAAATACAAAAATAGTACAACGGAAGCTAGAACCCTTAAAACTAATCATCACTATTATTATCGCCTTCTACCTCAAAATCGATAGGCCCGGTAAAGCCGTCAATATCGTCTTCCATGTCGCTACCTTTCAGATTTTTATAAAAATCTTTTGCGTCTTTTGGGATAAGATGCAGAATACTTTTTATATCTGTTAGTTTAGCCTCAGATATGGCTTTGCCTGTAGGCCAAAGTAAGCCCATATCATTTTTGGTTATCACGGTGCTGCTCCTGATATATTTTTTTATATTAACTTCCTTCAACTCATCTTCCAGATTGTTTCTCATAAAAATAGAGTACATTTTTTCTTTCTTAAGCACTATTTCTTTGGTATCCAGCCAACTTATTTTAGATCCATCTTCTGCCTTCTTTCTGTTTGTGATTTTTGTCTCTAAATTACTTGACGACAAAAAATCTTTTTTGGTAAGCCTGTGTACAATCATTGGTTTATTTTTTCGACAGTTTTTCATGATCTCTATGTAATCTTCTGGGGTATACAATCGTTGTTGGTGCTTAAGAGCGCACTCTATCCGGCCAAAATCCGTATCATTTGGTAAAAAGCTGTGGCCGGATTCTAAAAATCGGTGATGAATTTCTTTTAGAGTGGGATGATCATTCAATAATGCTTTCAACATTAGGGTCAGTTTGATGTTTCTATTTTGACCCCCACAGGAGTCGCTCCAGAGGAATAAAGTCTCTACACCATCTTTTAATCTTTCTGTGGTATGTTTTATTAAAGCAATCCGGCAATCATTTTTATGAGAAACAATCTGGAAGATGAGTTGAAGGAAGTTAATATAAAAAAAATATCAGGAGCAGCACCGTGATAACCAAAAATGATATGGGCTTACTTTGGCCTACAGGCAAAGCCATATCTGAGGCTAAACTAACAGATATAAAAAGTATTCTGCATCTTATCCCAAAAGACGCAAAAGATTTTTATAAAAATCTGAAAGGTAGCGACATGGAAGACGATATTGACGGCTTTACCGGGCCTATCGATTTTGAGGTAGAAGGCGATAATAATAGTGATGATTAGTTTTAAGGGTTCTAGCTTCCGTTGTACTATTTTTGTATTTAATGTAAGAATACGATTCACCATCTGATAAATGGCATTAAAAAGTATACTTTAAAAAGAATTGCTTTTATTTTTAGAAATATTACTACAGTGAAATTTTACGTCTAATTTGAAAGAAGGAACTAAGTAACAAAATATGTTTTTACAAGAAAGAACCAACCGGGTTTTTAACGATTTACTATATACTTTAACTTTATAAAATTTATAAATCTGATATTCTTAGATAGGCTACAGTATCCCACATAAGGTTAAGAAGTATTCATTCATATGTATGCATTTTGCACACTCCGTTTACAAAAGTCTCGTTTTCTCAAAACAAACCTGCTGTGGGTTGGTTCTTGATTGGAGGGCTTTTGTCCTGGTACTAGCACGTTTTTTATACATTTTTTAAATCGCAGACGCAAGACGTAAGTTGGATTGCAAACAGATACAGTACAGTGTTTAGTGTTGCCAGTGTACTTTTTAGTTTGTTGAATATAAAAAAAGCAAAAATATTTTTCAGTAGTGAATTATAAGTACTTAGGTAAGTTCCTACGTGGAAAAAAGAAATTATTATAAAAGTAAAATCACATTTTGTTATTTTAACTTTCACAGAAAACACAAATTACATATTAAAAAATACCAGCGATAAGAATGGATCTAATATTTATGTTTAAACAATGCTGAATTTTAACACTATTAAGAACTATGCTACATGGTTCCTTCAAGATTAATCTATTTTTCATTATGCAAACAAGAACCAAACTTCTTGGTTCTATTTAGTTATAAAAATATTGTAACTTTATAAGCTACATGGAACCATTTAACATTGGTTCTAGTTTGCATAATTAAGATGCTTAAGTTGTAAAGGTATCAAGTGTCATGGGTCTGTTTAACAATTAGTTTTAAGAAGTGTTCAGGGGACCATGCTGTATAGTTCTTTACAGTTTTTTAAAAGATGGCCAAAATGGGTTGGTTCCGCAAGTGACAGTTTTTATCTCCGTTGTTAGTGGGTAAAAAGGTACCATTTTTTTTTAGAAGATAGAATACGTTATTTGAGCGCCATCTATGTACTAAACTCCATTTCACTCAAACTGTGGGTTGGTTCCTGTTTGCAAAAATAGGTCCGTTTGTTCTGTGTCTGGGTGTGATTTATCTATAATATGTATGTATTTATAAATTATATAAGTATGTATATCAGTTGTCTGGTTACCATAACACAAGCTCTGCTTAGCTTGGGATCAGATAGCCGTGTGTGTGTTGTCCCAAGATATGTATGATATGTATGTATGTATGTAATGCTTTAAGACACCAAATTATACAACATACCAAAACAAAAATACACGTTAATTAAATTAAAAATAAATTAATACTTATCTTAATTAAACATGGCAAAGCATTTTGATCAAAATTATACTTAACGAGTCATCATTAAGGGAGGTGGGTACCCCTCTCCATTACGATCTGGGCCCTACGAAGAAATCTCGACAGGTTTTGCCCAAATATGTCTTCCGACAATGTTATTATATTATTATATTACCAAATACTCAAATCTCTGGAGCCTATATTATAGCTAGAAAAAACAACCCTCTGAGTCTACGCAGGCAGAAGATATGGCTGTTACGTTTTAAGTTCCTTCATGACACACTTACTAGATATCTGAGGTCATCGGAAAACCAGATACTGGAGATGCCGGTGCATTCTACTAGCTTTTACGATAAATACTTTACAGTTCAAGCTGTACAGCTATGGAATGCCCTGCCCGTGTCTGTAAGGAGCGCTCAAACTCTGTCAACTTTTAAAATTCTGGTCAAAAAGCATTAGCTCTCTCCTTAAACAAAATATTAAATACTTCTTTCCTCGTGATGATTATTATTTTAAATGTATATTATATGTATTTATATATAAGTATTTGTTTTTTTTAATGTAGCTATTTATTTTCTAAAATGTTACACCACAGACTACCTACAGTACTGTTTCTCCTCCTTTAAATCCATCCAAAGGTTGTCTTGGAAAGATCGCTTTTAGCGATAAGACCGCCCATTGTGTCACCCTATTAATAAGTTGTTTAATGTTATTCTTGTTATTTGTATGGTGTACATAATAAAGAATATTCTATCTATCTATCTATCTGTTTTTGTCGCAATTTTGTAAGGAACCCTCGGTGCGCGAGTCCGACTCTCACATGGCCACAGATATTGTTTTATTTAAATAAACTTGAAACCAGCCAAGGAGTGATGGTATACCGATGGAATATCGACAAAAATGGAGAACTTTATAAAACTACAAACTTTCATCGCGTATTAATTCCGCGAATGTTTTTTTCAAAAATCCTTCTAAAGGATGCCAGGGCCACCGCCTGCCGGGGTTGCGGGTTGTTCGAAATAGATTCATTGCCCTTTATGTTCCGGGGCCGCGCTAGCCCCGGAACATAAACCGCAATAAAAGGAACATAGGTGGGTTTTAGTCAGTAAAAGTCTGACACTTCCCTCCGCTCCGCCCAGAGCAGAGAGAGAGCAGAGGAAGTTATTTGATGATTTCCCATCTGCGAAAAAATGGCTCACTTTTGTTAAAACATGAAATATTACGTAACTACGATACGTATACTTATAGACAAGTATCAAGTTGAATCATATGTAGCTGCATTGTTAGTCAATGAATACGTTTTTATTTCTTAATTTAAAACAAAGTTTTAATCAAAAAGTTTTTTCAAGCATAAAAGTTGCATAAGCTTTTACTGACTCCTTTCATTCAAAAAGTAATCACTCTATCAGTGACCGTGAGAAAACAAATTGATATAATTTGCACGAAGTATCAGACAACTGTCTATTCCAGGTGAATTATAAGAATCGAATGCGGGAAATCGATTTATAATGGTACAGTCAGACGTTTACACTGAAACAATTTCTACTATTTTTCTGATATGTTTATGGCGATGCGAAAAAATTGTGGGTATTTTTTTAGCATATTTATTTCTCGACTTCATGAATATAAACAATTATTGCTATTTGACTGAGTTCTTTTTCATTAATTGATTTTAGTGTGCACCAGGTTAAGTTTAGTACTTAAATATATAAGATCTATATGAAAACAGCATAATAAACTCAACTTCAACTTTGTGGAAAAGAAATAACAAGTCTTTAATAAACTCAAAACCACCAATTCACCCAATCATAGACAACCCACTAAAAACAAAAACAGTTAAGTCAATGCATCGTCCATCACTCAACGTAGTCCATGAAATGTCAATCGTACGTGCGTGAGTGATAGATAGTTTAAAAAAAGAACGGCCGAAAAAAAGAAAACTCTTTTCCTATTTTTCGAATACAACCTTGTTTGTGTATCTTCGGGAATGTTCGGAGAACCCGTGCAGATTGAGGCGGATAAGTTATCACTCAAGTAACCCTATCTTGTCAAACGACATGTGTAATCTGGTTCAGGTCACGGGTTTTCGGAAGTGGTTACACGATAGTGAACGGGAGTTTGTGGGTGGTTCTGTGGGGTTCAACCCCACGTGAAGTCAAATTGATTTAGTTTTATGTGTCAAAGTTGTGTGGATGAGTACTTCTAGGTTAAACTGGAGATATTGCATAGAATTCCGAAGCTTTGAATATCTTTGAATAAAGATTAAAACTAAAATCGTCTTTAAAACATTAATAATCTTAATGGGTAAGTTTTGCTCATTAAATATATCGTTATTTATGATATAGACGACAACGCAACAAAAAATAAAAAGAAAGTAGAACGTTTATGTCCGTTCCTTTTTCAAAATATTTAAACGGCCGGTAAAGTTTGCTTACGTAAGGTAAACACGGATATTTCCTGTACAGCCGAGGATTCTAAATGCGGGTTCTTTAAGCGTAATACCCGAAGCACAAAAAATACACGCAGCAATTGTGATACAGAAATGTTCATAGTCTGTTAAACATGTTTTTTTTTATAATTAGAAACGAAATGACAATGGAGTTTTTAATAAAAGTGAAACAGAGAACTTTTTGCGATTGCATAACATAGCATGCAATTAATTGCTGAAAAAAAGTTAGTTAGTTAATTTCCCATCTTTTAAAAAAAAATCAACTACTTGATTTTTTTTTTAAAGATGGGAAATTATCAAATAACTTCCCCCACTATGAACGGAGCGGGGTAGTGTCAGGCATTTACTAACTAAAATCTATCCATGTTTCTTCTCTTGACCTTTTTGTTCTTTGGCCGCGGTATCTCTTTCGAAAATAACCTTACCTAAGAAATAACCATGACCATGAAAATCAGAAATTAATTCTTCCCCTTTTAATTTCAATTCAACCAACTGTCATAAAATTCGGCCGTAGCCAACCCAACAAACAATTTTCTCTAAGTTGATTCGTTCAAAAGACGATTTCCTAAAGTAATATTAAGTGAAGCTATCAAAAGTTTAAGGTAAGATAATTGCGTTTGCCGTGGTAGGTCTCAAATAGGAAATGTTAAACGAACATTATAAGTTTGAAAAGAAAATTAGGGAACTTCATTCCATTTGGGAACATTACTTTATTTGAGTTAATGAAGTACCTACAAAAACGAACGGAATCCAAAATGGCATGGCGCGCGGGAGTTATTTAAAGTGAGTTGGTATTTTGACAATGCGTCCACCTACTTTTACACGAAATAAAATGGTAGTGCCTTATAATATTGTAAACTGGACGAAACATCAACCTATACAAAACCAGTTTATGTTGATCTGATCAGAATGACGAATGTTTCCTTATAACCAAGTTGTCATCACAATTTTAGCCTCCTTGCCTTCCAATTAGACTGAAAGCAGCTGAATGTCATTATCCTACTAAGATTAAAAATGGGAATGTTTGTGAGGATGGATTGATGTATGGATGTTTGTTACTCTTTTACGTCAAAACGGCTGAACGGATCTTGATGAAATTTAGCACAGAGGTAGATTATAGTCTAGAATAACACATAATAATACATAATATATTTTTTTCGATATTACACGGGCGAAGCCACGGGTGCCATCTATTTTTATATGAAGCGACTGTCTAATGGAGCTCCTATCTTTAGGTTAACCCACGCTTGCCTTAGTAAGTATGTGGGTGGGTGAGCACTCGTTACACACTGAGTTTTCTCCGCGCCTAGGAAAGCACATTAAGCTGTTGTGTGTAGATCTTTGAGAGTCGTTACAAATAGTCAGTGTTCCGAAAATAGTAACTGGGTGTGGAGGTCAGATAGGCAGTCGCTCCATGTATAAATAATATTGGTATTCAGCTGCAACTGGTAAGACTGCAAGCCGACCCCATGTGTGGACGTTGAGCAATGGGTAGCTCATCGTCCGTCGGTCTAATGACGACAGGTCGTGTCGACGGCGCGTTAGTGTTTCACGCGAGCCTCAAAGAGATCTCAGCAAAGCAGAGGGGCCTGCCAGGGCCTCCTCCTGGCGGGGTTGCGGGTTGTTCGAAAGAGATACCGCTGCCCCGGAACGTAAAGGGCAATAGAAGGAACATGGGTAGGTTTTAGTCAGTATAAGTCTGACGCTCCGCCCAGAGCGGGGGAAGTTATTCGATGATTTCTCACCCCAAAAAAAAGCTGACCCCATAATAGTTGGGAAAAGGATAGGCAGATGATGATATTGTCTATCTGAAGTTTCTGCGTAATACAATACCCCTTTATAAAATTACCATTTAGACTTTTAGGATTCTGACTTCCTAAAAAATGTGGGTTATCTATAATAAATCTAACAAAAACGGAATAATACGCATCATCTCTTTTTGCGAGCGACAAAGAAAACGTATCTCAAAGAATTGGGTCCGAAAAGCAACATTTAAATTTCAAAGCGACCGTCACATATTTTAGGTAAGGTTTGCATACTTTCTGTCTAAAAACAGAAGGGACTATGTTGCGCAAATGCTCAGATATAGCCAAATACACCCTCTAAGATTCCGAATGCTGGCGACGGCAATATTTGCAAGGGCGAGAAAATCGTTTGTTTTCTTTTTACGGAACCCACTTACTGAAACTTTGTTCTTTTTATTGCGTATACAACGACCGTATGTTTTCTCGACTCCCCTTTTTTATTTAGTGCACATGTAAGAATTTCTTGTTTTCTCTTTGTTGAGAATTTTAAACTAAAATTGCTATTCACTTGTTTGTTTGATAACTGTAATGAAATTTAAATTTACAGTAGCGAGCAATGATATGAGTACATTTAGCAAAAGTCTAAAGCGATTTTTGCTTACTGTATTTATTCATGTTTTCTCTAGTATTTCAGATGCTTAATAAACATCTCGAAGTAATAACTGTTTGATAATTTGACGAAAATATCGTTAGTGTAAGATTGTTAGTCTAAAATCGTTAGAGTAATAAATGAAGTGTATACATACTTTATCACTTGTGAATGTAATATTTTTTAAAGTTGGTATCCGTGAATAAAAAGATCATAATCAGACGTGGTAGTTACCATAAATCTGACCTAGTTTTTGCTATTCGAAAAACACCCCTATGGTAAAACAAACAACCCGATGGTCTATAAAACGCCCTTAAAATTGACCACACATTTCTAAATCGTGTTGTCAACGACTTAAGTCACCAATTCGATTATTAATTACTGCGACCGGAACCTTGAATGACGCTGCTGAAAGACTTGCCCACTAATTTGTGGTACTACATTATATATACATACATATATATTACAATACTATACAAGATATATAGTATACTAAGGTAACTAGCAAAATCAAAGCCTACATCAGCACTTATAAAACTTATTTCTTATGAAGAAGAACCGACAAGAAACACCACGGTTTCTCTTTTAACATCATTTGTTTTTCATTTACAAAGAATCGGTAAAAAATAATCCAAAACAAAGAATCGAATAATAATTATTAAAAAAAAATGTGTGTACTGTTAGTATACCTCTGCTTAACCTTTTGGGAGTAACAGGCATGATGTTAAAATGTAAACCACATTTCTCTCCTTACTACTAAACTGCAAGCGATGCTCAAAGTGTACAATAATATGGGAACCCTCTCGACTGTGAACAACGGCTGAAGCCCTCGTATCATCAGCCACTCTTGTTTCTCCGTATCGTGAACAGCTGACACAGTTTATTTGTACTTTAGTACTGGAAAGGCAATAGAAAAACCACTCTCGATGCAGTTTTATATTTTAAGAAACAAGTCTGCAGAATGTTTGCTCTCTGCTAAGTGTTTATTTGTGTTCAACTATCACACGACCTCAATATGAAGATAGATAAGTAGTTTTTCAAAGTCAAAGTTATTTGTAAAACATAGGCAATTATAGTATTTATGGTATAGAAAATGATATAAAATGTGTAATTTCACTATGTTTTGCCTTGCAAGGCGTATAAATTAATTACACGAAATAACCTGCTAGGTAGTAGTAGGGTAAAACCGTTTCATATACAAAATAGTATTTCATACAAGAATATCGGATAGTTTTTATCATCTAAAACTCATTAATCGAATAGTTAATTCGTAATTTTGTTGTTACAAAAGAGATTAGTGCCAAATAATTAAATAAAGATTCTAGTTTTTTTTTTTATAGAATCATCAAAATCGGCCAACGCGTTGATTCTAGAGTTTTTTTTTGCGAATAGAAAAATCATATAACTTCCTCCTTGGTGGAGCGCGGCGGAGTGTCAGAGTTTTACTGGCTAAAACTCACACATGTTCCTTCTTTTGCGATAATGTTCCGGGGCCGCGGTATATCTTTAGAACAACCCGCAACCCCGGCAGGTAGTTTCTAGAGTGCCACAAATGAATAGACATCAAATAGACTGCTAATCACATTACTTTCCACCAGTTGGGTAGAAAACGGTTGAATGACACAATAATTGTTGAAATAAGACCAACGACAATCAATGTCAAAAACATGCTTGTACTCTAAACCTATTATCAAAGCTCTAAAATCCAACTACTACAGGATTCAAAACTCCTTCATTTCCGTGTATATTCAAGCTGTTTGTTTGAACAAAAACAAATCGATAGTTAAACTGTCAGTAATCCAAGGTCGAATCGATCGACTTCCGTGATTACTAACCTATTTCTCTAAATGTAAATTGTGCGGCTTCTGAGAAAACGTTCACTAGGCACTTATACAGCGATCAGTTTCCCCTTAATCTGTAAGTTACTAAATCTTCGTTTAACGTCTACATGACGTAACAACTACAGTGTTTGACTAACGTTCCAACTACCGTACAGGTTAATGGCGATAGTCTCGTTCTTGTGATATAGGAACTTAAGCATAATTGGTAGCAGCCTATTAGGTACACCACTGTCTCACTCTTCCGGGATTTACAGGCTGGATGTTTTGTCAAGGCTTCTTATTATGAAGACGAATCTAGCAAAATGTGGGTCTGGCTATTTGTGTATGTGACTTTAAATTTTTGTAAACGCACCCACAATACAGGAGATTTTTAATAATTTCCACGCTACGGGGTGGGAGTTTCAGACTTTAACTGACTAAAACCCACGCATGTTCCTTCTATTGCCTTTCACGTTCCGGGGCCGCGGTATCTGTTTCGAACAACTCGCAACCATGGCAAGCACTCTGTTTTGCTGACATCGCTTTGAGGCGCGCGTGGAACATGAACGCACCAGCGACACGTCCGGAAACCCTAGACGGACAGACCCCACACAGTTGTAGGGTATCCATCAATAACGCTTGAAAACTTAAATAAAGTAGTAACAGAGATATTGTTTGACTAGCTGGCACCCACGGCTTTGCCCGCGTTATATCGAAAAAAAATTGTATCCTATGTGTTCCTCCAGACCATAATCTACCTATGTGCTAAATTTCATCAAGATCTGTTCAGCCGTTTTGACGTGAAAGAGTAACAAACATCCATACATCCATCCGTCCTCATAAAAATTCGCATTTATAATATTAGTAAGATTATAATATTAGTAAGATATTACTGAACCCTGTGTGTGTGCGCATTTTTTTAATTTTTTTCGTGTTCAAATTACCGTCAAAAGTTTAAAATGGACTACATACCTACAGGAAACTACGTCGTTTTTAAAACGTGCTAGTACAGCATTTTTTTTGCGACGGTTCGACGCTCTCTCAATAAGGTCGAGCTTTGAAATAACCTTTTTCCTTTTATCCTAGCGGTTCGGGTGTCTATTTTCTGATTCCGTATTGGTTTGACGGCAGACTGGTTCGTAAATATTTTTGCAGCACGTAGATTTTTTGGTTGACTTGATTTGGAATAAGCCAGGAGTGTAGGTGATTTTTGACAAATTATTTTTGAATTTGGAACACAACTTGGCAGAACTGTCCTTTCATTGTGATTTTAAACCTAAATTTGTAATAAGACCTTTATTCTCTATGCCATAAAGCTAATGAAAAAGTTAAAATAACTTAAAAAGATTTGCCTTTTTTTATCTCAGCAAGCAGGCAGTTAGTGTATATTCAGAACTGCCTCAGGAAATTAAGTGCATATTTTAGATAAAAACGGCATATTATATGAAAAAAACACCTTTTCAAAATCCATGAATTTCTTACATACTCGAAGTAAATAGGAGAAATAGATTATGGTTGATTAATAACAGTAGTTTGGTTCAATCTTCAGTTTAAACCACGCTTGCCAAGATAATTCCGTGGATGGGTGACGACCCATTATATACCGAGTTTTCTTCGTGCTTCGAAAAACAAGTTAAGTCGTTGGTCCCGGGTGCTGTATCAACCGTGTCGTAAATTTTTGTTAGTTTATAATATGTATGAGGTAATCTCCAAAGCATCAGTATCTCTTATGTTTTTGATCATAAAATGGGTCTACTCATAATCGCGGGGGCACATGCGCAGACAGTGAAATTCACTCCTTGTCAGTCGCATAGTAAATGATGCAGCAAAGCGTTTCGTGTGAATAAGTGGAATATCGACAAGATGAATGGTCGTCTAGACTCCCGATGGAAGAAAGGTAACGGTTGAGTCAGCACATAGAGATCTTGGACACACTGAGGTTTAGTCTGTAAAAAACCGCATGCAACTTTGTGGCGGTGAGCCTGACTACATAGTTTGGTACCCGCCAGCTTATCGTCACCAGAGAGCCGCTTTGCTCTTTGACGTATTTGCGGGTAGAATCTAGTAAAGAATATTCTGACATCGTTAAGGTGATACTAAATTCCTGTGAGCTTGAGTGACTAGGAAGGAGCTGGCGTCATTCCCCGTGACCAAAGCTTATTCAAATAAAATACCCAGCTTTATTTATAAAACAAAAGACCTATAAAAACCGTATACGAAAATACTGGCAGTGTTTTCATATTAAATTATGTAGTTAGTACACAGTGAAAGTTTTGTAAAAAGACACCCAATAGTTTTTGCCGGACGATTCCTTTTTTGTCTTAACCATAACTTTAAATACAATATGTTGATTTGCATCCTCGTCAAAATTTAGGAGGTGCTAGTAAAAGTCATAAATAATCAATGAAAATTACGGTACCTGATCAATAATAATATACGACGCTTTTATGATCTGTCTCTGTGTGTTTAAATTTAACAGTATTACAGAATATTTCACTTCAAAAGTAGAGAATCACCTACAGAACACACAGAACAGTGTGCGTGAGCGTCGGCGCATACGTATCATACAGCGGCATGCACGCACCTGTGTGCACTTACCGATTTCTGAAAATACGAAAAAAGTAAAAAAAAACAACCTACTTATTTTATTATCGATTCGGGTCGAGAATCATTAGCATAGTTACGTCCTTGAATTTGACGAGGATGCAAAACAACACGCTGTATAGATGATGTACAACAAGAAAATGACATTCGGAAATCAAATTTTTAGAGAAATAGTCTAGATTTAAACCTTTTTTTTTTCAATGCTTCATTTAAAATCATCACATTTCATATAGGTATCTGCCACTTAAACCGCTTTTGAACTAAAAACAGGACTAAAGGTGTATTTTTCACAAAAATAAAAAATAAAGTACCAGGGCAGCATATTACAGCACAAGTACACTCTCAAACTATCTTTATTCTTAAACGTAATCCTATTTACACTTTTCATCATACGAAATAGCTGTTAAGATATGATGTTATATTTAAAATCATCACAAGTTATATATCTGCCACTTAAACCGTTTTTCGAACTAAAACAAGTCTACAAGTGCACATTACACCAAAATAAAGTACTAGGAAAGCATATCACAGCACAAGTATACTGTCATACCATCTCCATTCGCAAACGTAATCCTCTTTACATTTTTAATTACGATTCCTTTTAACAAAAAGCTCGCAGCTTGGGGAAAACGCTCTCCGTTTCCATTTTCTCAAAATGTACACAGTGACAGACAGACTGACAACTCTAATAGGCTTTCTTTCACTGAGGCAGCTTGAAAAACCTAATTGCGATGCGTTTCTCCTGAATTGTCTGTTCAAGAAAATAGTTAATTGCCCCGAAATGTGATGTTGTAATTTTGTTGGAAATGTTTCTTAAGAAGGAAATGTCTGCAATTTATTTTCAGTTTTAATGTTTTAGTTTAAAGACGCTTTTGGATCAACAGACGTTTTGTTGTCTTACATGATTATGATGATGATAGTGTACGTTTTGGTAGTAACAATCAAAGGGGCGAATTATAATATAGCCGCCTCGACTTATGCATTGCTGACAGCAACAATTTTACTGTCATTAGTTTTTCTAAAAGTTTATCTAAGACAATAAAGGCATCAATGAAGGAAAACATCGTAAGGAAACCTTGTAAATTATATAAGACTGAAATCGCCAATCTGTCTTGAGCAAGCGTGGTGATCAATGCAGATTCATCCATCATCATCATGTTCAATTCTAAAATTGATGCTTAATGATAGATCGTTCCTGCTGGGGTTGTGGGTTGTTCGAAAGAGATACCGCTGCCCCGGAACGCAAAGGGCAATAGAAGGAACATGGGTGGGTTTTAGTCAGTAAAAGTCTGACACTCCCCCCCGCTACGCCGAGAGCGGGGGAAGTTATTTGATGATTTCACACTCCAAAAAAATTATAGATCGTTGCTTATTGATGATGATGGATTGATTTCTACCCAAAGTAAAATAAAAGTCGTAGAATTCGGTACACAGTGGATGAAGAAAGCAGCAGACAGCACCAAATATAAGTATTTGGAGGAGACCTTCACCTGAAGAACTAGCAAAAAAAAAGAAAAAAATATATAAGAAAAAAAAACTAGTTGGTTTGTATAAATATCTTACACAAATAAAAAGCCTTGTATTTAACTGCAAGGAATACAAGGCTTTTTTATTTTATTTAAGTATCCTTCCCGGAGTTGCCATGCAAGTATAATATTCCTTGAAGGAAAACTTAAGTAGAACACTCAGAATTATGTATCTAAGAATATATATACCTATAACTGCAAATCGAACACCAATCGAGACAGGGCTTCTACTGAGAATTTATATTATACTAGCTTTTGCCCGCGGCTTCGCTCGCGTTAAATTCGGGGTGACACAGTTCCCTTTGCGCCTTATTGATTTGTAATAGCAAAGCTAAGTTTTCCCTTTTCTTCCAACTTTCTCCCTCACATCCCGCTTTTTTTTTTAAAAAAAAGCCTATGTCCGTCTCCTGGTTCCCAACTATCTCTGTACCAAAATTCATCAAAATCGGTTTAGCCATTAAAGCGAGAAGAGGTGACAAACAAACAAACAAACTCACTTTCGCTTTTATAATATTAGTAAGGATTCAGACCTTTACAAGATGTAAACCGACTCTTCTGCTTCCCAACTAAGCATTACATCAAACTAAGTTATTTTTTTTTATTTTTTTTGGGGTTCTACGATAGAACTAAATTTTACGCACACAAAACACTATGGTGGTGCATTGAATAAGTACAAGGGTCGTGTAGGTATTTAAATCTAAATAACACAATAATATTAACTATCAACTTGACGGCACGGTTGGCATAGTGACTGAGAGGTCAGTTGCTGCGCTACACGTCGTGTTCGATTCTCGAACGGAAAAAAAATTGTATAACCTACAGATAGTTGTTCCGGGTCTGGCTGTGTGTATATGTGAGTTTATATATCTGCAAATACACCCACGATACAGGAAAACATATAGAGTTGGGCAATAAAAATACATATTTGTATACAAAATACTTAGAAAAAAATATCTCCGTTACTAAAAGGTTTCCATGGACTAAGTCAAAAAGTTATAGCAGTTTCATTCGACTTTCTTGGGGGTATTTAAACACACAATTTATAAAATATTAAATTCTCGTGTCACGGTGTTTGGTACCAAAGTCCTCTGAAACGGCTGGGCCGATATTTATGAAATTTTCTATATATTGGGTAGGTCTGAGAATCGGCCAACATCTATTTTTCATACGCTAAGTGATAAAGGTAGCCTAAGTAGCAAGTGAAACCACTGGGAACAGCTAGTAATCTTATAAAAGGTAAAGTTTGTGAGGGGGTAATCTCTGGATCTACAAAACAGATTCAGAAAATTCTAAATCGGTTTTGTAGAGACTAGAGCTTACTAATAGACAACCAAGTTATTTTTGAGTGTCATAGGCTATCACGCTGCAAGCTACGGGGACTGAGCATTAGAGTAAGTGACTCAGGAACGCGGTTGAAACAGCGCGAGGAAAGCTAGTTTATAGATAAAGTAATGTTATGAAAAGCGATTTCCTAGCCAGCATCAGACACTGTTCTTAAGCGAATATGTTACTCGAGTAACTGTCTTGTTCTACGTTTATGTTTTATTCAAAGTTTACCAGCCATTGATAAAATGCTTTAGGAATGAATGTTCATCTGGTCATTTCAGTGCTGGAATTCAACATGGCGTCCAAGGAGAGTTAAAAGTGAAGAATCTAATATTTCATTCAGAAAAAGCTTTTTCCAATAAATGCCAGTAAAAACCAGCATAGTATGCACATAATCGTCAAAAATGCTTTCAATCATTTAACCCACAATGCATTCAAATTAAACGAATCAACCCTAATTTTATTACAAAGAGATAATACGCGAGAAATTTTAATAAATTGATTTAATACTCAACAAGTCACAAAGCGGCAACAGCGCTTGCATTGTTGACCTAATTTGACATTGTTGGTTTTACGATTAACTAATGCGACGTTGCCATTTAGCTTGTAGTGCATAAATAATGATGCGTATTTAAAGTTGTATCTGTTTAAAATGCCGTCGTAATGGCAATGTTTTACAATGAATTATAGATCCCACAGATTTATTCAAACAAACTACGTGCGCGTACCTGTAGATGAATCCTTACTAATATTATAAAAGCGAAAGTGAGTTTGTTTGTTTGTTTGTTACCTCTTCACGCTTTAATGGCTAAACCGATTTTGATGAATTTTGGTACAGAGATAGTTGGGAACCAGGAGACGGACATAGGCTAACTTTTTTTTGAAAAAAGTGGGATGTGAGGGAGAAAGAGGGAAAAAAAGGGAAAACTTAGCGTTGCTATTACAAATCCATCAGGCGCAAGAGCAAAAACTGCAGGTCTACTTGGTGTGTTATACCGAATTTAACGCGAGCGAAGCCGCGGGCGAAAGCTAGTAATTAATAAAGATACGAAAAAAAAAACAACTCGAGTCCTCCACGCGTCCCGAGATAAATGGTCTTGACAGACAGAGGGACTACAAAGTGATCCTAAAAGAGTTCAGTTTTTTCCTTTTGAGGTACAGACGCCTGCACATCAAGCTACCCGAAACTGTCAATTTTTCCCAATGAACCTTGAACCTAATACTTTAGAAATAAAGTCGAAAATCTATCAAAGAAATCTGACAGATTGTAGTAGCTTGATGTGCAGGCGTCTGTACAAAACCGTAAAAAGTGTACACTCACGAGCACAATTATATACTTACCAAAATTTAAAAGCAAATTCCGTCTACTCTATTGATTAACGTTTTACGGTTTCACGAACATAGTATTTGGAAGCCTTATTATCCTACTACCTACTAATATTATAAATGCGAATGTTTGTGAGGATGTTTGGATGTATGGATGTTTGTTACTCTTTCACGACAAAATGGGTGAAGGGATCTTAATGAAATTTGGCACAGAGGTAAATTTTAGTCTGGAAAAAACACTTAAGATATTTTATTTTCGATATCACGCGAGCATAGCCGCGGGCTCCAGCTATCCTACTTCCTACTTTAATATTATAAATGCGAATGTTTGCGAGGATGTATGGATGTTTGTAGCTCTTTCACGTCTAAACGGTTGAATGGATCTTCATGAAATTTGGCACAGAGGTAAATTATAGTCTAGAATATTACATAACAACCATCAACTCGATAATAAATAAAAACAGATTTAATTTTGCCTTGCTTTTTTTTACTACACACAAAAGTTCCAGCCTCAAAATGCATCTCACAATCAGAAGACCCATTCACACCATACGGGCACAAATCGATAGTCGTCGACTATCGTAACGGGCAACATTGGGCAATAATTTAGTTTCTTATCGGATGTCCGATCCGCTGAGTCAAATCCGTTCGTATTCGACTATCCTACACGGCAAGGATATTGGGCTATTTTCTAGATATAAGATTTGAAAAGGGATTGGCTTCATGCAAATATTTTGGATGTACGCTTAGATAAATTTGTAGGAAGTAGCTTGTTTTTGGAGCAGTTGTGTGTTCAGGGTAGGAATATCTAAAAGATATTGTGCAAAATAAACTGGGTTGTGGAAGTTGCTTCATGTAAAATACTGGGACTCAGTTTTTTTTATTAAAAAAAAAAACGTTGCCCCACACTAGGAATTTCTCCTGTATCGTGGGTGCGTTTACAAACATTTAAACTCACATACACAAACAGCCAGACCCGGAACAACTATCTGTAGACCGTACAAATATTTGTTCCGTGCGGGGATCTGGCCCGCGACACGCAGCGCAGCAGTCGATCGCTCAGCCACTGCGCAAACCGTGTTGTTACATCTGATTAGACTCGAAGTCGGTCCCATAATTAGGAAAAAACTAGGTGAAATTGATGATTGTGCAAAAGAAAACGTTACGTACGCGTTATGCTGGAAATCGTACACTTATGTTATGGTGGAAACCTAGAAAGGGCATACAAAACATTAACAAGATAGGATAATGTTAAGTTTCAATTTCAGTTTTTTTTTAATGTATTTATTAGTCTACTAGCTTTTGCCCGCGGCTTCGCTCGCGTTAAATTCGGGGTAACACAGTTCCCCTTGCGCCTTATTGATTTGTAATAGCAACGCTAAGTTTTCCCTTTTCTTCCCTCTTTCTCCCTCACATCCCATTTTTTTTTAATTAGCCTATGTCCGTCTCCTGGTTCTCAACTATCTCTGTACCAAAATTCATCAAAATCGGTTTAGCCATTAAAGCGTGAAGAGGTAACAAACAAACAAACTCACTTTCGCTTTTATAATATTAGTAAGGATATATGTAAGTAAGGATTTCATTTGTATATGTGTATTAGCATCTGTATAAAAATAAAAGTTTTCGAAAACAAATAGTTACTTATATTATTATTTTTTATATAATATTTTGAATATTTTTAACATAAAATCAAGTAAAGTGCAGACAACATGAAAGGTAGCAACGAAATTCATAACTTCTACCAAAATTAAGTTCACAAATTGCCAAGAAATCGCTAACAAGCATCGTAGAAACTGTTTCCCTTAGTTTCCTCAAACAATTTGTATGTTATATACATCCGATACACAGTAACATGCACCCTATATCAAGTGTCGTTGGACATGCTACGTTCTTGGCAACTAAACAAGGTACAGAGCACCGGTAGTCCTAATTTTGGAGGTGGCATAATTTAGGTCGGCCATTATTGCAGTGCAAATGTGGTCTTGTCCACACTTTGCCATATTCTGCAGTATTTGTCAGAAATAAGCAATCGTACAGCGCTTTTGGCCTAATTCAGAAACAATTGAGCTTAGTGTCTGTCTATTTTATTTTGTGGTGCATTTCTTTGTAGGTTAATTATTAAAAAAATAGTTTCACTAGATGTTACTTTCAATCGCGGTGCTCAACTAGTTATATAAAAAAATGGCATAAAAAAACATATTTATTGTATGGCAACACCCTTAAATATTTATTTTACTCTGTTTTTTAGTATTTTTTATTATAGCGGCAACAGAAACACATCATCCATCATTCTGTGAATGAGAGAGAAAATGAAACGGTTTATGAGAAACAGCCTTGTGACAGACGGACAGCGGAGTCCTAGTAATAGGGTCATGTTCTACCCTTTAGGTACGAAATACTAGAAAAATACCGACAATATCGACGTTTTAACGTTAACTCCCAGACTCATGTTAGGGTATAAGATAAAAAAAAAAACGCAATGACGTATATCACACCCATTATTTTGATTAGTTTTTTTTTTATGGAGACGTTTTTTTTTGCTCCACTTTTCAATATAGTTTCGAAACCATACTAATTAACCGCTTAGGAGACTTTCGAAAATATATTACTGAGTATTAATAAAAGCATTTATCGTTATCGAAAGTTCCGTAGTTTGTTTCTACTGAAAGTTTGAAAGTAGTTTGAGTAAAGTGATTGAGGCTAATAGAAAAATAAGTGATGTGTACGTCAGAGACGTTTTAGAGGCCGTAAATATTGATGAGGTAGACTGTATTGTCAATAAAGTATTACGTAAAGACAGCTTTATTTTTCGTAGATAGTTTTATTGTAGCCTTGAGCTTAACGTACGTTTTGAAAAAAAAAAACTTTGCCCCACACTAGGAATTTCTCCTGTATCGTGGGTAAGTTTATAAACATTTAAACTCACATACATAAACAGCCAGACCAAAACCAACTATCTGCAGGTCATACAAATATTTGTTCCGTGCGGGAATCGAACCCGCGACACGCAGTGCAGCAGTCAATCGCTCAGCCACTGCGCCAACGGTGTCGACAAAAATTTATTAAATTAAATTTATATAAACGTGAACAATGCTTAAATACAGGGTGAAAAGGACGTCGACATACATGGACTCATTATTCAATACACATAGAAAATCCACAAAGAAAAAACGTACAAACTTGACTTAGACATAAACAGCCATATCTTTTGACTCCGTAGACTTAGAAAGTTGTTTTTTTCACAGCACAAAGAAAACACAAGGTTAAGTATATGGTTATAATTTCAACCTGATACCTTTAAGCGTTCTCAAGATAAGGGGTACTAACATACAGACAGACGGACAACAAAGTGATCCAATAAGGGATCCGTATGTTCCTTTTGTACGGAACTCTAAAAATAAAGATAAAATTCGTAAAAAAACACTTTTATTTTCGAAATTCTATTCATTTGTATGTCGATGGGATCCCGCACTATTTAAAAAGTTCGATCATTTTTAGAATCCATACTACGACAAAAACGTTCTTAATTCAAACGTTCGACGCATGCAACATAGTGTATGCCAAGTTAATTTAACAAATTGGATCAGCACATCATCGCTTTAATACTACTAAATCAGAAAGTACCGCATGGTCGTTCTAGCTAAACAGATATTGTTAGGCCGTACCCGTCCTACAAATGCTAAGGTCTCGCTACCAGGCAAACCAATAAAATTCTGTCCTAAAATGTCAGCACTATTTCGTTTCGAGCTAGCGCTTGTTCCTTTCTTTGAAATAGATTGCCAGTACTTAAATTGTGTGGATACACTGGAGGGATGGAGAAAGTTATGTGAGAACTTGAATGGTTCAAAGATGTGTTCGGATGATTCTGGTAACGATTGTTGGTTGTTCACAAAATGAAGAATGATAAAATTAGTTTAAAATATTGGTAGTTGCTGAAGTCAAATGCTATGTTTTTTCTATGAAAACGATTATTTATATCTTCTTGCCCATTTCCCATGTTTCTTGAAATAGGTTTTTTCGCGTTTTTTCTTCCGTTCTCCTTTGTCAACTTTCACGCAATCATTTACTCATTTTTCATTTACCTATATTATTCCTCACACAAACCTTGTATTATTTCTTCTGTCTTCAAAATGAAATGAATGAATGAGTGAAAAGAACACATTAAAAATTGAACATTTACTTAAAATCAAAAATAAAATGTGGAAATTTCTCCGAATCAATTAACCCCAATGAAATAATCCTTACTTCCTTACTAATTACTAATATTACTAATTAATAATATTACTAATTACTAATTTTACTAATATATATATATATAATATTATAAAAGCGAAAGAGACTTTGTTTGTTTGTTACCTCTTCACGCTTTAATGGCTAAACCGATTTTGATCAATTTTGGTACAGGGATAGCTGGGAACCAGGAGACGGACATAGGGTATTTTTTTTAAAAGAGTGGGATATCAGGGAGAAAGAGGGACGAAACGGGAAAACTTAGCGTTGCTATTACAAATCAATAAGGCGCTACAGAATTTAACGCGAGCGAAGCCGCGGGCAAAAGCTAGTCATCAATAAAAATAATTTATTTAAATCTATTAAAACTTATTCTAGTACTATCTTCAGATGTATACGTTATCAAAGTAAGAGACGTACTGCTCTATAACATATCAATACCCTTAAATTAAATCTGCCAAAACTTCAGATCTTTGATCCAACTTCACGCAAATGTTCGCCCATATCTTTGTGATCTCCCAAAATGTTGCGCATAAGACCCGCTGTTGAAAAGGCCTCTTAAGTTAAATAGAGATTGAGTCCATCGGTCAAGTTAAGATATTTTACCAAGATAGCCTTTTGTGCGGTCTAAGCTTGAAAACTAGATTAGATCCACGTTTAAACTTGCTTAGACAGAAATAATACGTTTTATTATTATTCCATTCTAAATCTAGACAAAAAAACTTAACAACAAAACCTTTATTTTGAACTCTGAAGACTGCTCAACTTAATTGTTTTTCAAATTCAGCCTCTTAACGGTCTCAAACAGACCTTTTTGTCTTGATTTTTCTTTTGTTTTCTTTATCAAGATGGATTTAATTTCATTATCTTTTAACTAATAGCTATTGGACCTTGGGTCCAACGTTTTCTATTAAATGGTTGGATCCAATTGATGCGGGTAATATCTGATAGAATTACCTCTATTAGTGCTTACACGGATAATTGGATTATTACCTCGAAGATAAGAAAAAAGTCACCAATGTTTTTTCGTTTTTTTTTTTAAGAAAAAAACTTTTCCCCACACTAGGAATTTCTCCTGTATCGTGGGTACGTTTACAAACATTTAAACTCACATACACAAACAGCCAGACCCGAAACAACTATTTGTAGGCCATACAAATATTTGTTCCGTGCGAGGATCGAACCAGCGACACGCAGCGCAGCAGCCGATCGCTCAGCCACTACGCCAACCGTGCCGTCAGATTGAACTAAACTAGGATCAAACCTGAATGAAAACAAATAAACCAACGCCAATCTATATTCCAATCATCGACGAAACTATTATGAAGAATTGCATAAAACTTTTGACCGCGCTGAATTTAAATCTGTATTTTTAGTGCCAAGCCAAATAGAGGAGTCGACGGAAACACAAACATATGCATGCTACGTCATTCATACATGTCACCTAGATCGTTGACCCCTCCACCTAGATTTAGAAGTAAAACTAGCTTTTGAAGAAACGTAAATATTTCAAGAGTTTCCTTTACTGGAAATATTTTACTTTTTCTTTTCTTACGAGCATTTTTATAGCGGGAATTATATGCATTAGATACGTAATGGGTATACGTGAGGTTTGAAGTTGCACGTTTTATGGGATTCTACATTTGTTTCCTTTATTGTTACTTTTATACCTAGCTCTTTAGCTAGAAAGTACTTGTACTTATTGTAAAATATAAGATATCCTTTGTATTTTTTTCCGGTTTTACTTGGAAGTTTAAAAATCATAACTATGTCAGAATAACAAGTTTTTATAAAGCTTTAAACAACAAATAGAATTACCCTGTAAAAAAACCTACTATTTGTAGGTGCACACATACTTATTGGCTTTTAATTCAAATGCAGGATCATTTGAATTATATCCTTACTAATATTATAAAAGCGAAAGTGAGTTTGTTTGTTTGTTTGTTACCTCTTCACGCATTAATGGCTAAACCGATTTTGATGAATTTTGGTACAGAGATAGTTGGGAACCAGGAGACGGACATAGGCAAATTTAAAAAAAAAAGTGGGATGTGAGGGAGAAAGAGGGAAGAAAAAGGAAAACTTAGCGTTGCTATTACAAATCAATAAGGCGCAAGGGGAATTGTATTTCCCCGAATTTAACGCGAGCGAAGCCGCGGGCAAAAGCTAGTCTAATTATATAAGTGTTTTGATATGTACTTATACGACTTTGAGTAAATAAATCTTTGTTTAACACTAGCGACCCGGCCCGGCTTTGCACTAGTGCAATATAGATACTAATCTACGTATATTTGAGATTTAAATCTTTCCTCTTGAAACACTCTAACTATATATTAAAAATCGCATCAAAATCCGTGGCGTAGTTTTAAAGATCTAAGCATTCATGAAGACAGACAGACAGCGGGAAGTGACTTAGTTTTATACTATGTAGTGATTTACGCACACAAGCGACAATACAAAAACGTACTAAATAAACACCTTAGGCATTCCTTACCAGCCCTAGATTACATGTGATGGCATCGCACGATGATTTAATTGACCCATACAAACTTAACAAGACAAATGCAGATTTAATATCATCGTGCTGTTGATATTTATTTCCAGTATCAATTACAAACACACCTCCCCCCTCCCGCTAACTTCCTTAACAGTAAATATTAAGTGTACCTACACAATCGAATCTCAAGGAAAAGGGAAGCTTAATATAATAACAATACGTTTGACATATCCAACATACGTTGTTAACTTGAAGGAACATAGTGGTGTTTGCTCCGTATAACCCAATCTCCGCATATTTAATTGACGGAAGGTAAATAGAGGTTTGTTTATTTCGAACTGTTTTGGGATCACCAAAGTGTACCGTAACTTCGTTGTTCGAGATTTGATTTTGGTTTGATGACTTACCGTCCGCCCGTTAAGTGACAACAGGCCGTATCGACGGCGCGTTCGATTCTACTAAAAGAACAGAAAAAAAAAATTTTTTTTGGGGTGGGTAATCATCAAATAACTTCCCCCGCTCTGGGCGGAGCGGAGGGGAGTGTCAGACTTTTACTGACTAAAACCCACCCATGTTCCTTCTATTGCCCTATGCGTTCCGGGGCCGCGGTATCTCTTTTGAACAACCCGCAACCCCGGCAGGCGGAGGCTCTGGCAAGCCCCTCTGAAAATAACCCCATGATTCGTGATTTTATGATTCTGGTCGTGAACATTCTTCTATTCTTGAAGTAAGAGAAATGAAACAGCCGAGTCCTGCTACTACTGGTAACAATTTTACACTGGAAGTAATAATTTTGTAATTACCTGTGCAAGCTTGTAATTAGCAATTTAGTTATTTATTATTGTTATTATTCTGAAAGCTTTTTACAGACTACGTCCATCCATGTATCAAATAACCAAGGCTATAGCTATTTTTCTTTTGACCATTCATTTAAGTGATCCTTGGGGATTCATGTCCAACGTTGTGTACTAATAAAACTATTAAAACACAGGGTTATCCGGCTGTGGAGGAGCTCGTGGCTAAATAATAGCAGCCGCTCAGGTCAATCCTTAGGTTAAGCCGCGGTTGCCTAGGTTGGTCTGTGGATGGGTGACCACCTGTTATATATCGAGTTTCTTGCGTGCCTCGGAAAGCACGTTAAAGTGTTGGTCCCGGTTGTTATTTGTAGATATTTAACAATCGTTACAAGTACTCAGTGTCCCGAAAGTCTAAAAACCAGTCTTACCTAGGGATATCCTATTAGCCGGTTTTAACTGGGTTGTGGAGGCAGTCGCTCCATGTAAAATATTGGTATTCAGCTGCTTTCATAGACTGGAAGGCGACCCCAACATAGTTGGGAAAAACTTCAACACGGCTCGTATTGTTAGGTTAGGTACCTCTCCCTGGTGTCCTAACTGCCGATAACTTGGACCCTGTTCCCAATACCGATGGACTATTATTTTTTTATTTTTAAATATATTTTTTCTATGTTTTACTTAAGAAATATTTAAAACAAAATGATAGGTATTGAAATGAATAAACGAAATCATAATATATCTATCTTGTATCTAAAAGCTCTTTTAATACTAAGTTGAGGACTAAAAACTTTTGGCAGAAAGATTACATAAAACATAACTATCAACACAACGGGTAGGTTAGCCTTTTTCCGCAAGTTGTTCCCTTCAAAGTTTCCGGGAAGATAATATATGGTCTGGTCTTATTTGTTTTGTTGACCTTCTTTTTTATAGAAATAAAAAAACTTCCAAGGGTGTTATAATCCAGTCGTATATTACACCGTTGCCGTTGAATGTAGAAAGAACCAGTCGACAGCGAGTCAAACTTGCACACCGACAGTTCTGTACAAACTTGCGACATAAACACCCATATCTTTTTGACTGCGTAGACTTAGAGGAATCATTTTTTCACAGCTTAAAGGGACCACAGAACTCTTGGGTTCCTTTAATAATATTTATTTTATTTTATTTTTATTGTATCGAGTTGAAATTAAAACCATACTCAGTTTACTCAGTATACTCAGTATAGTCAGTATACTCAGTTGAGTATACGGTTTTAATTTCAACTCGATATCTACACGCAATCGATAAAGTGTCTTGACAGACAGACAGATGGATGGACAACAGAGTGATCCAATAAGACTTCCGTTTTTTATCCTTTTGAGATACAAAACCCTTAAATCCAAGCGGCAATGACGGAGTTGCGGGTTGTTCGAAAAAGATACCGCGGCCCCGGAACACAAAGGGCAAAAGAACGAATATGGATGGGTCCATTTTCCTTCCTTTGTTCAGTAAAAGTCTGACACTATCCCCCCGCTCTGCCCAGCGCGTGAAAGTTATTTGATGAATTACCAAGCGAGAAAAAAAACTGGGATTGACGTTATTAGTTATTCATAGGGCTGGAAACATGAGTTTTAAATGCACGCTCTGTAGGCCAGAATTATCCCCTCGATGGTTGTTCAGAAAATTAAAACAAGCTTTAGAGAGTGAAATTTTTAGCGATAAAAATAACTTCTTCCTGGGATCAGTGCGTAAATCATGGAGCAATTGTAAAACTTTTTTTTCTGGTTTTACGGTGGAGAAAATATTATGAGTAATGTACACGTTTGAGAAAGGAAAAACGTGTCCGTTTGTGTCATTCTAGAATGTATCTTTGTTATCTCATCCTTTTAGATTTATTTTTACTTTTTCTACGAGAACAGTTTTTTACGTTTCTGTTATTTATTTATTTATTTATTAAAACTTTATGCACATGTATAAACACTGTACAAAGGCGGACTTAATGCCTTAGGCATTTTCTACCAGTCTACCTTAGGGTGATGCAGAGAGAAAACATAGTAGGTGCAGGCTGCATAACAGAAAGTGTTACGAGAAAACATTAACAAATATAATATAAAGATAAATACTTAAATACATACATACAAACAAAATAAAGTCAAGAGAGTTATAAATACATAAATACATGGGGAAAAACTAACAACCATTTAATTTGGAGACGAATCTGCCAACTTCTTCAGTAAATGTTCCCGAGCTCTTACTTTAAAAGTGAACCGATTGGTGGCCATCCTGGTATTTAGAGGGAGTGCATTCCAGAGGAAGACCGCCTGGACAGGGAAAGAAGCTTTAAGGAAACCAGAGCGATGAGAAGGACAACGCAGAAGACGATTATTGGAGGAACGAAGACTCTTGCTGTGAGCAGAGCATAAATATTGGAAATGTGAAGTTAGATAAGAAGGAGAAGTGGATTTGTTGAGTAGAGAAAAGAGTGTAGTCAAGGCCCTCAACGCTCTGCGTTGTCGGATAGGCAACCATTTTAAAAGTGACCGATATGTGGACACATGGTCATACTTACGTAGATTAAATACGAATCGAATGCAGTTATTCAGAAGTCGGTCAAGTTTGTTGAGAAGATCTGCATTCAGGTCATAGTAACACACATCACCGTAGTCAATTATGGGGAAGATAAGGGACTGAACAAGCTTTGCCTTTATGTGTGATGGGAGAATATTTTTTAATCGGTAAAGTGCACGCAACGTTCCAGTGACTTTCTTGCTCACCGTAGCAACTTGCTTACGCCAGTCAAGGCAAGTGTCCACATGCAAACCCAGATCTTTAACGTCGGAGCTTAGTGGGATGACTGTACCATCAAAGGTAATCGGTGAGATTGATAAACTATTCAGCCTTCTTACGCTATGAGGGCTTCCAACAATAACAGCCTGACACTTGGTTGGGTTTACCGCCACCCCGAAACGATCAGACCAGTTTTTAACGACTGCTAAATCCCGGTTTAAATCATCAATCGCATCCGATAAGTTGTCAACACTTGCCTGACAGTAGAGCTGTAAGTCGTCAGCATAAAGATGATACGAACACTGAAGCTGGGTAGTTATGAGGTTTATAAAAATAGAAAACAAGAGTGGAGATAAAATACCGCCTTGGGGGACGCCAGTCACAAGATTACACCAGCTGGAAGAAGATTCTCCAGCGAGAACTGACTGCTGTCGGCCCCGAAGATAGGATGAAAACCATTCCAAAACCTCGTGAGAGACCATATGATAGGAGAGGATAGATAAAAGGACTTCGTGACTGACGGTATTGAAAGCATTGGAAAAGTCAATCAACACTACGACGGAGACTTTAGTGTCTTCCATACCCCGCCTAATATCGTCAGTCACTTTAAGGAGAGCAGTAACAGTGCTGTGCCCCGGTCTGAACCCGGATTGCAACGGACTGATAAGGGAGTTACGGTGAATGAAATAGGACAATTGCTTGTGTACACAGGCCTCAAGTACTTTTGATAAAAAAGGAAGAATGGAAATTGGACGAAAATGACTGGGAAGGGTGGGGTTAGGAATTTTAGGTAGAGGACGCACATGGGCTTTCCGCCATAGAGTTGGGAAATCATTGGAGTAAAGGGAGAAGTTAACAATATGGGAGATTGCAGGAAGAAGATGGTCAAACAAACAGATATATGCGTAAAGTTATAACTTTATTTTAATCTTTTGCAGCTAAATTAATAGATCATAAAATTAAAAATGTATTCTAATTTATCCTACTACTATCGTACGTTATTAATATTAAATTTGTGAGGATGGATATATGGATATTTGTTACTCTTTCACGCAAAAACTTCTGAATGGATTTTAATAAAACTTTACAATAATATAGTTTATACATCAGAATAACACATAGGCATACATAAAGACATATTGTATATTCTATCACCATGCGAGTGAAATCGCGGGGCGCAGCTAGTTTTAAATAATATTTACTACTATATTTTTTATATATTATAGCACCATGCTGAGATATGAGGCCTTTTGGCCTTATACATACCAATTTAGTTTGATGGATGTCTTTATTTTTGGTTTTTCTCGTTTTAATTAAATTTGTTTTGGACTGTGCACTATATAATATAATCAATACTTTTTATTTCCTTCTAATTCATAAAATCAAAATATTTTATTTCATACACGCCTACATGGGCACTTATAAAACGTCAAGAAAAGGTGCACGGTTCGGATAGGTAGTTTCCTATGGAGAAGAACCAGTAAGAAACTCCATGGTTTTTTTTAATGCATTTTATGAGAGGAAAGCACAGGTCCGACAGTAAGTCTTAGCTTACTTAACAAGGCGCCAATTAAGATAAAATTTTCACTGGCAGCTAAGAATCTACAAGGACGACAATGTCCACTTATTTACAAAGAATCGTATGAATAGTATGAATAGATTTGATAACGATTCTATCAAGAAACTGACCCTAAAAACCAAATGTTTTGTAAAAAGACATCTACCATAATGCAGCATGATGTCATGGGTTAACAATTATCTATAACAAAGTTATAAGGGTTACCTACTGAGGGAAAGGGTTACCCTACAACCCACGACCTCAAGTGAACTAAATAAAATACTCGTAAAAATAATCTAAATAATTATGAATCCAGTTATTATGAGTCATAACAGCTTTCGTCACTTTACCAGGAATAAATTAATATTAAAATAGCCTGACAATATTATTGTATTAACCCACTTAGGTAATGACGTCACAAAGTAGTAAACACTTTTATTCAGTAGTATTATAAAGTTGTTTACGGTATTTGCGTTTTGTTTTACGGCACGACCAAGTTATTTAGCGCTGGGCATGGTAATTTATATTATGAAGCTTGTGAATATTTTGCTGAGTTATGTTTCGTATGGTGGGAATAGGTTGGCATTATTTTTCTTTTATTGGATTATAGGATTACTAGCTTCCGCCCGCGAATTCGTTTACATGGCATAATTACTTTGGGCTAACGCTAACTTTACCCATGTGATGATCGAAAAAAAAATATCTTTCTCTTCCCTTTTCTTCCCTCTTTCTCTCCTTTTTTTAGCCCATATCCGTCTCCAGGGTTCCAACTATCTCTGTACCATGACCATTTAGGCGTGAAGACGTAACAAACAACAAACTCACTTTCGACTTAATAAATTCACTCTATTTATATGTTTTTGTTCTTTTCGTATTCGTTCATCTCTTGTAGATATATAAAAACATCTACAAAAAAGGCCTGCCCATATAACGCCATGTATGTAGTCCCCTGTATGTAGGCAGAGCAATCAATTAGCAGAACAGTTATGTTTTTCTTTTGAAGTCCCACATGATAAAGGCCAAACAGGGCTCAAATCCAGACTCCATAGCTGTTACTGAGAAATTCCTGATTTAAAAAGCTAATAACAATTTGCTTGACCCAGACATTGAACCCATGACATCATGTTTGCTGGGGTTGCGGGTTGTTCGAAAGAGATACCGCGGCCCCGGAACACAAATTGTAAAAGAAGGAACATGATGGGTTTTAGTCAGTAAAAGTCTCACATTCCTTCCCGCTCTGCTCAGAGTGGGGAAAGTTATTTGATAATTTCCAATTGGAAAAAAAAACCTCACGTTGAGCTCTTAAGGCAGGGCTTTTCTTTCGATAAAAAAAAGAAGTCAGCCTCAGTATAAACTTGAGCAAGTGACAGATATCCTTCAGAATATTTTTGTAAGACATAAATATCATTTAAATTCGATGGCAACTTTGATTGGGTTTATAGTAAACTAGCTTTTGCCTGCGGCTTCGCTCGCGTTAAATTCAGTATAACACAGTATCTGCTACTTGCAGTTTTTGCCCTAGCGCCTTATTGATTTGTAATAGCAATGCTAAGTTTTCCCTTTTCTTCCCTCGTTCTCCCTCATATCCCACTTTAAAAACAAACTATTTTTTTACCAAAATTCATCAAAATCGGTTTAGCCATTAAAGCGTAAAGAGGTAACAAACAAACTCACTTTCGATTTTATAATATTACTAGCTTTCGCCCGCGGCTTCGCTCGCGTTAAATTCGGTAGCGCCTTATGGATTTGTAATAGCAACGCTAAGTTTTCCCGTTTCTTCCCTCTTTCTCCCTCGTATCCCACTCTTTTTTAATAAAAAATAGCCTATGTCCGTCTCCTGGTTCCCAACTATCTCTGTACCAAAATTCATCAAAATCGGTTTAGCCATTAAAGCGTGAAGAGGTAACAAACAAACAAACAAACAAACAAACAAACAAACTCACTTTCGCTTTTATAATATTAGTAAGGATATAGTAATAGTATAGTATAGTTTAGAAAGGATAGGTGTACAAGCCCACTCTTTCCCAATCGGCTAGTAGCCCAGCTGTGGGAACTGTAACATTTCCATTGCAATTGATATAATGAACGTATTCATTAAAGTGTGTTGCAGTAACTGGCATTCATTTAACATGTACTCGTGATATAGGCCAAATCGCTTTATTTTTCTCTCAAAAATAAACGCCTTCCTCGCCCGTTCCAGAACAATTTTTCAATTTGAAAAATTGAAATTTCTCTTTGCGTCTCTCGAACTGATTTGAAGCATTTTACTTTAAGCTCACAAAGTTACGAAATATAGGCTTCTTTTATATTTGATACAATGTAAAAAAACGTTAATATAGTATTTATTTATTTGATGAAAATGATGTTGCACAGCAACAAATCACGCCTGTTTTCCTTATGGGTTAGATATAGTTAGCGCATCTTTAGTCGGGGTTGAGGGTTGTTCGAAATAGATACCACGGCCCCGGAACATAAAGGGCAATAGAAGGAACATGGGTGGGTTTTAGTCAGTACAAGTCTGACATGATGATTTCCCATTCGCAAAAAAAGTGCAACTTTAGTCCAAATACATCTGACTTAAAACTCTAAAACGTGCTCAGTTTTACAACTAAAATCTGCTTTTAAACAGATTCTGTAAAGGTTCAGGTACTGTGCGAACCCGCTAGTAAATAAAAAATCTAAAAACAAACGAGTAGCTAATTACGTTTCGCATGCGAATATGAAGGTAGATCCTAACCAAACAAGCAAAGTGTGATAAGGACGGTACTGTAGTGATATTTAAGCCTGTAACAATATGACATAACCTTGCAGTGGGCGAAATTGGCCAACAAAATTTTCCAAAGAAAAATAAAACGTAGTGGTTAATTCTCGTCTCACTGTGGTAAAGAATAGATCATACAATCTATTTCCGTCAATATTCTACTTCAGATTATTATGCGACCGTGGTGTTTATTAAATATAGTATTATATATAGTTTAAAACAACTACTCCTTAATTAAAACCTAAGCACAAGTCCTAAATAAATACGGAACCTTCAAAAATTTTATTTAGCTGTGATTTCATTCATTCACTCACTTGCAATTAACACAACGCATTTGATACATTTTTATAAAACAATACGTTGTATGTTTTTTTTAAATATGCACAAGACTTCCTCATGCAACGATGATGATAAGATATGAAACTAGAATTGAAACCTAGGAAAAATGTCATATAGCACACGACTTCTTATTTATTATTTAAAAAAGTACACAGTTTCTATAACATACTCTTTATAAAGATGTCTAACAAGATCTTTTGCAAAGGTTACAATCGCATG
Source organism: Ochropleura plecta (assembly GCA_905475445.1). NCBI lineage: Eukaryota > Metazoa > Arthropoda > Insecta > Lepidoptera > Noctuidae > Ochropleura > Ochropleura plecta. The sequence continues at coordinate 13,346,085 of FR997739.1, forward strand.
CCATCGTTACTGGCGAATAGGACGACGTGTTACCGGATATCTAAGTGAGTATGCCCGTCGAGAGGATTATAGACGTATCCAATTTCGAAACTGAGTTTAGAAGAGGACGTGGCTGTTTTTTGACAAAAAAGGTACCTCCGTTCTATTAATGCATCCATCAGCGAGATGTTTTCAGTGCGAAACATGCTTACTAATATTATAAAAGCGAAAGTGAGTTTGTTTGTTTGTATGTTATGTCTTCACGCCTTAATGGAACTACCGATTTTTATAAATTTGGTATAGAGATAGTTCGGACCCTGGAGACGAACATAAGATAGAAAAAATAATAGCAAACCAGGGAGAAACAGGGAAGAAAAGGGGAGAGAAAAATAGATTTTTTCGATCATCACGCGGGTTAAAGTTAGCGTTAGCCCAAAGTAACTATGCCACGCGGACGAAGTCGCGGGCGGAAGCTATTTGAGTTATATTGACCCTAAAACATGAATATACCTAAAACAATATCGTTTCCCAGCACGATTTTTTTGCATAGAGATACTTAGTTTCATGCTTCGTTTACGTCTTGTATTATAAATGATGTCGATAAGTAGGCACAAGACCAGGTAAAGACAAGTGCGATACATAAAACTTATAAGTCAGTTGAAATAGAATAAGGAGTTGGGTCACCTATTCTGCGCCATAACTCAGATAATTTTACAAGAGCTTAATTAACACCAGCATCAATTTGTAGCCTCAAAAAACCTGATGTATTTTTTGCTAGAAATCAATTACAATAACTTTGAATGAAAAACTAAAATGGAACAGTTAAAAAATACAAATAAAAATTCTATACCCTAAAATGGTTTTATCGCTTTCATTTGTTTGCCAAAAATGTTGGAGTATTTACAGAAACTGTTAGCAAACTGGCCTTCTATTTGAACCTTGTATTTTTTAATGTTATACAAAAATATTAAACCTTATATTAATATTCAGGTTTATTAAAGTAAAATTCCATTTTAATAATTGAGATAACAATTTTCGAGATAATAAGTAACTGCAAAAGCCTTTCCCCCTACTGTTATCAATGACCGGCTCTTTAAACCGGCTAATAACTGTACTTCCACAAAGCTTTCTTATCTCAACGGTCCATTAGTTACCGGCGCTTAACGTTTAACGTTCCCGTCTGAAATAAAACCTAGTACCAAAAGTGGTACAACTTAAACCTATTTTATTACCAAGTAAAAGGATTTACCTGTAAAACGTATTATTGAGAAAACATATAACACGAGAATAAAACACAAACACGTTCACAATTTAGTCACTACACTCAGTCTGATCGAGTCACTCGGTCCCGACTTGCCCCGACTGTAGTACGGCTGGGTCGAGTCGTAGCGGCGTAGCAGCGTAGCGCTACACGTCCGACGTTCTACGACGTCGCGGCGGCACTGGCTACGCGGGCGCGCTACAATCCTCGAGTTACAGTTCGGATTATTGCTCGTAGCACAGATTCTACAATCAATAGCTTTAGATAAAATAGTGTATTAATTTTAACAAAATTCTTTTGAATTCTCGTTTCAATAAATGTATTTTGTGAATAAATGCTTCGGTATAAACGTTTATTGGTATTGCTTTTATACGGTAAAATTGGAATGAACACTTGATTTTTATTCAAATAGATGTTATGTTTTTAAAAGCATCTATATTAATGAACTACTGACGCTTTTGAGGCTTCATTAATATGCTTAATGATTAGTAAATAACGTTATTTATATCAATTTCCTGCATTATCTGAAATTCTAAAGCACAAAGCGTTAGGCAATAATTATTTATTTATTCCACTTAACGTCTGTATTTACACGTCTTATCCTCATCCGATAGTGTGTTTATTAGTTATATTATTAGTTAGGACAGTTTACTTTTTTCTAGAAAGCAAGTAAATACGTTTATTTGACACATGCCACAAGTGCACACAATATCAGTCAAAGAAAGAAAACAAAAAGTAAATATAAAATGAAATTTAAAAAATAATAACATTTGAAATGTAAGACACAAAAAGAAGATAATTATTGTGTAGCTCATGGGTGCGCCAAATACAGATACTCTTAGCCTGCATCATCCATATTAAAAACCTTAAAAAGAAACCAGCCAATTGCGAGTCGGAATATCGCACCGAGGAACATTGGACTTGTGACATAAACGGTCATATCGGTAATCGGGTATTCACAAAAAGAAAGATGGACAATAAATCCTTACTAATATTTTAAAAGCGAAAGTGAGTTTGTTTGCAACCTCTTCACGCTTTAATGGCTAAACTGATTTTGCTTAATTTTGGTACAGAGAGTTGGGAACCAGGAGACGGACGTAAGCAATTTAAAAAAAAAAAAAGTGGGATGTGAGGGAGAAAGAGGGAATAAAAGGGAAAACTTAGCTTTGCTATTACAAATCAATAAGGCGCATGTTGAACTGTGTTACCCCGAATTTAACGCGAACGAAGCCGCGGGCAAAAGCTAGTGATTCTTTAATGGTTTCGTTTCTTCTGTTTGAGGTACGGGGTTCTAAAAAGAAAGTGACTTTTTTTTCTGATGGGAAATTATCAAATAACTTCTCTTCTTGACGGAGCGGGGGGGAGTGTCAGACTTGTACTGACTAAATGGTTTTTCTATTGCCCTTTACGTTCCGGGGCCGCGGTATCTCTTTCGAGCAACCCGCAACCCCGGAAAGGAAGTGACTTCAGGTATTACAACACAATGTCGATTATAATGGTTAATAAAAAAAGAATGGTCAAAGTTTTATGACATCATCACAACGTAAGTGAATATATATATATAGCTTAAATAATAATTCGTATTGAGTAGGCTAGCAATGTAACCTTTTGTATAATTTTTTAACCGATTTCAAAAAAGGAGGAGGTTCTCAATTCGACTTGTTTATTTTTTTTGTTTGTTATTCGATTCCTCCGTCATTAATAGACTGTTTTTTTTATTTGTTTTTATAATCGAAAAGGTATACTTCCGGGGTTTTATTATTTCCAATTCTAGTTATTTTACTTGGGTAGTTTGTAAGTCTTCTACAATATTTCTTTTGCTTCTATGCCTATATGGATGATCTGCGAATATCTTTTAGTAACAACAGAAAATGAATACTCTGTCAGAATTTGTTTGCGATATCATACCATTAGTAAAACGACTGAAATAAAAATATTTCTCGCAAAAAATTAACGTTTTTTTTTTGCGAAAATGGCTTTTGAAAACACATAAAAGTGGAAAAGCACTTTACTTCCGTAAGTCACTGGCAAAAAAGTTAACGAAACAAATGAAAGTCAAGTTTCATGTACAGATCGAACTGTTGGAATGAATATCACCGTGATGCATGCAAGCTAATAGTTTTATCATTGAAGTCCATCCCGTCTACGAATCGTGTTCTCTCATCCAAACTTGGCCACCTTGCGGGTGAAATCGCGCAGGACAGCTAGTGTTTAAATAAAATACATGATTAGAACGGTTTTTAAATTACTTTGGAAAACAACCAATTTGCTATTTATGTATTTTGCGTTGCACACACGACACGAAAATTCTGCGAAAGAAAATCTGTTCTGGAGTGAAAACTATGTATTTGTACGAAGCCACGGTTCAACGTTCACCTCGCGTTTCCGGCAAAATATTTTTTTTAAACCGGTTTTTTTATCTCCAATTTGCGGGTTGACCCGACCGAAGAGATTTATTTTTCCTGTTGATGTATGGGTCAACTTTTTATGAGTAAGGTAAAACATTGAACTGTTTGTATTTCGAACGTGTAGACTTTATCTGTAACATGACACCAGTAAATCTCTAAGGAGTAAAGAGGCAGACGTGTATAGTTCTGTACCTACTGTGGGTACTGGCAACACATCGTATTTCTTTTTAGGGTTCCGTAGTCAACTAGGAACCCTTATAGTTTCGCCATGTCTGTCTGTCCGTCCGTCCGTCCTCGCTTAATCTCTGTGACCGTTAGCACTAGAAAGCTGAAATTTGGTACCAATATGTATATCAATCACGCCGACAAAGTGGTAAAATAAAAATTGGAAAAAAATGTTTTATTAGGGTAGCCACCCTATATGTCAAGTGGGAAGTGATTTTTTTTTTAATTTCAACCCTAACGTGTGATATATTGTTGGAAAGGTATTTAAAAATGAATAGGGGTTTACTAAAAATCATTTTTTGATAATGTCTATAATTTCGGAAATAATCGCTCCAAAAGTAAAAAACAATGTGTCCCCCCCCCCCCCCTCTAACTTTTGAACCATAAGTTTAGGAAATATGAAAAAAATCTGAAAAGTAGAACTTTATAAGGACTTTCTAGGAAAATCATTTTGAACTTGATTGACACAACAGTTTTTGTACAAAAAAGACAAAAAGTTGTACAAAATAATTTCCTCCTCCACCTTTAAACTCATAAGTGGGAACACTTATTGTGACGGACGGGAAACTACGGAACCCTACACTGAGCGTGGCCCGACACGCTCTTGGCCGGTTTTTTAAATAACAACGTTGCCCCACACTAGGATTTTTTCCTGTATCGTGGGTGCGTTTTCAAACATTTAAACTCACAAACACAAACAGCCAGACCCAAAACAACTAACTATAGGCCATACAAATATATGTTCCGTGCGGAAATCGAATCCGCGACACGCAGCGCATCAGCCAATCGCTCAGCCACTGCGCCAACCATGCCGTCAATTTTGCCAGTTATAGTTGAGCCCCTTGTAATAGACGGCAAGTCTGTAGCTATCAACAGAGAACAAGTCTAGGCACCTTGGCTCCTTCTAAAAGTTCGTGATAAAAAAGTACAATAACTTTCTCCCGATCTGGGAATTAACCCGCGATCAGAAGTTGCACTAACAACCATTAGGCGACTGAGGTAGACTTAATCTTTGTTTTATTAAGGGCATTTTATGTTAATAACCCCTGATAATTTTGGATTTCAAGACTGGCAAAAGACTCTCTTTTTCTTATCACTACATCTAACACTAAATGAGGGCCAGAAAATAGTTGAAGTCGTACCCACAACAAATACCCTACCTATTTAAAAATATTCTAAAAGCGAAAGTTTGTGAGGATGTATGTCAATATGTTTGTGGCTCTTTCACGCAAAAACTACTTAATAGATTTTGATAAAACTTCACAATAACATTGCTCACATATCAGAATAACACATTGGCTAAAAATCATAAAGATGTATTGAATATTCTATTATCACGCGAGTGAAACAGCGGGGCGCAGCTAGTAATATAATAATACCAGAATAAACTTCTAGATGGAAGTTGTACAGTAAAATCGGCTCCCAAAAACAATTAGAGCTTTGCCGCTAAATGCGAAGCGACTGCATCAAACTTTAAAACGGTTCCAAGTTTCGGTACCCACGGACGATTCAAAATAGGTTTCGAGGGCTATTTAAGTGAAATCCGTTTCTCGAAAGTTTTGCAACGCTTAAGAATTATATTCATTGTTTAATGGTAAGATTTTAATCGTAGGTTTTAACGAATTGTTGTTGAATAATAAGTGTTCATTTTTCTTCATTAGCTAATCACGACCTGCTGGGGTTGCGCTTTATTCGAAAGAGATATTGCGGCCCTGGAATATAAAGAGCAATAAAACCATCATGGGCGGGTTTTAGTCAGTACAAGACTGACACTCCCCCCGCTTCCAGAGCGGGGAAAATAATTTGATAATTTCCCATCCGCAATACTTATTAAGTATTCATAAACTGGGCGCTTATTATTGGTATATAACAACTATAATAATGTGAGTTTTGTGTTTGTCTATATTTTCTGTCATTGCACTGAAATAGCAAAGGTTATTCTCCTGTGGTTTCAACTGTGTGTTTTTACATAATAAAATAAGTAGATGAAGTAAAAAGGATAATGTTCAAAATAGCCCTGTGCAATAAAGGGGATAGACAATTATTTGACATTTTGTCTTTTTTATTATGTTTGTTGCAAATACTTCTTTAACACGGACTAACTGAATGCCAAAATGTTCATTTTATTGTATTTTACGGGACTAATAACATCTGCCAGCCGCCATCTACGCCTAATGTTTAGAATACAGGTACCTACCTATGTTGTATTTAATTATATTAATTGTTTCTATGCATTTTAATGCATGGGAACTTTTAATTATATCTGAAATGTATATCTGACTAACACTTTCATCCACTTAAGCGTTAGAAAAAGATGCATTATTGATTGTAAGGTAGGTAGCTAGGTAAGTATATAAAATAGCTAAATGTATCAAGACATCATCTTTCAGTTTCTTTAATATCACTAGGAGCTATGAAAAATCATACCTAATATTTGTTAATATGCTTCGATTATAACCTCAAAATCTAGTACATGCTGCATCTAGTCCGCTATAACAATAAGATCATAAAAGAGTTTACTAATGATAGAGAATACAATATATCATTTTGCGATGCTGTTAGATCCAGGGCCAACAATGTATTGGCGCAGAACAATGTCCTTTTCAAACTTAATTGATAAACCAACTTCTCTTGTATTGACGCTAATTTCTAGGAACGAAAAACTATTGGGAGATGTAACACACCTGAAACAGTGACCTTATCAATTCAGTCACCTCGCACTCACAGATCAAAGTGGGCGTCACATCAATTCGTATAAAGTAACATTTCTTACGAAACTAGGAATATTAGGGGCCGTCTTCACGGGCGAGAGAATCGCGGCAACATTCAATATTTCTATACGATAACAAAAAAATATATATATTGCCGCGATTATCTCGCTCGTGGAGACGGGCCCTAAGTGAGTGTATAGAAATACATGGCACGACGATAATATTGCCGCAATTCTTTTGCTCGTGAACACGACCCCTTAGACATACGCCGAAATAAGTTGATCATCTTTTATGTATAACCAATAGTACTCACTTATTTCAAATGTAACCTTTAGAAAGTTGAGCTTTCCAAAAAAACATCAAAGTGAATGAAGAAAATCAAAGTGGAAATTAGTCGTGAATTGTCTAGTGTCTACCTACAGATCTTTTGTCGTGGGTGGTCTATTTTACCACCTACTCAGTACAAACAAGATAGATAGACAGAATATTCTTTATTATGTACACTATACAAGTAACAAGAATAACACTAGAAAACTAAACCATACAACTAACAAACAAATAGTTATTAGTTTAAATTATATTTGGTAGCGCTCCGTGCGTAGACAGCAATTGTGTTTTTAGCGCTAGTTGATATTGATATGACCTTACAACCAATTTATTTCAGAAGTCATCAGGTATATTGCAAACTACTGAGTGTCAGACTTTTACTAACTAAAACCCACCTATGATCTTTCTTTTGCCCTTTATGTTTTAGGACCGCGGTATCTCAAGGGCCTGGCAGGCACCTAACAGGAAATCTCTTTGAGGTGCGCGTCGACACAGTCGGTTACTAGACGGACGGACAGTGAGCTACCCATTGCTCACCGTTCACAAACCCGTATCTACTGTGGCCAGGAGTCATCTCACCGGATAATATCCCTTACGTGTATTTATTTATTTTTACCAAACACTATATCTTCTAACCAAATAGCGATCTTGTTGGTCAATTTCAATGGAGCCTGTGTGATTGTTGTCAGCAAACACCCTTTACCTTTTACCAACATGGCAATATACGACCAAGGGAGAGATCCGGGGTAGGACTAAAGGCTTTACGAGCTCTCCAAGAACGTTTGAAACGTCATCGTCAGCCTAAAACAGTCTACAGCTGGATAAAGGCTTCTTCAATCGTACTTCATTCGACTCGATTTTGAGAAACTCTTACCCAGCTTATACCAGACTTACAAAGATAGTCGTATTACCAAGTTTGACTCCACATCTTACCTTATCCCTTATAGTGGCCGATTCGCGGACTACACTCTAACATTTTTTTTCTGTTTATTTTGTTTTGTGGTTTTTATCTAAACAGATTTGCCAACCCCATCGTACCTTTTAATATTACATGGCATTACCACTAAAATAACATTATCAATAATTAGCTATAATAATGACTCCACTTAAACATGAAACTTGGTCATCAGTGCTTCGGTAACTATGACCGTCCTTCAAACACTTTAGGTAGTTCATTGCGTGAACTATATCAACAACTTTGGTTCTACGCCAGATCACCTTTTTAATCTTCAGTACTTTGGTAACAGAGCTCCGCTCGGCAAAAATTCGAGAAAGCCATTTTTTCATATATGAGATTTAACTTAATCGATTTTCCGCCCCCGTAAAACCCCATATTGCAATTGTTTTCGAAATTTCACAAATATGAATGTAACATACAGCTAAAAAAATTATTTGAAAAAAAATAAACTGACATACACAAACAGTCAGACCCGAAACAACTACCTGTAGGTCATACAAATACTTATTCCGTGCGGTGATCGAACCCGCGACACGCAGCGCAGCAGTCGATCGCTCAGCCACTTCGCCAACCGTGCCGTCAAATATGAAAGAGACTTTAATTTTCCAAGTTACTATAAATATGTAAATCTGTCTTGAATAAAAATACTTCGAAAGGACCTCTCACAAATCTACTTTTCAATTGAAGGAACAAAACAAATTATTTATATAGCTACCATGATGTTATTATACGTTAATCCATCTTCTTTTCCTTATACGGAATATATCAATGTCTTACCCTACACGAGCGTATCGTTAAATTCGGTAGAGCGTAAAAGGTTATCCAGCACTTGTTGGAGATTGGCTAATGGTTCATCCTTATCTAGACACTGGGTTTGTATCTGCCTAGGCTGAAAGGCAAAAGTTACTCTTTTGTCTTTTTTTGACAAAAATTTACCTACCCATATATTTTTTTAGATATACTTAGTATTTTTTTTGTTTGCACACCCAGAAACTTTCTAGTTACGAAAAATATTAGGGGTCAAGAATCCAACTTTTTCAAAAGTTTTTTTAAGCACAAGTTTACTTATATTTTACTATAAAATTAAATACTTTACTGTCCCTTTGACTATTGTATGCTTCGAAATTGTAATAATGTGCGTTTAAATAACTAATGGTTCTGACATTATTTAATACCGTTTGAGACTTGATATTTACCATGTCATGTTTATTAATTTAAAAGAGTTTCCGATATTTCGGCGCTACTGCAAACGCTATGATCACGGATCACGGAAATCCGGTATAATGGCGTTTGTAACGCGCGAAACACTTGAAAAATATCTCATTTTTGGAAGAGCTCGTGGCTAAATAATAGCAGCCGCTCGGGTCGATCTTTAGGTTAAGCCGCGCTTGCCTAGGTTGGTCTGTGGGTGGGTGACCACCCGTTACATACCGAGTTTCCTCCGTGCCTCGGAAATCACGTTAAGCCGTTGGTCCCGGCTGTCATTTGTAGATCTTTGACAGTCGTTAAAGGTAGTCAGTGTTCCGAAAGTCTGACAACCAGTCTTACCAAGAGGTATCGCATTACCCAGTACTAACTGGGTTGTGGAGGTCAGATAAAGTAGTTGATCCATGTAAAATACTGATATTCAGCTACATCCGGTTAGACTGGAAGCCGACCCCAACATAGTTGGGAAAAGGCTAGGCAGATGATGATGGTTTTATGTAATTTTGAATTAGAAATTTATTAACATATAAACTTTTTTTTTTAATATGTTCGAGTTTATTATAATTTATTTTAACCATCAATTTTTTTTTTGGCATAGATAGCATACACCTCCTTATTTCTTACATAATTATCTGGTTAAAAGTGGGAAAATACAGGCGTCATTTTGTATTATTTTGCTTTCCGTGAATACTGGCGTGGTGTGCGTACCTATGTTATTACAAAAGCCATATTTCCATGAAATACTTCTAAAAGGTGTGTGTTCCTCTATGATTCTAAGAATTTATGTGATCGGTGAATGCATTGCTTCTCAAAATAACCGCTTTATAGTGTGTAACAATTAATTATTCTCTTAGAATTCATTTCTGAGTAAAACCTGAGCTTCAGTTTATTGAAGAGTTTAATAAATGATGTTTTTCTAAGAATATATTATGAGGTGTTTTAAGAAAACACCCACATTATTATTAACTATCAAATTAAAAAGAACAAATTCTGTAATATCAACGAAATTGTTTGAAAAAAAAAACATTTGAAAGTGGTCGAAGAAAACCGACTTAAAAAAAACTACCAAAAAATATAACAGTTTTATCTTATTCAACATCGCGTTATACTTTTAAAGAAAAAAAAGGGACTCAGTTCATCCCACAATTAAAATCTTGCTATAATCTGGCTAAAATATTCTCAAAACCTACTTTTAAAATCCAGACTCGTTCGACCAAACTTTACTTGTAAAAAAGAAGAAAAATACTAAGATATTGTTATCTTTAACATCGTTTTAGAAACTCGAGAATGTAGAAAGCGGAGTTAGTCGCCGACAATAATACTTTTAAAGGCAAGCGCTCCAAAAGAAAAAAGGAAACCTATTACATTAGAAAACATGGTCTTTAAATTTCTAAACAAAACGGAAAGTTTAATACACGTTACCGCTTTAGTAATCATTATATTATCTGGATCCAAGATGGCGGATTTAAAATGGCGGAAATTCCTGATGGTGCGGCCCAAAAGTGTTAGGCCCGGTAATTTAAACGTTAAGACGTAGGGGAAACGTTTCATTCAAACTGCTAGCTTTAAAAAGTTGGATAGGGAAATATAACTTGTTTTAACAGTTTGCAATGAGGAAGACTGAAAATGAGAATGCCAATGCAATGTGTAGACATTTTTTATTACGAATGTAATGATTTTTCGTAATTGTTTCGAGTTTTACTTTCAACGTTAGAAGTATCTTCATCAGAGGCTCATCTCGAGAGAAACACGTTGATAGTAACATTAAAAATTCTAGGTTCACATATATATGTGTATATTATGATTCAAAAAGTTTATTTACATCTATGAATGATACTGTATGTGCTTGTTGAAAGCAAATTTACTGAAATAATATAGGGTTGAATGTTGAATTAAATTAAAAATTTACAAACTATCGTATTACTACTATAAGTGACCTACTCAAATGTCCTTTTTTGGTATCTATTGTTTGTCGTATCGTTGAGCTCTTTCAGTTATGAGTCGAGCTACACGATAACTGACGAATGCTTGCACTGACTGGACAGGTCCACTCAAATCTGTATGGTGATTTTATTAAAAAGACCATTTTAGACACTAATTTGCATATTCCTCATGAAAGTTGTCTTTTGTCTCGACCTTTTTTTTTGGCGTGGGTAATCATCAAATAATGGGGAGTATCAGACTTGTACTGACTAAAACCCAACCATATTCCTTCTATTGCCCTTTAAGTTCCGGGGCCGCGGTATTTCTTTCGAACAACCCGCAACCCCGGCAGGTGGAGGCCCTGCCCTGGCAGGCGACCCCTTGTCTCGACTCAAAAACAGACACTGGTCTCATGTAGTTTAAAAACAAACAACGTGTAAAAGTGTTTGTTAAAACCTACTTGCGAAAATTTACGTCTAAACTGCGCGTTCGTGCTAGGATCTCAGAACTCAATAATACCCGATCTGGGAACCCTGCCCAACTACACGCTCAGTAAACACGCTTGTCAAAAATATATAAATATACAGCAATACTGTCTTGCTAAGTGATTGGTCCAAACGCTACTATTCATGGTACAGGTATTGAAATCGTCGTTGACTAAGTATCAGCCGACATGTATCACATTAGCAGAGCAATCAGTATCATTAATTTACCTATGCACTCAGTTCGGATATGTTTGCACTGGCCTGCCCTCTGTCGTCGCATCAATATGCTAGTGAAACTCTCTGTCAACATACTACTTGAATTTGTAATTGAATGAGATTCGATTTGATTCAATTGCAGTTGGAGTTGCACTTTGTGTGGAGAAGCTTGAGAAATAATAGGTTTATTTTTTGGCCATGTACTTATGGGGAAGCTTTTTTCTTTTGCGGATAGGAAATCACCAAATAACTTCCCCGTTCTGGGCCGAACGCGAAAGAGTGTCTGGTTTTTAGTGACTAAAACCCACCCATGTTTTTTATTTTACTCTTTATGTTACGGGGGCCGCGGTATCTCTTTCAAACGACCCGGAACTGAGGGACAACCCTAAACCCTGGCAGGCGGTGGCCTTGGCAGGCCTTTCTGCTTTCCTGTCAACTCTTTGAGGCACGCGTGGAACACGAACGCGCCGTAGGTACGGCATATCGTCACTAAACGAACGGACTAAGCTACCCATTGATCATCATCCACAGGCCCGCATCTACGGTGGCCGGGAGTCATCTCGCGGTGCCCAACGCCAAGAGCGTTTCCCGCGGCGTTTGCTTTGAGGTTCTCTCCCGCAAACGTCCAGGCACCTCCTTATGGGGAAGCTTTGCTTGCCTTTTTTCCTGAACTTTATCAGTAACACACAGGATAACATTTTGAGTATTCCTGATGTCACATTGATGAGTGTTGTCATGTTTGAGAAACCAGATGCAGGTGAATCTGGTTGTACTAAGCTGCTCTCAAATATGTTGGAGACGGCTTCCAGTTGTACCAGTTGCAGTTAAATATTAGTAATTACATGGAGTGACTGCCTATCTGACCTCCATAACCCAGTTAGTACTAGGTAATACGATATCTCTTGGTAAGAGTGTCAGATTTACGGACCACTGACTACGGCTGTTAAAGATTTACTAATTATACCCGAGACCAACTTAACGTGCTTTCCGAAGCGCGGAGGAAACTCCCCACCCATCCACGGATCAACTCATTCAAGTGCAGCTTAACTTTAAGGTTTATCCCACCGGCTGTGATTTGTTTTTAAATGACTGAGGTATAGCAATAATAAAAAGTTAGCAGATTGATGATGAGATGTTTTGTCGGACAAAAGAAGATCGTGGACTCTAGGAATGTTCCAGTGGTAATCTGAAGTTGGCAAAATGGCGGTGAACTACCTCATACCTGGAAATGCACACAAGTTCGTCAGTCTTGCAGCTGATCTGTCCCTGGACGGGTCAGATTGCCGTCACATCGGACGCTCAAAGAGAAAAGGAACAGAGAGTTTCCCTGTATTTACATTCACACACTTGTGCACTATAATTATCTCTTACGTCAGTACGCAGTAGAACAACAAACCAAGTCGTTTGTTTCCGTTGAGATTAATCTGCGTTAGCAAAACTCAGTTATGAGCATTATTTGTGGCTGTGTTCGTACGCGTTTTTTCCAATTCATATTTGGAACATAGATGGATGTTGCTGCAGTCAGTGGGAATACTTTTAATGAATTACGGTACAGAGTCAGCCGATATTTCGTCAACTTGAATTAAATCGAGGATTAAAACTGGATCTTGCCAATTTAAGCTGTGACTTTTTTGATGTTTATTATGTTTTGTTCTAAGCAAATACAGGTTGGACTTACTCATTAATTGTAAAACGTTAGACCGAGAATATGCTTAAATGAAGTTTTCTAATAAACTAGTAAGGTATATTCCCAATAAAATTCTATTTTTACTTCAATAGTACGTCTTCAATAAATTGCTCTTCGTGGTCCATGAAATCACTTCCGACAAACAAGAGGGAAAAGGACAGACATATACGAACATCAATATGTTTGAAAAGGAGAGGGTTCGGCCGTGTTGTGGTGAATTGCCTTCTCCCCCAGGGGACAGAATTTAATATCATAAACATTATTCCAAAATAACAGAAAGTCTTGCCTCAACAAATAATATATTTGAGCTTTAATAACTTGTACAAGAGAATATTGTATTGAATAAAAACAATATGTTTTCAACCTCACTTACTTTGCTTACATTTGCGTTTTGAAAACGTCGGCTTTGTGTTTTCATTGCGAACCTGCAACTTAAGAATAATATTGAACAAGTCTCTCTATATCTATCTCTTTATAGGGTTTCATATAACCCTAGACGACTTCGTGTAGGGTTGTACCCTGCACGAAGTGGTCAACCATACATTCTAGACATCAAGCTAAGTAGCTCTGTGCAAAAAATATTGCTGGCAAACTTTTTAATTGAGGTGTTTTTTTTTTTTTAATAAATGTTGCCCCACACTAAGAATTTCTCTTGTATCGTGGGTGCGTTTACAAACATTTAAACTCACATACACAAACAGCCAGACCCGAAACATCTATATGTAGGTCATACAAATATTTGTTCCGTGCGGGAATCGAACCCGAGATGCGCAGCGCAGCAGTCGTACGCTCAGCCACTGCGCCAACCGTGCCGTCAACTTTTTACGGTGGAACTCAATGTCACAATTTTAAAAACATTGTGTTCATGGATGCATTGTATTATAGTAAGGGGGTCAATCAAAGTTTTAATATTAAATATTTGAATTAAAAAAAAAACAGTGGACAAAGTGGAACTTTGACCCTCATTATCTCCGTAACTAGAAGGTTACCAGTTATGGTTTTGAAAAAAATATCGCAATAATTGTCGATATAATCTAAAAACAAACGGTTCAATATATAAATTAAATTTGAGTTGAGGACATTCATCGATTTCTAAGTTAAAATCAACTATAACTGAAGAGCTTTGTTACTTACATATTTCAATCAAATTTATTATATATTTAAATAAGTAGAATGTTGAGGTGAAAATTTATTTGGTAACACAATTTTATATTAGACACCATTAATCAATCAAAATCAATCCGATATTTAAAAGTCATTTTACCATACGGTTTCCGTGTTTAGATAGGTATCTTGGAAAATTGGTGTTGACGATTAGAATCAGAAACTTTAATACCATATTATATAGGTTATAAGTTTCAAACTAGAACACCAGCCTATACATATCTATTACATAGTAAAAAAATCTTTGATAATAGCAGCCGCTCGGGTCGACCTTTAGGTTAAGCCACGCTTGCCTAGGTTGGTGTGTGGATGGGTGACCACCCGTTACATACCGAGTTTCCTCCGTGCCTCGGAAAACACGTTAAGCCGTTGGTCCCGGCTGTCATTTGTAGATCTTTGACAGTCGTTACATGTAGTCAGTGTTCCGAAAGTTTGACAACCAGTCTTACCAAGGGGTATCGCATTACCCGGTACTAACTGGGTTTTGGAGGTCAGATAGGCAGTCGCTCCATGTAAAATACTGATATTCAGCTGCATCCGGTTAGACTGGAAGCCGACTCCAACATAGTTGGGAAAAGGCTAGGCAGGTGATGAGTAAAAAAGTCTTTGCATAGATTATTTGACGGGCCTGTTGGTCTATTGGTTAGTGGCCCTGACTGCTGAGCCGGAGGTCGTGGGTTCGATTCCCACCCAGGACAAACTTTGTGTGATGAGCATGATTGTTTGTTCTGTGTCTGGGTGTGATTTATCTATAATATGTATGTATTTATAAATTATATAAGTATGTATATCAGTTGTCTGGTTACCATAACACAAGCTCTGCTTAGCTTGGGATCAGATAGCCGTGTGTGAGTTGTCCCAAGATATTTATTTTATTATTGGTAAGAGGGGGGGAGTTACTGGAGGTGATAATTTGCTCTGTGAGTCGCACAAAAAAAAACAAAGCAAACTTGCTAATTTGTATGGTATTCTACCGTTCCAACAACTAATTATTACCAGCCTAAGATGTCCTCAATCCTGCCTCAAGGCGTTAATTTCATCTCGCAATTTTTTCCAGGGTCTTCTGGTACTCTTGGATATTTTCAGATCACCACATATTGGTGGTAATCCTCTCCGATTTGGTATTTAAGGTTGACTTGCTATTGAATGACCTCCACGATTTATGACCCAAAGAGCTTCATCTTGTACCACTTCCGATCTGTAATTCAAACTCTTTGGATAAAAATCTAACCAAAAAAAGAAACGGAACTTCACAAATAGAACCGTCGTCCGTATCTTAAACGACGACAACCGGTGGATTCCAGCCATTAATGAAGATTTAACGAGACCACAGACCACCAATTAAGTTCCAGCTTTGATCTTCTGCATAATTGAATCGGTTCGACGTACAGTTAGACATTTACGTGTTTGCTTCCGACACTCGGCTGAGGGATATTTTTTGAGCTTAGCATTTGCATGCTGATTGCGGAAATAATAGAGATATGTCCATGTTACGGCTTTTTTTTTGCGGATGGGAAATCATCAAATAACTTCGGCTGGGAATGTCAGACTTTTACTGACTAAAACACAGCCATGTTCCTTCTTTTATATAGTTTTAATTTCAACTCGATACCTCCACGCGTTATAAAGAGTCTTGACAGGCACTTGTCCGTCTGTCTTTCAAGACCATGTATCTCAGGAACGCGTGAAG
This sequence comes from Ochropleura plecta, assembly GCA_905475445.1. NCBI lineage: Eukaryota > Metazoa > Arthropoda > Insecta > Lepidoptera > Noctuidae > Ochropleura > Ochropleura plecta. The sequence continues at coordinate 13,362,325 of FR997739.1, forward strand.
ATATCAAGTTGAAATTAAAACCTATACTCACAAAAAAACCAACCCTCTGAATTTAAACAGTCAAAAGATACAGCTGTATAAGTCGCAAGTTTGTACGAAACACTCGGTGCGAGATTCTGTCACGCTCTTGCCCGGTTTTTTTCCTTATGAGGTACGGATCTCTAAAAATATCACACAAAGCGAATCTATAACGGTTTTGCCATTTGGCAACAGAGAACTAAAAAATAAAATCCTATGACTGATTTCGTTAACTTTACATAAACCAGTCAAGTTACTGATAAACAGATGCATTTTCAACCTCTGCAACGGTAGCTAATTACATACTACGAGTACAAAGCGGTAAGTAAGTACGGCTTATTTACTTAACTTCACTTTCATTCCGCTTCACGAGGACTATATAGGGGTGTTGGGGTGTTAAGTAGGTTCTCGGCTGCGCTAGAGGCTAGACTATTTGAACTGGTTTCAAGGATTATACTGTCACGTAATATTTTTATAAGTTTGTTTTAACTTGCTTTATTAGTTTATTTTTTATTTATATATACTATGTTTATTGACAAATCAGATTAGTTATTATTCCTTCAGGTCCGGTTGAAAAACAGCGTCAGACGCTAGTTGGCTAGTTGAACTGGGCCTATTTGGCGCAGCCGTAAGACACAAAAAAAAACTTTTTTTGTTTTATTTAGTTTTCATTTCATTTGTATGACAGACATGACTTACTCTTGCAGTCTGGATCGTGAGAGTCAAGATGGCGGGTGTACCATAGCGAATTAAATTGTACTAATTACCAAAACAATGTACCTAAAATGTACTATTTAGTACCTAAGTCAAAAAAAATTGTACCTCTTTCACAATGAAATTATTTAGAAAATAAGGTACACCCGCCATATTGACAGTCAAGATGGCGGGTGTACTATAATGTTTTATTATTTAACCATTACGCATTAAATATAATTACGCCAAAAAATTGTACCTAAAAAGTACCTCAATAGAAAACATACAATTGAAAAGTTGAATAGTTTCTGAGAAACTATGAATATACATTTTTCACTGTTTCCTGATTAATCATACGTGCTTCATAGCTTGCAAATACAAACAACATTTCGTTGTTTGTATTTACAAAACACTTTTTTCTGTTCGTTTAAATCAACAACATTTTTTTTCCGCGTTTCATATTTATTCTATAGGATCGATGTGACAATAATAACAAAGTAAATTATACTATGATAATAAGAATGATATTAAGTTATCTGCGTATTGCAAGCTATGAAGCTCGTATGATCAATCAGGAAACAGTGAAAAATTTGCAAATTTTTATCAACTACCCGCATCATACTTGATCATAAATGTGCATTTACGAAGCTGGTTGTTAGTTGCGGAAGGTTGCTAATAACTAAAATATACAGATAATACATACTATATATTTTATTGCTAGTAACTATTAATAATTATTGTCGTGCATATTATTCATAATTTATAAATGTCATCATCTGCCTAGCCTTTTCCAACTACATATATTAGGGTCGCCTTCCAGTCTAACCTGATGCAGCTGAACACCAGTATTATACATGGAGCGAATGCCTATCTGACCTCCAAAAAAAAATCTATATCAATAATATCATGATATTTATAGTGTTTAGTTTTATACAAAATACGTTTGTTTTATTTCTCAGAAACTATTCAACTTTTCAATTGTATGTTTTCTATTAATTGAGGTACTTTTTAGGTACAATTTTTTGGTGTAATTATATTTAATGCGTAATGGTTAAATAATAAAACATTATAGTACACCCGCCATCTTGACTGTCAATATGGCGGGTGTACCTTATTTTCTAAATAATTTTGTTGTGAAAGAGGTACAATTTTTTTTGACCTAGGTACTAAATAGTACATTTTAGGTACATTTTTTGGTAATTAGTACAATTTAGTTCGCTATGGTACACCCGCCATCTTGACTCTCACTCTGGATCGCCTCCTCATAAAATACTATATATTATTTTATATACTATACTTACGTATGTTATTTATATATTTAGTAAACAGTAGTTAGTATGTATTTGTAGGAGCTCGTGGCTAAATAATAGCAGCCGCTCCACATCTCTGACAGTCGTTACAGGTAGTCAGTGTTCCGAAAGTCTGACAACCAGTCTTACCAAGGGGTATCGCATTACCCAGTAGTAACTGGGTTGTGGAGGTCAGATAGGCAGTCGCTCCATGTCAAATTATACTGATATTCAGCTGCATCAGGTTAGACTGGAAGCCGACCCTAACATAGTTGGGAAAAGGCTAGGCAGATGATGAGTTCGTATGTATTTAGAAGCTTTTATTAAAATGAAATGAAATGAAAAATATTTTCTTTGTCAACACTAAACGCTGTCAGAATGTTTCATTGAAGACTTCTAAATTGATGTGCCTTGAAACAAATTTGACCTAAACCAACTTTGATAGTTAAATAAAACATTACAAGTAGTTGGAGCAATCACTGCTGTCGGAAACGGTTCCAAAATAATATGTATATTTTATTAAAAAAATCGCTCCATACTGGTATTCTAGCTACATCCGGTTAGACTGAAAGCAGACTTCAGCATAAAGCAGAAAAGCAACAAAACATATAGCACAGATTTTCATTTGTTACCAAGCTATACAACACTAAGATCTTAACAAAACATCTTCAAAAATTACAAACTTTATCCTTAACATTTTTCCTAACAAAATTACAATTTAAAAGCAGAATCTTGAAACAATATTCGTACCTCTAATAAGCGAATAAGAAACAGCTGTTAATTTTAATAATTCCCCTTATCTCCGCCGTGGTACCGCTCCTTAGGATTATCTGGCGATGGTCCCTTTTATAATTAATGATAAATAAGAAGCCTTTTGAATAGTTTAGGTGTTTGTATGGAGATTAGAGTAAGTAAACGGTTTTACAGTGTTATTGATTCTGCTAAGTAATAGTTGAAAAGATTTTTTCAATAAACTTCGTCGAAAACTGTTTTGTATTGCATTAAGATTTAATAATTTACGATCAATTTATTATTTTTGATCTCCGTCTACATCTCTTATCAATCTGTCCTATAGCAGTTCCGCTGGAAGAGATTTCTAAATGAAATAAGTTTTACTCTTGTGTTCTTTTGTGTGTATGCATGTTTCCATAATTATTATTTATTTATTTTTAAACGTTGCCCCATACTAGGAATGTTTTCTGTAACATGGGTGCGTTAACAATACATTTAGACCAACATACACAAACAGCCAGACCCGAAACAACTATTTGTAGGCCATACAAATATTTGTTCCGTGCGATAATCGAAACCGCGACACGCAGCGCAGCAGTCAATCGCTCAGCCACTGCACCAACCGTCCCGTCAAAAAAGATGTGTTTTAACGTCATTATAAAATATTAGTGGAAAATAACCTATAAGAAAATGTCCTACTGAAAATGCAATAAAAATATCGGTACACTTCAGGCCTGGAAAGGAATAAGCCGATAAAAGCAGATAGGAAACAGGTCAATCAATTTATTTATAAAAAGCATCTGAAAGAGTAGACCAGAAACCAATTTGTTAAGGTACCGTAATGCGGCCACAAACCACATTTTTCCACGCTTATTGAACGGAGAATTAATTAAAATTTCATTATTCAAGAAAAGATTATAACTTCCTTTTAGTCATTTGCATATTTGACTGAAATATTTAAAGAAATCCTCTTTAAGAGCCGTCTTATTAAATTTGTTATAAGCGTTTCGTTTTGAGTTCCCGTTTCTCGTGAACTTACTTGTATTTCTTTTCCTTTGGCCGTAACTTCGAACTGAGTTCAACCCAACTTTTTTTTGGGTACAAATGAATTTTAAGCAGTATAAGTAACTGCTTGATTTCATGAATTATTTTTATAACCATCAGTCCATTTTTTTGAATATTTTTTCTGTTATCAGGTCAGGTTATTTTTCAGTATTTTTGTTGGACTTTAAAAAGGTTTTATATTGTTTTAAAATCCTTATTTCTCTCTGCCTTACTATTTTAATATTTTTGACTAGTGGACTGTATGTTTTAAATGTAATCCGAATAAGTAGGTACAATATTATGATGATGTTGAGTTGAATGGAGTGCGCGCGCGTTCCGCCGTCGGAGGTCGGTTGCGAAGTAAGCCGATGGCCCCGCGTCCCGCACGCCGCACTTGTCGCCGCCGCCGCCGCCCGCCGCCTTCCGCTGTCTCCCGACAGCAGCCGAAGATTGCCGAGTGGTCGAAGGCGCCCGAACATCCTCCCCGGGTTGAAGGATTCAAGTGAGAGGAAGTGGGCAGACGTTGTTGTAAGCCCGCACCACCGTTCCTTTCTTCGTCTTCAACTCCACTACCCTTGTGGCCCCGTCGCAGCCAGGAAAAATCTTCATGACACGGCCCAGTGGCCACACCAAGGGCGGTTGGCCTTTCTCTTTGATGAGAACCAGTGCTCCCACTGCAAGTTGCCCTGTAGAAGCTGTCCATTTCGTTTTTTGCTGGAGCAGAGAAACATATTCTAATTGAAAGCGGTTCCAGAAATGTTGTTTGATTTGCTCCACTCTTTGGTAGCGCTCCAGTCGCCCGATGTTAAGATCAGTGACCTGTGGATGCGGAATAGATATGAGTGGTCGCCTAATTATGAAATGTCCAGGAGTGAGGACTGTCAAATCTAGAGGATCAGAGGAAAGAGGGATTAGGGGACGGGAATTTAAGACGGCCTCTATTTGAGTCAAACACGTGGCCATCTCCTCGTATGTTAAGTGCGTTAAGCCTAAAAGTCTCTTTAGGTGATGTTTCGTAGATTTAACTGCGGCTTCATTAATGCCGTTGAAGTGGGGGGAGTATGGAGGCGCAAAAGAAAATTTGATGCCTTGTTGTGCAACATCAGATACAAGCTTCGAGTCATGTAAAAACTTACGTAGCTCATTGCAAGTACCTACAAAGTTTGTTCCATTATCGGACAAGATGCTTTCGGGTTTACCACGACGAGCCACGAAACGGTTTAAAGCAGCTATGTAGGCTTCTTTCGTAAGATCTGTAACAAGCTCGATGTGAACAGCCTTAACGGCAAGGCAAACAAAAATACAAAGGTAGGCCTTTATAAGCCTACACCCTCGCCCTTTGCGATCAGCTATCAGCACTGGCCCAGCATAATCCACACTACAATTAAAAAATGTGTGTTCTAAATGTGTCCTTGAAGAGGGCAACTGACCCATTGTAGGTTGTACGGTTTGGCCCTTGTGTTTAAAACATTTGATGCATTTTTTGACTACACATTTGGAAAGGTTTCTACCACCTAGAGGCCAATACATTTGACGTATATTTGCCAAGAGCAACTGAGGGCCAGCATGTAAGTAGTCGAGATGATATTTATGAAATATTATTTTTGTTATATGGTGTTTTCCACATAATAATATTGGGTGCTTGACATTATAATCATACGGTGAGTTGTCAAGTCTCCCTCCTACGCGTATGAGACCATTTGAATCTAAAAAAGGACTTAAAGAAATGAGCCTATTTTTTTCGGTAAAGACTTTCCTGATTGTAGTAAATTATATTCACCAGGAAACATATCTATTTGAGCGTGACGTAAAATAAAATTTGTGGAATTTGCAAGTTCTTCACAGGAAAGAGAACCAGAGACTTTGTTGTGTTTATGTTTTAAATTGTAAATGAATCTTAGTATATAAGCCACGACTCTCTGTAAGTGATTAAAATTAGAATATTTGAGAATGAGTGATTTAATAAATGAATGATTATTATTATGATGCGACATATGATTTGAGATCAAATTATTGTATGATTGATGATGGGATGAGTGATCAGTGAAGTGTGATGATACAACTTCAGATAGATCTTGTTTAATGTTATCATTAGGCATTTTTGGCCAATAAGTTTCATCGTTTAACAAAAACTGAGGACCTGACCACCATAAGGAGGACTCGCTGATAAGGTCAGCCTTCAGCCCGCGAGAAACTAGATCCGCTGGATTTTCCTTTGACGGCACGTAGTTCCACGTCTGCCCTACAGTGCATTCCTGTATTTCATGAATACGATTACGGACAAAAGGTTTTAATAAATTAGGTGTCATGGCGAGCCAATTTAACACTATCGTCGAATCGCACCAAAAGTAGCATTTACTGACGGGTTTGGTGAAGGAATTACGTACATTAACACACAGTCTTGCTCCTAATAAAGCCCCACACAATTCAAGTCTAGGGATGGTTGTTGGCTTGACTGGTGCAACGCGATTTTTAGAAGCCAACAGTTGTACCTTTACCAACCCATCCTTAGTAGTAGATTTCAAATAAATACATGCACCGTAGGCCTTTTCGGATGCATCTGTGAACACATGTATTTCATTTATCGTTGAATTGCTACATGAAATCCACCGGGGTATTTTAAGTGTATTTAAACATAGTAGACTATTCACGAACGTTAACCAGGAGGTTTGTATATTTTCTGGTACTTGCTCGTCCCAGTCACATTTAGCCAACCATAGACTTTGGATGATAATTTTAGACTCGATTATGCAAGGACCTACTAGACCTAATGGGTCAAATATTTGACTAATCACAGATAAAATGTGTCGCTTTGTGATTGGTTTGCTGGTGTCGATCGATATTGAAAACTCGAGAAAATCAGATTTGCATAGCCAATATAATCCTAACGTTTTTGAAGACACGTTTCTATCCTCAGATAAGTTCAACCTATCAGACTGCCCTGAGACACCGGCTATGTCTGTTAGAATCTCTAAACTATTAGATTGCCACTTTCTCAGGTTAAAGTTAGCTGACGCTAAAATGGATGCAACTTCTTTAGCCATCTGGACCACTTCGGAAACCGAGTCCCCACCGCTTAGATAATCGTCGACGTAAAAATCTCGTTCAATGGACGATTTTACAATATTATTAGAGGCGGTTGTTGCTAGACTGACTAAACTCTTAGTAGCTAAATAAGGGGCAGAAGCTGTACCGTAAGTAACAGTGTTGAGACTGTACGTTTGAAGTGGTAGCTTAGGGTCAGCCCGAAAGATTATTTGTTGTAAAGAACGTTGTGATGGTGTTACTAGAATGGCTCTATACATCTTTTCTATGTCACCAGAAATAACAAACTTGTGCTGACGAAAGCGGAGCAATATAGAAAGAAGATCGTCTTGGACAGTAGGCCCCACCATTTGGATGTCATTGAACGACACTCCAGAAGTAGTCGCTGCTGATGCATCGAAAACTACCCTGAGCTTAGTTGTGCTGCTGGATTCTCGGATGACTCCATGATGTGGCAAGAAATATTCATTTTTGTTACCTGAATGAGGTTTACTTGTTGAGTCGTTCACAGTCATGTGCCCTAAGCTCACGTACTCCTCGATGAATGTAACATATCGTTCCTTGAAAGCAGGATCACGCTGGAAACGACGTTCCAGAGATAAAAATCGACGTTTAGCCATTTCATAAGACCCACCTAACTCACTGGGATCATTTTTAAGAGGCATTGTAACTACAAAATGCCCGTTTTGATCACGGACAGTGTTAACACGAAAATTGTCTTCGCAAGCTCGTTCTTCCTGTGACAAGCAATGCTCAGAAGACACGGAATCGAGCTCCCAAAACTTGTTTAGGTTGTTATTTAAGTCGTTCATGGTAATATTACAAAAATGTGAAAAAAATTTTTTGGATGGATGTTTTTTAAGAGCAACAGAGCCTGAAACTATCCACCCGAGCTTTGTCTCGTGTAGCTTGGGCTGATTTTTGCCTAAATTAATAGATGAACTGCCTAAAATATCCCAAAACGTTTCAGCGCCGATTAGTATGTCAATCTCTGATGGAACGTTGAATGATGGATCGGCCAGATTTATATGTAATGGTATAGGAATTCTACTTATATCGACTGATGTAGACGGTAGCAATTTGGTAATTGTAGGTAATATAAAACAATTTACGCCTGTCTTATAGCTGCTGCTGCACGATTCGATGGTTAGGTTGCAAGACCGTGTGCTTAATGTAGTATGACTATTTATACCTGTTACCGTGGAACTCGTACTACGTTGAGGAAGTCCAAGCTTATCACATAGTTTCTGCGTAATAAAATTAGCTGTGCTACCGTTATCGAGCAGGACCCTGGCGACGCTCTGGATACCTCGGTGGTTCACCACCCTCACTAACGCTGTGGACAGAAGGGTATGAGATGTAGTATGTTGCGACTGAGCGTCGCTCGACAAGGAGATATTTTCAGGGGTGCCGTTATATGTAAGGGTACCTTCAGAAACAGTGGGCAGTGCTACACTATTGGGCATAGGATCTTGATAATGAGTAGCCGACTCCACGTGTAAAAGGGTATTATGTCTACCTTTACAATATTTACAACGAGCTAATCTGCAACGATTTGTTAAATGACCACTACGTAAACAGTTAAAACAAACTTTAAATTCTTTAACCTTTAATATACGTTGTTCCACATTTAATTTTCGAAACTCTTCACAAGTGTACAATAGATGATTTTGACTACATAAGGGACATTTTGTTGTATATTTTTTAATGGAATTGTTGGCTGGATTAGTTGCTATTATTAATGATTTATGTTTATTTTCTATTTGATTGTTTTTAGTGTTAGCATTATTATCTATATTAAATGTGTTTTTGTTGTGTTCTAATGTCTCTAATAAATCAGCTTTTCTACTGATAAAGGAACAAAATTGAGAAACTGTTGGTTTAGTTGGTATGGTATTACGATGAGCTTCCCATTCTCTGCTGGTGATAGGATCTAGTTTAATTGCCATCATATAAATAATCAGCGTGTCCCAACTGTCCGTGGGCTCGTTCATTGTGTTAAGCGCTCGTATATTTTTATTAATTACATCATTTAAACGACGCAACGAACTGGATGATTCTTGCGATATATAGTCTACATTGAACAAGGACTTAACATGGGTATCTACTATAAGCCTATTATTGTCAAAGCGATTGCATAGTAATTTCCACGCCATTTGATAATTATCCCCTTAAAATCAATATTCTTTATTATTTCTAAAGCATCGCCTTGAAGCGACGCACGGAGGTAGTGGAACTTACTAATGGCATCGATACAACTACTATGATGTATTAGTGATAAATATGTATCTCTATATTCAAGCCAGTGCTGATAACTACCATCAAAGTTAGGCAAATCAATTTTAGGTAGGCGTATAAAGTTACGTTGTTGGAACGATTCACCTGAGTGTTTGTTCACTGAGCCTGTTACAGACCCGCCATCACCACTCTCGCTACTGGCAAGCAGGCCGTGCGCCTGCGCTGCGAGTGCGTGGTAACGGTCTTCGAACTTTGCTCGTTCTGCATATGCCTCATCAGGATCATCCGAAAGCACCTCGATTTCAACCTGTAAACGATCGAATTCATCGTATGTAGCCTCAAATTTATTAAAACGGCTTTCCAGCTCTAAGCGTTGAACGCTAGAAATACTTTTGCAACTAAGAAGCACATTCATGTAATTGCTAAAATTAGTTAACTTTGCCTTAATAGCACTTCGCTTTCTCAATAACACGTCTAAAGACGCCATACTGTAATTTAGTAAGATATTAATAGGTATATAAAATTAACACTGCCTAAATCGTCAAGTGTAGCAAAGTTCCGTAAAGAAATTGGCAGTTAAGTTTGAACACAGCGCAATGCGATTTAGTGAGCGCGAATAGCCGTTGATGAACGTCACCGAAGCCAGCGAGCTACACGGGTCAATGACCGCTCGGCTGTTAAAATGCGTTACAGGTACGCACACAGCTGATCACATGCAGCCTATAGCCTGGCGATTAAGCAGTGCACAAGCGTAAGCAGTGAGAATGAGTAAAAGGAGATAGCTATAATTTCGACACGTATTGACTCAAATATGAACGTGAAAACGGAACAAAATTTGAATTTAATGGAACAAAACATTTAAAAAATGGTTTAAAAAGGATATTGAAGGAAGAATTGGAACGAACTCACCCAATACCGAATCCTTATCCACAAGAAACCTGCTCAAGCTTCCATCCAAGCGATGACTCAGCGTAAATCGTCTAATCCAGTCGATGAAATAAGCGCCGACGTTATCAAGACTTGATGTAATGTGCTGTATTTCTTGTTCCACTTGCGTTTCAATCGACTTCGCAGAAAAAACCGTTGCTCCAGTGACGCAGTGAATTCACGCCGCTAGAAGTCCAAAGTTCACCACCATCGGAGTCGTGACGCCAGTAGCCGACGATATTGGTTCCACCAAAACGTGACTATTAAGAGGCTCGAAGGACCATTTGTTAGGGACCTAACTAAGGACAAAAACTAGTGGACTGTATGTTTTAAATGTAATCCGAATAAGTAGGTACAATATTATGATGATGTTGAGTTGAATGGAGTGCGCGCGCGTTCCGCCGTCGGAGGTCGGTTGCGAAGTAAGCCGATGGCCCCGCGTCCCGCACGCCGCACTTGTCGCCGCCGCCGCCCGCCGCCTTCCGCTGTCTCCCGACAGCAGCCGAAGATTGCCGAGTGGTCGAAGGCGCCCGAACAGTTGTGTTGAAAATAAAAAAAATAATATAATATTAGTCTTGCAATCTAAAAAAGCGTTGTTCCAGTATTTGAGTATGATTCTATTGAACTAAGCAAAGCAAAATTAAATTCCAGTCGAATAATGCCTCTTCAAAATACCAAATTTATCAATAAAAACCTCAACAACAAACAATATCAATCACGATCATCAATCCTTACAACTCTATATCGAGAACAAAATACATCTCAATGTTTCATTAATATATTCTTTCAGAGAAACTTCTCGAAGAGTATATCAATCATAGGCTGGAGGTGCATGATTGAAGGGAAAATCGGCGACAGATAGGTAAATGTGTACCGCAGAAGTTTTTAACTGACTTCTCATCGAAGAAAATGATTAATGCGTCGATTGTAGGGCAAAGTGAAACTGTCATCTGTATTCAGAGAGTTTTGGTCGGAATCTTTATTGCATGAATGAGTGAGCCTGTCAGAGGAAGAGATTCTTTATAAATTTGTTTGTTATGCATTCTTTACTTATCTTTATTTTTTGCGTTGCTGTTGCCTAACTAGATGTCATACCTTTTTTGCCGCCCTAAAGGCCTCTGACTTGGTTTCACATACCGTCACGAAATATTTCTCAGACATACTGGTTGGGCCCCCTCTTTTAGGAGTAGCTGGAGAGGCGCAACAGCGCCCTCACCGGACATGGAAGGTTCCTGCACATAATCGGGCGGGAGGAAACGCCCGGGTGTCTTTAGTGTGACGAAAAGAGAGGCGACCGGCGCGGCGGCAGCGACCTCTCGCGTCCGGCAAAAAATGGAACATAGATGGGTTTTAGTCAGTAAAGGTTTGTCTCTCTCCCCTGCTCCGCCTACAGTGGGGCAAGTTATTTGATGATTTCCTATTCGAAAAACTAAAATAAAATAAAGGCATTCTGATTAAGATAACTCAAGACTACTTATAATGACTGTCACAGCCGCGCCTACTCGCCGCTCTATGTCTAATGTGTAATTATACACTTTAGACAGACGCAGCTTATTCCGAAGACCGACATGTTGCTGATTATAATTAACTTCTCTGATTTCGACAACCCATTTAGTAACTTTTTAAACTGACATGCTCATAACGGGATTTTAAGCATGTTTAAAAAACACAAATAAACATTGTTAATATCCCATTTTAAACGGAATTAATAAACCAGTTACTACATTTTAAATGGGAAAAATCCTGGTATTAAGTTTTCTGCGGAAAGCCCAGACAGATGTTGCCTGATCAATGATGTTCCTGTTAGTTGATTGCATAGTAAATTTTTTATAAACGCTGAGCATAGTATTTCATTTTTCTAAATATTCTTGTTAGTATACGGCTGAATCACAATTTATCATACAATACGCCTAATAGACTATGCAAAACAAATATCAAGATCCTCATAAAAAACTCTTGTTCCTAAATCGGCAATTAAGTATAAAGAAGGGAAGATAACAGCAATTTTCAAGCTAAAACTCTGGGCCCCTGTTATAGCAAACTTGACTCGAAAACGATGAATAAAAAGAAGATAAAATAAAATATATATTAAGCGCCATAAAGCCGTTGCCAGCTGACTATGAATGTTTTATTGGTTGAGAACTCGCAAATCTATTTTTGAGTGCATGTAACTTATATTTCGTTTGTGTAAATATTGTATACTGCCGGACTATTTCATATTACGTTTCGTTTTAAAGGATGCTTTTGCATGCACAATTTTTATTCATCTTTTATTTTAATCATGTACTTTAAAGTTTTAACGTTAACTAGGATGTTTTCCTGTATCGTGGGTGCGTTTACAAACATTTAAACTCACATACACAAACAGCCAGACCCGGAACAACTACCTGTAGGTCATAAAAATATAAGTTCCGTGCAGGGATCAAACCTGCGACACGCAGCGCGGCAGTCACTCGCTCAGCCAATTCCCCAACCGTGCCGTCAAATGTTTGTTTCATAAATGAACCCTGCTTGGGCACAGCAATGTATTCAATTTAATTTAATTTTATAAATACCTATACCTTAACACTTTATCGCTACAGTGTCATAATGATAAATAACCAAGTTATTTTTTTGTGCGTTTTTTCTTTGCCAATAATTCTACTGTGTATTATGCATGGACTAAAACTACAAAAAATACTTTTTGAAAGATTTGACATTTACAATCCTGAATTTGTTGATAAATTTGTCACACAGCTCAATCGGAATTCAGAAAGTGAAACTAAAACCATAAACTCAACTTTGTGGTTTCTTTGTGCTGTGTCTAATTAACCCTCTTAACTTTACGCAGTCAAAAGATATGGCTGTTCATGTCGTAAGTTTGGACGGAACCCACGGTGCGCAAGTCTAACTCCTCTTAACCGGTTTTTTACAGAATAAGTTAGGTACAGCTGAAGCTAAGCATGTAAAAAAGCCAATGGAATCAAAGCTAGTAAACAAAGCAGCAAAACACACCAAGTCACATTCAGACAAGTTCAATGTTCCTGTAACATGTTCCTACCCAATAATTTCAGCTACATCCTAACGGAAACATGTTATACCCTTAAGCATATTTCACATACGCAATTACTACATTCAAAATTTATCGCGCAATAACGATATAATGACGGAAATGGTAGCGTCGTACAAGACGTATATATTAAAATTAACGTTCGGGCGACGATGAAGGGATGCCCCGGGATAAATTAACCTTTGCATATTGTTGGTATAGTTGGAGTGTCTGTATGTTGCAAATTTTTTGTTAATATGAAATATAAATGTTTTATAATGAAGAATGGAAGGTTTCTGTTCAGTGTTCTTGCCTATTCGCACTGAAGGGATCATGGCACCCATCTTTTTGCAGCAAATATATATATTTTATACATATGTAATTTTTTTTAAACTTTGCCCCGCACTAGGAATTTCTCCTGTATCGTGGGTGCGTTAACAAACATTTAAACTTACATACACAAACAGCCTAACCCGAAACATCTGCCTGTAGGTCATATAAATATTTGTTCCGTGCGGGGATCGAACCCGCGATACGCAGCGCAGCAGTCGATCGCTCAGCCACTGCGCCAATATTTTAGTTAAACATCGATTTAACCCACTTAACAACCACATTAAAAAAAATCCTCGGTAAAATTAAATACCCGCACGGTTGAAATGATGGGAAGATTAAAAAAAAACAGAGAAGATCCTTGTGTGTGGCAAAGTTAAAAAAAATGCTACAGATGTGCAGGTAAGTACTGGTCAAACACAATATAAGTTTTATCGACACGAAAATAAGAAAAAGAAGAATAGTTCTACGGGTTAGAGTCGAAACCCACATTTGTGTGAATTGCGCGAATCAAAAGGAGTTTCACCATAACGATGATGCTCATTTTTTTGAATATATATGTTGAGTGGCTCAAAACAGATCGATATTTACCTAAAGTGGGATTTGTAAATATCTTCTAGCACAGATTTTAATCACGTCAAGTGCGTAAGGAAAACAAAATTATCGCTTTCGTAAGTCATAAAGAAGATTAAAGTTAAGTTATTTTCAGTTATGATAATATAGCAGTTAAATATACCTGGGCGCAATTTTTTTCGTAGTTAGATTTCCCTAACTAGAACGATTTTTCGTCTCCGGAAACCCTCATACCGCACTTTTCAACGAAATCGTTATAGCCGTTTTCGAGAACTAATCCTTACTAATATTATAAAAGCGAAAGTGAGTTTGTTTGTTTGTTACGTCTTCACGCCTAAAAGGCCCAGCCGATTTTAATGAATTTTAGTACAGAGATAGTTGGGACCCTGGAGACGGGACTTAGAAAAGGGGGAAAAAAAGAAAGAACCAGTGAAGTCCTTAAGCCGTAAGCATATCGACGAAATTATAGGAGATAGCGGGTTGACTATTCTATAAAATAATTTCTTTAAAAATATTTACTATTTTTGTAATAATACAAAAAAAGTAGTCCGTTTCATTATTACTACATTGAAACTAATTTGACAGACATTTTTAACCCAGTGAGACCATTTTAAATCAGTCACAAACTAAAATTTGTTTTGTTTTTGAATTTATTTTTTGTCGTTTCACTCAAAAACCACAGGGCAATGACCGTTTCCAACAGAACAGCACCTTTTTTCAACCATATTCAAATTCAGGCCGGCCCCAAAATAAAATTGCTCACCCAACCATATCCTGGCCCACAAGCTAGTAAAGATAACCCTGCTTTGTTCATATAATTATGTTGTATTCATGTCGCGTTACGAGGGATCCGAAATTGAGATGGATGCCTGACGTAGGTGTGAAATTAACGTCCAAATTATTTTTTGGTAATTTATCAAAGTCCGTGATTAGGTCGTGTAATTGTGTATAATGAGGGTAGGCGTAATTACGTGCTGGTATCCCTTGATTTCTATTAGATGGAATTTGTCTATGGTGCGTGTTTTACTTCACCACATAGGTAATTGAAACATTCTTGGAACGGTGGGGTACGATGGAGGTTTTATAACATTAACCAAACCTTAAAGCGTTCCGGATGGATTCAAAATAAAAATATAAATATTTTTATTTCACATAGGCCTAAATAGGCACTTACTGGTTTCCTATAGATAAGAATCGACAAGAAATGCCATGGTTACTCTTTTAAAATCAGTTGGAAAAGAATTTAGCAAGCGACTTGGAATCTACAAGGCCTACAATATTCATCATTCACAAATAATCGGTAAAAAATAATCAATACAAGAAATAAGAATAATATGACAAAAAAAGTGACACAGAGTGCAGTCTGTTGACGTTCGAATATTCTAATTGTTTAAATAATGAATAGGAAAATGGTGGAAGAGAATAGGTTTGAGATTATGTTACATGTATTTGTATAATGAAGTTAATCCAAATCCAAATAAACACCTACATTTACCTTAAACGCTACCGTAACAAACTTAAGTGATACTTTTGTAATGTTTGCTGTCTTATTATGGGAACACGGTGTAATAAGTTATCATTCGCCGCACAATATAAAAATCACCTCAGATATAGATAGACATAGATAACGCAAGAGTAACTAGTTCGCATGCCACATTGCGTGCCCAACTTACGAACAAAAATCGCAAGCTGCTACTTTCGCGCTCAGTCTGCATCGGTGAGCCACTAGTCGGACATCAGATATCAAATTTAAAACGGTTAATTGCGTGTAATAAATTGTAAAAGCTGTCGTTAATCAAAATAGACGTCACGTCACTAAAATATAGAGCAAGAGACGTCATAGTAAGTAATAAAAAAATGGCACGCTTGGTTTTCATACAGATACTTGCGTTATCTATGTATATTTATATCTGTGGAAAACCCCATTATCATCTGCCACGCCTTTTTACTATATTGGGATCAGCTTCTAGTTTAACCGGATGCAGCTGAATACCAGTAGTATAGTATAAAGCGACTGCCTATCTAACCTCTACAACCTAGTTAGTACTAGGAAATACCCCTAGGTAAGACTGGTTGTCAGACTATCAGGCCACTGACTACGTGTCTACATGTCGTTCATGTATTAAGCCGATATCAGACGCTCCGCTCTGTCCATTTTTATTTTGTTTTATGTTTACAAAACAACGCCAAAAAATGCCATTTAATTTAATATTTCAATCGTTCCGTGATCTAAAATCGTAAAAAAAAACTAAACGTTTCAATATGAACGAAAAAAGGCAGAACTTTACAGAAAATAAAACGTCACTAAAGAAGATGGAAATGTCAAGTACCTATACGATAAAACAACAAACTACATATTATAACATCATTACAAATTCTAACACAAGATAAATTAAGTTACCACTATATCAAATTATAGCGGAACCCCGCCGTTCGACATATGGCAATAATTAACACCTGTCAAAGCACAATGGAGAATTGACAGGTAGCTACTACAATGTCTATGTCTAAAGCAATTCGTCCCCTCTGAGACACGGTAATATGGTTATGTCAGTCCAGTTGTAGGTGTAATTACTAATGCCTGTTTTGTCAGTACCAGATGACATTCTGTGTTTTTATTTTTGAATTTCTAAAAGGAGGAGGTGGAGGTTTTATGTTAAAAGATGTCAGCATAGCTGAGGGGCCTGCCAGGGCTTTCGGGGTTTCGGGTTGTTCGAAAAAGATACCGCGGCCCCGGAATATAAAGGGCAAAAGAAGGAATATGGGTGGGTTTTAATCAGTAAAAGTCTGACGCATGATTTATCATTCGCAAAAAAGTATTCCATAATTTTACGAAACTTCTGTTGTCACAAACACAACTTAAATAAAAATTACTTAAATTTAGTTAACTCCTACCAAACGACGGTTTCCTCTTGATCTTGATTGAAGTGACGCAACATAACCATATTATAGTTGGACAGCATTAGTGATTGTTTAGTTACTTAATTTAGAAACAATATAAATATTTCTATCTAAAATTGTCGTTTTCACCAAATATAGTGGTTGTCCAGCTAAATCGAACTATTTTTAATTTAGACTTAAATGATGTGGAATAAAATTAAATATGATTAGGTACATACCTAATTATTTTAGTACCAGTCTAGTTTAATACGATGGTACATTAGAAGCGGTACCATTATAATATATATCTAATATATAAAATTATCGTGTCACAATGTTCGTTCCCATACTCCTCCGAAACCTCTCGGCTCGACCGATGCTTATGTTTTTTTTATGCATTTCAGTAAGTCTGAGAATCGGCTATTTTCTATCTTTCAAACCCCTAAGTGATAAGGGTGGTAAACAGCGGGTGAAACCGCTGGGCACAGCTAGTTATGTATTAATTTAAAAGTTTAATCCAACCAACCTCGTCATTTCAATATGAAAGTGACGAATAACAGTGAATAATCTCCTTCATTTAGTATACTCGTCTCGGTACATATTCCAAATAATTAGAGATCAGCCTTGCTAACGACGTCACAGATTATTTGATTGCGTTGCTAAATATTATCTTGCGGCATTTCTGTTCCCCTTTGAGGGTTGGTTTCGCAACCTTATCAAGAGTGGGTTAATTGCTGTATGTTTCCGTTGTGTGTAGGTATTTCATTTGTATTTAAGATTTCTGTTGGTGAATTGAATAAAGTGCAATTGTAAATAAAGTGTAATTGATGAGGATTAATAAGAAAAGCGACTTTTTTGATGATCTTCCAAAATTTTTCGTGGTTACAAAAGAAAACTACTACGGGTTGGTTCGTTCTTATGTACATATATTAATTACATAAAATATATTACAAAAAAATACCGATCTAACCAAAAAAGCATAATCAACTAATTAATGAGTTCCCCATATTCTCATTGCACTTTGTACAATTGAAAGTGATGCTTGTTGAGGCTCTCGCTTGCCAACTGGATCAAGGGCTTGATTCAGAAAGCAAAACTTCTGAACACGACGCGTATTGTTAAAAAGAAGATTTTTTTTTCAAGAGCCCTGACCATCGGTAGCTCGGAACCTTGTTCCCGATGCTGGTTGACTATGGTTATTTATATATTTTTTTTAAGAAATATGTATAAATATATTAGCTTTATATGTTAGTTTTACAAGTTGCTCCAAGTAAGGCCATTATTAGGAACAGTGCTTATTTATTTAAAGTGTATGTACAATAGTGGTAAATAGGCGGACCAAACAAGGCATTCTCTACCAGTCAACTTGTGGGTTAAATTGAGATAAGGCTAAAAAAAAATATCCAAGAAAATAACTACTTGTGTACGAAAGTAAAGATACTTATAGGTATAAATACACATACCAAAAGATATTCAAAAACACATAAAAACAATACAAACTAAAAAATATTGATTAAAAGGAACTGTTTAATATTTAGTAACAATTTCCTGAAAAAAAAAACTCGTCATCAACATCTTTCACTTTTTTCTTTTATTAATTAAATCAAAGCATGAGACATCTTACCAAATTTCAAGAGGTCAACACACAATTACAAAAAAAAACAAACAGAAACACTTCCTAATATTTTTCTCAAAAAAGTCTTTCACCCTTAACACGAGTTTGCATAAAAATAACTAGTCAGCCGTCTTTGGTAGTCAACCATATTGGATTTAGAATAACGTCATTAAACTGACCTTGTCATTCAAACTAAAAATATATGCAAAAAATTACCTTAATTGGAATTAGAAAAATGAGTGGTTAAAATTTAAGTTAAACGGGTTTTTTGCATGGTTTATGAGTTGCAAAAGAAGCTAAGACAAGTGTATTACAAATAAAACGATCACAAAGGAGACTACACTCCAAGAAGTACGAATAATAGTGATCCTTTGACAAAGGTCTGTGTCTTTGGTGCAGTCACTTAGATGAAGTTATATTGTATACACGTGTAACCAATAATGTCCGTTTGAATCTTCATTTCCAAGTTTCTTTGATGAAAATGTTGCATTTTTATTTGGGTTTCTCTTAATAAAATCAGCCAAATTCGAATTCGACTTGCGTACGATGTGTTCCGTAGCACCAAACAGTATGATAATTTTTTACCGCTCACACATGTCAAAAATAGTTCATCATCCCTAGACATAAATATTTTTTTTAATTTATGAAAATTATTATTGTTTTACGTTTTTTGTAATCGACGTATTTATAGATTTATACCGCGCATTCGTGCTTGGGCCTCTAGGGTCTAAATAACTACGTGGTGATCAGTCGCCGAGCATTTTTCAAACAATGCCCCACTCTATAAAATTCGTAATTTACGTAAAAACGGTCATTGTTACCGTGTCTTTACGGGAAAAAATATTATGTAATTACCACACCACCAACCACGACATGCGCAAAATTCCTAGTTATATTGACACAAAAAAAAACTAGAAGAAAAACTTCAACAACCAACAACGCAAAAATAAATCTTTATTACCAGCTTTAAATAAACATACAACATGATACCTAACATCCAAAATTGGCTATATTATAGCACTTGTTGTGAACGTAAAGAAATGAAAACGTGGCATATACATGGTTATGATTATGGAGTGTAAAATAAAGATGGCAGGGAAACGGTGGTAAAGCGACTGATTATAGTATAATCGTGGAATAATTTTCAATTTAATTGTCTTCTTTTGTTAACAGATTATGATCTGTGGGTCTAATATAACTGCTTTAGCAAAATCCAAATGATCACAGACGCAGTTATTTTAAAAGTAACGTAATTCATATTATAAATCTTTTTTAAAAATTTTGCCCCACACAAACAGCCAGACCCGGAACAACTTTCTGTAGGACATATAAATTTTTGTTCCGTGTGGGAATCGAACCCGCGACACGCAACGCAACAGTCGATCGCTCAGCCCCTGCGCCAACCATAAGTATATGGTTTTAATTTCAATTCAATATCTCCACGCGTTCCGGAGATAAATTGCCTTGACAGACAAACATTAAAGTGATACTAAAAGGTTTCCGTTTGTTTTTATTGAACGTTCGGAACCCTAAAAAGAAAAATATCTCCCTGGAAGTTTTATTCTTTATTTAAAAAACCTCTAGATTTCAGGTAAATAGAAACCCGAACTAGTTTATAAATGAAAAGGGCAGAGTATCTATAATACTGGGCCGGTAAGCATTTTTTGATGCGTTTCCAACCTCACGTATCTTTGAAGAGCCCAATACGAACCCTATAGAAGCACCTGATACATTTTATGTGCTTCGTAAAGATGATAGCATCAATCACGGTAGTCATGAGATTATATCTGTCCCTTTCTTACTCCTTCTTATTTTACTAGGTCGTGTTTTGTCTCGTTCTCCCTTGCAGTGTATTTTCAAGTCTTGAAATATATAAGTGGTGCTTGTGTTGACGGATGGCTCGAAGAATGTTTTGTTAGTAAACAAGAACTAAGAGGCGAATAGGACTGGCATGGCAAATATATGCTCATTCTAGGTTCCCATTTAGTTAGATGGTTACATTATGAATACAGACTTAGTAAAGGCATTGGAAATCGTATAGAGTAAATCAATGCTTGCACGAGGTCCTAAAAAATAGGTTTTAACAAAAAAAAATTGTAACCATTTTTTTTTCAAGCTAATAGTAAATACATATTGTTATTTTGCAATTTGCAAAATAAACCTATAATATAGTACTTTCTAAGAGCAAAATTTGCAAGGGGGCTCCTTTCAGGCTAAGGCGGGATTTTGCAAAATTCAAATTCTAAGGGAGTAAATCACCGGGGTTGACGGTTGTTGGTTCGAAAGAAATACCGCGGCCCCGGAACATTAAAGGCAATAGAAGGAACATGGGTGGGTTTTAGTCAGTACAAGTCTGACACTCCCCCCTGCTCCGCCCAGAGCGGGGGAAGTTATTTGATGATTTCCCATCCACAAAACAGGGGGTAAATCAGGATGGTAAAGTTTGTAAGGGAGAAAGCGATTCCTTGGACGGGATGACTTGAAATTTTACATAAGATTTATTTCACGAAATTAATAGACAAATAACATCACGCTACGACAGTAAAGTGATGAACAGCGTGAACTATGACCCGAAGTGTAGGGTAAATATAAAGTCTCAATTCAGACTTGAAAAAAAAAACAATTTCAGTCGATGCAAATAAAAATATGAATTACGTAAACAAACTCCACCGGTACCAAAAATAAATTACTAGGAAAGTAAACAACGAAAATTATTGACTTCAGCGACATAATTGCAAGTACATATTTACATTGGTCCATTAATGTGACACACAAACAAATAACTCTATACAAAGCAACACATGCATGGGTTTGTAAATTAAACTCCAGAAACTGCAACGCAGTTTGTTCGCAATCCAAGGAACTGTTAATCTCAGTTTAAGCCTTACTAACTGCAGTTGTTAAGTATGTGACTTCAATATACAATGTTGCTTGAGTTACGTGTCTTTAAGTAAATAGTGCTCTAAGTAGGTTATTTGTGTATATAGTACTATCTGAACACATAATAGGTATTTGGTGGAGAAGATGATAGAATAATTTGTATACCTTTTGGAATTAACCCCCTTTTTTCTGCGCATCGGAAATCATTAAATAACTTCCGTGGTAACAGTCTGATGCCAGCTCTGGGCGGAGCGGGTCGGAGTGTCAGATTTTTTTTCTTTTGTCCTTTATGTTCCGGGGCCACCGTATCTCTTTCGAACAACCCGCAATCCCGGCAGGGGGGAATTAGGCCTCGAATGTCATCAAGTTCCTACGGGAATCAAAGAAATTATCTATTAGAGTGACAGTTGACTTGGTAATAGAAATGTATGCCATGCACATGCATGGCTGTTAATAATTTAATCTATATGAATGAATGGAAATATAGCTTTGTGTTGCACTAATATACTGGCAAACTATTGCAAGAGTAACACTAGATCAAGGTGCTGTAAGAGTTTTGTATAGAAAGCATCAGAAAAACATTCAAGTGCTTTTATACCTACATCTCAAATAAATAATAAGTGCAATGATATTAGTTATTTCAATACATAATTAATATTTTGATGTAAAACTCAGTGATTTCTTTTCATTCAGTAATATTAAAGAAACTCACCATGACAGACATGTTTCACAAATATGAGTGTCAACTTTCACAATGCACCCCTTTTTGCCCTTTATGTTCCGGGGCCGAGTTATCTCTTTACAACATGCAAACCCGACAGACAGTAACCCTGACAGTCCATTCTGAATATGCAGGTATTCGATTACGTTTCCATAACCATTATGAGAAAACTGTTTCAAAAATACCATACTGTGTCATTCACATTCGTTAAACAATCCCAGAATCTTCGTGGAAAACTGTAACCATAACAAATTGTCTCTTCAACCGTTAACGGATATGTCTCGCAAAGCCATCTCAATGTCTGACTCGCATAGTGTTTATGTCTACCTAACATAGGACTAACATACCACTGTGTGCAGTTTTATTACTTCGTGTTAAACAAGACTTAGAGTAGAGTAATAAGAATTTAGATGGGTAGTTTGAATTGCATTAGGAAGTTAACAACTGTGTGGGACATCTGTACAATAAGTTTGGCCTTTTTGTGCGCATGGGAAATCATCAAATAACTTTCCCCGATCTGGGCGGAGC
Source organism: Ochropleura plecta (assembly GCA_905475445.1). Lineage (NCBI taxonomy): Eukaryota > Metazoa > Arthropoda > Insecta > Lepidoptera > Noctuidae > Ochropleura > Ochropleura plecta. The sequence goes on from FR997739.1 coordinate 13,384,866, forward strand.
CGGGTAGAGTGTCAGATTTTTACTGAATAAAATCCATCCTCTCTTGTTGCTCTTTATGTCGCCGGGGCTGCGATATATCTTTCGAACAACCCGCAACCTCGCCAGGCGGTGGTTCTGGCAGGCACCTCTGCTTTCCTGACATCTCCTTGAGGCGCGCGTGGAACACGAACGCGCCGGCGACATGGCTTGTCGTCACCAGATGGACGGAAGGTGAGACATTGCTCACCGTTCTGAGACCCTTATCGATGGTGGTACTATGACTTACCCATTCCCTCTCAACATAAGTTTGGCCCTTTAGCAATAAAATAGCTGAAAGCAAATGCACTCAGTCCGTAACAACCATTTGTAGATAGGAATTTCTCCTGTATCGTGGGTGCGTTTACAAACATTTAAACTCACATACACAAACAGCCAGACCCGGAACAATTTTCTCTAGGCTATTCAAGTATTTGATCCATGTGGAGATCAACCCCGCTACACGCAGTCCACCGGCCACAGGTCATTCCTGTGGCAGTTAGTTAATAATTTCCTTAACTGAAGCGTTAGGTTTTTGTACTGTACAGAACATTTTCCAACTGTTCAACATTTACGTTCAACTGTCAAACTGCTTACTTGCGATACGAATTTTGGTAGTGTACTCCCTTTTGGGCTTGGATATAAACCCTTTGTTGTTAAACTTGTTAGTTCCTTAATAAATATTAATTTATGCCGAATTAAATATTAATTTATGCCGAATTAAATATTAATTTAATTATTACGAAATAAATATTTATTTATTCCTTAATTAATATATTTAGAGTTTGTTGAGGTTGTATTTGAGTATGATTCATCAGTACTAAGGAATCCCGACACAAAAGGTGCACCACCTTCTCTCCTGCCCGTCACATTATGCACTGCCTGCACCCTTCTGGACTGAAATGGAGCATATGGCAAAACTGATTAAGTCACTACGTACTGTTTGGTCAAAGTTTAAGACATCGAATCTAAAAGAAGAAGATGTCTTTTTTTAATGCTTGAGCTTGGCAGTCGCAGTAGATGACGTACCAAAGAGTAGAAGTCTGTAGAATGGAGAGGGGATATAAGGAGGTTCCTAAAATACGACCTGCACTTGTACTTTTAAATGACTTACCGTTTTTTAATAATTGACCTTTTAGTATGAATATTAGAGTAAATATCTACTACTAGCTGCGCCCCGCGGTTTCGCTGGGGTGGTGATAGAGAATCCTGATAATGATTATAAGATACAATATATCTTTATGAATTGTATGCCTATGTGTTATTCTGATATAAATAAATAAATAAATATCTTGGGACAACTCACACACGGCTATCTGATCCCAAGCTAAGCAGAGCTTGTGTTATGGTAACCAGACAACTGATATACATACTTATATAATTTTTAAATACATACATATAATAGATAAATCACACCCAGACACAGAACAAACAATCATGCTCATCACACAAAGTTTGTCCTGGGTGGAAATCGAACCCACGACCTCCGGCTCAGCAGTCAGGGCCACTAACCACTAGACCAACAGGCCCGTCGTATATGTATGCAATATTATAATTTTTATCAAAATCCTTTTTTTTTTGCGGTGGGATATAATCAAATAACTTCCCCCGCTCTGTGCGGAGCGCAAGAAATCCACCCATGTTCCTTCTATTGCCCTTTATGTACCGCGGCCGCGGTATCTCTTTCGAACAACCCGCAACCCCGGCAGGATCAAAATACATTCAGTAGTTTTTGTGTGAAAGAGCAACAAACTTACTTACATATATCCTCACAAACTTTCGCTTTTATAGTATTAGTAGGATGTTGTAATTCATAGTAAAACAGCAGTAATTGGGTTTCTAGTATTTTTAAACTAAAAACTAATGTAAAAAATGAACTCCTCACATTGTGTATAAAAAAACTTTCACATAAAGTAGGCACTTTATGTAAAAGTTATGGTTTTCTAACCAGAAATATTAAGTTTTCAAAAACACATGCAGTGAACAAGTTCCTAACGTTGTACTAGGATTTTTTATTCGAAAACTTTAGCTTCTTACCTTCGAGGATAAAAAGAGAAAAGCGACTGACAGACTGAAAGAATAATAGCTCCGTAAGGCACTGTTTTTTTTTCCTTTTTGAACTAAGAATCCCAAAGGGTTTTAACACTTTCGCACACCTACGTTTTCTATCCTTTTTAGAGCATGTTAAGCTCGAGACGATGAAGCATTAATCATCTTGTTTTATTTTGGAGAATATAATTTACCAGAAAGATTCTGTTGATAAATATAGATTTTATAGTTTTGAGTTAAAGAGAGTTCATTTTGAGTTTACAGCACATTGATTTGTGAATTCATTGACGAATTTTTATTATGAAGTTGTCCGCCAATTTATGTGGTAGTGAACTAGGCTGCTAATTGACACTGTTTGGGTATTGGATATTTCAGTAAGGTATTTTAACGGTATTTTAATAATAAATCTTTATTTCAGACCATGTGTCCATAATTATTGTTATAAAAATAAAATAAAATTTGATAATATATTATCATTATAATAAATTAATTTTCTTATAATATTAGAATCCTGCTTGTCTGCAATGATCTGAAGGATGCTGTTAGTGCTACCCCGGACTCTGTCTAACAACGATGCGAGCCGCTTGCGCACTATGGCATTGAAGACATCTACCCTGGTCTCCGCAACATACCAGAAGCACTACAAAAAAGGGGCAGCCCTAACAACATCTTAAATCCATTATTGAATTGGACACGCAGGACATTGAGCGACCTCTGCGTATACTTGAACCACAGGTTTCATTATGACTGCTCCGTTGGTATCGCAGTCGTAAGCGTAACTGCTAAGCATGTTGTTCTGTGTTCGAGTCCAAGGTTGAGCAGAAAATGTTATTGGGTTTTATATTAGGAATTTACATAGCAGAAGTTTGGTAGTTGGTGGTGAGATATCTTCTTGCCTCGGAAAGCACGTTAAGCCTTTGGTCCTGCGCCTGACCTCTCTCCAATCGCGTCGGATTGTCGTCTCTTTAGAATATGAGAATGAAGGAACAGAGAGTACACCTGGGCATGCGCACAAACTTGTACACTATAATATCTCACGCGCAGATAGCCAATTTCCGCTGAGAAAATAAGCTACGACTCATATTGTCAATGTCCCCATTTGTATTTGGTCAGATTGTAATAATGGTTTTTTTTTTCTTATTTTGTCTTTTATATTTAATCATTATTGTTGTACCATGTGTTTTTTTTTTCTGTCTTGTCAAAGTTTTTTGTAAATAATTATTAAGTGAATGCTGTGGTTTACTGTAATTGGAGGAGCACAGTAATCAGTTCCTATTGGTATTTTTTGTAATCATGTAGTTTGTGTATTCCCTGTTGGAAATCCAAATTAATAAATATTAAATCAAATCAAATCAAATCATTTATTTCAATTAGACCATTACAGGCACTTTTGAATGTCAAGAAACAAAGTTAATCTACAGTCCCGGTCACAAGGCATAATAACTTGTGAAATTACTGTTAGTTGCCCATTCTATGGAGAAGAATGGGCAAGAAACTCCATGGACACTCTTTTAAATTATAATATTTTTACAAAATCGTATTTACATTATTCATGTTGAGATTATACAAATATGTGAGAACGATGTAGAAAGACGTGCACAGTAAGAGCGTCCAGAGTAAATAAAAAGCAAAATTCAATTTAAAATCTAAATAAATTAAAAATGTCCGTGAAAGCTAAAAAAAATGACCAGTCCCAACTGACAGTGCCCGTTCACGAACATGACGTATGGATCAGCCCCATTCAGCTCGACCATTTTGAAGGGAGCTAAATGACCCGACACACCCGCCACCATCAGCGAGACATTTAAGTGAGCATGACACTATCAACCACCAGGGCTTCGTCAAGTCAATGATAATACATAGCACTCACATATGGGCTTAATAATTATACAATACTAGAGAGATAAGAGAGAGAGATTAATAATATATTTATGCTGTCTTGACTTCCGTACGTTTTATACACCGGTTGACAACCGAAAACCAGCGCTGTCCTGTGGGCTCCCATAGCACAGCATCATGCTGAGTAGCGACCTACTTGTCAGTCACGGCGTGGCGTGCAAGCTATTTTTTTCCGTATTTATATTTCAATACTTATTGGTGACGCTTTGTATTTTTAATGTTTTTTTTTATTTTGTGCGCTCCTCGTTATTGCCACTAATAAATACTCGTTTATTCGTTTTTTCTTGCCATACATGTTGCATTAAGAATAACAGTTCGTTTACGTTACGTTTACTTTCTGTAAAACTTTACTAAAAACGTTTACTCTTTCAACAATCTAAAAACCGGTCAAACGTGAGACGGAGACGGCCATATCTTTTAACAGCATCGACTTAAAGGGTTGTTTTTCACAGCTCCAAGGATATGATTTTAATTGCAACTTGATATCCCTACGCATTCTCGAGATAAGGGGTGTTTCACCGTCCGTCCGTCAATTGACGACAGGCCGCCGTGTCGACGGCGCGTTCGTGTTTCACGCGCGCCTCAATGAGATGTCAGCAAAGCAGAGGGGCTTGCCAGAGCCTCCGCCTGTCGGGGTTGCGGGTTGTTCGAAAGAGATACCGCGGCCCCGGAACGTAAAGGGCAACAGAAGGAACATGGGTGGGTTTTAGTCAGTAAAAGTCTGACATGCTCCGCCCAGAGCGGGGGCTTCCCCCGCTTCAAATGACTTCTCATTTGATGATTTCCCACCCGAAAAAATATTAAAAAAAGGGGTGTTTACAAACAAACCGATTGATACAGACAGACGGACAACAAAATGATCCTATAATGGTTTCGATTTTTCCTTTTTAGGTACAGAACCCTAAAAACAGAGAGAATTATATCAATTCACAATTAATAAACTATCTTGGACGCAATCGGAGCCCATCATTCAAACAGGAACTAACTATAAGCTTCTACCGCAGCGAGATTATTCTATCCCAAGGTTTATCTATAGTTGTGATGAGAAAATCATGTTCTGGTTTACAGATTAGGAACAACTGAGTTATCAGTCGCATTGGAACGGTGCCATAGTGTGGTCTATTGAATATTCTAATACATTCAGTAGGTAATGAATGAAGGATAAAGTTTCAGCTGTCTACATTTGATTGGCTTTGTTGTTTAGTGTGAATTTCGGGATTGAAATGATTTTTAACAGATTTTATTTAGCTTCGCTTTTTACGGACTAAGTTAAAAATCTCAGAAGTTAATTAAAGTTGACATAATTCTCGGGATCAGACTGAGTTGAAATTTTGCTAACGTGTTTTATTTAGATGACAGTACACGTGAGGTAAGTGACGTCATTCTAAATCCAATATGGTGGATTCCCAAAGATCCTAAAGGCCTATTTACTTTATTTTTTTTAGCAAACCGATTTTTTTACAGTTTATAAAATTATTTGATTGACTGTTTATAAAAATATTTGACTTTAGACAGTAAAGGTCTGAAACTACCTTGGGAAATCATTTGATAACTTCACATAAACAAAAAAAATACTCAACGGTTGCTTGCTTTGCCTACGTTTTTTTATATAATTTATGTAGAAGGTTATTGATTTTTTTTATTCACATCTTTTTAAGGACAATTATCTTTCCAATGTGAAACTTAAATACAAGAATTGTTCCCAACAAAAATACCTCCAAATATCCTTCGCTATCGTTCACCTCAAAAGTTAACTTCCCGTTTTAATGTGCGCACAGACAGAAAAATCCCGTTGGGCTCATAAAATAAAGTGAAATATAAAATGCACAGTTTTAGGACCAGCACTTAAAGTCGGTCATGATTTACTTTTATATCACGGAGAAGACGAATTTAAAATACTTCTTCATTGGTTCACCTTACGAAGTTGTTTTACAAACGTACGTCTTTTTTTCATCGGTCGGGTAAAGTTCTAATTTATATAGTGTCTTTGGTTTACGGTTAAACATACTTTAAAGGCCTACCATGAACTCATTTTTATAACTAGATACACGTTTGAAAAAAACTTAGCCTAACCGCCCTGTAAATGGCAGCCATTTTGTTTATATCTATACTCGCTCTAAGAAATATCAGTAACCGTTTGTGTGTCGTATTTCAAAGTCAAAACTACATTAACAATTATTTCTTAAGAAAACTTATTAGGTTTGTGAGATTATTTTTTGCGACCCTCTGAAAAACTTCATGTGGTAAGTAGTCTAGGTTCCTAATATTTTAATACAGAAACTTAACATGGGTTTGGACTGACATCAGTCAAAAAAGGTTTTTATCGATTAACAGTTTTAACTGTAATATTTATACATGGAATAAACGTAACGATGTAACCAACTTAACTACATTCAAAAACATTCATGGATTTTAAAGAAAATTTGAAATGTATCTGACGAAGCTGGCTACTTATCTAGAAATCTAAGTTTCTAAAAACATGTGTTTTTAAAAAGTTCTTTTACAAAGCGCTCATCGAGCATTGAACTTACTGGATCTTCATCAAGAATGTCAGATACCAACGTCGACGTAGCATTATACCGCGAAAGGTTGATTTCCCTAAGGTTTCCAAAAGGTCACATTTCACATTATGTTCCATGGAGAGCATCTGTAATATTTTTGCTATTACTACACTCCTTTCCAAAGCAAAAAAACGTAATAACACGCTGGTAATACCCGAAGGGGTAACCATTGATGAACTAGTACACCCACATTTCGATCAGTAATGTTTCAGTTCTATGTTAATAGAGGGCGTACCTATTGCCGTCAACTGGTTGCAGATTTAGATACATGCGTGGCTGCCACTGAGGAATTCTTCATGGAAAAATTCAATAACAGTTTGCCGGACATGGGAATCGGATCCAGGAGCTCAAATTAGTATCCGCCCTTGCCAGCTGTAGAACAATTAGGTTGAACGTGTTAAAACTATTTTCAAGGTCTCAGTATCTCAAAAGGAAAAAAAATACTATTATATTATTTTAGAATTTGTTGTTCCACAGTCTTTCTGCCTGTCTTTCAAGACCATTTATCTCGAAAACGAGTGGTGGTATTATGTTGAAATTGTCATCAATATAATCCTTACTTCCTTACTAATATTATAAAAGCGAAAGTGAGTTTGTTCGTTTGTTTGTTTGTTACCTCTTCACGCTTTAATGGCTAAACCGATTTTGATGAATTTTGTTACAGAGATAGTTGGGAACCAGGAGACGGACATAGGCTAATATATTTTTTTAAGTGGTATATGAGGGAGAAAGAGGGAAGAAAAGGGAAAACTTAGCGTTGCTATTACAAATCAATAAGGCGCAAGGGCAAAAACTACAGGTAGCAGGTACCTGCAAATCAGGAAAGGGGAACTGTGTTATCCCAAATTTAACGCGAGCGAAGTCGCGGGCGAAAGCTAGTAGTACTATATGCTCAAGTATGTTACAGACTTGAGTAAATGGTATTGTAGTCCCTTAGGCCTGTAAAAAAATCGACGCTCTAAGTCTACGCAGTCAGTCAGTCTTTTTTTTTTGGGGTGGGAAATCATCAAATAACTTCCCGCGCTCTGGAGCGGGGGGGGAGTGTCAGACTTGTACTGACTAAAACCCACCCATGTTCCTTCTATTGCTTTACGTTCTGGGGCCGCGGTATCTCTTTCGAACAACCTGGAACCCCGGAGTCTTAGCGTTGCTATTACAAATCAATAAGGCGCAAGGGCAAAAACTGCAGGTAGCAGGTACCTGCAAATCAGGAAAGGGGAACTGTGTTATCCCAAATTTAAGGCGAGCGAAGTCGCGGGCGAAAGCTATTAGTACTATATGCTCAAGTATGTTACAGACTTGAAAAGGCCGTTAATGTCCATGTTTGTACGGAACACTCGGTGTACAAATCCAATTCGCACTGTGCCGGTTTTTTTTTTAAAAGAAGAGTATTTTCTGTAGTGATGTTCCATGCGGCTTCAACGTTATAATTATTCATAATGCGAATACGCCATTCTGTTACAAAGTTCCGTCACTAGTGACACGAAAAAAAAATACATTAAAAAGTTACGCCTTAAAACTCATTTGCTTTGTCCACTACGACCCAGATAGTAAGTTTGCTAATTAGTGCTGGTAGGCAACATGTATGGAAGTTTTTTCCTCTCCAATGTTAACAAGTTGCCTCTTTTTTACTTATGTAAAGTTAAAATTACTGTACAGTACCTACATTTTTCATGCTCTGACTTAAAAAGTGGGCTTGAAATCTGAATTTTATGAAAAGTTTTTTAGAGCTTGTAGTTTTTTTCGTTTGTTATTCTAAAAACATTTTGATGGCACGGTTGGCACAGTAGCTGAGCCATCGACTGCTCCACTGCGTGTCACGGGTTTGATCACCCCAAGGAACAAATATTTGTATGACCTACAGATAGTTGTTTCGGGTCTGGCTGTTTGTGTTTGTGAGTTTAAATGTTTGTAAACGCACCCACGATGCAAGAGAAATTCTTAGTGACTTAGTTATAATCCCATTTTAAAAAATCTAAAATATACCAACACGAACGATCTCCGGTTTAATAGTGGTATGCCAGACATGGCAACTCGGCCTCGCAACATTTTGACTGCATACATAAGCGGGGACAGTATACGAGGGTACTAAAATTGCACTTCCTAGATTGTCCCACCATCTAGAAGTTGTTATAACTTACTAACTGGCTTCACCCGCATGTTGATCGAAAAAAAATAATTCTGTGTTATTCCAGACTATAATCTACCTCTGTGCCAAATTTCATCAAGATCCGTTCAGCCGTTTTGACGTGAAAGAGTAACAAAAATCCATTCCATACATCCATCCTCACAAACATTCGCATTTATAGTATTAATTAATATATTATATAGTAGGATAAATTATCAAGGAGTGAAGAAAACCTGGCCATTAGTGAGTCAGACTCGCGTACCGAGGGTTCTGTACAAGCTTGCGACATAAAATACCTTAGCTTTAGACTGCGTAGACTTAGAGGGTTGATTTTTTCAGAACACGAAGGATCCAGCGTCCGGCCCTGGTTCAGTCTATGGTCCGAAGCGAGAGAAAATGGAAAGCGGTCAGCTCCTCCTGCGAAGCAGTCATGCTAGCGAAGGAGGTGGTCGGGCGTTCGAGGGAGAGAACCTCAAACCAACCCAGCTGCCGCGGAAGATGCCCCGGGCGTCGGGCGCCGCGAGACGACTCCCGGCCACCGTAGATGCGGGCCCGTGGACGGTGAGCAATGGGTAGCCCACCGTCCGTCCGTCTGTTGACGACAGGCCGTGTTGACGGCGCGTTAGTGTTCCACGCGCGCCTCAAAGAGATGTCAGCAAAGCAGGGGGGCCTGCCAGGGTCACCGCCTGTTAGGGTTGCGGGTTGTTCGAAAGAGTAACCGCAGGCTCGGAACATAAAGGGCAATAGAAGGAACATGGGTGGGTTTTAGTCAGTACAAGTCTGACACTTCCTCCCGCTACGCCCAGAGCGGGGGAAGTTATTTGATGATTTCCCAACCGCATAACCCAACCTAATAATATCATAAAAATATAATTATGTAACAAGTATTTTAACTAAAAGTACTTTACGTTGATACCGTGCGATCGTGCTAGTCTCTGTTCCCCCCATTTAAACGTATAAACAAAAACAATTTGCGTAACAAACCAATCATGTCCTCTGCTGCACCGGGTAGCATTTTCAATTTAAACTGTTTCCCTGCACTCCTAACCGATTCTTACCGCACCACCTATCTCTTTCCAGCTATATGCAAAAGAACGAGAGGGGTGCTTTCGGGTTAAAATTCAAGTAAATTTACTCGGCACAACACTACTGCTGGTCTGGGTTTTAGTGCAAAAGCAAAAGTTTAGGGTGAAAGACGTGTGCGGGAGACAGTCCCGTAATTAGACAGGGTACCTAGGAAAGAGGATTCAGAATTAAATCCTTTGTTGAACTGTACACCAGAACACTCTGTTTTGTTAACGCCTCGTTGAAAAGCTTCGATTTAATGAATGTTGGACGGAGTAATCTTTTTCTGTTGATGCTACCTGTGTGATGGTGTGTGTTAGCAGTTTGTCGGAATTTCGATTTGTAGTCGGATTTTGGAGTATTTGAAAGTACTGAAATACGTTTTAAGAATATAGTAGTTGTATTGGGAAAATCACATAGCTAATAACGTCTTCGGAACCTATAACTTCACCCGCTCTGAGCGGTGCGGGGGAGTGTCAGACTTGTACTGGCTAAAACACACCCATGTTCCTTCTATTCAAAAATCAAAATCATTTATTTGCGTAAATAAGGTGCAGAAGGTTGACAAGTAGACAATATTGATCTTTTATTTTGCCTTTAATTTCGGCGTGGAAATTAAAAACATGGTGATATATTTTTATTTAAATTAACTAATTACTACTCTATTGCCCTTTATGTTTCGGGGCCGCGGTATCTCTTTCGAACAACCCGCAATCCCGAACCTTTAAGCTCTGCCAAATCAGTTCCGTTATCTCCGCAAATGGTCATTGCAACCAATCTTCAAATGCGGGCGAAGTAGCTATGTGTATGGTATATTCTGCAACAATCTATCAATTTTTGTCTTTTTTTTTCGCAGCTTGATGTTTATGTATCTAATAAATGATTTATCTATCTATCTATCCATATTCCTCAAGTGTATGAAAACTGACAACTGGTATATATGTCGTAGGATAATTTGATACTTCGAATCTTCGCGGAAATCCTAGGGGTTTTGCGAAAACGCGGATAATTAGACATAGGCGAAAAATTATCAAATCTTACTGGACAAAGTCAGGATTTTTGCGAAAATACTCGTTATTATAGCAATATTGCGAAACGAAACGCTGGCTGTTATGAAATAAGAACGCTGATTGGTCGGTCAGCGCGTTCAATAAGAGATCGTCTCTGATTGGTTGACGTCTGTCGTAGGATAATTTGATACTTCGAATCTTCGCGGAAATCCTAGGGGTTTTGCGAAAACGCGGATAATACCCTAAAATTGGATATTTTTTTTTTACTACGACTGATATCTCCTATTGTCTGTAGAAAACAACATACATACTAAAATTTTCAATAAAAAGTTTATAAAAATCAATTTAGTGTTTTTTCTTTCTCACCTATTCTAAACCTTCATAACTCTATGATACAATACTTGAAGTTAATCATCGGCAAACTAGGAACCAATTAGAAGTCAGCCAGCAAAATTGTAGCCAATCAGTGTTGAGCACATCAAATCTTACTATAGTAACGAGTATTTTCGCAAAAATCCTGACTTTGTCCAGTAAGATTTGATAATTTTTCGCCTATGTCTAATTATCCGCGTTTTCGCAAAACCCCTAGGATTTCCGCGAAGATTCGAAGTATCAAATTATCCTACGACATATATACAACAAACTTAACGCGTACGAAGTCGCGGGCTAGTAATTTATAAAAGTCAACATCCATCTCGAAGCTGAACTTTAAACTTAAAACTTTATTTATTTTCACGCGAAAAATCCAGTCAACATTCAAGCAGTATTAGTGGAAAGGATCTCAACGAACAAATGGCCAGTACTTTTGTAACACTCTTTAACAGGACCGTAGTTCTTTGTTTCGGCAAAGATAATGGTACCACTGGTTATAAATCTTATGTAATAGCTTAAAAATAGTCTAGAAACAATTGCTTGCACTAGTACCTCGAGAAGGACGATCGAAAATTTAAAATTGAATTCTTCGTTCCATTGCTTTTTTTTAACTGCCAGTACTTTTTACTCTTTAAGGAATCCCGTAATGGATGGTCTATGGAGTTTTGTTATACGATTTTCCTACTTATTGTGGATCACTTCGTTTGAAAACTGATTGTGGTCTTAATGCTTAGTTTTGGAAGCTTATAATCCCCATGGCGTGGTAATGAAGCCATTTTGAATAGAGCCGTGTTTCATGTAGCCTGGTAATGTTGTAGTATTTCCGAATGAGCCCCATTGTATTATAATGTAATGCCTGGTTATGAAAGTTTGTGAATAAAATTTTATTTAGGTATAAAATGAACGTTAGTAAAAAAGAGTACAATAAATTAATTATTTCGAAATAACTACTACAAAAGACCGTGAATGTGATCGTTTTTATTGACGATAATTTTATCTGTGATGAGTAAATATTTTTGCTACCTTAGTTGCGTAAACTTCAAGCCGAGAAAAAAAATAAAATTCCTGTTACGACTACATAAAATATTGTGTTTGTCGCTGATCGTTATTTTCCAAGTTCAGAAACGTTGAAAACTGCTAGACAAAAGCCTCTCCCTATTCCTTCTATCAGCGCTTTTACAATACATTAATATTATGAAAAGACGCAAACCACATTTACCATGTGGATGGCTGTCTTTCAGCTACCCTGTAAAATCTATATTAAAAAGAGCAGTTAAAACCGACCGCCACCACACGTTGCATCCGCGCCACTTCCTGACATGTCACCGCTTCGTTTTAAAACAAAAGCTAGCTATGAACACACTACCTGACATGCCCATTACATACAGTGAATGGACAGCTTTCATATTTTGTTAGCTAGTTGATCCTGCACGTATCATTGAAAAAAATAGTGTGTGTTAATTAGTATTGCACTTGTGGCATGTGCCAAATGAACCCAAATAAAAAGAAAGAAAGAAATAGAGCAAGAAAAAAAAAAAGATTTTTATTTTCTTTATTTCCTTCTTTAGACAGAGTAGACATTCACATTTTACCAAGCCCGTTGTTTTTTTTCTTTATTTCTTTCTTTCTTTAGACAGAGGAGACATTCACATATTACCAGTTACAAGGCAAGCCTGTTGTTACTTTCTTCCTTTCTTTCTTTATACAGAGGAGACATTCACATTTTACCAGTTACAAGGTTACCACGACAGGTTTGTGGTCAATCGGGCATAAATCCGAACGGGATGTTAATGGACTAAGAAACTTCTGATGGATAAATTCAATTACACTTAGACCAACGCAAAACTGACCAACCAAGACCATACGCTCAGCAGTCTCGTTTGTAACTATTTAACAAACGACACGTGCAATAATATTTGGTTGTTCGAAAGAGGTACAGCAGCCCCGGAACATAAAAGGCAAATGAAGAAACAGGGATGGGTTTTAGGCTGTAAAAGTCTGACGTTCCCCCACGCGTGAAACACGAACGCGAAGACGATAAGGCACAGTCGTCATTAGACTGGCGGGCGGTGAGCTACCTATTTTTCACCATCCACTGACCCGGGTCTACGGTGGCCTGGAGTCATCTCGCGGCACACAACGCTCGGAGTGTCTCCCCTGGCGTGCACGTGGAACACGAATGATCCATGGGATATTACAAGCTTCTTCTACCACAAGAAAAAATATCAAGTAAACAGGACCAACAATCACGAAGTTATGGGAAAACAAACATAAAAGACACAGCCGAATTGAGAACGTGGTCCTTTTTAGAAATCAGTTAAATAAGGAAAATATTAGAAACTTATAATGTATCAGCTACTAAAACAAAATAAATAAACCACACAAATCAATTTAAACGTAACTGGCAATAACATTTTGAGTCAAAAAGTTCATCGTTCAAAAATAGTTGAACTCATTATACCATAAGTCTCATCCGAACACCAAAGTTTTTCGTTTGGAAACCACGGGCTGCATGTGAAACTTGGCGCACCATCTGCCAGGCTTCTTCGCAAGTAATTATACGAATTTTGAGCAACGTACTCTGCTTATCCTTTCGTGTTATTCAAGGGATTTAAGGATTACATTGGGAAGAAATTGTAGGAAGGTTGTGATTGTTTGAAGACTTTTGAATATCGCATGACTTACAATGATTTTTTTGAGGATAACACAATATTATTTGCATTATATATTACTAGCTTTTGCCCGCAGCTTCGCTCGCGTTAAATTCGGCGTAACACAGTTCCCCTTTCCTGAACTGCAACCTGTAGTTTTTGGCCTAGTGCCATATTTATTGTAATAGCAAAGCTAAGTTTTCCCTTTTCTTCCCTCTTTCTCCCTCATTTCTCACTTTTTTTTATAAAAAATTGCTTATATCCGTATCCAGGGTTCCAACTATCTATGTACCAAAATTCATCAAAATCGGTTTAGCCAATAAGGCGTGAAGACGTAACAAACAAACTCACTTTCGCTTTTATAATATTAGTAAGGATTTCATTTACACAACTGTCTTACATTCGTCACATCATTGGACCTGTTAGGTGCAGACGTGAGACACATTGTATTATTTTTTCTTCCCTTTTATTTTCAGTTTAAAGATTTAAGTTTTTTTTTCATAGTGTGTGTACTTGTAGCAGGTGATAAATAAACCTTTTTTTGTCTTCTTTATACTCCGCAGTGTTGCAAGGAGATCTGAGACGGGATATCTTAGATACATTTACATTTGCCGCTAGAATCGACGTCATTATAACGCGCAGTAAATGCGAGCATTTAATACACCTCATCCTGTAAAGTTGTCCAAATTCAGATAAGACCGGTGTTACGTACACAGTCGATATTTGAAATTGCGATTTTATTCTCTTTGTTTTAAAAATGTTTTGAAATTAGGAATTATTTCACAACACAAGCCAAACAAATCAATTTAGTTTTAGAAGATCAACGTTCATGCAACGTAATATTGGGTTTATTGGAATCTCTCTGTGGCAGGCAAACCGATCTACTTGCATCCGACTAAAAACTACCTGGCTACCTAGGTCGTTGTGTTTCATAGATTTTGTTCTCTGACTAAGTTCCACTTGAATAGAATCCTAATCACAGCTAGCATAAAAAAGTCCATTTTAATATTTTATGACAAAATAACGTTACATAAATAACTTCAACCTTTTTTACCACCGTTTTCACATTCAATTATCCCAAAACCCATTACCACCACATGTAAAACATTCTGAAAATGACATTGAACAAAACACCGCTGATAGAGGTCACAATTTATAGGACCCATTATCGGAACAATTCTTGCATTTGCCACGATTCAGCCAAGCAGTCCCCAGAGCCTTTCGGGACAATTGCCGATCTGTGACGAAGATAGCCGAAACACAAATGGACCATATCACATGGTATTTCCTTTGTTCTTTTAAGGTAAGTACGGGAAAAGTTTACTCAGCGAAACTGGTTAATAAAGATAAAAATGCTGATGCACCGATTATTGGGAAGAAATAAGATCTGTTATGATTAAAATGGATGGTAAATCTTGTGGGACATTGAGCGAGGCATAAATTCATAGTTTGCTGGCGTTATGGGTTCAGTAGTTCTATTATTTTATAGGATTGTTTTGATTTGGTGATCGAATTACAAATCAGCTTTTAGATCAAAATCAAGGTTTAGGTAAAAAAAAAACTGAATAAAGGAAAATATATTTAAAGAAATCTGGAGTTTCAGTTTTGGTTTAAACTGGCGACTTACGTTAAAATTCTTAAAATGGTCACAGACGTATTTAATATGGTCGCAAAGTGACCACACGAATTTTAAAGAAATTATTTTTATTATTCTGTTGTGATTCTGCTAAAGTAAGTATATACAAAGCAAAAAGTGTTGGTTATCAATGCTCAGTCTATTTTTACAGCTGCATTGACAGTTCATCGATTTTTTCTAACAGTATTTGTATCTAAGAAGATATTATCTCAATTTTCTGTATCGTGATTCGTTGTAATATGTATTATTTTCATTTTATTTATTTGGGAAAATAAAAAGTTATACATGAATCTTATACTAAGTTATAAATATACAATAGTTTTAAATGTATAACCTACGACATTTTCCACTACATATATTAGAAGTTATAAATGCGCTATTCTAAGCTGTTAAAACAAAAGTAGTACAGGTAAACTTAAACATAGACAGGCATGCAAGAGACAGAGAAAGAGAAGTAATAAACTATATAATAAACGAATAATAAACTATTAAATGAACTGGGTATTACAATCCAGGTTTTTATTGCGGATAACACACATAACTTATTTTGTTGCGAATATCGATACAATCATAAGTATTGCACATAGTTGTTAGTGCTATATGTAATAGTGTATATGTATGCATAGTTGTTATATGTAAATATTTGTCACAGTCAATACAGTAGAGGAGCACTAACAACTAATTTTTGAGAGCAAGAGCCAGTTCAACGAATTTCCATAGACGTATGTTTTTTTGTAACCTTTTTCACCGACTTCTAAAAAAAAGTAGGGTTTGTATTCCACCAGCATATTTTGTTTTCATGTTTGTACAGCGATTTCGATTATTTTATCATTTGGTAAAAAACAATCGTGTGGTGATCCCTTATAAATTTGATTAACTTTGCTTTGGTACTTTATGAGTTAACTAGCTTTTGCCCGCGGCTACGCTCGCGTTAAATTCGGGGTAACACAGTTCCTCTCTCCTGATTTGCAGGTACCTGCTACCTGTAGCTTTTGCCCTTGCGCCTTATTTATTGAAATAGCAAAGCTAAGTTTCCCTTTTCTTCCCTCATTCTCCCACATTTTTCAGTTAAAAAAAAATTGCCTATGTCCGTCCCTAGGGTCCCAACGGTCTCTGTACCAAAATTCATCATAATCGGTTTAGCCATTTAGGCGTGAAGACGTAACAAACAAACAAACTCACTTTCGCTTTTATAAGGATATGCATTTATCCTTCTTTTTGTTTATGTGCATGATTTGCTATTTTTTTTTCTTTTGACTGCATAGACTTAGAGGATTGATTTTTTTACAGCTATAAGGGACTACAAACTTGAGTATATGGTTTTAATTTCAACTCGATACCTTTACGCGTTCTCGAGATAAAAGGTCTTGGCAAACAAGCAGACGGACAACCAAGTGATCCTTTAAAGGTTATTTTTTCTGGAAAAAAATCAAAAAAATACCCTGAGAAGTAATAAATAAATGTACTTTCGGAAATCGAAGATTGTTTACAGTTTTGACTGTAACATTCTCGTACAATAAGTACACAGTGTTATTTTTATCTAAAGTATTTTTAGAGCAATCTTATCCACTTCCTGTAAGAGCTCCCTAACATGGGTACACATCCCAACAGTTTATAATATATTCCTCTTTCTTTGCCATTTTGGTTTCCGCAATACGTTACACCTTCAGCCGTCGTATCACCAACTTCACCCATATTTTATAAGTTTTCGAGTTTCTTCCAATAAAACTTAGTGAGAAAAAAGTATATTTTTCGATGCCGTTTGCTTTTCTTTTCTTTTTATGTAGATTTTTAATGGTATATTCGTACTTTCGTGTTGATTTCTGATGGTGTTTTTGTCGTATTTAGTCTTCAAGTTCTCTAGAAAGGTCACGTGTGTAGTTCTCGATACTGGCGTGCGTGTGTTCCACTATGTATGAACTTAGACAAGATAAAAAACTATGCAAGCATTGTAACAGGTAGAATAGGATGTGGTGACCTCATTCTGCGAAGCAGTTATGCTAGCGAAGAAAGTGGCCAGACGTTTGAGGGACTGAACCCCAAACCAACCCAGCAGCCGCGAGAGACGTTCTGGGGGCCGGGTTCCACAAGATGACTCCCGGCCACCGTAGACGCGGGTTTGTGGACGGTGAGTAATGACTAGTTGACTTTGGCAGGCCCCTCTGAAGCGATAAGCTTTATCTATGGATATAAAAAGGATTTAGGTAATTCAACTTCTTACTACGACATTTGTTAACATTTTTTTTAAAAAAAAAAACGTTACCCTGCACTAGGAATTTCTCCTGTATCGTAGGTGCGTTTACAAACATTATTTAAATTCACATACACAAACAGCCAGACCCGAAACAACTACCTGTAGGTCATACAAATATTTGTTTCGTGCGGGGATCGAACCCGCGACATGCAGCGCAGCAGTCGATCGCTCGGCCACTGCGCCAACCGTGTCAACATTATACACAACATCGCAAAATATTTCACACATCACAGAAAACAAAGAATAGAAGCCAAGTGTCTACAGTTACGTAATTCTAACACGTGCTTATTGCCACGTGTCGGACATATGAGCCAAGCACTATGACATTGCGTTAGCACTGGAAATGTGTAGGTGGATTGTGATTCAGTCTATAATCGTAGGTGAATTAAACGATATAAGACTGTTTGATTACCTAAGATCATGTTGTCTTCTTGTGGCTAAATAGAAACTGCTCCTCGAGTCGATCTTGAGGTTAAGACACGCTTGCCTTTTTTTTGCGGATGGGAAATCATCAAATAACTTCCCCCGCTCTGGGCGGAACGGGGGGGGGAGTGTCAGACTTGTACTAACTAAAACCCACCCATGTTCCTTCTATTGCCCTTTACGTTCCGGGGCCGCAGTATCTCTTTCGAACAACCCGCAACCCCGGCAGGCGGAGGCCCTGGCCCTGGCCCCTCTTCTTTGGTGACATCTCTTTGACGCGCGCGTGGAACAGTAACGTGCTGTCGACACGACCAATCGTCTATAGCCTACCTAAGCTGCCACGCTTGCCTAAGTTGGTTTGTAGATGGGTGGTATTTGGTGCAACCTTAAGGCACACACCACCCAGTAGTGGGTGATTCTTATAAATGTATGTGATGTGTCTATTGTCTCTGGATCAAACTGACTTCTATCTTTATTTATTTATTTAAAAATTTATGTACACAGAAGAAAACACACAGAAACATTATAAAAAAAACATAGAGTACAAAGTCACAGCTTATTTCTAAAGAATTTTCTACCAACAGGTCAGCGAGAGGAAATATGAAGAAAGAAACGTAGACAGTAGTGTGTGAGAACAGGAAGAGAATAGAAACTAAAATATGCATGTCTTAACCTAAATAAAAGTACCGTATCTTTGTATTTTTTTCTCAGCTTGATGTATCCCGTGTTGATTCCTGTATTGTGTCTTTTGTTGCATCAAATAAACAATTTATCTATCTTTCTAGCACCCATTACCAAGCACGTTAAACCATTGGTCCCGGCTGTCATTTGTAGATCTTTGACAGTCATTACATTCTTTGGTAGTCAGTGGCCCGAAAGTTTGACTACCAGTCTTACCAAGGAGTATTGTATTACCCAGTTGTTAAAATGGTTATCCACAACTCTCTATCTGACCTCCAGGTCAGATAGTATATTCAAATAGTTAGACACAGTTTTTTTTTACTTGTAACATAGTTTAAAGTCTGTATAGAAGTATGGAAAACTCCGTCAGTTATGCGAGCTAAGCTAAACCAACTAAACTTAGCCCTTGATCTGCAACCTGTTTTATAGACATTCCAAAATATCAACAAACACATCAATCATTTTATCCATTCATATTCAACTTCTAAAAACAGAATACCCACAAATACTGCTGTTTCATGTAGAAAGTCAATCACAGCGCAAATTATTCCAGTCGCCCATTATATTCGTGAATCTATTCTAGTAATATCAGGATGGTGAGCACGTAGTGTCACGGAGCGAGGACTCGGGTCAATTTCCTTTAAAGGTACATTCACATGGATGTTGTAGGTAGAGAAGTTATTTCTTTATGTTTAACTAGCTGGCGCTCACGTTTTCAGCCGCGTGATATCGAAAATAGTATCCTATGTGTTATTCCAGACTATAATCTACGTCTGTGCCAAATTTCATCAAGATCCGTATAGCCGTTTTGACGTGAAAGAGTAACAAACATCCATACATCCATCCGGCCTCACAAAAAATCGCATTCATAATCCTTACTATACTTACTAATATTATAAAAGTGAAAGTGAGTTTAATTTTTTTTGTTTATTACGTCTTCACGCCTTAATGGCTAAACCGATTTTAATGAATTGTTACAGAGATAGTTGAGACCCTGGAGGCGGACGTAGGCTATTTTTTTTTAAAGTGATAAATGAGGGAGAAAGAGGGAAGAAAAGGGAAAACTTAGCTTTGCTATTACAATAAATAAGGCGCAAGAACTTGAAGTAAAGTTATAAAAAAAAGTAAAGAGTTAGAAGTCTGGCAACATCAAAAGTACAAAATGCTGATTTTAAAGGTGCCTGGAAAAAATTTAGCCTGTCCCTTTTTATCCATTTTTATAGTGGAGATTTTGATTGGTTGCATTTTAAGGTTTAGTTTTTCATAAGTTGCTATTAAAATAAACACATAGTTCGTTTCCTCAATAAGTGAACGAGAGAATGCAATACAGAGTACCGCAAAACGAAAGCATCTCACTAATACAATTAGTTATAACCACTCAATAGCCAATTGCTTGGCATATGCCACTTTATCACACTTAAAATAAACTACCCCTAGGCACCCTACATAGACTGTTGCTCCGAATGCTCCGCGTAAATACTGCCAAAGATTTCGCTTTTAACTCCGCCTCGATCACTCAAAAAGGGCTTACGTCAAAAGTAAAATCCGTTCCAAAAAGTCAAAATTAAAATACTGCATTAACGTCTAAGTGCAAAACAACGCCTTCCAGCGCTCTCAGCTCCTTCCCTGACTCTTGTTCCTCTCATTCCTTTCCTTTAAGAGTTCGCAAATGTGACCTCAGCTTTAGAAACTGAGAGTTGAGACAGCCAAGCGATTACTGCGATGTGAATGTATGTCAACAGTCAGAAAAGCTTTAACAAAGACGTGAGCCAAAGGACTCATCAGCAAACCAATTTAGTTTCGCCCTTTTGATTTGGACATCAAAGTTTCTTGAGGTTTCCGAGTTTTGGGTTTTCCGGGATGTAATGGATAAATGTTGTGTGTGACAGGCTTAGGAATGTTAGTTTTGCTTTTGTTATTTATCGGTGGAATGGTGTTCAGCAGAGCATTTGGGTGGATGTGGTGGTAAAAGGTGGAAGGTGGTGTGGTGGTATAGCGCTCCCTGAATAGTTGCTCTTAGAAAAACTTTTTTGCAAAAAATAAAACCGACTTCCAAAAAAAAACTAAAAAGTGGAAAATAACTTTATTTCCGGAAGTCGGTGGCTTTTGTTGGTTTCGTTGACTTTTTTGCCACCGACTTCCGGAAATAAAGTTAGTTTCCACTTTTTAGTTTTTTTTTGGAAGTCGGTTTTATTTTTTGCAAAAAAGTTTTTTATTTCAGCATTTTTAGTTTTAGTATTTTTTTAAGGCATGTATTTAAATCGATATCTGTATATTCCCTTTTTTCGATCAAAATATTTCAAAGTTAAACCAAAAATACTGACTTGCACTCAAATTATGCACACTAAATAAATCAAATTCGATATACTGTTTAACGGTATTTGCAGAACTGTTTTACTGAACGAATAACTATTATCAAAATAGTATATCTAACAATTCTATAATTCAACAAACATATTAAACCTTTTTTAAGGAAAACCATCACCTAATTTACTTTTAGGAACATCGTTTATTCTAAATAAAACCCAATTTAATCAGTCATCTTTATATAATTAGGTACACAAAAAAATAATCAAGTGCTCACTTAACATGCACCAAACATTGGCACACTGAGTGGTAACTCAGTTTAGAAAAAACACTTTAGAAAGGATGGTATGGTCTATTAATGCAAGTCGTTACTGGCACTCGCCGGCCGCTGCCGCGGCACCGCTCGCTCCGCTCGCTCGGCTCATGCGTAGGGGGTCACAGTTTTAACCTAACCTAACCTACGCATTTTTTTAACATTCAGGAAAGAATATTTGGTACACGATCAGTATTTTTGGTGAACACAAAAATATTATCTAGATATTATTTAGAAACAATACTGAGAAATTCCGTAGTAAGAAAGTACAATTTAGAGTGCAAGTTAGTATTTTTGATAAGCAATTCGTATTTTTGTTTTATAAATCACTAGCTGACCCGGCGAACTTCGTACCGCCTTAGCGTAGCTTTGATGCACTATGTTATTTTGTAGAGTTGATAAAACTTCTTAGTCTTTAAAACAAAACAAACTTTATCAAAAACTTATTAAAATTATTGTTACCGCGGTTATGGATGTGATGCCACAGATTACCACAGCTTTTTTTTTTTAAATTGGCTTGGCTGTTCAGCCATTCGCCAATGTCAAGTTAGGGAAACGGATACTACCACAGATTACTAAATAGGTTATACGAAATTTTTATAGGTTTACTATTCCGTGGCGAGTTATTTTCAAAAATAAATTAGTTCAATAGAATTTAATTAAGTAACCACGTTTCCGAACAAACTTAATTAAGTAACCACGTTTCCGAACAAACGATGCTCTTTCAATATTATAGTCTATGGCTGTGAATGACGTTGACATTCGTTACGCGCGTTTTTTAAAATATGCAAAATTAAATGTATATTTTTCAATATTTCTGAAAGATTTTCTTATTATTTTTTTCCGTAAGAACCATCCTTGGACTTCCACAAACATTTTAAAAAAAGAATTATCGAAATCGGTTCAGCCGTTCACACGTGATGCCGTGACAACGCGAAACGGGTTTCATTTTTATATATATAGATATATCCGATGTACGAACCACATTTTTGGTGTGAATTCGATAAAAAAGGTCATCTCGTTTTGTGTTATTTTTTAGTTTTTTTTTGCAGTACTTGTTTAGTTAATCAATTGGTTTTTTTGCACAGCATTCATTTTTCTGGTATGCATTCAGTTAATTAGTGGAGTTACCTAGTGTGCTGAAAAAAATATACAGATGTGCATTTAAAAATATCCCTTTTTTTAATGGGGTGTATTTTTTTTCGGGTGGGAAATCATCTAATGTCTTCCCCCGCTCTGGGCGGAGCGGGGGGATATGTCAGGCTTTTACTGACTAAAACCCACCCATGTTCCTTCTATTGCCCTTTACATTCCGGGGCCGCGGTATCTCTTTCGAACAACCCGCAACCCCGGCAGGCGGAGGCTCTGGCAAGCCCCTCTGCTTTGCTGACTCTCTTTGAGGCGCGCGTGAAACACGAACGCGCCGACGACACGGCCTGTCGTCAATCGACGGACGGACGGTGAGCTACCCATTGCTCACCGTCCACAGGCCCGCATCTACGGTGGCCGGGAGTCGTCTCGCGGCGCCCAGCACCCGGGGCGTCTCCCGCGGCGTCTGGGTTGGCTAGATGTTCTCTCCCTCAAACGCCCGGCCACCTCTTTTGCTAGCATTACTGCTTCGCAGAAGGAGATGACCGCTTCCCATTCCCTCTCGCTCCGGACCATGGCCTGAACCAGGGCCGGACGCGAGAGATCGCCGCCGCCGATCGCCTCCACGAGGGCACGGCAGAGCTCCGCCCAAGCTGGGCAGACCGCCACTGTGTGCTCCACCGTGTCCTCCGGGCGATCGTCACAATGGTGACACCCGGGCGTTTCCTCCCGCCCGATTATGTGCTGGAACCTCCCGAAACTTCCGTGTCCGGTGAGGACCTGTGTCAGGCGGTAGGTGAGGACGCCATGACGCCTCTTCAGCCACTCCTCAAAGAGGGGACTTACCGCCACTATTGTGGCGTGCCCTGCACGGGGTTGCGACAGTCGCTTTCTCCATGCCACCATGAGATCGCACCAGTCTGTCCGCTGAGCAGCAATTTTCCGCGGCAGCGGAGTTTCCCCCCGGTGTAGTGCCTCCGCGCGCCACTCAAACAGGCGCGCGAGCACTATCGCCTCCAGATCCCACGGTGGCAATCCGGCAAGGAGGCTCGCTGCCTCGCCGGAGATCGTGCGGTAGCCCCGGATCAGCCTAATGGCTACCACCTTTTGGGTTTAGTTATAGTATTAAGATATAATTTTTAGTGCGTAGGTCCCGTCTTAAATACAAGCTTTAGTTCCACATCACGCTATAGTATTCAATACTATCTAAATTATGCTTTAGTTTAAAACCAATTCAGAAATCATATGCATCATCGCCTAGGGGATACAGCTGATACTTGATCTGATGATTATGTTTCTTAATAACTAGGTGAGGGGAGGGAAGGGGGTACGGGCACCCTGCTCCCACTCGCCTGCCTACAATGGCGAAACCCATACTTATACATGTGATTGCAGCAATCACGGCAGATTTGCTGTCATTTATTGAAGAGTTCCGTTGTATATCACTGAAGATCTATCACCAAATTAAAATACAATCACCTCAAAAAACTGCGATGACCTTCCAAATCATAGTGCATAGCGTTTTTTGTTCATTTGTCTTCGACAACCTCTAAAATTATATCATCAACGTACACGAAGTCAATCTAATACGCATTATTAAAGATAACTCAAAAACTACTGGCCGGATCTTGATATTTTTTTTATGGGACCAAACGACAACCACCAGCTTTCGAATAAAAAAACAATCATCAAAATCGGTTCACCCAGACCAGAGTTATGAGGTAACAAACACAAAAAAAAAAAAAAATTAAAAAAAAAAAAAAAAAATACAGTCGAATTGAGAACCTCCTCCTTTTTTGAAGTCGGTTAAAAATAGAAAGTTTTTTAACCGATCAACTGCTACGCGTGTCATATTCAAAATATCGCAGGTTAGAGTGTTTTTAATATCGTGCGGAATTTTTCACGTGTGCGGGATTGCCCTGCATATTTACTAATATTATAAAAGCGAAAGTAAGTTGAGTACGTGAGTACGTCTTCACGTCGAAATGGTTAAACGGATTTTGATGAATTTTGTTACAGAGATAGTTGAGACCTGGAGACGGACATAGGCTAATTATTTATTTTATAAAGATAGAAATGAGGGAAAAAGAGGGAAGAAGAGGAAAAACTTAGCTTTGCTATTACAATCAATAAGGCGCAAGGGCAAAAACTACAGGAAGCAGGTGCCTGCAAATCAGGAAAGGGGAACTGTGTTACCCCGAATTTAACGCGAGCGAAGCCGCGGGCAAAAGCTGGTGCAGAATATTTCTCGCAGCATAAAACATCCGCATCCCGCGTGCGTATTTCTCGCAAATACTTGTGCACACTTGTGCACAAAAATACTTGTATGAAAAGGACAGCAGGGGTTACACGTGCAGGGCAATCCCGCATGTGTGATAAAATCCGTGCGAGCAACGCAGTAAAGGGGGCAATCTTATTAATTCAGAAGTGAGTGAAACATATACTTAATAAATGTCCTTATAAATACCTAACTAGTGTCACCTTGTTAATTCTAAGTTCTCAAACTTTCAGAAATCTGACTATGTGATTATTAATTCTTGAAATAAGATTTTTAAAATAAAATTCGTTCTCGCGGCCCAATAACAACAAAAATGTATTCTTCGTATTAATTTCATTACTAAACGTTAACAGAACGCATTATTAATTTATTTTCAACAAAATAAATCAAATATAGCTTACACAAAAAACGATTCTACGTAATTTTAATAGGACTCAAACAATTAGTTAAGAAAAAGCAATATAAGAAATTCGTAATATCGAAATCAAGATTTAATAAAAACGTATTCTTTTTTTGCCGCGTATTAAAAATGGTGTCATGTACGAAGGAGAAGTTAATAAAAAACTTTGGTCTAATCGCGGAAATTATAAATTAGACTAGCGAATGGGGCCAGTGAGCGCATAGCACATTCTGAATAAACCAAGAGATCTTTGCAATTTGCGGACAAAAAGCGTTCTACGCGACTTGAATATAAAGCAGGCGGTTTTAATTATTTTCCTGGCCATTTTTATACGTAATTATTAATGTGGTGTCTGGCTACAGACAAAAAAAAATAGAGGAATGCTTTTTTTTTGTAAATATGTTTTTCTGTTATTAATTTCTATACCCCACGTTGGTCTTATTAAGCTAGGCGGGTTGTTAAGAGCAATGTGGGCCTTTTATGGGCCTAAAAGATAGGTAAGATCATAATTGTGACGACACGGTTGGCGCAGTGGCTGAGCAATCGACTGCTGCGCTGCGTGCTTCGGGCTCGATCCCCGCATGTAACAAATATTATTTCGGTTCTGGCTGTTGGTGAATGTGAGTTTATATGTTTGTAAAACGTTCCTACGATACAGGAGACATTCCTAGTGTAGGGCAACGTATTAAAAAACAAAATATTACGATTTGACATTGTTTCTTATTGCTCTTTAGCGGAATCTCAGAAAAGTGACACTTGTATTGACATTTACACAACATATTGTCCTCTGTCGTAACTTTTGTTAATGATTGACCATACATCGAATTCGGATCCGGTCAGTCAAATTATGACTGTTAAAAATAGTACATTGATGTTGGTGATTGTTGATTGGTTTACGAGTGGCATCTCTGAGTGTGAAAATTCAGACTACATTGTTGTTTTGGCTTTTTCATAATTATGTAGAAACGATGTAATTCGTTTTAACAGGTGGAATCCCCAATACTTATCCTACTAATATTATAAATGTAAATATTTGTGAGGATGGATATATGGATGTTTTTTACTCTTTCACGTCAAAACGGCTGAACGGATCTTGATGAAATTTGGTACAGAGGTAGATTATGGTTTGAAAAAAAAAAGTATCCTATGTGTTATATAGGATACTTTTTTTTCGTTATCACGCGGACGAAGCCACGGGCGCCAGCTAGTTATACATAGAAAAGTAATTTGTCGAACTTGTTTCTAAACGGTTATAGCAACCATATTTTCATTTATGGCATGATGTAACAAATTTGAAAAAAACTTTTTTGCAAAAAATAAAACCGACTTCCAAAAAACTAAAAAGTGGAAAATAACTTTATTTCCGGAAGTCGGTGGCTTTTGTTGGTTTCGTTGCCTTTTTTGCCACCGACTTCCGGAAATAAAGTTATTTTCCACTTTTTAGTTTTTTGGAAGTCGGTTTTATTTTTTGCAAAAAAGTTTTTTATTTCAGCATTTTTAGTTTTAGTATTTTTTTTTCGGGTGGGAAATCATCTAATGACTTCCCCCGCTCTGGGCGGAGCGGGGGGGCATGTCAGACTTTTACTGACTAAAACCCACCCATGTTCCTTCTATTGCCCTTTACGTTCCGGGGCCGCGGTATCTCTTTCGAACAACCCGCAACCCCGGCAGGCGGAGGCTCTGGCAAGCCCCTTTGCTTTGCTAACATCTCTTTGAGTGAAACACGAACGCGCCGTCGGCACGGCCTGTCGTCAATCGACGGACGGACGGTGAGCTACCCATTGCTCACCGTCCACAGGCCCGCATCTACGGTGGCCGGGAGTCGTCTCGCGGCGCCCGGCGCCCGGGGCGTCTCCCGCGGCGGCTGGGTTGGCTAGATGTTCTCTCCCTCAAACGCCCGGCCACCTCCTTTGCTAGCATATTACTGCTTCGCAGAAGGAGATGACCGCTTTCCATTCCCTCTCGCTCCGGACCATGGCCTGAACCAGGGCCGGACGCGAGAGATCGCCGCCACCGATCGCCTCCACGAGGGCACGGCGGTGCTCCGCCCCGCTTGGGGCAGACCGCCACTGTGTGCTCCACCGTGTCCTCCGGGCGATCGTCACAATGGTGACACCCGGGCGTTTCCTCCCGCCCGATTATGTGCAGGAACCTCCCGAAACTTCCGTGTCCGGTGAGGACCTGCGTCAGGCGGTAGGTGAGGACGCCATGACGCCTCTCCAGCCACTCCTCAAAGAGGGGACTTACCGCCACTATTGTGGCGTGCCCTGCACGGGGTTGCGACAGTCGCTTTCTCCATGCCACCATGAGATCGCACCGGTCTGTCCGCTGAGCGGCAATTTGCCGCGGCAGCGGGTTTTCCCCCCGGTGTAGTGCCTCCGCGCGCCACTCAAACAGGCGCGCGAGCACTATCGCCTCCAGATCCGGTGGCAATCCGGCAAGGAGGCTCGCTGCCTCGCCGGAGATCGAACGGTAGCCCCGGATCAGCCTAATGGCTACCACCTTTTGGGTTTAGTTATAGTATTATGATATAATTCGCAAACACGGTTATTTTTAGCTTTTTAGTGCGTAGGTCCCGTCTTAAATACAAGCTTTAATTCCACATCACGCTATAGTATTAAATACTATCTAAATTATGCTTTAGTTTAAAACCAATTTAGAAATCATATGCATCATCGCCTAGGGGATACAGCTGATACTAAACATGATCTGATGATTATGTTTCTTAATGACTAGGTGAGGGGTGGGGGGGGGGGGGGTACGGGCACCCTGCTCCCACTCGCCTGCCTACCCTGGCGAAACCCATACTTATACATGTGATTGCAGCAATCACGGCAGATTTGCTGTCATTTATTGAAGAGTTCCGTTGTATATCACTGAAGATCTATCACCAAATTAAAATACAATCACCTCAAAAAACTGCGATGACCTTCCAAATCATAGTTCATAGCGTTTTTTGTTCATTTGTCTTCGACAACCTCTAAAATTATATCATCTACGTAGACGAAGTCAATCTAATACGCATTAATAAAGATAACTCAAAAACTACTGGCCGGATCTTGATATTTTTTTTATGGGACCAAACGACAACCACCAGCTTTCGAATAAAAAAAAGAATCATCAAAATCGGTTCACCCAGACCAGAGTTATGAGGTAACAAACACAAAAAAAAAAAAAAAAAAAAAAAAAAAAAATACAGTCGAATTGAGAACCTCCTCCTTTTTTGAAGTCGGTTAAAAAGAGAATTGAATAGAATTTTGCTTACCGCCATTGAAAAAAGGAATGAATTTATCACGCCTGGCAATCCGTAAAGGATTAGGCAGAGGTGTATTTAACACGTAAGGTACACCCAATTATCAACAACTATGTAAGTCCCGTGTGATAGAAGGGAACTGTATTGCCATCAACCGGGCTCAAATCCAGACACCGCGGCTGCTGGTCAGAAAATTCTGTTGAAAAAAAGCAATTAAACTTTTTTTTAAAAAAGCAAGTCAAAGAACCTGCCCTCTTTACTGTGATATTCTGCATAATTATATATTTTAGGTATATATTTACTATCTCAGTATTAATTTTTATATGTGTATTATTTGTACGTAAGTTTATTATAAGATTGATAATTTAAAATTTTCTGTTTTATCTTTTCCACACACTGTGTCTACATATCTTATCCAACTTTCCTCTCGCAGGTCTGCTGGAAGAAATTTCTTATGAAATAAGCTGTACCTTTGTGCTCTTCTGTCTTAATGTAATGTCCTGTCATGTATTTTGTGTGTGCATAAATAAATAGGACTTCAGCTGTAACGCTAGGGACTACTACATCCTATAAAATCCGCACTTAAAAAATTATACATGAAACCACAGACACTGGTTAGTAATTACAGCTTTACAACAATTACTTTGATTCAACAAAAGTTTGTAGGCCTGAAAACAAGTCCCTCATCAACAAAACGCTAGTTAACAAACGCAAACAAACCCCAACTATGGCGTTTTATGGAAACATTTTCTGCTATTAAGACGAACCAAACAGCGGTAAATTGGCCATTTCAAAATTCCGAATAAGCGGCCATAATTATAGTTTAAAGTTCTACCCTCTATAATTTCTCGTTACCCCGAACTGTTTATATTCTGATTTCGTAAATTAGCGCAAAATCTAGTTTTGTAGAGAAAACCGAAACGTAGTAAAATCTAATTTTATTGTTGCAATCTCTAAGGTAATGTTCACACTACACTAATAATTTAAAATAGGTATCGCGGCAACGGAGCTCCGGTCGGGTGAAAATAGAACAAACAATTTTTTTCAGATCATATGAGACCCCACGAATACTGAAACGTCACTCAAAATTTAAGGGCTGCTTATTTGAGCAGCTCCTAAACTTTAGATTTCGTATTGTCAAACGTCACTTTTGAGTATCTGTTAAATATAAGTGCTTCTTAAATTTTGAGTGACGTTTCAGTATTCGGGAGTTACCAATGTGGTGTTCACTATAACACTTGTTTGACTTTGGTGGTTTATATTGAATAAAACACTATATGAACAGTAAGCAGCGTGCAACTCGAAGGGACCGTCAAGTCACCAGGAGGGCTAGTTTAAGACTAATCGGACGTAGCCGTCGAGTTGCTTGCTACGTTTATTTGTATACATCACATCTCTTATTCAGCATATACTAGTGCAAGCCCTTGCTAGAGTGCTTGTACTTGCACTATATGCCATGTGCCGAGTGAGCGTGCGATAGACGATGGTGTGATGAATCGCAATAGCACTTGAGCGAGCTCTTGTGCGATTACTGGTGCGATGAGTCGTAATAGAACTTGCGCGAGCTCTTGCGCGATTACTGGTGCGATGAGTGGCAATAGAACTTGAGCGAGCTCTTGCGCGATTACTGATGCGATGAGTCGCAATAGAACTTGAGCGAGCTCTTGTGCCATTACTGGTGCGAAAAGTCGCAATAGAACTTGCGCGAGCTCTTGTGCCATTACTGATGCGATGAGTCGCAATAGAACTTGCGCGAGCTCTTGCGCGATTACTGGTGCGATGAGTGGCAATTGAACTTGAGCGAGCTCTTGCGCGATTACTGATGCGATGAGTCGCAATAGAACTTGCGCGAGCTCTTGTGCGATTACTGATGTGATGAGTCGCAATAGAACTTGAGCGAGCTTTTGCGCGAATACTGATGCAATGAGTCGCAATACTATTTTTCATATTATTGTTCATATTATTTATAATATGAACTAGTATTGCCAGTGTTTTCTTATCGTCTTCACCTTATACAGACTTTAAAGAACATCAGCAACAAAAATAATCCTTTCTACAAGTGAAACAAGACCTAGAATAATAAAATCGCAACGTTGCAATCTCCGTTCTGCAACGTGACAGGTGCCCGACCCATAATGTATGTAGATTATTTCTTCTAGTCCATGCTTACGACTGCACAGCGAGATAAAGTCAATTTATGCTTTTCTCTCGTTTCCTCGCTGATTTTCTTTAATAATTTGGTTGTTGCAGTCAGTCTTGATTATCTTGTCTAACATGCGCAGTCTGCTGGGTTGGGAAGATTAGTTTTTATTTTGGACTGAAAAAACTCAATTGTGTAAGATCCAATTGTGGAACGTCCAACGATAAATGACAGGTTAATGAGGTAATTTTATACTGTAAATTATTTTAATGTACTTTTACGGTTAACTGAAACGTAAGAGTTAATATTAAATAAGCTAATAGAGTAATTTTGTAGAGTTTGTTTGCGCTAATCTCAGGAATTACTGATTCGAATTTATTTAATCTTAAAATGTTAGGTAACGCATTTATCGAGAAAGGCTACATAACATCACACGCTACAATACTGAACTGTGGTTGAAACCGCTAGAGATATAAACCCTAAACTTTGTTTAGATTTTTAGGCTTCCCCATATCTTTCCAGATACTCTTTTTGTGCGCCGCTTCGAAGCAGCCCTCATGTGACAACCACTATCCTTAGGCATCCTTTGCTAAAAACAGCTATCTTAGGTTAATCTTTAGGGTACTATCATCATCATATTTTGAGAGAATTTTATTTTTAAAATAAAGGATATAATTATCAGGGAAATGTGTAACTTTCATGACTGAAAACTTAGAGTTAGTGCTTCAATCTGACAACGTGACTTCTTTTGCGGATGGGATTTCATCAAATTACTTTCCTGCTCTGGGTGGTATGTAAGTCTTTGTCTTAAACCCACCCATGTTCCTTCCTTAACCTTTATGTTCCGGAGCCACGGTATCTCTTTCGAACAATCCGCAACCCCGGCAGTCGGTGGCCCTGGCAGGCCCGTCTGCTTTGCTGACATCTCTTTGAGGCGTGCGTGGAACACGAATGCACCGTCAACACGGCCTGTCGTCAATAGACGGACGGATGACAACGTGAATTTGGTAGAAGATATCAAGGAACAAAATATCTTGACAAAACAACACCCTTTGGAATTTTCAATCTCAACATCAAACAAAGCGCTTCCGAACACAATTGCATTTTCTAACTACTTTACACAGTGCGCACACGTACCAATTTTATAACGGCAGAACAATAAGTTTTTAATTTTCGAACACCGTGTCGTCACGTTTTCGCAACTTGTGCCATCGTGTGTAGGAAAAGAGGAAAATCACTTTGCAATGAAGTTAGATGCGCGCAAATAGCACCAGTGGACCGTAAAATTAGTTCTGAGTTTTCTTAAGATGTGTTTTCACGTGGTGTTTTGCGAGGAAACATTCGTAAACGACGACGACCGTCTAAAACATGCTACGTACCATTTTTGGGTCAGCCGTATTCCTCACAAACAGACAAAATATACAAGGATCACACACAAAAAAGAAATAAAAATATTAAAGCAATTTCAAACCGCAATATTTTCTGTTTTATCAATATTGACGATTCGAATCATAGTTTCATTGAAATGAAAAAGGAAGAAATTAAAGTACAACCAAACTTGTAGGTAAGAGTTGAATCAAGGAACAAAATAGTTTTAAGCATTTACTCAGGAGAGTAGTTTTGAGCATAACTATTGTAGAAACATAATCTGTTCTAAACGTACACAGCGGAGTTGTCATCTACTCGGATTAAACGTGCGTCCAGAATGCTCAATGTATATGCTTCTTTACGCGAACACTATGAAATGTAAACTCCGTTAGCTTTTTTAATTTCCAATAATTTTAAATTAGGTCTGGAAAATAAAGTCTGGTGACCTGTGAAAAAGTTTGTTAGGTTTTTGTACTTTAAAAAACCGGTCAAGTGAAAGTCGGACTCGCGTACTAAGGGTTCCGTACAAATTTGCGACATTAACGGCGATATCTTTTAACTGTGTCAACTGTGGCAACTAAGTTTAATTTCAACTCGATATCTCCACACGTTCCCGATAGAGGGTCTTGACAGACAGACAGATAGACATGTGGACGGACAACTAAGGGATCC
The DNA here is from genome assembly GCA_905475445.1 of Ochropleura plecta. Taxonomy (NCBI): domain Eukaryota; kingdom Metazoa; phylum Arthropoda; class Insecta; order Lepidoptera; family Noctuidae; genus Ochropleura; species Ochropleura plecta. Next base: position 13,417,430 of record FR997739.1, read on the forward strand.
TAAAAGAGATCTGTTTTTTTTTCCTTTTGACGTACGGAACCCTAAAAACATACCGTAAATGTAAAAAATATCATTTATTTCGGTAACATTTAAGGGACTTTCCCATTAAGCCAATTCACTTGCTCTAGTCTCTTTATATTTTATGAGCTTACAATAAAATAATTTACTTTTATACCAAGTCTTATAAACCTCATTTCACGTAATAACAAAGAAAAACTTTGTATAAAACAAAATAATTACATTTATACATAAATAAAAAAAAACACTTAAGTAAAGGACGGAATGTAATAAAACTTCGATTAAAAGCCTAATACTCTAAAAGAAAAAATAATTGCGAAAACGCAAAAACAAAACGAAATAGAAAAGGACTTCACCTCGTGCGCAGAAACGATATTTTTTAAAAGAAAAATTATGTAAAGGTCTGATGTGACACGAATACTGGGACTATTACTCAAGGTGTCATCTCGTTTCGGGCTAGGAAACGGGAGTGACGCTTGTTTTCCTCCTACTTGGAGGGGTTGGTGCAAGTAAGAAGCGGCAAGCGAGCGTATTTTGTTTTTATTTTAACTAAAAACAAAAACAAAACTTTAGCTAGTTTAAACGGTTTACAGACACTATAATTAAAAGTCCCATTTAAAAAAAAAGTGACTTTTTTGATTTAAGATATTAATCTCGTTTACATTCACCTTCGCGAATATGCGCCGTTCCACAAGACAAAAACGAAGTTTATTCACATAAATTTATTTGCGTAGATAACATTAAATGGTGGAGTGTCTACAATTGCGTGCAGTTTACTAAATACTTTATTTATATTTATTTGATACTTTTTTATTCATGAAAACGGTCCCTTCTCCATCAGACTCATTTTTAAATCCTTACTAATATTTTAATTGTGAGTTTTTTACGTATTCACGCCTAAATGGCTAAACCGATTTTAAAGAATTTTGGTGCAGAGATAGTTTGGTACCTGGAGACGGACATAGGCTAAAAAAAACGTGAAAAAAGGGGGAAAACAAGGGGAGATCATTACGGGGGTTAAAATTAGCGTTTACCCAAATTAACTATGACATGCAGACGAAGTCGCGGGCGAAAGCTAGTTTATTATAAAGAACAAAAGCAGGTCGAAAAGAAGTGTATTTAGGTTATTATATTTTATACATACAAATAAATAAACCTCTCGGTTTCTCAGACTCGCCAAGCTACTTAGGTACACTTAACAAATGTGGCTACCTTCATCTTGAGTGTATTTATATAAAGGGATCTAGTTGTCCACTTAATACATATATAAATGGTTTTTCTGGCTGTATAACACCAAGTACTAATACAGAATTAATCTAAGTGGCTCAGCTTTTTTTTTCTAACGCATGCTTGCAATTACTTTACCAAACAATTGTTTTTTCTTTTTCAATCTTTAAAAGTATTATTATGTTAGGTTAACCAATGGGGTCGTTAGCTGCTTAACTGGACTATCCCGAGGGTGCTTTGAGAGTAAGGCCTTCAGCCAGGGACAAACTTATATACTAAAAAAGAAGAAGAAAGAAAGAAAAAACATTTATTAGTCGCAAATTACGACGAGCGTTTGCCTAAACCATCATAGCTCGCTTCCCTCTACAAACTTGGCCCACACCGTTACCGACAAAACGAAGGTATCTCAAGTTGTTACTTCGATGGTACAAATTAACTGACGGGTATTTTATGGCTAGAACACTTTTACGATTACACTTGAGCACTTTACCTTTTGTAATTTTTTCATTTGAATTGAGGAAAATAGCTGGAGGCGTCGTGGTATTTTCTTTTATTGCCTGTAGTCACCGGAATCGGGGAAATATTGCTGACTAGCGTTTGCCCGCGGCTTCGCTCGCGTTAAATTCGGGGTAACACAGTTCCCCTTTCCTAAATTGCAGGTACGTGCTGTGCTACCTGTAGTTTTTGCCCTTGCGCCTTATTTATTGTAATATCAAAGCTAAGTTTTTCCTTTTCTTTCTTTTTTCTCCCTCATTTCTAAAAATAATAAATTAACCTATATCCATCTCCAGGGTCTCAACTATCTCTGTACCAAAATTCATCAGGTTTAGCCATTTAGGCGTGAAGACGTAACAAACAAACTCACTTTTTACACGACTGCCCCAAAAAAGGAGTGTTATGTTTTTTTTAGGGTTCATGTATGTTTGTATGTATGTGAGTTTCTTTATTCCATCATAACTTCTAAACGCCTGAATGGATTTACAAGTATGGGGTATCATTAGAATCCTTGCATCGTCCCGAGTAACATAGGCTATATAGTCGGGGGACCAATCTGTAGAATACTTTCTTGTATAAAAAGTCCCCCAACTGCGATGTAAATTTTTGTTTCGTTTTCGATTCCCATTCGTCTTTGTTCCTAGCACATTCCATCGGCAAATGCAAAACTAACATCTTGTTTTTTTTCCTTTTAATTCATTTTTTTGACATGGCAGTCGTGTTTTTTATTTTTTAAAATTATTTACAATATTTATAAGGTTGATAACCGCTTCATTGATGTAACAATCCGGTTTTACCTGACTTTTATAGAATAGGTTGTCGTTATTTTTAAGTTAAGTTTTTCTCCATGTTAAGTGGACTCCAAACTCCATGATTTTACCATAGAGGGCGCGTATCTATCTCTTTCAGATTTAAGTACAAAGAGAATTTGTTGTTTTATCCGACAAGATTCAGAAAGCGGAATAGTAGTTTTTCCTCATCTAACTCACTTTTTATCTTTATATAACCAAGCGTGACCACAGCTATTTTGTTTTTAAGAAAAATAGTCAAAAATAGTTTATTTTTCATAATTTTAATGTATGGATCATCCATTTGTTATCTCTGTTACCTCTTTGCACTATTTCTGTATTTTTTGTTGTTGTAAACAGGAGTCAAGGGTTTAAGCTGAAAACCAGCGATTAGCTACCCTCTAGGGGGGACCTAGGCATAATGCTGACGCTTGAACCTCTTGCTTCCGGTATTATAGTTTTTATGTATTTACTACTACTAGCTGTAATACTGGAGACAATAAACGTTTATTCTATTCTATTATAGTATAGAGAAAAATGCGTGATAGATGAAAAGGCAAGCCAGTGTTTTGTTCCTAGGATTCGTATGAGTTATTTTTCCGCAAATATATGCGGAGAAAAAAATCCGCCAAGATTTGCGCAACGAGGGTTCCGCACAAACTTGTTACATAAACAGCCATTTCTTTTGACTGCTTACACTTGAAAGGTTATTTTTTCACAGCACAAAGTCACCACACAGTTGAGTAGTTACCCCACAGTAGAGTTTTTTTTTTATTATGACATTTTTAATTATTATCTTTTTTATTATTATTGTGATTTGTATGAATTTAATTGAGACGATGGTTTATTTTTTCAATATTGTAATTAATCGATTTCATATTTTCTTAATTATTTACTTAACTGTTTTTCTATTCTTATTTTTTGTAACACATTCAGACACAATGTAAATTGTTATTGAATTTAATAAATGAAAATAAATGAAGTATATCGTTTTAACTGGATACCTCCACGCGTTCCCCAAATTAAAAAGGGTCTTGACATACAGACAGACAGGCAGACAAGAAAAGGGTTACGATTTTTCCTTTTGAGGCACAAACTATTATTATTAATCCTAAATACGATGCTATGTAAGTTTGTATTCACAAACACTATACTTCATCTTAATGAATGCCTTAATGAAAAGGTGCTATTGAATTTTCAATGCTCAGCTTAGTGCTGTAAGTATATAATCAAACAGCGCAGTTTAATATGGCTGAAATCGCAGCGTGAACAAGTGTCAATGACAAAGGGCATTAATATTCTGTAACACCGTTGTCGAGAAATGGCTTGCTATGCAATTTGTATATTGGTAATAAACTTTAGAAACATGCAACTTTGTAAATTCCCAGACGCATCACTTTACAATATTACAAGCAATACTCTACTCCTTTATAGTTCAGGGTACCTATCTGGGAAAGTACGATTCGCGGAAAGGCAAGAAATAACTAGATTGTGCAGGGTTGCGCACCTTTTTTTTTTTTCGGATGGGAAATCATCCAATGACTTCCCCCGCTTTGGACGGAGCGGGGGGGCATGTCAGACTTGTACTGACTAAAACCCACCCATGTTCCTTCTATTGCCCCTTACGTTCCGGGGCCGCGGTATCTCTTTCCAACAACCCGCGACCCCGGCAGGCGGAGGCCCTGGCAAGCCCCTCTGCTTTGCTGACACTCTTTGAGGCGCGCGTGAAACACGAACGCGCCGTCGACACTAGACGGACGGACGGTGAGCTACCCATTGCTCACCGTCCACAGGCCCGCATCTACGGTGGCCGGGAGTCGTCTCGCGGCGCCCGGCGCCCTGGGCGTCTCCCGCGGCGGCTGGGTTGGCCTGATGTTCTCTCCCTCAAACGCCCGGCCACCTCCTTTGCTAGCATTACTAGGGTTGCGCACCTTAAAAGGAAAAATCGAACCCTAAGCTCTTATAGGTTCACATTGTTGCCTGACTGTTTGTGTATCTTTCTGTCTGTCAAGACCCTTTAGTTCGGGAATTCGTGGAGGTATCGAGTTGAAATTAAAACCATATACTCAAATGTGCCCCTAGGTCTTGTAAATAAAGCCGTTTATGTCGCAAGTGTGTTAGTTCGCGAAACCGACTCACACTTGACCGTTTTTTTTATGTAAGCTAATCCTTACTAATATAATAAAATCGAAAGTGGTTTTGTTGTTGTTGTGTTGTTTGTTACGTCTTCATGTCTTAATGGCTAAACCGATTTTGATGAATTGGTGGTACAGAGATAGTTGGGACTCTGGAGACGGATATAGGCTATTTTTTTTTAAATTGGGAATTAAGGAGAACAAGGGAAGAAAAGGGAAAACTTGGCTTTGCTATGACAATCAGTAAGGCGCAAGGGCAAAAACTACAGGTAGCCGCTACCTGTACCTGGAAAGGGGAACTGTGTTACCTCAAAATTAACGCGAGCGAAGCCGCGAGCAAAAGCTAGTTAATAATATAAGAAGTTAAAACAAAATGGCTGAAAGTTAGACAACCTAAAATATTTTAAAACCATTTTGTCAATAAGTTTACAATCGTGCCCAAAAGTTATGAGTAATTTTACAGTTTCTATTGAATACTTTATCGTTAAACGAAAAAATTGAGGAAACAAAACTAATAATCAGTGTTTTAGAAAAACCAGTAAAGGTCAGACTCCAGAAATAGGACATCAAACGCTAATCTACTAAAAGAAAACTTTACTTCAGTACAAAAACAACAAAGTAGAGCCTAGAATATTCCAGTAATATAAACTCCCACGCATTAAGAAACTATATCGCGAAAATGTCACTCCTTGTTGCTGTACGTATGATCCATATTATGCGGTTTTAACCATTATTCCAATGATTCCTACACGTTTTTTGTACAATATATCGATATAAAACTAACATAATTATTATGTTAATAAATAGTTTGGAATAAAATAGTAATAATAGTTTGGAGCTAAATTAAACCAAGGATTTCTTAATTAAATGTATTCTTTCTCTTAAAATAACGTCTTTATCGTATCGTCTTTTTTGCAGTTTCTTGTTTTTCAGTTTTCCTTTTTCCTCATCTTAAACATAAACGTAACGTGGAGCGTATCCACGAGTGGGCTAAGTCGTACGGCTTACAGGTCAACCCTAATAAGTCCCAGGCCTTGATCATAGGCAGCAGATATTATCGCACTGCACTTGACCTGTCATCTTTGCCGCCATTATCTCTAGGCTGCTCTACCATTGCCTATGCTGACTCAGCTAAGGACCTTGGTGTCTTAATTGACAGTAATCTTTCTTGGCGAGCTCAAGTGAATGAGGTTAGTCGTAAGGTGCACTTTTCTTTTCATTCGCTTAAATCCTTACAAACCTTCTTGCCTTATAAAACCAAAATTTACTTAGCTCAAACACTGATTCAGCCGATCATTGATTACGCTGATGCCTGCTATTTAGATGCTACCGAAGAGCTATTGAATAAGTTGGAGCGCTTGCAAAACCTTTGCATTCGTTTTGTGTATGGTTTGAGGAAATATGACCACGTTTCTTCCTTCCGCAAGGAGCTCAAGTGGCTCCCTATTCGTCTTCGCAGAAACACTCGGATTTTATGTCTCCTCTATAACATACTGTTCAATCCTGCCTATCCCAGCTACCTGCGTGATCGATTCTCGTTTACCCGCCCTCCTGATGCTCTGTGTAGATCCCACCTTAAGTATCATCTTAATTTCCCATCACATAAAACTGAATTTTTCTCCTACTCCTTCTCTGTTCACGCAGTACGTTTGTGGAACTCACTTCCGCCTAACATACGAGACTCTAAAACTATATTTATTTTTAAAAAGCAAGTCAAAGAGCATTACCTGTCCTCTTTACTGTAATACTCTGCATAATTATATATTTTAGGTATATATTACTATCTCAGTATTTATTTTTATATGTGTATTATTTGTATGTAAGTTTATTATATGATTGATAATTTAAAACTTTCTGTTTTATCTTTTCCACACACTGTGTCTACATATCTTATCCAACTTTCCTCTCGCAGGTCTGCTGGAAGAAATTTCTTATGAAATAAGCTGTACCTTTGTGCTCTTCTGTCTTAATGTAATGTCCTGTCATGTATTTTGTGTGTGCATAAATATATAAATAAATAAATAATCTATCTCTTTCACACCTCGTACATTTTCGTATTCTCATCACTTTTACTCAATAATGCTTCATCACTCATTCATATTTTACGTTTGATTTCAACCTAACACTTGTAACTTTCCGTTTCTTCTACAACTGGGCCATTCTGATATTTGACTCTCCTCAGTCAGAACTATCAGAAATATCAATTTAAGATAATTTCTTACCTTACTGAAAAAACCTTGATGTTTTTTTTTTAAGTAAAATAAACCGGGTGAAGCAAAGATAGGTTTCTGAACGCGCATTAAAATAGGTCAATAGAACAAAAAAGTATCTTACAAATCCCATAAATACGAGTTACAGCTTTTATCCCATTGAATTGCAAATTAGATCTGTCAGCAAAAAGTATTAAGTAGCCAGTTCCATTGTTCAGGATGCTGAGCTGAAGCTACTAATTTGTAATACGATTCAGTATTGATTGATGAAGACTGTTAGACTGGGTATTTTTTCTTGCTCGCCATTTTATTTATAACTGATTATCGTCCAGGGTATCGATCGAATTTGTTTGTCATCATTTTGATTTGAATAGAACTAATTTGATTAGAATAGGTATACTCTATTGCACAACAAAAATTTAAACATAACTGTTTTACAGAAATTGCTAACCTGTATGGTTACAACGGCGGTCTTATCTTAATCTTTGGATGAACTGTATGAAGTTAAAAACGTAAAGGGGGGCTAGTCAATGGTGTTCCCTACTTATGATACTAGACAAACAATTTAAATAAAGCTATTCAAATATTTAAACACATACAATAAATATTTATTTGATACGTGTTTTTATAATATTATGTGGTAGATAAGATAAGATAAGATAGGTGTTCAAATTTGATTGTAGAATTTAATAATATTAAAAGAAAAGATAATAAATGATTGATTAAAATTTAGCCTAGATAGGAGACAGTTACAGACAGTCGTAAGTTAGGTAGTCAGTAGACCAACAGTCTGACTACCGGTGTTAGCATGGTACTAACTGGGTTGTGGAGGTCAGATAGGCAGTCGTTCCACGTAAAATACTGGTATTCAGCTGTATCCTGGTAGACTGGAAGCCGACCCCAACATAGTTTAGAAAAGGCTAGGCTATGGTGCATTAACCCTGGATAATAGTAGCCTATGTCTAAAACCTCGGTCTTGGAGAACCATGAACATAAGCTTCATCAATTTTCGGCAGCTCTGATCCGCAAATTATCTTTTATTAAAGATCGGCTCAGTGGTTTAGAGTATTTAAAAAAGATTATCTCTAAATAAACTTCTTATCTATTTCTGAAATATAAATAGAATAAATTACCGAGGTCCTCAACTATGGCCCTCGTATTCATAGATTTTTTACAAATAATAATAAACATCTGAGGAGGCTATCGCTTGGCAGCTAGATCAAGGGCTTGATTCAGGAAGCAGTACTTCTGGACTCGGCCCGTATCTGTTAGGAGGTTCCTCTTTCAAGAATCCTGACCACCGGTAGCTCGGACCTTGTTTCCGATGCAGGTGGACTACTGTTTTTTTCAAAGAAATATGTAAAATATGTATGGAAATGAATAAACAAAAGTTATGAAATTATAGATTTCAAAATAAAATCGTCGATCAATTACTCAATGAATAGTTAGAGAACCCAACCAACAGTAATAAATCACACTTAATTCGTCACCATTACAACAAAAAAGGAACTCCAATCAAGTAATAATCCCATTGCATCAGTCGCATGCAGAACTGTTCAGTCCATTTTATCAAACCACAATCTAAATGGATGTATTCGGGCCCGTATATAATTGTGAAGTTGAATACTAAAACCCGGTAAGTAACTCTCAATGCCACAGCCAAATTTAAAATAAAATTATTATTCGAATGTTTTTTTTAATTTTATAAGAGGAGGAATTGCTATTATAAGAGGAAAAACAAAAAAAAAAATGTAATTAAATTGAAAAATGTTTATAAAACTCAGGCACGTCTGCTTCGACCAATCAAGACAAAGTATAGAGTACCGGATGGCTCCCATTATCATGAGTTTGAACACGGACAAAACCTAGCCTAAACCTGGCCTACAAATAGTTGTTTCGGGTCTGGCTGTTTGTATGTATGTGTGAGTTTAATTGTTACACGATACAGGAGAAATTCTGAGTGTGGGGCAACGTCGTTAAAAAATAATACATACATCTCATTTTTCATTAAGAGTGGACATACCGGGTTTTGATATATAAGTGTCATTTTTGCGAAATAACGTGATGAAAGCCTTTAATCCTGTTCCATTTAAGCACTTATTGTGTGGGTGATCCCACCGCTCTTTTACGAAATCATTTTTTCATGATTAAACAGTCCCCTTTTAAAGTGAATTGTATGGGTAGGCCGATTAAAAACTCCATGTTCGGCAATTTGTAAATCCTTTTCGATTTCTCATTTCGGTGGTGTGTTGCTGGATTAAGGTTTTACGTTTTTTAGGGGTCCGTATCTCAAAAGGAAAAAAAAACGGAACCCATATTGGAACACTTTGTTGTCCGTCTGTCTGTCTGTCAAGACACTTTATCTCGGAAACGCGTGGAGGTATCGAGTTGAAATTAAAACCATATACTCAAATCTGTGGTCTCTTTGTGCTGTGAAAAAATCAAGCCTTTAAGTCTACGCAGGAACTAAGGAGTCTAAGAGTTGTCTAGGCATGTGTCCTAAGATTTTTAAATAAACTACCTTAATTGTTAAAAAGTATGCTTTGTTGTGGATACAACAAAGCATTTTAAATCTAATCTGAAAAAAATCTTAGTTGAAAAGGCATACTACTCTATTAATGAGTTTTTAGAGGATAAAACATAAAATCAAACTGTCCGATCTATGTGCTTTTTCTATTTTGTATTTGAAACGGTTTCGTGTAATTAATTTGTACGCCTTGCAAAACATAGTGAGACAACACAATTCTTTATACCATAAACCATGTACCTATGTTTCACAAATAAATAACTTTGACTTTGAACACTCGGTGCGCGAGTGTGACTCGCTCTTGGCCAGTTTTTTTTTTTAATCTTAAAAGGTCTGTGCTTATATAGCAGTCGGTCTAAAATAAGTTTTTCCAGAATGTCCTTCTCAGACACTAATCTGCTTTGTCCTATATGATTTGACCCATTTTACAGCTTTAAAAGAGATAGTGACCATTTTTTTTACATAAAAGAAATGGTCACTGTCTGTTTTATTACCAAACATAATTATCATTTTGATTTAAATGAGAAAACTTTGTCATTGCATTCCAGGCGGAATTCACTCGAGAGCTGTTAGTTAAGGTGTGGCAAAGACAAAAAAAATTAAAGCTCTCGTTGCGATAAATTAAAAGAAGCGCAAGACAGTTTTCGAGGAACCGTATTGAAAAAAATATTGCCTAATTTTTATTGATTAAAATTTATCAAATATAATATCATTTTTTTTTTTGCTTGCATTACTTTTCATGTGACAGTTAGACAGAGGTTATTAACGTAACAACATGACACGAAATCAGTTCTATTTGTATTTAAAACGCATTGTACGGTTCTGTAATGCCAATTCCAGAACGAAATACTTCGTAATTATTCAAACATATACTTTACGGAATCTGTCATAAATACTCCTCAATATTCTGACAAAGACAACTAGTTGGACCAAAACATGGTCATTTCGAAACAATTCCCAGAACTATTCATTATTGGTCTGTTATAGTTTGTTATATTGTTCATGTTGGTAAATAGTAGGAAACAAAAAAGTGAGTTTTCTTCCAAATCCGATTTTTTTTTAAGTTTCAGTCCCATCCAAATTCTATTACAGGTTTTTTAACTTTTACTGTCCCTGGTCAAGAGCGAGGGAATGTGAAGCGGTCATCTCCTTCTTCGAAGCATTTATGCGCTAGCATAGGCTCGCTAGACGGAGGTGGCCGGACGTTAGAGGGCGAGAACCTCAAACCAACCCGTCACCGTCCGTCCATCCAGTGACGCCTGGCCGTGACGTCAGCGCCTTCATGTTCCACGCGCGCCCCAAAGATATGTCAACAAAGCAGGGCCTGCCACGGCCACCGCCTACTGGAGACGCGGATTGTTCGAAAGAGATGATGTTCAAAAGCCCATGACAAGGCAAGCTAACCACATAATTTTAAGAGCACCGAGGACAAACTACGGTCGAAAGACTATTGTATATGAGGGGGTTGAAATTATAACTCTATACCTAGAGTAATTAAGGAATCAAAATCACTGCCAACTTTCAAAAGGCTACTCAAGCACCACCTGAACAAAGTTTTTTACCATTTTTATTTAACCAATTTTTTTTTAGTTTATAACTATGCAAAACCGTCGCCTATCTTAATTATTATGTTTTTCCTCATAGAAGTGAATAATTGTATTATTTTTAAGAGAAATATTTTTTCTTAAACCGTAGATACCGCAGCTCCGGAACACAGTCAGTAATAGTCTGACACTCTCCCCAAATTCTGTGAAGGTTTCCCAACCCCAAAAGAAAACAACTAAGTGTCGCCGCTATAATTATTGTACTACGGTCGATTTTCTCCTGCAACTCGTCCACTTATCGTTCCGTTAGTAGTCGAATGTGTGTAAAATGCACTGATTTCCGTATACCAAACCGATTCGTATTAATATTAATGTTGGAAAGGAAGCGGCCCGCGGTTTACGGAGCTATTTATCGTTGGTTATTGAATCTATAGGTTTGCAGTTCAATGTTAATTTTGTTTTACGTTAAAAAATCACTTTGAACCTTTTTGGTATAATTTTGTTTTTGATCGTAGTTTGCCCTTCTAGTCTAGTCAACAAGTGCTTTTTTAGTCAAAACTTTTTAAAAGTCTCGGAAAAATATGGTTGAGGGCTCATTCGATTCGGGATCGAATCTAGAAAGTTTTTGAAAAAATTCAAGACCCGCTCGAAAAAATTGCAAAAGTTATTAACAAATTAGTAAACAAAAAAAAAGGGGTTTAGTTTTTTTGGTATATCTCGAAAACTATTTGATATATTTTGATTTTGAAAAAAGATTCAAAAAGAGGAGAAAATTTCCTAAAAAAAACTCCTAACTTGCGAAATTGTAGGACCAATATTAAAAATTTTACAGGGAGCTGAAAATACGCCTGAAAACGGGTACTCGGGTTTCCGCAAGCCACGCCCCCTTCGAGCGCTTTAATGAAAAATATTATACATCGCCCCTTTAATCATAAAACGAAATAATTCAAATTTGGCTTTAATTTATCACAAATAAATAAATAAATGGTTTAGGTCAGTTTCAAAAGTAGATATAGTTACTTTAAATAATAAACTACACGATTGTTAAAAAACAAAAACACATTTTTATCAGAAACACACTAAAATCAAGAATTAAAAAATAAGTTCGTAGTTAATTCACTTTTTAATAAAATATGTGAACAAATAATTATTAAAATAGACGAAATAACTCAAAGTGTTGCAGTTTTAAATTAATACCATCTTGGAAGTAGACGAAGTATTTCGATTTGGTGCATTGTTAAACTATCAGGCATTATCTGTCAGAGAAACATTCCATAATGTTTCTTTGTTAATTTAAATTCACAAATAAAATGTTTGTATTTATTTAATAAAAAAAAGACGTGTTTCTTCTTCTTATATAAATTTATTACAAAAAACATAGGAAATCTTTGTAATTACTTATTGTAAAAAAACAAATAATAACAAAAGTCTTCTTATACGTCAGAACCAAACAAAAATCTAAATAAAAATGTTCTATATTAATTTGAAACGAATAAAAGTGTATTCTAGTAATCAGACTTAACTAATTATTTTGGTTTAATTAACACATAAAAGAACTAAAAAATGAGATCAAACAAAATCAAAAAAATATAAACTTAAAATATCGTATTATAAAATCCTGCATAAAAAGACGGTGTTGTAACATCACTATTTAGTATGTTACTAATATGGTCTTCACTAGTCTATGTATTATCTGTGATCTGTCAGCGCTCCGCCACACTTCATGTCATGATGTAGAACCGAATACATCTCCTGTGTCGAACATCAATAAACCAATATCTTACCCAACGGACTATCATTTATAAGCATCCAACATAACATGGTGTCAGAAGTCATTTAAGCAGAAAGAAAAAGTCGAGGTCGTCGAAGAAAATGCCGGACCAAGCGGACGTCAGCCATGATGGTGAGACAAATTTTCAAACACGTGTGAAGCAGTTAAATATATCGTCGGATCCAGCTCATAACAACGCTGAATCATGGAAAAAATGGTCGCAAGCATTTGAGCTATATTTACTGGCGACAGGCCTTGACAAAGCAACTGAGAAACGCAAAATCGCCATTCTGCTGCACTCAATCGGTGAGCGAGGTCTGAACATTTTCAACACGTTTAACCTAACAATCAATGGCAGCACGCTTGAAGAGGTGAAAACAAAATTTAACAAATATTTCGAGCCAAGAAAAAATATCACGATGTGCAGGTATTTGTTCTTCACACGTAGGCAAAATAAATCCGAAAGCATCGACGAATTCCTCACGGATTTGGAAAATAAAAGCAAAGAATGCGAGTTTGGCACGCTCAGGGAATCGCTCATCAAAGATATTTTCATTGCAAACCTCAATTTGGACTTGTCACATGTGCGTCAAAGGTTACTGCAAGAACATGACTTAACCTATCAGAGAATGCAAGAGCTGGCGAGGACGCTCATAGTCGCACAGCAGGATGCTGAGAAAATAGTCAAAGGGAGCAGCATCGCCAGTGAAAACGTCATGCATCTCAGTCGGAGGAGCCGTAGTCGAGGAGATGGTCGACAGCGAGCTTCCAGTCGCAAGTCAGCTTCAAGCAGTCGCAAGCCAGCTTCAGGCAGTCGCGAGTCACCTTCAGCTTCAGGCAGCTCGAAGACATGTAGCCGCTGTGGGCAGTCTCATCGCTACAAGTGTCCAGCTCAAGGAGTTCAATGCAGGTCATGTAAATCTTATAATCATTTTGCTAAATTTTGTCTCAAAAATAAAAAAGTCAGTCAGTTGCAATCGTTTAATTCAGATAATGGTAGTCAAGATTATTTCGTAGGTATGCTGAATAGTCAAAGTCATAATGGTCAAAGTCATAAAAGTCAAATGTTGAGTCTAAATAATCACAATCAAACGTCGAGTCAAAGTCATAATAGTCATTCTCACAGTCAGTCACTCAGTCAGAGACACAGGAACACACAGACACACAGTAAGACATCACATCCATCCATCCATCCCTATGATGAGAAAAGTGACATGTCGGAGAGATTTATTATCCAGTCAAATAGTCGGAGTCCCAACTCATATCATCTCAATGATGAAAACTGTGATAGGTCTGAGAGATGTAATAAAAATAAACATCTCAATGATGAAAACAATCACATGTCTGAGAGATCCAATGTCCAGTCAAAAAGTCAAAAGAAAAAATGTCAGAGTCTCAATGATGAAATCAGTCACATGTCTGAGGGATTTCACAATAAGTCACAGTCGTCCAGTCAGTCACACAATGGATCATCAGTCGTCAATACTTTGAATCACTCAAAGCAGTCGTGGGAAATTAGCTTATTGGTAGGAGATACAAAAATTAAATGCATAATAGACTCAGGTGCAGATGTCAATATAATGTCAAAACAAACATTTCAAAATGTTAAAAGTCGAAATAAGCTGTCAAAATTGTCACTTGTCAAATGTCAAGTAAATGTCACAGGATTTGGTGGAAAATCCATTCCGATTTTAGGCAAAGTCAACTTAAGTTGTAATTTTTGCTTAAACAATAAGAACATTGTTGAAAACATAATGTTTATTATACCAGATATAGAGTGTCCAAATGTCCTTGGTCTCCCAATTTGTGAAAAGTTAGGTATAATAAAACGTGTCTTTTCAGTGTCAAAACAAGACTTTTGTGAGCAAATTCATACACAATATAATGATGTATTCCAGGGTCTTGGCTGTCTGCCTCCAGTCTGTCATCTGAAACTCAAGCCTGATGCAGTACCATGTGTGGATCCGCCCAGGAAAGTCCCATTCGCATTACAAGGGAAACTGCGTGAGGAGTTGGATCGCATGGAGAAAATGCAAGTAGTTAAGAAAGTTACAAAGCCTACAGAGTGGGTTAATTCAGTCGTTGTAACAGTAAAAAGTTCAGGTCAGTTACGAATTTGTCTTGATCCTAGAAATTTAAATAAAAATATCATGAGGGAACATTATCCACTCAAGTCAATTGATGAGATTAGATCTCAGCTCGAAGGGGCTGTATGTTTTTCTCACTTAGATGCATTTTCAGGATTTTGGATGCTACGTTTAGATGAATATAGTTCAGAATTATGTACTTTTCAAACACCATTTGGTAGATATAAGTATTTAAGATTACCCTATGGCATAAATGCCTCGTCTGAAATATTTCAAAGAGTCATGATGAATCTATTTGGTGACATAGAAGGCGTACTTATATTCATCGATGACATCTTAGTCTATGGACCAAATGAGTCAGTTCACAATGAAAGATTACATAAAGTCATGCAAAGAGCTCGTCAAGTCAATTTAAAATTTAACAAGTCAAAGTGTAAATTTTCACTGTCAGAAGTATGTTTTTTAGGTTATGTCTTCAGTAAAGATGGTGCAAGGGCAGATCTTGAGAAGGTCAAAGCAATAGTCAATATGCCCACACCACAAAATGTCAAAGAGTTACAGAGGATACTAGGTATGATAAACTACCTAGGACCTTTTATAAGTAACCTGTCAGAAAAAACACAAATGTTAAGAAATCTTTTAAAAAAAGATTCAGTCTGGACTTGGGATGAGAATCATAGTCAATGTCTGAGGAAACTGAAAGATGAAATTACAAATTCACCAGTTTTAGCTCATTATAATCCCAAGATTCCATTAGTCTTGTCAGTCGATTCGTCAAAGTCAGCGTTAGGCGCAGTCATTTTACAAAAAAATAAACCTATAGCATACAGTTCAAAAACCTTAACTGAAACCCAGGAAAGATATGCTCAAATAGAGAAAGAGCTATTAGCAATTCAATTTGGTTGTGAAAAATTTCACCAATATGTATATGGTAATAGAGTCACAGTTCATACTGATCACAAACCTTTAGTCTATCTATTTAAAAAACCATTACATGATGTCCCAGCTAGATTACAGCGTATGATGTTAACTTGTCAAAAATATGATTTAGAAGTTATACATGTCCCAGGCAAAGAAATGTTCATATCAGACACATTGTCAAGAGCAGCTTTGAAAGAACATTATAGGCCTGAAAATGAATCAGAAATGTCTTGTCATGTCAATCTAATGTATGCTAACTTAGCAATTACAGATGAATATAGCACAAGATTGGCTCAGGAAACTAAGAAAGATGAAACCCTGCAGCTATTAATAAAGTATTACAATGAAGGTTGGCCAAAAACCAAAAATAGTGTCAGTCCATTAATAAAACCATTCTGGAATATACAAGGAGAAATCCATAAAATTAGAGATTTAGTATTCAAAGGCTCAAAATTAATAGTACCACAGTCAATGCATAAAGAAATGTTAGTAAAAATTCACAAAGGTCACCAAGGTATAAATAAATGTCTAAACTTAGCTAAAGAATCTCTTTATTGGCCAAATATGTCTAGTGATATTAAGAATTTAGTAGAACAATGTCTAGTATGTGCAAAATTCAAACCATGTAACCAAAAGGAACCACTACAGAATTATGAAATAAGCAAATATCCATGGCAACAAGTCGGTATTGACTTAATGCATTTCGATGGTTTAGTATATTTAATTGTCACTGATTATTATTCAAAATTTATAGAGATTGCATTATTAAATAACAACAGTACATCAAAAAATGTAATAACTCATTTAAAGTCCATATTTGCTCGTCATGGAATACCATTGTCACTGGTGTCAGATGGTGGACCTCCTTTTCAGTCAGTTGATTTTAAAAATTTTATGGAAGAATGGGACATAGAACATATTGTAACTAGCCCATATCATTCACAGTCTAATGGACAAGCAGAGAGTTCAGTCAAAATTATAAAAAACATGCTAAGAAAATGCAAAGAAAATGGATCAGATCCATACATAGCATTGTTACAATATAGAAACACAGGTAAAAATAATTTTTCATCACCAGCACAGTTACTCATGTCGAGGAACTTAAGAGATAACATTCCAACATCATATAAAAAGTTAAAGCCAAAAGTGGTAACATTTAAAGATTACAAAGAGTCTGTCAAGAAAAATGATCAAAATAAGTCAAAATACTACAATAAAAATGCCAAGTCAATGTCTATGTTACATCATAATGATCATGTCTATTTTAAGAGAAACCCAAGTAGCAACTGGGAACAAGCTATTGTTAAGCAAAGATTGTCAAATAATAGATCATATGTTGTTGAGGATGTCAATGGAGTTAGGTATAGGAGGAATAGAATTCACTTAAGACATAAATATTCTCATAATTGTGCTAACCCTCCCATGCAATCCAACTCGTCACAAAGGGGAGAGGAAGGTGACAGACAGGAGTCTAGGCATCAAGAATCCTCATCTCAGCAATCCTCAAATGTAACAACTAGGTCAGGTCGTATTATAAAACCTACCAGAAGGTTAATTGAAGAAATGGATTAAGTTAAGTTATAAATAAAGTCATAAGTAAAGTTTAAGTATAACTATAAGTATAATTAAGCATGTTGTCTTGAATAAAATTAAATAGCATAGCACTTATATTAATTGTCAGTCAGGGGTCTAATTTGAACTCAACAAGGGGGATGTTGTAACATCACTATTTAGTATGTTACTAATATGGTCTTCACTAGTCTATGTATTATCTGTGATCTGTCAGCGCTCCGCCACACTTCATGTCATGATGTAGAACCGAATACATCTCCTGTGTCGAACATCAATAAACCAATATCTTACCCAACGGACTATCATTTATAAGCATCCAACATAACAGACGGGATCAGAGCTTTTGCGATAAGCTCTTTTAAATCCTTCTTTTTATTCTCACTAATCTCTTGTTTCGTTGAATAGGCTCGCTGTAATGTTATTTCTGTTAGTGGTTTCATTTTTTTTCTTTTATTTCTTACATCAACTTCCTGATAGTTTACGTCATTATACGATGTTTTGTAAAAAAAAAACGGTAGCGTTTGGTTTGCTTATTTTTTAAAATTTTATGTCGTTCCAGTTGACAGTCTGTCCATCACTATTTGTAGTAAAATTATATCCCCATTCTTCTTGTAAAAATTTAAAATCATAAAATGATTCGAAATCCATTTCATGCACCATCCATCAATGGAGGTTTCGTCTTTTTTGCATTTTTTATTATAGGTATGTACTGGTCGGGTGTATATATAGGACCAGATTTTAAATTCTTCTTCACCTCCCTCTCGATGAGGCTATGGACGCTATCAGGCTCGTTTTGAGTATGACCCCGTATTAGAAATTTATTACTGTTATTAGTTTACTGGCACGATTTTGTGCCGCTGGGGCTCTAGAGCTTAATGTGTAATATTAACAAATTAATACTTTTGTCAGGCACAAACTAAAATCTTCTTACCCACGGCTATGCATAACTCAGAACACACTTATATGTGTAAGTGCTAATGTTGAAAATTGTTTTTTCTCTCCAGATTCAATGCGCAGGAGAAGCTCAGTATACTGACGACATTCCTAGTCTACCTCACGAAGTGTTTGGCGCCTTCGTGCTGAGTACTGTAGCTTTCAGAGTTATTACCAAGATTGATTCTAGTGCCGCAATGGTAGGTCTACTTATGTTTTTGAAAGTTACCATTTCATTTTTTGAACTAAAAACATAACATTTTCAATAGAAATATGTGAAGAAATTGAAACAATAATAGGTTATTACATTAATATTATAAGGATAGGTCCTTATAATATTAATGTAGGTATTAATAAACATCAATTGCCTCATAAATGCAGACGTCATAACTTCAACTAAATGTGCTTAAAAACTGATGCTCTGGTAAAAAACATTGCCAATCATATTAAAGGGTGATTATGTTAAGAGTCTACACTACATCATCATTGTTGAAAATTATATTGTTTTAATTTTAGGCCTACCCTGGTGTCATAGCGTTTTACACAGCAAAAGACATCCCAGGATTAAATTCATTTACTCCAGTCGATTTTGTGGCTAACACAGCCGATGAAGAAGTGTTATGCGATGGTAATGTAAAGTACTACCATCAGCCCATCGGCATTATTGTCGCAGAAACACAACACATTGCTGACAGAGCTACAAAATTAGTCAAAGTAACGTATAACAATGTCAGGAAACCTGTAATAGACATTAAGGAAGCTAAATTAGATACCACTAGAAGCACTCTTTTCACAACAATAGATGCTACAAATCCAGGTACAGATGTATACAAGACTATAACTGGAAGTAACAATTTTTATGGACAGTATCATTTTACTATGGAGACACTCGTCTGTGTAGCGAAACCCACGGAAGAGGGAATGGAAGTGCATTCAGCAACACAATGGATTGATACAATACAGCTCATGATATCAAGGGCATTGAAAATAGATGTAAATAAGTGCGTAAGGTTTTTTTACAATACTCGTTACTTCTAGAAAATTAGATAAGTTAACTTGGTTTCGACGTAAAATTATCTCAAGGATTGAGTTTTCTGCTGTTACTTTACCCATTTTATTAGTAAATTATTAATAGTCTGTGTGTATTGTGTGAAATTAAAAATAGTGAAGCCTATATATATTTTGTATAACTTTAGGATCGATTGTTACGTCCGTCGTATTGGTGGCGGACTAGGTATCACCCTTTAATATGATTGGCAATGTTTTTTACCAGAGCAACAGTTTTTAAGCACATTTAGTTGAAGTTATGACGTCTGCATTTATGAGGCAATTGATGTTTATTAATACCTACATTAATATTATAAGGACCTATCCTTATAATATTAATGTAATAACCTATTATTGTTTCAATTTCTTCACATATTTCTATTGAAAATGTTATGTTTTTAGTTCAAAAAATGAAATGGTAACTTTCAAAAACATAAGTAGACCTACCATTGCGGCACTAGAATCAATCTTGGTAATAACTCCGAAAGCTACAGAACTCAGCACGAAGGCGCCAAACACTTCGTCAGGTAGACTAGGAATGTCGTCAGTATACTGAGCTTCTCCTGCGCATTGAATCTGGAGAGAAAAAACAATTTTCAACATTAGCACTTACACATATAAGTGTGTTCTGAGTTATGCATAGCCGTGGGTAAGAAGATTTTAGTTTGTGCCTGACAAAAGTATTAATTTTAATCCTTATTGTTATTGTTGCATTTCTCATTTTCTAACTCAAAGTCCGGTGACGGGCTTGCACAATCCGGTACTTTATATTCGATCAATAAATCCAACATTTTTCGTGCTCTTGAAGACATGCTAAAACAGGACAAAGAATAGAATCTATAAAACTCCTCACTCTCATTAAAAGAAAATAATAATAATTATAACATTATTAATATTTAAATGTATTAACAGCACTCATTATTTTAATAAAATAACTTTTAATGAGAACAAAGTCATACCGGCCAAATTAACAGTAAACAGGAACAAACCAAAAAAGTACGAAGTTTTTGATAAAATTATAGTACAGTACTGGAATAATTAATAATCTAATTTAGATTTGCTTATGCTTTTTATTACAAAACTGCATCAACTAGAAATTTTGTCGTAATACGGTATCTACAATTTCTACAAAACAGAATTAAGTCAAAATAGTATAGGTACAAATTACGTCTTCATTTCTAATAAAAAGAAATAACTCAAATAAATTCACCTTTTGAATAAATAAAAGCTTATAAAACAATTACCTGATAGCAAAACAACGATGTCTTTTGGTTTTACTCCGCTTTTTTATTTATTTTTTACAGAACTTGCCTTGAGCAAAGTCGGTGCATCACTGAATGGATCACTTTACCGGTACCAACTTGTTCGAGTCCGTTAATCAAAAAGAGAACGATAGTCTTCTATCTCTGTCATTTTCGTCGTATCGAGTTGGCTGTTGGATTGCACGTGTTCGCTGTTTAAAGTTAATTCACTTAATGATAAAAACTCGAATAATGTAAATTTTGAGTTGGTTCGTTTTATGATTAAAGGAGCGACATATTAAATGTTGATATTAAAATTTGAAAAATTCAGACATGTACAGGACAAATTAAAGAATGAAATGCCGTAGAAAAAATATTTTTATCGCGATTTTATAAAATGTTATCCATAAATTAATTAACAATTTCTTCCGACTGGGCTATAAACATTGTAAGTTGCATAATTGTTAAACCAGAAATCTCAATTTTTTTTCCTCTCGTGGAGCTATTCTTCAAAGATTAAAGAAAGGATTTCCGTTGAGTAAATAAAAAAAATGTTAATTTTCGATTTGTTATTAACAAATTACCTAGGCGGCAAATTAAATATTTATATAAATGTTACAAGAATTATTTTTTTTTCCAATGTCGATGATCATTCGTTTTTTTATCAATAAAAGCTACCTAAAAATATTATTAAGGAGGATAATAAATAATGATATTTAAAAAAAAAGCGTACCTTAATATTATTAACAAGTGGTAAAAAAAAATTGTGAATTAACAAAACGGTTTTTTAGCAATAATTTTTTTTTTTTAAGGATCGTTTTTTATCTTAAAATTCATAGTTTTTTACGAGGAATCTATTTTCAAAAAAAAATATTCAATTATCTTATAAATAATCTATTTGTTTATAACAATTTTATAAACAAAAAGAATTAAAATTTATAAAAAAATATTTTTAAAGCGTATGATGCGTTTTAAGCGTATGAGTCCAAAATATAATATATAATCTGGACTGGGCAACGAAAGGGTTCAATGATTTGTAATGCCTCGTTAGTCAAGTGGCCTAAAACGTGACTTCTGAACATGAGTTATTGGGTTCAATTCCCGAAGAGGTACACCAAATAGTAAACCTATATATTGCCAATTATATTTAACTCGCAAGTAATATCAGTATATTGCCAGCAACCGGCATAAAAACCAGACTTTGTAACTGCTACTGAGAAACTTCAGCTGGTAAGACCCAATAACACTTTGCTCGATCAGGGCACCAAACCCGTCAACCAGACATCCTGCTCAACAGCCGCGCTTGCGACCACTTGACCAACAAGCCAGTCCACAATTCATACTTTAAACTCTCATTTATTAAAACTAAACAACTACAATATACATTTTCTTTAAATCTGAATAAAGCAGTCCTTTCCGCGCAGTTGAATGGATTGTCGCAAAGCGTAATACGTTGTTTCAAACAATAATAATTCTTACGTGTAAATTACAAGGTAGCTTATCTAAATAATAAGTAAAAGGGTCTGTTTGTTCGTCTTTATAACAATTCTAACCCTCTTGATTACAATCCTGCTGAAACAGTCGTAATTATTGTCAAAACATAGGCGAGAATCCGAGAAGATATTTCGTTATCTTTGTATTTATTTGCACACTTTTGGAACAGGTGTTGAAGGAGTTGTTATTATATGGTTGTCGTGAAGGGAAATAAAGATATTTTTACGGCTTAAAATCGTAAGATTGAAACATAAGTTGGTCTAGGGTAAAGTCGGTTTAGATGCATCCTGATGATGAATGTCCTGTTTATGATTACTTAATTCATCGCTTAAATTGTTTGCTATTTTGTTTTTCTATCTATAAAATTTTCGGTACTAAGTGGACCGTATTTTTAGCTCTGTGCGTTTCCATGGGAAGACACGATACTATCAAAGTTAGTATCAAATCCTTGATTGCCCTGATTTTCAGTGGTTCGTCTATCCTAAACAGAATATATGGAGTAACCAAAAAGTAGACGTCTGCAAAAATCACTACTACTCAAGGAATATCAATTTTTTTTCGTGTTTTTAATGTTTTTTACTTTTGATAAATTTGTAAACAAAGAACTAAAGTAATTGCCAGTATTTTTTTTTACATTTTTTTTTATAAAACTTATTTCTATGTGTGGCATATTACCCGAAATTACCCTAGCAATCGCAAATTAACAAAAGCATAACTTGCAATAGGTCCTTAGGGACCTAGGTTAAATATGCGATTGGCTTTTGTGTTATTGGGTTTAACAAAGAGGCCGGATGATGATGATAAGAGGCTTGGGCACACCCAATGACATAGGACTTAAGAAATATGAGTAGAGAGACAGGCTACTCGTGGATTACAAATGCAGGGAAAACAGGTCTAATCAAATACTCGTGTCACAGTTTTAGTCATCCAAAACGGCATGAACAACCAAAATGCCCCAGAAAACAGTTCTTAATCTATTCTACTCTCAATTTCCAATGCCTTGACCTCCAAAAAGAGAAAAAAAAAACAAATGCAATTAAAAAACAAATGGAAAACATTAACAAAACCACACAAGCAGAACCAAGTACAGAATCATAGTATTTTCATGTTAATAATCGCGAACAGAACAAAGGGGTATTGTCCTACCGTGTAAGAAGTGGGCTGCAAATGAAAGAAACTCTTTTGTTTTAGGGTCATCCAAAAGAAGTCGTTTTTTTTCTAGTTTTTTTTTCTGCTGAAAAGAAATGGGTTGAACGATGTTTTTGCTGCCCTAGTAGGCTTTATTGCTATTTGTAATTGCAGTGGGAAGTTGTTTATTTTCTTTATACTGACGAGTTGCTTCGATATTTATTATTATTATTGATATTTATTTCATAAGCAAGGTTAATGTAAGTATGTTTTCCTTGTGCAAAACACACTTACATCAACCTTGCACATGAAACACTGGACACTGACAATGTGGTCAGTGTCCAGAATACTATTTTGTTTTTTAAAAAAAAAATCTGCCCCACATTAGAAATTGCTCCTGTATCGTGGGTGCGTTTACAAACATTTAAACTCACATACACAAACAGCCAGACTCGAAACAACTATCTGCAGGTCATACAAATATTTGTTCGGTGCGGGTATCGAATCCGCGACACTCAGCGCAGTCGATCGCTCAGCCACTGCGCCAACCATGCTGTCAAAATCTCTGCAAATCATGATGAAAATCATGAACCATATACTATAGCGTGGTTGAGAAGAAAACAATGCGGTCATTACAGCATTGCCATTCAACGTGGTAATGCTGCCAGCCTTCTGGGCACTTTTACTATTGACAGCGGTGTAGATGAATATTCTGACGGCCTTTAATAAAATTGTTTTCCCTTTTTAGGACTTTTACATATTTTAGTTATTTAGTTACACCAAATTAGTATGGATTGTTTGACGACATGGTTGGCGCAGTTACTGAGCGGTCTACTGCAGCGCTGCGTGTTGCGGGTTCGATCCCCACACATAACAAAAATTTGTATGGCCTACAAATAATTGTTCCGCGTCTGGCTGTTTACATGTGAGTTTAAATGTTTGTAAATGCGCCCACAATCCAGGAGAAATACCTAGTGTGGGGCAAGGTTTTATAAAAAAAAAGAAAAAACATTGTATTTTTATTTAATAAACAAATATTCAGTCATACATGTAAAAAAGCGACAAATATAATAATATAGCATCACGACTTTAATCTCTAAAGGATTAAGTAGAAGTAGGTATTCATAATACACTCACATTTGATTAGGTAGTTACGTTTAAGTTCCATTTAATAGGAGGCGAGTTTATTGCCATTAATTGGGCACAAATCCTAACTCTGTGGCTGCTACGATAAATAGAAAAACAAACCTATTAACACTTTGCCAAACTTGAGAATCAAACCTAGGAGTATTCAACAGTCACGCTAACGACCACTAGACGATCGACGCAATAAATTAAAAATACATGTAGGTGAATGAACTTCTAGTCTTAATTTAGATCTAAAATCAAGGATATCGTGCTAATACCGATAAAAACCACACGTTCCAATATAAAACAAGAGAAACCGCGTCCTCAACTTTCCAAAAGGTCAACTTTACCCAAAATACACGAACAAACGTTCAACAAACTAAACCACGATCAACAATACATTATTTTCCATTAAAAAACATTTCACAAATCCATTCGACACAATGAATTTTCCGGCAACAATCTGTCTAATTTAATATTTACGTTTAAAACAGGTAAACTCAAGGATTTGTCGTCCTCAGTGTAATGTAATTAAATGTGTTATTTAAACAATTATGTAAATTTTGGCAAGAAGGAAACGTTTCTAAGGTTGTTTTGTTTAAGGCAACCGAGGGTGCCAGATACGAATGTTAAAAGATGGTGGCAAGTCTTGTATGATTCAAACATTTAAAACACCACGCACGTTATCTTCGAAGGGGTAAGGCAGACATGTACCTAATAGTAAACTCACATTTTGCAAATAAGTTTAAGCTTCATATAGGGGCTAGCCTATTGGGTTGTTCGAAAGAGATACCGCGGCCCTGGAACATAACGGGCACAAAAAGAAACATAGGTGGGTTTTAGTCAATAAAAGTCTGACACTTCCCCCGCTCCACCCAGAGCGGGGAAAGATATTTGATGATTTTCAATAATGCGACATAAACGGCCATATTTTTGACTGCTTAGACTTAGAGGTTTGATTTTTTCACAGCTCCAACAAACGATACATTTAAGTATATAATTAAGTAAGTAATTAATTAAGCATATATTATATGATTTTCATTATTGAAATGTTTGTTTTAATAACTCGTAACTCATCACTGAATTTTATAAATAGTTCAAAAGAATTAACTCTTAAGTCTGGCTGCCAACAAACAGAACATTTTTCACTTTTATTCACTTTCAACAAGTTTCCAATCTTTGTTTTGCAAAACTACAAAGTTGTGTTTGATATAATTTCTTGTTAAATTCTTCCAACGCAGCTCTTTGAGAGAAAAACACAAATTATCATTTAAATGTATTCTCTTTTGCAGGGTATCGAAATAAAGTTTTAGTTTTACACCATAAAAATGTTTAATGAAAACCGGAAAATTTTGTCGTGAAATCACCAGCGTTAATGGAGCCCTCAGAAAAATCAGCCCTCGAAGACTACGTAGTCGTATATACATACGACTACGTAGTCTTCGAGGGCTGATTTTTTAGTTCATTCCCATTACTTCGATTCATTAGTTCGATCGTGGAACTAGTGAGATTTTTTTTTTAAACCACCCTGAAGGTAGGGGACCCGCAGTCGACTACCCGTCAACAGACTTGGGGGCACCCCGATTCGGATAGATTTAGGTTAGAAGGAGGTGGCGGGGTCGTAGTGTGCGAGCGAAGTGAGCGAACAGACCCAGCAACCTCCTTCGTGGTTGTTTTTTTTAAACCACCCAGAAGGTAGGGGACCCGCAGTCGACTACCCCATCAACAGACTTGGGGGCACCCCGACTCGGATAGATTTAGGTTAGATGGAGGTGGCTGGGTCGTAGTGAGCGAGCCAACAGACCCCGCCACCTCCTTCGTGGTTGTTTTTTTTTAAACCACCCAGAAGTAGAGGCCTTTTAAGCAATATTTGAGTGTTTTGAGGTTAGTTAACAAAAGATCGTTTTTCTCGGAAACGGTGAGTTACCTTGTCATGGGAGTGGTAGTAGAACTGTTTTAAATCTAAGTAATTCGACGGTCAAACATATGAGGAAAAAAATTCTCACTAGTTCGACGGTCGAACAACTGAGAAAAAAAAATCTCACTAGTTCCACGATCGAACTAATGAATCGAAGTAATGGGAATAAACGGATTTTTTCACGCCAAGGACCAGAAACTTGAGTATATAATTTTAATTCCTAAGATAAAGAGTCTTGAAAGACAGACAACAAAACGATCCTATAAGGTTTATTTTTTTATTTAGGATACGGTACCCTAATAATTTTTAGGGATTCATACCTCAAAAAGAATAACAGGTTAGGCTCTGACCAGTTTAGAATTGATGCCGACGCGAAAAAGTTCCCAACAAATCTAAGAAATGAAAGAGCTAGAAATGCGACGAACCATTTCTGGTTCGTCGCATTTCTATATCCATGTATTTCAATATCCTATTTTCATAGGATAGGCTATCTTGAATCTGCTAAAGGTCGCGGCGACCAATTTGATATACTAAGCAAACCATTTGACGTAGAAATCCTGAACCTTGCAAAGGCAGGACTACACTGGCTGGCTCACAATAAAAGTACTAAAACAATGTTTATTTTGAACAGGACACCATTATTCATTACTAGCTGGCGCCCGCGGCGTCACCCGCGTGATATTCAAAAAAAATATATCTATCTATAATCTAACTCTGTGCCAAATTTCATCAAGATCCGTTTAGCCGTTTTGACGTGAAAGAGTAACAAACATTCTTCTATCCATCCTCATAAATATTCGCATTTATAATATTATATTATGTATAATTGTTTATATTATAATATAGTAGGATATTAGTAGAATTAAAACATTGGTCTAAATTATGCATTCATTTTGTGAATTTAACATAATTATATCATTTATTGCGTTATCCAACAGACAGAATTTGTTGAACATATCAAAGCTATAATAATTATGACAAAAAAGAGATAGAATATTCTTTATTATGTAAACCATACAAATGACAAGAATTACAACATAGAACTTGTAAATTGGGCGGTCTTATCGCTAGAAGCGATCTTTTCAAGACAACCTTTGGATGGATTTAATGAGGAGGGGAGACTGTACTAGGGGCATGTGGTGTACCATTATTTAAATAAATTCCTTCACTTGAACACAACATATCGAACTACCTTTGTCTCGCATAAAGCACATAGATCATTGACCAAGAGCTCCAAAAAGTCCGACAGCCAGTCTTACCAAAAGGTTACAGGAGTTAAATAGGCAGACGCTGCATGTAAAATACTAGTGTTCATCTGAATCCAGAAAAACTGAAAACCAGTCTCTAAAAACTAGGAAAAGGTGAAGATGATGGATTAGATATTTCTTGCAAAATTGTTTGGATTTCAATTGAAAAAGTGTGTTAGAAAAAAAACTGTAATAATCTGTTCTTCCATGTTGCAGGTAAATAAAAATTTTACTCCACAAAGACGTGGGAATAGCCTTAATTTACGGCCAAGTATACAGCAGAAAAAAAAAACAAATGAACTCCATGAATCAACACACTGTCTTGATCTTCCAACTGGCTGGCTTAATAGCTGATTTTTTACCTTTCTTCTCATTTGCTTGTTTGATTTATACGTGATATCACTCAATTTTACGATTTCCGAGGAACGTTTTCTCATTGAGATTAAGGTAGAAAAATGTGGGTAGGAAAGCCAATGTTAAAGGAAAGTTAATGAAGCCATCTGATACGTATGGAGGGCAGAAATAATGACGCCATGTTTTTAACGGTCTTTGTTCGAAATTACTTTAAATATCGAATTTTTTAGGAAGTTTTCGGCGCAATTACGCGAACGAAAGTTGTTCTTGATTTAAATTTTGGAAGTATTTTTTTTTTAAATTGAAATTATACATGTTATAGTCTGCTGTAGTGTTTAGTTCATTTGGTGAGGCTCTCCAGACAGGTTAGTTGCGTGGTCCTCATAGATTCTATCACGAGGGTGCGGTGTAAATGTAAAGTAAATACTTCGATTTTAGGGTGTCTATTGAATCGTACATTAAAAGTAATAAAACGGAACCCTTATTTGTCCGTCTGCCTATCAATACTCTTTATCTTGGGAACGCGTATAGGTACCGAGTTGAAGTTAATATATTGAAACCATATACTGAAGTCTGAGGTCCCTTGGAGCTGTCAAAATCAACCCTCTAAGTCTACGCAGTCAAAAAATATGGCCGTTTATGTCAAAAGTTTGATGGGAACTCTCGGTACGGTTTTTCACTTTACACTGGCGCTCGTAGCATGGTGGCGTTAAATAAATTATGTGAAAGAAAGAACTAGCCCCCTGGTCCCACAAAATGTAGACTAGTCGCCGAGACAAATAATAAACAACCAACAAATGACCAGTATAATATAGTATATCAAAATACTACTTGTCTATAGTTCTCTATTAAATAAAATAAATAAAAAAGCCTTTAAATGCCAGTAACTTAAGACCTCGCGCTTACATTACAAATAATAGTTTTAATGATTTCATGCAAAGAATAATGCAATAAATTTAGTAGCTGATAAAATAGATAATATAATTTGACTGTGCAGTGGACATGCAATACAAACTTAACATTTAAGAGAACCTTATATAAATAATAATTAATTTACCAAAAAGGATTTATGTTACTCTATTTCAAATGACGTCTAAGTCCATCCCAAAGAATAATCAAACAAGCTTACCAACTAATTTACTTTCAAAGTACTCCGCAGAAGCTCCCCCAAATTGACCCATACATCAAGGACAACTCCTCAGCGATGCATTGAACTCACGTCGACGTCACTCTATTTCCAGTTCTAATTAGGAAAGTTTTTAATATCCCCCCGCCTTTTTTATTGTCTATGCCGGCTGGCCATTGTTCACGACGAAGTAAATTTTACAATTCCCCCCATCCCGACAATTATAAAAGTTTTAATTGCTCGTACTTTTCTAATTACAAAAAATACAGTCTCATGAGCGAAGGGAATAAAAAATATAAAAGGGAGAAAACTTGAAAAAAAAAAAACTCGACGTTATTTTTGCGTTCGAATGGGTGGAAACTTTGATAATTTATAGAGCAATAAAATCTTAAATTAATGGAAAGTTACATTAAAATGAACCGTGAGTTTTTCTTTTGGACTTGAAATGCATGCATGCATTGTTAAACGAGGATTAAAACTAAGTTAACGATATTGTTCGGTCGAACGAAAAATAATACTAAAGCAATAACCGTGTGTAATTAAATTTTTATTCCAATGAGTAATGCTTTGGTATCGTTAAATCCTAGAGCTTTTAATACGAGTGGTTCCTTTTTGTTTGTATAGGTACTATTATTTTGCGGTCTTTATTGGAATGGTGGAATGGTTTAAAGAAAGTTTTGTATCACAAATTGTTTAATACACGTTACTCATTCATACATAATTTCTCTCATAAGTCTTTAATGAATAAAACAACTAATACTAAGACTGGACTGGCTGGACGCGTCTATCGCTGCAAAAAAAGTTTTTTTTTTTTTTTTTTAGTATTATTATTGCAATCTATCATATAGACATTCAGCAATATTTTTGAAAAATGTAACAGATTTGCACGCAGGCTGTCCAATGACTGCCCCGTTTATTCTTGTAGCCTCCTATATGAGGTCTTGAGGAACTTTTCTTCTTAGTCTCCTAGCGGCTGTTTGGGTGTCCATCAGGTTAACTGCTAGCTTGTTTGGATGGTTTGTAATTCGTTCTTTATACGCTTTAGTTCTTTCTGAGATTTCTTCCATTACAGTTTTAATACCGAGGTCATGATGAAGTCTGTTATTTGAGACATACCATGGTGCGTTTGTTATCATTCTTAACATTTTTGACTGGAACCTTTGAATAATTTCAACATTTGATTTTGCCGCTGAGCCCCACAGCTGTAAGCCGTATGTCCATGTAGGCTTTATTATACATTTATATAGCAACAATTTATTTTCCATTGACAGTTGGGATTTTTTACTCAGTAGCCAGTGCATTGTGCGTATCTGTTGACCCATGGCCAGCCGTTTGGTGAATATGTGCTTATTCCAAGTCAGGCGTCTATCCAGGTATATTCCAAGGTATTTGGCGTAATCCTCTCGCGGAAGTGGTATTTCATTTAGAGTGACCGGAGGACATGTTCCTTTCCTGTTAGTGAAAGTCACTTGGACAGACTTGGTTTCGTTGGCCTTGATTCGCCAGTCTTTGAGCCATTTAGATATTTGATCGAGACTAGTTTGGAGTTTTTGTGATGCAACGTCTGGTGAAGTATCCAGCGAAAGAATGGCTGTATCGTCCGCAAATGTTCCAGTGACTACGCCCTCGGTTATTGGAAGGTCGGCTGTGAAAAGTAGGTATAGCATTGGCCCCATTACACTGCCCTGCGGTACTCCAGCTTGGACAGTATGTAAAGTAGTTATTTCCTCACCCTGCTTTACAAAAAAGTGTCTATCGCTAAGATAAGACTTCATTAGATTGTAAAAGTTTATAGGTAAGTCCCGTTTTATTTTGAACAGTAGTCCGTCATGCCACACACGATCAAATGCCTGAGATATATCTAAGAAGGCGGCAGTACTATATTGTTTTGACTCAAAAGCTTTGTTAATATGTTCCACTAATCTGTGCACTTGTTCTATGGTACCGTGCCCCCGGCGAAAGCCAAACTGGTGGTCAGGTAAAAGTTTATTTGAAGTGATAATCGGGAGCAGTCTTCGCAGGATAAGTATCTCCATGACTTTCGACGGTATAGGCAGCAGGCTAATAGGTCTATATGATTGCGCCTCTACAGGATTTTTACCCGGCTTGGCAACCATTATAACTTGTGCTACTTTCCATTGAGGTGGAACCATACATCTTCGTAGTATAGCGTTGATAATGAAAGTTAGAAGTTTAATGCCTTCTTTTGGTAACTCTCTTAAAATTTTACCAGTTATGAGATCATATCCCGGGGCTTTACTTTGGTCTAGCGCCTTAATCGCTGTTTGTACTTCTTCCTTTGTGAATTTGGGAATAGGAGGATCCAGTTGATGGATTTGGTTCAATAATTGGGTGACTTCATGAGTTTTAGAAGAGCCCGTATCTGGATTTGGTATAAAAACTTGTTTGAGATGCTCAGCGAATGTGTCAGCTTTGTCCGCAGCACTGGAAGCCCATTCTGAATTACTCTTACGGATTGGAGGTTGATTAGAAATAGGACGTTTCAGTTTTTTAGTAACTTTCCATAAAGAATAATTGGTTCCTGCTGTTGCGTCCAGGTTTTTTAAGGAGTTTTGGGTATTTTGGTTTTTATTATCTTGTAGTAGTGATTTAAGTTTTGCTTGCAAATGGTTTAGATGTTTTTTGTCAGCAGGATAACCTGTATTTTGCCACTTTTTTCGAGCCTTTCGTTTTTCAGCTAGTAGTTCTCGAACAGATAAGGGGCATTCTTGTTTGTGGTGCCCACCTCTGGGAACTGGAGTAGCAAGCCAAGCAGATTCCTGAACACAGCTATTGAAATGTTCGACAGCTTCTGTTATGTCGTTGTCGGTCTTTAGAGGAATTTTAATATCCAGACTTTCCACCAGTAGCTGTCTAAATTGGTTCCAGTTAGTTTTATTGTAGCAACTTACATGGCTTAGGTGTCACTGTGATTTTCTTTTTTAATGTTATTTCTACAGGGGAGTGATCAGAGGATAATTCGGTACTCGTTCTGCTTGTAAGAAATTTATTAGAAATTCCTTTTGTTATACAAAAGTCGAGTAAGTCTGGTATTTTATTCCTATCTGTAGGCCAGTAGGTTGGTTCTCCAGGTGAAACAACATTAAGGTTTAGCTTCTCTATGGCCATTAGTAACTGTCTACCTTTCGCAGTTATAGTACGTGAGCCCCAGTAATGATGCTTGGCGTTGTAATCTCCTCCAGCTATGAATCTGTATCCTAGTGTGGTCAGGAACTTTTCATAGTCTTTTAGCTTGAGTTTATGTTTAGGTGGGCTGTAAACAGCAGATACTGTGAATGGTCCGGTCCAATCTTCAATGACGATATTCGTTGCTTGAATTTCCTCCGTGCAGTAGTGTACTGCTTCGTGATGTTTTATGTTAGATTTTACTAGTACCGCACTTCCAGCATGTGCACTGCCATCGGGGTGCATTGTGTGATATGTTTTATAGTTGTAAATGTCAAAATGACTCTTTTTAGTAAAATGTGTCTCTGTTACTAGAAGAATATCAATTTTTTGTGTCTCTATATGTTTTAACCTCAAGGGTATGTTGTGACAGCCCATTGGCATTCCAAAGGGCAATTTTTAAGCAATCGAATTTGGCAGCTTGGTTGTGAGGGTTATTATTAAGTTTGTCAATGTAGTCAGTTGTTGCATCATTTGTTTCATTAGTGTCATTATTTCGTGCATGTCGTGTTGGTTAGCGTGTTTCATATCTTTTGTAGCATTTCCAAGTTGATTTTTATTGGTAAGTACATCTTTGTAAGACTGATATTGGCTGTTAGGAATTTGATTGTCCATAGTTTTCTGGTTTTCTGCTGTAGCACTCTTTTTGTTTGGTATAAAAGCTTTTCTGCGTTCTGGTGCTTTTGGGAACTTGAGATTTTGGAGGTCTCTGTATATTTGGCAGCCCTTGTAATTTGCCGGGTGGTTACCGTCACAGAGAACACATTTTACACTGTCGGATCTGGTTTTCCTTAAGCAATCGGTAGAGAGATGGTCACCAGCACATTTGATGCATTTAGGGCTACGATGGCAGTACGTTTTGGTGTGGCCATATTGTTGGCATTTGGCGCACTGGGGTATTTCACGTTTCGGGCGAGGAGGTTCGAAAGATACGATGCAGTTCATCAGGTTTGTAACCTCGTAAATTGACTTATTGTTGTGATTTGGTTCTAGTTCTATTATGAACAGCGGTAATGGTTTTTTTGTTGTTCTTTGTTTAATATTCCATATATTAGTACTGGTATGTCCAATTTCTTTTAACGACGCTTTGATTTCCTCAGGTTCTGTAGAGGGATGCATGTTTTTGAGAACCACTTTAAAGCTTCGTTCATGTCTGGGTTTATATGTGAAGAACTCGGTATTTCTCAGTTCTAGCTGGTGTACAATGTTCCTGTATGTCTCTGGATCTTTGGACTGTATTTTTACCTGTTCATTATTCAGAATTTTATAGCTATACCTATCATGCGCATGTTCATTTAGAATGTTAATAAGCGGTTGGATATTTCCTACTTTGTCGACAAATATTGGTGGAGGTTTATCCATCTTTTCAATGGAAGCAATTTGTTCTGCTTCGAGGTTGTCACTGTCTAATTTAGCAAATCGGTTCATAATTGGTATTGGTTGACTTTGGGAAAGCCAATATGAATCCAGTTTGGTTTGTTTTTTATTTGCATTGCTTTCTGGGCTTGGATTAGATCTCTTTTTTCTAGTGACTTCTGTCCAGTTACGATCATCGTTGCTTCCACAAGGTTCTGGAATTTTGTCACCAGTGGTAGAATTTGCGTTTGGATAATCACCAAGAGACAGAGTTCTAGGTCTAGTTTCATACATCCTTTTATGAAAAATTTGTTGTGTTAGAGTTTTTTTGCTAGTTGTATTGGTATTTGGATTGTTTATTATAGAATTCGATTGTTCATTCATTTTAGTTCCCACGAGTAAGGACGATTTAACGGTCGCTACCTGGGGTGACGCCTATTCCCAGGAGAAGGCAAATACAACAGCGGTTGCCCGTTCCACTGAGGTTGGCGTTAGTGGCTGGTTTCCCACCAGTCATACATCCTATCGGCACGTTGCCCACCTTAGGATTGGGGTTATTTAATTATATTTCTTTTTTATATTTCTTTGTAGCGAGGTTTTCTTCCTCGGAGGCCAGACAGTTAAGCCAAGCCCCTTAGGTGTTCTGAAATTCAAGGGCCATTTCCTGCCTTTGATTGGTCGAGTTTGTTGACCGCCGCTCGATACTCAGCGTTGTTGCTCGTTTAGCACCACCCGGGGGACACGTGTAGGGTGGGTCAGGAAAGATGGTAAATCCTACGGACGCGAGCAACTCCGTGTTCATGCTCCAAAGCGATATCAGCAAAGCACAGGACCTACAGGGGCCACTGTCTGGTTTGCGGGATGTTCAAAAGAACTGCAACTCCGGAACACAAAATGACATGGATGGGGTTTAGTCAGGACAAGTCTGAGACTCCCTTCCACTCCGCCCAGAGCAGGGGAAGTTTTTTGATGTTTTCCCATCCGAAAAATCGATACCTATAAAACAATCTACATACATTGATTCATTCTTACTATCCTTACTAATATTATAAAAGCGAAAGTGAGTTTGTTTGTTTGTTTGTTACCTCTTCACGCTTTAATGGCTAAACCGATTTTGATGAATTTTGGTACAGAGATAGTTGGGAACCAGGAGACGGACATAGGCTATTATTTTTTAAAAAAGAGTGGGATATGAGGGAGAAAGAGGGAA
This sequence comes from Ochropleura plecta, assembly GCA_905475445.1. Lineage (NCBI taxonomy): Eukaryota > Metazoa > Arthropoda > Insecta > Lepidoptera > Noctuidae > Ochropleura > Ochropleura plecta. The sequence continues at coordinate 13,452,093 of FR997739.1, forward strand.
GAAACGGGAAAACTTAGCGTTGCTATTACAAATCAATAAGGCGCTACCGAATTTAACGTGAGCGAAGCCGCGGGCAAAAGCTAGTAATACTATAAAAGCGAACGTGAGTTTGTTTGTTTGTTACGTCTTCACGCCTAAATGGTTAAACCGATTTTGATGATTTTTGGTACAGAGATAGTTGGGACCCTGGAGACGGAAATAGGCTATTTTTTTAAAGAGTGAGAAATGAGGGAGAAAGAAAATAAAAGGGAAAACTTAGCTTTGTTATTACAAAAAATAAGGCGCAAGGGCAAAAACTACAGGTAGCAAATACCTGCAAATCAGGAAAAGGGAACTGTGTTACCCCGAATTTAATGCGAGCGAAGCCGTGGGCAAAAGATAGTATAATTTAAATAAATTGACGTTTTTATATTAGATACTAGGTTCCTAATGTAAGAAACTGAGTTTTAACTATCACTTATACGCCAATTATAGTAACACGATACACATAGGAATACTTAAAAAAATACAACAAAATACTCATATTAAAAGAAATTTTATTGCAACTAACGTATGAGAACTAAATCAAAATTATAACAAACAAACTTCAATTTATAAAATACTAAAACTTAAAAAACGACTATAATTTGACTCTTTATATTACCATTTAAATGAGTTATATGCTATAACAAGCAACTGTTATTACGATCCCCTAAACATTTAATTAAGAAATCTGAAAATGTGGTCATGCAATGTCGATTTTGAGTGGAAATATGTTAATTGGCGTAATAAAGTAAAGGTTATTTCATTTTATAATCAAGTCACTTATTAACAAAAACATTTCACAACTCTTTGTGTTAAAAAAACAATATGCTGAAAAATAATATCATTTTGCCAATTACGCCAATTAAATTTAATTAAGACAAAGAGATGTTATATTTAAAATGGATAAATGAGCTTCTGTGTAATTATCATTTTCAAGTTATCTGTGCATCTGATATTATATATTTCTCATGAAAGTGACTTGCATAATATCATGTTGTCTGCCTGTCATTGGTTTTGTGATTTATTGTCAGGATGGTTTAAAGAATCTTTCCACAAGGATTTTATTTTTGTAATTGAATAGAGTATTGTATTATCCTACCATCATCTGTCTAGCCTTTTCCCAACTATGTTGGGGTCGGCTTCCAGTCTAACCGGATGCAGCTGAATATCAGTATTTTACATGGAGCGACTGCCTATCTGACCTCCACAACTCAGTTAGAACTGGGTAATGCGATACCCCTTGGTAAGACTGGTTGTCAGACTTTCGGAACACTGACTTACCTGTAACGACTGTCAAAAATCTACAAATGACAGCCGGAACCAACGGACTGACGTGCTTTCCGAGGCACGGAGGAAACTCGGTATGTTACGGGTGGTCACCCATCCACAGGGACCACCACCAACCTAGGCAAACGCGGCTTAATCTAAAGATCGACCCGAGCGGCTGTTATTATTTAGCCACGAGCTCCACAATATATTGTATTATCCTACCAATATTATAAATGCGTAAGTTTGTGAGTATGGATGTATGTTTGATCCTCTTTCATGAAAAAACCACTGCATCATCTTTCGCGTAATACAGGCGTGATGTTGTCGCATTAAATGTATTTTTATCTTTACAAACAAAATGATTTTACTTCATCTTTCTTTATATAATACTGAAAGTTAGAAAGGAACTCTCTTTTGGCGTCAAAACCTCCTTGGTAAGGTTTGTTATAGACACAGCGTTTAACTACTGCGTTTATTAAAATTCTATTTCTGTAAATAGTGCGATCATTATGGTGGTGACATTTTATAGCAATTAAGATGATGAAAAAGTCAAAAACGAATGGGACTGACGCAACCTACCAAAAACATAAAAAATATGAAAAGCTTTTAAAGTGATTGCCACTTGTTTAGACCACTCCGGTAATAAATTAAAGCAAATATTTTATTTAGCAAAACCCATTCATATATGAATATGGTTGGAAAATAACGTAAATAAATATAAACTTGTAGGTTTTTATCTACGCTACTATAAAAAAAAACCGGCCAAGAGCAGTCAGACTTCACTCAGATCTAGCTTGTCCCTTGCTGTCCCCCAGCGACGCGACGCCCTAGGCCGAGGCTCGTACCCCACAGGGGGTGCCCTTAGCGTGTAGTCGCATAGTTTGTAAGTTTTCACCCTGGCTGGAGGTCTTAATTTTTAGGGCATCCACAGGATTCGCCCGGTTATGCAGACGACAACCTACTAAGTTGAACTGCGAGATGCCATTCATAAAAAAAAGCAGTCAGACTCGCGCACCGAGGGTATCGTACAAAATTGCAACACAAACGGCCATATCTTTTGACTGAGTAGACTTAGAGGGTTGATTTTTAGACCCGACCAAAAAGATCGCTTCACAGATATGGTTATCCTGACTTCCTTACTAATATTATAAAAGCGAAAGTGAGTTTGTTTGTTACCTCTTCACGCTTTAATGGCTTAACTGATTTTGATGAATTTTGGTACAGAGATAGTTGGGAACCAGGAGACGGACATAGGCTAATTATTAATAATATTAATATATTTTTTTAAAGTAGGATGTGAGGGAGAAAGAGGGAAGAAAAGGGAAAACTTAGCGTTGCAATACAATAAGGCGCAAGGGGAACTGTGTTACCCCGAATTTAACGCGAGCGAAGCCGCGGGCAAAAGCTAGTATTTTAAATGGTTTTAATATTTCAACTCAATACCTCTACGCGTTCTTGGGATACATGTTCTTGACAGACAGATGGACAACAAACTGATCCATATTTTCCTTTTGAGGTACAGAACCCGCAAAAGATGTTTTTTATTAAAAAAAAAAACCCAAACGGCGTTCACACCGCTCCGTGTGCCGTCGCCCTAATTGAAACTGAAAGAAATCTGAAAGGGTTAGTGAAGTTCTTTGAGACGTTTTGTCGACAGGCGCTGCTGACGCGTTTCTCATTCTTAGTGACAAAGTCGCGACCTCTGTGGACCCGTACTTATGTCGAGTGAAATAGTGAAATTGTTAGTACTAGAAAAGAATTTTGCTGTACTAAAGACAAAATTGTTAGAGGTCATAAAATATTTTGTTAAATTTCATCACACATAATTGGCATAATGATTTCTTAGTAATTCTGTGGTACAAAAAATCGACTACATTTAAAAAAAATACATGGAATTTATTTTTTAGATACTTTCGTTTGATCTATTTGATTTGTAAAGATAGTACCTACCAATAAATTATAGTAAATAACGGAAGCATAATTGGTAGGACCTACTAGGAATCAATGTAAATATTGTAATACTTTTACAGTTAAAATACACAAACCAACAAAAATACACTGAAATCTAAAGTGATGTCGATTTGAAATCATGGTTAAAATATTATCAAATCACCATGCAATGAAAAAACGATGATACTGCCCCGGCTGGAGGCCTTACTCTCAAGTCTACAACAGGAATTGCCCGGTTGAGCAAACGACAACAAAAAAGAAAAACAAAATACCCGGGAATTGTGACAGAAGAAAGGAGAGACCCAGCAGTGAGTGATTTCGATGGTAATGATGAAATTGTAAAAGTAACACCATAAGTACTGCCGATAAACAAGTGAAAGATCACACACGTAGAATAGAATTTGATCTTATTCGAACACAACAATAATATTCTATAAAACAAACAGAAAACGAAACCCATACGGAATATTTAATACACGAAGAATCTCAAATAAAAACTCAACCGAACATTGAATCTAGTGAATCTCAATACTGTTCGAAACCCCGCTGCCCGCCCATAGATTTATGAAGAAATTAGAATTGGGACGTGACCGAGTACTTGATATTCACAAGCAACGTCCACAAAAGGCAAGATGCGTTTGCGTTCAGAATTTAGACCACGTACTGAGAGAGAATGCCCCGGGGACTCTATTTCCACAAATATTGGACTGCACTGCTCTAGAGATTGTAATATCTATGTAGATGTATAGTTATATGAATTGGTTTGGAATTTACGAGCGTCATATTTAATTATGGACGGTTATTGAATCGTTTGTAATGATATTTATGTAAGTAAATCTGAAGAACAACCAGATTTCCTTTTTACTAGTTTTAAAAGTTTTTGGAAAAACCTTATAAACTAGGTACTAGACGAAATGACAATTATTTTAGTGACAGCCATTTATGGAATAGTCAGAAATAAAAATACATGAGAAAGATGCCAAAAAACTGAAATAGAATTATAGAAAGCTTGGAAACTGGTCGTTTCTTGTCCGGTATCTGTGGTATTTTCTTTTGGTACACTAATAATTTTGATCTATTACGTTGCTAAATAATAAAAATTAAGTGATGTCATACATTATGTACAATAAGTAAAGTTTGCGGTACCACTTTTCAACCTTATTACCGAATGCATAAAGGTGAAAACCCATCTTCATTGTTGGATAAACATTATAAGCTACCTACAATGTTAATTACCTACTTTACTAAAATGTTCAATTTCAGCTATTAAGGATCCTATATTACTGAACGTTTTTTGTAAAAATATGAGCTATCAGCCTTCATTAATCCTACCCTATTAACTCTTAAAACAAACTGACACAGCAGTAAAACCTAAAAAAAAAGAATCCAGTTTCCAAACAATAAAATTAATTTAATTTTCATTTCATTACCGGGTGCGCGCCATTTAATAAAATTTACGTATATTAGTAGCTAGAAAAACGTTCTAGATTCATGTCTCAGCGCCAGTGAAGAGTGGGATAGCGAATAAAGAGAACAATAATAATTTTAATCAAAAACAATGAGATTGCGCTCGACGCAAATTGGTCTTCTTTTGCCATTAACATGATGATGGAGCGCTGTGATACTTGGTCGAGGGAGGTGTTAGCAGGATACTATTACACCGAAGTGTAAAAATATCTTTGATTTTTAGGTGGACAACATAAACTTACACTTAACATAACACTTTTTGCACCAAACTATTAAGAAGAGGTCCTGCCGGGGTTGCGGGTTGTTCGAAGATACCGTGGCCTTGGAACGTAGAGGTAAAAAGAATGTAGGTTAAAGTCAGTAAAAGTCTGACACTCTTCACACTCCGCCCAGAGTGGGGGATGATTTATTTTGTCCGTAAAAGAAAGGGTTAAGAAAAGAATGAAATGTCTTTAAAAGACAATCCCAACCAGTTAAGTTTTACTAGATCTGAGAATGGGACTCAAGTCGTAATAACTCAACATTTTTTAAACAAATCTTTAACTTCACCAAAAGACACTTACCCTAGCCTGAACCTAACAAAGCATAAACTGTCTGATGACTGTATTTTAAGTTCCGAACAGTCTGAGTGTATCAGAAGAATTTCAAGCAAGAATGACTATTCAAATTCAACATTTAAATTTACCTATTGTAGTAGGCAATCATAGTCCAATATTTATTCAGATTTGAATCGTTTATGCTTGAGTATTTTCTAGAATACAAGCCTAGAATTGAAACAGAACCGTCGTCCATCACCTGCAATGCGACTACAAAACGAACTTTACTATTTATTTATCCCATTTGTTTCTATCATCATTGCTTCAATTTAAGCTGAAAAGGACATTTAAAGAGTTCATCAGGTAACTTAAATTACAGTTTCCATTCTTTACAAAGTTGACCCATTTAACATTAATAGAAGCCATCCTAAAAACTTTAATGTCTCTAGTAAAAGTTTTTACTTCAGTTATACTGTCACTTTATTACATTACGGTGTCAAAGGCGGCCGTTAAGGGAAGCGTAGTAAATCAGGGTTTAGCATAATTCCTTTTTATTCGACCTGACATAAAAATCGTAAACTTGTTTAGAAGTGGGTGTTCCTTAGTTATTTTCCTTTAAAGTACAGTACATCATTAATGTTGCTAGGCAAAAAACGGAAATGAATTTTGTTATTTTTAGTTATGAAGACGAATTTTTGCAAGGATTTTATTGTACTGTCATTTTTGACGTTTAATTATCTGATAGACAGAGATGTGTTGCTGGGGAGATTGATCCGCCCATTCTTCTTCCCTGCTAAAACACTAGAAAATGGCAAAGGGTGAGACGGGTGTGGTAACGGGTTTTTGTAGGACTGTCATTATCAACCTAATTTGAAAAAATGACTTTTGATTATCAGTTGTACAGAACTTTTACTGCATCACAAAACCCATCAACAACGATTTAATATAATAATATATTTTGTTCAATAAATTTGGTTACTGAAAACAGAATATATACCTACTATTTTATATTGTTACAAAACCTTAAAGTCAGAAGCCTATTGTGTTTTTTATTCGTTATAAAAATTCTATTTCATAAATTTATTGACACTAAAATACACCGTTAAAGTCTGATCTCTATTAAACAAATACACAAAAATCACATTTTCCATTTACAAATCGAATTTCAATTCGATTCTCTAACGTTTTAAACAAACTTTTTCACTATTTGCATAGAAAAACAGTTTTGTGAACGTTACATCTAAAACAAAAGGTGCAGAACGAGAGAAAGGTAAAAAAAAGAAAAATGGCGCGTCTGTCGACCTTTGAAGATACGTCTAGCACTTGAAGGCACTTTGAAGTATGCTACAGGCGTTGCAAAAGATGTAAGACTTGTATGGATCATGACTGTGAAATGTGTAGTCCTGACGTTTCTTTAATACTGTTCTTTGCTTTTGATGCCTGATGATGTTTCTGATGCTGAAGAAATCCTTACTAATATTATAAAAACGAAAGTGAGTTTGTTTGTTTGTTACGTCTTTACGTCTAAATGGCTAAACCGAATTTGATGAATTTTGGTACAGAGATAGTTGAGATCTTGGAGAGGAACATAAGTATTTTTATATTTTTTTTATTTATTTATATTTTTTTAAAGTGAGTAATGAGGGAGAAACAGGGAAGAAAAGGAAATACTTAGCTTTGCTATTACAATAAATAAGGCGCAAGGGCAAAAACTACAGGTAGCCGGTACCTGCATATCAGGAAAGGGGAGCCCCGTATTTAACTCGAGCGAAGCCGCGGGTAAAAGCTAGTCGTTTATAAATGTTTGGGGTGTCTATCGACAGGTCTTAAAAAAATATATCGAGGTCTTTTACAAACTGAACTCTCACTTCTAAGGTTGTAAAAATTTGGTACCCCACTTCCTTTAATTGCTAGGGTAAGAGGTAAAATATTTCCTTTATTGGTTGATGCCGGGGTTGCGGGTTGTTCGAAAGAAATACCGCGGCCCCGGTTACGTAAAGGGCAATAGAAGGAACATGGGTGGGTTTTAGTCAGTAAAAGTCTGACACGCCCCCCCGCTCCGCCCAGAGCGGGGGAACTTATTTCATGATCCCCCCCCCCCCCAAAAAGGGAAGGAAAATATAAAATTTTAGTTCTGAGATATGGGACTTTTCATCAAACGACAGCCGTAACTTTTTTTTTCATTAAGATTCTTTATGGAACAAGATATAGTTTTTTCTGTTCAAGTTAAATTTTCATTTAATTTGAATGAAAGTAAAAAACATTATTATTGTATTTTTTGATGCTACGGAACCCTACCACTGTTTGTCTCTGCATCACCCAAAGGTTGACTGGTAGAAAATGCCTATGGCATTAAGTCCGCCTCTGTACTTTGTACTTGAAGTGTTAAATAAATAAAAAAACTTGAGAGGTGTCAAGGGACACCCGGATGGAACGAAGTTCTTATTTATTGTGTACAAAAAACCTGTATACACCCAACAAAAATTAATTCAATGCAAAATAGAAATGAAAATATCTGGCTAGACAGACAGAGATACATGGGCGCGCCGCACAGCTTACAATAGCTTACTATAGCAAAAAGTGTCGTTACAACTTTTCGTGAGAATTTTTTCCGTCTAGCCCCCTTTCACAACGCACGATTAGGGGCTTCGTTCCAATAAATCCTATGTGTCAGACTCGCACTTAGCCGGTTTTTTTAAGTCTTTACCCTATTTTGATTTTGTGGGCAACTAATTAATCGTTCTCTTCTCCTTTTCATTTATCAAGGCAGTATAAAGTACATGTTGCTTAGAAACTATCTTTCCGAAAACAACTTTCCACAACGTTACCTCCTCCAGATTATTCACGACGATATCTTTCAACTGCTTTCTACGAAAGAATGTTCCTGATTTATATTGGAAATATATTTCAATTGAACTTAAAATAGTAGCTGCCAAGTATTTTAAAAGCTTTTGAATGTATTTAAAATGGCTTTAAAGGTTCTACAAATAAAACCAAAGGTCGGTAGTAAAATTGGAAATTCTTTATTTGAATTGTAAGTTAGTTTTTAGTTATATTTGTTGGTCCGATAGAGGATAATATTAAATATCCTTTTAGCAACCAATATTTGAATTTTGTTGTCATAGAAAGTAATTTTCATCCTTCAGACTAAATTCGTCCTTACCTATAGAGTTGATTACATAAATGAATTTGTTTGGAGTTTCGACGTTTGTTTTAGAAGGACCGTTTTAATAAGTATATGCTTCTTTATTTTTGTTCAGAGACGTTTTGGGGAGCCTTTTCACATGGTCAATTATCCAAAACCATAAACCTTAGAAGCGCTTCGTCAGAAGGGGCCTGCCAGGACTACCGCCTGCCGGGGATGCCAAAAGAGATACCGTGGCCCCAGAACATTAGGGAAAAAGAAGAAACATGGGTATGTTTTAATCAATAAAAGTCGGACACTCGCTTCGCTCAGAACGGAGGAAGTTATTTAATGATTTACGAACCGAAAAAAAGAGACACTTCAATGTAAAAATAAACGCACCTACGTGACATTTTTCCACTTTAATGCAAATATCTCAAAATTCTCCCAGCACAAACTTTTTGCAATAATTTAAAAACCAAACTAAAATTCTTTCCTCCAAAAATGTGACTCCCAAAAGAGTTTGGCAAAACTTTTATATTTGGACCTAAATTACGCGTCAGGAATTCCTACATTTTGTCCTACTTTATGAATCTCGGACTTCCCAAAGGGCCTCGGGAAAAATTGCTCAAAATTTTCTTCCAATACCTTCTGGAATGCGAATTTGCTTTGCAGTTTTCACTTATTTCCATTAAAATTCCTCGAGTTACGATCTGTATTCAATTTATTCAGTTGCGTGCTACAGTCTATTCACAATTATCTTTCTTCTGATGACAGCAATCAAATAACTAACTTAACTGAACTAGAAATCCCTGGGATTATGAACGACTTATCAGTGACAACAACCAAATAATTATGCACCTTTTCTCAACAACAGTAAAGATTTTTATATTTTGACAACGATTTCAAATAATAAGTGGTAATATAAATGTGAAAGAACTGTAAAACTGTTTGAAATTTTTCACGTTTGTGTTTTTTTTTAAATTGTGGACGCGCCAATTTCAATGTAAACCTTTATAGAATGTTTTTGATTCGTTAACATTGATCTTTGGCGCCTCTTTTTTATTTGTATTTTTTAGTTTTGTATTGGCACGATTTGTTTTGTTTTTATGTTCAATTCTGCTCAGTTATTCGTTTTATTGTTTTGAATACTTTCGTAATTGCTACGCGCTGAAATTAAATAAAATTTAGTGAGAAATATAGTGACTGTATAGGACGGATTTTTGCTCCATAATGTTTTACCTATATGGTAAAACATTAACCCTTTTATAATGTATTGCGCGGTTTCACCCACGGGTTTAGTTGCTGCCCCTCTCCCAAAGTAGAAGCGTAATGTTGTATAGCCTATGTTACTTCCTGATAATGTAGCTTCCTATGGTATGTGTGAAAAAATGGTTAAAATCAATCCAGTGGTTTTGGAGTATATTCAAAACAAACAAACAAATCTTTCCTCCTTATAATCTTAGTAATAGTAATAACTATAGATAGATGAAAATCCTGGCCTTATTTTTCAAGTGAAAATATCTTAATGAACTTTCATCATTATACTGTTTCTAAAGCTAAAGTTTAGTGACATGTTCCCTTCTCTAAACCATACCTAAGCAGAATAGAGTAGTAAAATTAGGTCTCCATTTATATAGGCTATGAAGAGTAAGCGAAAGTACACTATAAAAAAAACTTTGATGGCCAACGCAAGTGAAAGCACAGTAGACTTGGCATTAAAAATTTGATAACCAGCCTAAAGTGGCTGTTAACGAGTATTCTGTTGTAAGCCTGAAGCAAAGAATCCTTTCAGACATAAAACGCCAGTTAACGTCTTTAATGAGGTTGTAAAAACATTCTAGTTGCTACAGCCCGTTGGATCCGGGGGAATATTCTAGAATAACAAAATTATACGATTCATGAGAGGGAATCGGGGAAATCGCAATCGGTGTCGTTTTTATTCATTGTACCGTGTTGACGCACCACAATGTTTTAAGAAAGGAATTTATGAAAAGGGTCGACGTGACTTGAATGTGTTGTAAAGCAAGCTCCTCCCTTGGCGTCGACAAAAAAATTAAAAAGAATATTTCTTCGCGAACCAAGGAATAAATAGCGCGAAGCGTTTATATGAGCGGGTATGACTGATACGGCGACAATTTACTTAAAAGGAAAACACGTTTTGTAAGTCCCGTCACTTTACGTTGAGATTTGTCAAGATTTATAAGTGTGCATTTTTCTTAAAATAATAAAGAAAGGTGCTTTACTTCAAAAGGAAAAAACGGACCCAATATAGGATCACTTTGTTGTCCGTCTGTCTGTCAAGACCGTTTATCTCGGAAACGCGTGGAGGTATCGAGTTGAAATCAAAACCGTATACTCAAACCGGTGGTCCCTTGGAGCTGTGAAAAAATCTACTAATCACTAAGTCCACGCAATGAAGAGATATGGCTGTTTATGCCACAAGTTTGCCACTTTCGGTGTGCGAGGCTAACTCGCACTTGTCCGGTTTTTAGAATATGAGTGTGTGTGTATGTGTGTGTGAAATTGTGTGCATAATAAATTATTTTTCTTAGCGTACCGATGGCCAGTGTTTGGCATCATCAGTAGCATAAAAAAAATATATTGCGTAAATAAGGTACAGAAAGTTGACAAATGGACAAAGTTCATCTCTTATTCTGCCTTAAAGTTCGGCGTGCAAAAAACAGGGTAATGTTTATTTAAATTTACTAATTATGATCATGCAGTCATTTTACAGATAATCCCATCAAAATTCCAAAGTGTACCAATTATTAAATTGAATGTCAATATAATAAAGAAAAATAATAATAATAAATGTCAATAAAAGATAACATACAGAAAGCGGTACTCTTGCAAACAATACACGGCTCGTATTGTTAGGAGGTACCATTCTCTGGAGCCCTGACCGCCGTAGCTTGGACCCTGTTCCCGATACCGGTGGGATACTTTTTTGTATTTTTAAATGTTTTTTGTTTTATGTATATTTTAATAAGGACTAGGTAAAAATACAAAAAGGGGGTATAAATGAAAGAAAAAATACAAAAATAATCATGTCATTTAATGGGAGCGATTCGCACATCATTCATTAGTTCCTACAATAAACAGTCAACAGGATGCGCAGGGTACGATATTTACATTCCATGTCTCAAGCATCAATGAATATCCACCGCAGGTTCTCCTTGCTGTGGCCAACCTGGAGTCCGGAGTCTATTTATAAATAAACTAGCTGTGCCCAGCGATTTCACCCGCTGAGGTTTAGGGGTATGAAAAATAGATGTTAGCCGATTCTCAGACCTACCCAATATGTACCCAAAATTTCATAAGAATCGGTCGAGCCGTTTCGGAGGAGTACGGTAACTAACATTGTGACACGGAAATTTTATATATTAGAGATTAAACCATACTTCTTTACTATTTATAGTTCTAGATTTGCATACGTTTATTGTCGCCTAAGAAATCTTACCTGTACGATGATATTGTATATACCTTAGTACCAATTATTCTTGTATATTTTCTTACACAGTATTTTTTTTATCCGCCCGCGATTCACAAGTTCTATTTCAGGTCCACGTTATAGGGGACATTAAACTATCACAAATCTTCGGGCTGCTTGAACTTCTAGTGACAATATGTTCTATCTGGAAATCAAACCCAGGATCAACTGCTCCGCGCGACGAATCCGGGTACCGTAGATCCGGGTCTGTGGACGGTGAGCAATGGGTAGGACACCGTTCGTCCGTCCACTGATGACAGGCCGTATCGACGGCGCATTAGTGTTCCACGCGCGCCTCAAAATTATGTCAGCAAAGCAGAGGGACCTGCTAGGGCCACCGCCTGCCGAGGTTGATGGTTGTTCCAAAAAGACAGCGGCTCTGAAACAAGGGCAAAAGAAGGAACATGGGTGGGTTTTAATAAGTATTAGTCTTAGAATAGTCTGACACTCCATGGAGCGGGGCAAGTTATTTGATGATTTCCCATCCGTGAAAAAACGGGCAAGCGCAAGTCGGACTCGCGCACTCGCGCGATGTTTCCGTACAAACGTGCAACATAAACGGCCATATTTTTTTATTTTGCCTAGACTTAGAGGGTTGATTTTTTCAAAGCTCTGAGGGGCCACAGACTTAAGTATATGGTTTTAATTTCAACTTGATACCTCTAGGCGTTCGTGAGATGAAGAGTCTTGACAGACAAACAGACAGACGGACTACAAAGTGATCTAATAAAGGTTCCGTTTTCGACAAATAACAAACATAAGAAGTATTAAAAATAAAACGTCTCGTAGTCGAAAGAGATACGAAGCGAAAGTTTCCCGATTCAACTTGGATCACGCAAAGACAACTAAATACCAACAAGAGAGGAAATTCAAGGCTCACATTAACGTGAGAAAGATAATCAGTTCAGCTGAACTCTTAGAAACTACAACATTAACATCAAGCCAAAGAAAAAAACTTTTTTCATTACACTTACTTCCAAAATGCCGTATAAAAAGAATACAATCCAAGAAGATTCGAATTCTAAATTGCTAAGCCTATTTATTTTTCAGGAACGAAGGAATTACAGAATCCTTTCGTGGCAAAAAGTTTAAATGGGCTCTTAATGCGATTGGGTTCCGGCAAGAATTTCGTTAATGTTAAACGGAATCTGCACAATCTGATTGCTTCAATAAGTTCCGGACAGTTTCCTTTCATGCTTTAATACTTCCGAATTCCGAACGCTCCTTGCTTTGTACGAAGATTTTACTGCTGAACTTTATAAGATTTCCTTGAAAACTTTTTTTTTTCTTCGATCTTTATGTGGACCATTTCAGGAATTAATTAGCCTCATATGTAAGGAGGAAAAGTTTCAATAAGATGAAGATAAACGCTGATAAGGGGGTGATTATAACCTTCTTTCTCTTGAAAACTGTGTGCTGAAATAATTTCACAGGATTTTTATTTCAACTTGCTTGGAACTTGAAAGTAGTAGGTTGAAGTAAACGGATTAATTAGGTATCGACCCACGTTGGGTCTAGACTTAATTAAGGTTACTTTGATAGGCTTTTTACTAGAAATACAAACATCTAAATAAGCTTTACAGACTTAATTAGAACTTTAATTAATACGACATACTGGACAATCTTTTGGTGTGGGCACAGACAAACAGAAAATACTAATTTCTTTCATCTTGTCTCGTCATAAAATGGACGGTAATAAAAAGCTGTTTTTTGACCAGCTAAAATTTTTCCATAATTATTTTTCTTTAATTATTACTAGCTGGCGCCTGCGGCTCCGCCCGCCTAATGATCGAAAAAAAGTATCCTATGAGTTATTTTAGACTACAATCTAACTCTGTGCCAAATTTCATCAAGATCCGTTCAGCCATTTTGACGTGAAAGAGTAACAAACATCCACCCTCACAAAAATTCGCATTCATAATATTATTAGGATTACAGGGAGTCGTTTGTCTTGGTATGGACATGTAATGAGGAGGTATGAAGGACATGTGACTAAAAGAGTGATGGATCTGAATGTTGATGGACGGAGAGCGAGAGGAAGGCCAAAGAAAAGATGGATGGATTGTGTAAGGAATGATATGAAGGAGAAAGGAGTAAATGATGCCGTGACGTCTGATAGGGGAGAATGGAAGAAGAAAACGTGTTGCGCCGACCCCAAATAGAATGGGACAAGGGCAGGAAAATGATGATGAGTTTTAAATGAAGTTGCTGTTTATACAAATCGCTAGTTCAGTTTTCATATTAAAGGAGTTGTAATAAAAACAGGTTTTACATACAGTGTGTCTATTTTACAATTTAACCTCAGTATTGATTTATCTATATGAGTATTATTTAAGTTACTACTCCAGGATACTTTTCAGGAAGTCTCCTCACAAAAATAAAATTCATTTCCTAGTTTTTTGTAGTTCCAAGACTAGGTACATTTATTTCCTTGTCTTATTGCATACCTTTTCGTTACGCAAGCATGTTATTTCGGTTTTTTCGCCAAGTCTGGCAGTAAAAGAAATACATAGAATTGATAGTCTGTTTATCATGCCTGGCTAGTCGTAAAAGTAGTCTAGAAGTAAGGATTGCTATAGTACTTGCCTAGGCGTTGAACAGGCAATTTGACGGTCCATAATTTAGTTTTATTTGTGACCGTTTTTGGAGTCTCACCTTATTTCCAGTAGGGTTTATTGATTTAACGTACTTCGGCCTTGATGTAAAATGAACATAGGTACGAGTAATAGTTTCTGTTTTATATTTGTGAGTTTTGTTTGAAATAGATTTTAAGAAACATAGTTTGCTGTACTGTTTTATAAACATTGTATTTTTCGAAATTAGATTCAAAACTGAATCGCACAGAGTTCCCTTTTGGTCTACCATGTTATATAACTTTGTGGGCATATTACTTTATTCATACTAATATATAAATGTGTAAGTTTAATTGTTTGTTTATATATTTGTTTGTTTGTTACCTTTTTACGACTAATTGGCTGATCGAATAGCAAAGAAATTTGGTATATCTGAAAGACAGGAGAAAGGACATAAGCTATATCTTATCACGCCAATGACTTAAACAGGTTAGCAATATTGAATGATGTCAAAATTACTAAAATATTTGACAAATGGCAACTGCCATGACTTACATTGACGGCACGGTTGGCGCAGTGGCTGAGCCATCGACTGCTGCGCTCCGTGTCGCGGGTTCGATCCCCGCACGGAACCAATATTTGGATGACCTACAGGTAGTTGTTTCGAATCTGGCCGTTTGTGAATGTAAGTTTAAATGTTACAACAACTACAAGGCAAAAGGCACACACAAACACGCGGGGAACAGCTAGTGAAACATATTAGCACGCATTCAAAACCCCAAACACGATTTGACCAACAAGACACCCGTTCAACAAAACTTTTTCAATTTCCGCACAAACCCGTACATTAAAATAAGACGAGGTCGTAATGGTTGAGCCCGAAGACGCATAAAGACGCATTCTTCACGTCGCCCTTGTAGAGTTAACGAATTGTTGCCATAAATTCGTGGACCATTCTTGCGAAGCATTTGTCCAACTGACTGTTGGAATTGGCAACTCTTGCTGTTTGCTGGCCGGCAAAACCTAGTTTGGCATCGAATGGTTTATTATACGTAGTTTATGTGGGAATATCTGTGTTTTGAGATCTTTTTGTTTGAGGTGGAAGCAAATGGTGGATATTTGTGTTCATTTTAAAATGTGTGATAGACCTCTTGCTGAGTTCGGGTGGTGGATTACAGCCCACTTCTTCATACAGATAGAAGGCCTAATAGAAGCACTAGCTGGCGCCCGCGGCATATCGAAAAAAAAATAAAGACCATAATCTACCTCTGTGCCAAATTTCATCAAGATCCGTTCAGCCGTTTTGACGTGAAAGAGTAACAAACATCCATACATCCATCCATCCTCACAAACATTCTCATTTAGAATATTAGTAGGATTATAATTAGGTTTGAAGTTTCTTAGTAGCTTCCACGGAGTTAAAAATTGTTGCCCGGTTGATAGCAATATGCTCGCGTTAATAGAACCCGTGAGTCCCATATGGGACTTCAACATAACTATCAAAATATGGGTGCACTACCTATTAGGTACACCCTTTTCTAACCTTTTGGGCGTGACAGTTACAGTTACAGGCGTGATGTTGTGTGGAGTTTTAAATAAATCTAATATAATATGACTAAAAATACAATTAATTAGTACAAATTGCGGTCGTGAACATCCCTATATTTACGAATACTTAATAAAGTCTCGTTCAGTTTCCAGTGTCTACAATTTAACCACACCAGTTTGAGTAATTCTTTACGTGAGAACGTAAAACCTATTTAAAAATCACTGGTGAAAATCTTTGGAAAAGTTATCGATTTGAATTTTCATAGAATATTCTCTTTAATAAATGGGTTTAGTTAGTGATTCCAGACACCAAGATGCCGTGTCGACGGCGCGTTAGTGTTCCACTCGCGCCTCTAAGAAATGTCAGCAAAGCAAAGGGGCCTGCCAGGACCACCTCCTACCGGGTTTGTGGGTTGTTTGAAAGAGATACCGCGGCCCTGCAACATATCGGGCAAAAGATGAAACATGGGTGGGTTTTAGTCCGCAAAAGTCTGACGCTCCTGGAAAGTTATTTGATGCTTTCCTATTCCCCAAAAAAAGGCACCAACATAACAATACAAATTAAATGACGTCATATCTCATAAAACGAAACTACTTCCAAAATAATTTTACTCAGACTATTCTCCATATTCGCTTCCCACATTTTAATAGAGTTACTTATCTGTCTCTGAATCACACAATTTTGTACGGCAACACACCTGACGTGGAAATAAATTAAAATATACTCCCGCTGCAAGACTAGCAACGAGGGAATCTTATTTTCTATTTTTGCAAAACAACGTCTAATAGATAGACTTGACTATTATTGTTGTACAGGCAAATGTGAACTCTTTGAAATGTAGAAAGACATAATGCATAAATTATTGAAAACATAGTGCGCGTGCTTATGTTTATTTAAGATATTGTGATTTGAAAACTGGTTGATGCCCGCAAATACTACTTTGAAGTAGTATTGATAACAAAAATATGCTAATACAAGGGATTTAATGTATTTTTTTAAACTTCCAAAATTAAGCTTAAAATCAAAATTAATTCTTCATAACACTTCTAGACACTGTAAAATTAGACATGCCTAATATTATTATTGCCTTAGTACCAAGAGGCAAAAAACTAAAACCATGTGACGACCATGTGGACCATTTCTTTTTCTTTGTTTTGATTTTGGTTTGGTAATGTATTTTGTAATGCATGTATTTGGTAATGCATACTTGTATTTCGTACTTATGGACATAGTTTATAAGTTTCAATTGTTACTAACCAATCGGGATCACTGTAAGCTCTAAAATAGAAATAAATGAAACGGCCGGAACTTGTATAGAGCAATACCCTAAGAAAAAATATTCATGTACATTAATGTACAGTACGTCATTTTAAAGCTTACATGCAGGGCTTTACAATAAATCTATTGTAAAGCCCTGCATGTAAGCTTTAAAATCTTCTTCAAATATAATCATATTTTAAGATCAGAGAATAGGCGAGAGATACTATAAATAAGAAACAAAAAAAGCGCCTTAACAATTTGAATAGCAATGATCAAACATTCAGTTATGTAGGCGTTACAAAACGAGAAATACTATTCAGACGCCATTTAGTAAATAGGCTAGGCTATTCATTAAACGGGTAATTCCACAAGAAAGGCCAAAGATGCGTTGGTACGACGACATTATACAAACAGCAATCATGCTACAAGAAAACAGCGTCGAGCTTAGCGCTGCCGCAGCATCAAGTTTCATAGAAAGTCGGCTGGAGTCGTCGCTGCGCTCAAAGCTCACTACAAGAAAAAATAGTAGTGTAATGTAAATGATATAATAGTAAAGTAATGTGAAATGGTTCCAGAAATCCAGGTGCACTTTCCTGTAGTACTTCAAACTAAATGTCTATTGGCTCGCATCCATCAGGAATGAGATCATGATTGCAGATTTATCCTCCGATCTTGTAAGGATGATTGTCATTTTTAGCTTTGCATTTTAATTTACTAAAAATGTCACAGACAGTTTAATAAATGTGTTTTTTTTTTTCTGGATACCCCACGTACATTTGTAAAACGTAACGTAAACTAGCAAGTCCAATAAGCACCGCAGAGTATTAATATTAGAAGCATATACGATAGTTTGTGGTCTAGTTTCAATAGTAACAAAGTAATAGTACTTTGTTACGTACTTTATCGTAGAATATCGACAATGTAAATGTCAATCAATGCTATGTCAGAATTTAAAACCACACAAGCAATAAACAAACATAATATATATTTTTTGCATTTTCTCTCGCCTATTTTAGGGAGATGTAATAAATGCGATATTTTTTTTTATTTATTACAAAAGGAATTTTCATATATTAATCATTACTGTGCATTATCAGGGCAGGATCTGGCCATGTCCTTTAACGATTGTCTGGATGTTTGAGTACTATACTACAGTTTGAGTAACATACCTACACAAATATCCTATCTGTGGTATTGTTTGTCGTGTGGTTGAGCTCTTTGAGTTAAGAGTCGAGCTACATGATAACTAACAATTCTTGCAGTGACTGGACAGTTCCACTCAAAGGTATGTTTTGTTTTTTTTAAATACCGTCTTAGACTTTAATCTGCATAGTACTCATGTCAGTTGTTACACAAAGATTTTTATCTAGAACAGAGAATATGACCTCTGAAATTGTTTCGGCGATTCTTCTTCTTCTCAGACTAGTCGGGAAGAAATACCTAAGAAGAAAGCCGAAGAAAGCCTATTTTCAAAATAAACGTCATTTCAACATGCAGTACAAATCAAAGCTACCATAAACACTGTCTATTAAATTGCCTACATTTCCCTTACAGCAGTCGATCTGCTAGTAGCCGTAACTGAACGGTCTATTCTAAGGCCTGCTTTGGGCTGACCGCAGAAGTCAGGAGCTTGCGACCAAATGCCGGAGTTACCGAACGGCGAGGTGACCACAAAACCTGTCAACGGAAAGCAAGTCAATGGCGGTCGCTTAGAAGTGCAGTCTGAGTATGGCGTTGAAGTTTCTTAATACCGACCAACTATTGTTTTAAACTTTCACGGTTAATAATGGCACTACTGTTTTGCGTATAGAAAATCATCAAACAGCTTCAAACTTGTGTGTGGAGTGTCAAACTTTTACTGACTAAAATCTACCCATGTTCTTTTTCGAACAACCCGCAACCCCGGCAGAAGAGAAATATCCTTAAAATTCATTTTCATGAGGCAACACCAAATCACACAAAAGGAATCCTAAACTGTGAAAAAATAATTATGATTGTAAACGTAAAATTATGTCAAATTAAATAACTATTTATCAAATCATGTACCTACTGATTCAAAATTACGTAAACAAATAAGTAAATTATTCATTTATTTTAAGTAATATACAGACTCATTTTAGGTAACACTAAACCCAAAACACAAGCATTCCATTTTCAATTAAATAGAACTACTACGTACAAATCTTTGAACTAGGAAACTTTCACTAAAATAGGAACCAACGCGACCCCGCCATATTGTTTTTAAATAGAATTTAATAACATGTTTACCGGCTGCCCCCAGTCGACGTCATTTAACTGACAAAAGTAATTACACATCTAGGCTAACACAGTCACTGTACGGGATTATATCCAACTAGCTTTCGCCCGCGGCTTCGCTCGCGTTAAATTCGGTATAACACACCAAGCAGACCTGCAGTTTTGCTCTTGCGCCTGATGGATTTGTAATAGCAACGCTAAGTTTTCCCTTTTCTTCCCTCGTTCTCTCTCATATCCCACTTTTTTTTAATAAAAATTAGCCTATGTCCGTCTCCTGGTTCCCAACTATCTCTGTACCAAAATTCATCAAAATCGGTTTAGCCATTAAAGCGTGAAGAGGTAACAAACAAACAAACAAACAAACTCACTTTCGCTTTTATAATATTAGTAAGGATATTGTGAGCTCCCGATGATTCGACGGTGCTGCAAGTGCCATGATCGCAAGATGACTCAACAACAGTAATAAGTGGAAATCACGGAAGATATTACATAAGTGACAGTGTAAATTTAGTTATCAATTGTGAAAGCTTAAAACAGGGTTTGTTGCACTAGTAATCGTACAAGACTATACAACATCTGCCTAGACTTTCCGAACAATATTAGGGTTGGCTTTCAGTCTCATCAAATGAGGCTGAATCCTTACTAATATTATAAAAGCGAAAGTGAGTTTGTTTGTTACATCTTCACGGCTAAATGGCTAAACTTATTTTGATGAATTTTGGTACAGAGATAGTTGAGATCCTGAAGGCGGACATAGGCAATTTTTTTTAAGTGAGCAATTTGTGAGAAATAGGGAAAAAGAGGAAAAACTTAGCATTGCTATTACAATACAAAATGCAAAAACTACAGGGAGCA
This sequence comes from Ochropleura plecta, assembly GCA_905475445.1. Lineage (NCBI taxonomy): Eukaryota > Metazoa > Arthropoda > Insecta > Lepidoptera > Noctuidae > Ochropleura > Ochropleura plecta. Next base: position 13,472,449 of record FR997739.1, read on the forward strand.
GGTACCTGCAAATCAGGAAAGAGAACTGTGTTATTTAACGCGAGCGAAGCCATGGGCAAAAGATAGTACAAGTATAAAACATGGAGCGAGGTTGATGCATGCTTGCTTGGTGCAAGCATGGTTGTCAGCCTTCGGGACACTGTCTGTAACGACTGTCAAAAATCTATAAATAACAGCTGGGACCAACAGATTAACGTGTTTTTTGTGGCACGGAGGAACCCATCCACAAACAAAAGCAAATGAGGTTCAACCAAAAAAAAAGATCGACTTGAGTGGCTGCTATTAGCCACGCGCACCTCAATACAAGACAAAACCACACAACACGAGTTCATAAACGTACTGGCCATTTTCTATTCCAAAACTTTAAACCGCACTCCTAATAGCCAACAATACAGTATCGTCTCACAATTTGTTTCTTGAACATTCTGTTTATAAAACGAACCGCGTCCTGTTAACCGTTGGAGGTAGTTTATGGACAACGTGAGTGGAATCCAAGTTGTAGAAAATTCGCTTAGCAATTAACAAGCTATGTTTACTTTAGAAGTCGAATGTTAATGTAATTAAAGGACTTTAGGAGTTATGATGGGACCGTATTGGGGATCTAACGATAGCGAGGTTGTGTCGTGTGTTGCTTGGAATTTGAGAGGGTGTTTTGGAAAGTTTGTCTTGGAATTATTTAGGTCAGTCAGTCACACAGTCTTCTGCTATGTGCTTTTCAAAGCAGTGTCTTTTTTTAGGGACGGGAAATCATTATATGGTATGGGGTGAGTGTTAGACTTTTACTGACTAAAACTCGTCCATGTTTCTTCTAGTGCCCTTTGTTCCGGGGACGCCGAATGTCTTTTAAAGAACCCGCAACCCCGGCAGGCAGTGGCCCTGGCAAGCCCCTTGCTAATATATATTTGAGGCGCGCGTAAAACACGAACGCGCCGTCAACATGACTTGTCGTCAATAGGTTAACGGACGGTAAGCTACCTATTGCTCAAAGTCTACAGACCCGTGTCTACGGTGGCCGGGATTTGTATCCCCTGGGAAGATGTTTGCTTATTTTTAAGCTCTATTAAGAGTTCATCACAGGTTCAAGCACTGAAGTGATCACACTTGAGTGCTTCTCTCAACCAGCAGATTCGGCATAGCTTAATACTACGGTCACTTTAATTTAGACAACTTTATCATCATCCATCAAGGCTTTCTTTTACTTGGCCTAAAGCACCTGACTACCAGTATTACACCTCCACAGCCCAGTTAGTACTGGGTAATTCGATAGCCCTTGGTAAGACTGTTTGTCAGACTTTCGGGTCTACCTATAACAACAGACAAAGAAAAAAAGGCAAGATCTAGAGAACAACCCAAGTTTATCCACAAGTACTTTGCTTTACCTCACTTTTCTCCTCGCTTAATATAAATACATTTTTAGCTTTTGAGTATTTAATACATTTTAACAAAAGTACATCCTACACCCCTATCTCCAATCTCAAACATTAATCACTCCTTCACACTTACAAATTCACTCCAATATATCATTGGAGATACAATCTAGCACTCCATGTCACAGTAAATCAAATTGGGGCCGGACAGGCCTCACGTCACCATCCATGGAAATGCAGACAGACGGGCGTATCGGAGACCGATTGACACAATGAGATAGGCTTAGGATTATGGTTGGACTCCAAATATGGTATGGTATGGAATTACTGGTTAAGCTTTGTTGTGTCCAAACTAACCTTTAGTCACAAAGCTGATCAAGTATGGTGATTATGATACTGTGTCGATGGCGCGTTTGTTTTCCACGCGCGTGTCAAAGAGATGTCAGCAAAGCAGAGCGGTCTGCAGGGCCACCGCCTGCCGGGGTTGCGGGTTGTTCGAAAGAGAAACCGCGGCCCCGGAACATAAAGGGCAATAAAAGAAACATGGGTGGGTTTTAGTTAGTAAAAGTCTGACACTCCCTGCTGCTTCGCCCAGAGCGGGGTAATTTATTTCATGATTTCTCATCCGCAAAAAACCGCACAATGAGAAATCCTCATAAACTGATTTTGAATAACTTGATTTGTTGTCATAGGTACCTTTCAACAGATTATCGTAATAAAACACACGACATCACACACACAGCATAATCTACGTTTTATTATTTGCAATCAAGCTTTGTAGTTAAAGACGTTCAATTTAAATGGGCTAGCAAATTTTATACGGTGGACATAAGCGACGGATGGATTTTCCTATGAGTAAATGATCGTGACGGCTGGCAAGGAAGGATGGGAGAATAAAACGTAATGCGAATACACCAAGAATCATAAACAGGTACATTATGATCAGTGAGTTGGTATTATCCCACTAGCATTATGCATATGCTGCCTTTGCTTTGATCATAGAAACTAACAGAAAAAAACCTGAAAACAAAAGAGGTTGTCTATTTTTTCTTAGGAATTAAAATTCTACCCGGGTACTAAACGGTATCGGTAAACGGTTAAGATCCCATAAAAGTAAAAAAAAAACCGTATCGATAGCCCAGCTAACCGCTCAAAGACTATGCTGATATATATATTTTTTATTTCTAGCTTAACGACAGAAAGTGCTTGAACTTTTTTGAGCGCCAGAAGGCGAAGCAAGATAAAAATGGAAGGATCTCTGGTGCAGACAGGCTGTTCGTTCCACAAAAACGGTGTTATTTCATGAAGACAAAAGTTGCTTTATTTTAAACTAAATTAGGTTGCTTTTTCTTCTAAGAAATATCAGTTTGTTTCTTGTATATAGGAGACTTTAGGCTAACGCTAACTTTAGCCCGCGTGATGATCGAAAAGAAAAAAAAACTTTCTCACCCGTTTTCTTCCCTCTTTCTCCCCCTTTACTCACTTTTTTTAGCCTATGTCCGTCTCCAGGGTCCCAACTATCTCTGTACCAAAATTCATTAAAATCGGTTTGGCTATTTAGGCGTGAAGACGTAACAAACAAACAATCTCACTTTCGCTTGCATAATATTATTAAGAACTAGCTTTTGCCCGCGGATTCGCTCGCATTAAATTTGGGGTAACACAGTTCCCCTTGCGCCTTATTGATTTATAATAGCAACGCTAAGTTTTCCCTTTTCTTCCCTCTTTCTCCCATCCCACTTTAAAAAAAAATATTAGCCTATGTCCGTCTCCTGGTTCCCAACTATATCTGTACCAAAATTCATCAAAATCGGTTTAGCCATTAAAGCGTGAAGAGGTAACAAACAAACAAACTCACTTTCGCTTTTATAATATTAGTAAGGATAAGGATTGCATGAAGGAAAAAGGTATCCGGCTACACCAATATGACAAAATATAAAGCGAAATTCACCTTTATTTTGTTGCTATCGACAATATCGCACAACGTGCACAAGCATAGACAACAATGCCATCTGTTTTTAATTGACTTCAAAAAAGTTCTCAATTCGACTGTGTTTTTTTTTTATACCCTTGTTGGTCTAGTGGTCGCAAGTGCGATTGCTGAGAATAAGGTCCGATTTCCAAGTTATATTGGGTTTTTCCATTTTCATTAGCAGCCATGGAGTCCTTGTGCTGGTTGATTGCAATAGGCTCGCCAGCCCCATGTAATAGGGGGCTATTACATGGGGCTAAAAAATATAACTAACGAAATGTGGGTACTCTCAAAATCAAAAGTCATTTATTCAAACTAAGCTGATAATCAGAACGTTTTTAACGTCACATTACAAGTGACAGTCCCACAAAAACGCCCTGCCCTTCGCCATTTCCTAGTGTTTTAGCTGGGAAGAAAAAGTGGCGGAACAAACTCCCCAGCAACACATCTGTCTGTCAGGTTAGAAGAACCAGATTTTATACAATTCCATTTATCAGAAGGTAAGAAATTATTAAAAATTAAGAAATTATTCATTCATTGTCACATGTCAGCTAGCAAACACCAATTATGTATATGAAAATAAAAATTTACCCAAGCCTAAGTAATAAAATCTCCAGTCTAACGGGTGTGCCCGCTCGCAATGAAGAAGTCACAAGTGATAAACTAGGACCATAGTGCAAAAGAAATTGACGACACGGTTGGCGCAGTGGCTGAGCGATCGACTGCTGCGCTGCGTGTCGCGGGTTCGATCCCTGCACGGAACAAATATTTGCCTACAAATAGTTGTTCCGGGTCTGGCTGTTGTGTATGTGAGTTTAAATGTTTGTAAACGCACCCACGATACAGGAGAAATCCTAGAGTGGGGCAACGTTTAAAAAAAAATTAAGCCAAGCATAAAAAGATTTAAGGTATAACTCTGCCTAACTCTTCAGGGATCAGGTGTGATGTTATTTATGTTAAACCCGCGTACAAAATACAAATTAGACACCGAGAATACCTACTTAGAAATACTAGATATAATAACACAAAATTACTACAAGATAAACATAAACAAACAACATGATTGCAATATCGATATCATCCTTTCACTTCAACTTTTCATCGATAAGTGTAATACCAGTAGTTCACTAGAAATAGTATTATTTTATTACTTAGAAGTTTCGAGAAAACCTATCTAATGTACAGACGCCAGCAGGTCAAGCTACCCGAAACTGTAATTTTTTCCCAATGAACCTTGAACCTAATAATTCAGAAATAAAGTCGAAAATCTATCAAAGAAATCTGACAGATTGTAGTAGCTTGATGTGCAGGCGTATGTACTTGTAATGTAACTCGCCCAGAAGAGTGAGTTATTATACTGTTTTTGCTGTAGCATGGTGCGGGTGATATTAGATGAAAATACACGTTTTTAATATTATAGAATAACGTTCCAGATTGAAGACGAATTGTACATTTAACTAATGTTATCCGGACCATGCTACAGCAAAAACAGTTTAGATAGATAGAATATTCTTTATTATGTACACCATACAAATTACAAGAATAACACTAAACAACTTACAAGTAGGGTGACACTATAGGCGGTCTAACGCCTGGTTTCAATAAACAGAAAACGGTTCGTTTTGCTTACGGGTGGTAGTATTTTGAAATAAGTTCTATGAGACGTATGTCAAAATACAACTATCCGTAAGCAATACGAATCGTTTTTGTTTATTGGAACGCCCGGTTAGTAGTGGTGGGAGTGATTAAGTTACATCGAATACTTAATCTCAAGATAAACACAAGCGACTGTTATTATTTAGCCACAAGTTCCTTCAATACAACAAATTTTTGTAAACTAAAATATAAGTAAACAAAAATCACGTCCTCGACAACGGTACGACAAAAATAGAATTTGCTATGGAATTTTCCGAAACCCACAATAATCAGCAATTCGTATTAGTTCTGTAATAAACCTTTGATCTTATTAGCCTCGGGGTACTTGTCTGAAATGACGGATAGAGTGTCCGTACGTGATGAAATACGAACAGACACACGTTCCACGTTATTAATATTAAACATCTGCGCCTTTTATTTTCCCGGATATAATATTCAGATAATATATGGTGGTGTACAAATTGCTGGATTAGGGTGATTTGTTTTTTGGTTGCTTGAGGGCTGGTTTTAAGTGATTTTTGTATGTTGATAAGTGAGATAAGAAAGATTATTTGCAAATTGTTTTTGTTAAATTTTGTTTTGTATTGTCAAGTGTTTCCAACAGAAAGAACGATGGGCAAAAATGTATAAAACTTGGTCTAAGAGCCTCCACTGATGAGATTTAAAGGAAATAGTACTGCTTATTTATTTATTTATTTATGCACACACAAAATACATGACAGGACATTACATTAAGACAGAAGAGCTAAAAGGTACAGCTTATTTCATAAGAAATTTCTTCCAGCAGACCTGCGAGAGGAAAGTTGGATAAGATATGTAGACACAGTGTGTGGAAAAGATAAAACAGAAAGTTTTATATTATCAATCATATAATAAACTTACATACAAATAATACACATATAAAAATAAATACTGAGATAGTAATATATACCTAAAATATATAATTATGCAGAATATTACAGTAAAGAGGACAGGTAATGCTCTTTGACTTGCTTTTTAAAAATAAATAAAGTTTTAGAGTCTCGTATGTTAGGCGGAAGTGAGTTCCACAAACGTACTGCGTGAACAGAGAAGGAGTAGGAGTTTATTTGATGATTCAGGCAAAAATTTATTTAATTCTGTCCCGGGGTTGTATTGTTATAAGTGAATAAATGAGCCCTCAATAAGTGAGCTTTTCATAACTATTTTTCCTGCCATGTCACTCTCACAACTAAGACGAATTCAAAGACTTCTCGTAATTATGTCGGATTCCGGGTAACGGGTAAGCTATGAAGCATGCCAAATATTTGTTTTTATATAAATAATATGTCATGAAAGTTCTTTATACAATAACAGATAAATAAACTAAATTAAACTAAAATTATTAAACATACTACCTAACTTATAAATAAAGCCGCGTTGCCACGTTGTATGGCAACGCTAAGCCTCTGGCCAAAGTAAAAGCCAGCCCTTGGGTCACGGGAAGTGTCAATCAAACGTTTTGATATTTCCTTAAAAAGGCTGTGAGCACAAGGACCCCACGGTCCCAGAGTAAAATATACATATATATACTATTCAAAACATAACCCCTTTTTTCAGCAGTCGGGTAAAAAGCAAAATATATTTAATTTTAAACTAAATTACAGTACCTCTCTGGAGTTACACGAGTATCTTCTATTTATCTTTCTTTTCTGTTCTAATTGTTTCTAATTACAATAATTAACATGTAATATAATTATACAGTTTTAAATAACCATAAATAAATAAATGTTGTTTATTAAGGCACGCGTTCAGCTCGACCACAAAACTTTTTGAACCCAAAATACTAAAAATAAATAAAGTCAGAATATACGAACATCCCTTTTCACGCTTTGATATGTACGTTAACAAATGAGTCTATGTACGTGTTAATATACGGAATGACAAAGTGTAGGAAAAGCGAAAAAGACAGAGACTAATGGAGAAGTGTTGTGAACAGTCAAACTTGTGGTTGAGGAAACGAGAGGATCTTGGCTTGGAGTATTTTGAAAGATCGTGTTTATTAGTGGTTCGGAAATAGCTTTTTTTTCATTAAGTAGTAACCGACGCGACGTCTCACGTGTACTATCAAGATTTTTTTTCTACTTTTTCTGTTGTTGATTTTAATTAATGTATCGTAGCCATATTGTCAGCTTGATTTACAGCGATCCATTTATGAATAAAAACTTAATGTGTATTTAAAATACAACTCCCTATTATTAACAAGCTGCACATAGATCCTACTAATAACATAAACGCGAAAACGTTCGTTTGGATGTCTGGATGTTTGTTACTCTCACGCAAAAACTACTGAACGGATCTTGATGAAATTTGGCACTAAGATAGAGTATATTGTGGAATAATAAATAGAATACTTTTTTTTCATCACGCGGGCAAAGCAAATGCGAATATTTGTGAGGATGGATGTATGGATGTTTGTTACTCTTTCACTTTCAAAACGGCTGAACGGATCTTGATGACTGTTTGGCACAGGGTAGTCTGAAGATAGTCTGAAATAACGCATAGAATACATTTTTTCTCGATTAGCTCCAGCTATTCTAAAATAATTATATTATGCTATTTTGTTTCCTAGTTGCGACTATAACTTATGGCATTTTATTGTGAACAGGTGTTTTGTTATGTTGATTCTGTTCATCGACTTTTGATGCTGACTGTACGAGTATCGAAATAGGACAACGTGTTTTAGACAGGCGACTATAATTCGAACGGACTGCTAACGTGCATTCATCGTTACCATGTTTTCTTAGAGTGTCAATGACAATCTTTTCATCATTTTCCTGCCCTTGTCCCATTCTATTTGGTGTCAGCGCAACACGTTTTCTACTTTCATTCTCCCCTGTCAGAAGTCACGGTATCATTTACTCCTTTCTCTTCCATTTCATTCCTTACACATTCCAACCATCTTTTCATTCTTTATCTGGTTTACCTCTCCATCCATCAACATTTGTATCTATCATCCATCCTCATAACATGTCCATACCAAGACAAATCAATCAAACTCCCTTTAATTTTTTCTATAATAACTTTCAAACAATGACTATCTCAATATGAAAGAAAAAAATTAAGTGAGGTCATTTCACTGCACTTATTTTGTCTTCTATAATATTTGTGCAAACATTAAATTATGGTCACTAGCAGCAAAATAGAGGGGAATGCTGGGGCCTCCGCCTGCCGGGGTTGCGGGTTGTTCGAAAGAGATACCGCGGCCCCGGAACGTAAAGGGCAATAGAAGGAACATGGGTGGGTTTTAGTAAGTACAAATCTGACACTACCCCTCGCTCCTTCCAGAGCAGCGGGAGAAGATATTTGATCCACACCCCAAAAAAAGAATGGTCTCTAGTGTCGAATATTAATACACGAGGAAAATAAAGTCCGATATGATAAAACTTAGTTTTCTAGAATTTAATTTTTGAGAGTTTTCATCAAACAACAATGACACGAAAACAAAGCGAAAATTTCGTTTGAGTCGAACAGGACATGTTGAAGCTGTGTCCATTCCACTGAATAGTTTCAAGGGAGTTTATTTTCCTCATAAAATAAATTACGTTAAAATTCACTGAAATTCCGAATTTCTAGCGAAAACTCAGTCATAACAAAAGCATATGATGCTTTTCAACGCAGTTTTAATGTACCATTGTAAGAATATACAGAAGGTCTCCTCGCGTATAGGTTTGGACTAAAAATATACAGACACAAATAGTGTATTATGAAGATGTAGGAAATCATATTTTGTTGTTCCTTATGACCAAATGCAACATTACACATTCGAAAATCTAAACAATAAAATTTGGCGCTGCGCTCTATTTGTGTCACAAATAAAATAATACTCTCTAATATGCTCATGTCATATAATATTTTTTCTTCTACAACATTTTAAGCAGTGGTCTATCCTCAAACCGACCCAGCCGCCGCAGGTGACGCCCTGAGCGTCGAGCGCCGCGAGATAGCGTAGATACGGGTTGACTGTGAGCTAAGGGCAGGTTACCGTCCGTCCTGTGACGACAGGCTGTGTCGACGACGCGGTCGTGTTCCACCCGCGCCTCAAAGAGACATCAGCAAAGCAGAGGTGCTGCCAAAACCACCGCCTGCCGGGGTTGCGGTTTGTTCGAAAGAGATACCGCGGCCCCGGAACATAAAGGGCAAAAGGGAAATGGTTTGGTTTTTTAGTTAGTAAAAGTTTGACAATCCCCTATCAGCCCAGAGCGGCGGCAGTAAAAAAAAATACGTGTGGCACCCGGGGACTGCCGCGGTAAAGCTATTGCATAGCATTTTATATCAACTCATACAATAAATAAAAAAAAACTTATGCCATGTTTAAACAAAAACAAAATATAATATTTAAAAAGTACTTCCAATGAAAAGAAGTCGCAAAAAGAAAATTAGACCTTGGGATTGATCCAGCTTATTATTGATTGACGACCCGATTCTCTACCAAACACGCTAATTGAACATTGGAATCGCGATTGAAATAACTGACCGTATTCGTAATGTTAGGTGTTTACGTTACGAAATTTCTGGATTCGGTCTCCACGCTCAAGGACCGCGATAGAAGCTATGCAATAGCTTAAAAAAAGCAGTGGTCCTTCTAAACAGATCTTCTTTAGTGTACACGTTCCATGGAATTTCAAGCAACGCAGCGCCAACTTTGCCATACACTACGCCACACATGTTCAGTCTGCACCTGCGGACAATGTTTATACGTTTTATCTAGCGCGATAAACGTTAAAGTAAAAACTTGTGTTCGCTACTGTACGTAATCTGCGAGTTGTATATGAGAAAGTAACGATGTGCATAGTGTTATGTAATTTTCGCTACACTTTCGTTGAAGCATAAAGTTTTGTACTGGGCTTAAAGTTCACCGTCAGATGTAGGCGATAATCCTCGCGCACCTGCACGAGTTGCGCGTGGAAGCACTACACCAGGAGGAATATCCGCTGCCACTCCAAATCGCCACACAGCGGACAGACCTCCAGGCATGGAGAGCGACTGCCGCAACCCCGTGCTTGCCCCCGCCACAATAGTGGCGGTGAGTCCTTCTTTGAGAAGTGGCTGTACAAGCGCAATGGCGTCCTCACCTACCGCCTGATACAGGTCCTCACCGGACACGGAAGCTTCGTGAGATTCCTGCACATAATCAGGCGGGAGGAAACGTCAAGGTGTCACCATTTGGACCGATAGCTCGGAACAGTGGAGCACACAGTGGCGGTCTCGATAGTTCAGTCTATGGTTCAAAGGGAGAGGGAATGGGAAGTGTTAACTTTCTTCTGCGAAGCAGTCACGCTAGCGAAGGAGGTGGCCGGGCGTTTGAGAGAGTGAACTTCAAAACAACCCAGCCACCACGGAAACCAACACCATCCAACCATCAACCTACACCATCCGGGGGCACGAATCCTAACTCCGTGGCAACTGAGACAAATCACTCGTGGAAAAACTTAATAACACTCATGTTTAGCAGTTGCTTGCTAGTTGTTATTACAAAATCATTAAACGTTAAAAAATACTTCATAAAAACAACTCATACAAATTCGCCAATTTGAGCCAACAGTTAATCAGGGTAATACATTGATGCCCCAAGTTCAACGGTAACCGACGGTTTATCTAATTATTCAAAGCAACATCGAGTTTGTACGTAGTTTACCGTAACCCGACCGAAACGGAGAGGCAACGGTGAAATAATAAACGAAAACCCTCGACGAACGTAAAACCACGGAGTAGATAGATCAAAAAAAGGTTAAGTTCGCACAAAGAGTGCAACTATCATGGTCAAATCACCGGTTGGTGATTTGATCATTATTATCTGCCATGGTTATGGCAGATAATAATTCAGAACAGTACTTTTAGATTAGCGTCATGGACAAGCATAAGTAAAAAAATTCGTAAAGGTCGGTTCGGTAGAAAAAAAAGGAGCAAATTTACATTATAACACCAACTATATAAAATGTTAAGCATAGGTTATTAGGAAAAGGCTAGGCAGGTGGTACAAAATCTAAAGCACTTTTCATAGTAACATGTCGAAAAATACAAAATATATGTAATAATGATTTTAATTATTTTACATATTTTTTGGTTTGATGTCCTTTTGTGTTAAACCAAATTCAAATATTTACTAGTGATAGACGGGACAAGACGAATAAAATCGCAATCCAATCATTGTTATTTCTAATAATCGGGATTACAATTGTTTTATGAAAAATTTTCTTTTACCTCTTTAAGTCTTATAAATCTCCTTGGTTTAATTAGCTTGATAGAATCTCAACCACTCTCATAAACCAAATGCAAGTCGCGAAACCATTCCCCACATGCCACATATTTCTAAATGTGCCTTCTCCATCGCTGCAAAAAGTTGAACTTCTGTACTTATATATTCTGTGTTAAAACGCTAGAAAGATCTAAATCAATGAATATTAATGTGAAAACAGAATTTATTTAAAGCTGGGAATGGACTTCTATTTTGTATTTTAAAGTCTGATAAATAGTTTGAGTTTAGACAACAAACAACAAAGACAAATAGTTTGGCTTTGAAAGAGGAAGCCTTTATGTTGTGGACTTAGTTATGACTAGCTGTCGAGCTAATGTAGGTGATCATGGAAGCTTATTGGACCATTTATAAACACAGTCACTAACACAAATACCTTAAGCAAAACAAGAGCAATTTAAACTCAAACGCAAAGCATTTATTTCAATTAGACCGTTATAGTCACTTTTCAATGTCATAAAAACAAAAATTTACAGTCCCAGTCTTAAGACATAATAACTTGTGAAAACATTTTAGTTGCCCATTTCAAAGTGTAGATCTCTATGGAGAAGAAACAACTACAGCAAGAAACTCCATGGATACTTTTTCATGTCATAATATTTAAATCACAATTTCAACTTTGAGGAAACACCCATTTCATTTTACATGCACACAAAGTTAACTTTTCAAATAAGGAGTGCCTTTACATTCTTAAAAAAATATTATAGTTTAATTATGTTAGGATGTTTGGGTCAGAGCCCATTCGTCCCCTAAGATTCGCACCCTGTGCCCACTCGTCCCCTGGAACTTTTGAGGGGCCCATTCGTCCCCTGAAGAATATTTATTTTTATTCATTCTTTTAATATAAGTACATGTATATGTGTATATTGCAACTTGTTAGTCCTGGTACAGTCGCGCAGAAAAGGGTAAAATAAAAAATATAGTAATTCGGTAGATATCATGTTTATTTTAAATAAGATTAAAATGACTCTAGGCTCTAGGCATTAAGTCAGTCTTCAAAATAATAAATCAACTTTTGGTTTCTTGTACATTTGTAAATATGTAAATATTTAGCAAAATATATGATAACTATAATATCTTTATGCAGTAAAATAAAACTGTGTAACTATTTAAATAAAATCCCAGTAATAACTGAATTTTGTTGGGCTACGCCTTTGTTATTTACAGATACTCTGGCTAAGATTACCCCTCCCGCTTCGGCATGCCACACGCCGCGGACATCTGGAGAGTACTAACCAATTTTAACGCAATTTTTGGAGCAAAACAGAATTAATGTTAGAACGTTCATTATTTTTGTACATTAAAAGGGTGACAACGACTCCACATTGAGCTAAAACGAAACACAAGAACATAATAACATCCACAAATATGATAAAATTATAGTTGCGGATAAAAAAATGCTATACATATTTAGGAGTAAATATTATAGTTTTGACCTTTTAGTCAAAATATAACTGTAGTATTCCACCATAAAGTGAATTACCATCATTAATAAAACTACTTAATCATATTCCAGGATTCAAATGAGATAATTCGATTCAATTATGTTAAAAATATTATTATTATAATATTAACAGTATTGTTTATTTCGTTAGGCGAACTTCATTTAATAAAACACCAAAGACACATTGAACAGTCTCGTATTCGCAGTCACTTTCAAGAACCAATATGTTACCGAGGCAGCCATAACATACAAACAAAACACCTTATCTATTTTGTAACCCGTTTTTTTAACAAGCCATTCGTAGAGAGACAAATATTACATCGTAAGCCTATCGACAGGTTATATTATTATCATGACGGATTATCATTCATCATAGCTCTTTTTCAATGATCTGTTTTGATTTATTAAATTAATTCCATTAATAGACTATTCACAAGTGTACTATGTTACCCGTTTCTTATGTAAAATATAGCTAATTTTATCTCAAGGGACCAATAGGCACCTGAATAGGTGCCGAATCTTTAACTTATATTGTATATATATTAGAGGGGACGAATGGGTACCTTAAAAATAATATTTTTCATTAAAATATTAATTGGTCCCCTACCAGGAGACCAATGGGCACCTATATAGGGGCCGAATCCACAACTTTTATGCTGGGGGACGAATTTTAGGGGACGAATGGGCTCTGACCCGGATGTTTCCTTATGTTTATAAATAAATACAATATTTAATTATATAATTATGTGGAATAGAAACTAATTTTAAAATAGATACTTTTTAAATAACTCTCAAATTCATGTTACTATAGCTGGCGCCCGCAGCTTCATCCGCGTGATATCGAAAAAAAGGTCTCTTTTATGTTACTCCAGACTATAATCTACCTCTGTGATAAATTTCATCAAGATCCGTTAAGCCATTTTGACGTGAAAGAGTAACAAACATCCATACATCCATCCATCCTCACAAACATTCGCATTTATAATATTAGCAAGATTTCAACATAATCAAATAACTTACGTACCACATACCAATACACGTCAGTTGTTAGAAATAATATCCTTTGATGTAAAGGTATTGTTTACATCAAAGTTACGAGTTCCACCTGAATGTGAAGACGCAACCCAAGTTACGGACTTAATCATCAAAGACAGAATCGACCCCAACCACCACTAGTTTCTTTAATTGAAGGAATTCCCGGCGAGGCACATATAAATTACTTGGCAATTGTGTACTGCATTTGTTCCACTATGTTTCTGGGGAATGGCGGGTTATTCTGCAAAATACGGAGTAGCGTAGTATTCTTTGCTCCATGTGTGTTTAAACTTGCATTTTCTAACGTGAAATAATGGGACGTTGGTTTTGTTTTTTTTTTTTTATAAAGTTATTTTGGTTGTATTCTTTTTGGTTGTTATTCAGCTCAGATTTGTAGACATGAGAGAATTTCAGTGCATAACACATTAACTAAAGGATAATTCGCATATTTTGTTAATAGCCGTTAAATTCCTGATAAATAATAAAAAACACGTTAAGTTAAACCACATCCGACAATAAATATTGGGTTTTAAAGATAATTAATATCAATTGCTCATCTTATGAATATAATATAATCAAGTTATGTTGCTTACTAAAACTAACTGTTACATAATGTACCTTTTTTGCAATTGGGAAATCATCGAACAACTTCCCCCACTCTGGGCAGACTGGGGGGAGGGAGGGGAGTGTCAGACTTTTACTGACTAAAACCCACCTATGTTCCTTCTTTTACCCTTTATGTTCCGCAGCCGCGGTATCTCATTCGAACAACCCGCAACCCCGGAGAAAAAGTACCTTCACGACAAAGTTCTGTTAAATATTAAACTTTTTACTCAAAGATACTCTAACTATTTCATAGGATACCGAATAAGCTCTTGTATATTGGCAGTGTATAAACAAGAACAAGTGCACTAAAGATTGCAATACACGCGGGAATAAACATGGCCGAACCGACTCGCGGACTGAATTTCAAAAACGTTTGAAAATTTGCTTGCAATTGCCGTAAGTTTCTTTTTAAATCCTAGAAAATAATCTCGGTGAAAAATTGTATTTTATAAAGGGAAAACCTGGCTTCGCTATGTTGTACTAAGTATACAATATGTTGATCTGAAAAGATAAATAAAATATCAAAGATCTGTTGTTATCCAAACCTTGAATTCTCATCGGCTGACGCTTTCATTAAACCTGAAACCCGTGTTATAAGAATGCATAAATAATAACTAGTCCGCCATCTTTGGGGGGGGTTTTTTTTTCGGATGGGACATTATCAAATAACTTCCCCCGCTCTGGGTGGAGTGGGGGGGAGTGTCATACTTGTATTATATTCAGGCTTTATATTGGTACTTTAAAGAAAATAAAACAATCATATTTATTCATTCACATGTGACATGCCACAAGTTTTTGTAAGTGTAGAGACGGCAATTCGTGATAAATTATTTAACAGAATATCGGCGTGATCATCAAATAACTTCCCCCGCTCTGGGCGGAGTGGGGAGCAGTGTCAGGCTCGTACTTACTAAAACCCACCCATGTCCTTCCATTGCCCTGTATGTCCCGCGGTATCTCTTTCGAACAACCCGCAACCCTGGCAGGATCTTTGTGGCTACGCCATGCTTTGTCATCGAAACTAAATTTGAATGCAAGATTTCGGTATAAATTGGAACGTTGTAGGTCAAGTTTTTCTTCAAAGATTTTCACACTAAGTGAAGCTAAAAAAACCGTGTTAAAAACAGAACTTAAGTGACAAAGTCCTTAAAGAAACCGGACAACTGCAAGATGGGTTCAAAATCTTGCGACGTAAACGACCACATCTTTTGACTGCGACCTAAATATATGGTTTTAATTTCAATACCTCCACGCGTTCCCGAGATAAAGGATCTTGACAGACAGGCTTTGTTTTTATCATTTTGATTTACGGAACCCTAAAATGGAAACAAACGTGCTTGAGAAGTGTAATTTTGAACTACATTGCAATGTAGTTCAAAATTACACTTTTGGTGATCGTCTTTTTGTTCTGGTAAAAACAGTATCGCTACATTGATATTCAAATAACAAAACAAACAGTTCATAATTGTGCAATCAAAACAAAAGAGATTTTTTTCACAAAATGAAACATAGATTAGAGGTACTGCTGCAGGGTTACAACTGTGTTTCATTTTATGAATAAACATACTCAAATTTCTTAACTATTTCTGCTAAAATTTGCTCGCACCGATTTTGACATCTAAGTTGTATGTTACATTCGCTTGACTTGCTCAACAACACACAGGGTCAATCCCACGCGGCTAAGCTTAGTTTAAGCTGAGCTTAAAACTAAAGGAAGCATCTCTAATAAGGTTCATTGTGTGAATCCAATCAAAACACTGATTTCAATCAGCCTTTTTAAACTCCCAATCATTTTTAAACAGAGGTACCGTCGTAAATCATTCAGCTTGGAGGAATTTGATGCCTTCCAATCTGGTTTTATATCAGCTTTCACGGTACAAAAGGCGATAACATTTAGTGTTTTCGATAAAACATGGGCCCTATACGTAGTTGAGCTATAACATTATTTTATGATTTTAGTAGGAGCTGTAAATACTGGATTTAGGTCCAGGCATTGTGTGTTTTGTAGTCTAGGTTTATTTTGCAGTGTTTGTCCGCTCGATTTTTATGTTAAACCGCGTCTTTATGGGTTGGTCCTTAGATGAGACTACCCATTAGATACAAAGTTTTCTGCGTGACTCGGAAAATACAAATAGTCCAGGGACTGACATCATTTCAAAATTTTTGACAGTCGTAATAGGGAGTCAATGCCCAACAAGTCTTAATAAGAGGTATCGTATTACCCATTACTAAGCGGATTATGGAAGTCAGATCAGGCAGTCGTTTCATATAGAATACTGGTATTCAGCTGCACCTAGTTAGACTGGAAGCCGACCTCAATGTACTTGGAAAAGGCTAGGAAGATGAAAATGTTCTAAAAAATGATGCAGTTTTGGTTTTAAAGGCTGGTGGTTGCTTCTGTCAACTTAGCATATTTCCCATAAGTGGAAAGATGGATGGGTGGATAGATATACGATTGGAGAAAATAAGCCTACGTTGAGCAGTGAAACTTTACAATCTGTGCTGTGTTCTTTTGTGAATTTATCCTAGAATTTCGTGCAATTGACTAGTTAATGCAACATCGGACTCTATAAGTTATGGTAGGGCATGGCTCCTGAGTAATGTATTTTATGAAGCAAAAATAATTTAAACAAAAACAATTCTGCAAGTGCGATTCATGAATATGAGGGTCTTAGTTCCGTTTCTAGGTCTGGTAGTCCTGTTTAGTTTCCAGCCACAGAGTATTTATTACATAGAACTTTAATATAACTGGTGAGAACTGAGAATACTTTTTGAGACAACTCTACCTAGCCTTCAAGAGATGGGTAAAGCCGAAGAATTGATATTCTGTTAAATAAATTATCACAAATTGCCGTCTCTACACTTACAAAAACTTCACGAAAATTGTTAAATTTTCTTCAAAGTGCAAATAAAAAGCCTGAATATAATACAAGTGAAGAAGCTTATAGTAGACCTTACCAGCTGACTTTTGAACTACAAAATAATTTTATGAGCACACAGCTCAATGTATTTAATATTCCTTAGAGACGTTGGTAAGCCCTATTTTATCTTAGGCGTAAATCCAGCTAGACAAAAAAGGAATAAAGTAGTCTATTTTAAACGATATTGTTTCACCCTCTTACTTCTACCCACTGAGGGTAATTCCCGTCGGGTCGGCTCGTTTAACTAGTGCAAACTGTATGGTCTGTTTTAAAATATATTTTCTGACGTATTTTTTAATTTGCAGGGCAGTGTCAGGTGTATGTTTTTTTATTTTTATTTTTTTAAACTAAACTAACAGACAGTTGTTTCGGGTTTGGATGTTTGTGTAGGTGACACAAACATCCCGACCCGAAACAACTGTCTGTAGGCCATACAAATATTTGTTTCGCGCGAGGTTCGAACTCACGATACGCAGCGCAGTAGTCGATCGCTCAGCCAGTACGCCAACCGTGCCGTCAAAAAGACGCAACGAGCAACGAGTTTAGTACTTTCAAAAGCGTCCATCACCTCCTGCAACGTTCAGGCGGTGGAACTTACAGGACACGATTATGGAACAACACTATACATAAAAACTGCCGCTCTGGTCGATCTTCAGGTTAAACCGCGCATTCCTAGGTTGGTCCGGGGAGGGGTGACCACCCAATACGTACCAAGTGTCCTCCATACCTCGGACAGCACGATAAGCCATCAGTTGTAGTCTTTGACAGTCGTTACAGGTAGTTAGTGGGTCGAAAGTTTGACAACCAGTCTTACTAAGAAGAATCGTATTACCCAGTTGTGAAATTGGTTGTGGAGGTCAGATAGGCATTTGCTCCATTTAAAATACTGATAGTCAGCTGAAGCTGGTAAGACTGGAAACTGACCTTAACATAGTTAGGGATAGGCTATCCAGATGATGGCTACCTACATTAACACTCCAAGCCATTTAAATCTCCACCAAGCCAAGTTCGCAAAAGTGTCCATCAGATCCAGCAACGTTTAAGCGGAGGCACTCAAAGCATGTTTTAAATATTTTAACGTTATTAAAAAAGCAGCTCATTTACACTCCAAGGCATAGGAATCTCCACCAGACCAAATATTCCTTACTGATCACGATGACCTGATTGATTTGATTTAAATTAAATATAATTGTACGCTTTTGGGCAAAACATAGACGATCTACCCAGCTATCTGTAACATCTCACACGTTGTAACTTGACCTCATTATCTGCCTAGCCTTTTCCCAACTATGTTGGGGTTGGCTTCCAGTCTAACCGGATGCAGCTGAATATCAGTATTTTACATGGAGCGACTGCCTATCTGACCTCCACAACCAGTTAATACTGGGTAATACGATATCCCCTGGTAAGACTGGTTGTCAGGCTTTTGGAACACTGACTACCTGTAACGACTGTCATAGATCTACAAATGACAGCCCGGACCAACAACGGCTTAACGTGCTTTCCGAGGCACGGAGGAAACTCGGTATGTAACGGGTGGTCACCCATCCACAGACCAACCTAGACAAGCGCGGCTTAACCTAAAGATCGACCCGAGCGGCTGCTATTATTTAGCCACGAGCTGCTCGTTGTAACTTGACCTATGTTTACAAATAAAGCATTCTGACTCTGAGGCCAATCCGGAGTTTAAAGACTTTCAGTGTAGTCCAAAGCTTATCATATCAAAATACGATCCTTATTACTTCTACATACCACACAAAGTACAACAAGAAGTCCTAAACAGTTCCACAATGTATTGGTAGAGAAGTGCAAGTTATACTAGAAGACGCAAGCACAAACCAAAACTTGCAGGATGCAACGTAGAACCGTAAAATGTTCGCGCTTCTCGGATAGATGGGATTTTAATGTTATTAGTAGTAGTAATCCTACTAATGTCTTTAGTTGAGTGTGTTAATGTATTAGTTTCGAACACTCCGCTGCACAGTATGTCATTACTAACGGAATATGAAAATAATTGTGTATTATGTAATGAATTTTGACTACAGTTGAAAGAGAAGGTAGGGGTCCGTTACATTGTGAAAACTATTCTATGTTCTCAGGGAAAGGGTTTTAATCTGAATGTTGCAGTAGGTTGAACTATCGGATAAATGATATGATGATTTATTTTGGAAGTATGTTGTCACAAACACTTTTACAAGTTTAAAAAAAAAAAACTAGATGAGGCCGGTGTTTCGTACCCGACTACTCTGAGAAGAAACAGCCGAAACAAACTCGGAGGTCATAGTCTCTTTTAAGGTCCAGACAGAAATCTTGGTCAACTTACATAAAGACTATGCAGATTAGTGTCTGAATGGTCTTTTTAAGAAAGCACCACACAGATTGAGTGGACCTGTCCAGTCAGTGCAAGCATTTGTCAGTTAGCGTGTAGCTCTCATAACCCAAGGAGCTCAACGACACGACGAATAATATTATATGGAACCACACATTATTTTCTTTTCGGCAGAAGTGCTCCATATTAGGCCGCGGTATCGCTTTAGACGCAAGCCTTTAAAAAAGGAAATAGTACTATTTCAGAGAGCTAAGTTGCTTGTAGAAGAGATCTTCTAGAAGAGCTGTTCAAAACAAAAAATATTGAATTCCACCACTGCTAGTATTGGCATTAGAAACACTATCCTTACAAACCAAATTACTCTGACTAAGACATTGATGGTTATAGATCGGCTTATAATATAAATGTATTCGCATATTACGACTGTTTTTTTTTAAAGACAATTTTTTTAAGCAATTTAGAAAATCGTACATATTTGCTCTGATTTACACTAGAAAAGTCGGCCAAGTGCGAGTCGGAATCGCGCACAAAGAGTTCCGTACCATTATCTATAAAAAAACATGTTTAACCCTTAAATATTTGTTTAATTCTGTTTTTTAGTATTTATTTTTAGTGGCAGCAAAAACGGTAAATTTTATCACGGTTCATGAGGAGGAATAGAAATATACTTTCGGTGTAAACTGGTAAAAACTCAAATCTTTATCTAGAGATATAAGATCCTGATCTTATATCTCTAGATAAGAATTATGAGTGTTTTTTCAAGCGTGCTTGCTAATCCAGGTTGCAACCGCGTGGTACGATGTGACGTCACTATGGGCTTCTAGAAAGTATTTCGATATCCGACTGGTAGACACACACAAATTGATGTTTAGGTTTGTTTTGATAAGTTCACAATATTAAACGTAAAAGTCAGATTATACATTGTCGTAATCGACATATTGGCGTGCACGGCAATGCGAAACTGCTTCGATATTCAAACGTCGAATGCAAGTACAGCGTTAAGATGGCTGCTCATCACCGTCACTTCATCAGAAGCGAGGGCAAAAAGCATAAAATTAATGAAGTTTAAAACTACCTTTAACCAGACAAAGATCAAACATTGTTTTTCTCTTAAATTCGTTTTTTTTTATTTAAAAGTTAAGCTGTTTCTTCATGGATTTAAAAAAAAACTGTATCGGTCGAACCTAGTTACTTATTTATTTTGTTGACTGTACTTGTAAATAGAACAAGTATACCCTAAAGGTCCTAGGGAAACAATTTATGCTTCGCTAAGAAGCTTACCTATATTGAAATAATTATTAGTTCTAGTACTTAAATCTAGTCTTCCGGCCTTAGCTTGGGAAACGTTAAGTTATCGCTTACTTAGTAGTATTAAGACTTGTCGGGTACCACTTGACCTAAGTTACGCTAGGCTTTTGTTAATACGCTTTATAAACAAAATACCCTTTAGTTTTGCTATTAATCATTTCGGTTTTTGAGCTTTCACTTCTTATTTTTTTAGGTTGCCGATTGTCTTGATTGGTTCAGCCTAAAAATTGTCGACGAGTTTGGCACTTTCAGTAGCGTCCATAAACTCCTGTGATGTGTATGCAACATGGGATCTAAAATGGCCACGTTAGGAGTATCATAATAGTTGGCGCAGTGGCTGAGCGATCGGCTGCTGAGCCGCGTGTCGCGGTTTCGATCCCCGCATGGTACAAAATATTTGTATGACCTACAGGTAGTTGTTTCGGGCAGACCCCCTGGACAGACAGGAGATAATGTCCAGTGTCCCATCGTTTGTGGAGCAACACCACATTTAAACTTTCACTACTGCGTGACTGCTTTGTTGGTTTAGTGGTCGCAAGCGCAACTGTTGAGCATGACGTTCTGAGTTCGGCACGCTGCAGAAGACATCGACGATTCATGCGTCATGTTCGTGGACGGGCGCTGTCAGTTGGGAATATAAATCTCTTAGCTGCCACAATTTATGTCAATTAATTTTTTTTGACGCTTTTAATTTGTACGTCTTTCTTCATATTTCTCACATATTTGTATAGTATCAACATGAATGATGTAACTTTGATTTTGTAAATTTTATATATTATGGTGAAAGGGTGTCCATGGAGTTTCTTGGCCATTCTTCTCCATAGAGATCAACACTTTGGAATGGACAACTACAGTACGTTTAAAAGTTATTATACCTTATGCCTGGGGCTGTAGCTTTATCTTTTTTGTTTTTTTGACATTCTACGTTTGTTTAATTAAAATAAATGATTTGCCTTTGAGTTTGATACTGAAGCGTCCGCTGGTATTAGAACGGCTTAATTTATGGTTGATAAAAGCATGAAAAAGTGTTATACTGAGCTGCCAGATAAGGTTCAATCATTATTTGTATAAAAAAGTACGTTTAATATTATGTGTATATTTTAATTATAAGTAGTGTTACATAATTTCTCCTTAAAACATAGGTTTCATATCCATAGAGACAAGTATAGCAAAATTTATGACGCAAATTAGCCCAACGTCGACTGCGATAAATTTACATATGAAACTCATAAGTTAAAACCCTTGGCTTGTGTGTTTATTACTAGAAACGGTACCCGTGCGCTATAAAGCGTTTACCTGTGCCAAGCATTGCTGAAAATTTAACATATTGTGGTAAAAATTACCGTTATGAAAATTTTTCATAATGTTTTCTGCAGTATATTCGTACCTAGATCTACCTTTTATTCAGTACGTTAAAAAAAACCTGTCCCATCCGTGAGGGTAGTATTAGGTCGGTAGTAATTTCTATTTATACTATGTATTAGTATACTATTACGCTACACACTTGGGTCTAATTCACTTCTCCGCTTTTTGGCAGCCATTTTGAGATATTCTCAATGCGTGTACAAAAAATAATCATATCTCTCAAAGTTTTGATCTTACTGAGACTAAAATAGGTTTTATTCGGAGAGCAAAAATATCGTCTATCGTTAAAAATTAAGAAATTATAGTCTTATATTTTCGTAACTTTAGGAATCAAAATTAAAGTGCAAAAAAATATGCAAATCAACGAAAGTTTTGTAAACTTCATGTGAAAAAAAAATGTTTTTTTTTTTAAATCAATAAATTTGAGTACTAGAATATTTAATATATAAGTACATAGAATATCGCTAGTCCGTGACCGGACACATTGTATAATCCTTTTTGGATGACAAGAAAAAAAAAGAATTTTTTGAAGACTGTTAAAAAACAATCAAAATCTTTCTATACAGACCTATTCCAACCACCACAAAAAAAAAACTATTCAATTGTGCCAAAAAACTATTCAATTGACCCTCCTACCAACGAATGAAATCCAAGCACATAATACCTTTTACTAAAGTATTGTCACTTCAATTTTGCTTAAACCTTTTTCTTCCAACCTAACAAAAAGTCTATAAATATTTAAGGGTACTGTTTCCAGAATTTGGGCTTTATATCTTTTATATCTCATTCCGTGTCGTATACACAATATACTGCTTTACTGTAGTCAGTCAACTGGCGTAATATTTCTTTTGCCCAATCAGGGGCGAAAGCTTTCTTATCTACGTTCTCATCTTATTTCGGTAAGAAGCTTATATATTAAAAGGTGAACAGTTTCTATTAAGACGGGTATTCCGTTATGTTGTTTTTATCTATCAATTGCAGTCTTATAGTTTGGATTGGATTTATAGTCGAAAGAACGCCGGGAACATGCAAATCATCACAAAAAAAAACCGACTTGGCTGGTTTTTTTTGTGTATTGTACAGCTTGTAACCAAAATTAGTTGAAATGGCTAGACCAATCTAGACAAATTGGAACTAATAGGATTCTTCTGATTGCCTAAAGGATTTTCCATTGTTTATGTAAGACAATACTATAAAAACCGGTCAAGTGCGAGTCAGACTCGCGCAACTAAGGTTCCGTACAAACTTGCTACATAAACGGCCATAGCTTTTGACTGCGAAGACTTAGAAGGTTGATTTTTTTACAGCTCTAAGGGATCCCAGACTAGATTTGTGGTTTTAATTTCAACTCGATACAAGCGTTCTCAAGATAAAGGGTTTTGACAGACAGATAAACGGACAGCAAAGTGATCCTATAAGGGGTCCGTTTTGTCATTTTGAGGTACGGAACCCAAAAAAAACTTCAAAATGTTGTTGAAAATAATATCCTCAGTTCTGACTTTCGTAATGCACAAACGCGGACATCTTTGTGTCCTGCGTCGGATACAGCCTACCAATAAATGTATGACTAAATACTACTGTTTCCTGTGATAATATGCCGTGTAGGTAACAAAAAGCGGCCAAGTGCGAGTTAGACTCGCGCACCGAAGGTTCCGTACAAACTTGCTACTTATACGCCCATAGTTTTTGATTGCGTAGACTTAGAAGGTTGATTTTTTTACAGCTCCAAAGGATCACAGACTATATTATATGGTTTGAATTTTAAACTCGATACCTCCACGCGTTCTCGAGATAAAGGGCCTTGACAGACAGATAGATGGACAACAAAGGTTCCTTAAAAGGTACGGAACGCCAAAAAGTGAATAGATTTTCACAGCCCCAGAGACGTACGTTTCTTGTTCACTCAATGGTTTAACCTGCACGTCGCCGCGTCGGTCCATCAATAAATGGATTAAACATTTTGTAAACCGAGTTTTAAAATAATCTAAAACTTTACCCTTGACAAACCTTAAAAGAAGGCTATTTAAATAAAACAATACGTGATTTTCAAAACTATCTCTTTTGTTATAGCTAAGAGAATTCAAGGCTAGGTGTGTCTGAACTTGATTATATTCGTTGTTTTTAGGGTCCCATACCCAAAGGAAAAAACGTTTATTTACTACTACTAAGACTCTGCTATCCGTCCGTCTGTTACCAGGCTCATGAACCGTAATAGATCGACAGTTGATATTTTCACAGATGACTTATTTCCGTTGCCGCTATAACAGCTATTATAAAACACAGAAAAACAACTATTTATATATATTTGAAGTGGCAAAAAAATCAACAAACACGTTTTTTACCGTTTTTATAGATAATTAGCTTCCGCCCGCGACTTCTTTGGATTGCGCGATTGTTACTTTGGGCTAACGTTAACGTGATGATCGAAAAAAAATTACTTTCTCGCCCCTATTTTTCCCTCTTTCTCCCCCTTTTCTCACTTTTTTATTTAAATTAGCCTATGTCCGTCTCTAGGGTCCCAACTATCTCTGTATCAAAATTCATCAAAATCGATTAGGCCATTTAGGCGGGAAGAAGTGACAAACAAAAAAAACTCACTTTCGGTTTAAAAAATTATATAGTAAGGATGGTACGGATTTACGGGACCCTTTGTGGGTGAATCCGACTCGCACTTGACCGGTTTTCATAGTATTGTCTTACCTAAACAATGGAAAAACATTTAGGCAATCAGACGAACCCTATTAGTTCCAATTTGTCTAGATTGGTCTAGCCATTCCAACTAATTTTGGTTACAAGCTGTAAAAGGCAACGATTACTATCGATAAATGGTAATTTGTTTTCATCATCATAATCTTCCTTGTCTTATTCTATTTGGGGTCGGTGCTACACGTTTTCTTCTTCAATTCTCCACTGTCAGATGTTATCATTTACATCTTTAATTTGTATATAAACTTTGTCATTTATTTTTTTTGGTTATTCTCCCCATCTCCATTCATTAATATCCATAACTATGACTTAATTAGTCACATATATTTTATTCTTTTTCAAGACGTGTCCACTAAAACTACACCACATGCAGAAGTTTCGGGTTGTTCGAAAGAGATTACACGGCCCCGGAACATAAAGGGCAAAAAAAGGAACGAAAGGAAAAAGTAAAGAAAACCCTGGATGATTATGGTTATGCCTTTGTGTGTCGTTGCAGTTAAGTCTGACATTACCTTCCACTCCGCTTAGAGCGGGAGAAGTATTTGAAGATTTCGCATCCGAAAAAGACCATACTAACGAACCTTCTAGTTATAGAGAATGATATTGTTTTTTTTAACTCCAAGTTGTATGTTGATAAATTTCACTACCTCTACTCCTTGTACTATTTTTTTTTAAACGTGCCCCACACTTGGAAATTCTCCTGTATCGTGGGTGCGTTTACAAACATTTAGCTCACATACACAAACAGCCAGACCCGAAACAACTATCTGCAGGTCATACAAATATTTGCATATCCACTCACCTGTTCAGGCGTGCGGACTCTTTATAGCCTCACCTGTCCATCTGTCACGTGACCACTGCAGTTTTATCGACCGCACTTGACCCCCCTCAAAAAAACTGTTACTACTTCACAGCCAATGTAGGTACCTACATTCGAACAATAAATACTCACTTTAACTTCAGCTTATCTAGCATTTAAATAAGTTAAAAGTAAATTACACTGACTGTTAATAAAAACGTGATCACAGTTTATCAATAAAGTAACTGATGTTTTTTTCCGACTTTTTTCTTGCGACCTTCACTATTCACTAGTGACTGATGCATATTTCGAAAAATTAAACATGAAAATATTTCCAAAACTTTGTTTACGTTAACGTCGAAATGTCACTTTCACTATTTTTTTTTTCGCGGCGGCGACTATTTGGGGACTCTAGTCACCACGGACTGAAAAGTATTTCAATTTGAGTAAAGCGTGATTTTTCACTTCAAAAAGAGGTTTTTAAATAACATATTTTTGCGTAGAGTAACTTAATTTGATGTACAGAATGCTTGTTTGATTAAATAATTACGGGGTTGTTTACACCGTGTAAAAACACAATATTTATACGATTAATAATTATTATCAGCTAGGCCCTGATCTAATGTACTATTATCTTAAAATGAATTAATTAAATAATAGGTACCTACTGCTACAAAATAAGCGTAGAACTTGCTTATTAGTTTTGGCTAATAATTAATATTAATTACCCCAAGATTGATTAAACTTAGTTTTTAACCCCTTGTATGCCGGAACGTAGATCTACGCGAGACACAATGCGTAATTAATTGTGTCTGTAATTCCGGCATACAAGCGGTTAAGGTAATATACTTCTGATAAGGTCCTTGGAACTTAGTGTATTCTCGAAAACTATGGTATAACTTTATACTTGTGTTTTCAGTAATGAAAATGTATTTGCATATCAAAAACAAAAGTATCCTATGTGATATTTCAGACTTTATAACGGCTGAACGGATGTTTGCTACAGGGGTAGGCCCCTGTAGCAAATTTCATCAAAATCCGTTCAGCCGTTTTGACGAGAAAGAGTAACAAGAATCCATACATCCATTCTAAAAAACCATTCGCATTTATAATATTACTAGCTTTTGCCCGCGGCTTTGCTCGCGTTAAATTCGGGGTAACACAGTTCCCCTTTCTGGATTTGCAGGTACCTCCTACCTATAGTTTTTGCCCTTGCGCCATATTTATTGTGATAGCAAAGCTAAATTTTTCCTTGTCTTCCCTCTTTCTCCCTCATTTTTCTCATTTAAAAAAAAATGCCTATGTCCGTCTCCAGGGTCCCAACTATCTCTGTACCAAAATTCATCAAAATCGGTTTAGCCATTAAGGCGTGAAGATGTAACAAACAAACTCACTTTCGCTTTTATAATAAGGAGTAAGGATATAATGGGATGTTCAATAGCAGCCACGGATATAAGATAAAACTCTGTCCTATCTATGTATTATTTTATTTTGTTTATTTATGAAACAGTTAAACCCTACTACTATCTAGCAATTTTTTTTTAACTAATTTGTACGCCTTTCAAGGCATAACATAGTAAAACAACACGAATATTTTACCATATATCTTACGATATATGGTAAAATATTACCTGTGTTCAACAAATAAATAACTTGGACTTAGACTTTTACTTTGACTTTACTTTGACTTTGCTTTGACTTTACTTTGACTTGACTTTGCTTTGACTTTACCTTGATTTTACTTTAACTTTTCCTCTGACTTTGACTTTGAGTCAGGATTTTTGCCCAATTGGCAATAGGGTGGCCCCTATTACATGGGACTTAAAAACGTAACTGGGGAAATATGGGTGTACCTAGTATTACTGTCAGGTACTCCTCTGCCTAACCCTTCTTAAATTACAGGCGTGATATTATGTTGTATTATTTGGAAATTTAGATATCAATCATTCAACAGTTGCCAATTTGCCATCATCTACTGAAAAGTATATAAAGTATTGGTAAACTGTGTATGAATGATAATTCGAATAAAAAGAAAATGGCCGAAAACGAGTCAGACTCGCGCAACCTAGATTCCGTACAAACTTGCGACATATACATTCTACTTAGAGGGTTGTTTTTACCACAGCACAAAGAGGCAACGACTTAACCATATGATTTAATTTTAACTTGATACCTTTACACGTTCCCTAGATAAAGGGTCTTGACAGACAGACAGACGGACAGCAAAGTGATCCAATAAGGGTTCCATTTTTTCTTTTTGATGTTCGGAATCCTAA
Organism: Ochropleura plecta; assembly: GCA_905475445.1. Taxonomy (NCBI): domain Eukaryota; kingdom Metazoa; phylum Arthropoda; class Insecta; order Lepidoptera; family Noctuidae; genus Ochropleura; species Ochropleura plecta. The sequence continues at coordinate 13,500,507 of FR997739.1, forward strand.
AAAACCCTCAAAATATGATACTACTTCCTTCTTTAAAAACATACAAAGACAGCACGAACAAAGATCGCAACATGAACGTATGACGTCATTTACAAGACATATTCAAAATTACGAATACTCAACATCATGTAAATACATCGGGCGATAAGAATTCACCCCTGAAATTACATTCATGTCATACACATCAACTTGAAGGAGGAAAAAGCTACATGTATGTACAGTCAGCTAAGGAGATAAGTGACCAGACTTGACAGATTTAATTGAATCTTTCTTAGAAATTGATGGACGACTTCATCTCAAATTTAATTTATGTTATGAACTGTTTGTTTTCTGTCAAATTAAGTATTTTGCTCTGCGCCTATACATTGTTAGCCCTGGAGCCAAGAGGAAAATGATGTATTGTAATTCTCTATCATCACTAAAATCTTGATGGTCCTATTTTTATAGCGGATTAGCAGCAAAATAAATATATTTAAAAAAAATGTTCTAGTTTTTGAGGTTATAATCGAACCATAACAGCGAATATTAGGTATATTTTTTTTAGCTCCGAGTGTTTTTTTTTATAAAACTGAAAAATAATATCAGAATATATTTAGCTACTTTTAATACCTACCTAGACAATTAGTTAGGACCTATGATTTTTTTCTGACGCATGCAGTGGATGAATGTTGTACAACATTCAAATGCATGGAAACTATAATAATAATAATATCTTGGGACAACTCACACACGGCTATCTGATCCCAAGCTAAGCAGAGCTTGTGTTATGGTAACCAGACAACTGATATACATACTTATATAATTTATAAATACATACATATTATAGATAAATCACACCCAGACACAGAACAAACAATCATGCTCATCACACAAAGTTTGTCCTGGGTTTGAATCGAACCCACGACCTCCGGCTCAGCAGTCAGGGCCACTAACCACTAGACCAACAGGCCCGTCAAAGTAAACTATCCATATATTTGAATATAATATTAGTAGGTAACTGTTTTCTTAAAATTAGGCGTAGATGGCGGCAGGCGGGTGTTATTAGTCGCGTAAAATACTACTCGTATTAAATGTACATTTTGGCATACAGCTAGTCCGTGTAATAGAAGTATTTGTAACTTACATACATAATGAATATTAATTATCGTGTATTCCGATACTATTTATTTCCGAGCCATTTTGGAAATTGTCTTTTTACTTTGTTCGAAAACATTCATGGATTTTTATTTTAACAAGTGTATCTGCCGAACCCGGTTACTTATATATTTTGCTGACTGTACATAACTCTATAATTACATACGTACATTTTCTATCTAAATATACCTAAGGGGTGTCACAATACAAATATGGAACATTTCCAGTAAAACATTAGCTCTTTGTTACAAGCCGTATATGTAATCACATGCTTACGGTGCGAGCCATATTGCAATTTCGTTGTCGCCGGCGCATTTTCCTATGTGGCACCCCTGACGCAATATGTGCCGCCGAGCACATGCGATAGTGTTGTGGGTCTATCGATAGTTTGATAATTTGTAGTGAAGCGACTGGCATCATCTAAACGAAAGATTTACGTGTTAAATATCAGTTTGCCCTGAATATTTTATTGCACAAGTTTGAGTCGGACTCGCGAAGGGTTCCGTAATATGTGTATAAAACCGGCAAAAAATATGATTATATTGTTGTATGGCCCCTTAAATATTTCATTTTTTGTTTTTTTTTAATATTTGTTTTTATAGCGGCAACAGAAATACATGTGTAAAAAAAACATCAATGTGTGAAAATTTCATCTGTCTAACTATCATGGTTCATGAGAAATAGCCTGGTGACAGATGAGCAGCGGAGTCTAAGAAATAGTGTCCCGTTTTACCTTTTGGGTATGGAACCCTTAAAATTTAGCTAGAAAATAATAAATAGAATTTCTACTTTAAAATAATTTTGAAGAAAACCTGTCACTAGAACTTTTATCACAACTAACAATACAATCAAGTCATTGTTTTTAGTGATTAGTGATTTTTAGTATTATTCTGAATGAACATTTCCTTGTTAGTCTAATCAGAGAAAGTTTTATTGGGTTTTTAATCAAAAATATCTCAGTATCAGCCATTGAGTCTGAATTTGTGACCGATTGTTGAAAATAGACTCGCCTCTTTAACATAAATATAAATGTGACTGACAAAAATGTGAGTGCACTGTTACATACCATTCACGTATTTGCCCGGATTACAAACGTATTACCACATTACTTTTTGTCGATAGTTATTTAAAAAAAAAACGTTGCCCCACACTAGAAATTTCTCCTGTATCGTGGGTGCGTTTACAAACATTTATACTCACATACACAATCAGACAGACCCGAAAAAACTACTTGTAGTTCATACAAATATTTGTTCCTTGCGGGGATCGAACTATCGACACGTAGCGCAGCAGTCAATCGTTCAGCCACTGCGCCAACTGTACCGCCAAAATTTGTACGGCTTGCTAATCGTTAGCGATACATCATGATTGGATACACCTCCCAACACTAAGTGCTAATAGTTGACATGAAAACAAGGGTCCACGTGAGTGCTAAACCTATTAATGGCTCCATAAAAATATATTAGTCAAGTAAACGACCTTTATTTCTTTGATTGCTTATTTTGCGACCAACTTACCGACGTGGCCGGCAACTGAATCAGTTTAGTAAGATTGGTTTTGTTTTTACTGAGATTTCAGGTCGTACTTGAAATTATGCTTCGATGGTCGTAATTTGTAATCTAAACTCGTAATTTTTTATTAGGTTCCTCAAATTATTCTCAACATTTCAAATTCTTTTAACGGACTTCAAAAAAAAACTATGTACGTACAAAAATATTGATCTTATTACGGTCAGTGTAGCGTATAATAAATACCGACACGCTTAGTGGTAGGGCGAGCGGTGGCGGGAGCGCGCAGTCATATTAATGGACTGAGCGCTCACTCGCTTCTGGTCCGCCGTGCTAGTAAGACGTGCTCATTGGAGACAGACTGTTGTTTAATTTAACATACCTAACACCCTAATAGTGTAACCTGTACAAGTGGCGACCCTGCCAGGATTACATAAGTGTAAGGTATGTACCAAAATTCAAAACATATTGTGAATAAAGAGGTAAATCAGTGACTAATCAGTTTTTATTCATTGAGATGTTCCATGTAGCCCATAACTGGGTTTTAAAATGAATTAATTACTTACTTTTAATCTGGGTACGTAATTATTAAATTGTTACGTAATTATTGAAATAAAATAACGAATTTAAATATAATTTTGGTTATGACACAATAATTAAAACGATTGGCTTATTTAGCTTACGTATGCTATTATTTTAGAAACCAGCATTCTAATTAATTTACGTAATTTGTGTGCTTTGAGATCACAAAAGGAATATTTCAAGATAAATCTGATTTTGTTACTTGGTTGGTACCTAAATAGTCGTTATTGACTAATCGAAGTACCTGTACATCAAAATATACCACAAATGAAAGTCGTTGACAGAACAAAACTATCAAAGGTGTTAATTAATAATTTGAATGTCAGTGTTTTCGAAGTAGCTATTGTTACAATACACGATTTCATAAATATTATGAATAATAATAAATTATTTATTGGCATAAACAAGTTAATACATATTTGTGAATCACTGGTGCCTGTGGTGGGTATTGAAACACCTGTATCACCGGTCACCGGGTATTATATTATAAAATCTTATTCATTAGACAAACTTTATGAGAACTTATGGCTTACTTACCTGTATACAGTATAACACTAAATATGTTTTTCTTTTATATAATTTTTACATACACAACAATATAGTAATATAGTTACAATAACTTGATAAGTGTGAGTGTAACTGATATTAAATAACTCACTGTAGTTTATTATGTTATTTTACTTTTGTTCTGTCAACAAAAACGTGGTTATTAGAGGTAGTTTGGGTAACCAAACAGTACCTAAATGATCTTGTAAATTAAGATCAAGGGAAGTTCGATGAAAATCGGAACGGTACCTATAAAGGAAGTAATTCCTTAGAGAGGTAGTTTGGGTAACCAAACAGTACCTAAATGGTCTTGTAAAATAAGATCAAGGGAAGTTCGATGAAAATCGGAACGGTACCTATAAAGGAAGTCATTCCTTATAGAGGTAGTTTGGGTAACCAAACAGTACCTAAATGGTCTTGTAAAATAAGATCAAGGGAAGTTCGATGAAAATCGGAACGGTACCTATAAAGGAAGTAATTCCTTAGAGAGGTAGTTTGGGTAACCAAACAGTACCTAAATGGTCTTGTAAAATAAGATCAAGGGAAGTTCGATGAAAATCGGAACGGTACCTATAAAGGAAATAATTCTTTCAAGAGGTAGTTTGGGTAACCAAACAGTACCTAAATGATCTTGTAAATTATGATCAAGGGAAGTTCGATGAAAATCGGAACGGTACCTATAAAGGAAATAATTCTTTCAAGAGGTAGTTTGGGTAACCAAACAGTACCTAAATGATCTTGTAAATTATGATCAAGGGAAGTTCGATGAAAATCGGAACGGTACCTATAATGGAAGTAATTCCGTCGAAAAAAAAAAAAAAAAAAAAAAAAAAAAAAAAAAAAAAAAAAAAAACAATGTCGACGGTCCCTGCGTGCATGAGGACATGTCGAAAATGGCATTTTATTATTGTATCATCGGCTTTAGATTATAAATTATCTATGCCTACATGCTGAACTTGTTTTTATTCAATAAAGCAAACTAACAACCTTGCACAATTCAACTTACTTACAAATAAGCAGTAGAGGTAGTAGACACTTTTTGTCGGTACTCATTATAGATGGTTGTTAACACAGAACTGATTCACTCTGTTCCCCCCGTACTAGTATAAACTGTATTACGGTGGAACAGTTTTCCTCGCTATGTTATTTTATTTATGGTAGCAGACTTGTGACAAAATAATTACTTATTAGTTGAAATAATTAATACATACGATTTTTATTTAACTTATTTACCGTGTTTTAGAAATCGTATAAGACGTATAAAAAGTATTATAAATACAACGAATAAGTGTCGTATAAATGGTCATCTATAAGTTTTTCAAAAAAAAAAAAAAAAACGTGGAAAAAATAAAATACCTATGTACGTAGGAACCGTCGAAATACACCTACCGCCACTAGACTCGAGCGTGCGCCTGAGTTGTACTTGATCGCTACTAATGTAGCAACGTCAAAAAAAAAAAAAAAAAAAAAAAAAAAGCGGAACGGATTGCGATGTTCGCATCTGTGTACATATGATATGAGAGCCAATCGAGCTATCATTAGGGAAAAGCATCCTTTGCCCACTATGGAACGAAGCGACGAGGCCGAACATAGCACAGGCTTACAAAATATGTCTTACGGGTTTTAAAAGATAACAATGTTCTGCTAAACGAATCAAAACGCGCTTAATAAAAACCCTTTAAAATAAAAGCTCTGGATTGTTCACACTGAATTATACACAAATTTAACGTTATTCATTTTGAAACTTTCATGCATTAGAAAAAAGGAAAATTAATGACTGAATTAACGTTTTAAATAATGCGCTAGGCATGTGAACGTCGTGGGAATTTAAAAATGTACTTTGTTTATTGTATTTTCCTTTGAAAACATGGCGTCGGTAATTACTAAGCGAAGGCTATGTTTTTATCAAAGTAAAGTAAGATGGCTGATTGTCTAGTCAATAAACTGTTTTAGTTGACATAAAATCACGCGTATAATCTCTGGAGGGTTAAGCAGAGGTCAAACTCAAAGCATTTATTACGATTAGACCTTTACAGGCATATTGAATGTCATGAAAATAAAAAGGATTGTGCTACAGTCCCAATCACGAGACATAGTAGCTTGTGAAAAATTAAATACTGTAGTTGCCATTCCAAAGCGCAGATCTCTGTGGAGATGAATGGGCAGAGGGCTCCGTGAACGCTCTTTTAAATCATAATATTTTTACAAAATCATGGATATATCATTCATGTTGAGATTATGCATACATGTGAGAACGATGTACAAAAACGAGCACATTAAGAGCGTCCAGAGTAAAAGCAAAAACAAGAGTTTAATAGATGAATGAACGAATTAATTTAAACAAAACCGTGGCGGCTAATAGTCGACTGTCAGTGCCCGTTCATGAACATGACGGCAGCCCCGTTCAACCATTTTGAAGGGAACTAAATGACCCGATACTGATAGAATCGTTGCGAGTGCCAACAGTAATTGGAAGGTACAAAGCTTCTTAGGGCTAGTATATTATGTAGGAAAATGGATCCCTTATTCAGCTTCATAGACCGAATCCTTGCGCGAACTTTTAAGACTAAAACTAGGCAAAGATACGGATATCATCTCTTATTGGCACGATACACAAACACAAGCTTTTGATGATGATAATAGGGTGGATGACACCACCAATCATTTGACATACTTTTTATGAGCTGTCAAAACGCGATTCCCCCATAGATTTTGTATGGGACTCGCAAACGATGACGTCACTAAGTTGTCAAGTCAATGACGCAACTATTTATTGATTTAAAAGCAACTAAAAATCGAATTTTAAAGTTATTTTGAAATTAATGCAGTTCTCAGGTCTAGAATAACGTGTTCTTTCAGAAAAATTGTGTCTTTAAATTATTGGTTAATGGTGTCAGCTACCCAATTATTTATACTTGGTAGTTGATCAATATCATCCTGTAGCAATTACTTTGCGTGAATAAAGGCAAGCCTGTGAGGGAGATTCAGAGCTAAAGTTAGTCAGGAATGAAATATAGAACAATAGTTGGGCGAATTGTATATCCATTAAATTGGACGAATTGGCTATCCATTAAATTGGACGCATTGGCTATCCATTAAATTGGACGCATGGCTATCCATTGGCGCATTCTTGTGGCCAAAGCCACCCGGGCATTGTAGCCATGAAAATGAGACTACGTTCCAAAGTGGACAGTGATGGTGAACATTGTAGAGATTACTTTGGATAAGCCAAACCAAAAAGGTGAACTGACATCCAAATTCAAATTAGGTCACAATTGCAAAGGCGTTTCACAGGGCAATATTTTAGGCCCACCCTTTTTTATATATATCAATGACCTGACAAAAGTAACTGATGATCCTTGCGTAGTCTTTGCAGACGATATGTCCGTAACCATTCCTAAAAATGAAGTAAACTTTAAATGAGGAAATCAATAGTAATGTGAGCAAAGTAATAACTAAGAAAAAAAAGAAACTTTAACCTCTAGAGCCCCAGCGGCACAAAAATGTGCCAGTAAACAAGTATTACCGTTGAGCCCCGCTGGCACAAATTCGTGCCACCAAACCTCGATCGATTAAAAACTGTATTTGTAGTAAAGACAAGTCTTAAAATCAGATTACACATACGATAAGAATCCGCCCGGCGGTGCTTGACGGATAGTTGACGTAAATAATGGGGGTCCTTGAGAGGTTAAACCCAACATAGAAAAACCTAATATGTCCAATTTTGTAACAATAATTGGAATAAAATAAATTTGAACATCAATTATAAAGATAAAAGTATACAACAATCAGATAGTATGACTTTTCTTGGGACAGATCTAGATCATAAATGTTCCTGGATTAGTCATATTGACAAGATATGTGAAAAGCTTAGTAAAAAAAGAGGGGGAAAGAAAAGGGAATGTTTAGCTTTGCTATTACAATAAATAAGGCGCAAGGGTAAACACTAGTATGTGTGTGGCAGCTGTATGTAGCATGGTCGCGAGTGTCCAGTGCCCGAAATCTATATTTATCAGCACCAAATGGAAAGACATTCAATATAGTTTACAGTAGCGTCCTAAAATAATGCTGTTACTCACATTTATTATTCAAGTACAAATATTATTAGTAAATTAAAGTACATATATTAGGCTAGTAGTAGATATAAACAAATGAAAACCTTTAACATAGACTCTGCACACTCCAAGCTTAAAGAGGTATTTTCTTGGTTAGGTGCACCCGTAAGCGTTACCGCTGATCATGGTCGGCAGTTTGTTAGTTCAATTTGAAAGTTTTTGTAAAGAATTTGGTATCCAGTTGTTCCAAACAGAAATTTCCAAATGTCGAAGTTAAGAGGCAGAACTGTTTGATTCTTTATAAGCAATTTATTGTGAATGAGTGGACATTGTTGGCCTTGTAGATTCTTAGACGCTTGTTAACTTATTATTTTATTTTGCGTTTTATAAAGCAAGCAATGACTTATTGCCTGGCCTACGCTGTCCTCTCATATCTAAGTACTAACGCTGTAACAACCACATTGTAAAACCAAATGATTTTAAAAGAGTGACTATGGAGTTTCTTGCCGGTTCTTCTCCATAGGAAACGACCAACCCGAACCGTGCACCTTTTCTCGAATGTTATTTATAAGTGCCCATGTAGGCCAATGTGACATAAAAATATTTTGATTTTGACTAAAAACATAGATTCTGCAAAGAAAAGAAAATGCAGATAGCAAGAGGAAAGCAACAGAATCTAGGAAAGATATTGGGAAAAAAGTATATGTTGAGAATACAATAAAGAAAACAAGTTATCCACCACATTCAAGGATACGACACACATTGGTGAATAAATAGTGGACAGCGGTTGCGCAGAAATATAGTAAAGAAAGTGGGAAGTTTGACCAAATAAGGATAATAAGCTTTCAGAAAATAGCGATACCGCCTGTAACAACGTGTGTGACGAAAATGAATAAGTGATTGTTTAACGGAATATTATTAAAATTATTTGATGATTATTCTTGAAATAAACTCATTTGTATGTTATTATATTTATACGAAATTATGCTATTTTTAAAATTTTGTAAAAGGTAGATGTAGCGTATAATAAATACCGACACGCTTAGTGGTAGGGCGAGCGGTGGCGGGAGCGCGCAGTCATATTAATGGACTGAGCGCTCACTCGCTTCTGGTCCGCCGTGCTAGTAAGACGTGCTCATTGGAGACAGACTGTTGTTTAATTTAACATACCTAACACCCTAATAGTGTAACCTGTACAGTCAGTAAAATACATGTAAATTATTACGTTATTTTTCAAATCCTTCTTTTTCATGTATTAAACTCTCGTCGGGTTATATTTCAGTGTTGTCATTTCTGACTTCATTATTTTAAGTTTGTTTAATTCGTCTTCAATTTCTGTTTTCTTTTCTTGTGTAGTTTTTAATTCTTTTCCTAGGAGTTCAATCGTAGATTTCATTTGATCAATATAATCTTTTAAAACGGCATTTTCTGCACGACAGTCAGCCATTTTTTTATGGAAAATATATCCTATTGACCGGTTTTTACGTCTTCCATTTGTATTATAAGCTTGGCCTTCATATTTTTTGATCTGAAACATGTAAAAATAAGCATTAAACAAAAGGAAAATATCGGAACAAGGATTACATCACTATTTTATACTTTGGTCCTGTGATATTTGGAATTCAGATAATAATATAGTAAACGTCAAATAACTGACATTCACGAATGAGTGACGTTGTTGATTCAACCAATTTATTTTTTTCTGACTCCTTTCGTTAATACTATCGTCACAATGTTTTCCTTCACTGATGTGTGATGTCCTAGATAAACTTAAGAGAGTACATAAATTGAAAAAGTCACATTGGAGTCGAAGTCACATGAGAGGCGAAACGTTTAGACGTTTCGTCCAGAGGTTAGCCTCTGGGTCATCACGACATTTAGGCTGGTAGTATTACACATATTATACAGTTATAAAAAAGACGCTTTCTTGTATTGCTCTCCGCAAATGCTTTCATTCGATACCTAAACCAGGGTACACACTAGCCCGCCATCTTTCCATTATATGGTATTAAGAACGAAATCACTTAGCTTGCTTAATCGCATACTCAGCTCAATCATACACCAGAAAATAGGCCAAATTTAACGTTTAAGATTTTGTTTACACATAAAAAAAAAGCTTTGCCTCACACTAGAAATTTCTCCTGTATCATGGGTACGTTTACAAACATTCAAACTCACACATAAACAGTCAGACCCGGAACAACTATCTGTAGGTCATACAAATATTTGTTCCGTGCGACATACAGCACAGCAGTCGATCGCTCGGCCACTGCGCCAACAGAAATTTACAGGTAAAGTTAGTGAAAATATGTTTAAAAGTTTGATTTTACCTTGCCGGAAACTCTCTCTAATGTGTCATCATCTGCATTGGTATACAAGTTTATTTCTTCAATGATACCCTAAAACATTTTAAATATTTATCAAAAACTCTAATTTGAGGAGAGACGACATAGAAACAAACAGAAGGATCAAGACAATACGAACTTCTAATATGACGTCATGATTTATTTTTGTCCTTTTTTTAAATAAATTAATTAATCGACAAATATAATTTTGCTGCAGTTGGGGGTTCGTTCGAAAGAAATACCGGGGCCCCGGAACACAAAGGGCAAAAAAGGAACACGGATGGGTTTTAGTCAGTACAAGCCTGACACTCCCTTCTACTCCTCCCGGAGCGGGCGAAGTCAATTGATGACTTCTTATCCAAAAAAGAAAAAAAGGGCCCAGACAAAATGACATTCTTCTTTCTAGCAATACCGATGATCAAAAAGTGGACAATTAATTGGATTGTTTTAAACTGAAACCTGTTTAAGGTCGTTGTAGAAAAATACTATAATTGTTCTTATAGATAACTAGGGTAAAAGATATAGGTACTATAAGTCATTTACTCGAAGCTTGAAGCTGATAAAAGCGCTTTTTAACATCACTTACACGAGAAATAATTCATCATTGGTTTGGTCCCCCAAAAACAATGACCAGCATTATGTGCTGAGCCCTACTTAATAAAAATCAAAAAGGAACCATTTATTTCATGCATAAAAATAATTAACAATGTGTGTCGATTCTATACTATCACAAACTAAACTTTAACTCACAAAAAAATAAAACACTACATTTTCTCTTTTGAAGTAGTAAATACAAAATAGGCCACATATTAATTATATTCATTCTGTGTTGTGTCCTTATGCTTATAAGTTACCTTTTCTCAAATGTACATCATTCAGGTAGACTAAGTAATAGTTTGAGAAGAAAGACACCCCTATGTAAAATGTGTGGTATTTTCCACTATGAGTACTGTGTAGTGATACTGATAGTTATCAAAATATAAATTGATCACCTATTGTTTCATCCCATTTAAAAGTCTTTTTCACTGTACTTCGAAGACAGTATACGTAGGTGTACGTTGCCCCACACTAGGAATTTCTCCTGTATCATGAGTGCGTTTACAAACATTTAAACTCACATACACAAACAGCCAGACCCGGAACAACTATCTCTAGGCCATACAAATATTTGGTCCGTGCGGGGATCGAACCCGTGACACGTAGCGCAGCAGTCGATCGCTCAGCCACTACGCCAACCGTGTCGTCAAAGTGCAACCGTGCTTTAAAGCTGAAATAAATACACTCACCTCAAATGCGGTCTTCATGAATAAGGAATATGAATAGGCTATTCGGATCCACATATCTTCAGTAAGAACTACGTCTGTTCCTTTTGATAGAATCAACGAATCGTTTTGTTTTTCACCGTTTACATACAAATCTACTACATCATCTCTGACATACAAGACAATTTTATTCCATGTATCTTTAATTTTCCCATTGAATAAAAATGAAATTGCATTAAATGGCGCATACAATTCAGTAAACAGAGTGATTCTTAACACATCGTGTCCAGCATTTTGCACGTTTAGACTCATGATTGTGCGATTGTTTTCGGTTATAGAGAACAGGCATAACGGTTTGTTGGACAACGATTTAAAAATGGCCGTCACGATGAATGGTTTTGATAGGTTCAGGCCAATCAGGCCTGTGGCACTAGGTTCCACCTGCCCATGCTCTCGCCTGGTAATCTTGTATGACAGAAGACTGTAGGAATCATCTACTATTTCAGCATCATCCGGTGGTATGAGTAAATTATGTTTTTCTTCTGAAAAAAATTAATAGACTTACTTGAATTGCTTTCATTATTTTTTAATGAGGTCCCATACTATGATTTCTCCTGTATTGTGAGTGCGTTTACAAACATTTAAACTCATATGTGAGTACACAAGCAGCCAGACTCGGAACAACTATCTGTAAGCCATGCAAATATCGAATCCAGATCGAATTTGCGACACGTAGCACAGCAGTCGATCGCTCAGCCACTGCGCTAACCGTGTCGTCAAAAATAATAATAATCTCTTCATTCTCAATGGGTCGAGGAAAATTTACTGGAGATTTTATGGATCTTGATGACGATCGTATAGAAAACCGGCCAAGTGCGAGTTGGACTCGCATAAAAAGGATTTCGTAGCTCAAAAACAATATAATTAAAAATAAGGCTCATTAATTTGTTAACACCCAACTGCAAACCGGAATTCTAATCTAACCGGAGATACAAGTAGGTACCAAAATTTTTACGAATAATATTTTTAAAATGAAACTTTTATTACATTGTCTCAAACTTTTTCGTCTGTGTGTTGCATGTCGCGTGACGGTCGGAAGCGAAGAAGGGATGTCTAAATATCTATAATGTGAAAAAAAGTTTCACTTTTACCGTGGCTTTATAAATCTACAAAATCCTTTTTTTAAAACTGTTTTAACAACTTTGACCCTGGAAACTACCCTATTTGTATGGTGTACATAATAAAGAATATTCTATGTATTGGGTTAATTTACCTAATCCAGTAGAATAAAATTGGGAAATTGTAGCAGTCCCGCTAGTAGGCTGGATAACACTTCGTGCTGGTATCCCAGGGGGTCCGGGTGGTCCGGGAGGACCTGCTACGCAATTACATGTGCCAGGTGGTCCTTGTGGCCCAACTGCACCTGGCGTTCCCGGAACACCAATACTGCCCTTGTCTCCTCTATCGCCCTTTAGCTGCAATATACATAGTTTCCTTTACTATTAATTTTTCTTTTTTTTTAATAAAAACGTTGCCCCACACTAGGAATTAATCCTGTATCGTGGGTGCGTTAACAAACATTTAAACTCACATACACAAACAGCCAGACCCGGAACAACTATCTGTAGGCCATACAAATATTTGTTCCGTGCGGGGATCGAACCCGCGACACGCAGCGTAGCAGTCGATCGCTCAGCCACTACGCCAACCGTGTCGTCTCAAACTAAAACTAAACTGAATCTTAAGTGAAGCATTAATTATTAATTGTTCTCATCTAAACAATCTACGTTAGGACATTAACGAGGACTTATTTTAAAAGAAATTTGTTAGAACGTTTAATTATATTATGCTGTGCAGTTAAACATTTGCGTGACGTACAAATCCACGATATTGACAACGTAGCAAAATTTTAGATTGCAATAACTATCTCAATTATTTTTATCAAAATAATCTCTCACAAATAAAAATAAGCCCCATGAACCGACCAATCACTTGTTACTGGAGAGTAGCTTGTTACCCAGTCAATAGTACTACCCTGAGATTGTAGTGAAAAAAGTGTAAAAACAAGCTTCCCACATAGTTTAAAAAATGAAGTTTCTAATTTCTTATCGATTAGGCTCCAAAACTACTGGACCGATTTTAATTTGTTTTTCATATTTATGTGGAATGAGTAGTCTGTGGTAGGATGAATGATGAGCAAAAAGGAACGTACAGATGAGTGAGCGAAAGAGGATTAGCGTGAATGAGGGATAGAACGGGACTTGACAGTTCATGACAGAAAAGACGTACTTAATGATTGCAAAAAACGAAGAAGTGTGTTAAAATTATAAGTAAAGAGGAAAATATATAGTTTTAACAAACCAAGGTCTCTTATTCCACTCACACGATCCCACAAACTTGGGGGCTCGTCCGGGATTGCGGTGGAATAAGTGGAATTAGTTACCTACACGATGACGACGAAGTCCGACCAGCAGGAGTTTCACGATGCGGCAGCAGTGCCATCAGCGCATACAGCATATGGCGATATGTTGCACCTTACAGAACAGCTCATAAGAAAATTCAGTGCACAAGACGAAACGCACACATCATCCATGTGGATACGTGACATCGAAGAAAATGGCGAACTATTCAAATGGACGCCGACTCAACTGTTGTTGGTGGCGCGACGTTCCTTGACCGGCACAGCAGCACTATGGCTACGCAGCGAGAAAGTGTATAAATCATGGGAGGAGTTGAAAGTGGCTATCGGTAAAGAATTCGCGGATACCATAGATGTGAAGAAGATACATGAAATGATGAGTACAAGACGAAAGAGGAAAGACGAATCATGTATTGACTACATGCTAGTGATGAAGGAGTTGGGCAAACGCGGGAAATTACCGGACTATGTAGCTATCAAGTATATAGTGGAGGGCATCATAGATGATGAGATAAATAAAATTATGTTATATGGTGTCACCACTTACTCGGACCTGAAAGAAAAATTAAAGTTGTACGCGATGTTCAAAATAAATTCTGCTAAGGACAGCCGACGTAATAAGCCGCATAACGACACGCAGAACAGCGGTAATAGCAGAAGAAACGAGACTGCAGCGATTCGATGTTTTAGCTGTGGAGAAAAGGGTCATGCATCAGAAAAATGTCCTCATCGGTCGCGAGGAAAAAAGTGTTTCCATTGCAATGAATTTGGTCACATTGCATCGAATTGTTCAGTGAAAAAGATGGCGACCTCGCAGTCTGGTTCGAGTTCGTCAACATCAGACAATCGGCAAACTTCGGACAAGATCGGAGGACACGAACAAATTCCAAAGGTTGGCACTACTGAACGAGAGCAGCGGCGACCAATCAAAACCAATCATCAGATGTCAAAAGAGGTGTTCTTCAACTTGATGCGGGAGGGCGCCACCAGCTGCACGAACGACGGAGTACAAGACGATGTTCGGGGTGAAGTTTACACAGCGACGACCGATGTGAACAGAAGCGCGAATGATTTGTGTTGCAACGTTGGCAATACGCAACCGGACCGGAGCAGAGCAGCGTTTGGCTATGGCGGCAGCGGCCATGTTGTCGAGTTTGACATATGCAACGTAAATAAACAAAGCGATGATGATAAAATACCGGTTGTAAATATAGTACGCCGATTAAAACCATTAAAGTCAGTGTTTGTGCGTGGTAAAACGGGAAGCGCGTTGATTGATTCGGGCTGTGATGTAAACTTGATGTCAAAGGACTTCTACAACGAACTTAACAGGTTAGAATCTATAATACTAAGTAACGATAACAATATTGCGTTGACCGGATTAGGTTATTCACAAGTAAACTCATGTGGTGTGATTACTTTAGATATAACAATTGATAATTGTTTGTACCGTGACATAACATTCTATATAGTACCTAACGACTCTGTGCCTTTCAAAATGATAATTGGTAATGATTTCCTGAGAAATGTTATGATGTTTATGAAAGATTGTGTGGTTTGGTTATTGCCAAAAGACGATTGGATGAACCCAAACTATGAATGGTTAAAAGATGTTGCATGTTTTTCTAGTTCTGTTGACTGTTTAGCTCACGTCAGTAATCCTGCTGTCAAAGAAGAAGTAGCAAGGTTAGTGACAAGTTATGCCCCACAGAAAGTTAAAGAAGCTCCAATTGAATTGAAGATTGTTCTCAAGGATGAATTACCTGTAACTCAGCGGCCGCGACGAATCTCATTTAAGGAACAAGAGGATGTTGATCGCCAAATCCAAGAATGGCTTGATGATGGAATTATTAGGGTGAGTTACTCAGAATATTCGAGTCCGTTAGTATTAGTGAAGAAAAAGGATGGTGGTTTAAGAATATGCATTGATTACAGAAGGATTAATAGTAAAATGGTTAAAGATATACCCACTCCCTATTATAGATGATCACATTGACAAGTTGTCCTCAGCTAGAATATTTAGTGCATTAGATTTGAAAAATGGTTACTTTCATTTACGTGTACACGAAGACTCGATCAAGTATACATCTTTTGTAACAACTACTGGACAATATGAATTTTTACGTGCACCTTTTGGTTTAGCTACTTGCCCCAAGGTTTTTACAAGATTTATCTCAATTATTTTCAGAGAATTGATCGCTAAAGGTGTTGTTATTGTTTTCATTGACGATATTCTAATTCCAGCGCAAGATGAGTATCAGGCTCTTGAGCACCTGAAGGAAGTTCTGAACACTGCATCAGAATATGGGTTAGTTATCAACTGGAAGAAGTGTCAGCTGCTAACCAGAAGGGTAGAATACCTAGGTCACGTTATTGAAGGTGGTGCAGTAATGCCGTCGCCAGGGAAAACAGATTCTGTTACAAAATTCCCTGAGCCCCAGAACTTGAAGCAACTGCACAGTTTTTTGGGACTTTGTTCCTACTTCAGGAAATTTATACCCAGATATGCTCAGATAGCAAGACCGCTCACAGATATGCTGAGAAAAGACTGCAAGTTTGAATTTAACGATGAACATAGAACAGTTTTTAACGAATTAAAGATGAAGTTGGCTACTAAACCAGTGTTGAAGATCTATGATCAAAAAGCAGAGACTGAACTCCATACTGACGCATCAGGAATTGCCTATTCAGCTATTTTAATGCAAAGAGGTGATGATGGAACTTTACACCCAGTTCATTATATGAGTCGAAGGACGACGGACGCACAGACCAAATACACAAGTTATGAGCTTGAAGCACTGGCTATAATTGAAGGTGTGAAGAAGTACAGACACTACTTATATGGAAAGTTCTTCAGGATTGTAACGGATTGCAAGGCTTTTCAAATGACACTGAACAAGAAAGATTTAGCATCATCGACAAGAGTTGCTCGGTGGATTTTATTTTTACAGGATTATGATTTCACAGTGGAACACCGTGACGGTACTGCGATGAGGCATGTTGACGCACTGAGTCGAAACCCGTATGTAGCAGCCATAACATCTAGCTTGCACCAGGACATAAGACGCTCACAGGAGTGTGACGAGCGCCTTAGTGCTATAAGGAAGATTTTAGAAGAAGGAAAGTCATTTAAAGATTACCACTTGAATCAAGGATTACTTTATAAGGGATCAGAACAACAGCTTGTTATACCTACTACGATGGAGAGTGAAATTATACAAAGGGCACACAGCAATGGTCATTTTGCAAAGAAGAAAACTTTAGATCTAATTGGCAAGGAATACTACATTGAAAAAATAGGAAAAAAAGTTGAAGATTACATAGCATCATGTATACCATGTCTACTAACAAATAGAAAAGAAGGAAAACAGGAGGGTTATCTTAATCCAATTGAGAAGGGAGACACTCCGCTGCATACACTGCATTTAGATCATGTTGGACCCCTGACAGAGACTCATAAGCAGTATAATCATATACTTACCATTATTGATGCTTTCACAAAGTTTGTATGGTTGTGGCCATGTAAAAGTACCACGACGAAGGAAGCGTTGAATAAATTGGAGATTCTACAGCAAACATTCGGAAACCCAGAAAGATTTATCACTGATAGAGGAACTGCTTTCACTAGCAACGATTTTCAACAGTATTGCGTAAAAGAGAGAATAGAGTTAACTCATATTACTACAGGAGTACCCAGAGGTAATGGACAGGTGGAAAGGGTTCACAGAACCATTATACCAGTACTTACCAAGCTATGTATTGAGAAACCAGGATTGTGGTACCGGCATGTAGGAAGAGTGCAGATGGCTTTAAACAGTACTTACCAGAGGAGTGTAAACACTACTCCATTTGAGATGCTAATTGGAAAGAAAATGAAGAGACAAGAAGATATAGAAATATATGAACTACTACAACAAGAAGGACGGGATAATTACATAGAAAATAGAGAAGACTTGAGGAGGAGAGCAAAACTGCAAATACTAGAAGTACAACAGGAGAACAGAAAGAATTACGACAAGCATAGAAGGGATAGTAAGAAATATCAAGAAGGGGAGTTAGTTGCTATAAAACGAACACAGTTTGGCCCAGGTCTCAAGTTGAAACCTAAGTATTTAGGACCTTATAAGATCACGAAAACTAAACGACACGACAGGTACGATGTAGAAAAAGTGGATGGGATGGCGGAAGGTCCAGTCAAAACCTCCACATCTGCTGATCATATGAAAAAATGGCCAGATGACATGGAGTAAGTATGTGAGGTATATGAAGTATGTTTTCTTGTGTGTTGACTGTATGAAAGTGATGAGTGCTGATGAATATATTTTGTTATTGTGTTTTCTCTATATATTTTGTCATGTTTTAGATTTATAACTACACAGAGTTGTTAAGGGTAAGCATTGTAAGTTAATCGTAACTGGTCACATTGTGTGTTAAGGTGTTTTGTATTGCTTTGTTATGCAAAGATGTATTAAGACTAAGCCTAAACTGTAATTAATGTTTGTAACTAGAGTCATGATTGTTTTCTTTAATCTCTTTTTCTATAAAAAGAAATAATAAGATGTAAACTGACTATGTAGTTAAGTAATTTCTTATCAACAACTAAGAAAGGTATACTGTTTGTGTCAATCTTCTAAAGTGTATAGTTGAACTTATTTTTGTATTAGATTACCAATTCATTATGTTTCTGTAACTCATGTAAGACGGCCTAAAAATTAAGTGTTATGTATTAACCAAAGTGAGGTTCTATATAAGTTGTGTGTGATGATGGTATGAGAGTCGTAACGTGTAAATATTGTCTGAGGACAGACACAGTGTAGGATGACCGAGTGTGGAATGAGTAGTCTGTGGTAGGATGAATGATGAGCAAAAAGGAACGTACAGATGAGTGAGCGAAAGAGGATTAGCGTGAATGAGGGATAGAACGGGACTTGACAGTTCATGACAGAAAAGACGTACTTAATGATTGCAAAAAACGAAGAAGTGTGTTAAAATTATAAGTAAAGAGGAAAATATATAGTTTTAACAAACCAAGGTCTCTTATTCCACTCACACGATCCCACATTTAGGAAGCTACATTATCAGAAAGTAACATAGGCTTTACAACATCACGCTACTATTCCATGGGAGAGGGGCAGCAACTAAAGACGCGGTTGAAACCGCGCAAAACAGCTAGTCTTTTATAAAACTCACCTTGGACAAATCGATTTCTGGTGTACTTCCTTTTTCTCCGTCTAGTCCTCTACTCCCTGGAGGTCCTGAAGGTCCCTATATTAAAAAAAAAAACTTTAAGCTTTTATATTTTGACAAATCGCACACCCATATTTAAACGGAGACAACTCAAATATCGTAATTTTAAGTTACCCTTGTATTCGATTCGATCTAACATAATAGAATTTATATACAGTTACATTTTACAACCTAAATTTAATGTTCATAACTTGCTGCACAAACAGAATTACGTTTTATTAGTATTCTTAAAACAACCCCGTTTTTGAGTTGTCCCAGTTTAGATTTCTGTGTGTGAAATATAATTTACTAGTTTTTGACCGCGGCTTTCTCGCTATATTCGGATTTTATGCCACGGGAATATTTTAAATATAACCTTTTACACTCGTAGATATAATTTGCACCTATAAATAATAAAAAATAATAAATAATAATAAATATCTTGGGACAACTCACACACAGCTATCTGATCCCAAGCTAAGCAGAGCTTGTGTTATGGTAACCAGACAACTGATATACATACTTATATAATTTATAAATACATACATATTATAGATAAATCACACCCAGACACAGAACAAACAATCATGCTCATCACACAAAGTTTGTCCTGGGTGGGAATCGAACCCACGACCTCCGGCTCAGCAGTCAGGGCCACTAACCACTAGACCAACAGGCCCGTCGAACCTACATGAATACCTACAAAAGAAAATATACATAGTAGGTGTCTATGTCATGGTAGACTGGTAGAAAATGCCCAAAGCATTAAGTCCGCCTTTATACAATGTTTTTTTTTACATGTGCATAAAGTTTTAATAAAGAAAATTAACAAATATAATTATAATCTTGCCATTATTTGTTAAGACGAGTGAGAGTCACGCTGTTAAACTTAGCCTTCTTAGAAAAGTTAGTACATGGCTGGTAGTTTTTTTTTTTTAGGAATGGCATCTCGCAGTTCAACCTAGGAGGTTGTCGTCTGCTTAACCGGGCGAATCCTGTGGGTGCCTTAAAAATTAAGACCTCCAGCCTGGGTGTGAACTTACAAACTAAGTGACTACACGCTAAAGGCACCCCCTGTGGGGTACGAGCCTCGGCTTAGGGCGTCGCTGAGGGACAGCAAGGGACAGGCTGGATCTGAGTGGCTTGTGGCTGGTAGTGCTATGTACTACATAAAGGTCATAGACAAGATGAATGCTGACCTCAGGGATGATGCTAACCTGGACAGGGACCAAATATCCATCCATACAATAAGCATCTTTTCCCAACATATTGTGGGTTAATTACATGGACTGTTCCTCGTGAGCAGAGAGCGGGCCAACTCCAAGTCCGTTCTGAATTTGTTAGAAAATAGGTTATTTTTTGCATAGGAATCCTTAATGATTATTTTATTGATTAAGTTTGTTGAATAGTTTAAGTGAAATGCACTGAAGTTAAAAACCCATCAGAAATAGCCCTTGGTTTCCGACTTTAGTGCATTTTGATGATATTTGAAAGCCAGCATTTTAGGGTTCAAGATTTTTTTGATAAATATGGCAACTTTATCAGTCGAAGAAAAAAAACGTTTGAAGCTATGTTATTTTAGTGATATAAAAGTTTTTTTTTATATAAAAAACATGAATACCATTTTTTGAAACTATCGGTAGAATTACCTCAGAATATTGCGCCCTATCGCAGTTTTATAAAAAATATTATTATCTTATGTATGTCACCGCGAGAATTTATCGTTTTTTTTCTCCATGATCAAATTGTAGTTTCCATAAAATGTGGCCCTTGAAAAGCCAGTAATGGAAATAAGTGACATTATTTTTGGCGGCCATTAGCCTAACTTATATCATCATGTGGAAGATTCTTTTTATATTAATTAGTTGTGCACAATATAATTAAAAATAAAATATTTTGATGGTCGTTACCTGACTTCCTTTTTCTCCTTCAATACCAGGATGTCCTTGTATGCCTGGCATGCCTTGTGGTCCCCAGAGCCCTGTGTCACCTTTTGCTCCTTTTTCACCTTCCCAGCCTCTACTCCCCTTGTCACCTCTGATACCTTCCATGCCTGGTAATCCTGGTAGTCCCGGCCGACCCAAATAACCTTTATCACCCTTTTCGCCTTGAAATCCAACTAGCCCTGGTATACCCTCTTCACCTTTATCACCTTTGGCGCCTGAAGGGCCAGGTAGTCCATACCTGCCTGTCGCACCTTTTTGTCCGGGGGGGCCTCTCAGGCCATTTTCACCTTTATCGCCTTTAATCCCTGGCTGGCCAGTTATTCCAAACTGCCCTTTTGATCCTTTTTCTCCAGAAGCACCTTCCCAACCTTGTTCACCTTTATCACCTTTATTCCCAGGGTTGCCTGGTTTTCCAAACTGCCCAAACGAACCCTTTTGTCCTTCTAAACCTGGCCAGCCGGGCTTTCCTACGTCGCCTTTCTCACCTGGTTTCCCACGCGGACCAATTGGCCCTATCCAACCTTTTGGTCCTACGGGTCCTGTTAAGCCTTGTTCACCTTTATTGCCTTTATTTCCTGGCTCGCCTGGTATTCCAAACTGACCATTTGATCCTTTTTCTCCAGGGGACCCTATCATACCTTGTTCACCATTATCGCCTTTATTTCCTGGCTGGCCCGGTATTCCGAACTGCCCTTTTGATCCTTTTAGTCCGGGGGCACCTTCCCAACCTTGTTCACCTTTATCGCCTTTGTTTCCTGGCTGGCCCGGTATTCCAAACTGCCCATTTGATCCTTTTACTCCGGGGGGGCCTATCAAACCTTGTTCACCTTTATCGCCTTTATTTCCTGGCTGGCCAGATATTCCAAGCTGCCCATTTGATCCTTTTTCCCCGGGGGCACCTTCCCAACCTCGTTCACCTTTATCGCCTTTATTCCCTGGGTTGCCTGTTTTTCCAAATTGCCCAATGGAACCTTTTTGCCCTTCTAAACCTGGCCAGCCTCGATGTCCTATATCACCTTTCTCACCATGCCTTCCAGGCGCACCAATCGGCCCTATCAGACCTTGTGATCCTTCAGGTCCTATAAAACCTTGTTCACCTTTATCGCCTTTATTCCCTGGCTCGCCACGTTTTCCAAACTGCCCAATTGATCCTTTTTGTCCTCTTAAACCAGGCCAACCTGGATCTCCCTTCTGGCCTTGCATACCCTCAACTCCAGGTGGACCAATCGGCCCTATCGAACCCATTGGTCCTTCGGGTCCTATAAGACCTTGTTTACCTTTATCGCCTTTATTTCCTGGCTTGCCTGGTATTCCAAGATCCCCTTTTGGTCCTTCAGGACCTCTCAAACCTGGATCACCTGTATGACCTATATCCCCTTTTATACCTGGTTCTCCCGATTGTCCCTGCGAACCTTTATCTCCTTTGAGACCTTTGTAGCCTCGATCGCCCTTATAACCTTGAATGCCTGGTGGCCCCATCGTAGGTAAAAAGATACTTTCTCCTGGAATGCCGGGCCGACCTGGTGGGCCGGGAGGACCTACTAAACAATTACATGTCCCAGGCCGTCCTTGTGGCCCAACTGCACCTGGCGTCCCAGGATCACCCACGATGCCCCTGTCTCCTTTAGTGCCCTTTATCTGCAACATAGTTTTATTTACTTATAACATCACAGTTTCTTTTACTAAAAATATTATAGTTTCACCAATTTCTTAAAGAACGCGTTTTCACAAACAAATACTGCATGGCATGGACCAGTTCTCTTACTGATATTGATCTCGATTCACTTTTTTTTTTAGAAAACTTTGCTCTACACTAGGAATTTCTCCTGTATTGTGGGTGCGTTTACAAACATTTACACTCACATGCACAAACAGCCAGACCCGGAACAACCATCTGTAGGCCATACAAATATTTGTACCGTTCGGGGATCGAACCCGCGACACGCAGCGCAGCAGTCGATCGCTCAACCGTGAGATGCGAACCGTGTTGTGGAACGCGTTTTCACGGTCCCATTGGCATAGAACGCAATGTTGTCACAAAAACAAAATGTATAGCATTTGCAATATCCGAAAGCCACCTAATGTGACCATAACAAGCGAAACTGCCTTCAGTGGTGTCATTTTCATAATTCGTTTTGCGAGATATGTTACGGGATTTTATCAATTCTTCTTCGTAAAAGTTATGTTTTTTTAAATATAAAAAGGGACTCGGCATTCGCAACCGGCAAAAAGAAGACGTTTATTAAGTAAAGTCGGTTAATTATTAGGTATTTTAAAATGGTTAAAAAACAGATTTTTAGAAGATGTCACATGAATCATCGCGATCTCATCTGCCGACTTGATGGCGCTCATGGTTTTGATTAAGACCATAAGCGCCATATTATCACTTTGAGTCAGACTAAAACTGCAAAATATCGTGTCTAATAGAAATCAACAAAATACTTAAAAGTAACCTGAGTTAAGTTTACTCATATCATTTGCGTAAGTAATATTTTTGAATTGTGATATGAGTCAACTAGTCCCTAATTTTGGCCAAAAAAAGGGAATTGCATTCGTTTCTCGCCACCAGTTATATTATTTCATTTTAATTAATGATACAACTATCACATAAAATTTCAATAGCAGATCACCTTTTAAGCAAAGAGATGATTGTGTTAAAAAAAATTGCTTGATAAATCACAAGACCAATTATTTGATTAGATCTCGTTGATTCATGCAAATTCTTTCATTTATCGATTTGTACCTAATGATAATACCCGATATTTTTCAACAACATAAAAAACCCTTTAATTAAGTTTCGATGATGCAATCTAAATGCTGCTGGTGAAATCAATTGGACGTAACTGATGATCATGAGTTCGTTCTACCTCAAACTGAGCTCTCATTGGTGTGAAGTCTGAATTCTCTTGGCTTGATCGCGTTCTTATGACTAAGATTCCTCGCAGACATAACATAAAGTCACGTCTGATATGACTTAACTAAGTTGTAACTGTGACTCGAAGTAAATAGTTTTGATCGCTGTTTTTGGGGTTTCGTTGCCGAATGGCAAAAGCCACCCTATTCGTCCGTCCCTGATAAAGTCACCCTATTCGTCGGTCTGTTGGTCCGTATGACACAGCCATTTTACTCCGAGACTATTTGTTTTTTTTGTTATCATATGTTTTTTTATGATTTATTGAAAATTACACCCATGACGAAAACAGTGTAAAACATATAAGCCTTTTAAATTTTTGTTTTGAAAAATATAGATAAATACAACAAATAGGATCTAAAATGAAAAACAACGATCATAATTATTTTCACCTAATCTTTCTGGGTGGTACCCTAGAAATTAGATTTCTAGATTTATATTCGATCTTTTTGGGTCCCCAGAAAGATTGGGTGTTACACAGTTAGAATTCAGACCAACCTATAACTATTAACAAGCATGATGTTATTTTAGTGTGTAAAGCATCTCTTAGTACATTCAATTGCGCAAGTACCCAGAGAGAACCCACCTCGGGTTCTCTCTTGAACTATGGAGTCGCTCAGATGTCTTTTCGTGTGATTTTATGCTCATTCGTTCGGCACGATAGCGCGACACTTATTCGAATACCCGAAAATCTGACCCACCATTCAAACTAGAGCGTAGCGCATTACGCAGTAACTGAGTTTACCCCTACGTAGTATAACAAAAGGGTGGCAGATAATAAAGCCGAAGTAATCGTTTCTAAGAAAAAACCGCACCAAGGGTTCCGTACAAAATTGCGACATAAACAGCCATATTTTTTGCGTAGATTTAGAGAGTTGATTTTTTCACAACATAAAGAGACCACAGAGATAAGTATATAATTTTTCAATTCGATACCTCTACGCTTTCCCGAGATAAAAGCTCTTGATAGGCAAACAGACAGACAGACAACAAAATGATCCAATAAGGGTTCCGGTTTTTCTTTTGAAATACAGAACCCTAAAAATTCTGCAACATCAAAAATAAAACTCACCTTGGTCAAATTAATTTCTGGCAGACTCCCGATTTCACCTTTATAACCTTTCAGTCCCATAAAACCTGGTTGTCCCCACGATCCCTAGATTAAAAAAAAAACATAAAATTATAATTTTGGCTGTAAGGTAAAGTTATTAGAAAACAAAAAACTTTGCCCCACACTAGGAATTTCTCTTGTATCGTGGGTGCATTTACAAACATTTAAGCTCACATACACAAACAACCAGACCCGAAACAACTATCTGTCCATACAAATGTCTGACCATACAAATATTTGTTCCGTGCGGGAATCGAACCCGTGACATGCAGCGCAGCAGTCGATCGCCCAGCCACTGCGCCAACCGTGTCGTTTATTTATTGTGATATGTTATTGTAGAGGCGGCTGCGCCCATCGTGTAAAGATTAAAGCAGCCGCAATTATACGCTGACTAGCGACCCGACCCGGCTTCGCACGAGAGCAACATCGATACTAATATGATACATATAAATCTTCCTCTTGAATTACTCTTATCTTATAACTGCATCAAAATCCGTTTCGTAGTTTTTAAGATCTAAGCATACATAGGGACAGACAGACAACGGGAAGCGACTTTGTTTTATGCTAATAACATATTCATATTTTAAAAATAACGATTGTATAATTATTGTTCCACTAGAGACGAAAGAGACTGAACCCCACGACACAGGGTATCCTAGTGTGTTATTTTAAGTTCAGTGTGTCATTTAAGGTTCAGTGTCCATTTTAATTATGTGTGTACTTTTTTTTGTAGAGCAATAAATAAATAAATAAACTGTGTAGTGATTACAGTAATACGTTTATTCTTTAAATACTATTTCTACCCAGTCTAACTGATATGAAACACTAAATTTTGCCCGCGTCCTTCGCGTTATAGTCGAATAATATCCCAGGAACACAATCTGACTAAACCGCTAGCCCGTACATGTCTGTTGGGTGATGTAAAATACGGGATGATCACAGCAATTATAATCGATATATCCATTGAATTTACAATACAAGTTTTTTTTGTGGATGGTAAATCATGAAATAACTCGCCCCCGCCCCGGATGGGGCGGGGGCGAGTGACAGACTTGTACTGACTAAAACCCACCATGTTCCTTCTATTGACCTTTAAGTTCCGGGTCCACGGTATCCTTACTAATGATAAAAAAGCGAAAGTGAGTTTGTTTGTTTGTTTGTTATCTCTTCACGCTTTAATGGCTACACCGATTTTGATGATTTTTGGTACAGAGATAGTTGGGAACCAGGAGACGGATATGGGCTATTAAAAAAAAAAATGGGATGTGAGGGAGAACGAGGGAAGAAAAGAGAAAACTTAGCGTTGCTATTACAAATCAATAAGGCGCAAGGGGAACTGTGTTACCCCGAATTTAACGCGAGCGAAGCCGCAGGCAAAAGCTAGTCTCTTTATAAAAACTAAACTTATTCACTCAGTTTGGCCTAGTTTTGTGCTTGTTTGATGATATTTTCTTTAAGTAACGATTTCAAGGATATATTTAAAAAGTCCCTTTAATGAAGCCAAAAAGTGCGTTTCCTCTCAATCATTGCAATCCACTTGAAAAGCCCATAACCAAAATATTCTATTTTTTGACGGCCTTATTGATGACGGCCGAATTAACGTACTATCGTCACTTACCGAAAAAATACCAAAATATCAATCAAGTTTGTATGGCGAACAAGCTCAAAACTTAGGCTGAACTAAGTTGAGGTCATGTCATATCATCTTTTTTTTTATATTCCTTATAATAACGTTTAAAAATATCAGGAGTAGCTTCCAAGCTACCGGTAGTTAAGGCTCCAAAGACACGAATCTCCTTACCGGGCCGTATCGAGGAGTACTGCCTTATTAATCAAGCTTTCCAATCAGCCGCTTAATTATCATTAGGTCATCCTACTATATATCCTACTCATATTATAAATGCGAAAGTGTGAGTATGGATGTATGTATGATCCTCTTTTACGAATAAACTACTGAACGGATCTTGATGAAATTTGGCACAGAGGTAGATTATAGTCTGGAATAACATATAGGATACTTTTGTTATTTTATATCACGCGGGCTAAGCCGCGGGCCAGCTAGTTTAAAACATTTGGTGATTTGTAACAAAATGTAATAGTTTGATGGTAGTTACCTGATTTCCTTTTTCTCCCTTAACACCTGGAAGTCCTTGAATACCTGGCCTGCCTGGTAATCCAAACTGCCCAATGGAGCCTTTTATTCCTTGTAGACCTGTCAGTCCTTGATCTCCGATTTCGCCTTGGCCTCCCGTCACACCTAGATATCCGGGGTATCCCGGATCACCAATTTCACCATTATAACCTGGCTTGCCTGTAGGACCCCTTAGACCCAGAGTACCGATTTCACCTTGATCACCTTGATACCCTAGCCATCCAGGCATTCCATCATCCCCAATCAAACCACCTAGTCCTATGGGTCCTGTAAGACCTTGTTCACCTTTATTGCCTTTAGCCCCTGACCATCCAGTCAAACCAAAGTCCCCAATCGAACCTTTTGGTCCAGGGCAACCTCCCAGACCTTGTTCACCTTTAACGCCTTTATTCCCTGACTTTCCTGTTATTCCAAAATCTCCAATCAAACCTTGTGGTCCTTCAGGACCTGGTCGGCCTCTATCCCCCTGACCTTTAAAACCTTTCGGTCCGGGCATTCCATACGGCCCTATCAAACCTTTGGGTCCTTCAGGTCCTATAAGACCTTTTTCACCTTTGTCACCTTTATTCCCTGGCCATCCGGGTAATCCAAAGTCCCCAACCAAACCTTTTGGTCCTGTGTTACCTACCAAACCTTGTTCACCTTTATCACCTTTATTCCCTGGCCATCCGGATGACCCAAAATCCCCAACGACACCTTTTCGTCCTATGGCACCCCCAAGACCTTCTTTACCTTTATCACCTTTATTTCCTGGCCATCCGGACGATCCAAAATCCCCAACGAAACCTTTTCGTCCTATGGAACCTTCAAGACCTTGTTCACCTTTATCACCTTTATTTCCTGGCCATCCGGGCGAGCCAAAATCCCCAATCGAACCTTTTTGTCCTGTGTTACCTCCCACACCTTCTTGCCCCTTATCACCTTTATTCCCTGGCCATCCGGGTGATCCAAAATCCCCAATCGAACCTTTTGGTCCAGTACCACCTCTCAGACCTTGTTCACCTTTTTCACCTTTGTTTCCTGGCCATCCGGGCATTCCGAAATCCCCAACTAAACCGTTTGGTCCTGTGCCACCTCTCACACCTTGTTCACCTTTATCACCTTTATTCCCTGGCCAACCGAGCAAACCGAAATCCCCAACCGAACCTTTTAGTCCTGTGCCACCCATCAAACCTTTATCACCTTTTTTCCCTGACACGCCTGTTGTTCCAAAAGCTCCGATCAAACCTTTCGGTCCTTCAGGACCTCGCAAGCCTTCATCCCCGATCTGGCCCACAAGACCTGGTAACCCGGGTTTTCCATACGTCCATGTCAAACCTTTCGATCCTTCGGGACCTGTCAGACCTTGATCACCTTTTTCGCCCGTATTTCCTGGCATGCCTGGTATTCCTAACTGCCCCTTCGAACCCTTTTCTCCTTTAAGACCAATGTCACCTCGACTACCTTTATAACCTGGTATACCTGGTAGCCCTAGAGTCCCAATAGGCTCTATAGCACCCTTTTGGTCAGGTATTGTAACGGTTTCGGAAAAAATATCGTTTTCATCCAAACTGCTATTAATAGTAGAGAATGTGTCTACCCCATCGTTCTCCTTCTCCCTCCTTAGCTGTTAAAACATTGTAAATATGAAATTGAGAGATTGCGATAGCGAACAGATTATACATGGAATTTCAGAACTTCATTATTAATTAAAACTACAACCCTTACACCGTGCCGCAATGGTTAAGGGGTACTGATTACAATTATTTTTAACAAGGATTACCAAAAAAACTGCATTAAGCGGAAAAATACGTAAAAAAAATGTTATTGTACGTACGTCATTGCAAATATACGTTAATAAGTCATCATCAGCATTAATGTACAAACTTGCTTCCTCAACGAGACCCTGAAAAAAGAACAAAATGGTTTGTAAACAGACAGCCCTTCCCTACTTAGTTACAAAAAAAAAATTATGATGGAGCAACATTACAAAAAAAAAAATACAGTTTCTTAGTAAAATAAATACAATTCGAAATGTTTCCGTTTAAGTTTTAAAAGTGACATTGTCACTAACATCATTCTTACTTGTATTATAAAAGCGAAAGTGAGTTTTTTTGTTTGTTTGTTACCTCTTCACGCTTTAATGGCTAAACTGATTTTGATGAATTTTGGTACAGAGATAGTTGGAAACCAGGAGACGGACATAGGCATTTTTTTAAAGTGGCATATGAGGGAGAAAGAGGGAAGAAAAGGGAAAACTTAGCGTTGCTATTACAAATCAATAAGGCGCTAGGGCAAAAACTGCAGGTATCAGGTACTGTGTTATACCGAATTTAACGCGAGCGAAGCCGCGGGCAACAGCTAGTTTATTATAATTATTTGAAACGGGAAATTTACCATGTTTACTATTTATTTCGAGTTTCCGATATTTCGAGGCAGCTGCACACACGATGATCACGGATAAACTCTAAACTGTCTATAATACTCCGTTCTTCTATCCTATAATCCTACTAATACATAATCCTTAATAATATGCTTACTAATATTATAAAAGCGAAACTGAGTTTGTTTGTTTGTTACATCTTCACGCCTTAATGGCTAAACCGATTTTGACGAATTTTGGTACAGAGATAGTTGGGACCCTGGAGACAGACATAGGCTATGATATTTTTTTTATTGGGAAATTTGGGAGTAAGGGGGAAGAAAATGGAAAACTTAGCTTTGCTATTACAATCAATAAGGCGCAAGAGCAAAAACTACAGGTAGCAGGTACCTGCAAATCAGTAAAGGTGAACTGTATTACCCCAAATTTTACGCGAGCGAAGCCGTGGGCAAAAGCTAGTAATATTATAAATGCGAATGGTTTTTTAGAATGTATGTATGGATTCTTGTTACTCTTTCTCGTCAAAACGGCTGAACGGATCTTGATGAAATTTGCTACAGGGGCCTACCCCTGTAGCAAACATCCGTTCAGCCGTTATAAAGTCTGAAATATCACATAGGATACTTTTGTTTTTGATATGCAAATTCGCTTTAAACGAGATTTTATCGCAGCCAATCAAATATATTATTCAACATACATCTACATGGACGCTTATAAAATGTCGAGAAAAGGTTTACGGTTTGGGTTGGTGGGGAAAGACAGTAAGGAAAAGAAACTAGTGCTTGACCTAAGTGGCTGCTATTATTTAACAACGAGCTCCTCAAAAATTCAATTGAGTCATAGTGATTAGTAAAAAAAAAACTAAAAAATTGAAAATAAACTTATTTCCGGAAGCTTGTGACTTTTTTTGGTTTCGTTGACTATTTTTCCACCGACTTCCGAAAATAAAGTTATTTTTTTAGTTTTTGATTTGAAAGTCGGTTTTATTTTTTACAAAAAAGTTGCTTTATTTCAGCATTTTCAGTTATGGTATTATGATAAATACTTATCTCTTATATTTATCGGGTATACATTTTCCATTGTAACTAAATGTTTAGCAGATCATCCATAAAGACATGAGAAATAAAATGTATTATAGACGATAACTCATAAAATACCTAAGCAATATGGACCACATGGGAAGCGACAGCTCTCTAATAAAAAAGGAATCATCAAAATCGGTTCACCTAATCAAAAGTTATGAGGTAACAAACATAAAAATACATACATTATTAGGTATTGATAACCTCCTCCTTTTTTGAAGTCGGTTAAAAAATAATTGTTACTAGTTCATGTAAGCAAGTACATAACAACAGATAAATTAATGTTACAATAGATGATAAGAAACTTTTTTTGGCATGACCGTTGTTTCATAAGGTTATCAAATCAGTGATTTGAACACATCTAAAAATCGAAAATATTCGAGCATATTAGACAATTTTATTTTTGATCGTCTACCGGTTTCTCTAACCTAATTATTAAATGTGAAATTTGATAGACTTCGATGTCTTCATTGATTCCTAGGTTTAGAAAATTCCATGAGGGTTTTTTTACCAGGAATATTCACACAGTAACAGTCATAGAACAGATTTAGTTTTTTTATTAGAGATATGTGACTAAAAGAGTGATGGATCTGAATGTTGATGGACGGAGAGTGAGAGGAAGGCCAAAGAAAAGATGGATAGATTGTGTAAGGAATGATAATTATGAAGGAGAAAGGAGTAAATGATGCCGTGACGTCTGATAGGGGAGAATGGAAGAAGAAAACGTGTTGCGCCGACCCCAAAATAGAATGGGGCAAGGGCAGGAAAATGATGATGATGATTTTGTAAAGTTTGCTATTTGTTTGAGGTGTCACCGGAAAACAATAGGAGTATGTTATGTAAAACCTTTTTTTAATATATTGTCTTGTACCGTTAAAAATGTTGTACAATTATTTTTGTAGCGTATTTTTAGTGAAACGAAACGCAAACCTAAAACACATCTTCACAATAATACCGGTAGTGACGTCAAAAAAAATGACGTGTGTCAAAGAGAGAATTTTATTTGAAAAGTACTTAAAACTTTCTTAAGATTTAATTATTATATTGTAATTGCAACTTTTGATGGAATAAAAATTTGTAAAACGATTGTATTAAGGAGAGCAAAAGTCAGAAGCGTTTAAACTGTAGTGGAAAATTATAGGAGTTTAATATTTTTTAAAGAATAGTAGTCAACTAACAACAAACAAACGAGTTGAACTTAACTTTTAATAGGTACTTTTCATGGGTTGTTAGAACTGTAAGAGGCTTTTTGCCGGGTTCCCTCTATCTGGCAGAATCTTGATGCTTCTAAATTTATTTGGCATAACACACTTAGCATAATTTTCTTTAAACGAACATTTTAAAGGCATAAAAATTATTTGAATCGTTTGGCATAATGTTTAAAACTTCGAATTAACAATGGTATACTTTTAAGATGGCAGAATTACATTTAGTATAATTACGATCGGCAGAGTTCAAATCTCGCATAATATCATTTAGAGCGATGATTATTTGGTATAATTTCACTTGGCATATGGCAGTTGGCAGTAATGGCTAGGTTAGGTTAGGTTAAAACTGTGACCTCCTACGCCAGAAACGACTTGCATTAATAGAAAAAAGAGATTGTTTTTAGTAGGTTACCCGGAACAGAACTATTTACATTAGGATAATTACATATTGAATTCAATGACATTATTTCAAATTCAATTAAACAATAACTAAAACAAATGACATAATTTTAAAGAAATAAATAATTAAAATAAATGACAACTTTTAATGACAAAGATGATTCTAACTATAAACTTTCTGCGATATATGCAATTCTACCGTTTAATGATTATCGATATAAAATATATGCCAAAAGACGATTCTGACTGTGAACTTTCTGCGATATGATGTTTCTACTTTTTAAATATTATGGATATGAAGTTTATGCCTAGAGATGATTCTGACTTACAAAATTATGAGTTTTGAATGTATGATAAATGAGTGTCTGCTAAACAATTTTCTGCTAAGTGAAGTTTCTGCTACCCGTTGTTATGCAAAATAAAATTATGACATAAAAAGTTCTGCTATAAAGGGCTGCTATATATATATTTTTGCCTTTACCAGACCCGAATGCAGGCTGGCTTTGCTATGACGTTTGAATACTCAGGTCGTTGAATTATTAAAAGAAGACTAGAGAATGGCGTAGGAGATGGTGTGACGTGCATCGGTTAAGTATGGTTTACAATAATATAATCTTGAAAGTATTTTATGCGCTTTCAACTATGTAGTATCTCCCCCTTCAGTGCTGTATTTCCTTGATTAGGATGAAGAAAAATATTCCCTATTCCCGAAAGGGATTTGGATCAAATAAAAAACTCAAAAACTTACCTCAAATTCAGCATTAATCGGTAATGAAAAAACCTGTATGTCATCAAAAAATTTGATTTTCAATGATTCCGACAGAAGCACGTTTTTGCTGTAAAAAATCCGATTTTCATGCATCTTGTTACAGTTGTCGTAAAAAACGATTGTATTTTCTTTTACATGCACAATAATATTGTGCCATTCATTCGGAAGAGATCTGTTTCCATTTTGGAATCCTTTTAGTTGATATCCAAAATACGCCGATTTTTTTGTTTCCAAGTCAGCATACAGAATGATTCGCCATGATCGGTCAATACAAAGCCTCATTGTCAAAACTTCATCTTGCTTTAGAGAAAAAAAGCATAAAGGCAGGGATGTATTCAGAGGTTTAAATGTGAACATCATAAAGAATGGAGCTGATAAGTTGTGGTCAACAAGACCTGTAGTACTAGGATCCACTAAAACTGGCTTATTGACGTCAAACTTGTATGACAGACGTCCAGGAGTGAAGGATTCGTTTACCACTTCTGCATCTTCCGGCGGTTGAAGTAGTGTATATTTGAAACCTAAAAAACAAAAAAGTAACATAAAATATCACTCAATTCCCTTTGCTGTCCTCCCCCAGCGACTCCCTAAACCGAGGCTCGTACCCCACAGGGAGTGCCCTTATCGTGTAGTCGCTTAGTTAGTAAGTTTTTGGCCCTGGCTGTAGGCCTTGATTTCCACAGGAACTGCCCGGTTAAGCAGACGACAACGCCTAAATTGGAGTACGAGCAATTTATAAAAAAAGTTAAATTAAAAAAAAAAGTGGTAGAATAGATGTTGATCTCCAATTTGTTTTTAGAACATGGTCATCACGCGTGTTTGAGGTGAGTGTCACAAAGGTTTTCAAATCTACTCTACACGGTGATAAAAGATAGTCCATAGAACTTTAGTTAGAGACTGTCAGATTGGTTTTAGTGATAAGACAAAACTGTATTTTATTCGTCAAAAATAATGACTCTACTTCTACTTCATCTTCTCTTCTTCTAGCTATGTGACAATAGCCAGTCACTATAGTTACGTAGTTGTTATTATTGGTAAAGTGAGTGCAGGACTAATACATAGTTTGTAGGGTTCCGTACCTCAAAAAGAAAAAACGTAACCCTTATAGGATCACGTTGCTGTCCGTCTCTCTTTTGAAGTTTTAGAACTTTTGTCTTGGGAACCCGTAGAGATATCGAGTTAAAAATTAAAACCATATACTCAAATCTGCAGTCCCTCGGGGCTGTGAAATCACTTTCTAAGTCTAAGCAGTCAAAACGAATTTCTGTTTAAGTTCTTACTATTCCGGGGTTGCGGGTTTTTCGAAAGAGACAACGCGACCCCAGAACATAAAGGACAAAAGAAAGCACATGGGTAGGTTTTAGTCAGTAAAAGTCTGACACTCCGCTCAGAGTGGGGGAAGTTATTTGATGATTTCACATCCTCAAAAAATGTACTTACTATTTGCATTTGTAGTACTCCGGTACATGATGAACGCAATTCCAAAAATATATCTGAAACAACAGAACACGTTTCTAAAAATTTGCATACATGTTAAGATTGTAAGACAATACATGGTTAGCTAGATCACGTCATTCTAATCACCCAGTAAAAATAAAATAGTACACATAAAAACTACTGGCACAAAACAAAACACATCCAAGTTATTGTTGGCTATGGTATGTTTTTTATTATGCGGGTAACCCCTGGTTGATTGATAAAAATAATGTTTTAATAAATAAGATTAGATATACGCGTGCGCAGAAAGATGCGCAGCTCTGGTGTTATCTGAAAATTAAAGTAAAACTAGTCTTTACATATTGGATACTAGCTGGCGCCCGCGGCTTCGCCCGTGTGATTTCGAAAAAAAGTATCTTATTTGCTATTCCAGACTATAATCTACTTCTGTGCCAAATTTCATAAAGATCCGTTCAGCCGTTTTGACGTGAAGGAGTAACAAACATCCATACATCCATCCATACATCCTCACAAACATTCGCATTTTTAATATTAGTAGGATATGATATAATATTAGTAGCAAGTGGGATAGCTGGCCCCGCGGCTTTGCCCGCGATCACGCAATCGCGGATCGATATCAATCGAAAAAAAAAAGTATCCTATATGTTATTTCAGACTATAATCTACCTCTGTGCCAAATTTCATCAAAATCCAAACAGAGTAACAAACATCCATACGTCCTCACAATCATTCGCATTTAGTAGGATAACACTACTTATTATCCATCATTATCTGTCTAGCCCTTTTTAAGCTATATTGGGGTTGGCTTTCAGTCTAACTTGATGCAGATAAATACCAGTATTTTACATGGGGCGACTGCTTATCTGGTTTCAACAACCCAGTTTGTGCTGCGTAATACGATACCCCATTACAAGACTGGTTGTCAGACTTTCAGAATACTGACTATCTGTAACTACAGCGAGGCTCGGAGGAAACTCGATATGTAATGTGTGGGCGCCCATCCACAGACCAACCTAAGCAACTGCGGCTTAACTTAAATATCGCTTAGAGAGGCTGTTATTCAACCAACTCGAATTAACAGTTAAACAACACACAAACGAGTTATAGGCCAGTAAGTAGTAGTAGTAGTATATAGTAGTAGTATATAGTAGTAGTAGTAGTAGTAGTAGACTTTGAGTTTAATAATGAACCATAAAATATCTCTTTCGTTTCGTTTAATTGACTGTCCTAAGTTTACGGAAAGGATACCAGATTCTATTCTATTGCTGATGGGCCCAAAGGGCGTAAAGGAATACTTTTAAAGGCATTTCATTATAAATGGTTATTTTACTTTATCGCATACTACTCGATAATAAAAAAATACTTTTACGTACTCGATAATCAAAACAAATACTTTTATGTAAATATATATCTTTGTATAATTTTTGTACCCTATCACAATGTTGTCATATTTTACCCATAGGTTGACTGATGGAGAATGCCTTATGGCATTAAGTCCGCCTATGAACCACTAATGTACATGAACTTTAAATAAATAAAAAATCTCTTACTTTTAATATGAAAAATACTAAAAAGTGATTGAATACGACTACAAAAATTCGAAAATTATTCATCGTTATTCAAACGCATGGTTTCTAATTCGATAACTATAAACATTTTTTACTTGTTGGGTGTCCAAAATGCTATATTAACAACTCCTTAAACTTATCCCACGTAACAATATCCGGCACTTGCTGATATGCTCGGAATTCTCGCTAATCTACTCGTTGTGGAATGCATTACGTATTAGTTCCGTTCGTCACTTTTTTAAAATTATTATACCTATATTAATTCTTAGCTTTTATATAAACACACTTTAATTGGGCTTATAAAAAAAACGGACTAAGGTCATTGGGCATTTTGTTTGAACATTTGACCTACGGCGTACACAAACGAAATAGGGCAAGGTATATAGCTAAATGTATCTGCAACCCAGTGGCATGGGTCGCATTCTTGTGGGCCATTGGAGAATTGAGGAAAAAAAAATATGATTTTTTTACATATAGTTTTATATTTTCACCTATTTCTTATAAAACAAAAAGTATACATATAAATAAAAAAAATTAAAAATATGGTCTACCAGCATCGGGAACAGGGTCCGAGCTACCGTTGGTCGGGACTATTGAGAGAGGAACCTCCTAATATAATATATGTATCTGTTTATATTAATTTAAGATTTATTTTCAACTAGCTTTTGCCCGCGGCTTCGCCCGCGTTAAATTCGGGGTAACACAGTTCCCCTTTTCTGATTTGCAGGTATCTGCTACCTGTAGTTTTTACCCTAGCGCCTTATTTATTGTAATAGCAATGCTAAGTTTTCCCTTTTCTTCCCTCTTTCTCCCTCATTTTTCACTCTTTAAAAAAAAAGTTAACCTATGTCCGTCTCCTGGGTCCCAACTATCTTTATACCAAAATTCATCAAAATCGGTTTAGCCATTAAGGCGTGAAGAAGTAACAAACAAACAAACTCACTTTCGCTTTTATAATATTAGTAAGGATTACTTAACTGGCTATGCTAAACCAGATTTATCGTTATTACACAAGACGTCGCATCGCAGACTAACAAAATAATAAAGAAAATTAGTCATCATCTCATCTGCCTAGCCTTTTCCCAACTATGTTGGGGTCGGCTTCCAGTCTAACCGGATGCAGCTGAATATCAGTATTTTACATGGAGCGACTGCCTATCTGACCTCCACAACCCAGTTAGTACTGAGTAATACGATACCCCTTGGTAAGACTGGTTGTCAGACTTTCGGGACACTGACTACCTTACGACTGTCAAAGATCTACAAATGACAGCCGGGACCAATGGCTTAACGTGCTTTCCGAGGCGAATAAAGAAAATTAGTATGATTAGAAATTAGGTGAAAAATTACTCGCTGGCTCGATTTCTTTTTTTATTTTCAGCTCCAACATAATAGATGTATTTGGTTATTCTATGAAAGCTGTGTGATGATTGTATCATCACACAGCTTTCAAAGCTCCCTAAACGCGTAACACGACAAAGTGATATTTCGGAAAATCGCGAAGGACAGCTTAGCTCTATTGGGCATTCCGACCTACAGCGCCAGTAAAATTTTAGGGGAGCGTTATATATTTTTTTTTAAACTTCAATATCTATCGAAAACAAAGGATATCAAAAAATATGATTTCGTATATACAACGTGTAACGGAAAGGGTATATACATATCAAGAGCAAGGCTTCTTCAAGGCTTATCAAACGATATCGCAAGGGTTTCAGCTAAATATAAAAAAAAAAAAAAAAAAAAAAAAAAAAAAGAAAGAAAGAAAGAAAAGAAAGAAAGAAAAAAAAAAAAAGAAGCCTCGCTATTGGTATGTATATACCCTTTCCGTTACATCCTGTATAGGTATTCATAAGTTATATGTAAATAATACAAATATCCTAAATAACAAAACCCTTGGGTTTTATGACACTTTTCATAATCCAATATTTTGAGTCCCATTTCGACTGATTTTGAAGATTTTTTTAAACAAACAATATGCCACCGAAAATCACATTGTGTTATTTTTAGGGTTCCGTAGTCAACTAGGAACCCATTTTCTCATGTCTGTCTGTCCGTCCGTCCGTCCGTCCGTCCGTCCGTCCGTCCGTCCGTCCGTCCGTCCGTCCTCGCTTAATCTCTGTGACTGTTAGCACTAGAAAGCTGAAATTTGATACCAATATGTATATCAATCACGCCGACAAAGAGGTAAAATAAAAATTGGAAAAAAATGTTTTATTAGGGTATAGCCACCGCTTTATATGTAAAGTGGGAAGTGTTTTTTTTTTTAATTTCAACCCTAACGTGTGATATACTGTTGGAAAGGTATTTAAAAATGAATAGGGGTTTACTAAAATAATTTTTTGATAATGTCAACAATTTCGGAAATAATCGCTCCAAAAGTAAAAAACAATGTGTGTCCCCCCCCCCCCCCCCCTCTAACTTTTGAACCATAAGTTTAGAAAATATGAAAAAAATCTGAATAGTAGACTTTCTAGGAAAATTATTTTGAACTTGATTGACACAACAGTTTTTGTACAAAAAAGACAAAAAGTTGTACAAAATAATTTCTGGACTAAGTTTATAGTATAATCGTATATGCAACCATATTTTATTATCCTGAACGCATCTTTTTTCAAACAAAAAAAGAATTATTGAAATCGGTTCTCGCAATCCAAAATTACCACCGAAAACTTCTTGCACGTCTTTGTATTAATTAGTAACCCAATTCCCCGAGAGATGGCGCTGTAGGTACTTATTACATTGGATCGGGTATTACCGAATTGTTCGGTTGGTCTCACCTTGGCATTGGCGGTATCTTATAACTACATAAAATTTCTATCAAGAACATGCTAAGGCAATTTAGAACAAAACTAAAATTCATTTTTTAACACCATTAAAATGTTAAGGTAAAAACCAGTTCATAAATGGTTCGATAGATTTTTAAAAAGTCGATGTTAAGATTTTCCGTGCTTTCATGACCTACCGTGGTAAAGAACACTTATTGTGACGGACGGGAAACTACGGAACCCTACACTGTGCGTGGCCTGACACGCTCTTGGCCGGTTTTTTATTTTGAAGTTAACATGTGTCAAAATTATGATAAAATATGAGTTAACTAGCTTTTGCCCGCGGCTTCGCCCACGTTAAATTCGGAGTAACACACTTGCCCTTTTCTGAATAGCAGGTAGGTACCTGCTACCTGTAGTTTTTGCCCTTGCGCTTTATTATTTGTAAAAGCAATGCTAAGTGTTCCCTCTTTTTCCCTCATTTCTCACTTTTTTTTAAAATAAGTTAGCCTATGTCCGTCTCCAGGGTCCCAACTATCTCTGTACCAAAAATCATCAAAATCAGTTTAGCCATTTAGGCGTGAAGACGTAACAAACAACCAAACAAACTCACTTTCGTTTTTATAATATAAGTAAGGATTTGCAAACTAAACTTAGTCGTTTTATATTTCACTAAACGCTACTTATCTGATAAGTTGTCAAAAATAAGTACTAGGAACGCACGGTCTAAAGGACGGAAAGACCACCTTAAACTGCAACGTTGCATTTAATATGTCATCTTATTCTATCTGTCATCTTAATCACGCAAAAAAACAACAAAAAAACAGCTTGAGTAAATAAAAGCAAAATTAAAGTAATAACTTTATCAACCAAATATTACCGAACCGTATTTACAAATAAAATAAATGCTTTAGTTTTTACGTTAGCAGCTTTTAAAAAACTATAAAATTAAAGAAAAGGAAAACAAAAGGGCCAGCTTCAAATATAAAAAAGGCATTTTGATGGAAAAGATTCATAATAAGAAAAAAAATACTACAAGAAACGTTATCAACCAATATCTCAAAAGCCTATGGTCTCCACTCACTACTTTAAAAAAAATAAAAAAACGACTCCAATTAAAAAAAGAATAAATACTCACAATAGTTTCATGTTTAACTTTGAAATTAGAATGTTGTTTGTTTTTAGGCATTGGAATGCGCACGCTGCTTTACCCGTTCTTTACGTTGTACGACTAGGCTGAGACTGCCTTATCGCCAGCGTTAGATACATCAAGTTCATTCTTAGATGTATCAAGCGTTATACAAAGCAAAATATAACGTATAGTAAGCAAATAAAGAAATAATTGTAATGATTAGGTATCTTGTGACTCTCATGTCGTTTTAATAGCCCGGGATATATTTGCCT
Source organism: Ochropleura plecta (assembly GCA_905475445.1). Classification (NCBI taxonomy): domain Eukaryota; kingdom Metazoa; phylum Arthropoda; class Insecta; order Lepidoptera; family Noctuidae; genus Ochropleura; species Ochropleura plecta. The sequence goes on from FR997739.1 coordinate 13,540,719, forward strand.
AATTCATATAAGCGCAATTTTAGGGTTCCGTACCTCAAAAACTTGAACGTTGTTGTAAACAGACAAAAAGTTATGATACATAGATAGATAAATCAGTTATTTGATGCGATAAAAGACACAATACAGGAATTAACACAAAATATATCAAACTGAGAAAAAGAAAGAAATAGTTTAAAAAAAAAGTAAGTTAGATTGACCCATAGACATTTAGACACATCACATACATTAGTTTAACAAATTACGTGTATTATTTTCGTTTGGGTAAACAATCACGTCTTTCCAAATGAAATCTTCCGGTCTTAATAGTATGCGAGTTAAGATTGTTCCAAATAATCGTAGCTCTAAAGAAATGTTATGCTAAACCAAATATGTGTAATTTTAAAATTGGCAAAGATAACTTTGCCAAATAAAATGCCATTTTAAAAGTTTAACATATTTTATAAACATTCGGTCGAATAGTAGTAATGATGTTCATGTCTTCAAATATTCGTCTAAAAGAAGAATATGCCAACTGTGTTATGCCAAATAAATTTCAGAACAAGATTCTGCGAAAAAGTCCATGAAACAAACCAAAGTCACCGACTTGCGGAAGTAAAGTTATTTTCCACATTTTAGGTTTTTTTTTTAAGTCGGTTTTATAGTCGTGCTAGCTTTTGGCCGCGGCTTCGCTTGCGTTACATTTGGGGTAACCCTTTTCCTGATTTGCAGATACCTGCTACCTGTAGTTTTTGCCCTTGTGCCTTATTTATTGTAATAGCAAAGCCAAGATTTCCCCTTTCTTCCCTCTTTCTCACTCATTTCTCACTTTTCACACAAAAAATTTGCCTATCTATGTATTAGGCGTGAAAACGTAACAAACAAACTCACTTTCGCTTTTATAATATTAGTAAGGATACACACATTCATAGCTCACCCATCGCTTCTTTGGTCGTCCTTTACTCTTAAAACTATCAACATTCATTTTCAAAAACCCCTATTTTGGTCCAATCAAACCTCCCCTTGAGTTTTGATTGTAGGTACCAGAAAAACTCCCCCCTTCTCCTCCTTGTGACGTAACAGTAACGGACGGTACTTATTTCATTAATCCAACAGTCCGCGGTCGCTAACTAGCCGAAGGTAGAGGAAACTTCCAGAAGTTTGTTTTTTGTTAGTTAATTAGTACTGAAGACAACCAACGAGAAGCACTAGTTAGGCGGACTTGTTCTGTACTTGTGTTTGTACGTTGCGGGAATGTTAATAGTTGAATGTTTTTTGATAAATGCTAGGTTTTTAATGGTTAAAAAAGGCCCTAAACCGAGGCTCGTACCGATTAAATCCTTACTAATTAAATTTTAAAAGCGAAAGTGAGTTTGTTTGTTTGTTTTGTCTTCACGCTTAAATGGCTAAACCGATTTTGATGAATTTTGGTACAGAGATAGTTGGGACCCTGGAGAGGGACATAGGCTTTAAAAAAAATTGAGAAATTAGGGAGAAAGAGGGAAGAAAAGGGAAAACTTAGCATTGCCATTACAATAAATAAGGCGCAAAGGCAAAAACTACAGGTAGCAGGTATCTGTTAATCACGATAGGAGGACTGTGTTACCAAGAATTTAAGGCGGGCGAAGCCGCGGGCAAAAGCTAGTTCATAATAATAATAGTTTGTTAGCAAAAAAATACAAGTTTGAGTATACGTAATTGGCACATAGAAAATTAAATACTTACAATAATAGTGTGTAAATGATGGGTAAATAACAGTCAATCCAAAATTTAAGCCCTGACTCCTAAACTAGGAAGATCCTGTATCTTAGGAGGCAGTGTCTTCGCGTAAAGTATTGGACGAGCAAATTATGAGCATACGAGTAAACTCGAATAGTCACATCCTACTTATATCCCACTAATATTATAAATGTGAGGATGGATGGATGTATGGATGGATGTTTGTTACTCTTTCAAATCAAAACAGCAGAACGTATCTTGATGAAATTTGGCACAGACGTAGATTATAGTCTAGAATAACACATAGTATACTTCTTTTTACGATATCACGCGGGTGAAGCCGCGGGCTCCAGTTAGTATAAGATATAGACTACAAGGTAAGGAATATTTTTTAATTCATTGATCATTAATAGGGTGTCTTAGCGTGTAGTCGCTTAGTTTTTAAGTTTTTTGCCCTGGCTGACCTTACTCTCAAGGCAATTATAGAAATTGCCCGGCTAAGCAAACGACAACCGGGAGACGCCCCGGGCGTCGGGCGCCGCGAGACGACTCCCGGCCACCGTAGATGCGGGCCTGTGGACGGTGAGCAATGGGTAGCTCACCGTCCGTCCGTCTATTGACGACAGGCCGTGTTGACGGCGCGTTCGTGTTTCACGCGCGCCTCAAAGAGTTGTCAGCAAAGCAGAGGGGCTTGCCAGAGCCTCCGCCTGTCGGGGTTGCGGGTTGTTCGAAAGAAATACCGCGGCCCCGGAACGTAAAGGGTAACAGAAGGAACATGGGTGGGTTTTAGTCAGTAAAAGTCTGACTCGCCCCCTCGCTCCGCCCAGAGCGAGGGAAGTTATTTGATGATGTCCCTCACGAAAAAAAAATGCAAACGACAGCCTCATAGGTTTAACTACGAGATGCAATTTAGAAAAAACTGGCATTTTAAATTGAGAGTCTTCTGTTCTTATTTCTCCTTATTTTTTGAAAGCATTTTTAAATTTGTTAAAAACAAAAGAAATAAAAAACCTGAGTTCTGGATAATCTAAATCTGTAGTACTTTTCAGTCAGACAATTTTCAAACTCAACGCAAGCGAATTCGCAGATAAAAGTTAGTCATCATTAGTTAATTTTATTTTTGAAAAATGTTTTCGATTTTTTTATAGAGTTCTCCGAAGCCAGTATTAATTTTAATTATTTTGACTTAAAATTAGGACTGTTTAAAAATTAAACGTTTTTTCATAATTGCTTTTTTTAAGAAATCCAAAACTTGAGACCAATTATAAAATGTCTTGCCTTTCAATATTAAATCCTTAAATTTTATTCACTGGCGTCAGTTATTAATTTTATTATTTTCTAGTGTTTCATTCTTCATTCCACAGAATGAATATGAAACAAGACTTATGTTATTATGCTGAAGAAACTTTCAAAAATCGAATGATTGAGATTTACCAAACTCATTACTATTCTCCACCCCTTTTTTTTTCGGGTGGGAAATCATCAAATGACTTACCCCGCTCTGGGCGGAGCAGGGGGGCATGTCAGACTTTTACTGACTAAAACCCACCCATGCTCCTTCTATTGCCTTTTACGTTCCGAGGCCGCGGTATCTCTTTCGAACAACCTGCAACCCCGGCAGGCGGAGGCTCTGGCAAGCCCCTCTGCTTTGCTGACATCTCTTTGAGGTGCGCGTGAAACACGAACGCGCCGTCGACACGGCCTGTCGTCAATCGACGGACGGACGGTGAGCTACCCATTGCTCACCGTCCACAGGCCCGCATCTACGGTGGTCGGGAGTCGTCTCGCGGCGCCCGGCGCCCGGGGCGTCTCCCGCGGCGGCTGGGTTGGTTTGAGGTTCTCTCTCTCAAACGCCCGGCCTCCTCCTCCACATTCTCCACCCCTTCCTTCATCCCTTGACGATTTTTTGGGTTCCATACCTTAACAGGAAGAAACGCAACTCTTATTGGATCACTTTGTTGTCCATCTGTCTGTCTGTCTGTCAAGACCCTGGAGGATGGAGTTGAAGTTGGAAGTGGAGTTGAAATTAAAACCATATACCCAGGTCATAATAGTCCCTTTGTGCTGTGAAAAAATCAACTCTCGAAGTTTACGTCAAAAGATATGGCTGTTCATTTTCATTCGATTTCAAAAATTACTTACAACTTTTAAATCTGCCAACCTTTTCCCAATTTAGTCCTCGGTCAGCTTCTATTCTTACTGGATCCGCTAAGACTGAAAGCCGACCTCATCAACTGCCCAAAATACCAGTATTTTACAAAGCACATACATCCGCTTAATTGCATTCAGCTGTGTAGTACCAGATCGCCGCCGTATTGACCACTATCAAAAACAGTAGTAAGAATGTCAGACAAACAAACTGCAAACCACGTCGATAGCACTAAGTCCGAGGATACTAATCCTCTAATTACACAATATAAACCAAGCTAGGCTAAGTTTAATCCCACCCTTTGTTCCAAGTAAGAGTTTCCCAAAGGAGTTTCGGGATGCACGGGTGTGTGGTCAGTTTCTTCAACTAGCTGAGTTTGGAACTTCGTGTAGAGGACAAACCGACGGGGAATTTATTTCGTCTGTTTTGTTAAAGAAGGTTTCGCTACTGCGGTTTTTAGGATTGTTAGGTGTTCTTGTTTTAGAAGTTTGTCATTTGTTTTGTGACTCGGGGGCAGTGAAGGACACTTCACTGCCCCACACAGACATGTGAGAGAAATTGTAGGTGTTGCTGACACAATATAAACCATGCGTCGTTGACAAAGTCACAGTGATGTTTATGTTCGTAACAATAAGGTTGTTGTTGGTTTGTTATCGCAAAGATGTCTATAAAAAATATGATGATCTTTACTTTCGAGAACATAAGGTTGATGTTGTCAGAGGTAAAATAAGTAGGTATAGATTGACTTTTTCGTTGAAGATACACTACATTCACGCATGCAATGAGGCTTGATGCAGGAGTAATCACATATCGCACCTTTATTCCAATACTGTCACTATTACAAATAAGCAAATTATGCAGGAGAGCTATTTTAAGATTTATGGGAAACATGAAGTGACATAAATAAGGTTGTGTTCATTTTTCAGGAATAATATTTTTATAAAACAATTGATAACTATTAATTTTAATAAAAATGTTTTTTTTTCGTTGTTCGTTGGTCGAGTGGGGGGTTTCGTTTAGTGTCGATAGGTTAACAGCGCCCTCTAGATGAACGACTAGAAATTAAATTATTGGAATCGAAGCAATCTGTAAGTGTTGTGTTCAGCAACCAGATGGCGTTAAAATATTTTTCTGATGAATGTTGTTTACTGACGGTATTGGAATAAAGGTGCGATATAATACCAGCTTTTTGCTGTCCCACAGCTGGGCAAAGGCCTCTTCTCAACAGAGAAGGCACGAGCATTAATCTCCACGCATATTTAAAACGGGGTAACGATTTCAGACTTATCCTTACTATAATATCCTTACTAATTTTATAAAAACGAAAGTGAGTTTGTTTGTTTGTTACGTCTTCACGCTTCAATGGCTAAACCGATTGTGATGAATTTTGGTACTGAGATAGTTGGGACCCTTTTTTTAAAGTGGGGTATGAGGGAGAAAGAGGGAAGAAAAGGGAAAACTTATCTTTGCTATTACAATCAATAAGGCGGAAAGGCAAAAATACAGGTGGCAGGTACCTGCAAATCAGGAAATTGGAACTGTGTTACTCCGAATTTAACGCGAGCGAAGCCGCGGGCAAAAGCTAGTAATGATATAAATCCAGGTTTCCTCACAATGTTTTCTTTGACCAATGTCAATGATGTCCAAGCATAAACTCAGAAAAGTACATATGAATTGAAAAAGCCACATCGATACTTGCCCGGATTTGAACCCACAAGCTTATGCATGAGAGGCGAGGACTTACTCTGTGGGTCATCTCGATACAACAGGAAAATAATGTAGACATAAAGTTTCTGAGTACGAATAAGACAACGTTATCCAAGTATTCTCCGAAAACGGAATTCCACCATCACCCTAACTTAAACAACCCCCAAGCCACAACCAAGAAGTAGATATGTAATACACGAACACACCGTACTTTACATCCACGTGTTACCTGATCTTACGTACATTTCTGTCGGTCCCTTGCCATGTCCGACACGGTTTCACAATGTAATATCGTCAAAAGTTAGTTGCTTGAGGTGCATAACTTGCTCGTATTATTAAGGCCTGTGAAGTTCGAAACTAGGAGGCCATGGAGGAAACTGCTCGTCTAATTATTAATTGTCCACGTGGAGGTAATTTAAGCCACTAGATAGATAGGTACAGAAGGTCTTGACGATACGACAAAAGAAAATAACATTATTCTCGATACTGCCAGCGGCCGATGAGCTCGGTAAGTAGTGAAGTGTGAAGTAGGGGTATTTGAAAATCATGTTTCGAAAATCGTTTTTTTTTTTCGATATTATGTAGCTGTTGCATTCGTCAAGTATCACACGTTATTTATATTTGTTCAGCTGTTAATAATCAACGCTGTAAGTTAAAATCGATTTGCAAATTGGTACCTAATAAAAAAAATGTTGGGAAAAGCATAGAACTTCAGTGTCGGCAAAGCTTGATTAGTAGACATATTTGCGTTCTGCCGATTTAACATGATGAGTAAAGGTAATGCACTACAGTAAAAATAAATAGTTGAAATTCTAATCAAGCCGCGCATAGTTTTGTAAATAATAATTACCGACGACAAAGTCCAATTATTAGTTTCAATTATTATAAAAACATAACGTAAATAACGCGGATTCCATCTCCTTTTTATTGAGTAGATTATAATTTTGTATTAGTTGTAATTATGTAGTATCCGAGAGGTAACCAATTAGGATCCTGTCATGCTTAAGTACTAACGCTGTAACAACAACATTGTTAAACCAAATGATTTTTTAAGAGTAACCGTGGAGTTTCTTGCCGGTTCTTCTCCATAGGAAACGACCAACCCGAACTGTGCACCTTTTTTCTACGTTTTATAAGTGCCCATGTAGGCCTATGTGAAATAAAAAGATTTTGAGGATAGATTTTTCAATGGACTTTCAATTTAGTCAATGAAAAATCTTTATGAACCAGGAAATTTCCAAAATTAAAAAATAGAATAACAATCATAGTACCAGTGATCGGAATATTTCCATCAAAATTATTTCAGTAGTTTTGGCGCCCTGAACGTACTCGTACCACATAGTCTGGTCGAATATTTGCACAAATATTGGCGTCAATATTTACAATAGATAGACAGGCTTCCGAACCACACGTCAAATGCCAAAACTGGCACATGACAAGGAAACTTTTTAAAGGCACAATAATTTAGGCATTTTCCATAAAATCGGTAGATTCTCGTTGTTCTTGCCTGCGTTCTGTCTGTGCTTTCAAAAAGGTTTTTATTGGTTTTTAACATATTATTATGAAGCTAGCGTTCTACAATTGAATTGTGATTTAATTATTGGCAAATAATTTCTAAATACGAATGACTTAAAAAAATGGAATTCTATTTTCAAATTTAGTCATTTGTTTATTGATCAGTATTGTTTTCACCGCATGAATATGTTTCATCGCCATAATAAAAATACGAGTAAATATAAAACAAGAGTAGAAATGCGGCCCAAACGGTGACAGGCGACGTAAGCTAAATACGTCAATTTTAAAATTAAAAATATCAATACTCGCATATATTTTCGTTTTTCTAAGAACATATTCATAATTATGCATAATTATCCATGGCTGGATACTACCACTAAGTTTCTATAAAAGTTTTTGGAAAACGACAGCTTTAAAAAAAATGTCTTGAAAAAACTTGTCTCAAAAATATTGCCATCCATGCAATCTTATGTATCCTTATGTTGAACTAAATGCACAGCGCCACTACATCTGCTTGATGGATATCACGAGAAAAAGACTATTCCGTAGATGTAATTCTAGGTAGGCTTTCCAGTGCAAGGATATTATGTAAATATATTTTTCTTTAACTTAACTTTCAGAAAAACATACTCATATCCAGCTTAGTTAAAAGACATACTGCAATCAGTTGATTCCATTAAGTCAGTAATACAGTTAAGATTTTTCAAGAGTAATAACATTTGTCAATGTGAACTATTTAGTTTTATTAATAAAAATAAAACGGCCACACTATGGAATTTCTTCCGTATCGTGGGTGCGTTAACAAACAATTAAACTGACATACACAAACAGTTAGACCCGAAGCAACTATTTGTAGGCCAAACAAATATTTGTTCCGTGCGGGAATCGAATCCGCGACACGCACCGCAGCAGTCAATCGTTCAGCCACTGCGCCAACCGTGCCGTCCGTTCCTTTACATATTTTTATGTTGATCATCTCTTTTCTTTGTCAATTTATCTGTCTTAATTACGTCCTGTTTTAAGCTAATATCTTCAGTCTATCAGTGTTTATAATGCATCACTTGTTAACCCGGAATGGTTGGGTTAGGTTAGTGCGGTTGTGTCGGTTGGTGTTGCGCATTTCGCCAGTTAAATAATAATTATAATAAAAAAAATATTATTAAATAATCCTTACTAATATTGTAACAGTGAAAGTGAGTTTGTTGTGTTAAGTCTTCACGCCTACATGACTAAACCGATTTTGATGAATTTTGGTACATAGATGTGTTGGGACCCTGGAGACCGACAAGAGCTAACTTATTTTAAAAAAAAGTCAGAAATGAGGGAGAAAAAGGAAAGAAAATCGAAAACTTAGTTTTGCTATTACAATAAATAAGGCGCTTGGGCAAAAACTACAAGTAGCAGGTCAGGAAAGGGGAACTGTGTTACCCTGAACTAAACGCGAGCGAAGCCGTGGACAAAAGTTAGTAAATTATAATACTTAAATTAGGTAATTTCATGACACTTAAGTAAGGACATCGGACATCAACTATCATTCTCAAGAGGTTCATTACCGTCACCTTCCGTAGATCCATAAAATTATGTTTTTATTACCCCGTCACGATAACTAGGGCTTTTGAAATCCTATTACCCGAGCATTGGCTTACCGTGGATATATATAAGTCGAAACCTTTGAGTATTAATAAATTAGGTGCTAAAAAGTACATCTAGTCTTCTTTCCCACATGACGTAGTACATTTAAGTATTAGATGTTTATTGTCAATTTCGTTAAAACAACAGTTCCACGAATTAATTTGTTTGCCAAAGTGATCCTGGAATGATGATCATCATTTGTTTGGTTCGGCAGTTATTTCTACATCTATAATAGTCAGTTATAATTATGACGTCATCTGAAGTCCGATATTTTAACAAATGACATCGAATAAGTGATATCGTTTCATCCATTAACTGGGTTGAACATAATTATGTGGTATAAACCTTAGCAAATCTATTCTGTAATAATTAAATAAAACCATTTATTTCCAGGTTGCATAATAGGTACCATCCTACTTATATCCTACTTTGTACTATCCTATCCTACTAATAATAATATAAACGCGAAAGTTTGTGAGTATGGATGTATGTTTGATCCTCTTTCATGTAAAAACTACTGAACGGATCTTGATGAAATTTGGCACAGAGGTAGATTATAGTCTGGAATAACACATGCAATATTTTTTTTCGATATCACGCAGGCGAAGCCGCGGGCGCCAGCTAGTTTTATATACCTACACAAAATATATGTAATATTACTTTTATGTAAGTATATAAAATCCCGCTTCTTATTTTGCACCATCATTGCTCGCAGTTAGTTGGCTGCGCTGCATTGAATTATAAAAAAAATAACCGTTTAATAGGAGTTGGCGCAGTAAACCTTTTCTTATGCATACTCTGATGGCTTGACGCTATTGACAAGTCGTATTTTTGCGCGTATCTTGTTTAAGGTTTTTGTCGCCATCTTACTTCTGATAGAGTTTTTTTGTAGACAGACACATTTTTTCAAGTCTGTCAAAGATTTGCGTAAAATTGTGGAGAATTTAAATTCAAAATTTTAAATTTGGCAACTCTACCCTGTCGTAGTCGCGGGCAAATCTTGTACTAGTTGTTATATAACAGAAAAATAATGTATTATTATTCAATGTTATCTATACAAATGCCACACACGCCAAGGTTACCTTACAATTACGGTTTTCGCATGTTTATCACCAAATTATGCAGTGGTTGAATAATTTTGCACTTTTTTTTTCAAAACAATCTTACTTTGAAAACACGTCACGTAGAAATTCAAATCGTCACCGCTTGTCTTTACATTCTTTGGTATTGTGTTTGCTAAAATTGTTACTAGATTGTCTAATCGCACACAGAATTTATGATATCATACACGAACATTTGTCGCCATTGTAAAATTATGCCTATACCAATTGTTAAGCCCATCCACACATCTCAAGATTTTTTATATTCATCCTACTTCCTACTTATATTATAATAATAAATGTGAATGTTTGTGAGGATGGATGTATGGATGTTTGTTACTCTTTCACGTCAAAACGACTCATCCGATCTTGATGAAATTTGGCACATAGGTTGATTATAGTCTGGAATAACACAAAATATACTTTTTTTATATCACGCGGGCGAAGCCGCGGGCGTCAGTTGGTTTTTATTACTAAGTAAGAAAGCTGTTTAATGGCAAAAGTTTGCCCTTCGATAACTTCCATACACTGCATCGGGTTATCATAAAGGAACCGCTTCACAGCAGCTCACAGCTCAGCTTCGCAAGCATATTTAGCTCCGCTTCGTATGGAAATCTAAGCGAGTTCGTTCACTCCGTTCCACGTCCATGCTACGCTCGAATGCTTGTCTGGAAAACAATGAACCACGCAGCTAACGTGGCAAGCCTCTACGTTCACAACCTAGGTTTGCATGGTCGACTTATGGCAGCAAAGCGTTTTCCGCTGCACTGAAGGTTTTGTTAAGGGCTCAATAGATGGCGGTGTTCACCGGATCGTGACTTGCTGAATTTTCATGATTTCGTGGCTTTTCTATGGTTAAAAAATGATGACGAGTCATGACACATGGAACTATTGTGGAAATAATATCAAATAGGTGCATAAAATAATTGATAACATAAATTGAAAAGTAAGTAGGTATCAATTCATTTCTAAATATTTACAAGTAATAAAAACAAGATTACATTAATACTAAACCTGATTTCCTACATTCATAAATGGCGACTAAGTACTTTTCAGCATCGCTGTCTTCCTATACTTATTCATTTGCTAAATTAGGAGTCAGCCTTCTGGTCACGCAAAGTGTCGACTGGTCGGCGAGAGCTTTCCTAAAAAGCAGCCGCGTATTTGGGCCCCATGATACAAGCGCTTTGACACGCACAAACGGCTCAAAACTGTAACTACCAATAAGGTTGCAGTGTTTGCGCCCCGCCCGCACGGCCTGCCGTGCTTGAAACGTGAGCTGGCGCAAGGGTGTCGACACAAGTTGCGTCCCGCACTAGGGTTTTTTTTTGGTAGTGGGAAGTGGGCCTGTCGTCAATAGACGGACGGACGGTGAGCTACCCATTGCTCACCTCTCGCGTCTCCCGCGATGGGACTTACTAGCCTTTACGGTATTTATTTTTTAATTTTAGACGCCCACGAATATCTGTCATAAACAGGTTGTAAATCACATAGCATCCCACGTTTATTTAAAATATGAATTGATAATTTTTCAAACTTTCACCAATATTATAATAAACATCAACATAATTTATACATCCGTTATTATTGAGGATGCCTCGTTGGTGGTCAAAACGCAACTGCTGAGCGTGGGGTTCTATCCCCAAGTTTAAATACCAAATAATACTTTACTTGCTTTTAATACTTTTCTAATGATACATTTATCAGCAGAGTCTCGTGGGATTTTTGTATTTTTTTTTTGTGAATTAAAAAGGCTTTTTCCCAATTACCTACAAGGAATCTTAAATTTGACCATAGTCTCTGTGAGTATTATATGTTTTTGATTGAGCCATTGCATACCAAAAACATTCATTTGATAGTTTATATAAAAATCTGTGTGATCCTTGAAGTCAAAGGTTTGGTCGAAACCATAAATAAAAAACAATTAATGTCCTTAACTAGATCATGGTCTATCCGTATTCCAAAATTCAAACTAAATAATTCTGCCATTAAAAAATAATAAATAAATATCTTGGGACCACTCACACACGGCTATCTGATCCCAAGCTAAGCAGAGCTTGTGTTATGGTAACCAGACAACTGATATACATACTTATATAATTTATAAATACATACATATTATAGATAAATCACACCCAGACACAGAACAAACAATCATGCTCATCACTCATCACTAGACCAACAGGCCCGTCATTACAGCGTTAAAAAAGAATATTCAAACGGATAGAGTTATTTTCGCATTTTATTTATTTGAACTTCATGTACAAGTGGTACATAGGCGGACTTAATGCCATAAGACATTCTCTACCAGTCATCCTTTAAAATTTTCCGCCTTTTAATTATTAATAATGGATTAACGAACTTGAAACTGCTATGAACCGAAAATTGACAATTCTCACATAAATTATTCTGTGTATTGTAGAAATTGGCACCGTTTGGTGCCCACATGTCACTGAGTGGAGTGTTTGTTCAACTATGGCGACCAAAATGAGCATTATGAATAAATTAATGACAGAGCTTGGACTGATATATTATTCAGTTCTTTTGATGTCTCATTTGCGTTAATTGGCGTGTGCCTTTATGGATGGAACTTACTTTAAATATCTGTTTCTATTTTTTTACTTTATAAATTGTTTTATTTTTGTTTAAGGAATTAAACATGTATTATTTGATCATATTCCAGTGCGAGAAAAAGATGGCGGTAGACATTACTATTATTTCATTTAAGTATTCTATTTTATACATGTTTTTAAATTATTACATACTAGCTTTTGCCCGCGGCTTCGCTCGCGTTAAATTCGGGTTCCCCTTGCGCCTTATTGATTTGTAATAGAAACACTAAGTTTTCCCTTTTCTTCCCTCTTTCTCCCTCACATCCCACTTTTTTAAAATAAAAATTAGCCTATGTCCGTCTCCTGGTCCCCAACTCTCACTCTGTCCAAAATTCATCAAAATCAGTTTAGCCATTAAAGCGTGAAGAGGTAACAAACAAACAAACTCACTTTTGCTTTTATAATATTAGTAAGGATTTCTTATTCAAAAAATAAATAAATTATAAAACATTTAAAAACACAAAAAAGAAATGTTAATTCATCGTGTATAATGGGAACATCTAAGTTAATATTATTAACTTAGATGTTCCCCTGTCCAACCTACTTGATCCAAGTGGAAATGCATAAAAAAACATGGCGGCTGTCAATGGCTCTCTTCTCTTTGGTTTTTAGAAGACGTCGGGAGGATTCTAAGGACGTATAGTTGTATATGGGCGTTGCATTATAAAAATCTGTTGTATTTATTATTAACATGTGCGTAGGGTTGACTAAAGACAGTTAGTAAGAAATAAAACTTTTAGGTTAGGTATTAGTAATTTGCCTTTTAGTCTCTAAGAGTTAATAAGGCTACAATAATGTCATAATTTAAATGTCTGACGAAGAGTTGGCCTGGTGATCTGCAATACAGGTTTTAACTAAAACAGTCACCAATCCCTAGATTGGTGACTGTTTTAGTTAAAACCTAGTCGTAGTAATGATTTGACCCGGTCCTGTTTAATTTGTGATAAAAAATACATGAACATTTTTACGCAGTCAAAAGATATAGCCGTATAAGTCGCAAGTTTTGTACACCGTCGGTATGCGAGTGTGACTCGCTCATGACCGGTTTTGATATTTCTATGGACTGCACCCTGTGTTAAAAATATATTCTGGCGCAGTTACCAAGTAATAAGTTTTCTAGGTCAGTTCAATAACTCTCCAAAAATTGAGTCTCAATCATTCTCCATTAAAAACAATAATCCCAACGTTATCAATTGCATCACTTACAATTGGCCCAATAACAGTAAATCTAGAACCATCTAAAACTCTGGAATTGCACCTTTATCTGCCAGGGGCAGTGCCACCACATCTTACTACAATAGTACTGTAAGAGGTTTTATAACATAACCAATGCTGGCTGGTATACCATAACGTCCAAATACTCAGATCGTTTTAAATAGAGAATAGAATAGGTATATCCAACCTACCATAGGTTGGATATAAAAGTGTGACATGTAAATTAAAATATAACTTAAATTATAATCCTAAAAATATTATATGCGCTTTATTCAAGTAGTAGTATCCAAGTACTAACTACAGTAGCTATCGCTTTAGGGTAAAATCGCATAGACACGCACGGATCGGTGTTTTCAATTATCTCTGTCTCTCTCTGTCCCGTAAGGGCTTCGTTTAGTGGAGCGAGACGTCTAATCACAAGCATTCGTATTGGAAGCATTTTACCGTGCAATTGGACCTTTCACTGTAGTGAGTGGCGAATCTAAGTGACAGAATGAGATAAAGATGCAAGAAAATGTTGCTCTGTGCGTTTTATTGCGATTTCAACTGAATGTTAAATTATAATCTGCCTAGTCTATTTCCAGACTTTATAAGGGGTCGGCTTTCAGTCTAGAAATACCCTTTAGTTCAAAGATCTACAATTGACATCTAGCTTAACGTGCATCCCGAAGTACGGAGAAAACTTGGTATGAAATGGTTTGCATACATTCGCTTAAGTGACTCGGGTGCCTGGTAATGCTAAATGCATGAAAGCAATAGAGCTCTACAGAACGTCGAGCTGCTTCTCTTTCTAAGACTAAAGTGAGCTTATTGCGTTAGTCTTAATGTTCCACGCGCGCCTTAAATATTGCCAGCAAAGCAGAGAGGCCTGACAGGGCCACCGCCTGCCGAGGTTGCGGGTTGTTCGAAAGAGATACCGCGGTCCCGGAACATGGGTGGGTTTTAGTCAGTACAAATCTGAAACTAGAGAGCGGAAGAAGTTATTTGATTATTTCCCATCAAATAAAAAAACTCAAAACAATAGTACCTACTGTAAGAGGCGGTGGCCCCCCGACCGAATCGCAATTACAAAGAAAAACTATCAAAGTGCCGTCGATTGGAATACTAATCTAGAACCATTTAGAAACCATTAGAGATATTGGACTCTTAAGATGTACGAGCACAAACGTCACATGTAAACGTTGATTAATTTAAAGACTACAAGTGCTAGGCCGTGCACTTATCGGGTATTTTATTTGGTGTACTTACATTATTAAAACAATGAGCTGAGGTCATACAATATTCCGGTCAAGGCTATTTGTGCAGAACTTCATCCAGACCAAGATGATTCAATCAATCAAAATCTAAATATTTTTATTTCACATAGGCCTACATGGGCACTTATAAAACGTCGAGAAAAGATGCACGGTTCGGGTTGGTCGTTTCCTATGGAGAAGAACCGGCAAGGAACTCCATGGTTACTCTTTTAAAATCATTTGGTTTTACAATGTTGTTGTTACAGCGTTAGTATTTAATTATGAGAGGACAGCGTAGGCCCGAAAATAAATCATTGCTTACTTTCCAGAACGTAAAATAAAATAATACGTTAACAAATAAATAGGCATTTTGCAGGGACTAATATCAGTCCCTGCAAATGGCCGCTACACGTTACAAAAATAATATTAGTTATTTGGCGATTTAAACTTTTTAGTACCTATATTTAAACTTTTAGTATTTTAAACTGGAAACTATTCGATACTAATATTCTGTTTTCATTTTAAAACAAATTGTTCAATGGAACTCTAAAGATAAACACAGACCAGACATCTCTTCAATGCTGATTAATTTATAGACCATAATCGTAGTAAGGCCACGTAGACGTCGAACATTTTATTAGAGTCAACTATATTATTATACTACATACACCATGTTTTCAATGCCAATAAGATAATTTAATGTCGTGGTGTTTAATTTGTTATTCAATTTAGGTAAATTGATTGAAGAATTTCACAGACAAGGACAAGAAAATTGTTATCTGATCATCTTCCTGCCTTTGGGACTCTTTGCTATACAATTGGCCGGTCACGGACTAGTGATATTCTATGTACTTATATAACAAACATTCTAGTACTCAAATTTTCAAAAACATACTACCATTTAAAAAAAAAAACCTTACAAGACTTTCTTTGATTTGCATATTTTTTGGACTTTAATTTTGTTTTCTAATGTTAAGATAATTTAAGCTCATCATTTCTTAATTTAAACGATAGACAATATTGTTGCCCTATGAATAAAGCTATTTTCGTCTCAGTAAGACCAAAACTTTGAGAGATATGATTAATTTTTGTACACGCATAGATAATAATCTCAAAATGGCTGCCAAAGAGCGGGGAAGTGAATTAGACCCAAGTGTGTATCGTAAAACACTCGTTACATAAGTATCTAGAATATTGCTAGTCCATGACCGGACACATTGTAGGTATAGATAGCAAAGAGTCAAAAGAGAAAAGAGAGTTAATACATTTACATTTACTTCTTTTTTTTTTCAGTTACCCTAGGACAAGTTTGCAGTGTAATGCATCCGTCCATTTCATTCTATGTAACCATTGGTATTATGAATTCAAAGTGTTTCTAACAAAACTGCACCGCATTAATGACCACGCTGTGATGATAGGCTGACTATCTGTCAAGACCATGGATCTTGGGTGCGAGTAGAAGTATTGAGTCAAAATTAAAATACTGAAGTCTGTAGCCCGTTGAAGCTGTGAAAAAAATCAGCCTTGTAAGTCTTTGCAGTCAAAAAATATAGCCGTTTATGTCGCAAGTTTGTACAGAAACCGCGGTGTGCGAGTCCGACTTGGCCGGTTTTTTTTTAATTATCTACAAAGGAAATCTATGAAGGTGATTCAGAATGATATAGAACTCCTTGTATTCGCTCGGAAATGGCCAGTCAAAAGATACCGAAAACAAAAATGTATGAGGGTTGAGATCAAAATTAAGTTCAGAACGTCCTGTATTAGCTCAGCGATGATTGGTCATTGTGGTCCTGTCAAACCAACTCGTGTATGGCTCTAGACTCTTATAAATAATTTGCCGCCATTAAAGACTAAGCGTATTTTATGCTTGTTAGAAGCAGAGTACTTAATGCGAAGCAATTATGCGTCAAGTCGTAATTTATCTTTAAATAGTGCAACCATTTACACCGTTTCCGTAAGTATATTACGCACCTAGACCACCTAGATTTAAACGGCGAAAACTTAAAAATCGTAAACTACAGACATAATATTGAGTGCAGTTACTGCAAACTTGAGCCATTTTTTATTCATACTTTTTCCTCACATTTACACATCAAATTTTCCACGAGGACGAAGTCGCGGGAAACAGTTAGTAGTACTTATAACTTATTAGCCTTTGCTTTGTTTACATTTACTGATACGTAATGTTAGATATTATCAAGTGACCTTTGGGCGAATCTATAAATAAAGTCTTTCATCAATGCTATATTCAGCTCAATCGGTATTATGGGCTTTCCTCTTTTGTTTTTATTTTTATCTTCAGAAAATCGAGGGTCTAAGTCTGCTGCAAGATATTTCTTAAGCGGTACCTTTGTGTTCTTTTATCTATTTTTTTTTCCATTACTTTTGTTTTGTGTGTAAATACTTAAATAAATAACATTCAAATGTTGTATTCTATGCTTGAATACTTGTTACAACTTAAAAAAAAACACAAAATAGACGGATAGTAAATTTACTACCGGAAGTCGATCGGAAGTAAAAATATTTTCCGTCTTTTTTAGTATATTTTTGGAATTCAGTTCAGTTTCCTCCCGCCCGATTATGTGCAGGAACCTCCCGAAACTTCCGTGTCCGGTGAGGACCTGCGTCAGGCGGTAGGTGAGGACGCCATGATGCCTCTCCAGCCACTGCTCAAAGAGGGGACTTACCGCCACTATTGTGGCGTGCCCTATAATTTATGCCTTACGCTGGAATTCTAGAAATCCATATAAATTTAACTTCATGTTAGCACTTAACGTATATACGAAGTGTTTTACTGGCGTACCCAACACACCTGAAAATTAGCATACGCAATAAAACTTTATGTTGAAACATCGCGGGGTAGAATAACGTGGAATATTTTGGGGAACATGGTAGGACTTGCTGGTGTAATGTACTCGTTATATTGGTCGATAACAGCTCTGTTGGTTTGGTGGTCGCAAGCGTGACTGCTGTAGGGAATGCAAATCTTGCGAGATTGGGAGTCAAGCGAGATCTTGCGAGTTTAAGAATATCAATACTGCGAGATCTCGCCAATTTTGAGATCTCGCGAGATTGGCAGTTTTGTGTGTTTTTTACGTAAATAATCACTATATTTTAATAAATTAGGAAAAAGTAATAAAAATTACAAGTATTATAAGATAAACATTTATTTTCACGAATTTTTTAAATAGATTTTCATGCATCAAACTATTATTATTTGACGTGTCGTCTATAATTTTTTAATAAACTTCGAAGTAGTAAACTTTGAAGTACGTCTCTATCAAATAACAAATGAAAGAAACAAGCAGTCCTATTAAGGACTTTTTTTTTATTTTTGTTTGATATTAATCAAACAAAAATTCTCTTAGTAATAAAACAGTTCCTTTGCTCGAGTACAATTTCGTTAAGCTCGCGAGATCTCGCCCTTTTTTTGTCCGAGATCAATCTCGCTAAAAAGGCCGAGATCTCGCAAGAACGAGATCTTGCGAGAACAAGATTGCATTCCCTACTACTGAGCACGGAGTCCTTTGCTCGGGCTAAAAGTTTTATTGGGATTTTTGCCAATAAGAATTTCTTAGTAACAGTAGTGTGGCAAGCGGTCGCGTCCCTCCAAACGATGCCGCAAATAATGATAAGAGTTATGGGACAGATGAGAAAAAATAGCCACTACAGATTTGTTATTTCTTTAATTACAGGCCCAAGGGTGGACCCTTAAACAGGGTAGATATTGTTTTACTGCATACATTTTTCACAGCAATATTTTTAACTTGTTGAAGGAAGCACATTCAAAGTTAGATTTAAAAATTAAGCAGCTTTAAAAAATAGGATATTTTAAAACAGGTGTAGCTGCTAGCAGTGATCAAATTGTAATGACCAAAAAATGATTGTTGAAGATGACGCAAATGACAGAATGAAATTCGAAATATGAATATTCAAAAATTTTAAAATCAATATTGATCCAGAAGGAAAGAGGTTGAGGCAACATTACAGAGGAGGTGGAATATCCACTCTTTTACAGTGGTGTTGCCTGAAGTT
Organism: Ochropleura plecta; assembly: GCA_905475445.1. Classification (NCBI taxonomy): domain Eukaryota; kingdom Metazoa; phylum Arthropoda; class Insecta; order Lepidoptera; family Noctuidae; genus Ochropleura; species Ochropleura plecta. The sequence continues at coordinate 13,559,614 of FR997739.1, forward strand.
TGGAATTTAGCAGAATGATATCTCTATGCCTCGAAAAGCACGTTAAGCTGTTGGTCCAGCGCCTGATCTCTCTTCGGTTATTTTCTTCGTATATTTTCGGGGTTCAAATTTAAAATAAATAAACTGTTTGCCATCTTAAAGTGTTTGGTACTATTAAAGTATCCTGCGTCATTTCTAAAAATAATAAGGATACAGACAGTCATTACACTCATAAATAAATTAATCAAAATATTTAGGCCACGATAGTTGACGTTTAATTTGATTACTGTTAAAGATTATATCATGACACCACATATCATTATATTTATAAGAACTGTCAACGTTTGATTGATGAGCTGAATACTAGAACGAATAAATAATCTAACTTTGATAATATATTGTTTATTCTATTTCGAAGTAAAAGTATCTAAAATGTGCCTTTTTAAAAGGCTTATTCATTTTGACCCATTTATTTAAACTTCATGTACACCCGACGGCAGGTTAACCTATTCTAAACTATTATTACCTGATTTCGCTACTACGGATCGCACACCGTAGTAGCGAGGTCAGGTTAAAATGGTTTTGTGTAGGTTGATGTGCCGTCTTGTGTACATTAGGCATTTTCTACCAGTCCACCTTTGGGTTTAATACGACAACATTGTGATAGAGTACAAATACTTTATTAAAAAAAAATTACTACCTATTTGTTTTCAAGTACTTATACACATATATAAATAAAATAAACTAGCACATACATTATAATAACACGAAATTATAAAAAAGTACGAAAAACTTAACAGACAAATTTACTATGAACTTTAATTGGGAGCAATTTTGTTACCAACCGTGGTTACGAACATTCCATTTCCGATTGACCCAAGTTTATATTGTTTAGAAAAATATTTTTCAGAAACCAATCGTCATTTTCTATAATTTGTGACATATTCAATCTGATTCGGATAAATATTTTCTGCAGATCGGGATTGACGACGATAAAATTATTGGTAATGAGATATTCCACAAAATTTTAACCATCGCTGTAGTATTTAAGTTTAAATTACCAATTAAGAGAATATTTTATAATATACAGAATATTGTGGAAACAGCAGCCAAATAATAATAAAAACGAACATTTTGCGACATGTCATAGCAATGTAGGTATGTACATAATATTTTTGTCCACATTTACCTCAATTTTAACCCCAGTGCGTGTTGTCGTTTAGATTTGGATGCAAGTGCGTGCTATAATAAACCATTTTATTAGTGATATCGATGTTGTTGGCAGAATTACCGTTAAAATAATAAATGACCGTATTGATTGACGTCCACACTATATTTACCAATACATGTTAAAATAATGAACATGATGTCATTTAAAACACTGACTTTGACATATTCTGAGCGATTGACTCATTGAAATATTTTACTATTTGTATTTAAAATATATTTCGTGTGTTGTACACGAAATATGTTTTTTATCAGTTGAAAATCGTCAAGCGGTTGGTCTACTTAGACCAGACCAGAGATGGCCATATTTTTGACAAAATAAACAGTATTGTCATTGCTACCACATTTATAGTTCTCTCCCTCAAACGCCCGGCCATCTGCTTCGCTAGCATGACTGCTTCGCAGAAGGTGGACACAGCGATGCTCCGCTCAAACAGTTTTATAGCACTTTTCAATAAATATTAAGTAGGTACAGTAGTAGCACAATATAAATATGGACAGTATGGAAACTAGGCCTAGTTGAAGAAATTAATACCTACGCTCCACTGCAGCTTTAGGGTTGTCACACTAAATGTTTTTGAAACTGAACTGTATTATTAAAACATCTGATTCTGTGTTCTGTAGTGATCAAGCAATCCAGTTTAAATAACTAGTTTACAAATAAAATTTAAATAGGTAATCTCATGGCTTCGGTTAATACCGGTAAAAGAAGATCGTTTATAACAAGGAATAGTTTAAAAAGGAATAGTTTAATATTAATACACAACAACTTGTGAGCTTTGACAATACGGCGTAATCTTTTACATGTTTTTTTTTGTTTACGTTTCGTTCGGTCCTTGTCGGAAGGGCGCGCGTGACGACAATTAAGTTTAACAAAAATTTATTGTGTGCAAATTACTTTTCAATAATCAGTAATATTTATCTTGTTTATGGTATTTTCATAATATGATTATTGTTTATTTCAGAGCGTGTAAGTATTAGAGAAGCGTGCATGAGGTATGAGAGAATTCTAGTGAAGTGTCGTTTTGTGATGAAATATACTTATTGACGCCCGCGGCTTTGTCCGCATGATATAAAAAAAAGTATCCTATAATTTCATCAAGATTCGTTGAGTGAAAGAGTAACAAATATCCATAAATCCATACATCCATCCTCACAAACATTCGCATTTATTTAATATTATTATATTAATATGTATAAATATATATTTATATAGTAGGATGTTACTTAGTGCTAATGAAGTTTACGAATAGTGATAGATTTTTTGAAATGGGTTCAGTAGTTTTTTGAGTTTATTCGTTACAATTATACAAATCTTTCCTGTTCATAATATTTTATTAAATACATAATATATTGTTTTAGTGTAGATAGCATGTAAATTATAAAAGCTCTTATTGAAAGATAAAACAGCTGTGACAAACAAGGTCGAAACTATAGCTAGGGTAAGATATAAAAAGACGTCAGTTCCATTGAGACGAAGTCATAAAAGGCAGCCATAATACAATTTTAAAACCGTATACAATTGTTTATTATCTCTTATTCAATAACAACCACATCTGGGTAGATATAAGTTTAACAATCACAAAGTCGTAAAATTGGTATAATGTTAAGTGGTCACTATAATTAAGGGAAATGATTAAAATAGTTCTGCTGACCGTTTTCGATCTCTCTAGCCATTTGCAACTGAGAGTAACTATCGCCGCTGGAGATACATAAATTTCCATAGGTGATCAATGGGTACCTCACTGTCTGCCCGTTCGGTGACGACAGGCCGTGTCGATGGCACGTCAGTGTCCCACGCGCACCTCAAAGAGATGTCAGCAAAGCAGAGGGGCCTGTCAGGGCGACCGCCTGCCGGGTTGCGGGTTGTTTGAAAGAGAGACCGCGGCACCGGAACATAAAGGGCACAATAAGAACATGGGTGGGTTTTAGTCAGTACAAATCTGTCATTCTCCCCCGCTCTGCGCGGAGTAAGTAATTTGATGATTTGCAATGCGCAAAAAAGGTATAACTCCGTATCAGCCAGGGAGTCTAGAATTTGATGACAACAGGCTAGCTCTGGCGAAATGTGCTTGTCCTTTAAGGTACTTTTCTGCCCATCTCTGCTGCGGATTACAAGCGTGCTGGTTTTTTTATTAATTTCTATACGGTTAGTTGTCCACTGGAAACCGTTACCAAAGAAAAAAAAACTGGCTAAAAGGTCAGACTCGCGCACCGGCCATATCTTTTGACTGCGTAAATTTAGACTGCGGAAAATGAATCCTCAAAATTTTAGAGGATTGATTTTCCGACTTGAGTATATGGTATTAACTTCAACTCAACTCAACTCCACGCGTTCCCGAGATAAAAGATCTTGACAGACAGAAAGACGGACAACAAAGTGATCTAATAAGGGTATGGAACCCTAAAAATTCCAGTTACAAACAATCCTGAAAAACAGTAACCAGCGAACCGTAACCAAAACAGCTTAACTCACAATCTCAACAGGTAACTGAAACCCGTAATAATACATATATCACATTTATAAACGGAAGCTAATAGCAACCGCCATTACTGCATTATCACTTCCGGTGCGCTGGAGTTTCACGTTATTTGCTTCGCCCGCACATTTAATTTTGCAAACTAAAGTTTGTCGAGTGGAAATAGTACAACACAATATGCCATTACTGAGTTTGTTCCACTTTAATGTTTTTGGTTGCACGGAAATTGAGGACGGTTTGTTTACAAAAGGGTGATAGTTCTGGACAGTGGTACGTATTTTGAAATAAACTTGAATAAATACGGTAATAATTAAGTTCTCGTTTACCTCGTGAAAGCCGAGAAAGATAAACAAATCAAGTAAATTGTGTGTGATGTGGACTCAGGGATTATTGTGCCGATAGTCGTTACAGCCAATGGATAATTGCTAAAAGCGTCGACCAATACCTGCCTAGGCTTTTATAAGACGGCTGGATAGAGAGATACTAGAGTTTGATACAGAAAGCGTACTCCATGACATGGCTCGTATCGTTAGAAGGTTCCTCTTTCTGGATTCCTGACTGCCAATAGCTAAATAGTAGCCCACCGATCGGTACCAGTGGGCTACTATTTTTACATTTTTGTTTAATTTATTTTTAAAATAAAATAACATCTTTTTATTTCAGACATTTTTTTTAGCCCATATTATTGTTAGTAGTATGACTTAAAAGCTATGTTAGGACATTTACACACAATAAATTAATTTAAGTATTTGCCGCCCTCTGGGGCCCCGGGCACACGCACTTGCATTTGAACCCAGTGCCCCAGAAGAGGGCTATCCAGTTTATGGCTGAGTACGTTCAGGATGGCGTTAGTGCTCCCACGCGTGCGGAACATCAGCGAGGCGATGCGGCGTCGCAGCACAGTGTGAAAGCCGTCTGTGTGAGCGTGCGCAAACATGGCAGACGCACTACAATAGCGTGGTATAGTATATGGTACGCACTACAATAGCGTGGTATGGTATAGTATAGGTATTTTTAAATCCTTACTAATATATAATATATAAAAAGTTTGTTTGTTTGTTACGTCTTCACGCCTTAATGGCTAAACTGATTTTTATGAATTTTGGTACAGAGATATTTGGGACCCTGGAGCCTGGGACAGAGATAGTTGATAGGAACCCTGGCATTTTCCCACTTAAAAAAAAGTGGAAAATGAGGGAGAAAGAGGGAAGAAAAGGGAAAACTTAGCTTTGTAATTAGAATCAATAAGGCGCAAAGGTAAAAACTACAGGTAGCAGGTACCTACAAATCAGGAAAGGGGACTGTGTTACTCTGAATTTAACACGAGTGAAGCCGCGGGCAAAAGTTAGTAAGAAATTTAAAAAATATGTACAAAACGGAATAAATTTTTGTTTTGTCGGTGTTTAACTGACTTTTATTTAGTTTCACCTATGACAATCTTAGACTTTAAATTTGAGCTTTTTTTCGGTATCCGATTGATATGTATTATAGACGATAACTCATAAACTACCAAAGCAATATGAATAAAATTGATATGGGACCACCATAATTATCAATTTTATTCATATTGCTTTTTGGAATTGGAAAGTATACCCTATCAAACAAAAACAAAATTGTGCAAATCGGTAGAGGCATCTTTGAGTAATCGAGTAACATACATTAAAAAAAAAGTTTCCGACGAATTGAGAACCTCCTCCTTTTTCTGCAATCGGTTTAAAATTGGTATAAAGTCACACAATCACGACAATAAACATATAGCGGATACGAAACTTTAACATCAACTATCTACAACAAATTATTCTCAAACACCTCAATCCTCTCTCAGAACTAAAGATAAACTCTAAAGATGGAACTCCCGAAATATTCGTACATTGTCTTTGACAAAATTACTTCACACTACGTCTTACTATGTAACAAACTTCGTCGCCTTTCTCTAGATAAACTTTGTTCTGTTTATACCTTTCCCTTTGATCTCATTCGTTGGAGCGGCTCCGAGGAGTGAGTTCATACATTTTGTAATACTGTTTTGTTGAATTTTAGTTTTAGGTGGGAACATGTGTACCTTGTGGTAAAGTATATTGCCACGAGTTTGTTTATTAGTTTTATGGTTGTTGTCTTGTACTTGTTTAAAAGCAAAGATTTTTAATTTGTTTTACATACTTTTTTTAAGTGTGAATTTTACTAATTGTTAAAGTTATTTACCAATTAATCTAAATTAAAAAAATGTTTCAAAAATTCGTCCTCGATGCTCTCAATTAGTAATATCTCCGAGAAATTGGCCGTGTTGCCACGTTATATGGCAACACTTAGACTCTGGGCAAAGTAAAAACCAGCCCTTGGATATCCGGGATTGCGGGTTAAATAAATAAATATCTAAATAAAATAAATGCAATGGAAGGAACATGGGTGGGTTTTAGTCAGTAGCCTTCGCTCGCGTTAAATTCGGTATAACACAGCACCTGCTACCTGCAGTTCTTGCCCATGCGCCTTATTGATTTGTAATAGCAATGCTAAGTTTTCCCTTTTCTTCCCTCGTTCTCCCTCATATCCCACTTTTTTAAAATAAAAAATAGCCTATGTCCGTCTCCTGGTTCCCAACTATCCCAACTATAGCGTGAAGAGGTAACAAACAAACAAATAAGCTCACTTTCGCTTTTATAATATTAGTAAGGAAGGATAACAGTAACAAAAACCTGGTCAACAAGACGACCACAAGCAGCACCCGTTCACGAGCATAACGCGAAGATCAGCCATTATCTCCCTCACCATATTGGAGGGCACCATAATATATAACTCAACGCGCTTTATGACAGCCCAGTCTTTCGTAGGCCCAAACTTGTCAACCATTCAGTCTAAAGCTTTATTCATTAGCCAAATACTCTGCGATGATAAATAAAGAGAAATACTTAGTCTTACAAAATAATTGAAGTAATTAAATCCATAAAAATAATACGTTATGAGAAGAGGTTAAGTAAATAAGAGATTAAAAATAAATTAGTTAACAATACAATTAATTTTCAATTTATAAGTTACGACCATGTTATAACACTAAAGATTAAATCTTGTTTGTTAAATGAGTGATGTTATATAAACAAACTTGAGGTGTCTTGAACAATTTAAGTGCTGTCGTAAAAGTTATTTCTATTGTTTATGTATGCTGTGATACAGACAAATCAAAACAACACTATTTTATGAGCTTTTTTTTCGAATATGGAGAATCATCAAATGACTACTCCTGCTGTGGGCGTAGAGAAAGGGAGTGCCAGACTTGTACTGAACTAAAACCCATGTTCCTTCTTTATGTTCCAAGGCCGCGGCATCTCTTTCGAACCAACCTGTGGCTCCGACAGGCCCTACTGAGCCCCTCTGATTTGCTAACATATTTTTGACTAGCTTCCGCCCGCGACTTCGTCCGCGTGGCATAGTTACTTTGGGCTAACGCTAACTTTAACCCGCGTGATGACCCGAAAAAATGTATCTTTCTCTCCCCTTTTCTTCCCTCATTCTCCCCCTTTCCTCACTTTAAAAAAACTTGCCTATTTCCGTCACCAAGGCCCCAACTATTTCTGTACCAAAATGCATCAAAATCGGTTCGGTCATTTAGGCGTGAAGCCGTAACAAACACGACACGGTTGGCGTAGTGGCTGAGCGATCGACTGCTGCGCTGTGTGTCGCGGGTTCGATTCCCGCACGGAACAAATATTTGTATGACCTACAGATAGTTGTTCCGGGTCTGGCTGTTTGTGTATGTGAGATTGAATGTTTGTAAACGCACCCACGATACAGGAGAATTTCCTAGTGTGGGGCAACGTTTTTAAAAAAAAAAGAAAGAAAGAACAAACAAACTCACTGTCGCTTTTATAATATTAGTAAGGATTTATGAAAATAACCGAAGGTAACTGAATGCCTATTCAGTTACCTAACGAAATAAGCTACGTTAGAGGTCCTAACTGTAGCTACCTTACACTTAAAAAAGTGCCTACTTAAATAATAAAACTGATCCTAAATACACTACAGCTACAACTAAATAAAACTACAGCTAAATAAATTAAGAAATAATAATTTGAATTTATATTTAACCTGAAAATAATTTAAGTACTAAATTATATATAAATATATTGTTTTTTTTAATATATCCAATTATGCCTATTATCTATAAGAACCTATTAATTACCAAATAAAGTAGGTACTAAAGCTAAATAATTCTAATGGAATTATACCCAGAAATATGTAGGTAAGTACAACTTGTAACAAAAAAAGAAATTAAAGTAAAGCTAAAACGCCTGTCCAATACTGGGTCCACCCTTTATAGCAGAACTTTTTATGTCATAATTTTATTTTGCATAACAACGGATAGCATAAACTTCATTTCGCAGAAAATTGTTTGGCAGACACTCATTTATCATACATTCAAAACTCATAATTTTGTAAGTCAGAATCATCTCTAGACATAAATTTCATATCCATAGTATTCAAAAAGCAGAAACATCATTTCGCAGAAAGTTCACAGTCAGAATCGTCTTTTGACATATATTTCATATCGTTATCATTAAACGGCAGAATTGTCATATCGCAGAAAGTTTATAGTTAGAATCATCTTTATCATTATTTGTTGTCATTTATTTTAATTATTTATTTCTTTAAAATAATATCATTTATTTTAACTATTATTTAATTCAATTTGTAATAATGTCATTTAATTCTATAAGTAATTATTATTTTAATGTAAATAGTTCAGTTCCGGGTAAACTACTAAAAACAATCTCATTTTCTATCAATGCAAGTCGTTACTGGCACTCGCCGGCCGCTGCCGCGGCACCGCTCGCTCCGCTCGCTCGGCTCGTGCGTAGGGGGTCACAGTTTTAACCTAACCTAACCTACGCATTTTTTTTTAACAAATTAACCTAATCTTAATAGTTGAGTCCCGGGTAACCTACTAAAAACAATGTCTTTTTTTCTATATAATTCCAAAAATATCTTATTTTTGCATTAATATGTTTTTGTATACAATTGTAACTCACTGTATCGGTTCACACCAAAATATTGGAAACTCAAGATAAATAACAAACATGTTAAATATCCCGTTTTAACCGTTAATAATAATGTTAGTGACCATGTCAATTTAAAGACTTATTAGGCATATAAGTCTTTAAACTTAAAGTTATTCCTAATTCAATTCTGCCATCTGCATAGTATGAAAAGTGAAATTATACCAAATACTCGTCGCTCTAAATGAACATTATGCTAAACGATATTATGCGAAATTTGAACTCTGCCAATCGTAATTATACTAAATGTAATTCTGCCATCTTAAAACTATGCAATTGTAAATTCGGAGTTTTAAACATTATGCCAAACGATAATTATATCAAATAATTTTTATGCCTTTAAAATGTTCGTTTAAAGAAAAATATGCTAAGTGTGTTATGCCAAATAAATTTCGGAGCATCAAGATTCTGCCAGATAGAGGGAACCCGTCCAATACTATCTACCTATGTATACCTACTTCACTTAAAAATAAAAACCTATAAATACTTTAATTAATAATACCTATCTATAATAAAGAATATAACTCTATAACGCTATGGCGCTCATTAGGGGAGGGCTATGTCCAGCAGTGGACTAATATAGCCTGATGATGATGATTAGTATAATTAACTACGCTTTTACCAATATAGTATAAAAAAAAACTGAACATAAATTAGCCGAAACTCGGTTTCTAAAAATCTATGCGTACCTACTACTACTTCACCTAAAAAGAAATAAAATGTTAACTATGAATAATTTGTAATTTGAAAGAATATTTAAACACTACCAAAATAACTAATACCTATTTTATAAAATAACAACAAAAGAAATCTAAAAAGAAATTATTTAAAGACTAAAAGTCGGGCTGAAAGCATTGTCTGTCAATAAGGTCGAACACTCTGAACGTCTATTCGCATCAACAGCCAAATATTACACAAAAATAATCCTTATAGCATGATTCAGTATTCACGCGCGATGGCTTATTAGCGTATTTCATGCATAACTTTGGTGTTTGTATACCGATTTATATGATTCTTTTTTTATTGAATACGTTATAATGTTAACTGTTTTTAATTAGAGATGAGTGGGAGTGTTATAAACGTAAGAGTAGACAAATATAATCAGATAGCTCCGAACTGCTAAGTTATCGGGAGTTACACGTGTTATTGTGAGTCAACCATAAAAGATAGACCTATGCTGTCGTAGGATATTTTTTATATAATTTTAAGGAGAACATTTCCGTCATACATGATTTCTGTGTAGCTTTAACCAACTTCTCCCGATTACCCAACATTTTCCTTCACTGCTCTGCTCCTATTGATAGTAGCGTGATGAAAAGTATACTATAACCTGCCCAGGAGTATGAAGAATAATTGTACCAAGTTTCGTTAAAATCCGTCGAGTAGTTTTTGTTTCTATAACGAACATACAGACATCCAGACAGACAGACAGACAGACAGACAGACAAAAATTTTACTGATTGCATTTTTGGCATCAGTATCGATCACTAATCACCCCCTGATAGTTATTTTGGAAATATATTTCATGTACAGAATTGACCTCTCTACAGATTTATTATAAGTATATAGAAAAGCGAAAGTGAGTTTGTTTGTTACGTCTTCACGCCTAAATGGCTAAACCGATTTTAATGAATTTTGGTATAATAGACGGACATAGGCTATTTCTTTTTTTTAAGTGAGAAATAAGTATAGATATAGAAGATGTGCGCGTGGAACACGAATGCGCCGTCGTTACGGTCTATCATCACTTGACGAACCTACGGTGAGCTAACCATTGCTCACAGTCCACGGGTCTGCGCCTACGGTGGCCGGGAGTCATCTCGTATTATATTATATTATATCTTTATATCTTTGCAGGTACCTGCTACCTGTAGTTTTTGCCCTTGCGCCTTTTTACTGTAATAGCAAAGCTAAGTTTTACCCTTTTCCTCTTTCTCCCTCATTTCTCACTTAAAAAAAAGAAATAGCCTATGTCCGTCTATTATACCAAAATTCATTAAAATCGGTTTAGCCATTTAGGCGTGAAGACGTAACAAACAAACTCACTTTCGCTTTTCTATATATACTTATAATAAATCTGTAGAGAGGTCAATTCTGTACATGAAATATATTTCCAAAATAACTATCAGGGGGTGATTAGTGATCGATACTGATGCCAAAAATGCAATCAGTAAAATTTTTGTCTGTCTGTCTGTCTGTCTGTCTGTCTGGATGTCTGTATGTTCGTTATAGAAACAAAAACTACTCGACGGATTTTAACGAAACTTGGTACAATTATTCTTCATACTCCTGGGCAGGTTATAGTATACTTTTCATCACGCTACTATCAATAGGAGCAGAGCAGTGAAGGAAAATGTTGGGTAATCGGGAGAAGTTGGTTAAAGCTACACAGAAATCATGTATGACGGAAATGTTCTCCTTAAAATTATATAAAAAATATCCTACGACAGCATAGGTCTATCTTTTATGGTTGACTCACAATAACACGTGTAACTCCCGATAACTTAGCAGTTCGGAGCTATCTGATTATATTTGTCTACTCTTACGTTTATAACACTCCCACTCATCTCTAATTAAAAACAGTTAACATTATAACGTATTCAATAAAAAAAGAATCATATAAATCGGTATACAAACACCAAAGTTATGCATGAAATACGCTAATAAGCCATCGCGCGTGAATACTGAATCATGCTATAAGGATTATTTTTGTGTAATATTTGGCTGTTGATGCGAATAGACGTTCAGAGTGTTCGACCTTATTGACAGACAATGCTTTCAGCCCGACTTTTAGTCTTTAAATAATTTCTTTTTAGATTTCTTTTGTTGTTATTTTATAAAATAGGTATTAGTTATTTTGGTAGTGTTTAAATATTCTTTCAAATTACAAATTATTCATAGTTAACATTTTATTTCTTTTTAGGTGAAGTAGTAGTAGGTACGCATAGATTTTTAGAAACCGAGTTTCGGCTAATTTATGTTCAGTTTTTTTTTATACTATATTGGTAAAAGCGTAGTTAATTATACTAATCATCATCATCAGGCTATATTAGTCCACTGCTGGACATAGCCCTCCCCTAATGAGCGCCATAGCGTTATAGAGTTATATTCTTTATTATAGATAGGTATTATTAATTAAAGTATTTATAGGTTTTTATTTTTAAGTGAAGTAGGTATACATAGGTAGATAGTATTGGACGGGTTCCCTCTATCTGGCAGAATCTTGATGCTCCGAAATTTATTTGGCATAACACACTTAGCATATTTTTCTTTAAACGAACATTTTAAAGGCATAAAAATTATTTGATATAATTATCGTTTGGCATAATGTTTAAAACTCCGAATTTACAATTGCATAGTTTTAAGATGGCAGAATTACATTTAGTATAATTACGATTGGCAGAGTTCAAATTTCGCATAATATCGTTTAGCATAATGTTCATTTAGAGCGACGAGTATTTGGTATAATTTCACTTTTCATACTATGCAGATGGCAGAATTGAATTAGGAATAACTTTAAGTTTAAAGACTTATATGCCTAATAAGTCTTTAAATTGACATGGTCACTAACATTATTATTAACGGTTAAAACGGGATATTTAACATGTTTGTTATTTATCTTGAGTTTCCAATATTTTGGTGTGAACCGATACAGTGAGTTACAATTGTATACAAAAACATATTAATGCAAAAATAAGATATTTTTGGAATTATATAGAAAAAAAGACATTGTTTTTAGTAGGTTACCCGGGACTCAACTATTAAGATTAGGTTAATTTGTTAAAAAAAAATGCGTAGGTTAGGTTAGGTTAAAACTGTGACCCCCTACGCACGAGCCGAGCGAGCGGAGCGAGCGGTGCCGCGGCAGCGGCCGGCGAGTGCCAGTAACGACTTGCATTGATAGAAAATGAGATTGTTTTTAGTAGTTTACCCGGAACTGAACTATTTACATTAAAATAATAATTACTTATAGAATTAAATGACATTATTACAAATTGAATTAAATAATAGTTAAAATAAATGATATTATTTTAAAGAAATAAATAATTAAAATAAATGACAACAAATAATGATAAAGATGATTCTAACTATAAACTTTCTGCGATATGACAATTCTGCCGTTTAATGATAACGATATGAAATATATGTCAAAAGACGATTCTGACTGTGAACTTTCTGCGAAATGATGTTTCTGCTTTTTGAATACTATGGATATGAAATTTATGTCTAGAGATGATTCTGACTTACAAAATTATGAGTTTTGAATGTATGATAAATGAGTGTCTGCCAAACAATTTTCTGCGAAATGAAGTTTATGCTATCCGTTGTTATGCAAAATAAAATTATGACATAAAAAGTTCTGCTATAAAGGGTGGACCCAGTATTGGACAGGCGTTTTAGCTTTACTTTAATTTCTTTTTTTGTTACAAGTTGTACTTACCTACATATTTCTGGGTATAATTCCATTAGAATTATTTAGCTTTAGTACCTACTTTATTTGGTAATTAATAGGTTCTTATAGATAATAGGCATAATTGGATATATTAAAAAAAACAATATATTTATATATAATTTAGTACTTAAATTATTTTCAGGTTAAATATAAATTCAAATTATTATTTCTTAATTTATTTAGCTGTAGTTTTATTTAGTTGTAGCTGTAGTGTATTTAGGATCAGTTTTATTATTTAAGTAGGCACTTTTTTAAGTGTAAGGTAGCTACAGTTAGGACCTCTAACGTAGCTTATTTCGTTAGGTAACTGAATAGGCATTCAGTTACCTTCGGTTATTTTCATAAATCCTTACTAATATTATAAAAGCGACAGTGAGTTTGTTTGTTCTTTCTTTCTTTTTTTTTTAAAAACGTTGCCTCACACTAGGAAATTCTCCTGTATCGTGGGTGCGTTTACAAACATTCAATCTCACATACACAAACAGCCAGACCCGGAACAACTATCTGTAGGTCATACAAATATTTGTTCCGTGCGGGAATCGAACCCGCGACACACAGCGCAGCAGTCGATCGCTCAGCCACTACGCCAACCGTGTCGTGTTTGTTACGGCTTCACGCCTAAATGACCGAACCGATTTTGATGCATTTTGGTACAGAAATAGTTGGGGCCTTGGTGACGGAAATAGGCAAGTTTTTTTAAAGTGAGGAAAGGGGGAGAATGAGGGAAGAAAAGGGGAGAGAAAGATACATTTTTTCGGGTCATCACGCGGGTTAAAGTTAGCGTTAGCCCAAAGTAACTATGCCACGCGGACGAAGTCGCGGGCGGAAGCTAGTATAATATAAAGTAAGGAGTAAAGATGATTTCCCACAAATCTGCCTGTAAATAGTTCAATTTAACTAGGTAATGTCTACAATAATGACTCAATTTCTTTTGTATTATTTTGTTGTTAGGTACACAGGGGTATCATATTACCCGGGGTCAGATATGGAGTCACTATATGTAAAATACTGGTATTCAGCTGCATTCGGTTGGACTGGACTACGACCCCAACATAGTTAGTTCTCGTCTTCGTTGATAATCATGATGACCACCGGATTTAAAAACTTTATGAAAAGGTTTTTTTTTTGCATAAAAGTTATTATTACCCGTTTTACGCGTGACTGCCTGAATAAATAAATAAAATAAATATCTTGGGACAACTCACACACGGCTATCTGATCCCAAGCTAAGCAGAGCTTGTGTTATGGTAACCAGACAACTGATATACATACTTATATAATTTATAAATACATACATATTATAGATAAATCACACCCAGACACAGAACAAACAATCATGCTCATCACACAAAGTTTGTCCTGGGTGGGAATCGAACCCACGACCTCCGGCTCAGCAGTCAGGGCCACTAACCACTAGACCAACAGGCCCGTCAATACATAACCTTACTTTTTTATTCAGGTTAATAAAATATATTCAGGTTAATAAAATATATTTTTAATCAACTTGTGAAATGCATGCAATGCTCACTGAATTTCAGATGTTCATTGTGCATTCTCGATAGTCAGCTGAAATAAAAGAATCATTTACAACGTACTTAAAATTTCTTTTAATAGCACTTTATAACCATTTCTTCACTTAACGACATCAGCAAATGACTGGGCGGACACATGCTTATTTCATAAGTTCTGCTCTATTGTTATTAATGATTCTAGAATCAGACAATTTGTCTTCGTGTATCTGATATAAATTTTGTGCTCGTTTTGCCAAAAAGTATGTTACTAATTAACCACGTTTAATCTCAAGTATTCTTATTGCTACCTATCAAGCTCACATAAAATGTTTCGACACGGTTGGCGCAGTGACTGAGCGATCGACTTTTGCGCTGCGTGTCGCGGGTCGATCCCCGCACGGTCTTGTGGCCTACAGATAGTTGTTCCGGGTCTGGTTGTTTGTGTATGTGAGTTTAAATGTTTTTAAACGCACCCACGATACAGGAGAAATCCTAGTGTGGGGCAACGTATTAAAAAAAAAAAGTTTTATATCCTTTACTGTATCTACTAACATTCTATGGATTATGTGGAGTCTGAAATATTTTTATTTTATATCAATTTTATATTAAATGTTCAAATATTACAAAAAGAAAACTACCAACTTTTATATTTCTAACTTGCCCAATCGTTGTTTTACAAACAAATGTTGCATTTTTCTTGAGGTCAATTCAAGACTCGGCGGCCAAAAGAACTTAAGGCAATTTTGTTCGGAAGCGAACTTGACTTAAGTTCTTTTGGCCGCCGAGTCTAGAATTGACCTTCGAAATTTTTTGCAAAATCTCAAGTCATTCACACACGTTTCACAAAATATTATTATTCTGTAATTTTCTTCTCAATCTACTGCAGTAAAAAGGCTCTCATAAAATTAAAAATGCATTCTATTAATTACTGCACACGCACAATCTTCTTTAAAGAAAAACTGATTTGAACCGAACTGCTACCTAAAGAAAACCTGACACTGAATTCTGAACTCTAAATTAAAACTTTTAAAGACAGTTTTCAAATGAAACGGTTCCCAAAAGTCGTGTGTAACAGCTGTTCCAAGTCGTTGACCTGACCTTAAGAAGATTCATTCATATTTAATACCTTTGGGAGATACGGTCTCTGAAATGACTCAATCCTTACTAATATTATAAAAGCGAAAGTGAGTTTGTTTGTTTGTTACCTCTTCACGCTTTAATGGCTAAACCGATTTTGATGAATTTTGGAACAGAGATAGTTGGGAACCAGGAGACGGACAGAGGCTTTTTTAAAAAAAAAAGTGGGATGTCAGGGAGAAAGAGGGAAGAAAAGGGAAAACTTAGCGTTGCTATTACAAATCAATAAGGCGCTAGGGGAACTGTGTTACCCCGAAATTAACGCGAGCGACGCCGCGGGCAAAAGCTAGTAATACATATATCACATTTATTAACGGAAGCTAATAGCAACCGCCATTACTGCATTATCACTTCCGGTGCGCTTGAGTTCTATTCTATTTGGGGTCGGCGCAACACGTTTTCTTCTTCCATCCTATCGGACGTCACGGCATCATTCACTCCTTTCTCCTTCATATCATTCCTTACACAATCCATCTATCTTTTTTTTGGCCTTCCTCTCGCTCTCCGTCCATCAACATTCAGATCTGTATATGTTACATAAATATTCCTAAACTCTATAAAAGAGTAACTTTACATAAAGTACCGTTTTCATCTGTTCGGCTTTGATTTTGATGGCCTGAAATATTTTTACAAACGATTTTTTTTGTGAAAAAAAAAACTGGCGGTATTTCGTACCTCTGGTTTTCATAGTGGCTTTTTCTAAAAAATATAGAGGAAGCTCAAGCATTTATAAAACTGAGTTGCATTTTGCAAACAAAGATTAAAAAAACCTAGTTGTTATTTTTTCTGAAAATCTGGGAAGCGCATACTGCGCGTATCAAGACTGTTTGTAATAAAATACATTTTATAGTTTTTTCAGTAGGACTGCTGTCCTACTAAAAATAATTGACACTATTATTAACCAAATAGTTAGATATTCCTGTTATTTATTTAAACTACTATTATTTACAAACTACAAATATATATGTGTCGTGGATTGATGGCGCAGTGAAGACAGTGCCATCTAACAATTCATTTGTGCACTAAGTTTAGTTGTTATGGATTGATGGGGCAGTGCCAACAGCGCCATCTAACAAATCGTTTGTAAACCAAATTAAATAATATCGCAACCGGAAACGTAAGTGTGCCGCGCGCGCGCTTGGACACGATCGTCGGTAGAAGGGATGAAGCTATTACTGGCGGAGCGACCGAGTGCAGAGGTTCAGTCAGTCGAACAGTCGCCCAGTCGAATACAATCGAACAGACTGCTCAGTCGAACTCAGTCAGTCTTGGCAGACGCCCAGGACCAACGCACGTGTTTGTTTATTGTGAATTCGTTAAGTTTAAATTCGAATAAAGTTACTTTGATTATTTTATCGTTTGAGTGCCCAGTGACAGTGCCCGTATTTAACCTAACCATGTCGGATCACGAAGAAGACCCGATGCTTCCGATCTCGGCCACCCATGATGCGACATCAGATGTGGGATATACTCAAGCTGAAGAAATATCGCAGAATGGAGCCATGACGTCACGGTGCGACGAGTGTCTGACTGCCAATCGACAATGGAGGAGGCGCCGGCGGGGCAGGTGGCCTAGCCGTTCCTGAGCAGTGTCTGCAGCAGCGACGCGTTGATGTCTGCTACGTCAGTAATCCCAGTGGTACGCTGATGAACTCTGGTGAGTCGTATCCATTTTATTATGATTCTGGTGCCGAATGCTCTCTCATTAAAGATTATGTTGAATATTCTATTCTATTCTATTCAAAGTTTAGTGGCAAGCGTATGAATAATATTGTAAACTTAACAATTCGGTCATGTCATTATTTCAGTCATGGTAAAGTGCAAAGTACCTTACAAATTTTAACTGAGGTTATTATGTGGTATTAACGATCTGCGATTAGATTTTATTTCATGTTGTACCGGATAGTTAGTTGTCTTAAAAATGATACTTTAATCGGCCGCAAGTTTTAGATCAGGGATTTAACGTTAGCATAACGTCTCATTGTGTTGTTTTATGTCGTGATAAGGTTGTTAGGTTATGTGATGTTTCAAATAGACCCAAGAATGATTCTATTTGTGAAATTGATTTCGATAAAATTGATACCGACATTCCGCCAGAATTACCCTCCCGTTTTAATGATCTTTTGACAGAATATTCAACTTCGTTTTCTAGTGGTGTTTTTAAATTAGGCTTGTAGATCCTAGGCAAACGGTAAATCGTTGCCCTTATAGGTTAAGTGCTAGTAAACGCGAAGTTGTTACTGCTAGAGTTAGTGAAAAGTTGTTCGCCCTTTTCTAGTCCAGTGTTGCTTGTTAAGAAGAAGGATGGTTCACATCACATGTGTGTCGACTACAGAGAACTGAACGACAACACTGTTTCGGATAGGTTTCCATTGCCATTGATAGGGGATCTTATATCTAGGTTAGGTGGTGCTACATGGTTCACGTGTCTCGATATGTTATCAGATTCCAGTGCACCCTGAATCAATAGGGCGCACTGCATTTGTCACACCTGACGGTCAGTGGGAATATTTGACTATGACGTTCGGTTTGAAGAATGCAAGCTCAGTTTATCAGCGTGCAGTGATGAAAGCATTAGGTGAACTTGCTTATAGCTATGCTGTTACATACGTCGATTATATTTTAGTGATAGGATCGTGCGTAGAGGAAAGTTTAGTTCGGCTTCGTACTGTACTCGGTAAATTGACAAAAGCTGGTTGCTCCCTGTATTTTGTTCAAGTGTAAATTGCATAAGCAACGGGTTGAATATTTAGGCTTTGTTATTGAGGACGGCCAAATCAGACTTAACCCTGACTGTTCATAGGGTTGGCCACTTATTTCAGACAGTTGGTGCCACAGTTCTCAAAAACGATGGCACCTCTATTTCGTTTAACAAGTGGCAAGAATAGGGCCATTGGTTGGGAGCCCAGCCATGAGGTCATTCGTCAGAAAATAATTTCTTACCTAACCAGTGAGCCAGTCCTAACGATTTTCGACCCTGCGCATTCAATCGAGTTACATACCGATCCCAGTGCTGAAGGATACGGTGCCATTTTTATCCAAAAGATTAATTGTAAACAACATGTGGTTGCTTATTTTAGTCGTCACACTTCTCCAGCTGAATCCAAGTTTCATTCGTTCGAATTAGAAACGTTAGCCGTCTTTAATGCCATAAAGCATTTTCGACATTATTTGCTAGGTCGTAAGTTTACCGTTGTGACGGACTGCAGTTCTGTTAAAGCATCCAAAAACAAAACTGACTTGTCTCCACGAGTTCATCGTTGGTGGGCCTACATGCAGTCATTTGAGTTTGATATTGTTTTTGAGTTTGATATTATTGTTATCGTGAAGGCAGTAGGATGAGTCATGTAGACTTTCTTTCTAGAAATCCTCTCCCTACAACTAAAGAACCATTCACTCATGTGAAACAAAAGCGTGTCGATTTGGCTGAGCTTTCTAGTAACTGGTTGCAAGCTGAACAGGAAAAAGATGAAGGGATTGTTAAGATTGTGTCTGATCTTCGTAATGAAGTTTTTCCTGAGGAAACTCGTAAAACTTACGAAATTCGGAAAAACATTCTGTATCGTAAGATTCAGCGTAACGGACGCACTCGATGTCTACCTATTGTACCTAGATCACTTAGGTGGTCAGTAATTAATAATGTCCACGAGTCTGTCATGCATTTGGGATGGGAGAAAACTCTCGAAAAGATTTACGAGCACTATTGGTTCGAGGGAATGTCAAAATATGTGATGTGAGAAAATTTGTTGATAATTGTATCACTTGTAAAGCAGCGAAGCCCAACTCTGGTAAAGTTCAAGCAGAACTTCACCCTATTCCCAACTTCAATATCCCATGGCACACATTCAATTAGTTTTACTTCGACATTCGATTAACATCGACACTAACAGTAGTATTGGTGCTATTAAGTTTTGTATAGCGTTGTTTGGTGTACCGAAACGAATAATAGCAGATCAAAGTCTTTGTTTCGCTAGCAAGGATTTTTTTTAGTTTCTGTTCTTCTAACATCACTTGATAGCTACCGGAGGCAGTCGCGCCAATGGTCAAATAGAAATGGTAATGAGTACCCTTAAGAGTATGTTGACAACTGTAGTGGCTAGTCGTGACCACTCTTGGCAGGGAGCATTAGGAGAGGTTCATTTGGCTATGACCTCTACTATTTATAGGGTGACTAAATCTAGCCCTCCCGAGTTAATGATCGAAAGGGTAGCACGACCTCTTGACTTTGTAACCGATGATGAGGTGATTGACATTAATTTAAATGAGATAAGAGAGCATGCGACACAGAATGTGGCAAAGAAATGCTAATTATGATAAAAATAGATTTGATAAAAATAAGGCTCAGGTTTCTGAGTTAGTTGTTAATGATTGTTTTGATTGAATTGAGGAAAGGAATCAAATAAAATTAGATCCTTAATTCAAAGGCCCATTTGAGATTATTGATGTGTTAGAAAGGCGCTTGACTCTAAGCGAACATACAAATACCCTCATGATAGTGTGATGAAGATCCCCGATCACCAAGTTCCTAGAGAATTAGATGTCATAGCTAGTGACAGTGGTAGTGAAACCAAATATGATTTAAAATAATGCTTGTATACTCATACTCGAGACTTTAGACCGCACCTCATGAGTACCATGTGGCGATGAGTCTGTCTGCAAGGAATCGTTGGTGCGATTTCTGTCTGTGTTGGTGCACAGAGCGCTTTTGTGTTGTAGCACATTATGCGCTAGATTTTTGATAATCATTGGTGTGATTATTGTCTGTGTTGGTGCACAGGTCGCCTCATATGTTGTAGCATATGTGGCGGCCGATTAGTAAAGAATCGTTGGTGCGATTCTGGTTTGTGTTGGTGCACAGATCACAATGAAGGTTTTGTGAGTTGAGTATACATTGCTTATACATTGCTTATACATTGCTTATGAACTATGATAACGAGTAACAGAATTGTTAGACTTACTTTGTTTTGGAACTTGTTGATTGGATTTCTTTTCAATTAATTACGTGGTGCAGGGAGTACTGTGACAGGGCATTGTAAAGCCAATAAAGTTGATAAGTGTACTTAGATTTAGGAAAAATAAAGTACCAATGAAAATTAGCTACTATTGCTTCTATTGGCAGGATAGCCGAGCGAGATTACTCTCAGAGCATATTTTGTCCACAGGAACTACACCCGAGGACGGGTGCTGGTCAGGGATGGCCGTGTCGTGGATTGATGGCGCAGTGAAGACAGTGCCATCTAACAATTCATTTGTGCAGCAAATTAAATAATATCGCAACCGGAAACGCAAGTGTGCCGCGCGCGCGCTTGGACACGATCGTCGGTAGAAGGGATGAAGCTATTACTGGCGGAGCGACCGAGTGCAGAGGTTCAGTCAGTCGAACAGTCGCCCAGTCGAATACAATCGAACAGACTGCTCAGTCGAACTCAGTCAGTCTTGGCAGACGCCCAGGACCAACGCACGTGTTTGTTTATTGTGAATTCGTTAAGTTTAAATTCGAATAAAGTTACTTTGATTATTTTATCGTTTGAGTGCCCAGTGACAGTGCCCGTATTTAACCTAACCATGTCGGATCACGAAGAAGACCCGATGCTTCCGATCTCGGCCACCCATGATGCGACATATGAATGAATAATAAAAATATGTATATACAAATATAAAAATAGTAAAATAATGACAGGGCGTCAAAAAATTCGTCCGCATTGCAGTCAACAGGAAAAGTGCCTAGAAGGCTGGCAGCATTACCACGTTGGGTGGCAATGCTAATTCTTTGGCCAGAAAAAAGGCCCTCTGGTCACGAGAAGAGTCGACCAACAACTTGGCGATTTCTCGAAATACTACGTGGGCACTCGGCCCCAGTTAGAGATATAAAAGTTAGAGATTAGACACAATAAATACGGATTTTTTTTCACTAGAGAAGAAAAAAATCGCTAATTAAAAGTACTTATTGATAAGTGTCCTACAAACGTTTTAGCAGTACTTTACTAAATGCGTTTATTTATTGACTGTTAACTATCAAGGCTGAAGTAAATGTTCACGTGGGCCGGTCATAAAACCTAAACTAGTTCCACGTAATATTGTTAAATACTAGGCTTCACATGCAGTTTTGTTTATTAATTTGTGAATTTTCTGATATTCTCAAGATATCGTTTAGGAGGAAAGCTATCTTGCATTATTTTGGTCATATTGTGGACGATATTTAAAGATGTGGATATTATAATTTTTTTAAAAATGGGCAAGTGCGAGTCGGGCTCACACTGAGGGTTCCGTACTGCGACATAACATAAACGTTATCCTTTGACTGCGTAGACTAAAGCCCCGTTCCAATAAACAAAAACGAGTAGTACTACCGTAAGCAAAACGACTCGTTTTTGTTTATTGGAACGGGGCTTTAAAGACATAATTTTTCCACAAATCCAAAGGACTACAAACTTCAGTTTATAGTTTTAATTTTAACCTGACTAGCTACAGTCGTTCCCGAGATAAAAAGGGTCTTGGCAGACAGACAGACGGACGGACAACAAAGTGATCCAATAAGGGTTCCGTTTTTTTTCTTTTGAGGTCTAAAAAAACACCGTAAATGTAAAATAAGCAATTGAAAACCAAGTAGCGACTTTAGGATTGGTATTGGATCTATGCAACTATTCAAGATTTTTTTTTAAACAACCATGTCACAAAACAAATTTTAGTTTACTGTTTTTTTGCAAATAATATGACAAATACACACATGTCAAAATTACCTACAAATTGCATGAAGACATACACTAAAAACAGTTTGTAAATTAACCAGTATTTCTACAATAAATTATTGAACAAATGTGTTTTAAAGTTTATAGAGCAAGTACACACGACGACACATCAACCTATACAAAACCAGTTTATGCTGATCTCGCATTGTACTTGAAATCTATGGTGTACGATCCGTTGTTGAGAGAGCAGCATAAACTGGTTTTGTATAGGTTGATGTGTCGTCGTGTGTACTTGCTCCACCTACCTTACCTTTAAGGAAAATAATTACTATTGGCAATTCCAGATAAGAATTTATTAAGACCTCAAGAGACTGGTTCTATAAACAATAATGTAAACAAAACAATAATGTGAACAAAACAGGTAATTATTAATGTATCCAACAACATGTATTGAAAGAGAGTTTAGACTAGTACACATCAAAAAACATAGTTTAAGTAGTAAGTGTTGTTTAATAATACAATGTGCACCTGCAAATCAAATTAACTTAATAATTTCATTTTAAACTAGCTTTTGCCCGCGGCTTCGCTCGCGTTAAATTCGGGGTAACACAGTTCCCCTTTCCTGATTTGCAGGTTACCTACCTGTAGTTTTTGCCCTAGCGCCTAATTTATTGTAATAGCAATGGTAAGTTTTCACTTTTCTTCCCTCTTTCTCTCTCATTTCTCAATATTTAAAAAAGATAGCCTATGTCCGTCCAGGGTCCCAACTATCTCTGTACCAAAATTCATCAAAATCGGTTTAGCCATTTAGGCGTGAAGACGTAACAAACAAACAAACTCACTTTCGCTTTTATAATATTAGTAAGGATATGTTATTTTGCTTGTTTTTTTTTCCTTAACTTTGTACGTATGTATTGGCAAAACATAGTAAACATATCTCTTATTATACTACCTGTAAACCCACCTATGCTCTACGAAATAAATGATTGATTAATAAATCAAGGGGATAGTTTAGTATGTGTGGTTTGCCTCATTGGTCTAGTAGTCGTAAGTGCAACTGCTGAGTTTAAGGTCCTTTGTTCGATTCCCAAGTTGGGCAAATTTTGGGAATGATTGTGTAAATGTAATGCCCTGTTAAGTATTTTATGAAAACATTGAAAAAAAAAACAACTTGTATGCCCTCTGTCTAGGTGGAGCTGCTAGACGACTCCCGGCCACCGCAGATAGTCGTAGTCTGAGGATGATGAGCAATGGGTAGCTTACTAGCTTCACGCGCGCCTTAGAGATGTCAGGGGAGCCTCTCTGCTTTGCTGCCAGCCAGGGCCACAGCGAACCGATGTTGTGTGTTGTTCGAAAGAGATACCGCGGCCCCGAAACACAAAGGGCAAAAGAAGAAACACGGATGGGTTTTAGTCAGTAAGTCTGCCATTCCCTCACACTGCCGAAAATGGGGGAAGTTATATGATGATTTCCCATCCGAAAAAAAAAACTAGGTGGAGCGACAAACTCCACAAAATGGCTGGTAGCATCTGGATGAGAGTAGCCATGAGCCCAACAATGAACTGTTGATGGTAATATCTATAAAGTACAAATATTCGTTTATCGGTAAATGCGAAATATGTTTGAAGAAAATCTTAGGTCATAAGATTTGCTCATAGTTGTAAATAGACCGGTGATTGTGAGCCCATTACAAATCTTTAGTATGCCCTTGCTTAAGTTTTATGTCAAAAATTCTCTCATAAAACAAATGAGTGGTCAGAGCGGACATAATCTTCGTTTATATTATACTAGTTTTTACCCGCGGCTTCGCTCGCGTTAAATTCGGGGTAACACAGTTCTCCTTTCCTGATTTGCAGATACCCATTACCTGTAGTTTTTGCCCTAGTGCCTTATTAATTGTAATAGCAAAAGCTAAGTTTTCACTTTTCTTCCCTCTTTCTCCCTCATTTCGTACTTTAAAAAAAAAAAAAGTTTGCCTATGTCCGTCTCCAGGGTTCCAACTATCTCTATACCAAAATTCATCAAAATCGGTTTAGCCATGTAGGCGTGAAGACGTAACAAACAAACTCACTTTCGCTTTTATAACATAAGTAAGGAAGTAAGGATTAGCTGTACTCAGCGGTTTCAACCGCTGCTTAGCTTCTTTTCTGGAGAGGGCTACTCTAATAACTTAAGGGCACGCGTAATACGAATTTAATTTCATTAAAACGCTCAACCGGTTTCGGAGCATTATGGCTATTAAAACTGTGTCACGAGTTCTTTTTAAAGGTAATTGTTGCGCTGCGCGTGATATTATTATAGAAATAGTACGTTCCATTTTTGAATCGGATTTTGTAAACAATTTCAAAGGTCAATTTTTTTACGGGTCTTTAATCCTTTTTATAACATAGCTTAAGTTACTACATTTAACATCAACTATTATGAGAATAAAAGTCCTACTGAAATCAGTCTTGCTATTTAAGATATGCCGGAAAACAATTACACAGACAGACAACATTGTAAAATAATTTGTTTTCCTTTTATAAGTACATATTTTATGAACTGTAATATCCATTCATTTAAAACTGTTATTTCGAAACTACATACATTTCAATTTTATTTATATGTATAGATGTATAAATCATTTTGCTTGAATATAACTAAAATATAATATTGCAAGCCAGTTTGATTTAGCTTGTTGTTCCTACACACAATGACATTCACTGCCCGATATTACCAAAACACTACACTCTAAAATCAAGCTTATTGCCTTCTAATAGGCATGGTTGTGCAGGTAAAGGTTCTAAGTTCCATATCGTACTATCTAGGTACTACAAACTTGATGTCAGTAACCCTAAATAGTTATTAGCTAAATCTCTTAATCGCTTCATTAATGAATATTGGCTATATTTTAATTATCGTTACCATTATGTAAATTAAATAGGCTTTTAAACCGCGTATAATGGTTAACCAGTGTAGATATTGTAGAGAATACCAATTTACGGTTTGAATTCATTTATTTCTAAAGATTACAAATCACTTGTACAAAAATAAATACTAAAGTATTGAT
This sequence comes from Ochropleura plecta, assembly GCA_905475445.1. Taxonomy (NCBI): domain Eukaryota; kingdom Metazoa; phylum Arthropoda; class Insecta; order Lepidoptera; family Noctuidae; genus Ochropleura; species Ochropleura plecta. The sequence continues at coordinate 13,585,187 of FR997739.1, forward strand.
TATATAAACATGTTTGTTGTCCAGGAGTAGCAGAAGCTTGTAGACTTAACAATTAGTATGTATTATGAGGGTAATTGCTTAAGTTATTTATTGTCTACCGCCGTGCAGCGCGTTATAGCGGTGACTTGTATTTATTGTTGAATATAAACACCAAATTTAATAAATATCGTGTTATTAATACTAAGTCTATGAATATAGAAAAAATATTATTTCTCTGTGTCTATATGTGTGTATTAAAGGCATAATTTTAGTGCCAATTTTTGTTTTTTTTTTGTGTTTGACGATGCTATTGACGCAGTGGCTAAGCGATTGACTTTTGCGCTGCCTGTCACAAGTTCAATTCCCGCATAGAACAATTATTTGGATGATCTACATATTGTTTTCTGGGTCTAGTTCTTTGTGTATGTAAGTTTAATTTAAATCTTTGTAAACCCACCGATGACCACGATAGAGGTGAATATTCTCGTGTAGGGCATATTTTGCTTAAAAAATGGACCAAAAAACCATAAATCATCATCCTGACCTTGTCGAACTTTACTTAGGTTTTTCTTCTTTCTTAAATTACAAATCGCTAGCTGAAATAAATATTAAGCTAACTTGCCAAATTCAATCGAAGTTCATAACTGCATCTTCAAAAAAGATTTAATACTCATTTATTTTGTATTTACACATATCTTGCTGGCCCAGAAATTAAGTGCCTCGCCTTTCATACATGAAGTTGTGAGTTCAAATCCTGGCAAGTACCAATGTGACTTTTTTCTATTCATATGAACGGGAAGCGGTCACCTCCTTTTGCGAAGCAGTCCTTCTAGCGAAGGAGATAGGCGTTTGACGGAGAGAACCTCACACTAACCAAGCCGCCGCGGGAGACGCCCCGGACGTTGGCCGCCGCGAGACGACTCCCGGCCACCGTAGATGTAGGCCTGTGGACAGTGAGCAATGGGTAGCTCACCATCCGTCCGTTTATTGACGACAAGCCGTGTCGTCGTGTTCCACGCGCACCTCAAAGAGATGCCAGCAAAGCAGAGGGGCCTGGCAGGCCCACCGCCTGCCGGGGTTGCGGGTTGTTCGAAAGAGATACCGCGGCCCCGGAACATAAAGGGTAATAGAAGGAACATGGGTAGGTTTTAGTCAGTACAAATCTGACATTCCTGCCCGCTCCGCCCATGGCGGGGGAAGTTATTTGATAATTTCCCATCCGTAAAAAAAGACATCACAGACATTGATGAGGGACATCGTGAGGAATCCTGAACTTAGAATTAATATAAGTCTAGAATCGCCAACCCGCCGTGAGCAAGCATGGTGATCAATGCTCGTGCTTTCTCTATTTACATAGAGGCCGTTGCCTAGCAGTGAGATAGATCTTTGGATTTCATTTATTCATTTACAGTTATTTATTATTTTAAGCCAGATGTATTCTACTGCAGGGTAAACACGACGGCGCGGTTGGCGCAGTGGCTGAGCGATCGACTGCTGCGCTGTGTGTCGCGTGTTCGATCCTCACACGGAACAAATATTTGTATGACCTACAGGTAGTCGTTTCGGGTCTGGCTGTTTGTGCATGTGAGTTAATTTTTTTGTAAATACTCCCACGAAACCGGAGAAATTGCTAGAGAGTGGCAACGATTTAAAAAAATACCTCCCTTCTCTTCTATATTTCTTCCTTCCATTTTTTCCTACCGTTTGCTATTAGCGCCCAATCCTTTTTGTAAAAGTCCAACTCGTCACGCCATTTCCTGGGTCTACCGTGTCGTCAAAGACAGTTATAGGCTGGTTTTATGTTATTTGGTAAGATGCAATCTAACATGCATAAACTACTTCAAAATACTACTGCCAAGTCTTAAACCAGGTTAGTTGTAGCTCAAATACTGCTTCACATAATTATTATCGTTATTGCAATGATCATCTAAATCCTTACTAATATCATAAAAGCGAAAGTGAGTTTGTTTGTTTGTTACCTCTTCACGCTTTAATGGCTAAACCGATTTTGATGAATTTTGGTACAGAGATAGATGGAAACCAGGAGACGGATATAGGTTATTTAAAAAAAAGTCAGATATGAAGGAGAACGAGGGTAGAAAACGGAAAACATAGCGTTGCTATTACAAATCAATAAGGCGCAAAAGCAAAAACTGCAGGTACTGTATTATACCGAATTTAGCGCGACCGAAGCCGCGGGCAAAAGCTAGTATGACAAATAAATTGAAAATGCAATTTATATTCAGACATTCAATTTGTAACATTCTAATATCGTCATAATATTCAAACGTATAGGTACTAAAATCGCTTAATTACCTAATTCTGATTAACGATTAATAAGACCGCTCATTGAAGTTTTAATTACTAATCTAGTAACTAATTTAACGCGATGCCGGATGCATGCACATTATCGGTATAAACAATGCAAATTATATGCTTAGTAATTACTGCATGCTGTTTAATTACAAATTAAGTGGGAATTATTAAGGGAGAAATACTGAATCGTATATGAAATAGTAGCCGATGCCCGCGGCTTCGCCCACGTGATATCGAGAAAATAAGTATTCTATGTGTTATACCAGACTATAATCTACCTCTGTGGCAAATTTCATCAAGATCCGTTCAGCCGTTTTGACGAGAGACAAAGAGTGAAGAGTAATAAACATCCATTCATCCATATATCCTCACAAGCATTTGCATTAATAATTTTATTTAGGTAGTAGGATTATTATATACTAATTTGTTTTATTAGACTGTACCGTTCCATACCTCAAAAACAAAAAAACGGAACCAATTAATTAGGATCACTTTTTTGTTCATCTGTCTGTCTGTCTGTTAAGACCCTTAGTCTCGGACACGTATAAAAGTATCGAGTTGAAACTAAAACCTTATACTAAAGGCTCTGTAGTCCCTGGGAGCTGTAAAAAAACAACTGTCTAAATTTACGCAGTCAAAAAAAATGGCTGTTTATGTCGCAAGTCTGTTTAGAAACTTCTGTGTGCGAGACCGACTCCAATCCGGCCAGTTTTATTTTTCTAGTCAGAAATATTCAAATAACTTCTGCCTAAGTCATGACTTTAACCATTAAAATGTATACAAAGTACCTATTTATGAATCACTGCCCACTATCAAGCTGAATGTATATAAACTGCAATGATTACCTACTTATAATGAATGCAGGAAACATGAATGATCTCAATACATTCAATTAAAATACTGTGACTAAGTAATTACTATGAAACTTGAAAGTTTTAGGTAATATAACTGATATTACGTGAGTATTTGCGGTTGACATTAATGTACAGTCAGCAAAGGTGATTGAATTTACCAGGCTTGTTGGATACAGTTTATTTATTTATTTGGTAGGTACTACATAATAAAACTTAAAAGGAACTATGCAATAATACGAAAGTGCTGCAATATATGCCTATTACAGGAGCATTAACCATAGTACCAGCAAAAAGTTTACAAATAGAAAAACAATATAAGATTAACACATAAATGAAATAGTGTGAAAATTAAATTAACTCAATAATGAAAAAATATGAAGAATGACTTGAAAATTATGTATTGTTGAAATGTCATATAAATTAATATGATTATACATATATGTTCATTTTCGAATAATGTTACGTTTTTTTTTTATAGAAAACAAATAAATCATTAAATTAATCAAATTTGAGTTTAAAAAAGAAAAAATCAACAATATCTGAAGAGGCTGACTACCTACTACCGGCACCTTCAATGTGGCTGTCGGTCTGCACCAAGGGTCGGCTCTTAGCCCTTACCTCTTCCTGGTGATAATGGACGCTCTCACGTCGGACATCCAGGAAGAGGCTCCCTGGTGCATGCTGTTTGCCGATGACATTGTGTTGGTTGCTGAGAGCGGCCAAGAGGTCCAGAGCAGATTGGAAGTGTGGTGGCAAAGACTGGAGAACGTTGGCCTGAAATTAAGCAGAACCAAAACAGAATACCTGTTCTGCGATTTCGGTGGTCTCTCCAGTCCTGTGCCCATAACCCTTGCCGAAGCGCCTATACCGATTTGCTCCAACTTCCGGTACCTCGGGTCGCTTGTCCAAGGGGATGGCGAAGTAGACCGGGACGTAACGCACCGGATCAACGCAGGATGGATGAAATGGCGACAGGTCACTGGAACAACATGTGATCCACGGATGCCCCTCAAGTTAAAGGGGAAAATATATAAGTCCGTGATTAGACCTGTTGTACTGTATGGGTCAGAATGCTGGGCTGTAAAAAAGGTGGATGAAAAACGATTGCATGTAGCGGAGATGAGAATGTTGAGATGGATGTGTGGAGTGACAAGAATGGATAAAGTAAGGAATGAATATATTCGAGGAAGTTTGAAAGTTGCGCCTGTTACAGAAAAATTGAAAGGGAGTCGTTTGTCTTGGTATGGACATGTAATGAGGAGGGATAAAGGACATGTGACTAAAAGAGTGATGGATCTGAATGTTGATGGACGGAGAGCGAGAGGAAGGCCAAAGAAAAGATGGATGGATTGTGTAAGGAATGATATGAAGGAGAAAGGAGTAAATGATGCCTTGACGTCTGATAGGGGAGAATGGAAGAAGAAAACGTGATGCGCCGACCCCAAATAGAATGGGACAAGGGCAGGAAAATGATGATGATCTGACGAGGCTGATTGCTTATCACCTTTACTTTATTCTTTTTTTTTGTAGAAAAACGTTGTCTACAGTAGGAATTTCTCCTGTATCGTGGGTGCGTTTACAAACATTTAAACTCACATACTGCTACGTACGGCTGTACTGTAACGTACATATCTACCTACCCCTTCAGTGATTACAGTTGTGATGTATATTAGCCAGAGCTGAATCGGCTGTGTGTCGTCGTATTCTCAAGATGCTCAACGCTCTCCTGACTGCCCACCCTGAATGTGATGTGTTTACGGATGAATGGAACAAAGTCATGCTAGTATGTCTGGTGTTTTGTGAAACAAAGTATGCAAGAGTGTCCACTGTTCCATGTTAGTTTTGGTTAAACCTATTGTAAGTTGTTTACTTTATGTTTTGCTTCTATTTTATTTTTTGTTTCTATGTTAATTATTGTAATTGGTGTTATACCGTTTAAATCCTTACTAATATTATAAGAGCGAAAGTGAGTTTGTTTGTTTACCTCTTTACGCTTTAATGGCTACACCGATTTTGATGAATTTTGGTACAGAGATAGTGTGGAACCAGGAGACGAATCAAGGCTAATTTTTTTTTTAAAGTGGGATGTGAGGGATAAAGAGGGAAGAAAAGGGAAAACTTAGCGTTGCTATTACAAATCAATAAGGCGCTACCGAATTTAACGCGAGCGAAGCCGCGGGCAAAAGCTAGTTAACTATTAAGTAAATAAAATAAAATCAAACTTTAACCATACTTATGTTGCAAGAGAAGTCGGTCACACTGACATTTAATTTTATGACTATTTCTCGCTTCATTTCTTTTAATTGTTTCCTAGTACAGTCACAGAGACAAATTTATGTAGCAGGATAATCGGATTTTGTATTGAAACCAGCTCATCTTTGAAATATGATTGCGTTTTGACTGACATAATACTATGACACTGACGCATGGACTAACGTGTACATAATAATAAATAATTATGTCGTGTAGGGAAACAAATCGGAAACCGAGTTTTTTTTTTAATCAGACTGGGCGGAGCGGGAGGGAGTGCCAGACTTTTACTGACTAAACCCACCCATGTTTCTTCATTTTTCATTTATGCTCCAGGTCACGGAATCTCTTTCGATCAACCGCAACGCCGGCAGGCAGTCACAGTGGCCCTTGCATGCCAAGAGGGGTTTTGTTGGCATCTCTTTGAGGTCCACGTGGAACATGAACGCGCCTGTCGTCGGACGAATGGTGTGCTACCTATTGCTCACCGTCCACGGACCCGCATTTACGGTGGCCGGGAGTCGTCGCTGACGCCCGTAGCGTCTCTCGCGGTGGCTGGGTTGGTTTGAGGTTCAGACAGAAGTGTACTTTGGACAGAAGCTTAGTGGTGTTGGTAAGCCTGTAATCAATAAATTGTTTTACCATCCTTTTAGTTACAAGCGGATTGTTTACTGAACATTTAAAGAAAGAAAAACACTATAAAAAGTACTAAATTTACATTTTAAAGCTTGTGACAGCTGTACTTCTTAGACACTACGAATAAAACGAAAAGTACGATTTTGCGACATATAGTATCTTGCTTACTGCGTAGACTTAGAGGGTGCAATATAAACGGCCATATCTTTTGACTGCGTAGACTTAGAGGGTTGATTTTTTCAAAGCTCCAAGGAACCAAAGATTTAAGTATACCGTTTTAATTTTAACTCGATACCTCAACGCGTTCCCGAGATAAAGGGTCTTGACAGACAGCCAGATAGACAAACAAACGGACACCAAACTAGTCCTGTAAGGATTTCGTTGTTTTTCTTTTTTTCCGTACTTTGCAATTTTCCGTACCTCGCGGAAAAAATGGTAAGTTTACATATTACCGCTTGTGATAGTACCTCAGATTATACTGTCCTAACAAACGTAAATGTCAAGCCACTTGGTGATCGTAAACGTATTCCAGTATCAGTAAAACCATCAAGATTAAGTAGAGCATCGAGTTTATGAATCAGAACTTGTTAATTGGCGATAACTATATTTATTTATGACTAGCTAGTGCCGGCGGCTTCGCCCGCGTGATATCATAAAAAAGAGTATCCTATGTGTTATTCCAGACTATAATCTACCTCTGTGCCAAATGTTATCAAGATCCGTTCAGCCGTTTTGACGTGAAAGAGTAACAAACATTCATACATCCATCCTCACAAACATTCGTATTTATAATATTACTAGCTGGCGCCCGCGGTTTCACCCGCGTGATGATAAAAAAGTATTTTAAGTGTTATTCCAGACTATAATCTACCTCTGCGCGAAATTTTATCAAAATCCGTTCAGCAGTTTTCAACATCAGAACAACCATCAAGATTAAGTAGAGTTCAAGTTTATAAATCAGAACTTATTAATTGGCGATAACTATGATTATTTAAGACCTCCTTGGTTTAGGTGTCGAAACCGCAATAGTCATTTCAGCAAGAGAGCTTATGACCCCACTTTACTTAATTATGAGAGCCTTTGTTTGGATGACAAATCATAAAATGATTTCTCCCATTCTGGGCTTACCGAAAGGGAATGTCAGACTTGTATTGACTAAAAACCCATTCTGTTTCTTTTTTTGACCTTGTGTTCCGGGTTTAATAAAATCGACGCATCAGATGTGATTGTGATGATTTTTTTATTAAGCATAAAAGGTCTTTATGGGTTCACTTTGTTGTCCTTCTGTCTGTCTGTCAAAACCCTTTTAAATCGAGTGAAAGTATCGAGTTGAAATTAACACCATACATATACTCAAGCATTGTAAGAAGAGTTGTGGAAAAATCATATCTCTATTTTTATACAGTCAAAAGATATGGACGTTAATGTCGCAAATTTGTACGGAACCTTCGGTAAGCGAGTCTGACTCGCTTTTGGACGGTTTTTTTGTGAAAGTTTCTAATTTACTCGAGATTAAATATAAAGAGATTTAATAAAAGAGGGTTAAATTAAATTGAAAAGTTCCAAGTTATCTTACTGCACTCTAACAGGACCATGTACTTACTAGTTAAAAGTGTATCACAAATAAATGAGACCTAAGTCTTTGCCAGTGTTTTATAATTCACGGTCATTGATTGACGTTATAGGCAAGTGCATCGACACGATAAAATTTGTTAATAACTCGTATTTCACATCTTCTAAACAAAGTAATTTAATTAACGTTCTTTGAGACCGTGCCAGAAATGCGAAATGCGCCTACATCGCACTACATCCTGTTATCTTTAATTTATTGCATTTTAATTCCAACATAAAATAAAAAGAAAATAAACGAACTAAGAAATCACATGGATTCCATCAATCTGCAATAAATCAATCCTTACTATCCTTACTTAATATTATAAAAGCGAAAGTGAGTATGTTTGTTTGTTACGTCTTCATGCCTAAATGGCTAAACCGATTTTGATGAATTTTGGTACAATCCCTGTAAAAAGGGTTAAGCATCCGTAAAATTAAAAATTAAGCCCTTTGAAATTGTTTACAAAATCCTATTCAAAAATGAAACGTACTATTTCTATAACAATATCACGCGCAGCGCAACAATTACCTTTAAAAAGAACTCGTGGCACAGTTTTAATAGCCATAATGCTCCGAAACCGGTTGAGCGTTTTTTTTTATGAAATTAAATTCATATTACGCGTGCCCTTAAGTTATTAGAGTAGCCCTCTCCAGAAAAGAAGCTAAGCAGCGGTTGAAACCACTGAGTACAGCTAATCCTTACTAATATTATAAAAGCGAAAGTGAGTTTGTTTGTTACGTCTTCACGTCTACATGGCTAAACCGGTTTTGATGAATTTTGGTATAGAGATAGTTGAAACCCTTGAGACGAACATATTGCTTTATTGCATATTTTTTTAAAGTGAGAATAGAGGGAGAAAGAGGGAAGAAAGGGAAAACTTATCTTTGCTGTTACAATAAATAAGGCACACACTGAAATAAGGGTCACTTGGTAATTGCCCATATTTTGACGGGCCTGTTGGTCTAGTAGTTAGTGGCCCTGACTGCTGAGCCGGAGGTCGTGGGTTCGATTCCCACCCAGGACAAACTTTGTGTGATGAGCATGATTGTTTGTTCTGTGTGTGATTTATCTATAATATGTATGTATTTATAAATTATATAAGTATGTATATCAGTTGTCTGGTTACCATAACACAAGCTCTGCTTAGCTTGGGATCAGATAGCCGTGTGTGAGTTGTCCCAAGATATTTTTTTTATTTATTTATACCTTACATGAGAGGCGATGCCATAAGCTCTGGGCCATCACGACGTAGGATTGCTTTTTTTATTAATACCTTCTCTATACCAGCTTAACGTAATCTTCTTCTAGCAATTCACTTAATTACAGTACAACAGGGAAAACAAAATCACTATCCCACGTATTAATCTTTTGCTCCTAACAATTATTTTCCCTCGCAAATCTCACACGCAACTAAACAGCTCTATCTATTTACTTATGTTACTTCATGAAGCAAACAAAAATAAGAAGGACCACTCTTTACAACGACATAGCAACAGTACGCAATTAAAATGTTATCTGAATTATAAGATTAGCTTTCTGAGCGTTCGCAAAATCGAAATATTAAAAATATTTCTAACTAGCTGGCGCCCGCGGCTTCGTCCGCATGATATATATAAAGAGGATCCTATGTGTTATTCCAGCCTATAATCTACCTCTCTCATCAAGATCCGTTTAGCAGTTTTAACAAACAATAAGTAACAAATTATACAAAATGTTTACATCCTCACAAACATTCGCATAAAATTATCCTACTATATGTATAATCCTACCAATGTTATATATACCATTGGTAGGATTATACATATAGTAGGATAATTTTAGTGAAATAATGTTTATTTAAGTACTGTTAGTTATAAAACAAATCGGTGTTTAAATTCAAAATGGCCACATATCGAAAAGTTATTTTTGTACAGGAGAGCTCCTTGCTCCGCCTAGAGCGGGGGAAGTTATTTGGTGTATACCCATCCGAAAAAAAGCCACTTTTAACTATGTCTTTTATATGAATGTACATACCTGCTAAACACGTTGAATGCCATAACGGCCACAATTTGATCGACAGTACACACTCCTCCGGGGCCACACTAATAAATCACGAATCCTTCAAAAATTGTTGAGGTATTTTGTTTTATTGTTATTTTTTACTAAAAAATAGTGGGCGTTATACGGAAATAGCGATGTAATTACTAATTTCCAAGATGTCAAATTTCTGGATACACTTTTTTGAAAAGCCCATAAATTCAAAGTCCTTTAATTTTTTTGTGCCAATAGGCTGTGGTTGTAAATGGGTGAATATCCCACGCGCTAATTTTACGTGTCCACGTTGAGAATCATGGTGTAAAATGATGGGATGTTTCTTAATTTTTTTTCTAGTGAACTACTTATCTTATTCCACTTAGGGCCACAATTTTTTTTTAAATAGGCTTACCTATGGAGGATAGGAAAAATAAATAACTTTAAAATTCAAGTTTGGTGGCTTGTCCTAGCTCCTTTTTTTGATATAAATGTATTTACCAAAGTAACAATTAAAAGTAAAGTAAAAAACAAAATTATTTCATTGGTAAATGCATATGACACACTATCTAAAAACATCTATATCATATTATAAAATTGATGTTAAAAGCACAGGATACTCGATTCAAGTTTGTCCTAGCAAAAATCATAATTTTGGTAGCACTTTTTCAATTTACATTTTCATGAAGATTCGTGCGTGTGCGATCAATCGCTTTTTATGTTCTGTTTTTTCTCAGTCGTGCGCGGGAAGTGGCGCGTAACAGGTGTGTGCTTAGTGCTGTAATTGCTCGCCAAAAAAAAAGTATCTTTCTTCGAATAAGGGACAAGAATTTGACAATTTTGGTGGATCGATTTGCTGGTGATTTTGTGTTTTAATAGTAAGCTACGTATTGTAGGTAGTGATTTGGGTAACTTATTTATCAGTGATATTTATTCTTTTGTATCTTAATAACTGTATTTTTTAAGATTTTTTTTATGCCTGGTTTCAATTTTGGTGGTTCTATTTTGGTGGATTTGAAAATCGCCATTTTCACCACCAAAATTGAAAATAAGCCACCTAAGTATGTACTGTTTATATATTATTTGTACATATAAAGACAGTTTTTCACTGCACATTGTTCATTTATATGTATACGTTACTATTCTATTTGTTTCTGTTCTGTTTGTTCTATTTATTAAAGTGCACATGCCATGCTATTTTTCTGCACTACTCTAAGGTCGACTGGCAATGGCTACTGAGACTGCACACCTCTCGGTTATAGAAGGTCTTCGCGTTAAATAGGCCTCGACCCCCGCACTTCCGAGGGATATACAGCCTCATTACCGATGATCTTGGGTGATGCATCCGGTTTGCGTTCAGCAGTGTACGAACTCTCCTATCCAGGGCATCAAGTTCAGTCTGAGTCCATTTAAGTAGAGCCGAAAGAGTACATTAAAACGGTATTATAATTAGTATTATTATCGTTTATTTATTTGTATACATATTTTTTTATATTCTTACATATTTCTTATCAAAAACATATAAAAATAGTAGCCCACCGGTATCGGGAACAGTGTCCAAGCTACCGGCAGTCAAGGCTCCAGAGAAAGGAACCTCCTAACAATACGTACCCTGTCCAGGAGTACCGCTTTCTGTATCAAGCCCTTGATCCAGCTGCCTAACGAGAGCCTTCTCAGGTGTTGGTCGAGGCTCTTGGCAATTAAGCCATTGGCTGTAACGACTATCGGCACAATGATCGCTGAGTCCACGTCCCACATGTGTCGACATGTCTGTCACCTCGCGAGCCAAGTCAATATACTTGATTTGTTTATCTTTTTCGGCTTCCACAAGGTTCTCGTCATGTGGGACCGTTACGTCAACAATCATTGCGCGCCGCTCTGATCGATCCACAGGTCTATTGAATGTCTGTTACCGGTCTGTTTTACATCAGGTTTATTTGCTACAATAGTCCTGTCAGTGATGATGGATCAATCCGAGTACAATTATGTGTACAATTATAAATACTTATTTAAGTATTAATTATTTCTATATTACATGTTTTTTTTTAATAAAGACGAGACAAGCTTCATGTTTAAGAACTATAATATTTTTTCTTGGATTTAATGACTGATATCATGCTGTGTGATTTTTGTTGATTGATTCTCTTAAGATTCTGCCTTGTGGTTTAATTTTGTTATTTAATCATGTTTTATTTTAGAGTTTATTATGTTTTAGTTTCCTAGTTTTGCTGAGAAAATTTTTGTAGTAGGGCAAGTAATTTTGTTCAAAATAAAAAGATGTTTTTTATGTCTACCCTCATAATTCTCATTACGAATTCATCAGATAAATAATAATAAATATTGTGGTACTTACTACCGATGACCGCAAGAAAGTATAGCAAAGCAAGCTTCACGGGCGCTTTTACAGGGCTCTTCATGGGCCCGATGTAGATTTTCTAGCATCCGTATCCTGGCTACGATTCAGCGAGCTTTTTGGGGAAACTTTAGGTTTTGTCTGTGCGATAATGGACGAAGTTATGTTGATGAACAACTACCGGAAATATATTATGAAGGATGGGACGGTTGATGTGTGTCGGGCATGCCACCGTCCGGGTGAGTCCATCGGACATATTATTTCTGGTTGTTCTCGTCGAGCTAACGGCGAGTACTTGCATAGGCACAACCAAGTAGCCAGGATTATTCATCAGCAACTTGCCTTGAAATATAATCTTGTGGAATCTGAGGTACTGTACTACAAGTATGTGCCCGACCCAGTTCTCGAGAAAGACCATGTCACGCTGTACTGGGATCGGTCTATCATTACTGACAGGACTATTGTCGCCAATAAGCCTGACATAGTGGTGATAAGATGTAATCATCCCGCATGACGAGAACCTCGTGAAAGCTGAGAAAGAAAAACAACTAAAATATCTCGACTTGGCACACGAGGCTGTCGACCTGGGAATGTAAACTCGGCTATCATTGTGCCGATTGTCGTAACGGGCAAAGGCTTGATTGCCAAGAGCCTCGACGAACATCTGTCGAAGCTCTCCTTAGGCGGTTGGATCAAGGGCCTGATTCAGAAGGCAGTTCTCCTCGTTGTACCGTATTGTGAGGAGGTTCTTGTCTCTGGAACTCTAACCACCAGTAGCTTCGACCCTGTTCCCGATACCGGTGGGCTACTATTTTTTGTATTTTTAAATGTTTCTTTTTTATTTTCTATGTTTTTATTAAGAAATATTTAAAAAATTAATTAAAATGTATGTAACTGAATAAACGAAATATTATTATAACAAGACTGAGTTTTATTAACTGATGGAGTTTTTTGGTCATTGAGCTTTATTAGTGAGATTTAAGTTTGTGACAAAAACTGTTTTTTAATGTATTGTTTTAAGCACTTTCAATTTTGGTGGACCAATATCAATTTTGGTGGTCAAGTTTCAATTGTGGTGGACAAGTTTCAATTTTGGTGGCTACACTAGTCTTTGAACTCAAATATCTCAAAAAGTTACCAGGATATTTTCTGACCTCATGAAGATTCCTGAAGCTTGAACTTTCTATTTTTGTCCTAGGTCAATAGTTTTCACGAAAAGTAAAGTAAAATTTTGCCACCAAAATTGACAAAAAATATGCACTTGTTGATATTCACCCAAATACAGTCGAAACTGTGTTCTTCGGCCGTCTAGAAGCCTTTGTAGTGATTGACACTATGCGGTCACACGGTGCAACGAGTTAAGACTAACTGGATAATAAACCACTTTTTATTTCTATTTCTCTATTATTATTCAACACTACCTCTCTCCTTAAACAACAATATGAAATATTTCTTTGCTCTTCATGATTATTATTTTAATATGTATATTAAATGTATTTGTTTTTATAAATGTAGCTATTCGTTCGTAAAATGAAACACCACAGACTACCTACAGTACTGTCTCTCTTCCTTTAAATCCATCCAAAGGTTGTCTTGAAAAGATCGCTTTTAGCTATAAGACCGCCCATTGTGTAACCCTATTTATAAGTTTTATACTGTTATAATTGTCATTTGTATGGTGTACATAATAAATAACATTCTATCTATCTATCTATTATTTTGTACTCTAATCGACACGCACAGTGCTCTGGTAAGTAAACCTTCTGAGCTCAACTGCTCATCTATATTTCGTTCCAGTCACGCAACAGTGTCAGCTAGATCACTCGCGATAGACGTAACGTGCCTACGCTTTGTTAGCTAGAGGAAATCACTTCAGTAATGAAATAGCTTGCCTATATAATGTGCTCAATGTTGAGTGTGTTGGGTACACAGTTTAGTAGTGATTTTAGCAATGTTTGTGAAGTTGATATCAGACGCTTCAATCGAGTGAAAGGAACGCTAGAGTGAATTCTTTATTTTTCTCGTGTTCGACAAAGTTGTGTAGGAACTAGCCGCGCCCCGCGTTGTTACCCGTGTTGTAAAACCATAATTGAGTAATTTGATTATTTCACGGGAACACCGCACTTATCGGGATCATGTGTTTATCCGGGGTATAAGCTCTACATACCAAATTTCACCCAAATCAGACCAGACGTTTGAGTGTGAAGAAGTAACAAACATACTCACACACATACAATCTTTCGTCTTTATAATGAGTGTGATAGTGTAATGAACGTTCAATTCTTTTTTTTACGGATTAGAAATCATCAAATAACTTCACCCGCTCTGGGCGGAGTGGAAGGGACTGTCAGACTTTTACTAAACCCACCCATGTTTCTTCTCTTCTCTTTTGCCCTTTATGTTCCAAGGCCACGATCTTCAACTCTTTCGAACAACCCACAACTGGCAAGCCTTCTGAACTGGCAGGCCCCTCTGATGATCCACTCCTTTCGTTTGATTTAGACCTTAACGTAGGCAAGTGAAAGATCATATTGCTAGAGCCTAACATCGTGGATAGGTTACTGAATCTAAGTAAGTTGAGCAATTGATTTTAAGCGAGTCTTGGAATACCAATCTGTGTGCCTTTATTATTCACATTCTATATTTCTAGACACGGAGGTCTTCATTACTTTTCTAAACACAATCTTCTAGGATTTTTATGTCTGATTGATATTCACTAAATAAGGTTGATTTAAATTATTTATGCCTATTTATGCAAAGCTCATTTACTTTTAAATAGGTAGTAACTTGTTTTATAGCTTATGCACGGAATCTTAAATACTGGTAACGGTTTTTTTTAATGATTTTTATCTTAATAAAAAAAATCCAGCGCTTAGTATCGTATCGTAAGTCTAAAGTAAGAACTTATTAAGACACGAAGTTATTCATTGTGTATTTTTGTAAATAATTTAATTTACAAAGACATTTATTTAAAAGTAGTATTTATTGGACTCACACCGGATAAAAAATAACGAATAAAATATGAAAAATAATACAAAGGAAAGAAAACTAAAATTCAAAAACCAATTTACCAGATAAGAATTTTGAGGAAAATTACAAGAACAAAATTATACTAATAAATAGGATACTATACGTACTGCTTGGTGGATTAACTCAACCGGCCATAAAAAAAATAAACTGTTACTGTAATAAACCCATGATTTGCAGACTTATAATGTTATCTAGCAAAGATATTGCGAATATTCACATTCGCAACCAAATCTGTTAAGCCCTTTGAGTGTGAAGGAGGAACAAACAAACACACACACATACCAACTATTTTAAGTGGTATTAGGATTACTTTCTCATTATTTACCCCATAAAGTTTCTTATTAAACAACTTAAGATCCGCAATATCCTAGCTAAGTACCAGCGAGGACACTTGCACATGACCACTTTTTACCCTTATAGGTACTCTTGGAAAACCGGCCAAGTACGAGTCGGACTAGCACACTGAGAGTCCCGTAGAAACTTGCGACAAAAAAGGCCATATCTTGTCATTGCGTATACTTAGAAGGTTGATTTTGACAGTTCCAAGAGACCACAGATTTGAGTATTTGATTTTAATTTCAACTCGATATCTCCACGGGTCCTCGAGATAAGGAGCCTTTAAAAAAAAATCGTTGTCCCCACACTAGGATTTCTCCTGTATTGTGGGTGCACTTACAAACATTTTCAACTCACATACACAAACAGCCAGACCGGAACAACTATGTAGGCAATACAAATATTTGTTTCGTGCGGGGATCGAACTCGCGACACGCAGTGCAGCAGACAGACAGAGAGACGGGACACAAAGTGAGGGTTCCTAACCTTAGAAAAGGTTGAAAAGTGATCAGGCACCGATGTCCTTGATGATACATACATACCATCACAACTGTAATCACAGAGGTGTTGGGCATAAGTGTACCTGACAGGACATCCACGTTTTGCCAGTTATGTTAGGTAACCCAATGTGCTAGTACCAGTTTCAAATACTGCTCTTTTCCAATTTACAATTTAATTTAATCGACTCTATTTTAGTACTAGATAAAAAAAATCATTTTTGCAGCAACGCCTAGAGAACCGAAACGTTAATGGAACCTAAAACTAGAATTTATGATTTGTAAATGGCACTTGACAGCCAGTTTCGAAGATATCTAGGTCTCCAGCTGCGCCATTAGAACCGACAAAGCTGTCAACTTTAATAAAAGTTCAAAAAATTCGCAGAAAAACGTAATGAGGTTTCAAGACTCAATATTTAGAACGGAACTAATTCTAATTCTGTCTATTAGTTTTTATGTCTGATGACAACTGGAAAATTCGGTCAATTAGATTTAATTGGGTTTTTTCGGTTAAGATTATTATCTTCCTTGGACTGAAGTGCGACCAGTAACGAGCATTCATAGAACAGTTATAGAACGAAAGTTTCAAAAATCTGTTGGCTTAGTACAGTATTGTGAAAACGCCAAAATTGGCTTTCATTCAAACTCAAAGCATTTATTTCAATTAGACCATTACAGGCACTTTTGAATGTCAAGAAACAAAATGACGAAGCTACAGTTCCGGTCGCAAGGCATAATAACTTGTGAAAGTACTGTAGTTGCCCATTCCAAAGCATTGATATCTATGGAGAAGAATGGGCAAGAAAATCCATGGACACTCTTTTAAATTAATATATAATATTATGTATTACAAAATCGTATTTACATCATTCATGATGAGATTATACAAATATGTGAGAACAATGCAAAAATACGTGCACAGTAAGAGCGTCCTGGGTAAATAAATAATAAAAAGTTAAATTCAATTAAAAATCTAAATAAATTAAAAATTAACCGTGGCAGCTAAAATATGACCAGTCCCAACTGACAGCGCTCGTTCAGGAACATGACGTATGGAGCAGCCCCATTCAGCTCAACCATTTTGAAGGGAACTAAATGACCCAACACACCCGCCACCATCAGCGAGACATTTAAGTGAACATGACATTCTGAAAACCACCATTAGAGCTAGTTTTCAATATCAAAATATTCTAATTCACATAGGCCTACATGGGCACTTATAAAACGTCGAGAAAAGGTGCACGATTCGGGTGGGTGGTTTCCTATCGAGAAGAACCGGCAAGAAACTCCATGGTTACTCTTTTAAAATCATTTAGGTTTACAATACTGTTGTAACAACGTTGGTGCTTAAGTTTGGCAGGACAGCGAAGGGCGACAATAAGTCATTGCTTACAAAACATTAAATAAGATCATCATTTTCCTGCCCTTGTCCCATTCTATTTGGGGTCGGCGCAACACGTTTTCTTCTTCCATTCTCCCCTATCAGACGTCACGGCATCATTTACTCCTTTCTCCTTCATATCATTCCTTACACAATCCATCCATCTTTTCTTTGGCCTTCCTCTCGCTCTCCGTCCATCAACATTCAGATTCATCACTCTTTTAGTCACATGTCCTTCATCCCTCCTCATTACATGTCCATACCAAGACAAACGACTCCCTTTCAATTTTTCTGTAACAGGCGCAACTTTCAAACTTCCTCGAATATATTCATTCCTTACTTTATCCATTCGTGTCACTCCACACATCCATCTCAACATTCTCATCTCCGCTACATGCAATCGTTTTTCATCCACCTTTTTTACAGCCCAGCATTCTGACCCATACAGTACAACAGGTCTAATCACGGACTTATATATTTTCCCCTTTAACTTGAGGGGCATCCGTGGGTCACAAGTTGTTCCAGTGACCTGTCGCCATTTCATCCATCCTGCGTTGATCCGGTGCGTTACGTCCAACAAAACATTAAATAAGATGAAAGCTACAAAAAGATTATTTAGGAAATTAATGTTAAGTGGTTGTTTTGATACTCTGTTTTAAAAAAAAATCAAATCACAAATTATATCTACGATTTTAGATAATATTTCTATAGGTACTATTCATCACCACCATTTCATTCTTCATTAATTTTTCGTATAAACTAAAATAATTTCAATTTTATGTATTTTTTAAATGAAAACCAGTTCAAAATAATTATAAAAATCATCGTAAACATAATTATTTTAAACTATCAATAAAATGTTATAGATTGACCTACTTTAATCATCAAGAGATTCAATAACGCCTGAGTATTTCGTCTAATTGGCCAATCTAAGGTTTATTTAGGGTATCCCAAACCTTTTTATTAAAAAAAAAATTCTCACAGGTTTTATGGGACTACTCATTCCCAGCCGGTTGCAACTGTTAAACAACCGGCCAAGCGAGTCAGACTCGCGCACCGATGGTTCCGTACAAACTTGCAACATAAACAGCCATATCTTTTGACTGCAAAGACTTGAGGGTTAATTTTTTTCACAGTTCAAAGAGGGCTACAGACATGACTATAGCCTCGTTCCAATAAACAAAAACGAGTCGTTTTGCTTACGGATAGTAGGATTTTGACATAAGTCTCATAGAACTTATGTCAAAATACTACCATCCGTAAGCAAAACGAGTCGTTTTTGTTTATTGGAACGGGGCTTATATGGTTATATACTAGCTTTTGCCCGCGGCTTCGCTCGCGTTAAATTCGGGGTAACACAGTTCCCCTTGCGCCTTATTGATTTGTAATAGCAACGCTAAGTTTTCCCTTTTCTTCCCTCTTTCTCCATCACATCCCACTTTTTTCAAAAAAAAAATTAGCCTATGTCTTCTGGTTCCCAACTATCTCTGTACCAAAATTCATCAAAATCGGTTTAGCCATTAAAACGTGAAGAGGTAACGAACAAGTAAACAAACAAACTCACTTTCGCTTTTATAATATTAGTAAGGATTACGCTCAAAGATCGAAAACGCTCATTGAACGGAAAAATAGCATTCATTAGAGCCATAACACGAATTTCGCTATGTGGATGTTTTACTGTGACCACAACGCGTTGTGAGCTATTTTCCCGCTCACTGAGCGTTTTCGATCTTTGAGCGGAATAACAGTTATAATTTCAACTCGATAATTCCGCGCATTTCCGAAATAAATTGTCTTTCAAGGCAGACAGACGGACAACAAAGCGATCCAATAAGGGTTCCGCTTTTTCCCTTTTGAGGTACGGAACCCTAAAAATATGATGTGTGTTTGATTGGTCAATGGTCGTACCCAAAATATCAAACAGTAAGCGGATTGGTGTAATACAATAGAGTTATGTAGCTTTTTATATCCGTAGATATGTAAATAACATAATCGGCTCAGAATACGCCTTAATCTAAAATTATTTGTAGGGACCTTTCTATCGTGTCAACGGCACGTTCGTGCTCCGCGCAGCCACAAAAAGATGTTAGCAAAGCTGAGGGGCTCGAACAGGGTCACTGTCTGCCGGAGTTGCAGAACACATTTGGCAAAAGAAGAAACATGGATGTGTTTTAGTCAGTATAAGTCTGACATTCCATTCCTCTCCGTCCACAGCGAGTTGATGGTGTTTAAGTAGGAATAGGGTTACAAATGACGTACTTATTGTCGAGCCTACTCTGTCCTCTCATACTTAAGTATGAGACAACAACATTGTAAAACCAAATGATTTTAAAAGAGTAAGCATGGTATTTCTTGCCGGTTCTTCTCCATAGGAAGCGACCAACCCGAACCATGCACCTCTTTTCGATGTTTTATAAGTGCCCAGCCCATGTAGGCCTATGTGAAATAAAAATATTTTGATTTTGAATAAAATGCATTACGACTGTAGCTGAGCCGTGTCGACGGCGGCGTCTCAAAGAGATGCCAACAAAGCAGACAGGCCTGCCAGGGCCACCGCCTGCCGGGGTTACGGGTTGTTTGAAAGAGATACCGCGGCCACGGAACATAAAGGGCAAAGGAAAAAACACGGTTGGGTTTTAGTCAGTAAAAGTTTGACACTACCCCCCGCTCCACTAAAAGTGGGGAGGAGTTATTCGAAGATTTTCCATCCGCCAAAATTGCCGCTGTGTGTACTAACTAATTGAAATTGAGTGTTCTTTTTTACAAGAATTAACATTAATATAGGTCAGTCCTCTCTCTTTGTTGTTTAGCAGCTCAAGAAATAAAGCGCTAACGCCTAAACATCCATTAGAGCAGCTGTTAAATACCAACCGCCTTCCAAATTGGTTAATTGCCATAATCGCGTGTCCGATATTGGGAACAAAAAAACTAAGCGGCAAAGTGTCTTATTTATCTCTTTACTGATTATTATGGTTGTCGCATACTATGGCAAAATATTTAGTATATCTATTTATTAATGAAATTGTTTTATGTAAAAAAAAATATAAATTTTAAGTAAATAATGTAATGCGTTGATTAACAAAATATTCTGAAATAAAATAATTATACTATGTATATATAATATAATTATACTTATATAGTATATACATAGTAAACTATAATTCTGCAGCGTTTGAAGTCTATTTACAGTTTACAGCAAAATTGTTGTCTCTCTTCCACAAAAGCCATTAATTAATGAAGAGTTACAGTTAAATAATTATAATAAATTAAACAAAATATATAAAATCGCCATAATTCATTTTGTTTTTGTTTCAAAGATAAAATACTTTCTGCTGTGAAATGAACACTAAACGAATTACAGGTTATAGAATATAGAACCTAAATAGTCGAATTTTAAATTCGGTCTCATTGATGTTCACTTAAAATTCAAACAAATTGACAAGTAAATTCTACGTTGAATTTAAAACAGTTTACCTACTATGTTTTATGGTTAAAAACAGTAGCTTCAAAGAACAATTACTCAATAATATAGTCGTAAAACAAAAATAGACATAATGACAATCACCAAAAATTACATCATCAAAACGTGACGAGACGCCAGAGCTTGCAAAAACGTGTGATTATGTCACAGCGCCATCATTTAACTACATATGTTATTTATCCTCTATTTGTAGTTTGTCCTTGATGCGGGACCACCGAATCAGTTTGTTATTCTTAACTAGCCACCCGACCTGTTTTGCACGGGTTAAATGGTGAAGAGAGATTGATACCAATACTGATGAACCAACGGATTAAATTAGACTACGTTTAAAATGCAGCTTATCACACCTAATTTTATTCCACACCCTTTTTTTTTTTTTTTTTTTTTTTTTTTTTTTCGGGTGGGAAATCATCCTATGACTTCCCCCGCTCTGGGTGGAGCGGGGGGGCATGTCAGACTTGTACTGACTAAAACCCACCCATGTTCCTTCTATTGCCCTTTACGTTCCGGGGCCGCGGTATCTCTTTCGAACAACCCGCAACCCCGGCAGGCGGAGGCTCTGGCAAGCCCCTCTGCTTTGCTGACTCTCTTTGAGGCGCGCGTGAAACACGAACGCGCCGTCGACACGGCCTGTCGTCAATCGACGGACGGACGGTGAGCTACCCATTGCTCACCGTCCACAGGCCCGCATCTACGGTGGCCGGAAGTCGTCTCGCGGCGCCCGGCGCCCTGGGCGTCTCCCGCGGCGGCTGGGTTGGGCAGATGTTCTCTCCCTCAAACGCCCGGCCACCTCCTTTGCTAGCATTACTGCTTCGCAGAAGGTGGTGACCGCTTCCCATTCCCTCTCGCTCCGGACCATGGCCTGAACCAGGGCCGGACGCGAGAGATCTCCGCCGCCGATCGCCTCCACGAGGGCACGGCGGTGCTCCGCCCAAGCTGGGCAGACCGCCACTGTGTGCTCCACCGTGTCCTCCGGGCGATCGTCACAATGGTGACACCCGGGCGCTTCCTCCCGCCCGATGATGTGCAGGAACCTCCCGAAACTTCCGTGTCCGGTGAGGACCTGCGTCAGGCGGTAGGTGAGGACGCCATGACGCCTCTCCAGCCACTCCTCAAAGAGGGGACTTACCGCCGCTATTGTGGCGTGCCCTGCACGGGGTTGCGACAGTCGCTCTCTCCATGCCACCATGAGATCGCACCGGAGGTCTGCCCGCCGAGCGGCAACTTGCCGTGGCAGCGGGTTTTCCCCCCGGTGTAGTGCCTCCGCGCGCCACTCAAACAGGCGCGCGAGGACTATCGCCTCCAGATCCCACGGTGGCAGTCCGGCAAGGAGGCTTGCTGCCTCGCCGGAGATCGTGCGGTAGCCCCGGACAAGCCGTATGGCCACCACCTTTTGGGGCGCGTTCAGGTAGTGGGCGGCGCGCCGCCCTAAAGAACGCGCCCATACCGGGGCCCCGTAAAGGGCCATGGACCGCACGACTCCGGCATAGAGCCTACGGCAGGAGGCGTTTGGCCCCCTCAGATTGGGCAGGAGCCGCTTGAAAGCAGCCCCCGTCCGCTCGAGCTTGGGAGCCAAACGTCGGAAATGTTCGACAAAGTTCCACCGGCTGTCGAGGACGATTCCCAGGTACTTCATCGTCGACCCGACGCTGATGCGAACCCCTCCTACCGTCAACTGGGATCCCGACGGTGGCGTGTTTCCGCGGCCATGAAAGACCATGGCCTCGGATTTGTGCAAGGCCACCTCGAGACCCAGCAGCCGGATCCTCTCTGCGACTATCGCAACCCCGCGTGTCATGATGTCGGCCGCCGCCTGGTGCGACCCCCCCTGAGCCAGAACGAGCGTGTCGTCAGCGTAGCAAACTACGCTGACGCCGCTGGGGAGGTCGGCGCGCAGCACCCAGTCGTAACCGATGTCCCACAGGAGCGGCCCCAAGACCGATCCCTGTGGGACACCGCACGACATCTCTCGCCGGTTCCACTCTCCAGAGCGACCGGGGTATATGACGGCCCTGTCCGTCAGATATGCCCCGACCACACGACGAAGATAGGTCGGCATCCGGTGGTATTGGAGTGCCTCCCTGATGCAGCCCCAAGGCATGGTGTTAAACGCGTTGGCGATGTCGAGAGACACCGCCACGACAACCCCACCCCTGGACACTGCAGCCCCCGTCGTGAGGGCTCTCACGCGCATGATGGCATCCACCGTAGAGCGCCCCTTGCGGAAACCATACTGGTGTTCCGCAAGATCCGGCCCCGTCCCCACAAGGTGCCCGACGAGGCGGTTTGCAATTACTCTTTCAAAGAGCTTGCCCACCTCGTCGAGCAGCACAATGGGCCGGAATGCGGACGGAGAGTCCGCAGGGCGCCCCGGCTTCTGTATGAGGACCAGTTTCCCCGTCTTCCACCGAAGTGGGAACTGGCCTCTCTCCAAGCACGCGCTTAGGAGCCCTAGTAGTCGGGGCCCGAGAGCCTCCAGGGCCAGGACCCAGGCTTTGCCATGCAAGCCATCGGGTCCCGGGGCGGTGTTTTTGGCTTTCAGCCTGCCCACCGCCGCTCTCAGATCTACCCCAGTCACCTCCGGAACGTCGTCGTCGTCGTTGTCCTCGTGGTCCGCTTGTGGCACCGCAAGCGGCGGAGCCATGGGCGGAGGAGCATGCTCCCCTCGCGAAGGGAACAGAGCGCTCACCACATCCTCAACTAGTTGGGGCCGGAGACTCTGCGTCAGCGGGGGGGCCCTGGTGCGGAGTTTATCCCGCACCATCTTGTATGGGCGCCCCCACGGATCCCCGTCCAGAGACTCCAGCATCTCCTCGCGGGCCAGATCCTTGGCCCGCAAGACACCTTCTAGGAGGGCGGTCTTCGCCGCTCTGTACCCCTCATACAGCTCCGCCTCGATGGCTGCCGCATCCGGTGCTCGAATGCGGAGCCTGCGGTGCCTGGCGTACAGGTGTCGCGCAGCGACGCATGCCTCTCGCAGTGCCGTCAGCTCGCGCGACCACCAGTACACCTGACGCCGGGCGCTTCCAGACCGGACTCGGGGCATTGCCACGTCACAGATCTCAGACATGGCCTCCTGGAACCAGTCCGCCTCGTGGTTGGTGTCGGCAGGCCTGTCCGGTGATGACACCCAGGCCTGCACGATCGAGGCTTCCAGGAGGAGCTCCCGGTCCAGCTGTTTCAGCGCCCACCGCGGACCACTCGGGGCCTGTAGGACCGGCGCGCTGGAGGTCTGGGTGGAGACGTCGAGCCGGATGTACCGGTGATCGGAGTAGGTCTCCACCTCCTCCATGACGCGCCAGTCGACGACACGCGGCGACAGAGCGGGGCTAGCGAACGAAATGTCCACCACCGACTCTCCCCGCATCCGCACACACGTGGGAACAGAACCCCGATTTAGGACGACCAGGCCTGTCTCCAGTGCCCAGTCCTCCACCATCCTTCCCCGCACATCCGTGCAGCGAGAACCCCAAGCCAAGTTCTTGGCGTTGAAGTCCCCGAGCACTAGCACGGGGAGGGAGCAGTTACCGACGACGACGGTCAACTCTCTGAGGGAGTTGTGAAACTCGGCGAGAGTTCGGCTCGGGGAGAAGTAGACGCCCGCTACGACTATATCCCCGAACCGTGCTGCGACGCACCCCTGACCCTTTCTGACACCCTCGAAGGACGGGGTACCGGCGGCGGCTGACGAAATTATGGTCACTGAGCCGCTCAGGTCCTCAACCCAGTCGTCCCTGGGGAGGACAAAGTACGGCTCAGCGACCACGGCGATATGAATCGACCACTGCGCCATGCTCTGGAGCAAGAGATCCTGAGCGCAGGCGCAGTGGTTGATATTCGCCTGGAGGAGGCGTAATGGGGCCGTTATTGGCACTCCATTACAGCCCCCTCCTGGGCCCCCTCTGATGGCCCGGCTGCCGCCGCTGTGGCGTCGGCGGCGGTAGTGATAGCGGCGGCAGCAGCGGCGCCAGCGGCGACGGCTGTGGCGGCGGCGTTGGTGGTGGTGGTCGTTGCGGAAGACCTACCCCTGCCCCTGGTTTTGGCGGGTGGAGCGCAGGCTTTGCCACCCGCCCGGTGATCGGCCGGCTTGGCCGCCGTCGCACATGCGTCGCAGTGCGGCGCGGCGTCGCAAGTCGCGGCCTTGTGACCGGGCTGACCGCAGCGGAAGCACAGTCGGCTGCGGTCCACCTCCGAGCACTTGACTGCCACGTGGTGACCCACGTGACAGCGGAAGCACCTCAGAGGTCTGGGCTCCAGCAGTTTGACCTGCGCGGAGACCCAGCCCACCAGGAGCCTTCGGCCCTCCACAATCTTTTTGGCCGCCGTCACGGGGCAGCTAACCGTCACGGTTCGCATGCCCCCGTAGTCAGGACGTACGGAGCCCACTGCCTTCACCTGGTCGGCAGGGCACCCACCAGTCCTGACGACGGCAGCCACCACCTCTTCTTCCACCACAGAGTCGTCCAGGCCTAAAATGCGCAGGCTTGCGCACGTGACAGGCCTGGACACTCGGGCCTCGTCCGCATCAAGGGACGCCCTGAGCTTTTCAGCCAAAGCGTCTGCGGACGGGCCACTGGCGGCACCGGGGATCTCTAGCATTCGGGCCCCCGTCGCGGTGACACGTAGCCGGAGCCCCCCGGTGATCCCCAACTCCTCCAGATTCACCGCCGCCTTTGCCTTGGCGAGAACGTCGCGGTACGTCACGCCCTTCTGTTCCGCTGCTGGCTGTAGTGTGAGCACTACAGCCGCGGTCTTTGGGGCGCGAAGTCTGGCCGCGACGTTTCGCTTCTGCCGTTGCGCCTTCTTCTTAGCCGCCTTGGCCGCTTTGCGCCCCCTCCTCTTTTCTCCGACGACTTCCCACCCGGCCTCGGCCGCCGGTGGGTTAGGCGAGGGGGGGGCGTCGGCGACCGGCGCTGGCACCTTCGCCTTGCCCTTTCGCCCCGCTCTTTTCTTCTTTGCCGGCGCCGGTTGTGCCGGACCCGGATTTGCCGAGGCCGGCGCCGAATTTGCCGGAACCAGTCTCGCCGGGACCGACGCAGGCTTCACCGGAGCCGGCTTTGCAGGGGCCGACGCGGTTTTTGCCGGGGTCTGCTGTGCAGG
The DNA here is from genome assembly GCA_905475445.1 of Ochropleura plecta. Classification (NCBI taxonomy): domain Eukaryota; kingdom Metazoa; phylum Arthropoda; class Insecta; order Lepidoptera; family Noctuidae; genus Ochropleura; species Ochropleura plecta. The sequence goes on from FR997739.1 coordinate 13,611,025, forward strand.
GGCCGTCGGAGTCCTGCTACTGGGCTGGCCTGATGGTTTCGGTCCAGCGGCAACGGCCGAGTACGATGCCGACCCCGGGCCCCTTTTTGCTGTCCCTGGGCCCCCGCTTGCCGTCCCCGTGGCTCCGCTTGCCGTGCCCGGACCCCTACTTGCCAAGGGCGGGCGCAGAACGATGCCCTCCAGGACGGAAAACCGCGCCTGGAAGGCAGCCATCTCTTGCCGGACCAGGTTTAGTACCCGATCCTCAACCGGTGCGGCATGGCTTGCCGTCTGCTGCCCACCCTCGGGTGTTTCGGGGGACTTCCTTCCCCGTAGACCGGCCAGATCCGCCTGGAGCTTCCGGTTCTCCTCTAGGAGGAGTTCCGTGGCGGCCGTCAGGCGGGCCACCTCCGCCCGCAGTTGGGCCACCTCGTCCGACGCAGGAGGGGGCGCGAAGCTGGCCTCTGCTGCCGCAATTATAGTGGCCGCGGCCGTGCCCACAGCCTTAAATTTGGAGGCCTTCTTGATCTTGTAGGCCACGTCCTTGACCGCGGCCTCCACTGCCTCCGCAAATCTGGCCTTACGCTCCTGGTTGGAGCCGCCATCTGCACTTGCCTCCACGCTCGGGGAGACCTCCTCAGGGTCGGTATCGGCCGGGGGCCCCCCAGCCTCACCAGCCTTCTGGGTCAGAGGGTCCTCGCCCTTGCCTCGGCCACGGCCACGCACTCCACCGCGCTCACGCACTCCACCGCGCTTGCTGGTGGGGATCTTCCTAGCCGAAGCAAGCTCCCCTTCTGTAGTGGACCCCTGGTCGACTACCTGCCTGGGCCGCTTGAGGAAGAACTTTCCGTTCCCCCTCTTAGCAGCCCCAGCCCTCTCGCGGCGGGAGCTCCCTGAGCTTCCCGCGCTCTCCACACTCGATGCGGTGTCGGACTCGCACCCCGCATCCTCTTGCTCCCTATCTTCTTCAATCTCCCTATCAACGTCTTTGGGTTTTTTCAAATTATCCATATTTGTTCCCACGAGTATGGGGGAAGTGTGTTGTCCTTTCCGGGGGCACCCCCTGTCCCCAGACAAGCCTAAAATTATAACCCGCCAGAGGGTTGGCTGGTACTCTGGCGGGGGACGCACTAACGACTGAAGGTTCCAAAGGAACACCCGTCAGCCATTCATCTCCTCGCGGTGCGCCGCCGCTTGAGATTCGGGGTGACTTTTTATAGAGGTTTTCTACCTCGCGGTCCGGGCGATTAAGCCAAGACCCTCGGTCCCAATCGAAGCCGCGAGACGTGATCCACGACACTCCGGTTTGGGGTTACGAGATCGACGGGGACAGAGAAGGGGTGCCTCCTCTGTCTGCTCGAGGCAGGGTGAGTGCACATCGAGCCCGCCCTTGCTCCTCCGCTGTGCCCTCTGCTTATCAGAGGGTCACGCGGAACAACGCACCGGTGGTCCGGGTTGGACCCCTCCCACGTCAGAATATTCGCCACGGACAGTGATCTTCCCCAAGGGATAGGAATTTCTTCCCATTACTCGGGGAATGCCACTGTCCGCGCCCAGGGTGCACCGGCCCAGCAACTGCTGCTCCCACTCAACGGATCGAGGAGAGCAGCAGCCACTAGGCACACGTGGAGGTTTTCTGACTTTGCACCCCATTCCACACCCTTTAAGTTGTAATTAAGGATAGTCCAATTTAGCTTGACACCCACTACATTTTGTGAAAGACGCCAATTTCAGAATAGTGAGATTGCGACCCATTATTGTAGTGTGAGCCGTTCTAGATTGTAATGGGTCCCGACTGTTCTTCATAGTTCCAGACTACAGAACTTGTTTTATCAGTTTTATTTTTATTAGATATGCAGTTTGGTTCACTTTTTACGCAGACGGGTTTTTTTTTTTTTAATAATTATTTTATTACCTAAAATGGGCTCTCAATCTTGTCCAAAAACAGACATAAAAAAATATTTTTCAAATTCACGTGAACCACGCTCCTCTAAAGGACCAAGTCCCTCATTTAAAATGTAACACGCTGTATAAAATGTAACTACCTATAAATAACAAGACAGGCGTAGGTAGATGGGTACCTATCCCCAACAGGAGTAACAACGTAAACAAAGATAGGTCCCATAATGAAGTGTCACCCCTCATCGCAGTGCGACCGTGCTTAGTGGGGACAATATCCTGATGCCTTTCTCCGCACACAATTAATTATTAGTTATTTCTAGTACGTGCAAAGTACGTGTAAAGGTGTTTTTAAATTAGGGAAGTTGTAACTTAAGTTGTCGCTTGAATTATAGGTGAGTTTAAAAACACAAATCTTTACATTGACAAGCACTATATCATGGGCTAAACATCTGTGGTCTAACGTTTTTTTTTTGTTTCCAATCCCGACTGCAATGCTGAGACAATTATTCAAAATGTGCTGTTAATATCTATTTAAATACTTTACAGACATTTTATAATTTATTTTCTGTAACAAAAAATGCGGATCAGGCCCTCTTTTTTTAGACAATATTTGTGTTTTATTAGATACTAGTGACCCGCCCAGCGGTTTCACCCGCTGCTCACCTCCTAAGAGTCACAGCGTAAAGCATCATACATATAAACCTTCCTCTTGAATCATTATATCTATTAAAAAAAACCGCATAAAAATCCGTTGCGTAGTTTCAAAGATTTAAGCATACAAAGGGACATAGGGACAGAGAAAGCGACTTTGTTTTATACTATGTAGTGATAAGTTAATTGTCGTTATCTCATTTGAGTTAAAAATGAATGTGAAATAAAACTTTTCGATTTAGAGGTATCCGTTTTTGTTAGTTTGCCATTTTAGATGTGATTTAGCTTACAATTCATTGTCATCCAGACTTAATATGCAAAATTTCAGCTTAATCGGAGAGAGTAGGTTTTTTTTATTTCCTTACTTAGTTTAGGAAATACTAATAATTGGCTGTTGAAAACTTTTTTGTTAAAAGGTGTTTGAAATTAATATTTAGACAAAGATTTATAATTTTTTTTATACGGGCTGATTTATATTACCTCTTTACAATAAAATAACCATATACAAAATTAGGTTCATTCTACGTATTAGTTCCTTGAAATTAACAGAATTTTCATCGGAACACATCAAATGGGTTGGTTTAAACATCTTGACCCATTTACTTACAAAACAATGAGTCGACAGCCCTATCTCAACGAGGATTTGTCGTACGTGCAAATTTTAATGAAGACATGTCATTTCATTTACACGGCCCAATTTTTTGACGTTGATTGCAGCAGTAATTAGAACTCGACACTTGATGAATTATTTTTTCAGCAGAATTGGGTCAAGGCTCCTAACACTCTGGGAGTGTGGTTTTCTTTTAATTGGGGGAATAATGTTTGAAAGAAGCCATTGTTTTTCGTAAAGGGTTCAATTAAAAGCTGTTTTAAATTAATAAGGCGTTCAAAATAATAACGAATATTATATTTGATTGTTTTAATTGTCAGTAGACATAATTTGCTTGTTATATTATCATAAATTAAAAAAAAAACGTTGCATTAAACTAGGCATTTGTCTTGTATCGCACGCAATGCGTTTACAAGCATTAAACTCACATAACAAATATTTGTATGGCCTGCATAGGATCGGGGATCGAACCCACTACACGCAGCTCACAGTCAATCTCTCAACCACAGCGCTAACCGTACTGTCGAAATTTAAGTCTGCGTTCTTTTTGTTTGCGCCGACTGCGGTGGTGCTTTACGATTTCCGAGTAAATACGTGACTTATGTACGCTACGATCATTAATTTGCGCCACCGATCGCTTTGGTTAGCACGCGAGTAGTGCTCCTTTTAATTCATAAAAGGAGCTAGGATATCGTAGGTGAGGATAAGGGATTCGGTCTCAAGAATTGTTCATGATTGATGTCGTTCGGTTTTCGAAAAATAAATAAATTGACAAGATGAAATTCTTTTACACATGAAAATGCATTTCACAAAATACATCCTACCTTTTTCGGGTGAGGAAACCCCATTGAAAAGGTCTGGCAATTCCCGGAAGTCACTCAATGGGCGTTGAAATTATTGAAATCGAAAATTTTTCGACCCTATGGGAAATCTGACTACACTGAATTATTCACAATCATTCAAATAACCTTTTATAACGTAGAACAATTAAAACGGTTTGGAAATTGGACAGTAACGTATAAAAAAGGGCAAGTTCAAGTCGGGCTCGCACACCAAGGGTTCCGTACGAATTTGCGACATAAATAGCCATTATGAGAAGAGGTTTCAAGGGAACGTGTTAATAATAGTCTTGGGTGAATATCAACAAGTGCATATTTTTTGTCAATTTTGGTGGCAAAATTTTACTTTACTTTTCGTGAAAACTATTGACCTAGGACAAAAATAGAAAGTTCAAGCTTCAGGAATCTTCATGAGGTCAAAAAATATCCTGGTAACTTTTTGAGATATTTGAGTTCAAAGACTAGTGTAGCCACCAAAATTGAAACTTGTCCACCAAAATTGAAAGTTGACCACCAAAATTGAGATTGGTCCACCAAAATTGAAAGTGCTTAAAACAATACATTAAAAATCAGTTTTTGTCACAAACTTAAATCTCACTAATAAAGCTCAATGACCAAAAAACTCTATCAGTTAATAAAACTCAGTCTTGTTATAATAATATTTCGTTTATTCAGTTACATACATTTTAATTAAATTTTTAAATATTTCTTAATAAAAACATAGAAAATAAAAAAGAAACATTTAAAAATACAAAAAATAGTACCCCACCGGATCGGGAACAGGGTCGAAGCCCCTGCCGACCGGTGGTTAGAGTTCCAGAGACAGGAACCTCCTCACAATACGGTACAACGAGGAGAACTGCCTTCTGAATCAGGCCCTTGATCCAACCGCCTAAGGAGAGCTTCAACAGATGTTCGTCGAGGCTCTTGGCAATCAAGCCATTGCCCGTTACGACAATCGGCACAATGATAGCCGAGTTTACATTCCCAGGTCGACAGCCTCGTGTGCCAAGTCGAGATATTTTAGTTGTTTTTTTTTCTCAGCTTTTACGAGGTTCTCGTCATGCGGGATGATTACATCTTATCACCACGATAAATGATAAATGATGTTTATTTTGCAAGTAGGTTTTCACAAACACTTTTACACGTCATTTTTTTTAAACTAGATGAGGCCGGTGTTTCGTACCCGACTACTCTGAGAAGAAACAGCCGAAACAAACTCAGAGGTCATAGTCTCTTTTAAGGTCCAGACAAAATAATCTTGGTCAACTTACATGAGGACCATGCAGATAGTGTCTGAAATGGTCAGATGTCAGGCTTATTGGCGACAATAGTTCTGTCAGTAATGATAGACCGATCCCAGTACAGCGTGACATGGTCTTTCTCGAGAACTGGGTCGGGCACATACTTATAGTACGGTACCTCAGATTCCACAAGATTATATTTCAAGGCAAGTTGCTGATGAATAATCCTAGCTACTTGGTTGTGCCTATGCAAGTATTTGCCGTTAGCTAGACGAGAACAACCAGAAATAATATATCCGATGGACTCACCCGGACGGTGGCATGCCCGACACACATCAACCGTCCCATCCTTCATAATATATTTCCGGTAGTTGTTCGTCAAAATAACTTCGTCCATTATCGCACAGACAAAACCTAAAGTTTCCCCAAAAAGCTCGCTGAATCGTAGCCAGGATACGGATGCTAGAAGGACTGCTGTATAGGACTATTGTAGCAAATAAACCTGATGTATAACAGACCGGTAACAGACATACAATAGACCTGTAGATCGATCAGAGCGGCGCGCAATGATTGTTGACGTAACGGTCCCACATGACGAGAACCTTGTGGAAGCCGAAAAAGATAAACAAATCAAGTATATTGACTTGGCTCGCGAGGTTGTCGATATGTGGGACGTGGACTCAGCGATCATTGTGCCGATAGTCGTTACAGCCAATGGCTTAAATGCCAAGAACCTCGACCAACACCTGAGAAGGCTCTCGTTAGGCAGCTGGATCAAGGGCTTGATACAGAAAGCGGTACTCCTGGACAGGGTACGTATTGTTAGGAGGTTCCTTTCTCTGGAGCCTTGACTGCCGGTAGCTTGGACACTGTTCCCGATACCGGTGGGCCACTATTTTATATGTTTTTGATAAGAAATATGTAAAAATATAAAAAAAATATGTATTCAAATAAATAAACGAAAATAATACTAATTATAATACGGTCTTAATGTACTCTTTCGGCATACTTAAATGGACTCAGACTGAACTTGATGCCCGGGATAGGAGAGTTCGTACACTGCTGAACGCAAACCGGATGCATCACCCAAGATCATCGGTAATGAGGCTGTATATCCCTCGGAAGTGCGGGGGTCGAGGCCTATTTAACGCGAAGATCTTCCATAACCGAGAGGTGTGCAGTCTCAGTAGCCATTGCCAGTCGACCTTAGAGTAGTGCAGAAAAATAGCATGGCATGTGCACTTTAATAAATAGAACAAACAGAACAGAAACAAATAGAATAGTAACGTATACATATAAATGAACAATGTGCAGTGAAAAACTGTCTTTATATGTACAAATAATATATAAACAGTACATACTTCAAATTTGGTGGCTTATTTTCAATTTTGGTGGTGAAAATCGCCACCAAATCCACCAAAATTGAACCACCAAAATTGAAACCAGGTATAAAAAAAATCTTAAAAAATATAGTTATTAAGATACAAAAGAATAAATATCACTGATAAATAAGTTACCCAAATCACTACCTACAATACGTAGCTTACTATTAAAACACTTAAAAAATTAAATTAAAAAATTTAAAAACACCCCCGACTCAAAAAAGTACGCAATTATTATGACAAAAGGTTAAAAATGCTAAACCCTATAAAAACAAAAAAAAACTTTTGACACTACGTAAGTACCAACTAAAGCATGTCAGACTATCTACTCGGGACTTTGTGCCACCTTTATGTCGGAGGCGTGACCGCTAATTTTAAACAGCAGGCCAAGATAACCATTTGTTATCTTGGCCTGCTGTTGACCGTACGTATGAAATTTTTTATTAAATTTTGTCGTGTCGGGGGACCGCTCTAATTTATTAGCCTAACGTTAGAAGCACACATTAAGAAGTCCTCAATCCCATTGTCATTTTTCATACAAATTTTTTGAGTCGTTCGTAAGATTGGGGGTCAAAATTATTGTTTATCATTTATTTAGATAGAGTACTTTTAAAGTTTTTTTTTTATTTCGTTACTTACGTTAACATTTTCGTTATAATTTAAATATTATTTTGTTTACTTATCTTCTTCTTTCTTTACAAGTAAATCTTGTGAGTCGTACTATTCGTCTATTTTAATTTTTTGTCTAGTGTTATTGTATCATTTAGTGTAGTTGTGTACATATTTAGTTTTAAAATACGAATTTTGTGATTAGGTAGGAATCATTTGATTTAGGTAAGTATTTTTGAAGGTAAAAAGCGGTCCCCCGACACGACAAAATTTAATAAAAAATTTCATACGTACGGTCAACAGCAGGCCAAGATAACCATTTGCTGTTTAAAATTAGCGGTCACGCCTCTGACATAAAGGTGGCACAAAGTCCCGAGTAGATAGTCTGACATGCTTTAGTTGGTACTTACGTAGTGTCAAAAGTTTTTTTTTTGTTTTTATAGGGTTTAGCATTTTTAACCTTTTGTCATAATAATTGCGTACTTTTTTGGGTCGGGGGTGTTTTTAAATTTTTTAATTTAATTTTTTATTTCATGCTTTTTGAAGGAGCTCTTTAGTTTTTCATTCTTTCATTTAATTTCTTTTATTTTTCTTGCCATTTAAAGGTAATTTTGTGTTTTATTTTTAAATTTTGGTATTTCTAGATTTTCAGCAAAGATATAAATCGGTTTATCCGTTTCATTCGCCACATCCCATTTCCAGCATCAGGTCCTCATCAATTAGAAATATGAAGAGAACTAGTCAAGACAAATTCAACGAGCCTAAACTCGATGGGTTTACTAAAAGGCAGTCCAGGTTTACATTTCCTACCTTCGAGCCCTATCACCAGACCAGCTCAGAGGTTCCAGATTTCCAGCACCAGGTCCTCGTCAATTAGAAACATGAAGAGAACTAGTTAAGACAAATTCAACGAGCCCAAACTCGATGGGTTTACTAAAAGGCAGTCCAGGGTTACGTCTCCTATCTTCGACCCCTAACAGCAGACCAGCTCAGTGGTTCCAGAAGATATTATTGTTTCAAATTTCAGATCCTACATATGCTCGCGAGTAAACTGAGCGTGGAACATTCCTATCACACCTAACAAACGACCTGATGACCTTGAAGACCTGAACCGATTTCCACCAAACATAGCTAAGAACACTCTCGACTGATATACCTTTCAAACAAAAAAAACCGCATTAAAATCGGATCATCCGTTTGGGAGCTACGATGCCACAGACAGACACATACACATTTACACACATACACAGACACGCCATACTTATAACACCCCGTCGTTTTAGCGTCGGGGGTTAAAAATCACCAGCAAATCGATCCACCAAAATTGACAAATTCTTGTCCCCTGTTCGACCCAAGAAAGATACTTTTTTTTTGGCGAGCAATTACAGCACTAAGCACACACCTGTTACGCACCACTTCCCGCACACGACTGAGAAAAACAGAACATAATAAGCGATTGATCGCACACGCACGAATCTTCATGATAATGTAAATTGAAAAAGTGCTACCAAAATTATGATTTTTGCTAGGACAAACTTGAATCGAGTATCCTGTGCTTTTAACATCAATTTTATAATATGATTTAGATGTTTTTAGATAGTGTGTCATATGCATTTACCAATGAAATAAATTGTTTTTTACTTTACTTTTAATTGTTACTTTGGTAAATACATTTATATAAAAAAATGGACCTAGGACAAGCCACCAAACTTGAATTTTAAAGTTATTTATTTTTCCTAACCTCCATAGGTAAGCCTATTTAAAAAAAAATTGTGGCCCTAAGTGGAATAAGTTAAGTAGTTCACTAGAAAAAAAAATAAGAAACATCCCATCATTTTACACCATGATTCTCAACGTGGACACGTAAAATTAGCGCGTGGGATATTCACCCTCTTGACTTAAGTCAATCAATGGAAAAAAAATGTTTATTCCCCTTTTACACATTCACAAAAACATTAAGTTCGGATTTATAATTCGCGTGCGAGTAGTAGGCGCGTAAGCAATGGACTGGCGCGGGCGGCGCAACCCCGTGCGTGAACGCGGGAAAAGACCGCGCGAACACGTCTTATTGGTATCGTAGCGGAACGCGACCGCGGGACGGTCTTATTGGTCGCGACGTACCTCTTGGGGTTGCTATACCATAATTATATTGACTGCATAGACTTATGATTTATCCACAACTGCAATGGACAACAGACTTGAGAATATGGTTTAAATCTCAACTTGATACCTTCACGCGTTCTTATTATAAAGGGTCTTGACACACAGACAGACAGACGGACATCAAATTGATCGAATAAGGGTTCCGTTTATTCCTTTTGAGGTACGACACTCTAAAAAACCTTCCCTTAGTTTTGTTTATAGGGCGGTTGCAATACCGTAATAGAACCTTCCATGCATGAAACCGATTGTTCACGTCGTTTCCCTACTAAACTTATGTTACACCACCGAACCCCAGCACTAAGCAAATAATCCTCCCAACATTATTGTTCAAGTCTAATAGAGTCATTGACCCCATTCCCAACAATTGCTGTAACTATTCCTCCACACCTTAATCTATTCAAAAATTAATACGTCACAATTATCACTAACTAGATTCGGCAGACCGAGTCGGGATAGGGATGCACGATTCAAAGTATCGATACAAATTGACACTGGTATCGTTACGTACCTTATTTGTTGGATATTCCTTTCTGTTGTATTTTTTCGAATTGTCTGATTACGCAATTTTGGACGATATTTCACGACATGATCCATAATTTTTTGAGAAAAATGGTTGGAATTACATACTCAAAACTTTTTCATATCATCCACATAATATGAATGATATGATTTTTTTTTATAAGAGTAGCGGAGGACCAAACACAAAACAAATAATCTGTGTGAAGGAGGAAATGGCATGAAAGGAGGTGTCTGACTGAATAGTAAAGCACTTTTTGAAATCTTTTTTTGAAGAAGACGAATAATTGCTGCCCCGCCTACAAATAAATTGAGATAAAGGTAGGAGAATTCATGAAGAACCATTCTTTCCGATGCCGATAATTTCATGTTGATCCATAGTACATCATAGTATCGTAACCTGTATATCGATACATTTATTTATAGAATCAGATCGTACATCACTAGTCGGGAACATTCGCCAATACTCGGCCCGGAAGTAAGGGTCATTGGTTCCTATTAATGCGCTCAAAATTGAGGTTGTAGCCGAATTCTCGCGTGACGTAAGCAGGAAGCTATCGTTGGGTTAAGCTTGTTACCGCTTGGCCACGACCCACTCGCTCACGCGACACGCGTATTGCCAAATAAAAGAAGACAAAACAAATGAAAGATCACTTTTGTGTATTTCACGAGTCACCGTGACGAAAAAGTACTAATGCGTAGGAAATTTGAAATAAGAGACTTATTCTGATACTGACTTTCTGTCTTCCCTCTGCGACGCCTTAAACCGAGGCTCGTACCCCATGAGACGGCCTTTAGCGTGTAGGCTGTAGGCCTAACTCAATACACCCACAGAATACTCCGGTAGCAGACGACAACTTTTTATTAATGTCTTTTCGCAACCTATGGGAGATTGCAAGAAGACATTTAAAAGATGTTGCAATCTCGTGTCGCTTGATGCTTGTTTGCGTTGCAAGTCACATCTTTTTAGATCGGGTACGCGGTGTTAGCTAGGAAAAGGCTAAAGCGTTTCTTTGTTTTCATACTAGGAATATGTTTTATAAGTGCCGTAATACGCTACTGAAGGTTTATCAACAGTTTATCAGCAGTTTATCTGCAGTTTATCAGCAGTTTATCAGCAGTTTATCAGCAGTTTATCAGCAGTTTATCGGCAGTTTATCAGCAGTTTATCAGCAGTTTATTAGCAATTTATCAGCAGTTTATCAACAGTTTATCAGCCCATTATCAGCAGTTTACCAGCAGTTTATCAGCAGTTTATCAGTAGTTTATCAGCAGATTATCAGCAGTTTAACAGCAGTTTATCAGCAGTTTATCAGCAGTTTATCAGCAGTTTATCAGCAGTTTATCAGCAGTTTATCAGCAGTTTATCAGCAGTTTATCAGCCGTTTATCAGCAGTTTATCAGCAGTTTATCAGCAGTTTATCAGCAGTTTATCTGCAGTTTATTAGCAAATTATCTGCAGTTTATCAGCAGATTATCAGCAGTTTATAAGTAGTTTATCTGCAGGTTATCAGTAGTTTATTAGCAGTTTTTGACGGCTCGGTTGGCGCAGTGGCTGAACGATTGACTACTGCGGTGCGTGTCGCGGGTTCGCTTCCCGTACGGAAAAAATATTTGTATGGTCTACAAGTAGTTCTTCCGGGTCTGGCTGTTTGTGTATGTGAGTTTAAATGCTTGTAAACGCACCCACGATCCAGGAGAAAATCCTTGTGTGGTGCCCCACAAAAGAATTTTCTCCTGGATCGAACGGATGGACGTTTTTGTAAAAAAATGTTAAACAGCAGTTTATCCTGCATATTAATCGCAGTCTTCTCCAAGTCCTCGGTTATCCACGTGGTCGCCACACGAAGCCATTCGACCTTACGGCAGCCGACGTCTTATATTCAGCCCACAGACGATCATCATAAAATTTACAGATATAAATTACCAGATGACAATATTTCGACAGCAACTGACTATTATTATAACATTAATTAATAAATTAATACCATCTGAAAATTACTGCTTGTTTACGAAATTTTACGTCATCATGTCGAATATTAATGGCATCGTCGCCATTTATGTGTCGTTAATTAAAATGTGTCATGGCGGAACAATCTTAGCGTGTGGATTGATAATTGAATGTTAGCTTTATTGGATATACAAGGCTTCGATGGCAGTGCTGGTAATTATACGAGAAAATTGAATCGTTGACTTTAGTTCGATACGTTATTAAAATGAGGGCAAGGGAATATTCACCAGCGTGGTGGCATTATTGGTAGATGTACTGTACGTGTTAAGTACAATTTTTCTACCTGCATATGCCAAACTATTTATTTACTTATATAAAAATATATTATTTTTAAGTTCTTATATAAAAGACATTCTTTTTAAGTACAGCCAAAAACATTGATACTCTAAAATCTAAGACACCAATATAAAAACAAACTTACGTACACACGACGACACATCAACCTATACAAAACCAGTTTATGCGGATCTCTCATTGTACTTGAAATCTATGGTGTACGATCCGTTGTTGAGAGAGCAGCATAAACTGGTTTAGTATAGGTTGATGTGTCGTCGTGTGTACAAAAACTGTGCTGTGCGATCGACTGCAGTTGCGCTGCGTATCGCAGGCTCGAACCTCGAACCCTGCGCGGAACAAATATTTGTATGGCCTACAGATAGTTGTTCCGGGTCTGGCAGTTTGTGTATGTGAGTTTAAATGTTTGTAAACGCATCCACGATACAGGATACATTCCTAGTGTGGGAAACTTATTTTTATATTGCGTTATATATAGTTAAATGATTATGCTTGCACTGACTGGACAGGTCCACTCAATCTGTGTGGTGGTCTTTTCTTAAAAAGACCATTACATCCTCATGTAAGTTGACCAAGATTTTTGTCTGGACCTTAAAAGAGACTTCGACCTCTAAGTTTGTTTCGGGTGTTTCTTGTCAGAGTAGTTGGGTACAAAACACCGGTCTCATCTAATTTTTAAAATAAGACGTGTAAAATTGTTTGTGAAAACCTACTTGCAAAATAAACATCATTGTGCAGCTAAGTCATTCAACAAATAATAGTGCTTATACTTAAGTAAGTATGTAACACCTATTCTTAAAGGTCATATTGGATCAAATTTCTAAAACACAACACACGTTGACATGCTTTTATTTGCATACAATGTTGTTGTTTTGATTTACTGACCTATAGATAAATTAATAACAATAGCATGACGTATGGGGGGAGCAAATACAACCAAGAAGAAATTGCGTACCTAACGCACTCGTTTTTTTTGTTTGGTTCCGTACTTCAAAAGGTAAAAACAGAACCCTTTTTTTGCGCGGATGGGAAATCATCAAATAACTTCCCCCGTTCAAGGCGGAGCGGGTGGCAGTGTCAGACTTGTACTGCCTAAAACCTACCCATGTTCCTTATATTGCTCTTTACGTTCCGGGGCCGCGGTATTTCTTTCGAACAACCCGCAGCCCCGTCTGTCAAGACTCTTAGGGCTGAAACTGCGTTAAACGGGTACCCGCGACGGACACCCGCCGCGTGTCTGCAAGCGTGGGCTCTGTGGGTATGTGAAGGACCCTGTCACAGGTACCTAAAGAGTTCATTCGCCTGACCTCATATGACAGAGCGACACTGCAGTTTCACAATTACTCTTTCTCTGTCGAAATACATTTTTACAAGCTTTTCATCAAGCGTTATTAACTGAACAAGCCCGCGCGTGTTACCGCTGGCGGGCCCCGCGCGTGTCCCCGCGTCGGTTCACTTTTGTATGAAACCGCGCGGGTGTCCGTTTAACGCAGTTTCAGCCCTTAATCTCGTTAACGCGTGAAGGTTTCGAGTTGAAATTCCAAAATCCATATACCCAAACTGTTATCCCTTGGACTTGTGAAAAAATCAACCCTCTAAGTATACACAGTCAAAAGATATGGCCATCTATGTAACAAGTTTGTACGGAACCCGCACTTAGCCCCGATTTTTTTGTATAGCTGAGCACGCAAATTTTGCAAACTTTAAAAATAATGTATTGTTTTCATTGTGACAAGCCTACCATACTATTTTCAACCCATTGCAACTATTGAAAGCTTAAATTAACAGTGACGCCCACATGAGGTTAGAAAAAATGAAGCTGGATGAAGCCTCGGAGAAACATTTTTTTTTAAACACTAGTAATTTCTCCTGTATCGTGGGTTCATTTACAGACATTTAAACTCACATAAACAAATAGCCAGACCCGGAACAGCTTTGTAGGCCATACAAAAATTTGTTCCGTGCGGGAACCTGCGACACGCAGCGCAGCAGTCGATCGCTCAGCCACTGCACCCACCTTGTCGTCATTTAAATGCATTTAATCCCGCAAAAAAAATATTAGAAAAGAATAGCTATAGAGTGGAAAAAAATAAATTTCCAATTTTTCACATACCCACATTTTGTACACATGTTTTGTATATTACAATAACCTTACTTGCACTTGAACTATATTTTGCATAAGTTAGTTTAAATTTAATAACAAAATGAATCAAACTTGAGGAAGTAATAATTTTGTAATTATCTATGGAAGCTTGTAATTAGTAATTAAGTAAGTTTTCCTAAAATGTAAAAAGAAATTATCGTAATAAAAATAATCAAATTTCTTAAAAACGCGTTTACGCAATTATTTGTGTGTTTACTACGTCGTGCTTTATCTATACCTATTAATGTTATAATTACTTTACATAGCCGCTCTTATCATCAAAAGGAATACCGACAGTCGTAAACTAACTAGATGATGACAAATTCTATTACCCAGAAAGCAACATATAAATAGAATACTTCAAACTGTTATTAAACCCGTGACCTTTTGAATCGTAAAAACTAAATAGCAATAAAAAAAATTTTTGACAGTTAAAATGACAATATCAAATATTTGATAAGAAAGGGAGTTCCTCAATTATTTACAAATATTTTTTGGAATGTAAACTAATAGATTAGAAAATGAGCCAGTTAATACTAATTTACAGAGCTTCACTTTGCTTACAGATTTCAAAGACTTTTCATGAAACGTCTGGTAATTTTAATAACTTTAATTTTTACGCGTGAAATTCCGGAAGAATAATGCAGAAGTGTACTTCACACAGCCACACCCCACACCCTACACCTCATAGTTATGTTTTATATAAGCGAGTCTCTTGTCGTTGGCCGGAGAAATTCTTTATGGTAATACCCAATTACACTTTTTTCGGGAATCGAACCCAGACACCTAATGTTCGATTCTCGATTACATAGTTTCTTACTGGGGCAAGACCTCAATGTACTTGGGACATATTCGACCCGGACAGTTGGAAACCGAAATATTTTTTAATATGATTAAGAATTAAACCTGTTTGGTTACACATTCATCAACTCATTTATAAAACAAATAAAATATTCTTGTTCAAATGTAAATCAAAGAAAATATAAAAACACAAATTCTTTGCGAACAACCACAGAGCGAAATAATAACATTAAAACCTTCATAGAAAGATTTCTCCGCGTGGGAAAAACAACATCAAATCAAGAAAATTACTAATCAGGTCACATTTGTTAACTAATAACCGATACGTTTAACATGGAAAGTTTCGTAATATAACCGCGCTTACATTATGAGGTTAATTTGTCAAACGAAAACAGCGGGAAGTCACATCGAAGTAATTTATCTTGGTACCGGTTAGCAACTGGCGTTGAGTTTCTTAATAAAACCTTGAAAACCAGAATGTTGTTTATGGAACAGAATTTGGAGACAGATTTTTTTTATAAAAAAAAATAGTAGTTTAATCAGACGCATCAAAATAAGACAGTAATCAAAATCATATCATATCTCCAAATCAAATCGGTAGTTTTTTAGATATAATTTTTGATAGGGTACTATCACAATGGTGTCGTATTTAACCCAAAGGTTGCTTGTAGAGAATGCCTTATGACATTAAGTCTGCCTATTCTACCACCTGTACATGAAGTTAAATAAATAAGAGAAGACAGTTCAAAAGTTTTCGTTACTGGAATTTTGAATTTATCTACTTTTATATATTACTAGCTTTTGCCCGCGGCTTCGCTTGCGTTAAATCCAGGGTAACACAGTTCCCCTTTCCTGATTTACAGGTACCTGCTACTGTAATTTTTGCCCTTGCGCCTTATTTATTGTAATAGCAATGCTTAGTATTCCCTTTTCTTCCATCTTTTTCCATCATATTTCAATCTTAATTTTTTTAAATAGCCTATGTCCGTCTCCAGGGCCCATCAACTATCTCTGTACCAAAATTCATCAAAATCGGTTGAGACATTTAGGCTTGAAGACGTAACAAACAAACTCACTTTCGCTTTTATAATATTAGTAAGGATTAATATAATAAAGAGGAAAAATGTGTTTGATTGTTTGAATCGAATAGGCTCGAAAACTACTGTACCGATTTTAACTTTTTTCATTAATAGGAAGTAACATAAGCTATACAACTACTACCCTCGGGAGCGGAGCAGCAACTAAAGACGCGGGAGAAACCGCGCAAGACAGCTAGTGTTTTAATAACTGCGCACCAACATGATTCTTAAAACCGTTGTGTTTAGTGATCATTTATTCTTGGCAACCCACGGACACTGTGATGACAGCAGACGCAAGTGACATAGAATTACAACCATCACTCGACATCTCGCTATAAACAATTCCCGAGAAGACTCATCAAGAAGTCTCGCCATCTTTTATGATAGTAATTTAACAGCGGCAATATAATCATGAGATATGATAATATAATTTAGTACTTTGTACTGGACGGCCGGCGCGGCGCGCGTTATGGCAGTAAAACAAATGAAAGTTCAAAAGCTATCTTTGGCGACTTGTGATTGCAAAATCAACTCTACATAGACTCTGTGGCGAACGCATCTCCTTCGATTGAGTATTATAAATAAATAAATACCCATACCCATTTCATCACATTTACAACAATATTAAATTACATTAAACATCCATATTAAAATAAATTGTATTTGTATTGCATGTAAGTTTTTCTTCAAGTATCTATTATAAGATGTGATTACCCTAAAATAACTTCTCCCGCTCTGGGCGGAGCGGGGGGGATTGTCAGAATTTTGCTGACTAAAACCCACCCATGTTTCTTTTTAATTAGTTTAGTAATTGGTGTTATACCGTTTTAATTAACTATAAATAAAATAAGAAAAAATCAACTTTATCTGACGAGCCTGGTTAATTACCTCCTAGCTGACTGTACATAAAACACCGGAATATTAGCATATCACCAGCAGATTTCAACTTACCTATATTTATATTACCTATCTAAGTTTATCAAACCAATAACATTTAAGGCCAGTGACAGGTTTTCGATAGAATGTATCGGCAATATTGACCTGTGACACGTTCGGCGACTATTAAGATGCAAAGACCATTTGATTATGTTAATATTTATAGTTTTTTGATAATGTTGCATTTTATTGATGTTATTACCTTGCATTTTAATTAATAACACTTTCTGAAAGGTGATTGTGGAGCTGTTGACTACATTATTCGTATACTCGCGAAACGAGGGTTCCGCACAAACTTGCAACAGCCATATCTTTTGACTGCGTAAACTAGTCTACAAAAAAAAAAGTCATAAATTCAACTCGTTAACTACCAAGTTTACGAGTTCATTTTTTGACAGCATAAAGGGACCACAACGTTTAGAATATGCTTTTTATTTCAACTTGATACCTTTACGCGTTCCCGAGATAAAGGGTCTTGACAGACAGACAGACGGAGAACATAGTGATCCTATAAGGATTCCATTTTTTCCTGTTATGGTACGGAACCCAAAAACTAAATTAATCGGAGTCAATGAAAAGAGATTTGAAATTGGAGTCACTCAATTCAATTCAATTCAAATTCAAATAATTTATTTCAATTAGACCATTACAGGCACTTTTGAATGTCAAGAAACAAAACTAATCTACAGTCCCGGTCACAAGGCATAATAACTTGTGAAAGTACTGTAGTTGCCCATTCCAAAGCGTTGATCTCTATGGAGAAGAATGGGCAAGAAACTCCATGGACACTCTTTAAATTATAATATTTTTACAAAATCGTATTTACATCATTCATATTGTTGAGATTATACAAATATGTGAGAACGATGTAGAAAGACGTGCACAGTAAGAGCGTCCAGAGTAAATAAAAAGCAAAATTTAATTTTAAATCTAAACAAGTTTAAAAATTAACCGTGGTAGCTAAAAATGACCAGTCCCAACTGACAGCGCCCGTTCACGAACATGACGTATGGATCAGCCCCATTCAGCTCGACCATTTTGAAGGGAGCTAAATGACCCGACACACCCGCCACCATCAGCGAGACATTTAAGTGAGCATGACACTATCAACCACCAGGGCTTCGTCAAGTCAATGATAATACATAGCACTCACATATGGGCTTAATAATTATACAATACTAGAGAATTGATTCTATACATTGCAAAGATAGTCTTACAATCTTCTGCAGCTTCCACTATAGCTTCGGATACTGAGTTTACCCCTATGCTTGTGGAGCAGGACCAGTATTGAGCCAAGCATTTTTATCATCAATATAATCCCCCAACTTATAATATGCTTGCCTACATAGTGTGCGTTTAATACAAGATTTAAATTTCGTTTCATTCAGTTGAAGAATGTGGGGAGGTATTTTATTGTAGCATTTCAAACAGTACCCCATGAAAGATGAGTCTACTTTAGCTAACCTGAAACCTGGTTGAACTAATTGGTCCCTATTTCTAGTATTATAATTGTGTCTGTCACCTCTTTTACTAAAAAGATGCAAGTTTTTCCTGACATACATGATGTTTTCATAAATATATTGACAAGGTACTGTCATGATGTTAATATCCTTAAACTGTTCCCTTAAAGAATCTCGCCTACGTAGGTTATATATGGCTCTGATGGCTCTTTTCTGCAGAATAAATATAGACTCGATGTCTGCAGCCCGTCCCCAAAGTAAAATACCGTATGACATTATACTATGAAAATAACTAAAATAGACTAGTCTCGCGGTATCTACATCAGTAAACTGACGGATTTTTCTAACAGCATATGCTGCTGAACTAAGGCGTCCTGCAAGAGATGTTATATGCGGACCCCATTGTAGCTTTGAATCGAGTGTTATTCCCAAGAAAACAGTTTTTTCGACGAATTCTAGTTTCTCTTGATTCAATACTATGTCACACTCACTGTTTTTGACATTTGGTAGAGCAAATCTTATGCACTTCGTTTTTTTCCCATTTAATACTAAATTATTAGCGGTAAACCAATTATGTACCTGCATTAGGGCATTATTTACGTCGTCAAGATTTGAGGCACGTCTGTTTATCTTAAATATTAAAGAAGTATCGTCAGCAAATAACACCATTTGTGGTTGGTTTTTAAACAAATGTGGTAGATCATTAATACTAAAAAGAGGAAGGGACCTAATATCGATCCTTGTGGTACACCCATCTTTACATTTAAACCCATTGAATTGACACCATTTATTTGTACTTGCTGCTGTCTATCATTTAAATACGATTTAACTAAACTAAGGGCAAGTTTCCCTAGGCCGTAATGTTCAAGTTTTAAGAGAAGGGTTTCGTGGTTCACGCAATCAAATGCTTTCGAGAGGTCACAAAAGATCCCTATGGCATCCTGTGCTTCTTCCCACGCAGTAAATATGTGTTTTAATAGGGTGACACCGGCGTCAGTCGTACAACGTCCTTTGGTGAAACCATACTGCTTCTCATGTAAGATCACTTTTATTAGAAAGAGTACTTTTATAGTGTGACAACAAGTCACTTGGTAAGACTCAAGAGATCAGATAGGTACTCGTCCTACGTAAATATAATACTTGTATCGAACCTGATTCGGTTAGAATGTAAGCCGAAATTAACACAGTTCGGAAAAGTCTTAGCCGAAGTAATTTTAGGCTATCTTTTGGGATATTTTTAAATGCACATCTGTATATTTTTTTCAGCACACTAGGTAACTCCACTAATTAACTGAATGCATACCAGAAAAATGAATGCTGTGCAAAAAAACCAATTGATTAACTAAACAAGTACTGCAAAAAAAACTAAAAAATAACACAAAACGAGATGACCTTTTTTATCGAATTCACACCAAAAATGTGGTTCGTACATCGGATATATGATTTACTAGCTTCCGCCCGCGACTTCGTCCGCGTGGCATAGTTACTTTGTTTCTGATATTCAATTTCCTGCCTACCCTCTTAGTCTATTGGCGTGATTATTGCAAGTGATGCTGAGTCAAATAAAAAAAGTCCCATTAAAATCGGCCCAGTAGTTTCCGAGATTCAATTTTCTGCCTACCCCCTTAGTCTATTGGCGTGATTATTTCTATCCTTCTTTACCTTCCAAGTAATGTTGAGTCAAATAAAAAAAAGTCCCATTAAAATCGGTTTAGTAGATTCTGAGATTCAATTTCCTGCCTGCCCCCTAAGTTCATCGGCGTGATTATTTATATCCCAGTTTACTCTCCAGGTGATACTGAGTCAAATAAAAAAAGTCCCGTCAAAATCGGTCCAGTAGATTCTGAGATTAGCCCGGACAAACAGACAGACAGACAGACAGACAGACAAAAATTTAAAAAATTGTTGTTTTGGCTTCTATTACGGTAATTAAGACCCCCTGTAACAATTTTTCATAAAAATCTTCAATGTACAGAAATTATTATATGTATAGATAGCTTTTGCCCGCGGCTTCGCTCGCGTTAAATTCGGTAGCGCCTTATTGATTTGTAATAGCAACGCTAAGTTTTCCCGTTTCTTTCCCCTTTCTCCCTCATATCACACTCTTTTAAAAAAAAGTAATAGCCTATGTCCGGAAAGTCCCATTAAAATCGGTTTAGTAGATTCTGAGATTCAATTTCCTGCCTGCCCCCTAAGTTCATCGGCGTGATTATTTATATCCCAGTTTACTCTCCAGGTGATACTGAGTCAAATAAAAAAAGTCCCGTCAAAATCGGTCCAGTAGATTCTGAGATTAGCCCGGACAAACAGACAGACAGACAGACAGACAGACAGACAGACAGACAGACAGACAGACAAAAATTTTAAAAATTGTTGTTTTGGCTTCTATTACGGTAATTAAGACCCCCTGTAACAATTTTTCATAAAAATCTTCAATGTACAGAAATCGATCTTTTACAGTCTTATTATATGTATAGATAAAACAAAAATACGAATTGCTTTTCAAAAATACTAACTTGCACTCTAATATTTTTGTGTTCACCAAAAATACTGATCGTGCACCAAATATTCTTTCCTGAATGTTAAAAAAATGCGTAGGTTAAGGTTAGGTTAAAACTGTGACCCCCTACGCCCCCTGCCAGTAACGACTTGCATTAATAGATAATGGATAAAGATATAACACTTTTTTATTGTAGTGCGCTGATGCTCGTTATGACATATTTTAATTAACATATTTTGGTGCACATTCAGTATATTTGGTGGAACACAGGTAAAATTAGGTAAATGAAATGGGAATAAATTGAAGTACTTTTAAATACCATCCTTTCTAAAGAGTTTTTTTCTAAACTGAGTTACCACTCAGTGTGCCAATGTTTGGTGCATGTTAAGTGAGCACTTGATTATTTTTTTGTGTACCTAATTATATAAAGATGACTGATTAAATTGGGTTTTATTTAGAATAAACGATGTTCCTAAAAGTAAATTAGGTGATGGTTTTCCTTAAAAAAGGTTTAATATGTTTGTTGAATTATAGAATTGTTAGATATACTATTTTGATAATAGTTATTCGTTCAGTAAAACAGTTCTGCAAATACCATTAAACAGTATATCGAATTTGATTTATTTAGTGTGCATAATTTGAGTGCATTTTTGGTTTAACTTTGAAATATTTTGATCGAAAAAAGGGAATATACAGATATCCATTTAAATACATGCCCTATCTTTTTACCTTATTTTTATAGTAGAATGCGTTATTCAAATTAGGCAAAACAGCCTACTTTAAAAAAAAAAACGTTGCCCCACACTAGGAATTTCTCCTGTATCGTGGCTGCGATTACAAACATTTCAACTCACATACACAAACAGCCAGACCTGAAACAACTAGGTAGTTGTTTCAGGTCTGGCTGTACCTACAGGTGTAGGTCATACAAATATTTGTTCCGTGCTGGAATCGAATCCGCGACACGGAGTGCAGCAGTCGATCGCTCAGCCACTGCGCCAACCGTGTCGTCGATTTTAGATTAATTTTTATTAGTATTAGTATTCTTTAGAAAAGTTTTCTAACAGTTTAGTTAAAAAAAAAAAGTTTTTCTACGAAATCTACGAGGCTGTTTTTGAACATATTCATCTTAATATAGTTACAAAAATAGTTCGTGAACCATCGCGAATCTTCGTGTGGAGTCTGTCACCAACCGCAATAAATCTGCGCAGGAGTTGTGTTTCTATTATTTTACGGACGCGCACAAAATTCCGTGACGCTTGTTATATTTTTGTAGATGATCTTACTCTTTAAACACACTGTTAGAAATAAAAAAGAAATAAAAACGCATTTATTGGTCGCCATGACGACGAGCATTAAAATTACAAATAAATAAACATTTAACATAGGTAATAAGTATCACAAACCATTAATTTTATAGAAATAATAATTTAAAGAAGCTAGTCTAATTTAAAAAAAGGATCGAATTACTTACAATATTTATTAGTTTTTCATCTCGACTTGTGTGGCCCAACACAAAATTTAAATTCTACGACATTAGCTTGAGAAACTTTAGTTAATAATATAAAATAATATTGTACAAAACACAGCTAATTAATAAGAATCTTGATCATGACATTCATTTAAATAAATGTCTCTAACCTAATTAGTGAATTCCATTAGTTTAATTTTTTTAGAATGCCTGTTTGTGTTTATATTTCTTTTAAATATTTTATAAACGAGATTAGGTAGACTGCCTTAAGATCTGGTTCATATATGTATAGGACCGACCTAAAATGTTGACCTTGAACTGACCTAGCGTAGTATAAAGTTTCCATAGAATTAAAGACCAGCTTAAACTAGTTTTGGTAGCTTTGAAGTGGAGTCTGCTGTATATATTTTTTATTTATTTTATATATATAAAAATTAATCCCTATTTCCCTTAATCACGCGTGAACGGCTGGACAAATTCGGCTAATTCTTTTTCTTTGTTGTGTTTGATATTGTCAGAAAAAAAAATATAAAAGAAAAAAAAGTAGGGCAGGTAATAGACTATTTAAAAACACAAGGATATAGTTGCTGGTAGGAAAATTGCATTGCAACGCATAGGCATAGCTAGTCTATTTATATCGATCAACTATTAAATACTTTTCATAAATCATAACCAGATACTACATATATTAGAACTTACAGGCAGTCGTAAGTTCACGCGATTTTCAAATAATTATAAATCACTCTTACGTATCCCTCGTTAGCTTTGACACATGTTATGGACGCACGCGCAAGTGGTTGTGTCCGATTCTAGATCTACAATTTAGAAATCCGCATGAATATGCAAAAACGCAAAAAAAAAGAATTTTGAGATGTATTGTAATGTTAAAATTGTAGAAACAAGATATTGCTTAAAACAATTGCTAGTTGGACTCGCGTATTGTGGGTTCCGTATAAATTTGAGTAATAAACGGTCACATCTTTTGACTACGTATACTTAGAGGGTTGATTTCACAGCCCCAAGAGACCATCATAGACTTAAGTATATGGTTTTCATTTCAACTCGATAACTCTGGGTGTTCCCGAGATAGAGCGTTTTGACAGACAATTAAGTGTTCCATTTTTTGCTTTTGAAGTAGGGAACCCTAATAACTTTTATGCATATATTTATTTTTGTTGGGTAGTTCAAGCTACTTGCCAAGGCATCAAGGCAGGCACCAGGAACGGTGGCTGGCGATATGGATTCGATTCTGTCTGGTTTGCAGGTGAAGGCAAAATACAGAGGAAATTTAAAAATAATATATGTAATATATATATAAGTCTTAGTACCAGTGCATTTGCAGATGTGAGTTTTAAAATTAGATACCTAACTCATTTCTGCCTCATTGAGGATAAATTTAACACAAAGTTTTAAAATTAAATTAAAAGTTTTACCCATATAGTACCTGCTAATTAAAATATCCAATAATAGGTATAGAATTATTAAAACGAAGATTTAGGCTTATCTACATACAAAAAAGAGACATTAATCCTAAAAATATAATTTTATCCTTGAAGTTATTAATAAAACAGAGCCTAATTGATAAATAGGCGTTGGGTATCCTATTCGAAATTTTAATAACAAGGAAAATATTAAACAATGATCCATAAAATTTACTTAAAGGTAAGGTTTTGATAAATCGATGATATAGGCCTACCTACGCACCTGTTTAAGGAAGGAAGTAAATTTAAATTTATTTTTGTCTTTAGAATTGTTAGTTAAGCTAATCCAAATAAAAAAGGGTCCACCCTTTATAGCAGAACTTTTTATGTCATAATTTTATTTTGCATAACAACGGATGGCATAAACTTCACTTCGCAGAAAATTGTTTAGCAGACACTCATTTATCATACAGTCTAAACTCATAATTTTGTAAGTCAGAATCATCTCTAGGCATAAACTTAATATCCATAATATTTAAAAAGTAGAAACATCATATCGCAGAAAGTCCACAGTCAGAATCGTCTTTTGGCATATATTTTATATCGATAATCATTAAACATCAGAATTGTCATATCGCAGAAAGTTTATAGTTAGGATCATCTTTGTCATTATAAGTTGTCATTTATTTTAATTAATTATTTTTTTTAAATAATGTTATTTATTTTAGTTATTGTTTAATTGAATTTGAAATAATGTCATTGAATTCAATAAGTAATTATCCTAATCTAACTAGTTCAGTTCCGGGTAACCTACTTAAAACAATCTCTTGTTTCTATTAATGCCAGTCGTTTCTGGCACTAGGTGCCTACGTGCGTAGGTGGTCACAGTTTTAACCTAACCTAACCTAGCCATTACTGCCGTCTGCATAGTATGCCAAGTGAAATTATACCAAATAATATATTATGCGAAATTTGAACTCTGCCAATCGTAATTATACTAAATGTAATTCTGCCATCTAAAAAGTATGCCATTGTTAATTCGAAGTTTTAAACATTATGCCAAACGATAATTATACCAAATAAGTTTTATGCCTTTAAAATGTTCTTTTAAAGAAAATTATGCTAAGTGTGTTATGCCAAATAAAATTCGGAGCATCAAGATTCTGCCAGATAGAGGGAACCCAATAAAAAAGCGTAGGCTTGTTGACATGTGTATCCTCCTTATCACGCTCAAAAGTCCAAACTCAAAGTTTCCCTAAGTTGGGTTGCGGGTTGTTCGAAGGAGATACCGCGGCCCCGGAACGTAAAGGGCAATAGAAAGAACATGGGTGGGTTTTAGTCAGTACAAGTCTGACACTCCCCCCCGCTCCGCCCAGAAGGGGGGGGTGTTATTTGATGATTACCACCCACACAAAAAAAAATGACAAAGAGCGTAGCATCTAAAATAGCAAGCTCACCGAGCGAATGCACAAATAATACGCTCCAAGACAGACATCGCCGATGATAGCGATAAATCGGCGAGGTTAAAATGGGACTGGGATGGTCACATTTGTAGGATGGGTCAAGATAGATGGGCCAGAACTGTCACACAGTGAGTGTCTGCACCTAGAAAGTCCCAAAAGTGGTGGCGTGACGATTTAGACTCGTTATTGCCGGATTGGCTAGAGGACGCAAAACACCAAGAGAATTGGAAAGGAATGGGGGCGGCGTTGGCCTAGCAGTGATACCAAATATGTTAAACAAAAATATTACTAGGTATAGTTATGCATCGTACTCGCTATTTTAATTACAAGGAAAATATGAAATAACAAAACTACATAGAGGTAACAATTAAAAAAATCAATTTGCCTGTTTCTGCTCGTGACAGCTGCAATATTTATACATGACTGTAGTCATATCCTTTTGACCTTTGTTACCATTAATTCAAAATCTATCACTTCAATTAAGGTTCCGTACCTCAAAAAAAAAACGGAAACCTTATTGGAGCACTTGGTTGTCCATCTGTCTGTCTCTCAAGACCCTTATCTCGGGAATGCGAGAAATTACCAAGTTTTTTTTAAAAAAAAAACGTTGCCCCATACTAGGAATTTCTCCTGTGTCGTAGGTGTTTTTACAAACATTTAAACTCACATACACAAACAGCCAGACCCGAAACATATATTAAATCAAATCAGAATCATTTATTTCAATTAGACCATTACAGGCACTTTTGAATATCATGAAAACAAAAAAAATATGCTGCTACAGTCCCAGTCACAAGACATAATAACTTGTGAAAGTACTGTAGTTGCCTATTCCAAAGCGTAGATCTCTATGGAGAAGAATGGGCAAGAAACTCCATGGACACTCTTTTAAATCATAATATTTTTACAAAACCATGGATACAGGTCATATCTGCAGGTCATACAAATAGTTGAAATTGAAACCACACCTTAGTCTGAGGTCCCTTTGTGCTGAGAAAAAAATCAACCCTGTAAGTCTACACAATCAAAAAATATGGCCGTTTATGTTAGTTTGTACTGACTTGCTCTTGGCCGGTTTTTTTTTACTGAAACTATGCCGAGATCTATAAATGTCGATACCAACTAAAATTGCTATGGTGACTCGCCGAAGCACTCCGAAGAAGGGCAGGGTGATTGCGAGAGAGTTCACAGGAGCGCTTTTTTACCCTTGATGTTCGTCAATTGGCCATACACAATAATACCAATACGGTGATGGCCCAAAGGTTAAGGTCTCACCTCTCGCGCTTTTTTGTTGGGTGGGAAGACATCAAATAACTTCCCCCACTCTGGGCAGAGCGGGGGGGGGGGGGGTGTCAGACTTATACTGACTAAAACCCACACATGTTCCTTCTATCGCCCTTTACGTACCGGGGCCGCGGTATCTCTTTCGAACAACTCGCAACCCCGGCAGGTGGTGGCCCTGGCAGGCCCCTCTGCTTTACTGACATCTCTTTGAGGCGCGCGTGAAACACGAACGCGCCGTCGACACAGCCTGTCGTCAATAGACGGACGGACGGTGAGCTACCCATTGCTCACCGTCCACAGGCTCGCATACCTCTCATGCATGAGGTTGTGGTACCCAATTCTTAATCAATTCATATATGCTTCCTTATTTAATTTTAGAGATCACAGACATCGTTAAAGGGGAAAATCGTGAGGAAACCTGAACTTATTCACGTCTTGAGCAAGCGTGATGATAAATGCTTGTGGGCTTCCGTTGGAGAACGGGCCTTTGCCAAACGGTGAGACAGTAATAAGCTGGTACAGATACCGATACACCATATAATAAAATAAAAGCCACCTTTTCTTTGACACTACCTACAAGGGAATGTCTTGCTTGATTCTTGTGACATAGGTACATTTGATGGGTTAATGAAAACTTGATGAAAAGAAGAAACAATAATCGAAACTGAAGGCAAAAGAAAACTGATTTTCTTTTATTAAAAGTATTATTGGCAAAGTATACATTTTATAACGGGCAAAACAATAACTTTGACAATAGATTACATACTAAAGAAAAGAATATTTCTAAATACATAATAAGATATAAAGCCAGTCAACTATACCTAACTGTACTGCAAGCAGGATTATTTTCTACAGTCTCATTTTATTCTACTATAACTTAAACAGTAAAACCTACGGAACAGAATTAGACTGCCAGTCTGCAGACACGACCGTTTATCTACCGTAGCTTCTTAGTCATAAGCTCTTGACACTATCTCTGGAAAACGGACAAAAGGTTAACGTCAGAAAGATAAACGCTGAAAATAGTACCATGGAATTATATCCAAAGATGTGTATAAAAAAACACAAAATTTGTAATTTTAATTAAAAATATAATTATAACTGTTTAAACGATTTTTATAAAAAGCAAGGTCAATAAAAGTTGAAATGACTTATTGTGCATTTTTAAATTCGTAATCATCTCTTACTAAATCGCGTTCTTAAAACAAAATGACAGCGTACGGCAAAGTGCTTTAAATAATTTAAATAGAAGATACAATTTAAAAAAAAAAACTTACATCTAATGCCTTTGCTCAACTATGTTCGGGTCTACTTCAAGTTTCACCGGATGCAGCTTATTCTCATTTATTTATTTGAAACGACTGCCTATCTCACCTTCCCAACCCAGTTAACACTGGGCAGGTAATAAACCTGTAAAGTTTGTCAAAGAGGAAGAAATGACAGCGAGGCCAAAGGTCTAAAGTGCTTTCCAATAGACGGTGAAAACTTAGTATGTAATGGGTATATATTATAAAGACCAACCCAGGCAGCCTGAACTCGACCTAAAGATCGGCCTGAGCGGCCGATATTATTATTATATTTTGCATCTTAACAACAAAAAAAACACATACTGTAGTTCAAAGTTGGCCTTCTGTATTTTATTTTCATTACATATATTGTCGCACGAGTATCTCTGGCGCAGGGCGCCAAGCCAGTCTCAGACTTCCCGCGCACACGTATAGATGCGCGGGCGCTTCTAAAAGTGCGAAATTCGAAATAACGATCTTTTCGTATGAAAAAATGTGATACGAAGTTTTTAAAATAAATTTATTACAAATCGGTGATGGTGATTATGTTTTTATTAAATTAGTGTGGTGGTTTTTTTTAATAGTGATTTATTGGAATTTGAAAGTTCAACATGAAAATTATTTTGTGAGTATTTTTTTTTGTATTGGAACCAGTTTCGAAGATTATTTGTAATTTATTC
Source organism: Ochropleura plecta (assembly GCA_905475445.1). Classification (NCBI taxonomy): domain Eukaryota; kingdom Metazoa; phylum Arthropoda; class Insecta; order Lepidoptera; family Noctuidae; genus Ochropleura; species Ochropleura plecta. The sequence goes on from FR997739.1 coordinate 13,639,749, forward strand.
TTACGTATAATATGGATTTCAGTAATTAAGTTATTTCTATGTTATTGATAACATAACTTTTTTTTTGTCTTTTTTCATAATAGTATTGGTTAACATACTATGCTATATCATTGCATGTTGGCTAGCGAGATACATTATATTTACTCCATAGTTTTAAAGATACATAATTTTCTGTAAATATCACTTTAAAACAACCAGTTAGTTACGTTAGTATCTAACATTGTATGATAAAATGTGACTCACACACACATAAAGTTATGATTTAATATAAATATATAAAAACAGACAATTAGCACGTAGACCACAATAATTACAGCTACGTGCAAACAATATTTGTCAGGACTTTTAAGGCATCTTGTCTTAATTGCTTGGATAATTTCAAATGGAGCTTAAAACTACTAAGTCTCCATATAAGGTAGACAAAAGAGCATCATTTATTTGAATGTTCTTTAAGTTTTATTTCACTACTAGCTTCCGCCCGCGACTTCGTCCGCGTGGCATAGTTACTTTGGGCTAACGCTAACTTTAACCCGCGTGATGACCCGAAAAAATGTATCTTTCTCTCCCCTTTTCTTCCATCATTCTCCCCCTTTCCTCACTTTAAAAAAACTTGCCTATTTCCGTCACCAGGGCCCCAACTATCTCTGTACCAAAATGCAACAAAATCGGTTCGGTCATTTAGGCGTGAAGCCGTAACAAACACGACACGGTTGGCGTAGTGGCTGAGCGATCGACTGCTGCGCTGTGTGTCGCGGGTTCGATTCCCGCACGGAACAAATATTTGTATGACCTACAGATAGTTGTTCCGGGTCTGGCTGTTTGTGTATGTTAGATTGAATGTTTGTAAACGCACCCACGATACAGGAGAAATTCCTAGTGTGGGGTAACGTTTTAAAAATAAGAAAGAACAAACAAACTCACTGTCGCTTTTATAATATTAGTAAGGGTTTATGAAAATAACCGAAGGTAACTGAATGCCTATTCAGTTACCTAACGAAATAAGCTACGTTAGAGGTCCTAACTGTAGCTACCTTACACTTAAAAAAGTGCCTACTTAAATAATAAAACTGATCCTAAATACACTACAGCTACAACTAAATAAAACTACAGCTAAATAAATTAAAAAATTATAATTTGAATTTATATTTAATCTGAAAATAATTTAAGTACTAAATTATATATTTATATTTTGTTTTTTTTTTTTAATATATCTAATTATGCCTATTATCTATAAGAACCTATTAATTACCAAATAAAGTAGGTACTAAAACTAAATAATTCTAATAGAATTATACCCAGAAATATGTAGGTAAGTACAACTTGTAACAAAAAAAGAAATTAAAATAAAGCTAAAACGCCTGTCCAATACTGGGTCCACCCTTTATAGCAGAACTTTTTATGTCATAATTTTATTTTGCATAACAACGGATAGCATAAACTTCATTTCGCAGAAAATTGTTTGGCAGACACTCATTTATCATACATTCAAAACTCATAATTTTGTAAGTCAGAATCATCTCTAGATTCCATAAGTAATTATTATTCTAATGTAAATAGTTCAGTTCCGGGTAAACTACTAAAAACAATCTCATTTTCTATCAATGCAAGTCGTTACTGGCTCACAGTTTTAACCTAACCTAACCTACGCATTTTTTTTGAACAAATTAACCTAATCTTAATAGTTGAGTCCCGGGTAACCTACTAAAAACAATGTCTTTTTTTTCTATATGATTCCAAAAATATCTTATTTTTGCCTTAATATGTTTTTTATACAATTGTAACTCACTGTATCGGTTCACACCAAAATATTGGAAACTCAAAATAAATAACAAACATGGTAAATATCCCGTTTTAACCGTTAACAATAATGTTAGTGACCATGTCAGTTTAAAGACTTATTAGGCATATAAGTCTTTAAACTTAAAGTTATTCTTAATTAAATTCTGCCATCTGCATAGTATGAAAAGTGAAATTATACCAAATACTCGTCGCTCTAAATGAGCATTATGCTAAACGATATTATGCGAAATTTGAACTCTGCCAATCGTAATTATACTAAATGTAATTCTGCCATCTTAAAACTATGCAATTGTAAATTCGGAGTTTTAAACATTATGCCAAACGATAATTATATCAAATAATTTTATGCCTTGAAAATGTTCGTTTAAAGAAAAATATGCTAAGTGTGTTATGCCAAATAAATTTCGGAGCATCAAGTTTCTGCCAGATAGAGGGAACCCGTCCAATACTATCTACCTATGTATACCTACTTCACCTAAAAATAAAAATCTATAAATACTTTAATTAATAATACCTATAACTATAATAAAAAATATAACTATATAACGCTATGGCGCTCATTAGGGGAGGGCTATGTCCAGCAGTGGACTAATATAGCCTGATGATGATGATAATGATAACTATAATTACTATAATTAACTACGCTTTTACCAATATAGTATAAAAAAGAAACTGAACTTAAATTAGCCGAAACTCGGTTTCTAAAAATCTATGCGTACCTACTACTACTTCACCTTAAAAGAAATAAAATGTAAACTATGAATAATTTGTAATTTGAACGAATATTTAAACACTACCAAAATAACTAATACCTATTTTATAAAATAACAACAAAAGAAATCTAAAAAGAAATTATTTAAAGACTAAAAGTCTGGCTGAAAGCATTGTCTGTCAATAAGGTCGAACACTCTGAACGTCTATTCTCATCAACAGCCAAATATTACACAAAAATAATCCTTATAGCATGATTCAGTATTCATGCGCGATGGCTTATTAGCGTATTTCATGCATAACTTTGGTGTTTGTATACCGATTTATATGATTCTTTTTTTATTAAATACGTAATAATGTTAACTGTTTTTAATTAGAGATGAGTGGGAGTGTTATAAACGTAAGAGTAGACAAATATAATCAGAGAGCTCCGAACTGCTAAGTTATCGGGAGTTACACGTGTTATTGTGAGTCAACCATTAAAGATAGACCTATGCTGTCGTAGGATATTTTTTATATAATTTTAAGTAGAACATTTCCGTCATACATGATTTCTGAATAGCTTTAACCAACTTCTCCCGATTACCCAACATTTTCCTTCACTGCTCTGCTCCTATTGATCGTAGCGTGATGAAAAGTATACTATAACCTGCCCAGGAGTATGAAGAATAATTGTACCAAGTTTCGTTAAAATCCGTCGAGTAGTTTTTGTTTCTATAACGAACATACAGACATCCAGACAGACAGACAGACAGACAGACAGACAGACAGACAGACAGACAGACAGACAGACAGACAAAAATTTTACTGATTGCATTTTTGGCATCAGTATTGATCACTAATCACCCCCTGATAGTTATTTTGGAAATATATTTCATGTACAGAATTGACCTCTCTACAGATTTATTATAAGTATATATATAGTCGTAGGATATTTTTTATATAATTTTAAGTAGAACATTTCCGTCATACATGATTTCTGAATAGCTTTAACCAACTTCTCCCGATTACCCAACATTTTCCTTCACTGCTCTGCTCCTATTGATCGTAGCGTGATGAAAAGTATACTATAACCTGCCCAGGAGTATGAAGAATAATTGTACCAAGTTTCGTTAAAATCCGTCGAGTAGTTTTTGTTTCTATAACGAACATACAGACATCCAGACAGACAGACAGACAGACAGACAGACAGACAGACAGACAGACAAAAATTTTACTGATTGCATTTTTGGCATCAGTATCGATCACTAATCACCCCCTGATAGTTATTTTGGAAATATATTTCATGTACAGAATTGACCTCTCTACAGATTTATTATAAGTATATAGATATATAGATATAGATAGAAGAAGATAGATATAGAAGAAGATTTCACTTCTGATTCCATAAAGTTAAGAAACTCGTGGCTTAATGATAGCAGACGCTCGGGTCGATCTTAAGGTTAAGTCACGCTTGTCTAGGTTGGTCTGTAGATGGGTGACCACCCGTAACATAGTACCAAGTTTCCTCCTTGCCTCTGAAAACACGTTAAGCTGTTGTTCCCGGCCTATCGTTTGTAGATCTTTGGCAGTCGTTATAGGTTTCACCACCAGTCTTACCAAGGGGTATTGTATTACCGAGTACTAACTGTGTCGTGGAGGTGAGATAGGCAGTCGTTTCATGTAAAATACTAGTACTTATCTGCATCCGGTTAGACTGGAAGCCGGCTCCAACAAAGTTGGGAAAAGTCTAGACTTTTCCCAACTTTGTCTCTGCCTAGGCAGATGATGACTTGACTTTCTGATTCCATGAAGTGATCTTAAAGAAATCAGAGGTGGAATTGTAAACTACCTAAGCTAACAAATCTAATGGTTATTTTCTCGATAAAACTATTGCAGACACTAATTTACTGCCGAGGTTGCGGGTTGTTCGAAAGAGATACCTCGGCCCCGGAACATACAGGGCAATAGAAGGAACATGGGGGGTTTTAGTCAGTACAAGTCTGACACTGCCCCCTGGTCTAGAGCGGGGAAGGTTATTTGAAGATTTCCCACCTGCAAAAAAACACTAATTTATATTGTCTTCATATGAGTACCTATAGGTCTGAAATTATATAAAATAACATTGCGCCTATCGTCCCCATGGGGATGAGCAAATGTGTACTTAATAGCACACCGACATTTCGCTTTTATGTTTATGTTCAATGGACGCCAGTGTAGGGCTACGTTTTTTTTTTTAATGTTATATAGGGCGAGCCTTATGCCACCAATCGGCTTATTCTTCAACTCGCGCCTCATAAACTCGCGACTGTGCTGCCTCATAAACTCGAATCTGACGTATTTACAGTCATGTACAAAAGTGTTTTGTCTTTTGTGGATGACTGTAAATACGTCTGATTTTCACTCGGTCGCGAGTTGACTACAACACAAAAATAGGTAAAATCGGAAAGTGCTAACTCGCGCGCAGTCGCGAGTTGACGAATAAGCCCACCAATCGGGCACAAATCTAGACTCTGTGGCTGCTACTGAGAATTTCCTCATGAGAAAACTCAATAGAAGTTTGGCAGACACGGGAATCGAACCTAGTAGCATGTTCAGCAGCGCGCTAACGACCACTCGACCAAAGAGGCAGTCTAGAATTTGGGAACTTTGAAAGATAATATTATGACATCTGAATTTGTTTTCTTGACTCTTACTCTGAGCTTATTTTTTGGGTGTTTCTTCTTCGAGAATTTAGATAGGACTATCTCATTTAAAAAAATATGATAGTTTCAAGTAAAAAAGTGTTTTTAAACTGAATTTTTTTTAATTTAAATTTTATTTAAATTTTGGTCGATATAATTGCTCAGCTGATATTGCTCTATATAGTTTTCAATTACAGTATAATTAACTGAAAAACTTATATCTTTATTACAATATTTTTGTCTTCTGATTTGAGTGCTAATTTAATAACAGCTATTGTAAATATTACAGAGTTTGAACTTGATGAACTAATATCATCATAATATATGTAGGTATGTTTCAATTATTATGGGATTAAATCTTATTTAAATGACTTAACTTAACTAAATATCCTACTTTCTACAATATCATAAAATTAAATGCGAATGTTCAAGAGGATGGATGTATGGATGTTTGTTACTCTTCCACGTCAAAACGGCTGAACGGATCTTGATGAAATTTGCTTTATAGGTAGATTATAGTCTGGAATAACACATAGGATACTTTTTTTCGATTGTTACGTGGCCCAAGACGTGGGCGCTAGCAAGTTTAAAATAAACCGTTTTTTTTTTAAATAAACCTTTTATATAGATATATAAAAGGTTTATTTTTCATGTGTTTAGTTCTCAACCTAGTGTCAAAGTTTTTATTCCGGCTGTGATCCTATTCATCTGTATTTATATCACCAATGTATTTGTTTAATAACAAAACTACAATGTTTTATTCAAAAGAACAAAGTCAGATTTTGTATTCAAAAATATGAATTATTAAAAACAAAAAGTTTTTTTGAGTCTATTTCTGAATTATTCAAAATCATTCAATCAAATGTTGTGTTTTACAATTTTAAATAGGTTCAATAAATCATCTATGATAACTCGTTATTTAAAAATATAACAATACAAGTGAACTCTCCACAAACAGTGGAATAGAGTTACGCTGACTATAAAAGTGTAAATCAATGCAAAGCCTTACAACCGCATAACTTCTACGTTATCTTAGTTTTATCGCTAGACTTTGGTTTGTGGACTATACGTATCTAATATACCTAGATAATTTAACTGTTCTTTTCTTTAATGCTCATGTAATGTTTTATTTACTAATACTAGGTTTTATTTATTTATTTTACAATTTATGTACACATAGTAGACAAGACAGGAAAAAAAAACATTTGAAATTTGAATATAAAGGTACTGCTTATTTCTTTATAAATTTCTGCCAACAGACCTGAAAAAGGAGATATGAGAACGAATGTAGACGATAGTGTTTAAGAGAGTACGAAAACAATATTTGTGTGTGCCATATCCTATTATACATATACGTGAATATTATTAAATAATTGTATAAATGTACATTAATTACGATTAATAGGAAAGGTATCACACTCTGTCCATCCGTTTATCCGCGGCATTGCTTGCGATATCGTCAAAGAAAATTAAATATCCCAAAAGGACGTTTTCCATACAGGGTGTAAGCGTAGTCTCCACATAGTCGTCAATCAAACATTATTTATAATTATATCGAACTAAGTAACATCATCATCTGCCTAGCCTTTTCCCAACTATGTTGGGGTCGGCTTCCAGTCTAACCGGATGCAGCTGAATATCAGTATTTTACATAGAGCGACTGCCTATCTGACCTCCACAACCCAGTTAGTACTGGGTAATACGACACCCCTTGGTAAGACTGGTTGTCAGACTTTCGGGACACTGACTACCTGTAACGACTGTCAAAGATCTACAAATGACAGCCGGGACCAACGGCTTAACGTGCTTTCCGAGGCACGGAGGAAACTCGGTATGTAACGGGTGGTCACCCATCCACAGACCAACCTAGGCAAGCGCGGCTTAACCTAAAGATCGACCCGAGCGGCTGCTATTATTTAGCCACGAGCTCCTCCGAACTAAGATCTAATCTAAGAATAATCTAAGATATTATATCGAACTAAGTAACACTACGTAAAAAATGTTGTTAAGAAACAACCGGATCGGAAAATACTTTTATTCAGCTACTTTCGGTTAGACCTGAAGCCGACTCCAACATAGTTCGGAAAAAGTAGGCATATTATGATGACACATTCTGCTATCAATTCGTTAAAAAAATCATAAACTTCTAGCGAATTTCTCATACAGAAATCAGTTCAAGAATGTGTACCACTTCTCTACCTAGCACATATTTATAGAAACAATAAATCGTGTTCTTAAGGGCCCTTCGTCATTGCTTCTGAATATAAAAAATAAAATAATTAAGAACAAGAAAGCAATAGATTCTCTTCATGATACAAATGTTTGCACGGCCGTGAACATGACCGGCAGATCGTAAATATAAATAAACAAAATGACTCATAGCACTTTAGAGTAATTTGTAGAGTCTAATAAAATCTGTTTTATTGATCTGTATTGTATAAATTCATATCGTGAAGACAGTATTTGGATTAATTTGGAACGATTTTTTTTGTGGGTAATGTTTTAATTTTAAAAGATTATTTTTGGAATTTCTCGCTAGCTTGTTTATTTTAAATCATTGTCGAAATCGTAGTTCAAGGTCAATTTAGCTATCACGTAGATGGTACAGTTAGAGTTAGCAGCAATTTTTGTTCTACTAGACTTTAAAACATGCAAAATAAATAGTTTAAAAAAAAGTTTTTTTCAGTCAAAATGGTATAATGGTATATTGAATATCGTAAAAAATCATTTTGAAGGCTAGTACCTATATCTTATGTATTGACTACAATGATTTCAATTATTGTAAAAATTGGTTCCGGAATGATTATCGGTTTGAGAAGCTAGGATAGTCCTACTTTCTTCTAATATCCCACGTATCCTATGAATATTATAAATGCGTAAGTTTGTAAATATGAATGGATGTTTGTTACTCTTTCACGCATAAAAGCGGCATATTGCGAGTCCAACACGCACACCGAGGTATCCGTACAGACTTGCGGCATAAACGGCCATATCTTTAGACTCAGAAGGTTCAATTTTTCACAGCTCTAAGAGACCACAGACTTGAGTATACGGTTTAGTTTCATCTTCTTCTCTCTTATATTCATACTTCCACGCGTTCCCGAGATAAAATGTTCCATGTTTCCTTTTGAGGCACGGTATTCTAAAAACCGGAAAACGGATTTTCATGAAATTTCTCATAAAGTTGCAACCTGGACAACACATGAGCTACTTTTAATCCCGGTACTATGTTCCTTTGGGAAACCGTCGGGCAACAACTGGTTGCGAAATAAAGATGTGGTTACTATTCAAGCGTCAATCAATCAATATAAATGCATTACGAGATGTATAAAATAATTTGCATTGAATACTAATAAGTATTCAACGACAAAAAGCGCAATTATTGTATTAGCATAAAAAGCATATTTTGATTTTAAATTGAATTATTATGTTTTATATTTGTATGTCCTGATTGGCATTTATGTTGCGTACTGCTAAGCGGTCGATTGTTTTATTTGTTATAAAAGTCGTTTTCATATTACAATAAATGGCAAACTGTATGTTTAATATAGTACATCCTTAATAATAATAAAAAAGCGAAAGTGTGTTTGTTTGTTAAGTCTTCACGTTTAAATGACTAAACCGATTTCCATGAATTTTGGTACAGAGATAGTTGAGACTCTGGAGACGGACATAGGCTAATTATGTTTAAAGTGATAAATGAGGAAGAAAGAGGGAAGGAAAGGGAAAAGTTAGCTATGCTATAACAATAAATAAGGCGCAAGGGCAAAAACGACAGGTAGCATGTACCTGCAATTCAGGAAAGGGAAGCTGTGTTACGCAATAATGCGAGCCCGAATTTAATGCGAGCGAAGCCGCGGGCAAAAGCTAGTGTGAAATAAAAACGTAGTTTATGTGTTTTTCTTACTAAATGCATACGGAGTCTTTACCACATAAGAATTACCTACAAATGTGATTGATAGTAACCTAGTATTATAGGTACCAACTTTTATATTCTTCCTACTCCCGCTCTAGGCAGAGCACATACAAGGCCATGTTCCTTCTTTTGCCCTTTGTGTTCCAGAGCCGCAGTAGGTATCTCTTTCGAACAACCCGCAACCCGGAAGGAAAATACCTACTTGAAGTCTATGTATTACTAAGTAGTGTACTTAGTCATTCGTTAATTTCGTTTAATTAATCTTAAAAACTAAAATAACTTGAATAAAAACTAGTTCCTAAATCATATATGGCCCGCATGGACAGATCTCACAATAATAAAAAATCACAAATTTTGTCATCTTAGTTTTATGATTTTTGATAACATACAAAATATTTTTTTATTTGCTCCACACCTGAGTGAAAAAAACTAAATTTTGACACGGATTTATCGCGAATTTCTTGATAATATCAAAGATAGAACCCCGTGCGTAGGAACGTTACGCCGTTAATCCTGCGCCTGATCTATCTCCGGTCGTGTCCGATGGCCGTCCCACCTATGCCTGCGCACACATTTCTGCACTATAATATCTCCCGAACCGATGGTTCAATCACAGTGTAAATTCCACTGTGATTGACTGCCGTGATTGATAACATTTAGGAGGACTGTATTACAATACATAACTCAAACCCTGGACCTCGTGGTCAATAGTCACGACCATTAGATTTTTTTTATGGTATCTCGCAGTTCAACCTAAGAGGTTGCCGTCTGCTTAACTTGGCAATTCCTGTGGATGCCATGAAATTAAGGCCTCCAGTAAGGGCAAAGAGCTTAAAAACAAAGCGACTACACGCTAAGAACACCCCCTGTTGGGTATGAGCTTTGGCTTAGGGCGTCGCTGGGGGAGGACAGCAGGGACTGGCTGGATCTAAGTGATATTATTTTGGGACTGGTTTGAAACTACTGGCTCAGCATCGCGGGCTGGCTGGGAAAAGACGAGTGGGGCAAGTACCAAGACGTCGCGAGGACGGAAAATCACTAGACCAGCGAGGGAAGTATACATATATTCGGGGTATTACACGCTTTAAATACAAATTTAGACTCGCATGACACAACCGATAATCCTCAAAACCAGTTCAAGCATAATAAAATTACGAAAGCAAAACAACGTAACGGTGACGCCATTTTTCTTCTTATACTCTCTGACACATAATTCGCGATACTTGCCAAATTTTGTACTGCCGCCAATGTATGTAAGAGCTAAAATTGTTTGTGTTTCATTATAATCTCCTGAACTTCTGAAGTTACGTGACAAGATCCAATAGAAGTTTAAAGTTAAGTCGGACATACGGCCCTAAAGTTCGTTGAACTTGCAAGATCATTTTATCTTAGAATAGGTATTATTTTCGTCTTTTGTTAATATGATGCATCAGGTAAATCATATTTTCAATCAGGTTTTCTTCTATATGGCAACATTATTTTGCATGAAACACCCTTTTTTGCGCATGAGAAGTCATCAAATTACTTCTCCCACTCTGGATGGAGCCGCAGGTAGTGTTAGACTTTTACTGACTAAATCCCAAACATGTTCCTTCTTTTGCCCTTTATGCTCCGGGGCCGCGATATCTCTTTCGAACAACCCGCAACCCCGGCAGGAGGTAGCCCTGGCAGGCCCCTCTGCAAGGAATACCCTTGCATTAAAATAGACACCACGGCTGATATCACTTAAAATGAAATCAGGGAACTTTTGTAATGACCCTCTTATAAAAATTATAAATATCAACAGTAAATAGATAAACCTACAGGTGTTAATTTGTCAAAAAACAAAGGGCACTAGGACCATTTTATACGTCAATTACACAAGATAGTCTCTAAAACGCCCACCATTCACCGTTTCCTAGTGTTTTATTTCGGAAAAGAAGTGGCGGAACAAAAACCCCAGCAACGCAACTAAAAAAGTAGTCAAGGAATCATAATTTTATTCAAAATCAAAAGTCATTTATTCAAACTATGCTGATGATCAGCACTTTTTAAACGTCATTACACAAGACAGTCTCTCAAAACGCGAACCCTTCGTCACCTCCTAGTGTTTTAGCTGGGAAGAAGAAGTGGCGGAATAAAGTCCCTAGGAACACAACTGTCTGGTAGGTTTCATGTACGTCAATTTGTAGTATTTATACTGTTCTCGACGACAGTCGATAACGTTGATTTATGTTGATATTTTTTCTTGTCAATCATGTCTTGCCAGCCAGTTGCTCTAGTCAAGCCTAGACTTGCTTTGCTTCGATCCTTTATTTCTTTTCAAAGAACAGTAATTATCTGAGAGTAATGACATGGGTGTCTTTAATATTTAAATCACCTCTTTTAATCCAACATTCTTTGGTCCTAACTTAACCTTTGTCAGCCAATGTATTTTAAAAATCAAAGCCACCATCAAGTGCCCTTAAGCAAGTTCCTTTAGTGCCAAAATGGCCAATTTCAGCAGATTTTTTACTACCCTCAGCCAATGCTTCTTGAGGAAATTTTAAAGGGCGTAAACGAAAACGAGTAAGTCTTTACCTTTTAAATCGCCTTTCTTGACTTCGTAGGCTCGTAAAATTCGACTTTAACTATAATTTGTTAGGGTAGTGAATAAAATTTGTCGTTTGTTTTGTATTAAATTGTTCCTTGCAACGAAGATGTTGGACTTTATAGCGTCATATGTTTTAGTGTTTGTTTAATTACTACGAAGGTCTAAGATGAGTACTTAAGGTCCGTACTTAATCTGCTTAAAACTCGCTTTCGACAACTATGTCATTTTAGTTGACAGTTTATTGACATCTTTACTCGAATAATTAACGGGTATTTAAAAAAAATGCAATAATTTGTTTCTTGTAATTATTTTTAGAATTCCTACATGAAAATATAAAGGAAATTGAAGCATAGAAATCCTGCACTGTGATGTGCTAATGTGATAATGATTAATTAGTTTATTTCATGTGTATAGTATCTGTATAAGTAGGTATATAAGTTTTCTAAAACAAATAGTTTTATTATTTTACTGTTATCTAAATATTTTTTGTACCCTATGACAATGTTGTCGTACTTCACCCAAAGGTTGGCTGGTAGAGAATGCTCTTTGGCATTAGTCCGCCTATGTACCACTATTGTACATGAAGTTTAAATAAATACTAAATGGTTGCCAAAAGATAGCATTGCAAATAAGTTGTATCAGCCTTTCCTAGTTACTAAGTATTTATCAATGAAACACTCACCCCGTAGCGTGGCCTTGTAACTGTCCGACTACAGAGCAGCAGACACATCTTATTAAGATAAGAAACGTCATTGAAACGCTTCATTCACGCTTGCTTAGTACTCCCTGAGTATTCAAGATAACAGATTAATCTAGTCCAGTTTTTCCCACACAGTTTATCATCTGCCTAGCCTTTTCCCAATTATGTTGGGGTCGGCTTCCAGTCTAACCGGATGCAGCTGAATACCAGTATTTTACATTAAGCGACTTTCAGTCTGATTTCCACAACCCAATTAGTACTTGGTAATACGATAATTCTTGGTAAGACTGTCGAAGATTCACAAATGACATCCGAGACGAACTCAACGTACCTTCCGAGGCAAGGAGGAAACTTGGTATGTAACGAGTGGTTACCCATCTACAAACAAACCTAGGCAAGCACGGCTCAATCTAAAGATCGACCTAAGCGGCTACTATTATTTAGTCACGCAGTTTATTTTCACCGTAAATCATAGGTCTTCTATGTTATAAAGTGCCTAGTATAAAACAAAGCGCCTTTGTAGGGTTGCGTTTATTAATGTTAAAAACGGGTTCCTTATAGATAGTCCTGCCCGTCTGTCTGTCTCTGTAGGGGCTCTCAATAATTGCTACTGAGGGTTGAAAAAAAACTGCTTATTATATGTTTGGGGTCGAAATTTAGACAGCTCTTGTGATAGTAACGAGGTTAATTAACCCCGTTACCGGCGGAAACCTATTTTATATGTTTTTTTATTTATTTTTTAAGAAATATATAAAAATGAAATTTTAAAATGAATAAAGAAGAATGAATAAGAAAGAATACTTTTCTCTCAAGTATATTTTCCCACTATTAGAAAATACGAGTTTTGTCTGCGAGAGGAAGTGGGCCATACATAAACAGGTAAACGTTACAAAGAAAAGCACAGATATATCGATTTCAGTGATATTTTTTGAAATGTCAGTAAATTGCGGGTCATAGACCAAACTATATATAAGTAGTTATTGACTCATGCTAGCCAACATACGAACAGACAGCGATAACTACGTCATTTTTTATGATTTTCATTTGTTTTTAACTTAATTTCTTGGAGACGATCAAACTTCATTATGATCTTTTTACTAAAAATAAAACATTGTATTAACCCAGATTAAAAGCTATCGACGTACAAAATATCATCCAAATTCGTTTAGCCGTTTGAGTGAGAAGTAAGAGAAACATACACACACATACAAACTTTCGCCTTCATTTTATTTGTAATTAATTAATGTGATTTATTATTGTGACCTGATTTTCAATTAAAGGCACTCGTATGATCGAATAAACGATCATGTTTTCAAACGAGAATTACATGGACAGTTGGAAAATTATAATAACGTTTTGTGACACAGAAATACTCAGCCGTCTGTCGATTTAGTTTTAGTATCCACCATATGGGATTCCCAGAGTTTATTGCCGGAGACATTCTAGTATATTATAGTAGATCTGATGACATTATTAGTATGAGACCGTGTGGAGTAATACTAGGTAAAATTTAGCTGAAAATATCCTGGCCTGGGAATGTTACCACAACAAAGTCGTAATTCCTTCTCTACCATTAATTATGACAAAGAGCATAATGATCAATTACGTTTTTTTTTTAACTTTGCCCCACACCAGAAATTTCTCCCGTACCGTAGATGCGTTTACAAACAATTAAACTCACAAACAGCCAGAACCAAAACAACTATTTTGTAGGCCATACAAATATTTGTTCCGTGCGGGAATCGAATCCGCGGTATGCAGCGCAGCAGTCTATCGTTCAGCCGCTGCGTCAACCGTGCCGTCTATTATTCATTCATCACAAACACTGCTAACATTACAGAGAACTTGATAACTGTGGCATTCCCTACCGTTCTACCTTATACTCGTAATACCGCTCAATTCGGTAATGTATGAATTTTATTTTGATAACCAGTTACTTAATGCGTAGTATTGTACGTTTTGGAACTGGATCATAAATAATCTACTATTCTTTTTTTCTCATTCATCATTCAAATTCTTCTTTAGTAAGATTTCCCGCTCTGGGCAGAGCAGGAGGGAGTGTCAGACTTTTACCGACAAAAACCCATCCGTTGTTGCTGTTGCCCTTTGTGTTCCGGGGCTGTGGTATCTATTTCAAACAACATAAACGTGTCTTCTTATAGTGTTAGTTTAAATATTTCATTTCGTCCTATTCAGGCATTCAGGCATGACTAGTTTTTCGCGGTACACCAAACATTTTCAATATCGCTCGTGTTGACACCTATGAATGTTACCAGTATAAAACGTGACAAAAATCTGACTTTTGATGCCAAAGTAAAGTTAGAAGAAAATGAGAAAAGCAAAGGAGTTAAGATTGATTTTTAACCCCATTGTAATAACTTATCAGATGAGCTGTCGTAATTGAAATAATTATGAATGATGCGGATTTTTGGAAAATCTGACTGTTAGATTTTAAGGCAGGAAGGACCCTGGGTGGGTTTTAGTGAGTAAATGGTTGGGTTTTAGTGGGTTATCTGAGACTCCCCGCTCTGCCCTGGGCGGGGGAAGTTATTTGATGAAAAAAAGAGGTTAATACGCAGCTTAAGCAGTTTTTAATTCAACCATCCATTTATGTATTCAATCAGATAAAACAGTGAACTGTCCGAAAAATTGAGAAATTTGATTTACAAACATTCAAAGACTTACAAAATCCGAGAAACTGGATTTGAAATGTTTATTTCTTACACATAAACCAAACACACAATTTCAATTTACTTTGATATCATACTCTATCTACTTCCTCTTATTTACAAGTAACGAATATAATCTAATTTTAAACCAGCTCAGTTAAAGATACTGCAATGCAATCTAGCATAAATTCTGTTCGTGTCAAATTTAAGATAACAATAGTTAAATGTCCACTAAATCAGCGCCCACGGATGCCTTTAACTTGTTTCCTTTAATGTCCACTAACCACGCTATATTGAACTAAAGTAAATCTATACTTCTATACTAATTTTATAAAGCTGAAGAGTTTGTTTGTTTGTTTGTTTGAACGCGCTAATCTCAGGAAGTACTGGTTCGAATTGAAAAATTCTTTTAGTGTTGGATAGTCCATTTCTTGAGGAAGGCTATAGGCTATAGGCTATATAAGCGTGGGTGAAACCGCGAGGAACAGCTAGTTCAATAATAAGATTGTTTATTATCCATCATTAGCTTTATCGATGTTCTCCTGTTTTCATCCAGAAACCAGGCTTGTCAAACTCAAAGCATTTGTTTCAATGAGACCATTTTTTTTGGAGTGGGAAATCATCAATTAACTTCCCCCGCTCTAGGCGGAGCGGGGGGGAGTGTTAGGCTTTTACTGACTAAAACCCACCCATGTTCCTTCTATTACCCTTTGCGTTCCGGGGTCGCGGTATCTCTTTCGAACAACCCGCAGCCAATTAGATCATTACAGGCACTTCTAAATGTCAAAAAACAAAAACATTAAGCTACAGTCTCAGACACAATGCAAAATAACTGGTGAACACTCTGTAGTTGTACAGATATGGATGTAATTTTTTTAAACCGATGCACATATCTCTCTACTCATATTCTAGTTATTTGATAAACAGTTTGTTTTCTATAAAATAAATTTAACTTTGTTCGAAACCTTTCATGATCTTTAAAGAAATTTAACGTTTGATTCATCAATATGTTTGCCACCGTCTTCCGAAAGTAAATTTATTCTCCGTTCTTTTTAGTGTTTTTTCGGCAATCAGATTTTCAATGGCAAAAAGAAAGGTTTATATTTCACCCATTTTAGTTGTGGTATGATTGTAAAGTGTACAAGTCTTATCGACTAATCATTTTCCATTGTCTCTAAGAGATATTAGCATATTGCCCATACTCATTAAAAGAAAAAATATTCATTATAGAAGATAACTCATAAACAATCAAATAAATTTAGATGAATTTGAAATAATTGACGACACGGTTGGCGCAGTGGCTAAGCGTTTGACTGCTGCGCTACGTGTCGCGGATTCGATCCCTGCACGGAACAAATATTTGTATGACCTACAGATAGTTGTTCCGGGTCTGGCTGTTTGTGTATGTGAGTTTATATGTTTGTAACCGCACCCACGATACAGGATAAATTCCTAGTGTGGGGCAAAGTTTTTTTTTTTTTTTTTAAATTGGTATATTGAAATCGCGCAACAAACAAATACAAAGAGTTGAATAAAGAAAATCCTCCTTCTTTTTGAAGTCGTTTATAAAGTACTTTCTACTCCCCTCAAATACTAAATCCGAGTAGAGATTAGATAGTGTTTGGCGGTCATAAAACCCGCGTTGAGAAGGCGTTGTAGGTGTTAATTATTCAACAGTAAGAGGTACGTGTGTTGTCAATTAGATCCCCATAAACACATCGTGGGGAACAGTTATACAACTGTGTTGTAGTTTGTCATATAATAACCATTGATGTCTTCATTTTACTGTTTATCTTGGTTCCATAATTGGTTCTATTGATTGCCCGTATTTATTCTTTTGTAAGGCATAAAAGAGAAAGAAAGAAAATTAATTAATTTGGCACATGCCACAAGTGCAAACAACATTAAACAAAGAAAGAAAACAAAAAAAATATATAATATGAAATATTAAAAAGATTTTAACACAAAAAGGAGCCAACTATTGTGTGTCTCATGGCTGCGTCAAATAGGCCTATTATTTTTGATAGCTTTTTGCTGTACAAACTAAATCTAGCCCTTTTATTGTGTTAAAAACTTCATTAACTTCCCCATAGATGTTGTAGTAGCAATAACGACTGCTTAGCATGGCGGGTTCTGCCGGGGTTTCGGGGTGTTTGTATGGAACCCTTCGGTACGGGAGTTTGATTCAGCCTTGGCCGGTTTTTCTATTTTACACTAGCTGCCCTGCGAGGTTTTGGTTACTGCCACGCTACTGTGGGTAGTAGCATAATGATACTCAGTAGTAGCCTATGTAACTCAATGATAATGTAGCTTTCAAATGGCAAAATGAAACCAGTCCAGTAGTTTTTGAATTATATACAAAAATGCAAATCTTTCTTCTTTATAAAATAACGAGCTTTTGCCCCTCGGCTTCGCTCGCGATAAATTTGGGGTAACACAGTTCCCCTTTCCTAATTTGCAGGTACCTGCTACCAGTAGCTTTTGCCCTTGCACCTTATTAATTGTAATAGCAAAGCTAAGTTTTTCCTTTTCTTCCCTCTGTCCCCCTCATTTCCCACTTCTCTCTCCAGGGTCCCAACTATCTCTGTACCAAAATTCATCAAAATTGGTCTAGCCATTTAGGCGTGAAGACGTAACATACAAACAAACTCACTTTCGTTTTTATAATATTAGTAGGATAATAAATAGATAGATATCTAATTAGTTTTGAGATGAATAAATACCTTTCCTTTCTTATCATCAAAATTGTTATCAAGTCTATCTGACTTTCAAAATAGATGGGAAAATCCTTATCTACGCACGGAAGCGGATAGTTGAGCATGTCTGCAAAAAACAGGTTACTTCAGTGCAATTACCTCTAAGACATGCTAATCACTAGTGTAATCGGTGTCTAAATGATCAGTTATACTATGTCATTACATATTGACCTCCTTTTTATCAACGAGACTCATGATTTTCACTAAGTATACCTATAAAACTGTCAACGTTTAGTTTGATTTTATACTGATGCAATACTAACCAGCCTACGGTTAGATTAGTTACGTTATGGTACTCTTATAGTATACAGTATGCCATATATCAAGTGACGACATGCCGTGTCGAAGGCGCGTTCATGTTCCACGCGCGCTTCAAATTGATATCAGTAAAGCAGAGGGGTCCGCTAGGGCCACTGCCTGCCGGGGTTGCGGGTTATTCGGAAGAGATACCGCGGCCCCGGAACACAAAAGGCAAAAGAAGGAACATGGATGGGTTTAGTCAGGAAAATCACTCTCTCGCCGCTCTCCGCTGTGCAAAGACCGGGAGAAGTTATTTGATGATTTTCCAAAACGCCATACATATATCAAAAACGTGTGATCACATTTTTCCATCAAACTGAAAAACTTATTTATAGGACCACAGTTGCCAAATTGTAAATATCCATTAAAAATGTAATTATATGTAAGATAAGCCAATAATTGGACATTATAAGCTTATAAAGCGAAATAAAAGTATTTGACATGAAATCACTGCCTAACTGACTTCAAATTTTCTAGAAAAAAAAAAGTTTTTTATTAAGATACAATCTATATAGATTTAAGTATCATTTAAATATCAAAAGGGTATATGGTATTTGTTTGTTATTGAAAGTACAGTAGAGTTATTTACAGTATTTGACACGAAAATGATTTTTTTAAGGTTCCAGTTTGGTAGTTTTGTCCAATTCTAAGCTCTATTGCCATAGGTACACATATGACAAATAATGGTGCTGAATGAGTAAATATTTACCAATCAATGTCAATATTGCCCAACCTCAATAATTGTTCAGAAATGAGTCCTAGCGGTACATTAAATTCCAAATCTCTTTTGTGGAGATACATGTTGAACTGTGGCAAGCATGGTCCATTGTATTCACGCAATCGCTCCCGTGGGAGCCATTATAAGTCATGGTGGGGAGCATACAATTGATAATAACCACCTACCTACATTTAGAGTTCGGAAATAATTTTGGGTCGACTTGTTAATTTTTACTTTGTAGTTATAATTTTAAGAAATAAATGAAAATCAAAAAATCAGCCAAGAGCGAGTCAGACTTGTGCACACAGGGTTCCATACAAATTTGCGACTTAAACTTTAATTTTTTCACTACACAAAGGGACCACAGAGGGCTTATTCGTCAACTCGCGCCTCATAAACTCGCAACTGCGCGCGAGTTAGCACCTTCTGATTTTACCTATTTTTGTTGTAGTCAACTCGCGACCGAGTGAAAATCTGACGTATTTACAGTCATCTACAAAAGACAAAACACTTATGTAGATGACGTGCAGTCGCGAGTCTATGAGGCGCGAGTTGACGAATAAGCCCCACAGAGTTGAGTATATGGTTTTAATTTCACAATAAAGTGATCCAAAAAGTGTACAGTATGAAACTCCAAAGATCTATTAGATTGATACAAACAATTTGAAAGCAGTTACCGCTTGACTAGGCTCTCAGATCTTTTACTAATACTTAAACGTGACCCAAAACAAAAAAAAAAAATCAATTCTAAAAGAAATGCCGACAAACTTAAAGCGACTCGACAAATCATAAGAAAAAGCATTGTACTGTTTACCTTACATTGTTGTGATAAAGAGAAACCGATTGGTCTCCGAAACTCTCCGAGCGGGTTCGCTTTTGGTTCTTACAAAAACATGCGAGTACTGTTGTTTTATGCTAATTCGGGGTGTCGAATCAGGTCTCTTATCCCGTAAATGGAGGTTGACGAGTACTGGTCACCTTCGAGAAACGGTTAAAAGCCTGTTTGAAGGTACATATTATATTAACTGCATATTGAGGGTGTAAGACGTGAGCCATTAAAGAAGAAAAGTTAATTGCGCAAAAGGATTCCTTGTCAGATAATGTATATAAGTTCGCCATGAGAATTTTAAGTTTCAATAGATTCAACATTGATACATAGATTCAACAAAAAAAAACTGCGACAAATAGTGATACACTAGTATCACTATTTGTCGCAGTTTTTTTTAAGCTTTGCCCCACACTTGCAATTTCTCTGCCTTGGTTGCGGATTGTTCAAAAGCGATACCGCGGCATCGAGCATAAAGGGAAAAAGAAGGAACATGGGGGGTTTAAGTTTGTAAAAATCTGATGCTTCGCCCAGAGCGGGGGAATTTATTTAAGATATCCCAAATACGCAAAAAACACTAGAAGTTTCTTTGTTTGGCTCTACATCGCCCAAAAATTGATTGTTTGGGAATTTCATAGGTATTAAGTCCGCCCCTGTATATAATCTATGCATTAAGTGCTAAATAAATAGGAAATATGGACCGCGTCTTGTCTTATCTGTCTGGTAAAAGACTTACCAAACGCAAACCAAATAAAAACCGGAATACAAAGAATTTGACCAATGCTGTTAATCAAACGATATATAGCTATCTTTGGAATGATCTGGAACGTTCCTAAAAAATGCGAGAAAAAAAGAATGCACAGCGAAACATAAATCAAAGGTCAGTTTAATCAATAGTAAACATTCCAAGTAGCTATATCAACGTTATCAGTCACGATAATCGCAGTTCAATGACTCTGAATGACAACTTTGTCCTAGAATGCTATTACCACGAAAATATTTCCTTATCTGATTAATCGTCTGACATTATTACACATGAGTAAACACAGGCAAATGGCAAAACTGCGGTGCCTACACATATTATAAAAAAACTAGTCGGTATAGGACCTCACATCAGATCAGACCACACATTACTCCACCTCACCACACCGTATCACATCACAATACATTACATTACATCACATTACATTATATTGTATCACATCACATTACATTACATCACATCACATCACATCTCATCATAGCAAATGTGCTGACCTGTAGTATGGTTTTATGGTGTGGTGTGTGTAATACCACAAAAACACCTTAAACAGACATTTATTGTAACAGGCATAACGACGATGGAAAAGTCATAATTTCTTAAATAAACTTCTGAAAAGCCTATGTTAATTTCGTTTTCAAAGCGGCCATTTCCTAAAGCCTAGTTAAATCTGGCTAGGTAAGTGAGTGAGGGAGCATTGTCTAGTGGGAACTATTCTTTAAATAATACTGTTATTATAGTTATGGTGAAACTTTATGGTTGTTAACTCGGTAGTTAACTGCGCATTATACAGTAAAAATATGCGGCGTTAGCGCCACACTGATACATAAAATTTCTTTTGCGCAGTTTGACGTTAGATGTACCGAGCAGCCATAAAGTTTAAACTATTATACCTGCGCAGAAAGGCCGTCGCTTGCAGCCAGCTAACTTCACAGCCGCCATAAAGTTTGA
Source organism: Ochropleura plecta (assembly GCA_905475445.1). Lineage (NCBI taxonomy): Eukaryota > Metazoa > Arthropoda > Insecta > Lepidoptera > Noctuidae > Ochropleura > Ochropleura plecta. Next base: position 13,661,091 of record FR997739.1, read on the forward strand.
ACTGAATGGCTTTATCGAGAATTTCACATTTATAAAAACAAAATACCTATGCCCGGTTCTATAAGCAACACCGAGCAGGGACAAGGCGAATTAATATGTCCATCCGGATCATTGAACGAGGCAAAAAACAACAGAATAAAGATGAACCTAGCATTAATATTAACTAAAACAGGTCAGTGATATACAGATACAGGAACAGCTAAAGACATTGATTTATTAAAACATTATCATTAAATGGTGTTAGATTGCAACACACTGATATGGCTTGTATAAAATAGATGGAGCATGCGTTTGATAGTAATGATGTGGAACCTGTTATAAGTGATGGACTTAATTATCTTAGAGACAAGGCTTACATGTTGCAAATCTTGTTTAAACTGACATATCCACTTTTCTTTCTCGCGTTTTACCATCGTCTGGCTTTTTTCAGAAGTGTAAACTGGGTATTAATTGGAAAACTTACGAGAAACACCCCTGAATTTGTTGGGAAAATAAACAAAAAAAAATCCGTGACAAACTTAATACGGAAAGCAGAATAGAGGTGATTTAGGATAACTTAGGAGAAGTCGAACTATTTTATAATCGAAAGGGTCTCATAGTAATTTAATGTTTATTGCTTCGGTAGTTAATGATTTATCTCCTCTATTACATAATATTTGTTCTTCTATTGTAATAAATAGACGATATCTTTATGTATTTTCGTAGCTATGGAAAATGAATAGTCGATGAGAATTTGTGGGAGATAACTCAAACTAAAAAGGCTGAAATAATAAAGGTTTTTGTCGTCACTTATCCATATTGAAAAGCGAACGAATTCCATCGTATTACGTACCAAAGAGGCCTGCCAGAGTCTCCGCCTGCCGGGGTTGCGGGTTGTTCGAAAGAGATACCGCGGTCCGGGAACGTAAAGGGCAATAGAAGGAACATGGGTGGGTTTTAGTCAGTACAAGTCTGACACTCCCCCCCGCTCCGCCCAGAGCGGGTCAAGTTATTTGATGATTTCTCTTTCGCAAAAAAAAGTTTTACGTAATATTTAAACTATCATTTATTTAACATTTTTTATCATGTCTTACAAATGAGATTGACTAAGACCTACCGTGCTTTGCATACGATAAGACCGACCTCTGTTTTTTTTTGTGTAACAATATACGAGATTAAAGTTCAATGTTGGGTTTTTTGAGCTCAAAAACAATGCAGCATCATCATTTGCTTAGTGTATTCTCGACATCGTCGAGTTTCTGGTCGCAGCTTAATACCAGTATTTCATTTTAACACGATACTACGAGACTCAGTCAGATTCGTCTCCAGACTAGCTGTAAATATTATCATAGAAAAAAATGCAGTTTATTATGTTATTTCAGTATCCACAAATATCTTCTTAGATAAAATTCTCGTGTCGCAGTTTTAGTTGCCATACTCCTCCGAAATGGCTTGACCGGTTTTTATGAAATTTTGTCTATTTATTCGGTAGGTCTGAGAATCAGTCGTAGTCTATTTTTTTTTTATTTTAGCTGAACAGAGGGTGAAACTGCTTAGCTCACCTTCCGTCCGTCTATTGATGACAGGCCGTGTCGACAGCGCGTTAGTGTTTCACGCGCGCCTCAAACAGATGTCAGTAAAGCAGAGGGGCCTGCCGGGGTTGCGGGTTGTTCGAAAGAGATACCGCGGCCCCGGAACATCTTCACGTTCCGGGGCTGACTAAAACCCACCCATGTTCCTTCTATTGCCCTTTAGCCGGAACTTAAAGGGCAATAGAAGGAACATGGGTGGGTTTTAGTCAGTACAAGTCTGACACTCCCCCCACTTGCCCAGACCGGGGGAAGTCATTTGATGATTTCCCAACCCAAAAAAAAGGGTAAAACCACTGGGCACAACAGTAACTAGTATTATATAAATATGTTTAATTGTAAATATAGGTAGGTATATGCGTAAGTCTGTAGCGTGTGTGAATCATGTCTTATCTTATTATCACAGAATATGAGGAAGCTTATAAGTAAATATGTACAGGATTACAAAACATGTTTGTTATAATAACAGTGCGTAAAATGAGATGTTGGCTTCTAGAAATTATTTTCAAACAGAATTAATGATTTTGACTACACATTTATGGAGTTCCATACCTCAAAAGGAAAAATCGGAAACCTTATAGGATCAGTTTGTTGTCTATCTGTGTATAAAGACCCTTTATCTGGAAAAAGCGTGAAGGTATCGGGTTGAAATTAAAATCATATACTCAAATCTGACCTGCGAAAAAAACAACTGTCTAAGTCTACGCAGTCAAAAGATATGGCCGTTGGTCCATATTTGTACAGAAACTTAATTCGGTGCGCGAGTCTGACGCGCATTTGGCCGGTTTCTTTAGACAAACGTTGATTACTTGGAATGAGCAAGATTAAATTCATAAAAGTGAGGATTGGGGATAACTGTGCAGTTTTGATTACTTTTCTGACACAAACTAAAAATGACTAGTCTAAATCCTAGTTGTTTCTTAAACTATATTATATATCAGTGCATTCTGATGAAATATTTGCATGCCAAAATTTTTCCAATAACTGCAAATATGTATAGCGATTAAAAATAATTACCTGAAAATATACACGAAAAGTAAAACACGCAAGTCACACAAGATGACGGAATAATTTGGCACTCTTCCACGCGGAATATACAATACAACAGACACTTCGAGGAAATCGGTAATCAATTTACTAACTAGAACAACAGCTTTAACATGTCAATAGAAAATGAAAAGTTCAAAAGAATATAGAATGAATGTAGGTACCTACTGTCTGTCTGACTAACTTTTTTTTTGCAAAAACGTTGCCGCACACTTGGAAATTCTTCTGTATCGTGGTTGCGTTTACAAACATTTAAACTCACATACACAAACAACCAAACTCGAAACAACTATCTGTAGGCCATAAAAATATTTGTTACGTGCGGGGATTGAACCAGATACATGCAGCGCAGCAGTCGATCGCTCAGTTACTGCGTCAACCGTGTCGTCAAATATAACTCAAACATTTCTTACAAAATCTCCGTAAAATACCAGCTGTGTAATATTTGCTAAGTTCATTCACGGGCTACTCTATCAATCTTGTACCGCGTCGAGAGCTATACAAACATTTAGTTTACATCTACAACACCGACTCAACTTTTATTATCTTCCCTTTAAGAACCAAATTCGTTTAAACTCTCTTTATCCGTGTTCTTTTTCGAGGGGTCATTGTCATTGTTCGTTCCTAGGTTTCGAGCTCGAATACCTTAGTAACTCTTCCTAACCGTTTGAACTGGAACCGTTTCCAATATACATATCTTGAGCGTCTACGGAGTAGACAAATGAAAGTGTCGTTTGAATAATGGTTTTTGATATGACCAGTTTTGGAAACCTTTTACTGTGCTCAAGAATTTACGAGCAGAAAAATGCATGGGAATTAGATTAAGTGGTGGTTGCAAAAATCGATATAGAGGTGTATTTTGTTCCTAGCATGAATTCAAAACTTGTCTACAAAGACAAATAAACAGTAATCTTTACTAATATTATAAAAGTACGTCTTCTCGCCAACATGGCTAAACCGATTTTAATGAATTTTTGTACAGAGATAGTTGACATACGCTAACTTTTTTTTAAAAAAAAGTGAGAAATGAGGGAAAAAGAGGGAAGAAAAAGGAAAACTTAGCTTTGCTATTGCAATAAATAAGGCGCTTGGGCAAAAACTACAAGTAGCAGGTACCAGCAAATCAGGAAAGGGGAACTGTGTTACCCCGAATTTAATGCGAGCGAAGCCGCGGGCAAAAGCTAGTAGAAAATATTTCTACAAGCAATGAATTTCGGACCAAAGACAAGATCATAATCAAGCATTCATTACAGGCTCACAACTTGCTACCATTTATACACCATCACGAATGTGTATAGATTATTGCAACACTTCGCTTCCGATGGTGTTAAGAAATTTACACACTGATGCTGCATGTAACTCGAGTTGTATAAGTAAATGATAAAGGTATAGAAGCTTATAAATAAGTGAACCAAGAAGCAGTGCATGCATATTTAAATAAAACAGGTAAAAAAATAAAGCAAAAATTTCTTATCTCTAACAGCATAATATATTAAGTCAATTTTACATTTTTATTTTATTTTATCGATACCATAACGATCAAAATTATCATCAGCACGATTTGAATCGTATTAAAATCCCATTTAAATAAAATTCGTTTATGGAATAATTGTTGCTTTTAAGATTTAATCGTAATCTTTATGCAGCACTTACAAGTCGGTCCATTACAGGTTGAAGGTATACAGGAAAAAACAAAAGGGTTCACGGACGGATTTTTTACCTTCAAGATTATACCGTGTCAACTGAATATGAAGTCACATTCTGTGGCTGCAGGTGGCACTCCATTGTAATTATTATTTGTGCACCGGCTTTTGATTTTGCAAAATCCTACTAATATCCTACTATATTTATATATTGTTATGTAGTAACATATAATATAATATACGCGAAAGTTTGTATAGATGGATGGATGTATGAATGTTTGTTACTCTTTCACGCAAAAACTACTGAATGGATTTTAATGAAACTTTACAAGAACCCGCGGGGCGCGGCTAGTACCCAATAATTTAGACACAAAAAATATCTGCCTGTTTTGCCTTTCCAATGCCTTTTGTCATTTGCCTTCACTAACCAATCATAAATAATGAATCTAGACTTTTATTTAACTAACATTATCGATGCATATTACAGAACGAGATGTTTATAATGTTTCTGGATGCTATATCAAGACGTAAAAACCCCTGCGGGTCGCAATTGTTTATAAAAGTATTTGTTATCAATGTAGCTGTAATCAAAGTAACATTGTTGTGTTAATAACCTCAGCGCACGTTGAGAAAGGCGTTCCCTTTACTATCAAAGCTGCCGCGAGCAAGACTCGCCTCCACCTGTATTGTGCTAAATTAATTGTTAAAGCAAGCGTTAAACGTGCAAATAGGTTACGGCAAGCCAGACTTAACCTCGTCAGCCTTCAATTTAATATAAAAAAAAATGTCGTTGAAAGTATATTAGAAGTGGAATAGAATAATGGTTATAGATAAGCTAAAAAAAAGCATAAGATAAAAAAAACTGTTTTTGTTGTTGTAATAACAGCCGCAGGGGTAGATCTTCCGGGGTCGCGGGTTGTTCGAAAGAGATTTGACGGGCCTGTTGGTCTAGTGGTTAGTGGCCCTGACTGCTAATCCGGAGGTCGTGGGTTCGATTCCCACCCAGGACAAACTTTGTGTGATGAGCATGATTGTTTGTTCTGTGTCTGGGTGTGATTTATCTATTATATGTATGTATTTATAAATTATATAAGTATGTATATCAGTTGTCTGGTTACCATAACACAAGCTCTGCTTAGCTTGGGATCAGATAGCCGTGTGTGAGTTGTCCCAAGATATTTATTATTATTTATTTATAGATACCGCGGCCCCGGAACATAAAGGGCACTAAGGTTTTTAGTCAGTACAAGGGGGAGTTATTTGGTCATTTCCCATCCGCGAAAAGGGGTAGTTCTCAAAGCTAAGCCGCGGTTGCAAGAATTGATTTTGGACGGGTGAGCATCATTACGTAGGTACCGAGTTTTCTTCGTGCTTCAAAAAGTACGGCTTTACTTACTTTCTGAAGTACACTAGAAATTTCTCCTGTGTCGTGTGTGCGTTTACAAACATTTAAACTCACATACACAAACAGCCAGACCCAAAACAACCACCTGTAGGCCAAACAAATATTTGTTCCGTTCGGGAATCGAACCCGTGACACGCAGCGCAGCAGTCAATCGCTCAGCCACTGCACCAACCGTGACGGGACATGCTAAAGTTCTAGTTAAATAGGGTTGTTTCCAGGGTCGAAGTAATTACATTCTATTTAGTCCGTCTTTTAGATTATTCAAAAATAAGGGACACGTATTTTTTATTTGTAAGTTAGACCAAAAATGACAACGATATTGCCCATTAAAGTTACGCGTGACGTCACTTGTTGCGAAAAAATGCAGCAACGCGTATTACCGTGTCATAGTTCTCGTCTTATCGCGTTTCTATGTTTATGTAGCAGGACGCTCAAGGACTGGATACGATTTTACTTTGTCTCTCTGTTTCGTTTTTGCTGTACTTACTTTTTATCTACCTAAGCATGTTTTGTGACTGTGAGTAGGGTTGGCATATCCTTACCTCTGGATTTAATCTTGACATCGTTTTATTATTTTTTTGGCTAATGTGATTTCAAGATTATTTTACTTTTAATATTGTCAGGTTTACTTGTGATGTTCAATGTCAAAAGTCGATTATGGAACTAAATAAAAGTTTTTTAAGACTAAATATAATATTTTAACTTGATTTTATTGTTTTATTCAAATCAACATTTACGTTTTATTTATATTGAAATATACGTTGAAAAGGGATATCTTGGTTTACTGTTTTTTATGATTTAAAAAGTACTATATATCTTTAATTGATTGGTGATTAACGAGTAATAGTTTAAAATTTTCCTGATTTGTTTTTTCTACACACTGTAACTACATATCTCATCTATCTAACTTTCTTCTCGCAGGTCTGCTGGAAGAAATTTAAAAAAACCGGCCAAGAGCGTGTCGGGCCACGCTCAGTGTAGGGTTCCGTAGTTTCCCGTCCGTCACAATAAGTGTTCCCACTTATGAGTTTAAAGGTGGAGGGAGCGTGCAATGTTGCACGTTCCGCGGTAGGCGCTCCAACAGTTTTTGTACAAAAAAGACAAAAAGTTGTACAAAATACAACTTTTTGTCTTTTTTGTACAAAAACTGTTGTGTCAATCAAGTTCAAAATGATTTTCCTAGAAAGTCCTTATAAAGTTCTACTTTTCAGATTTTTTTCATATTTTCTAAACTTATGGTTCAAAAGTTAGAGGGGGGGGGGGGACATTGTTTTTTACTTTTGGAGCGATTATTTCCGAAATTATTGACATTATCAAAAAATGATTTTAGTAAACCCCTATTCATTTTTAAATACCTTTCCAACAATATATCACACGTTAGGGTTGAAATTAAAAAAAAAAACACTTCCCACTTTACATATAGGGTGGCTACCCTAATAAAACATTTTTTTCCAATTTTTATTTTACCACTTTGTCGGCGTGATTGATATACATATTGGTACCAAATTTCAGCTTTCTAGTGCTAACGGTCACAGAGATTAAGCGAGGACAGACGGACGGACGGACAGACAGACATGGCGAAACTATAAGGGTTCCTAGTTGACTACGGAACCCTAAAAAAATAAGCAGTACCTTTGTAATCTTCTGTCTAAATATAATGTCTTGTCAAATATTTTGTGTGTACATAAATAAATAAAATGATAAATCTACACGTTCAAAATATATGGCAAAGCAATGTTCCTTCCACCGTCTATATCAGGCAAACTATCTAGAGACAAGATTTCCTCCAATCAAAGAAGAAAATTTATATCACAAAATGTCAGTCGAGCAGGGAATTTCATATGACGACCGAATCAAATTGACAACGAGTTTTGTGCAAGTTGTGCTCCTGAATAATGTAGTCAACTGCGTTTGAGATGTATATGTTACTGTAAAAGCCCGAACTACGGTAAATCTTAAGATTTTCCAGTAAAACCTAAGATTTACCGACATGAGTTGGTAAATGTAAGTATTTATTGTAAAGGGACGACTTTTTCGGACTTTTGCCATTCCAATTCAGTAAATGCTAGGTTTTACCAATGTGGGCTGGTAAATGTTGGTTTTAGGAATAATAAGGCGTAAAAATTATTTGATAAAATTATCGTTTGGTTGTTTAAAACTCCGAAATTACAATGGCATACTTTTAAGATGGCAGAATGAAATTTAGTATAATTACGATTGGCAGAGTTCAAATTTAGCATTATATCGTTTAGCATAATGTTCATTTAGAGCGATGATTATTTGGTATAATTTCACTTTTCATATTAAACAGACGACAGAATTTAATTAAGAATAATTTTAAAAGGCACATAAGTCTTTAAACTGACATGGTCACTAACATTATTATTAACGGTTAAAACGGGGTATTTACAATGTTTGTTATTTATTTTGAGTTACCAATATTTACACAGATACAGATTATGATATGATTTAGATACAGTGAGTTACAATAATTATACAAAAAATATTAAGGCAAAAATAAGAAAATATAGAAAAAAAGATATTGTTTTCAGTAGGTTACCCGGAATAAGGTTAATTCCTTTTAAAAAAAGAAATGGGTAGGTTGAAACTGTGACCCCCTACGCACGAGCCGAGCGAGCGTAGCGAGCTGTGCCGCGGCAGCGGCCGGCCAGTGGCAGAAACGACTTGCATTAATAGAAAAATGAGATTGTTAATAGTAGGTTACTCAGAACTAAACTATTAAGATTAGGATAATTACTTATTGAATTAAATGACATTATTTCCATGAAATAAATAATTAAAATAAATGACAACAAATAATGACAAAGATGATTCTAACCATAAACTTTCTGCGATATGACAATTCTGCCGTTTAATGATTATTGGTATGAAATATATGCCAAAAGACGATTCTGACTGTGAACTTTCTGCGCTATGATGTTTCTACTTTTAAATATTATGGATATGAAATTTATGTCTAGAGATAGGTAATTCTGACTTACAAAATTATGAGTTTTGAATGTATGTTAAATGAGTGTCTGCCAAACAATTTTCTGCGAAATGAAGTTTATGCTATCCGTTGTTATGCAAAAAAAAATATGACATAAAAAGTTCTGCTATAAAGGTTGGACCCGATTTTATTCGACATTCACCGTTCCTTTAATGTAAATCCTAAGATTTACCAAGTAAATGATGGTAAAAGTTCGAATCCCAAACTTATATGGACATTTACCATTCATAATCGGTAAATCTTAGGTTTTACTGGAAAATCTTAAGATTTACCGTAGTTCGGGCTTTTACAGTAACATATATATGGAACGAAGGAGAGCAGCTGGACCTTTAGGTATTTCTAAAGTTATTGAAAAAAAAACCAAGGCCATAAGGTTTAAAATTACTACTCAATGCCACTCACTTTCTATGACTCTTTTCTATAGTATACCTCAAATTGAGGTAAACGATACTAAGTAACAAAATTACCGCTACGCTAACAATGTAAGGTTCCTCAGACGAAGTAAAAAGACAGACTTTCGTTACGAGTATTTGTGAATGCAAGACATCGACATTTCTTCTTATAGTTACATCACCACAACTTACTAATTCAGGAAATAACGGGAGATACCAGACGCAGAATTTAAGAAAACATTAACATAAACTTGCAACGTCGTTCAATAGTCGATGGTCAAAGAATTTATATTGACAAATTTATTCAGTTAGTGAAGTTATTTTAAACACGATGTTATGGATAGCTGTAAAGTTACATAAATTCTATCATTCAATTACTTGCTCTTGTGCGGGTGCGGTCCATAGCAACCAAAGCGAAGGATTTATTTTTATGCGATTGAAAATAGACAAGAATTGTGAGAAGTTTTATAAGTAACGAGATTATGTTAGAAATTTAATAAAGCTAGTAATTTTATAGCTAGATATTTTACTCATTCAATTATTATTTGGTAACTAAGATACAGCAAGCGATGCTGTTGTACCGTTTGATTGATAACCAAGGACACACCTTTTAAGCTATTGCATAGCTTCTATCGCGGGCCTTGAGCGCGGGGACCGAATCCAGAAATACCGTAACGAAAAAAAACCTGACGCTCCCCACTCCGACGGGCACGGAGGTGTGGCTTGTCTAACGTCGTTTACACAATTCGGTCAGTTATTTCAATCCCGATTCTAATGTTCTAATAGCGTGTTTGGTAGAGAATCGGATAGTCAATCGACAATACGCTGGATCAAACCCAAGGTCTTGTTTTTCTTTTTGCGACTTCTTTTCATTGGAAGTACTTTTTAAATATTATATTTAGTTTTTTTATTTTTTTTATTTATTGTCTAAGTTGCTAAAAAAATGTTTCTTTTGCGACTTCTTTTCATTGGAAGTACTTTTTAAATATTTTATTTAGATTGTTTTTATTTATTGCTTAAGTTGATAAAAATAGTCCCCGAGTGCCACACGTATTTTTTTTTTAAATCAACGTTGTCCCACACTAGGAATTTCTCCTGTTGCGTGGGTGCGTTTACAAACCTTTAAACTCACATAGACAGACAGCTAGACCCGAAACAACTACCTACCTGTAAGTCATACAAATATTTGTTCCGAGCGGGGATCGAACCTGCGACACGGCGCAGCAGTCGATCGCTCGGCCGCTGCGTCAACCGATCCGTCAAATTTCATTGTATTTGTGTGTTAATTAATTAAATTACAACCTTTTGTGATACAATCCTTACTAATTTTATAAAAGCGAAAGTAAGTTTGTTTGTTACGTCTCCACGCCATATAGCTTAACCGATTTTGAAAAATTTTGGTACAGATATAGTTGAGACCCTGGAGACGGACATAGGCTATTTTTTAAAGTGAGAAATGAGGAAGAAAGAGAAGGAGGGAAGAAAAGGGAAAACTAAGCTTTGCTATTTCAATAAATACGGCGCAAGGGCAAAAACTACAGGTAGCAGTTACCTGCAAATCAAGAAAGGGGAACTGTGTTACTTCGAATTTAACGCGAGCGAAACTGCGGGCAAAAGCTAGTTTCAGTATATTTTTCATTACCATGATTATTGGTTGCATATTCATTCAGTACAAATACTTTAACACCCCTAGATTTCACAAAATTTACATCAATATTCCACAATTTAGTTCGTCCTCCATTCGTAGCCTTTGATGGAGCTTCACCTTACTTGACTCCATGCCAACTGTTTCTGCATTCAGTGAATCATCAATCAAACCAGGGATGCAGGTTTCTTGTTATAAATAACTCGGGCTTGTTAGTGTGGGCTTACTTGCAAATTATGCTGTCAAACTCATCAGTATCTTTTTGTTCACAGCTTTTTTGAAGGATAATTGCATGTGTTATGTTCCTTTTTGGTTTTGGATCATTGAGTTTTTTTTTAAAGTATAGTATTGTTTTAGTATTATTTATAACCAGGGTTTTGTACTTCAAAAGGAAAAAATGGAACCCTTATTTGGCCAGTTTGTGGTCCAACTGTCTGACAAAACCCTGTATCTCGGAAACGCGTAGGAGTATCAAGATGAAAATTAAAACCGTATACTTAAAACTGTAGTCCCTTTGTGCTGTGAAAAACAACGTTCTAAGTCTACGCAATCAAAAGATAATGGCCGGTTATGTAGAAAGTTTGTACGGAACCATTGGTGCGCGAGTCTGATTCGCTCCTGGTCGGTTTTTTCTCATTATTTACATTTCTACATATTTCTTAAAAAAATATTTATGAAAAAACATTTAAAAATATAAAAATAGTGGTCAGCCGGTATCGGGAGCAAGGCCCAAGCTACCGGTGGTTGGGGATCCAGAGACAGGAACCTCTTCACAATACGGGCCGTATCAAGTACAACTTCCTAAGGAGAATTTCGACAGATGGTCGGCGAGGCTCTTGGCCATCCATATTATTTTTATTTTCTTCTCTTGCTGATACCAGCATCATATAAACATGATGTTGGTCTATTTAGGTTTTCAAACTGACATGGTCAATAACATAATTAATAGTATTTGAAACGGAATATTTTCCATTTTGAATATATAATATGAGTATCAGATATTTCGGCGCATGATGAATAATAAACATGGTTATTATGCCGTTCTAAATATCATAAACAATGTTGGTCTATTTGTAACTTATTTTACCTTATTGTTGTATCTAAATATAACCTAATATATTCCAGTATTTCCCACCTTACAAACTCCGATTGCGAAGCGATGCGAATAGATGGTTTCACAATAATCAGGTAGTAACTATTCTGACCATGCCACCATCACCCTTTGGCGCCTTATTTCATTTAGCTGGAATTTTAGTCTCAATTGTGAATTCTCACTTTCGCGGATAAATTCAACGTTTCCACCTCCCCTGAAGGCTATTCCCGAAATTGGATTCGGAACAAAAGTAAGCCTTACAGAATGCTTCGAATGAATTCGCTGAGGTAAAGTACAAGTAGAAGGAGCAGCTAGCGTTGTGTACGATAATGCTGGCCTTATTCGATCTAAATCCGATCCTGATAACACTCGAGATTAGACCGGGTTATCGGCCCTCTGAATAGGAGCTCTAGAGACTTTTGTAAAAGTCTCACAAATTGGTATCAAACCGGTTATGAAAAGAAGAACTAGTTTGCTTTGATCATTGTTATGCGATCCTTCCTATTCGATGCAAGCCAAAACCTAGACAAAAAGAAACAAATGCTAAAGATTTATTCTTAACATTATTAAATTGGTTCTGGGTAGATTTTATTTAAGACGAGCTTCCGCCCGCGACTTCGTCCGCATGGCATAGTTACTTTGGGTTAACGCTAACTTTAACCCGTGTGACGATCGAAAAAAAGTATCTTTCTCTCCCCTTTTCTTCCCTCTTTCGACCCTTTTTCTTACTTAAAAAAACTAGCATAATGTCCGTCTCAAGAGTCCCAACTGTCTCTGTACCAAAATCTATCAAAATAGGTCTTGCCATTTAGTCGTGAAGACGTAACAAACAAACTCGCTTTTATAATTTTGGAAGGATAGTAAGGATGATACCTATTTTTCTGGCTTGCCAAACCTTTAGGAAACCAATCTTTGAATAACGAACGTTCAGAAATGATGAGTAACAGGACTCTAACGTATCAAATTTCATATCATTTAAACCGTATGCTAGTTACTTGAACTGCGTTATAAATGACGTAAATAGAATATTTTTTACGTGTATGTATTGGTGATTTGGCGTCATGCCAATGTTTCATTCGATATGTCACCGATTCATAGTGATCATTTTTGTCGAGTGCCAAAGAAAGCTGGAATTTGCAAGAATTTGTTATATTTTTGGCTCTTCATCAGTTTTCTTGCAAAGATTAATTGAATGACCTTCGGCGAAAGATGGCACTAAGTTCTTACATAATCATATTATTTGAATAAATAATTTTTTTGTTAACTGGGTGCACTAAGAATTGTTCCTGTTTCGTGGGTGTGTTCACAAACATTTAAACTCACATACACAAACAGCGAGACCCGGTAAATTTATCTGTAGGCCATAAAAATATTTATTCCGTGCGGGGATCGAACCTGCGACACGCAGCGCAACCGTCGATTGCTGCACCACTGCGCCCACCGTGCCGTGGATAATATATTCTAAACGTTTTATTATAAAACCAAACGATCTTTACATCGATGACAGATTAAATAGAATAATAATAAAACAAATTATTTGAATACGATAGACAGAATTGCAATAAGGAAAACTACACTAAGGTCTTCAACCATTCCTATGTCGAATGAATGATCATCATTATTTGACAAATTTGAAGGAACATCCCAGCTGTCTTTACGAGGAGTAAAAATATGATACACACAAATAAAAAAAACTTTTCTAGTAGACCAATTACAGGCACTTTTGAACTGTTGATACAATGATTACAATAATATATAATAAACTAGCTGTGCCCGCGACTTCGTCCGCGTGGAATAGTATTTTGGGCATCATATTTATTTTTGCAAACAACCTCCTCAGCTTTATAAATTATAACTGTTACCCACGACTTTGTCCGCGTCTTAGCCCAAGTTCCGGAATTCTGTGAGGATAAACGTTGAGAACGTTCAGCGCTTGATTCCCGTAGTCGGTTCACCAAAGTTCTAGAACTCTGTGAGGCTAAACGTTGAGAACGTTCAGCGCTTGATTCCCGTAGTCGGTTCACCAAAGTTCGAGAACTCTGTGAGGCTAAACGTTGAGAACGTTCAGCGCTTGATTCCCGTTCTCGGTTTATCAAAGTTCGGAAATTTTGTAAGGATAAACGTTCAGCGCTTGATTCCCGTTGACGGTTTGCCAAATTTCGGAAATTTTGTAAGGATAAACGTTCAGCGCTTGCTTCCCGTTGACGGTTTGCCGAAGTTTGGAAATTTTGTGAGGCTAGATACTGCGAACGTTCAACGATCGATTCATTAGCACGGTTTTGTTCACTGATTCCTCGTTGAGTAGCCAACCTATGCATATTTTCATTCTCTGTTTCACTGCTGCGCAAAGCTCGCAGCCGCTTTGCGGTAACAGTCTGCCGAGAAAGCTGAGTTCTTTTTCTAGGCATTATAGTGACGAAGAAAGAAAATAGGAAATGAAAACTTAACCAAACCGTAACTCGTAATCAAGAAAAAACAAACGTAAGGTTAATAATTAGGATCCTAATTATTGTTACCTGTATTTGGTACTTACGTAAAATATAAGGTTAACTAACTGTGTGCTTAAACTAAAACCTAACCTAATAAGGGCTGATTTTTTAATAGTCAGATAATTTTTATCTGAGGAATAAAAATAGCAGTTTGACATATTTTCTATAGATGAGCTGTCAAACCGCCATTTTTATTCCTCAGATAAAAGTTATCTGACTATTGAAAAAACAGCCCTAAGAATAATTATGTAGATGACACCTATTTACAGGTATTATCTACAATTTTTTTTTAATAATTGTGAAATTTATAAAAAAAAAATAGCTCATGAGGAGCTCGTGGCTAAATAATAGCAGCCGCTCGGGTCGATCTTTAGGTTAAGCTGCGCTTGCCTAGGTTGGTCTGTGGATGGGTGACCAGTGACCACCCGTTACATACCGAGTTTCCTCCGTGCCTCGGAAAGCACGTTAAGCCGTTGGTTCCGGCTGTCATTTGTAGATCTTTGACAGTCGTAACAGGTAGTCAGTGTTCCAAAAGTCTGACAACCAGTCTTACCAAGGGGTATCGTATTACCCAGTATTAACTGGTTGTGGAGGTCAGATAGGCAGTCGCTCCATGTAAAATACTGATATTCAGCTGCATCCGGTTAGACTGGAAACCGACCCCAACATAGTTGGGAAAAGGCTAGGCAGATGATGAATAATTGTGAAATTATTAAAACCAAAATATTATCCTTGACAATCGTAGAGCTATACCCCCCCTCCGCGTCGCCCGCAAGCAACGCCTCTCCTCGCCCATGCCCAGCGTCATGTTTTGCACATCATGCGGCGCGTGTGAATTTTATATCGGAGTTATTTTAAAATTGTAATATCTTCTAAGATGTTCATTGAAATTAAGTGATGTCAAAGACAATTTTGTTCACAATTAAATACTGTTAATCAACCAACACATTTATTTGGATAAATATTAATATTATTATGTTGAAACAACTCTAACAAATAATTGGTAATCATGCATTAATTTTGACCAAATTTGATTACCATAAAAACGGTTCTAGTGACTTAATCTTAAAAGATAGACATATACCGTCACGGATATTTTTTTAGATCATTTCAAGAGGAATAATTCTTTTCTACATATTTTTTTTATTTCTTGAACCGTTTTCGCAGCGCACGCAACGGAAGCCCTCAAAGATGAATAATTTTCCCCGTTTTTTTTACATTTTCCATTGTTTCTTCGCTCCTATTAGTCGCAGCGTGATGTTATATAGCCTAAAGCCTTCCTCGATAAATAGTCTATTCAACACAAAAATAATTTTTCAATTCGAACCAGTAGTTCCTGAGATTAGCGCGTTCAAACAAACAAACAAACAAACAAACAAACAAACTCTTCAGCTTTATAATATTAGTATAGATTAAGCTACAGTCCCAGTCACAAGGCATAATAACTGTAAAAGTACTGTATTCGCCGATTCCAAAGCGTAGATCTCTGTGCAGAAGAATGGGCAAGAAACTCCATGGACACCCCTTTACATCTGGATGTTGTTACAAAACCTTGGTTTATAATATCAAGAATTTCCAGTATAACATGGCCTCGTATCGTATAGATTTCATTAATAGCGAGAGTTCCACTTATACTGGATTTCTATGGCTTGATTGTTCGTCGTGTGTAAACCCATATTTTAATAGTCGATGATAACGACGAAACAAGTAGGAATGTCAGTGATCGCATTTCACATTTCGCTAACCTATTCTTTTTATGAAAAAAACAAGCGACAGTCGTGCCATTATTTATTTCATAAACTAGATTAGTAGATCATAAATAGCCCGCCCATAGAAGAATCTTATAACAAAATGTTGGCAATACAATTTCGTATTAAAAACAGATAACAGAAACTTATCATTGAGACAGATCATTCGTTATAGAAGAACGACTATTTGTTTCGTTTCATTCAGTGCTTTTATTTTTAAACGATGTTTTATCCAAGTAATATATATTAAGGGCACAAAGATTTTGTTTTAATAATAGGTAATCTTGTTTTTGAATAAAAACCTATTGTGTCGTTTTTCCAAAAAAAAAGAAAAATCTACGAAAATCCATTTTACCTGATTTATAAATTATAAAAACCAGAATAATTTATCACCATTTACAGAATAGACAGATCAAATAAAATACATGAAAAAACGACTACGATTTATAAATCTGTTTTCAATTTATTTGATTTTCTTGCTGAAAAACACAAATGAATATAAGATTTATTTTAGCCTGTTTGCTTTGTGCTTAGTTTTCAATTCGGGTTTATTTTTATTCTCTCTAAGCTTTTTTGAGGGTACGGCTAAGGTCCATTTTACTCAAAAAATATGCTTGTGGCTAAAAAAGACCGCTCGGATCAATCTTTTGGTTGTTCCATAGATGGATAACCCATTTCATGCTCTTTGCCCTTGCAAGCCGTGGCCCTGGCAGGCCCCTCTACTTTGCTGACATCTCTTTAAGGAGACGCGCATGGAACAAGAAAGCGCCATCGACACGGCCTGTAGTCTCTAGGCGAGCTATGCTCATCGTCCACAGGCTGGTGGCCGGGAGCCGTCTCAGTCATTAGCGTAAGCCTGACATGTGTATACCCAGTACCAATTGGGGTATAAAGATCAGATAAGCAGTAACTCAATGTAAAATACTGGTTTTCCTATTCAGAAATTTGAAGCTGAAGAATAAGTGTGATTATTATCATATTACTGCCACACGTTTTTTCTTCCAATCTGTCAGGGAGTATGGTGTATGTCTTTTTTTCAGATAAGTAGAAAAGGACATGCAGTATCGATCCTAAATATATTCGGCTAAGAATAATAATAATGAAGTGCACAACGGTAGCTTGGGCTTTCATTGTTCTCGACTAAATATTTACTCGAATAAATAGTAACCCACCGGGGTTACTATTTATTGTACTTTCTATTTATTTTTAATAAGAAATATGTAAAAGCATTTTTTTTAATGTCTAAAAATAAATAAACGGACTAATAATGAAGCGCACGAAAATAATATTTAACCTTCTACAAATTAAGTCTGTATTTAATACCGGTCATGAATTTACTCAACCATCCATCGCCAACTAATAACATTAATGTTAGCTTTCTTGACAGCTCCAGGAAGAAATGGTACCTAATGTACCTATTCTTAGGCCGACCACACACCGTGCGTCTGGTCTGGACCGGATTGGTAAAAGCTTCATATTCGCAAATAATTGAACTAAAAGTCCATTTTGCTTTCGAGCCAAAACATCATGTTACAACGGAACATATCCTTTTGATTCTGTTCCAAGATCCATCTGTCTGCTTCAACTTGCAAAGATCATCAATAATAAATAGATGGTTCGTCGTTTCAAACCAGCTTACAGGGTGTTGTTAAATGATAAATGATTTTTCAAGTCAAACACTTTTACACGCGGTTTTTTTTAAACTGGTTGAGGCCGGTGTTTTGAAATCGACTACTCTGGAAAGAAACAGCCGAAAGATACTCAGAGGTTATAGTCTTTTTTAAGGTCCAGACAAAAATCTTGGTCAAATTAGATCATGATTTTGTAAATATTCGTTTCGGGTTTACAGATGAATTTGTTTGAAGCCGATACCCCGGCTGCTAATTACCTAATAACCTGAAGTAGGATGCTGAAATAACAGTCCTGAATATTTGAGCTTCAAAAACAAAATGGGGAACATATACCAGTCTTAAAACTTCTAAAATAGTAGCTCCTAATGTTTTTTAAGAGCAGACATAGGTAAAGTAAAGCTAATGATTTCGGGATCTATTTACATATTTGAATGAGTTCACTAAACTGTGAATAACCTCTTTTATAAACAGACAATCTGCAAAAAAATAGAGAAAGAAAAAACATTTAAAGTTTATTATTTCATTGAAAAACCAGCCTAGATCAGTCTAGAACAACAAAACACAGAACTGTTTCAAGCAATTGAACCGGAACTATAAAACATAATTTATATACTCGGTAACAACCGTACCTACATAGACATATAGCAGACATTTTAAATTAAATAAACTCAAACTACGTATTAGAACTTTAAATGTAGGTGACCGGTATTAGTTTTTGCAATCTATAAACTGTTTGTAGGTACTAGGCGCACAGCATGGATAGGAAACATAACCGATAAAAATACTGAATGGAGCTAATAATAGTTGAGTATTTCCGCGTTGATGTTGAATAGTTCTACTATGAATTCCGACCATGGAACGTATATGGCTTTTGTCGTTATATTCTAGTGCAAAACAATAACGTCGATATATTCGTTTAAAAAGTCTGATGATGTTCATTTAAAATTGACAGAACGTTCGTTTATCTTGGTCAGTTTAAAAATCGAAACTCATTTGTGTTTCGAAGTCTTCAAATCGTGAGTCAAAATGGCTGCGTTTTTTTAATCAAGCATGCTTATTAATTATTTTACAAGGTCATATTTGAAATTGACTACCGAAACTCCAAAGACGTTATGGGTATCGATTTCGGAAGACGAATGCCAAGAAAAACATTTTCGTTGATATTTTTGGGTTATTCCAAGCAGATAGTGCCGATTCTAATGAACCACCAGATTGAACTAAACTAATATTAAATGACAAACCTGATCACATCTATTTTTCTAAAGATAAAGATAATCCGATTTATTTTGATAACCATAATTTTTGGCGAAAAACGTTAATTTCAGAATAGCGAGATTGCAATTTCAGAAAAGAAAACGTAGTTCGACAGGAATAAGTTAATTATAATGATTTTTAAAGTAGTTTTAGTTTGGTTTTGGTTGGTGTGGAGTTTTCCTATATATTAAAATTAGCTTATAATCATAATGCTATTGTGAAATTATTCTACTCAAAATACTCAAAGCATTTATTTTAATTAGACCATTACATACACTTTTGAATGTAAAATACAAAAGGATGAAGCTACAGTCCCATTGACAAGGCATAATAACTCGTGAAAGTACTATAGTTGCCAATTCCAAAGAGCTGCTCTTCTCTGCTTCCTTACTTTGCCTACCGACAATGCTTATTTGTAGAGTTCCTACAGGTTATGACTTCCTGGTACTCATGACATGCCAGTATAATACAATGTAGGTTATTTTTGTCTAGTCTCAAATAAATATTATTTCAGTAACACTGATATTCCATATAAAAAGCAGCAAAGTTAATGAGCTGCAATCTATCATGTACATTATGACGTCTACAAGTTTAACGCTGACAAAACTTTGCCAAGATTCTTAAGAATGCATTGTTTGTATAAAACATTTCTGAAAATATAATGGCGTCTGTAAATTCTTTATTACAAAACGGACTGCTTCGTTTGTAGTATTTGCAAGCGCAGCGTGAGGAACATGAACATGGAAATGATTCCAATGTCAAGAAAAGTAATATAGGGTTTCTCCATAGAGAACTGAACTGAACACTAGCAGCCTGGAGGTTGAAGTAAAATAACCGGCGAAATTTATAAAAAAAAACTAGTTGTGCCCGTTTCACCCGCTGCTCAGCTCCTTTTCTGGCGAGGAGTATGAAAAATAAATGTTGGCCGATTCTCTCGAACACAAAACTTTTTACAAATCGGTCTAGCCGTTTCGGAAGAGTTTGGTAAAAATCATCGCGACATGAAAATTTTATATTTAAGATTATGTTTACAAAATATTGTACTTTATTGCACAACAAAATTGTAATGTAATCTTTGACAAAATTGCTGGTTATTCAGGGTCGAGGTCTTATTTTTCTTTTTGCTGTTATTGACATAATTATTGTATTGAGATATAAAATTGTTAATGTAACGTACTGATATTGATTGAGATGTGAAAAATCAAAGCTAATTATGAATCTTGTTATTTGTTTAAAGATATTTAATTTGTTAGGACAAAGATATAATGCTGGTAGATATATTATCACCAAGTATGAGTCTAATAAATACATTTTCTTTGTTTCTAATTTGTTTAGAGTCAACGCTACATGTCTTCGTCTGCATAATTTGTCTATTAATCGCCGTCGTCGTCCCTTTCTAGACATTTCATCTGTAGCAATCTTTCCCGTTGGTCTTGTGATCGCAAGCGCAACTACTGAGGGTAGTTTGAAAATTGAAGGTAATGACCTCGGAAAACACGTTACGCAGTTGCTCCTTCGCCTAATCTGTGTCGGATTGCCTTATACTTTTTTTTTCAGATGAAATATCATAAAATTACTCCTCCTGCTGTGGAAGAGTGTGTCAGACATTTACTGACTATAACTCATTCATGATCCTTCTTTTGCCCTTTGTTTTTTAGAACACAGTATCTCTTTCGAATCCGAAAACACGGCAGGATTGCCTTACATCTGTTCCTGCTCACACTTGGGCTAATCTTCGCTTATATTTTGTTGCTGTGAACGTTAGAGTCAGATGTATTCAACATTCTATTAGTGATGCATAGCATGAAATGTCCATCCATCGGTTATCCGTTATTTTTCATCATCATCTTTTCTCAGCCTTTTCCCAACTATGTTGGGGTCGGCTTCCAGTCTAACCGGATGCAGCTGAATATCAGTATTTTACGTGGAGCGACTGCCTATCTGACCTCCACAACCCAGTTAGTACTACGTAATGCGATACCCCTTGGTAAGACTGGTTGTCAGACTTTCGGAACACTGACCACCTGTAACGGCTGTCAAAGATGTACAAATGACAGCCGGGACCAACGGCTTATTGTTCTTTCCGAGGCACGGAGGAAACCCGGTATGTAACGGGTGGTCACCCATCCACAGACCAACCTAGGCAAGCTGGGCTTAACCTAAAGATCGACCTGGTATTTTTGTACTCTTGTATACATATAATCAAAACTAATGATTTGGATATTTGAGAATCGCTGGAAAGTGTTTGAACATTCTTCCTAGAAACGGTTCCCCAAATATTTATCATAACAGTTGCTACTTAATTACACACTCTAGTCGCGAACGTTCTTATAAATAGCAGTTACTAAGTTCGAAATATAAACTTGTTCTAACAAAATAATCATGGCGTAAAAGCGAAAAGTTCTCAGTAAAATTTAATTATAAACATGTCAATAATAAAGTTCACGTATTAATTTACGATGACCGGTCGGAACCGGCGCGAATTTACTATTTATTACAGTCAATTTTAAACCCTATTGCATCGAAGTAAGTACTATTGAATTTGATTCCCGAGATACTATTATTTATAGTATAACATTCAAACCTGCCTGCCTCAACATAATCGAAGGTTGTTGATAAATAAGCTAGCCAGTTGATTAATAGTTTGTAATATAAAACAATAAAAAACATAACTGAACTTAATGTGTTGAGTACATATAACGGGCTAGATTTTTTGTCGTACCAAAATGTTGGTCAAGGTTTTAAAAGCTTTTTCGAGTATTGCTCCTAACAGTGGTAATGTATTCTTTATCAATTATTGATAAGGTGATGATGACAAATACTATACATACAACAGAATTACTTAACGGTAAACCTGTCATTTTGAAGAGCAGATTATATCATAGAAGTGGCTGCTACTAGAGATGAGATCTTGTAATTGTGTAGAGTAGATATCATAGAGGTGGCTGCTACTAGAGATGACATCTTCAACTCTAGTCAGAAAGAAGGAAGATAAAGGTGGCACAAATGGATTGATGAAAACAGTAAAGACCTGGAAAGCAGCTGCAATATTCGACGCAACAAAAAGACGAATCTGGTTTAAGACCGATAAGAAAAGCCTATACCCAGTGCCGTGGGTGATGAAATGATGATGATCACGAAAATGTAACGTACTAGCTAGCGCCCGCGGCTTCGCCCGCGTGATATATGTAGAATAAAAAAGAATCCTATGTGTTATTCCAGACTATAATCTACCTCTGTGCCAATTTCATCAAGATCCGTTTAGCCGTTTTGACGTGAAAGAATAACAAACATTCATACATCTATCCTCACAAATATTCGCATTTATAATAAACTAGCTTTTGCCCGCGGCTTCGGTCACGTTAAATTCGGGGTAACACAGTTCTCCTTACCTGATTTACAGGCACCTGCTACTTGTAGTTTTTGCCTTAGCGCCTTATTTATTGTAATAGCAATGCTAAGTTTTCCATTTTCTTCCCTCTTTCTCCCTTATATCTCAATCTTTTTTTTTTTAAATAGCCTATGTGCGTCTCCAGGGTCCCAACTATCTCCGTACTAAAATTCATCAAAATAGGTTCAGCCATTTAGGTGTAAAGTGGTAATAAACAAACTCACTTTCGCTTTTATAATATTAAGTAAGGATATTATAAATGCGAATGTTTGTAGTAGGACAGATTTAAGGAGACTGACGGCTTTTAATAGCGGTCAATGACTATCTGCTAACCTACTAGCTCTGCTCTGCTCTTAAGTGTCGTAACGTTATGTTATATAGCTTTTAGCTTATTTCGATAAATGCGCGATAAATTCGAACTGGTAGCTCCTGTGATTAGCACGTTCAACTATAAAAAATCTTCAGTTTTATAATTTTAGTATATATGTATTAGTCCCCACTACAGTCTCAAGACGCTTCCAGATATTTCATGCTATGTGGTAAAGACGATTGATAAACCACTATCTGAACAGGGGATACCACCGTTAATGATATGTATGGGGATAACATTTCCGGAACAATAAAATAAATCTCTCCTGGACGAGATTTCTAAATGAAAAAAGCAGTACCTTTGTGCTCTTTTGTCTGTATGTAGTTTTTTTTCCATTATAAATGTTTTGTGTGTACACACGATGGCAGGTCAACCTTTTCCAATCTATTATAACCTGATATCTCTACTACGGATCGCACAACGTAGTAGAGAGATCAGATTAAAATGGTTTCGTGTAGGTTGGTGTGCCGTCGTGTGTACATAAATACATAAATAATGAATACTTTTTTAAAGCTCTGCTATGAAGATAGTAGTCTTATTATGAGTACCTGTACAATAGTACAGGTACTCAAAAAACAGCTATAGATAAGACGATTTTGGTAGTTTTGTATTATCCTTACTAATATTATAAAAGCGAAAGTGAGTTTGGTTGTTTATTACGTCTTCACGCCTAAATAGCCAAACCGATTTTAAAGATTTTTTAGTACAGAGATAGTTAGGACCCTGAAGATGGACATAGGCTAATAAAAAGTGTCAAAACGGGGAGAAAGTGGTAAGAAAAGGGGAGAGATTTTTTTTTCCGATCGAAAGTTAGCGTGAGCCCAAAGTAACTATGCCACGGGGACGAAGTCGCGGGCGGAAGCTAGTATATAAATTAAAAGTAAAAAATGGCCAATCTTAACAGTTGTTGGTGTTAAATAATGATAAATAAAATATTGAATGTATTTTATAACAGGCTGGTGTCCGGAACTTCACATGTAAAGAGCGTATTTTTTGCACGGATGGGAACATCATTCCATCCAGCTCCACAAGAAAGGTCAGCAGCGCCAAGGTGTTGCTGACAATCTCGCGGAGAGTATAGGATTCAAACAGTTACTACCCATAAAGAGCTTAGCTGAGTAAATAGAGCATCGGCATGAGAAACAAAGCAATATTTGCACCTCAAATAACATTAATTTCTAAACAGAGAAAGTATGCACTCACGAAATATCGTGCAAGTAGCACCAGCAAGCAATACCACACACATAAATTATGCAAAAGAAACCAATAACTAATATTTGGTGCCAACATTAATGATGAAAGTGGCCCTTTAAGTCCAAACACCAATATTGGGCCATGGCTGACTGGCTCATGAGTTCCATTCTAGTACTAATGACAAACATGTTCATATAAATAAACAGGGTATTGATCAATGAAAAGGTAATTAAGGTTATTAAGAAATGTTGCTATCATAATAAATCATTTGAACGAAAATTGTAGATAAAAAGAGAATTAGGTACCGGTGGATATTTGTCAATAAAGTATCAAGATAACGTTGAGGTTCATTTTTGTAATCAAACTCGCATACGTTACACAAGTGCACTACTTATTGTATTTTAATTTTGTTTTGGTTTTAAATTTTTCTTTAACTTAGCTTTGTTTTCAATTGCATACACTGCTTAATGTTAAGTGGTTCACGCATAAAAGGTAATCTCCAAAACATGTACCTATGTTAAGGTACTATGTAATTGAAATAAACCTTTTTATAATTTTTTTATTTTATTTTCGTGGATGTTGTGGCCCTAACTAATCACATGTACGCGGGTTCATTATACTTGGAGGCTTTAATTTGAATTTTTTGCTTTATAATCATAATGTTTGCCTTGGATATCTTTACTATCCTTACTAATATTATAAAAGCGAAAGTGTGTTTGTTTGTTACCTCTTCACGCTTTAATGGCTAAACCGATTTTGATGAATTTTGGTACAGAGATACTTGGGAACCAGGAGACGGACATTAGGGAACGACATTAGGGGACGGACATTATGGGATATTAGGGAGAACGAGGGAAGAAAAGGGAAAACTTAGCGTTGCTATTACAAATCAATAAGGCGCAAGAGCAAAAGCTGGCAAAACTGTATAAAGTCTGGTTCATCAAACCTATCAGACAATTGTGTTGCTAGGGAGTTTTTTTGCCTAGTTTGAATAAATGACTTTTGATTTTGAATCGTTAACTAAGATACTGAGAGTTACATTATAGTTTAAATTATGGCATATTGTATAATTGTTGTGATCCCTCCCCGTTGGAGACGGTAATTAAACAAGCATGCCTTTTTTGTGGATGGCAAATCATAAAAAAGCTTCCCCCGCTCTAGACGGAGCGGGGGGGGCAGTTTCAGACTTGTACTGACTAGAACCCACCCATTTTCCTTCTATTGCCTTTAACGTTCCGGGGCCGAGGTATCTCTTTCGAACAACTCGCAACTCAAGCATGCCTGAGAGATGACCGAAGAATGACGATAAATAAAAAGGAGAAAACTGACAGCTTAAAAGAAAACACGGCTAGGAACGAAGTAGGAACACAACCTGATGCCTGGACGCGACAGGAACTGATGGATGCTACAAATTCCACTCTTTAACTCCTAAGTACATTCTGAGCTAATTCGGAAATAAGATGAGAGCCGATATACATTCAATAATACAAGATTTAACAGACATCGAGGCGGAAACTTTTACCAAACATTGAGTACGTGATTTCAGTGCCAAAAAATTGCACTGCTATTTTTTATTATCTTTGGAATGGACAATCGTTAAATAACTTTTCCTGCTCTGAGTGAAGCAGAAAGCAGTGTCAGACCGGTACAAACTTAAACCCATCCATGTTTTTTCTATTGTCCTTTGCGTTCCGGGCCGCAGTATATCTCACGAATAACCCGCAGTCCCGAATATTGCTATGCTTGTGAGAATTATAACGATTAATCATAGAAACATATAGAGCTACTTTTTTTGCGGGTGGGAAATCATCATTAAACTTCCCTTCTGGGCGGAGCGGGGGGAGACAGACACACTTGTACTCACTAAAACCCACCATGTACCTTCTATTTCCTTTAATGTTTCGGGGCCGCGGTATCTCTTTCAAACAACCCGGCAGTATATAGAGCTACTCAACCATGGTTTATATCTGATACAAACCATTATCACAAGACAAAAGTCATAGCTATGCTCAGACATGAATAGGTAGGATGACATAATAAGACTGATGATGCTATAAAGCATCGCTAGTAAAATCAGTCTAGTGGCATAAAACTAGTGAACAAAAAATACCATTGTGAAGGTCAGGTTACCGAAAGACACAATTTAGTTGCAAGTATTCCTATTATTCAAATGCAGGTTATTAATGGTGCAGCTTTAGAATCACTTATACACATGACAGCAGTAGTATTTATTATATCTAGTTTAAAGACTGGTTTTTCTCTAGACAGTAAAAAGGAATTGATTCAACACGCAATGTTTTATGTATCTACAAGTAGATATTATGACTAAATAAAGAAAACATTTGTTTAAAAAAAATGCAGTAACTTTAGCGAGGTAGTCCACTTAGAGCACCCGTCCAAATACCACTTAGCCTAGTCCACGAAAGGCACCTATCATTATTTTTTGAAGATGTGTTCAGCCGTTTTGACTTGAAAGAGTAACAAACATCCATACATCCATCCATTCTCACAAATATTCGCATTTATAATATTAGTAGGATTTGTATGGTGTACATAATTAAGAATATTCTATTTCATTTCATTTGTATCTGCGTAGATCACCTGCCAAAAATATTGATCGGTGACTTTCGTGTACTAGGATAGGTCCTATTTGCACAGGTGCCATTCGTACGGGTGATCTAGGTGGAGTACCTTACTAAGCTTCAGCAATCGGTGACTCTTGTTTTTTTTTATTCACTTTTTGAAACCGAAGCTAAATATTTTTTTAGTATTTGGTTTTTCACAAAAAAGATTTAGTTAACATTAAACCACAATGATTTTCTTGTCTCCTAAATAATCAGCAACTGCTGATACAATAAATGATAGACTAACGAATAATGGGCTGTTTATATTATCACAGTATCCTTTCGTGAATATTACACATACGCTTGTATGTGTACCAAGTATGTATACCAAGGGTTTCCCAGCTAATCTCCAACGGGAACTATAACGATTATCCGCTCCGGTTATCTTGTAACTCTCGGATAGATAAGTGTTTCATACTCGTAGAATATCAACGTTATTATTGCACAATATTATAGTACTGTAATAGTTTTATATACAAGCTTGTCGCTAAATAATAGCAGCAGTTCAGGTCGATATATAGGTTAAGCCGCGCTTGCCTAGGTTGGTCTGTGGATGGGTGATCACTCGTTACATACTGAGTTTCCTCCGTGCCTTGGAAAGAAAGTGAAGCTCTTGGTCTCGGCTGCCATTTGTAGTTCTTTGACAGTCATTATTGGAGTCAGTGTCTTGAAAGACTGACAACCAAGGGGTATCGTATTACCCAGTACTAACTGGGTTGTAGAGATAGGCAGTCGCTCCATGTAAAATATTGGTATTCAGCTTCATTAGCTAAGACTGAAAGCAGACCCCCAACATAGATGGGAAAAGGCTGAACAGAAGTTGAATGGCTTTATTACAAGAAGACATTATTTTTTTTATTTTTCTTTAACTTTGTTTTGTTTTTAATTGCATACACTGCTTAATGTAAAGTGGTAGAGTGGAGTCACCTAACACAAGCATCTCCTTGCTTAAAAGGCGATCTCCAAAACATGTCCGTTAAAGTAATATGTAATTGAAATAAACATTTTTTTAAATTATAATTTTATATTAAATTCAAATTCATTTATTGTTTGTCACAGATGAAATATCAATTCTTATTATTATTACAAATTTCCTCGCTGTAACATATTACTAACCAACCTTTGAGGTGTACAATATTTAATGCGTCTTTCAATATTCGTTTAACATTAAAATCATATCCTAACATACGAAGTCAACGTCCATCATTCACCATCATCATGCATGTTAGTTGTCAATTTACAGATATTTTACAAATTGTTTTAAAATTTATCGTGTGTTCTATCACATGAATGCATAGTCGTTTTTATGTCAATGTCAAGTAGAAGTGAGTGTCTTATCGATGGGTGCGTAACCTAACTTCCTGCGTTGATAACTATTTAGAGTTAACTAGCTCACCCACTCTTGCATAAACAGTGATAGATCAGATAACAGTAGGTTTGCGGTCAACTAAATTTGGTCGCATTGGCCGAGGGTCCGCATCTATATATGGCACTAAGAGAGAACTAGTTAGAAGATTGAATATTCTTTATTATGTACACCATACAAGTAACAAGAATAACACTAAACAACTTATAAAAAGGGTGACACAACACGAACAATCGGAAGATGGAACACAAACTTTAGCACTCATCTTCACCTGTCTAGTTTTTTTTACAACTTTAATTGGGGTCGGCTTCCAATCTTACCGGATGTAGCTGAACATCAATATTTTAGATGGAGCGATTAAAAACGTCGTTTGATTCACGTGAGAATTTTTCACTGCTGTTCTCGGCTCTTTAACACCTTCGCCTGGCGGGTCGGGCGTTAAGTCCACCTCGGTCAAAATTACAGAGATAAATTGTCTTGTGTTGAATCAAAATTACTATAACACCTGTATTATACAAACCTATGATTCACAATAAAGGACTTGAAATTGAAAGATCTACAAATTGCAGCCGGGGTCAACGGCTTAGCGTGATTTCTGAAACACGGAGAAAACTTAGTATGTAATGATAGTCACTCATCCAGACCTATCTTGGCAAATACCGTTTTATATTGTAGATCGACCCGTGCAGCTGTTATTATTTAGCCACGAGCTCCTCACGAAATCTTCAGTATAACACTGATTACACGATGTCAGGATGAGAAACAGATAGGAAGAAGACCGCAAACAATGCTGGTCAGAGGGGCCTTTGTCATTGCCTGCCAGGGTTGCGGGCAGTTCGAAAGAGATACCGAGGCCCTGGAACTTAAAGTGCAAAAGAAGGAACATGAGTGGGTTTTAGTCAGTAAAAGTCTTACACTCCTGACCAGAGCGGGAGCATCCGTAAAAAAAAGACTTTGCCGGTGTGTCTGTTTTGTGTGATTAAGGACAACTCAAAAACTTACTGTTGATTTAATAGCTGTGGGACCAGGACCACACAAAGGCCAAAACTTGTTCTGTCTCAAAAAACCAAGGATCGCAAAAAAACTAAAATTCGAATGAAATTCTCATCAATTTATAGTTTTTGTATCTAACAAAGCCTCTGCTAGTTTAGTGAACATTATTAGACTATTTACACACACGGATTAGTGAAGTTCACTAAACAGGTGTGTGTGTGTATGTGTGTTACGTCAACCTTAGATGTGCAAGCTTATATTATAAACACGAAAATCGAGATATATGTAACTAACCTCGACATATATATATTTGTTTTTGGGTTCTGTACCTCGAAAGGAAAAAAACTGAATTATCGGATCACTTTTTTGTCCGTCCATCTGTTTGTCTGTCTGTGAAGACCCTTTATCTCGACAACGCGTTAAGGTACCCATAGACACATCACAAACATTTACAGCGGTCTCTGATAATTAGCTGTCAAAACAAAATTACGATATTCAAAGATACAAACTCTGGCAATTCGCATCATTAAAAAATTCATGTTTGAATATGTACGGTACCTACTTGTATTGTTTAATTCTTTGCTATAAACATCTTCGGTATTCAAGCGCCAAGTCAACTTAAGGTCAACTAAAATTTTGTTAAGATATGGATAAAATTAATTAGTTATTAAAATTCCTACGGGAAATACCTAAATATCATATAGTTACACGATAAGTTTGTTAAAATAACAATGTATTATCAATTTGAGAGCTTAAGGCGCGGTAACAAGCTAATCCTTAGGTATTCGCGGAAGTGATGCTAGCTGTAGACTGGGCATGGTCTGACACAAGTACACGACAGTAGTGCATCGAAAGAATAGAAATAAGGTCGAAAATATTACGGCGTTTGATTTTATTTGAATATCATGTCCGCCAAAATGTAGGTCATTTTGCAGTTTTAATTGAATATAAAAAAAATACAGTTACGTGCTTGAAAAAATTTAGATATCTCTTTAGTCTATAAAATTTCCTTTGTTATAGATATAAAAAATATGATGGTTGTCGCTGAAATAATTGAAAATTTCGAGACGATAAGATTTTTTTCGTTGTCTTTTTAAACATTTTTTTTTCGTAGTACTAGACTTTTGTAAACTGATTTTGTTTAATTCTTTACTTTATGTATTTGATTATACACGTTTAATTATACACATACATTTTTTTGGCTAGTGGCATGTACAGATACGGCTAACTTTGCGACGAAAATCTAGACGTTTTACGAAGTGTTTGCTTTGTACAGCGCCTTAAAACAGCAAAAAAAAATAACATCAATTAAGATAAGATGATTTTTTTCTCGATCCCGAAACTGTTAATTAAGTTTTATCGTAACCTACTATGCGTGTAGTGGCGCTATATTTTTAGGTATTTACAACTTATATTATGCAAGCCTCCGGGGTTGCGGTTTGTTCGAAAGAGATGCCGCAGCCCCGGAACATAAAGGGCAATAGAAGGAACATGGGTGGGTTAAAGCCAGTACAAGTCTGACACTACCCCCCACTCCTCCCAGAGTGAGGTACTATTACATAATACGGTCCCAATGCTGTCTGTGTGCAATGCCTCTTCTCATCTCTCACTTAAATAATTTCTAAGTTCAGGTTTCTTCAAGATATTTTCTTTCACCCATATCTGTGATGTCTTGGAATAACTTAGGAAGTAAATATGAATTTCAAAAGTCACATAGGTACTTGCCTATGAATTACACGTAGTTGTTTCGGGTCTGGCTGTTTGTGCCATGTGAGTTTGAATGTTCGTGAACGCACCCACGTTACAGGAGAAATTCATAGTGCAGAGCACTATAAAAAATTATCGATAGATATTTGGGTGGTTCATATTAAACTATTAACGGGCTGATATGAAAACAAATAAAACTTAGCTATTGGCGAGGATACTGCATATCACATACACTATTATTAATTATTGCTATTATGAATATTCGATTCATAGACAATCGCAACGGAACTGTGGCGCCTTTTTGACGTATATTATAGTAGAATAATAAAACATACGATGATTAACAATGTGTCGATAACGCAGCCACAGTTATGATCACTAGTATAACAGACACTCAAGCTTTTTTTTATGTGTGTTGCTATGCCAACTTTTTACAGCATTTTTTACTATAGGCCACTTTTTTAAGGATTTAAAATCATCAAATAACTCTCATTTTTTTTATTATTACTTACTAGCTTCCACCCGCGACTTCGTCCGCGGGGCCTAGTTACTTTGGGCTAACGGTAACTTTCTACCCCCTTTTCTTCCCTGTATCTCTCCCCTTTTCTTCCTTCTTTCTCTCCCCTTTTCTTCCCTCTTTCTCCCCTTATCTCACCTTTTTTAGCTTATGTCCGTCTCCAGGGTCCTAATTATCTCTGTACCAAAATTCATCAAAATCGGTTTGGCCATTTAGTCGTGAAGACGTAACAAACAAACTCACTTTCGCTTTTATAATATTAGCAAGGATTTTATATGTATTCCAGTATTACGAATTATAAATTGCATTGGGTTTACAAATGCAGCGTCATTTTGAATTTAAAAATTAACGATCATTGAATTGTGTCATAGATATAATTATGCTTGCCAACAAAACACAGGCAAAAATAAATACCTAGTCTACCAAATGCAATTGAATATTTAATTATCATGACAGTCGAAAAATCGTTTTACCCGACCTCCTGCACGTGGGATCACAGCTTTTCAGTCAAGTTCTATATTTGAAAATGTGGTGCTTCCATTTTTTTTTATATGCTTACGAAATGATTTATTTTGGGCCATTTGCATTTGCATACCAACTGTTTCGTTCTAGCCGAAACGCAACATAAAAAGTGACGACACGGTTGGCGCAGTTGCTGAGCGATTGACTGCTGCGCTACGTCTCGAAGGTTCGATCCCCGAACGTAACAAATATTTCTACAGATAGTTGTTTCAGGTGTGGATATTTGTGTATGTGAGTTTAAATGTTTGTAAATGCACCCACGAGACATAAATTCCTAGAATATTAATATAATTATGTTGTGTTGTTTATGATTTGGCATTGGCATCCTTCTTATAATTTTCGTCCATTTATTGTTTTCTATACATATTATTAAATTTTTAAATATTTCTTAAAAACAAAAAATAAAAATATTTAAAAATGTAAAAATAGTAGCCCACCGGTAGCTTGGAAGAACGGAATGGAAGAACCTCCTAACAATACGAGCCGTGTCCAGTAGTACCGCTTTCTGTATCAAGCCCTTGATCCAGCTGCCTAATGAGAGCCTCCTCAGGTATTGGTCGAGGCTCTTGGCAATTAAGCCATTGGCAGATATGACTATCGGCACAATGATCGCTGAGTCCACATCCTACATGTCGACAACCTCGCGAGCCAAGTCAATATACTTGATTTGCTTATCTTTCTCGGCTTTCACGAGGTTCTCATCATGCGGGACTGTTATGTCAACAATCATTGCGCGCCGCTCTGATCGATCCACCACCTCTATATCAGGCTTGTTGGCAACAATAGTCCTGTCAGTGATGATGGATCGATCCCAGTACAATGTGATATTGCCATGTTCGAGAACTGGGTCGGGCTCATACCTGTAGTACGGCACTTCCGATTCCACAAGGCTATATTTTAGAGCAAGTTGCTGATGAATAATCCTGGCTACAAGGTTGTGTCTATGCAAGTACTCTCCGTTAGCTAGACGAGAACAACCGGAGATAATGTGTCGAATTGATTCACCCGGACGGTGGCATGCCCGACATATGTCAACCGTGCCGTCCTTCACAATAAATCTCCGGTAGTTATTCGTCATCATAACTTCATCCATAATTGCACAGACAAAACCTTCAGTTTCTCCAAAGAGATCCCCGGAACGTAGCCAGGCTACGGACGCTGGTTGATCTACATCGGGTCCATGTAGGGCCCGGAAAAAGCGTCCGTGAAGCTCCTTACTCTGCCATACCTCCCTGCGGTCGTTAGTGTCAAGCACTACAGGTTTGCGCCAGTTCTCTTTAGCCAAGGAGAGCGGGGTGAGACCTTTGTCCACTGCAACCACATCCCGATGCATTCCCACGTCGGTTTCTAGGAAATATTCCCTGAGACTGCATATCTCGCGGTTGTGGAGAGTCTTGGCGTTTAAAAAGCCTCGACCTCCGCAACTCCGCGGGATATACAGTCTCATAACCGAAGAACGTGGGTGATGCATACGAAATGCCGTTAACAATGTACGGACTTCCTATCCAGGGCGTCCAGTTCTGTTTGAGTCCATTTGAGTATGCCGAAAGAGTACATCAAAACCGGCATGACCCAACCTTTGAAAGCACGCACCTTGTTTCCGCCTGATAAAAGACTATTAAATACTTTTCTCAGGCGGCCAAAGAAGCGTTCCTTCAACGATTGTTTCATGTCAGCAACATTGATGCCCAGCGCTTCCGACATCCCCAAATACTTGTAGGTTTCGGTTGCTGAGAGGGATCTAAGGTTTATGGAATCTGAGAGCTGGGTTCCCACAGATTCCACAATCACCCTCGCTTTATGTAAAGCGAGGGGAAATTGTGTCATGCATGTGCATGACCGCACATTTGTCCACACCAAATTCCATCCTGATGGCGCTACTGAAAGTTTCAGTTACCTTCAGTAGCTCCATCAGCTGCAAATCGTTGGGGGCAAAGAGTTTCAGGTCATCCATGTAAAGAAGGTGAGATATAACCTGACCACCTCTCCTCAATCGATAGCCCAGACCTGAATTCTCCAGTAGCGTGCTTAGAGGATTCAAGGCTAAGCAGAACCAAAGTGGACTCAAACTATCGCCCTGGAAAATACCTCGCTCTATCCTGATCGGTTCACTATTTCTCTGAATCTGCCGACATCCTGGATAGTGAAGGACTGTACTCCATTGCCTCATACACGAGATCAGGAAGGTGCGCAGAGTTGCATCAATTTTTATTATCATTTTTTCGTTCATTTATTGATTAATTTACATATTATTTACATTTTTAAATATTTCTTCTAAACAAAAAAAAAAAAAACATTTAAAAATATAAAAATAGTAGCCCACCGGTATCGGGAACAGGGTCCAAGCTACCGGCGGTCAGGGCTCCAGAGAAAGGAACCTCCTAACAATACGAGCCGTGTCTAGGAGTACCGCTTTCTGAATCAAGCCCTTGATCCAGCTACCTAACGAGAGCCTCCTAAGGTGTTGGTCGAGGCTCTTAGCAATTAAGCCATTGGCAGATACGACTATCGGCACAATGATCGCTGAGTCCACATCCCACATGTCGACAACCTCGCGAGCCAAGTCAATATACTTGATTTGCTTATCTTTCTCGGCTTTCACGAGGTTCTCATCATGCGGGACTGTTATGTCAACAATCATTGCACGCCGCTCTGATCGATCCACCACCACTATATCAGGTTTGTTGGCAACAATAGTCCTGTCAGTGATGATGGATCGATCCCAGTACAATGTGATATTGCCATGTTCGAGAACTGGGTCGGGCTCATACCTGTAGTACGGCACTTCCGATTCCACAAGGTTATATTTTAGAGCAAGTTGCTGATGGATAATCCTGGCTACAAGGTTGTGTCTATGCAAGTACTCTCCGTTAGCTAGACGAGAACAACCGGAGATAATGTGTCGAATTGATTCACCCGGACGGTGGCATGCCCGACATATGTCAACCGTGCCGTCCTTCACAATAAATCTCCGGTAGTTTTAATTATTATCTATGTTAATACTGGTTTATTTCTTATGTTAGTTTTTTGTTATCTTTAAATAATGCCTAATTACATTTTTACTAAATATTGCATTTGAATAATTATTTTTTTTATACGTAATACACAATGCTTATCTAATGGCACTTTATACATAATTTCGGTTTTGTTAATATGCGTATAATGTATTGCGCTGCAATATTGTTAATACTACAGATAAACCTTTTTTTATCATTTTATGTCAAGTCTTAGCCATAACTTGCCCCGCTACTGTTGGTAGCATATAGAAGCAGTTTAATGGTTTACACGACGGCACATCAACCTACAGAAAACCATTTACCCTGATCTCTCTACTACGGTGTGCGATCCCTAGTAGAGACATCAGGTTAGTTTAGTATATAATAGGTTGACCTGCCGTCGTGTGTACGTAGCTTATTTTACTCAAACATAATGTAGCTTTCAAATAGCTAAATAATATTTGAAATCAGTTCAATCGTTTTTGAATTTATTTGTTACATACAAAAATATAAATCTTTTCTAGCTGGCGTGGCGTCAGCGGCTTCGCCCGCGTGATATCGAAAAAATCCTATGTGTTATTCCAGACCATAATCTACCTCTGTGCCAAATTTTATCAAGATCTGTTCAGCCGTTTTTCCGTGAAAGAGGATCAAACATACATCCATGCTCACAAACTTTCGCATTAATTCGACGGCACGGTTGGCGCAGTGGCTGAGCGATCGACTGCTGCGCTGCGTGTCGCGGGTTCGATTCCCGCACGGAACAAATATTTGAACAGATAGTTGTTTCGGGTCTGGCTGTTTGTGTATGTGAGTTTAAATGTTTGTAAACGCACCCACGATACAGGAGAAATTCCTAGTGTGGGGCAACGTTTTAAAAAAAATATATATTAGTAGGATATTTAGATGGTGTAGATTGTCTTAGCTTTTGCAGCTGTTTATTATCCCTTGATATATCCTTACTAATATTATAAAAGCGAAAGTGAGTTTGTTTGTTTGTTTGTTTGTTACCTCTTCACGCTTTAATGGCTAAACCGATGTTGATGAATTTTGGTACAGAGATAGTTGGGAACCAGGAGACGGACATAGGCTAATTTTTATTTAAAAAAAGTGGGATATGAAGAAGAACGAGGGAAGAAGAGGGATAACTTAGCGTTGCTATTACAAATCAATCAGGCGCAAGAGCAAAAACTGCAGGTCTGCTTGGTGAGTTATATTGAATTTAACGCGAGCGAAGCCGCGGGCGAAAGCTAGTAAAAGATAAATGCGTATGTCTTCTATACAAGCCATTTGGGTCAATTCCCTCAACTCAAATAAATACTATATTAACCATTACTTTATATATTTATCATTGTAAACCATGACTTAAGTTATTAAGAAAATGAATTGATCGTGACTTATTAATGGAAGTATTGCAGGCATAGTTCATTCCTATCAAGATTTAATTATAAGTTATTTTAAACTGTTGCTTGCCAATAAATGCTATTAAAATCTTTGTACAAATTGCAGCATTTAACTGAGAGACTCGGAGAATTTGTCATCGTAGGCGGTGGACTGACCACCTGGTGTTAGTCGAAACGGCTAAATACAAGCATCGAAGCAAGACTATGTTTTAGTTCCCTTCAAAATGGTTGCGCTCTTGGGGCAGTTGGGACAGGACATCTCTTAGCTGCCACGGTTTATTTGAATATGTTTATATTTATATTTTTTTATTGCAATTTTTGTTTTTACTCTGGACGCTCTTAATATACCCGTTTAACTACATCGTAGTGTCTACATCGTAGTCATTAGTAAGGATGTGTGAACACATCGTTACTAATATTATAAAAGCGAAAGTGAGTTTGTTTGTTGTTTTGTTACGTCTTCACGCCTAAATGGCTAAACCGATTTGATGAATTTTGGGACCCTGGAGACGGACATAAGCTAACTTATTTTAAAAAAAAAAACGTGAGAATTGTGGGACGAAGAGGGAAAACTTAGCATTGCTATTACAATAAATAAGGCGCAAGGGCAATATCTACAGGTAGCAGGTACCTGCAAAACAGGAAATGGCATCTGTTTTACCGCGAGCGAAGCCGCGGTCAAAACCTAGTATTTGTATAATCTAAGCATGAATTATACATATAAATATATAAATATCAATAACCTAAGTGACATAATTAATACCTACTAAAATAAAGTTTATATAAACAAAAATATTAAAATATCCTACGTGATTATTTTGAAATTCGTAAGTTAATAAAAGAGCTCATTATTAATCGATGAAGAAGTCTCAACCGGTTTAAAAGTTGATATTGATAATGTCATCGATTTAACATTTCTAAAGATTCTTTAGCATCTGGTATCAATCTTTCAAACATGTCTGACAAAACAAAGTTTTATTTTTATCTAAAAACAAGTGGGTTCGTTTAGTCAAATCACACTGCAAATTAATTTCAAATACAGTTGAATAAAAGTTGAGTGATATTAGCTACTAATTATATGTTTTTTTTACAAAATAGTCCATGCTTGTGGCGTTGCCCGCGTGCTGTTCATTTTTGAATTAAAAAAAAAAACGTTGCCCCCACATTAGGTATTACTCCTGTATCGTTTGTGCGTTTACAAACATTTAAACTCACATACACAAACAGCCAGACCCGAAACAACTATCTGTAGTCTATACAACTATTTGTTCCGTGCGGGGATCGAACCCGCAGCACAGCAGTCGATCGCTCAGCCACTGCGCCAACCGTGGCTAGTATTACCGAGATATAAAGCATCCTATATGTTACCCGCTCGGGTCGATCTTAAGGTTACACTTTGCTTGCCTAGGTTGGTCTGTGGATGGGTGACATACCGAGTTTCCTCCCTGCCTCGGAAAGGACGTTAAGCTGTTGGTCCCGTCTGTAATTTAAGATCTTTATCAGTCTTTCAGTCAGTGTCTCGAAAGTCTGACAACCAGTACAAGCAGTCCAAGGGATATCGTATGTAGAGGCGATCGGCGGCGGCGATCTCTCGCGCCCGGCCCTGGTATAGACCATGGTCCGGAGCGAGAGGGAATGGGAAACGGTCACCTCCTTCTGCGAAGCAGTAATGCTAGCAATGGAGGTGGCCGGGCGTTTGAGGGAGAGAACATCTGCCCAACCCAGCCGCCGCGGGAGACGCCCCGGGCGCCGGGCGCCGCGAGACGACTCCCGGCCACCGTAGATGCGGGCCTGTGGACGGTGAGCAATGGGTAGCTCACCGTCCGTCCGTCGATTGACGACAGGCCGTGTCGACGGCGCGTTCGTGTTTCACGCGCGCCTCAAAGAGATGTCAGCAAAGCAGAGAAGTCTGACACTACCCCCCACTCCACCCAGAGCGGGGGAAGTTATATAATTATCCATCCGCAAAATCCGTCACTGTCTCTTTAAAGTTGTAAAATGTAAAAATGTAAAGTAGCCATAATCACTCAGCGCTTTCTATAACAAACACTCTGATTAGAAATACAACGACGAAACCATGAAATTTGATAGTAATGGACCCAAAGTAAAAACTTGGCCGAAATGCAGTCATTTAAAAGTTGACAAAATATCCAGAACATTCCATAGACTAAGCAATGTGTATTGTTTTGTCTACTGGAGGTCTTAAGCCCTTATTGTGTAAGTTGTAGGTCAATAGAGTCACGACTAACATTTGTCGTGACGATTGGTTGTGTAGATAGACATAGGTCGGTATTATAATGTTATCCATCTAAGTTTCATTTCACTGTTGATGTAATATCATGACTTATTTGATAAGAAAATTAAGCTACCCAGAATACATTACTCAAGCTAGTTTTATTCCTTTCAGTTTTAGGTGGTTAAAAACCGGCCAAGAGCGATTGATTACACGGTGGAGCACACAGTGGCGGTCTGCCCAGCTTAGGCGGAGCACCGCCGTGCCCTCGTAGAAGCGATCGACGGCGGCGATCTCTCGCGTCCGGCCCTGGTTCAGTCCATGGTCCGGAGCGAGAGGGAATGGGAAGCGGTCACCTCCCTTTGCGAAGCAGTCATGCTAGCAAAGGAGGTGGCCGGGCGTTTGAGAAAGAGAACCTTAAACCAACCTAGCCGCTGCGGGAGACGCCCCGGGCGCCGGGCGCCGCCGTAGATGCGGGCCTGTGGACGGTGAGCAATGGGTAGCTCACCGTCCATCCGTCTATTGACGACAGGCCGTGTCGACCGCGCGTTTGTGTTCACGCGCGCCTCAAACAGATGTTAGCAAAGCAGAGGGGCTTGCCAGAGCCTCCGCCTACCGGGGTTGCGGGTTGTTCGAAAGAGATACCGCCACCCCGGAACGTAAAGGGCAATAGAAGAAACATGGGTGGGTTTTAGTCAGTAAAAGTCTGACACTCCCCCCCGCTCCGCCCAGAGCGGGGGAAGTTATTTTATGATTTCCCACCCCAAAAAAAAGAGCGATTGATTCGATTTGATTTGAATTGATTAGATTCGCGCATCGAGGTTTCCGTACAAACTTGCGACATAAGCAGCCATATCTTGCGACTGCTTAAACTTAGAGGGTTGTTTTTTTTCACAGCACAAAATGACCACATATTTTCGTATATGGTTTTAATTTTACCTTGATACTTCCACGCATTCCCGAGATAAAGGGTCTTGACAGAAAAACAGGCAACAAAGTGATCTAATACTGATTCCAATTATTTTTCCCTTTGAGGTACGGAATTCTTAAAACAAAGGCAAAGCTAGATCGTAAAATAAATAACGTGAGCAAATTTGAAACCATTCAATCTAACAGAAACGAATCCATAACCAATCCATTACCTGTTTGAAAACAAAGAGATTTAAAAAACTTATAAAGCGGACATTGGGAATATTTTCATTAAAAAACAAACACTAGACAGAACGATTTGTTACCAAGTAGTAACAAGTAATGGATTATTTTTTTTTTCGTCCAGTCCATTCTACCACTCCTAAACATTTGAATGTCTTTGTAATAAAAACGATGATAATGATCATAATATGGCATACTAGATAGATAGGCCAGAGATGGCGAACCAAGGCACGCGTGCCATTGTCGGCACGCGACACAAAATTTTGGGCACGCCCTTTGATCAAAAACGTACAATACGTATATTTAATAACATCTTTCTCGAAGAAACACTAATGTTTACGTTTAGCACTCTCAGCCACTTATGCGATATGGTCTTGTTCTTGATCCTTTATCTAGTACATTATTGATCGAAGAGCACGCCACTTATTTTAATCATGTTTTTACTCGCCGGAACGAGTCATTATTTTCAGAGATGAATGACATTACAGATTCGCTTATAAACCGTTTGGCGATAACTCTACTAGTTAGTCTTATAGTAATTATTTTCTAAATGATTGTATTTGGAAAATAATTACTCATAACACTTAGTATTTTTTTCTGAATGGAAATCACCAAAGCACTTCCATCTCTCTGTAAACGGAGTGTCATTCATTTACTGACTCAAACCCACCGATGTTTCGGGGCCGCGGTATCTATTTCGAACAACCCGCAACCCCGGCAGGCGATGGCTCGACAGGCGCCTCTACGTCAAAATTATTTGAAATCACGTTTTTTATTCACGTTTGTGACCTCATTAAAAATTTCTTTAGTAAAAATAGCACGTTAGTCCACAAACGTTTGCCACCCCTGTCTTAGGCTATGGTATATATCAGTGTGCACAAACCCGATCAGAACTGTTACGTAATTTTTCATAGTTACTGGTGCCACTAATTGGTATTTTGATTAAAATAAAAGTGCATTGTAATTCAACACAAAGAAAAAACAATCAAAAATGTACAGCAACAGAAAATGCTCCAACATTTTGTATGTACTTTACTATATAATTATAATTTCCACGTTGCCCTCAAACGTGACGTGTTTTCAGGGTACAAGCTTTGAACACGAGAAATTTGTCAAAGAATTCATTTTGTAATTGATATCGAAAAGCTGTAAACAAGAAAGAAAGAAAGAAAAACAGGTTATTCAACGCACAGGACGCAATAGTAAAACAAAATTAAATAAAAGAACAATAAAAGAACTGTTTTATATTTTCAACAACAAGAAAAGTTTTTATTTCAACCTTTTTAGTTGTGGGTGGTATGATGGTATCTCATACAAATTCTTATCGCGTATCAATTTTTCATTACCACAAAGAGGTATTAGCATATCGTCCATTTATATTAGAAGAAAACATAATATGTATTACAGAAGTTTCAAATTGAATTACAGAAAACATATTTTATTTAACAACGGCTAACAATTGACGGAGAAATCGCCCAACAAATTTTACAAAAAAAACGCAGTTGAATTGAGAACCTCCTCCTTGTTTTGAAGTCGGTTCAAAACTAAGTCTATTTCAATAAACTTAGCTTATTATTGTCTTTCAACCTAACATAATCATTTAAAGCTCACTGCCTTATCAACCCTCATTATTTCCAATTAGAACGCCGCACTCGCAATTAAAAAAGCCTTACAGATAAACTCGAAAAAATATGCGCGTCTAAAACGTGCGACTAAAAATCGCCCCACCGCTCCCTGTACCTTGTTAACGCGGGTGAAGTCAAATGCGATAATGACGCGATAGGCCCACATTTATGCTAATGCCTGCGTAGGGCCGCCATGATTGCGCATTCGTGTGAAACTCCTTTAGCCTTTGAAATATTAATGTAATTATTTCTTATAGTAGATTCAAGTGTGAGCGGCACGTTATTTAAGTGATTTGCATGTGTGCGATTGAAAAGGTACCTGTTGGAATGGAAATAATTAAGTCCGTAGCAATGTGTGTGAAAATTTACAAAAGCATGAGGAAAGTTTTTTTTATAAGTTCAGAGTTTTTGATAAAATGTTCCATTTATTAAAAAGATATCAATTTTAAGACTCTCTAACAAACATCGAAATTAATTAATTCACCTACTTTCAAGTCAAGCAAATTTCAATCCTATAGTCATCTAAGACGACAGTTTAATTAACAGCATTTCTTCAATTTGATTACAAAGTCTAATTTTCCTAATTCCATATTTGAGTTACGCCGGAACTTTGCTTCTAATTGCGATTACACAGCATAAGCAAGTGCAGTTGTAATCCTAAATCTCTTTCAAATATGGAATACATTCGCTACAGCGCGTATTCTAGGTATAATGCTTTACTATTCGAGCCAATTTGAAGCTCATACGGCTATCCACGTTACTTAGCACATTCACTGTGGTATTAACTTGGAATAGCCTGATGCATAATTATCTCAGCCTGGAGCTGCTGCTAGCGGTTGAAGAGCAACGCGAAATGTATACATGTTTAACTTTTGCATGCTTTTTAGCTTTTTTATGTCAATTGCATGATTCTTTTCTAATATCATTACTAATCCTTACTAATATTATAAAAGCGAAAGTGAGTTTTTTTGTTTGTTTATTTGTTTGTTACGTCTTCACGCCTAAGCGGCTAAACCAATTTTGATGAATTTTGGTACAAAGAAAGAGGGACCCTGGAGACGCACATAGACTAACTTTTATTACAAAAAAAAATGAGAAATGAGGGAGAAAGAGGTAAGAAAAGGGAAAATTTAGCATTGCTATTACAATAAATAAGGCGCTAGGGCAAAAACTACATGTAGCAGGTACCTGCAAATCAGGAAAGGGGAACTGTGTTACCCCAAATTTAACGCGAGCGAAGCCGCGGGCAAAAGCTATTATTATTATAAAGCGAAAGTGAGTTTATTTGTTACGTCTTCACGCCTAAATGGCCAAACCGATTTTGATAATTTTTAGTATAGAGATAGTTGGGACCCTGGAGACGGTAATTCATCAAAATCGGTTCAGCCATTTAAGCGTGAAGACGTAACAAACAAACAAACTCACTCTCGCTTTTATAATATTAGTAAGGATAAACACGAGCTAAGCACGAAGCAATGTGTCGCTTTTTATTGATATGAAAAACGTTGAGGTTACATCGTTTCACGGTGTTACATTACAAAGCTTATAGTCCTACTTCCTACTAATATTGTATGTTTGTGAGGATGGATGGATGGATGGATGTATGGATATTTGTTACTCTTTCTCATCAAAACGGATCTTGATGAAATTTGGCACAGAGTTAGATTATAGTCTGGCATAACACATAGGATACTTTTATCGATCATCACGCTACTAGTGTGGCCAGAGACCACTATTGCCATGCAGAAAATAATAATTGTAGACTCATTATTTACAATCTCTGATTACTGGGAAATTGTTTGAAGATTTTATTCCGCAAAAAATAAATAAACTAGAAGTCATCTATAACCACATTATAACACTTGTGCCCATTTGAGGCAAATCTGTCTACTAACGCTCTTAACTGCAGTCACACAGCCAACGTGCTAAACTACATTATCATTTGAAACTCGTACCACTTTTATCTCATGGCTCACTCCGTAATTACATGGTCTGTGTAATGATTTTCTAACAGCCGTAGCTACTAATGATTATGCTTTTTGCTACTAACAAGCGTTGCAAATAGTTCTAGTATCCAGCTTATCATTATAACTCGTTTAGTATTAAATAAATAAGGTTTTGTAACGCTTAATGCAGAACTAATCCAATCTAGCATAAAGTTATAACTACAATTGTATGCTTAGATGTTGAAATTTTGGAGACGGATATTCGGATTCCATCTAGTATTAGTTATATCTTAACCTGTTGAATATCGGAACAAACGCGCGAAAATTTGACGAATTTATGAGTAACGTTTTAGCAAGGTAGACCTTTAGAAAAACTAAGTTTTAAGAGCTCGTGGCAATGTCTAGGTTAAACCGCGAACGCCTACCATACATGGGTCACCACCCATTACTTTCCAAGTTTTCTCCGTGCTTCGGCAAGCATTTTTTGTGGATTTGTCATTTGTCAGAGGGGCCGTCAAGGCCACTGCCTGCAACGTTGAGGGTTGTTCAAGAATGGATGAGTTTTAGTCAGTAAGTCACAGGGAGTGTCAGACTTCCCTCGCTCTGCTGAGAGCGGGACGGATTGCCAGAAAAATAGAAGTAAAAAGTTAGAGGAAGTACAAATAGCCTTCTTTTTAACCGACTTTAAAAAACGAGACTATTTTTTTTGTTACTTTTTATTTTTCATACATCAAAATTTCCTCATGAATAAAGTGGAATGTCTTCTCCAGCTAATTATAATTATCTT
The DNA here is from genome assembly GCA_905475445.1 of Ochropleura plecta. Taxonomy (NCBI): domain Eukaryota; kingdom Metazoa; phylum Arthropoda; class Insecta; order Lepidoptera; family Noctuidae; genus Ochropleura; species Ochropleura plecta. The sequence goes on from FR997739.1 coordinate 13,704,842, forward strand.
AAAACGTTTAATACCAATCTTTTCAAATCCCTTTGGCGGTAATTGTAGAACAAAGTATTCGTTTGAATAAATCATAATGATGATTATCTAGAATAACCATTTGCAAAGGGACGTGAAAGGACGCACCTACCAATATTTTATCTTGTTAATTACAAATGGTACATTTCCATAAGAAGATAAGAAAAGTTTACGACGATTGTTAAATATAAGCTTAGCACTGCAACAACTGCGGGTTATTCGAAAGAGATACCGCGGCCCTGGAACATAAAGGGCAAAAGAAGGAACAAGGCCACATGGGTGTGTTTTAGTCAGTTAAAGTCTGCTCTCTCACTCCTTCCTGCTCCGCCTAGAGCTGGAGAAGTTATTTGATGCTTTCCCATCTGCAAAAAAGGACTGCAACAAGGCAAATACACTTGTCTCAAGAAAGTTTGATTTTTATTTATAAATTTGAATGGCCATAAAACACAATGATGATGAACAAATAACAATGAATTAGCAAGCGTATACCCGATTGTTAAGGTTGGTTTTTTACCGCAACTCAGTAGTGACAATATAGTTTGAAATTTCTTTAGAAACTTCACATGCCATTATTATAAATTATACAATACATTACACACATTATACATTTATACATTACATTATACATTTTTTGCTGGAGCACACAGTGTCAGAAATGTGGCATGTGAAGTTTCGCCTAATTCCAATTAGGCACAATAGGAGAGCTATACAAACAACAGTTTACCAACGATCTGCAATCTTATACAACCTCGTTTTTATTCCAGTCTTTGCATCAAATAATAATAACTTGCTACATACAAATAATTCAAACAGAGCGGAATCACTATGAAGATGGTTCTCTGAATGGATCCGAGCCCCATTGTCATATCTCTCCTTCCATCCAAGACTAATGTTTTTCCAATATCCTTAAACTTTAAAGTGCATTTCGTTCTTGTATAAAGAAGTTCGATGTTTTATTTCGATACGTTACCGGTTCTGATTTTGCTTTCCGTTCAAAGGTATTTTCTGTTGAAAGTTTTATGGCTAGGTTATTTTAATAATGGGTTTTCGAATTTAGTGAGTGGATTTAGTGATAGAAATGAAGATACGCTACATAATATAACGCTTGTATAACCTAAAGGCTAAGGTAGAGGTGTACTGTGGTTGCGGGTTGTTCGAAAGAAAGGTTGCCCTTCCCAAAAAAAAACCGTAATAACATATCTTTGATCCCCCCAAAAAACAGTATATTTTATAGAAAAGATTATTACTCATACTAGATTCTAAACGGCTTTAATTAATAAGTCATCAGTGGATGATAGCAAATAAATGGCTACATCAATCAAAAGTCTAGAGATGATGTGTATATTTGACATACATTTGATTCCTAAATCTATGTCAATAAAAAATGAAAACAACTTATAATTCTCACCGCATTCCAAAGCTGGTCCATCATAACCTTTTCCATAAAAAACATCTCATAAAAAGATGAGCGAAAGTATATAAATGCGACGAAATAAATTATATGTTTTAATTATTTATTTTCCCACGCATTTCGTAAGTGTAAAAAAATGTTATTACTCTCATAAGCGAGCGTTGTAGGAAAATTACGTTCTTTAAAAACTTGTGAACCGTATAAATCATCGTGGCTTACCAAATTTTGTAAGTTGAATACGTTTTTCATTTGTCATTTGTTTGGCTGCGTTTCGAATAAGTTTTTGCTGGTGAAGTCTGCCAAAAGTACTTAACGTATTACTCAAATGCAATTTTTGGTATGTAAAAATCTAGTAGAACAATCTAGTGTCTGATTTCATATTTTATTATTGTTCCGTACCTCAAAAGACAAAAACGGAATCCTAATTGGATCACTTTGTTGTCTTCGGTCTGTCTGTCAAGACCCGTTATCTCGGGAAAGCGTGGAGGTATCAAGTTGAAATTAAAACTATATACTCAAATCTGTCGTTTTTTGAAATTGTAAAAAAATCAACCCTCCAAATCTACGCAGACAAAAGTTATGGCCGTTTATGTAAAAAGTTTGTGCTCGATTCCGACTCGCACTTGACCGTTTTTTATGTATTTGTTGTCTTTAAGATGGTAAATCATAGCGGTTTACCGTCTCAGTTTAGGCACGGTGAGGAAAAACAAGTTATAAACCTCTGGTTTACAACTTTATCAGACCTTTTTCTCCATTGTTATATTTATAACCACACTAGCTTCCGCCCGCGACTTCGTCCGCGTGGCATAGTTACTTTGGGCTAACTTTAACCCGCGTGATCATCGCAAAAAAAATGTTTCTCTCTCCTTTTTATAGCCTATGTCGGTCTCAACTATCTCCGTACCAAAATTCATCAAAATCGGTTAAACCATTTAGGCGTGAAGACGTAACAAACAAACTTTCTTTCGCTTTTATAATATTAATAAGGATATTGTTCAAGCACAAGAAAATTGTGTGTATAATACATTCTCTGCACTGGACAGTTCTTCGTTGAGCTCGTCAGAGAAGCTCGTGGTTAAAAATATCAGTCGCTCAGGTAAATCTTTATTGTTAAGCCGTGGTGACCTAGGTTGTTCTAGCGATGGGTGACCACCCGTTACGTACCGAGTTTCCTTCGTACCTCATAAAGCACGTTAAACTGTTGGTTGACTGTCAGTTGTAGATCTTTGACAGTTGTTACAGATAGTCAGTGCCTCGAAAGTCTGACAACCAGTATTACCAAGGGGTATTACCCAGTACTAACTGGGTTGTGGAAGTCAGATAGGCAGTCGCTCCATGTAAAATACTAATATTCAGCTGCATCTGGTTAGACTGGAAGCCGACCTCAAAATGATTGGAAAATTCTAGACAGCTGATGATGACGCATGGGCCTCGTTTTGTGAAGTATTATTTTTTAAACTTTAGGAGCCAAAAATCTAACAGTATGGCTTATGTCTCTAATCATACGGCTTTTTTCAAAGACACGGAAGTAATACAATCATATATCATTAATTTATTAAATGGCGCCGGTTTCCGCAGTTAAAGAATTCTTTCGCAACTCATTACATTTCTGCAGTCATTCCACACTTAGTGATCATCACCATTACGGTTGTCTCATGCGTCATACTAACACTTACGTTCTTTATAGTCTAGGCAATACGAGGCCACGAGGAGATCAAGGCTAAATAATAGCAGCCACTCGGATCGATCTTCAGGTTAAGCCACGCTTGCCTAGGTTGGTCTGTGGATGGATGATCACCCGTTACATACCGAGTTTACTCCATGTCTCGGAAAGTACGCTAAGTTATTGATCCCGGCTGTCATTTGTAGATCTTCGACAGTCGTTACAGGTAGTCAGTTTCCCGAAAGTCTGACAACCAGTATTGCCAAGGGATATCGTATTACCTTTTATACAATGTTAAATATTTCATAAAAGCGCTGAAAAATGATCGATTTTCACAATTTCAGCACTAAAACGTTATTGCGTCTTTTTTTCAATCATAGAACAATAGTTTTATCAACGTCTACCTAATGCTTACGTCTCAACTCAACTTTACCAAAACATCGTGCAATATTCATTACCACAAAAAATGAGTCACGAGAGCCAATCAGATCGCAGATTGATCTCATTCTTGTGAGAACCTCATGTCAATCAGTTAGCTTACAGATTGATTGATACACTTTGTCCCAGTACAAAGCTCGATTTCTTTGAAACAATTTATTGATTCTCCTTATAAGCGACAACCTTATTCTTACTGTCAATCAATGACATAATTACGAGTCAAAGCTTTTAATACCTTTTACGGTAGTCGTTCCTTATAGTCATTTTAAAATTATTTTACCTCCGCTCTTTCAATTACAGTGACCGATCGAGATACACAATCACTGATAAATATTTATCTGACTGGACAGACAAATCTGTGTGGCCTTTTTTTAAAAGATCACTCTAACACACTAATCTGGATGGTCACTTAAAACTAATAGAGACAGTGATATCTGAGTTTATTTCGGCAGTTTCTTCAGGAGTCAGGTACGAAATACCGGCCTCATTTAGTTCAAAACCATAACCTATTGGGATGTGTAAAAGTGGTTTGTAAAACTAATTAACAGAAATAAATATGATTAAATTTATAATCATCTTTAGTTATATGCTCATAAGGTTGATTTTGGACTGAAACTGTCAGGAATGCCTAGGAATGTTAGCCGTAAGAGGACTGTATTCGTTCTTGGAACTTTATATTAGTCATAATACAGTAAAGAGGTTATTATAAACGGCTTTTATTTTTAAAAACGTGCGTTCAAGTTAATATATTAAATTGCTAATTTTTGATCAACGTGACAGAGCCGTACTAGGCACGTGGCCAATTAATTAAATTACGAACGAAAATTGAAGTGGCGTATGTGAGTATGGAGAATTTCGTAAATTAATGAGCTCTCTCTTTTGTTTCTTAATAAGCGTTCCAAAAGACAAATTCTGTGTTGAATTAACTTCGTAATGAACACGGGGAAAAGTCGTGCGAGTTATCAAAGGAAATGGGATGCTGTGATGAATGAATGAATAGCAAATATCACGTGTTTGTAGGTACGTAAGTATGGTGTATAGGTACGAACTCATTTGAAAAAAGAAATGGTCGTATTGATGTTTGCTTGTTGGTATGAAAACATAATTATAATTAAAATTTTCTGGAGTTACCATTCAGCTATTAGCATTATAAACCAAATATAAATATAATATAAAAATATTTCACCATGGAAGAAGTACCACTGTGCACTGTTGCAATGGAGCTATTTAAAATATTATTAATATGATGTTTCACAATCTCAAGGATCTGTTAGTTTAAAACGAATTAGAATTTAAAGATATAATTCTAATGCTCGTTTTCATTCGCACTAAACGACACCTAAATGAATGTGTAAGTGTTATTGTTCTGTAGGAATGTCAATTCTTAGTACAAGAATAAGCATAAGTTTAGTGATGTCTAAACTGTTATAATATTAAGCCTTGTATGGTTTTTTTTTTTATTAAAACGATGAAATAACTAAAATACTATATGAAAATTTAAAAAACAAGTACACTTATCGATCTTATTTTGCTATAAAACCTTATTTTAATAGAAGTAGGCAATACACTTGTTCTCAAACTTTCTAGTTATTTATAAATATAATTATATTAAGAACTCGAGAAATAATAGACTAATATTTATTGTATAACTCATTGGCTACACAAAACAGTATTTTTATTACAATAAAACCTATCCAGTCGGTAGTAAATTAAGTTTTTGTTACCACATGTCACAGCGCGTTACGCGAAAGAGTGCGCCGAGCAAAGTTCGTTTTTTTGTTTGGAAACGATCGTTTCCAGAAGCAATTATCGACCAAAAGAGCGAACTGATAAAATATAAAAATGAATATATATTTTATAAATTTAAACATTTTTTCCCAAATGTTTGTCCTTTTATTTGAGTAAATCTGTGTCTGTTTGTCAACATTTATTTACATTTTGATGTAATATTTATAGTATTTTATATACCCTTGTAGTATATCGTAGTATAATTATTATTTAATGTCACGTTAAATAAATATACTGACTGGAAGTTATGCAGTAAGCGGTTGTGATCGGAGGGGCCTGTCAAGGCCACTGCCTACTGGAGTTGTTCAGTATAGATACCACAGTCCCGGAACACAAAGAGCAAAACAATTAACATGGATGATTTTTAGTTAGTAAATGGTGTCATTTACGCTCCGCCCAGACCGGGGGAAGTTATTTGATGAGTCCCTACCCGAAAAATGGTATAAGCTTTGGTATGTGAAGAGGAGAAATGAGAACAATTTTGAGTAGGTACCTATTTTTGTAAGTGGGTATAAGAATAGTGAATGACCAAAGAAACGACGGACAGACTGTGAAGGATAAAGGAGGTAACGACTGATATGACGCTAACAAAGATGTTTGGAAACAAAACACATACTGCACTAAACTCAATTGAATTTGAATAAGGTCTAGAGAATGGTGACTAATAAAATCGACTAATAAAATCTACGACACGGCTGGCACAGTGACTGAGCGATCGACTGCTGCGATGCGTGTAGCGGGTGCGATCCCCGCACGTAACAAATATTTGTATAACCTACAGGCAGTTGTTTCGGGTCTGGCTGTTACATGTGAGCTTAAATGTTTTTAAACGCACCCACGATACAGGAGAAATTTCTAATGTGGGACAACGTATTATAAAAAAAATATCTAAACCGTGTTTATAACGGTATCATGTTACAAATATAGACTACAGCTATCACAATACTAAAATACCGATGGAACAATAATTGCCGATGAACAATCAATAATTAACAATTCAGAGTCGGTAAACAATAGGTGTGTAGGTGTAAACTTTAATTTAATTACTCAATTATTTTATGTGACATCATTGACATTGTAAATCGGGTCATGTGAGTCAATGCATACCTTTACCATTATATGGTAAACGGTAATAACTGTGATATTTTTAGTACATCAGGTAAACTAGCAACAATAACAAGCATTTGCTTCAAAGGTTATAAAATCAAATCAAAATATTTTTATTTTACATAGGCCTACAATGGGCCCTTATAAAACGTCGAGAAAAGATGCACGGTTCGGGTTGGTCGTTTCCTATGGAGAAGAACCGGCAAGAAACTCCATGGTTACTCTTTTAAAATCATTAAGTTTTACAATGTTGTTGTTACAGCGTTAGCACTTAAGTATGAGAGGACAGCGTAGGCCCGACAATAAGTCATTGCTTACTTTACAAAAAGTAAAATAAAATAATACGTTAACAAAAGTTAACAAGCGTCTAAGAATCTACAAGGCCAACCATGTCCACTCATTCACAACGAATTGGTAGAAAAGAATCCATACAAGAGTAAAAAAAAAATATAAAAATAGGTACCTATATAATTTTATAAAAATAGGTGTTACAACTATTTATCAGATATATTTAGGTATGAAACGTCGCGTAATCATTGTTGTGAGCTCATTTTTAACCGACTTCAAAAAGAGTAAAGTTTCTATGCTCGACCGTATTTTTTATATTTATTTATGACTAGCTTCCGCCCGCGACTTCGTCCGCGTGGCGTAGTTACTTTGGGCTAACGCTTACTTTAACCCGCGTTATGATCGCAAAAAAAAATATCTAAAATATTCTTTTCCCTGTTCTGCCCTTATTCTCGCCCTTATCTCACTTGTTTCTTTTTTAAATTAGCCTACGCCCGTCTCCAGGGTCTCAACTATCTCTGTACCATACACAAACATCCAGACCCGGAACAACTATCTGTAGGCCATACAAATATTTGTTCCGTGCGAGGATCGAACCCGCGACACGCAGCGTAGCAGTCGATCGCTCAGCCACTGCGCCAACCAACGTCAAGTTGAAAACATTTATAAGCAATCGATGACCCGAATTGAACCGATCGCAAATCAATTAACATAATCTACCGCAATCCACTGCAGAATGTTGACTTTGTTTCTCAAACTGCACTACAAGACGAAACTACAACCTTCCGGATCCTGTTTGTCTCGTCCGACTTTTTAGGCCTTCGGTAAAATAGCTTGGATGGTCCCCACACAATGCTTACCAATACTTCATCGTCCATCGGTCACTATCACTTCAGCTTACTTACTCTGCAAGTTACGTGGGTAGCACCAAATCTTTTTTGAAACTACTAAATTACAAATCATAGGAATTAGTTTTGAACAAAACGCAACAGTTGTTACACTGTCGCTAGTTTAAGCAAAATCGTTCATATACTGATGATAAATTACGTTTATTTTGCAAGTGGGTTTTTAAAAACACTTTTACACGTCGTTTTTTTAAAAAACTAGACAAGGCCGGTGTTTTGTACCCGACTATTTTGGGAAGAAATAGCCGATACAAACTCAGAGGTCTCCTACTCCTTTAAAAATCTAGACAAAAAACTTCAATAGGTCAATTTACATCAGCACTATAATGCAGATTAGTGTCAGAAAAGGTCTTTTTAAGAAAGCACCATACAATATAAGTGGACCTCCAGTCAGTGAAAGTATTTGCCAGTTATCGTATAGCTCATACTCATAACTCAAGGAGCTCAACGACACGACGAACAATACCAAAAAAAGGACATTTGTGTAGGTCGCTATTTACATAGTTTGTGTACACTAGTGCCAAACCACTAACTCCTGAAAGCCATCAAGAGTGGTGATTTCCATGAAGCATAGACACAAAGAAGGCCTACAGAAATATGGATCCACAACAAAATTATTCAAAAAAGGAATAGAGGAGAAGTTTGAAAAAAATATCGATATAGTTATAGACTATTAAATATTCAGATATTATCTGTATATCAGACAATATTTAAATCAAGTCTACGTACAGCCTATCAGAATAGCTAGAAACGTTTTCGTCGTCATCCCTTTGAAATTATTTTCAACCATTATAATGATACGAACCGTCTGTTTCCATGGCAATAATACAATAAACCCAGGTCCCAGAATTTAATCTTATAAGAACATAAAAAAAACTGAAATACATTTTATTAAAAATATATTATGTATAGTAATTTATAGCTTTTGTCCGCGGCTTCGCTTGCGTTAAATTTGGGGTAACACAGTTCCCCTTTCCTGATTTGCAAGTACCTGCTACCTGTAGTTTTTACTCTTGCGCCTTAGTGATGGTAATAGCAAAGGTAAGTTTTCCCCATTTCTGGCCTCGTTTCTCACTTTTTTTGAAAAAAAAAACCCCTGCTATCTCAAAATTCATTAAAATCGGTTAAGCTATTTGGCTTAACCGATTTTGATAAATTTTGGTACAGAGATAGTTGGGACCTTGGAGACGGACATAGGCTAACTTTTTCTTTTTTAAGTGAGAAATGAGGGAGAAAGAGGGAAGCAAAGGGAAAACTTAGCTTTGCTATCACAATAAATAAGGCGCAAGGGCAAAAACTACAGATACCTAGCAGGTACAAGCAAATCAGAAAAGGGGAACTGTGTTACCCCGAATTTAAGGCGTAAAAACGTAACTAACAAACAAACTCACTTTCACTTTTATAATATTAGTAAGGATACTCATACCCACATACCCACATACCCGCCCACCTTGAACAATCAAGATAATTTCTTCCCAAACTGTCTCAAACGTGTGCCCTTAATTTGATTAAAATACTTTCAATCGAGCCCGAAATTACTTTAATCAAGTATCGTTGGTGCCTGCCTTGATACGTCGTAATTGCGTTTTAAACCATAAATTTAATTTACCTGACATTCTTGACGTTTTTATAGAAGTTAATTTTCGAAAATTACTATGGTTTTTGGAGAAAGTTCACTCGTTAAATTTTTGGAAGGTTTTCGGATTCTCTCATAATGATTGTTATCTATTGTATAGTATTTAGCTTGTCTTTATACACAAGCTGCCACATCCCAAAGTCTGTACGTTTTTTTTTAATATTAAATGTATGCAAAAATTAATAAGAATGCAATACTTATCCAGTCCGGCCCTGTAAGACACCTGACGTAACGATATTAATTTTCAAACCTTAAAACACTCAACTTTAAGCTGATATTTGTTAAGCAGCCATAAATTGTAGTCACTTATTGAATGCCCATTTATGAAAAACACCTGATTTCCATTCGATTAAGTTTCATGTCGCCGACAGAAGCTATCATTACTAGCCTGATTGCGTCCAAGATACACTGCAGACGTGTTAATGAAAAGGTGTAAGTGCCATTCATCTGTCATTGCATTTTATGCTAAAAACTTGTTGAAGACGGAATAAAATTGCCTTAACGGCTATTTAAGTGTCCCCCGAAGCGAGGCGTACAGGCAACATGATTGGTCTGCAGGATCACAAATTGTTGGGCATTTGGTAAATTTAATTGATTACTGCTAAATCAATTTACGAGTTGCAAACTCAGCTTTAAAGTGTCAGGATTCATTGGACCTAGTGAAGTGACGTAGGAGTTCTAAAAATAGTCCAAACCACACCTTTTTAATACAGTTTTATTAACGGTCTGTCAAATACGAATCATCTTTAAAAAAAAACTAAGCACTCCATTTAATAGTTCATATTGTGTAGTCTGTGTGTTAGGACAATTATTATGTGTTTGCCGTACAAATATTTGTTTTAGGCGCCGGATCCAGTCACTAAACCTTTGTGCAGGTAACCCAACAGATTTTGTTCATGAAGTCGAGTTAGAAGTGATGTTAATAAAGTAATCTTTCGTTTCTTATCTTTTTTTCTAGTTAAAAAAAGAAAATTGATACTTATAGATTTAAATTATTTTCCAATTGGCTTTTTTTATCGATTACTGTTTTGCGATAGCGCGATTTAGAATTTTGATGTAAATACTTCTTTTGTATCATAGATGGCGCTTTGGTACTTTTTGTACTCTGTAGTTGCAGCGCCGTTACTGTCTAATAGTGAAGATGCAATCGACAGTAATGCACTTAATTGTATAGCTAAGACTCACCTGGCTGATAAAATCTGTCTAAGATGATAGGTGGATGTTAAATAAATAAGATTTCTCACCACGCAGAGCCTAGATTAATGCTTAAACTTAGCCGAACTCATCAAGTTAATCCCGTTTCTAAGCGTATAATACGCTTCCTTCCTTATAATTCTATAACAAGCTACCTGCCTTGCTTAGTACAACTTGCTTAGCCGAGTTACCAACTACATATATGACGTGTTAAGTCATATAATTACGTAATGTCTTAGAGATTCACTCTGAACCGTTGCTAAACCTGGTCTAGTTTTAGATGTGTTTTGAAACTGTGTATGATGAGTGGATAATGCCGCCATTTAATAAGTTGTGTGAAATGGAAAAGCTTGGTAAAGTTTAACAACATAAGATACGATCTAACGTTTTATCTTATACTACCTGTGCCCAGCAGTTTCACCCGCAGCTAAGCTTATTTTAGTACTGTAGTGTGATGCAATATCCTTACTAATATAAAAGCGAAAGTGAGTTTGTTACAACTTCACGTCTAAATTGCCAAACCAATTTTGATGATTTTTTGTACAGAGATATTTGCGACCCTGAAAACGTAAGCTATTTTTTTTAAAGTGAGAAAAAGGGGATATAGGGGGAAGAGAAGAGGATTTTTAGATCATCACGACGGTAAAAGTTAGCGTTAGCCCAAAGTAACTATGCCACGCGAGCGAAGTCGCGGGCGGAAACTAGTAGTCTAATAACTTCGTAAACGAATGCTAATGCAAAATTTCATGTCAATCTGGCCAAGAAATCGCATTCTCCCATATAAACTGCCACCCTGATTCACCCCTAATGGGAGAAGCAAGCCAAATACTTAGGCGTGATTCTCGATAGCCACTTGTCCTTCGGGGCACATATCAAAGCAGCTCGCGAGCTGCCTATGCTATGGGTACTTGGGTAGGCTTTATTTTATGATTACGGCAAAAAGCAAATTGTCACTTAAGTACTAATATTAAAACTAAAAATTAAAACAAAAACAGTTTTAACTTAGAACAAAACAAATACTAACTAGTAACAAATTGTTTAAGCTTATAATTCTATGTATTTCGTGCACAATTTCTAAGTCCAATAAAAAGCTCAGACTTGTTGACTTGCAATATGAGTGTGCCAGGTCAACACTGTTTATTTCATCAACAAATTACGAACATTGCATATATTACCTAAGCCATATCGTTGTTATGCAACTAGCACAACTTTATAACACTAATCTTAATGTTAAATTTTGCTACTCTTTTAATTCCATAAAGTACAGTCACTAAAAGAGATAACTAACCAAGCTCGTCAGAAACAGGTGAAATTTTCTTAAGGTTTCTAAGAAAAAATCTAATACATCTGACAAATCTGGTTACTTATCTCCTTTGCTCACTGTACGGCAATTTCTTTGTATCCCTCAATGCAGAAAGTCGTGTCATCATTCCTAATCGCATGGTCATACACATTCAAGCGACATGTGAATTGCGACAGCCAGTGAAAAACCAAATTAAAGACATCTGAGAGCATGCCACAGAGCACCTTGTGACGGAAAGGACTTAACTGAAGCACATGCTTGCTGTAAGTCGCATTGCCTGTGATAATAAAAGTAAAAAAGGGCGATGAAAAAACACGTCAAGGCATGGGAAACCCTGCCGGGGTTGTGGGTTGTTCGAAAGAGATACCGCGGCCTCGGAACGTAAAGGGCAATAGAAGGAACATGGGTGGGTTTTAGTCAGTACAAGTCTGACATGCCCCCCCGCTCCGCCCAGAGTGGGGGAAGTCATTGGATGAGAAAAAAAAAAGGCATGGGAAATCATCAATTCACTTCCCCCACTCTGGGCGGGGGGGACTGTCAGACTTTCACTAACTAAAACCCACCCATCTTCCTTTTTTTGCCCTTTGTGTTCCGGGGCCGCAATATCGATCAACCCGCAATCCTGAGAACAGCTTTGGAATTTCTCCTGTATGGTGGGTGCGTCAACAAACCAAATATACAAACAACTAGCATTTGCCCGCGGCTTCGCACGCGTTAAATTCGGGGTAACACAGTTCCCCTTTCCTGATTTGCAGGTACCTGCTATCTGTAGTTTTAACCCGCAAATGTTTCCTCGAGTAGGTATCTGATATAATAATACGTAATCGCCTGGGCATTAGTGAAATTCGTGTTCAGACAGCGCTATTGTGCAGAAACGTGGTATGCAGAGCGCCAATAATTTGTAATAATATACCTATCGTTGTCAAAAAAATTAAATCAGACCAATTTAAGAAAACATAAAAAAAAATACTGACAAAAAAAGCCTATTATAATTTTGATGAATTTTTAAATGATTTGATTATATTGTTGTATTTTAAATTGGTACTGTCTTTCTAAATAACTCGTACACCAGCCATGTTCAAACATGTTGAGCCAGAAAATTGTTTGTCATCATGTATGTTATCTACACATGTTTTTGCAAATAAATAAATCTTGTATTAGTCCATTGAAAAGTTACATTTGAGGTTGCGTTTTTTAGAGGACACAATTTTATTTTTTGATGTGTATTATACAATTTTATTTTCGATTTGAAATCAAAAAATAAAATTGTATAATACCCCTATTTTCAAGATGGCGGCCGTGGGACAAGGGTGATGACCCCACAAACTTGGTTTTAGCTTTACACTGACCCCGCCTACACATAAAAAAAAATTGCGTCCTCTAAAAAACGCAGGGTGAGGCTTAAAAAATGTAACATTTCAATGGACTAAATCTTTGCCATTTGGTAACAGAACCCCAAAAATCTAGGTATTCATTCATTCGTGTGCTACAAAGTCGTTGGATTTCAGTACTCAGGCAAATGCTGACACCGGATAACTATTCTGGGTCGCGAATAAAAGTGACCCAGTTACAAATGATCTGGCCGCGGTGACACTCGTAACCTAACAAGAATAAAGCACAGTATTAGCTGTCCCGGTTTTTTTTTGTGATCTCTTTAATCATTTTTTTGCAATAGTTGTCAAATCACATGTTTAAATCACTCTTGTTCTGAATAGTTACAGTACTGATAGCAAGATCTGTGGGACTTGTCTCATAGATAATATTTTTGTTTTTGCAATATTATTCTTGTATAGATTATTTTCTACCAATTCGTTGTAAATGAGTGGACATGGTTTGCCTTGTAGATTCTTAGACGCTTGTTAACTTTTTTTAACGTATTATTTTATTTTTCTTTCTGTAAAGTAAGCAATGACTTATTGTCGGGCCTACGCTGTCCTCTCATACTTAAGTAACGCTGTAACAACAACATTGTAAAACCAAATGATTTTAAAAGAGTAACTATGGAGTTTCTTGCCGGTTCTTCTCCATAGGAAACGACCAACCCGAACCGTGCATCTTTTCTCGACGTTTTTTAAGTGCCCATGTAGGCCTATGTGAAATCAAAATATTTTGAATTTGATTTTTGATTTTTGGGTCGCGAAAAAAAGTGACCCAGATACAAATGAGCTGGCCGCGGTGACACTCGTAACCTGATAAGAATAAAGCACAGTATTAGCTGTCCCGGTGACTGTACGTTACCAGCTGTTAGTTTAAATTCGACACGTGTATCCGTCGAATTGTATTTGCCAAGTTGATAATGACACTTTTTTTGTTCGTAAGCTATCTTAGTATTTGTTAGCTAGAACATGATATAGAGCTTAGCTAGGTCCTCCTTACTAATATTATAAAAGCGACAATGAGTTTGTTTTTTACGTCGCCACGCCTTAATGGCTAAACCGATTTTGATGAATTTTGGTACAAAGATAGTTGGGACCCTGGAGACGGACATAGGCTATTTTTTTAAAGTGGCAAATGATTGAGAAAGAGGGAAGAAAAGGAAAACTTAGCATTGCTATTACAATCAATAAGGCGCAAGGGCAAAAACTACAGGTAGCAGGTACCTGCAAATCAGGAAAAGGGGAACTGTGTTACCCCGAATTTATTGCGAGCGAAGCCGCGGGCAAAAACTAGTTTACCATAACGAAAACAATTTAGCTTAATTCCTTACTTCTGAAGCCTGATTGTCGAAAAAGGTACTTAATATAATTGAGTTGCTAAGGGCCGGTTTTTCAATCGCCTTTTAAGTTTTATCTGACGAATAAGTTTATCATTTTCACAGTTTTTGTGAGGACATTTTGTCAAAACCTGACGTAAGAGAATAATAGGCCCTCGTTTTTATTAAAATAAGGCAATAGTTATGAAAAATTAATAAAGGAAATTAGACAAACAGTTCTTGAACTTAGTGTAGATGTGCTTATCACGTTTATTTAAACTTATGAAATACACTTTTATTTTTCAGAAACAAGTTAAAAAACCAAAATCAGTAAAGAAAATACAATCGTACGACAGTACGTCCATATGATTTTATATTTTTGTGCAAATATATATTTTTGTGTTGGGTTTGATGCCTTTTAGAATAAATGTAATAAAATAAGAAATTTTAGGAGCTCGCGTTTTTTTGCTGTGCGATTCGGGACCCGGTATCGCATATACAGTTTTATTTTACATATACAGTATCTGTAATCCTAAAGTTTTACTGGTAATCCTAGCGCGACAGCACAAAAAATGGCAGATTTAAATTACCATGCATTGTCATCCAAACTAAACACGTATGCAAAATTTTAACTCAATTGGACACTGAGAAATGGACCAATTTTTACTTCGAAGGTTTTTTTCACATAGTAACAGGTGCGTGTTACAAACAACACGTCATTTGAAAAAAGACTGGTATATTTTGCAGTGACCGTAGTATTAGCGGTCGCAAAAGTCTCCCTCGTAAATGAAAACACAGTTGTACGCGTATGTACATTCAAGGTACTAACTTTTATTAGACGTTTTTATGTGACAACCCTAATGAGTACAGTCGTGAACACTTTACGTTGTGCCGTCATACGGTCATGTTATGGTTAATTACGAACCTAAGCATAGAAATGGTTATCGTAAAGCTTAGGAACACGACACACCGGGCTAGGCGAGCGGATCTGTGGATAGTGAGCAATGTGTAGCTCCGGCCGTTCAGTGACGACCAGGCCGTGTCGACGGCGTGTTAGTGTTCCACGCGCGCCTCAAAAAGATGTCAAAAAGCAGGGTGGCCTGCCAGGGCCACCGCCTGTCGGGGTTGCGGGTTGTTCGAAAGAGATACCGCGGCCCCGGAATATTAAAAGCAACAGAAGGAACATGGGTGGGTTTTAGTCATTTCAAGTCTCACGCTCCCGCGAAATCATTTGTGATTTCCTATCTGCAAAAAAAATTATGCTTAGGAACACGACATTTTGTATGTCAATCAACAGTATGTTATGTCTTGCTAAGACACCAAGTTTCTAAATATCTAAAACAACAGTACTTTCGATATGACAGTACCTAGTATTTACTGAAGGCATCGAGTTTCCAAAACTAAGTGACAATATTATTAGAAAGCTCTTTTAGTTTGATTTGTGCCATAAAAATGCTTTGTTAGTTCAAAGCTACGTTTCCTAGTCGTGTTTATTTCGTCTCGCATTCATAAAAATAAATAATGTCATATCACCGGTGAAGACAGCACTGTTTAGGTAAGGGCTGTCAAAAAATGGCCTAATCTTTTTAAAGGTATTTTTCTAAAACATTATGCGATATTTATACCGCGCTATTTTCCATCAATTGCATTCTTTTTTTTTAATAAGTATTAATGCTCTTTTTAGCTTGAAACACAGTTCCAACCTAGTTCAGGCAAATAAGCAACTGTGTTCTATTATTTGTTAAGATGATTTATTTTATTGTATTATGCCCCTTTTTAAAAATAAACGATTTTATTATTATTATTAATTTTACAACTAACTACTACCAACTAGAAATAATTATGTTAAAAAAATCAAAGCATTTATTTAAAATGGACCTTTAAAAGCATCAATGTCAAAAACAAAAGGATGAAACTACTGTGAAGCTACAAGGCATAATAATTTGTGAAAGGTGCTCAACACACAATCACTAATAAATTTAAAACTAAAAATTCACTTTACATAAAATCTCTTTATTTCTAAGTAGCTAATAATAATAATTATATATATTTCTAAATGTTTTTGGCGTCGACTTGAAATTAATCTCATACTTTAACTTTGGAGCTTAGCTAGACGAAAAGGTTTTTTTTTTAATTTTTCACTTTTCGTCGGTTCAATTGTTTGTTAAAAAGATTTTATTTTTCTGTTTCTAAAGAAATATTCAAAAATGTAAAACCAAGAAGAAAAAAAATAAAGAGACAAAATATTTCCGTACCAATATTATAAAGAGGAATTTTTTTTTGTTTGTTTGTATATGTTGCAGTCAAAACTCTTAACTAGTCAAAAGTACTATTAACTAGCAAAATCAGTCAAAATCACTTTTGACTGAACAGGTTGGTCAAAAGAGGTTTTGAATAAAAATTATTGGTTTTTAGTACTTTTGACTGCAAATTTGCGGTTAAAAGTACTATTGACTGACGCTCTTCGTCAAAAGTAGTTTTAACTGCAATAAAACATCAGTCAAAAGCACTATTAACTAACACTAAGTTAGGTTAGGTTGAAATTGTGACCTCCTACGCACGAGCCGAGCGAGCGGAGCGAGCGGTGCCGCGGCAACGGCCGGCGAGTGCCAGAAACGACCTGCATTTATAGAAAACAGAGATTGTTTTTAGTTGGTTACCCGTAACTGAACTATTTAGATTATGAGGCATTACAATCTTTTTAAGAGTTTTGACTGATACAACCAGTCAAAACCACTTTTGACGGAATCACTTAGTCGAAAGTACTTTTTACCAGCTTTATTGGGCAAAAGTACTTTTAACTGTTATTTTAGTCAAAAGTACTATTGACTAAAGCATACGGTCAAAAGTACTTTTGACTGATTTTGCTAGTCAATAGTACTTTTGACTGGTTAAGAGTTTTGACTGCAACATATACAACAATATCACGCTACTACCCTCGGGGGCGGAACAGCAACTAAAGACGCGGATGAAACCGTGCAAGACATCTAATATTTAAAACGCAATCAATTAACCGTTAATACGTTAGCTTCAACATCATCAATCCACACAGTTACACAACCACTAACATTACACCCCAAGCTTGTTGCATTCCAGGAAACGTGCAACCGCACGTACTGTCTCAAGCAGTCAAGCTATAAGTGCCTCTAGATGACTCGAGCTATAAGCACGAGCTGGCTCGAGCCCGTACAAAATACAGACGGCTAATTGCAAAGCCGCGAGGCCAAGCTACTGGGCCGAGGCCACGACTATTGACATAGAGATTCCTTGAGTGTTGAGCTAAGATTGTAAGCGTCTTTGAACTTGTGAACATTTTCCCCTCATTCTTGAAATCTAAATTTTACGAATGTTGGAAGGTTTTGAATTTGTGTTTCTTGAGTTATTAATATTGATTACTGGTTTAGCTTATAACTAAACTATAGTAGCCACTGAGATTAATCTGAAGGTTAAACCGCGCTTGCCTAGGTTGGTCTGTGGACGGGTGACCACCAGTTATATACTGAGTTTCCTCCGTACCTCGGAAAGCACGTTAAACTGTTAAACTAGGAATTTCTCCTTTATAGTGGGTGCGTTTACAAACATTTAAACTCACATACACAAACAGCCAGACCCGGACCAACTATTTGTAGGCCATACAGATATTTGTTTCGTGCGGGGATCGAACCCGCAACACAGAGCGCAGCAGTCGATCGCTCAGTCACTGCGCCAACCGTGTCGTCAATTGGGAAAAGACTAGGCAGATGACGGGTTTAGCGATGATTGTTGTGCAGAGTCACTGTTCGATAAATTTTGATTTCGATAACACACTTGTTTTTATTATAATACTAGCTTTAGCCCGCGGCTTTGCTCGCGTTAAATTCAGGGTAACACAGTTCCCCTTTCGTGATTTGCTGTGACCTGTTACCCCTAGTTTTTGCCCGTGCGCCTTATTTATTGTAATAGCAATGCTAAGTTTTCCCTTTTCTTTCCTCTTTCTCCCTCATTTCCCACTAAAAAATAAAAGCCTATGTCCGTCTCCAGGTTCCCAACTATCTTTGTACCAAAATTCATCATAATCGGCTTAGCCATTAAAGCGTGAAGATGTAACAAGCAAACAAACAAACTCACTTTCGCTTTTATAATATTAGTGAGGATAATACTAATCTCTATAATATAATATACGCAAGACCGCCCTTATGCGATCACACCCTTTTGTTCTACAAGTTCTTGTAAACGAGTGATTTTAAGAGTTCTTTTAGTTAAGTTTGTGACAGCAAAATCGACACGATATACAAATTTTTATTTATACAAAAATTTGTATTTGTATATAACTCGTTCTACAGATTTGTTATTTCCTAAACAAGTTCCAAAAGCATTTACAGTTTCAACCCAGTTCCAAGCAAACTGTTACAACCAACTTTTCTACCACTTTCTGTAACTAGTCTTTAAACTTTTCGATCGTTACGGTAATACATTTCTCCCTTTGTAAACATTTAGTTAGAGACAGCATCATAGTCTGCCTAGCCTTTGTCCCAGCTTATGTTAGGGTCGGCTTTCAGTCTAAATAAATAAAATAAAAAGCCTTTATTGTTGAACTTATTTTAAATGATTACAAGTTATTTGTGTACCTAGTATTTAACTTTATTATTAACTAACAAACTAATCTACTATTAAAAAAAACATGTTATTTGCTGGTTGAACTATTAATTAAACCTAACTACTATTATAACATTTAAATCGGTGAACGGTAACTACTCTGCAACTTGTCTTCCGACAAAGGCCTCCTCTAATGATTTCTATTCTGTCCTATTCCTTGCTGTACGACTCCTTGTTGGACCCGCTATTTTTTTTGAGTTCATCTTCCCATCTCCTGGTCTACCTACCTCTATTTCTTTTGCTGTCTCTTAGGTACCACTCTGTTATTAGTCTTGTCCATTTTTCTTTTTTCTCTCTTGACATATTATGGCCTGTCCAACTCCACTTTAATTGTTTGTATGTTAAGTATGCATTCTTGAATTTCGTTTTACTTTTTATGTCCTTTAACCTTTTGAAGCTTTCAGTCTAAATGGATACAACTCATCATTTTCCTGCCCCAGTCCCATTCTATTTGGGGTCGGCGCAACACGTTTTCTTTATCCATTCTCCCCTGTCAGACGTCACGGCATCATTTACTCCTTTCTCCTTCATATCATTCCTTACACAATCCATCCATCTTTTTTGGCCTTCCTCTCCCTCTCGGATACAACTGAATACTAGCATTTTATCATGGGCTAGTTAGCCTAACTATATAACTAATTAAGTTGTGGAGGTCAATGGATGATATGGTTGTGGTTGTGGTCAGATAGGCAACTGCCTATCTGACCACAACCACAACCATAACCAACCATATCCACAACCTAGTTAGTACTTGGAAAACGCTCCATTGGTAAGACTGTTTTACAGACTGTAACGAATTTCAAAGGTCTACAAATGATAGAATACAACGTCTTCGTCGCGCTTTTTGAAGCACAATGGAAACTCGATTTGTAGTAGGTATTCAGTGTGGTCACCTGTTCACTGACCAACCCAGGCAAGGGCAGCCATTCTTAAACATCGACTGTTGTTAGAAAAGATATCGCGGCCCCGGAACATAAAGAGCAAAATAAGGAACATGGTTGCCGTTGGGTTTTAGTAAGTAAAACATTCTGATGATTAGAAAGTAAACATTTTCTCTTAGCGGATGTTATCCGCAAAAAAAATGCTGACTTTCTGTAAGTATGTAACCACGAGCTTCTCAAATAGATACAGAATAAAGACTAATAAAAATTCAGGTGGGCTCTGATTTAAAACTCGTTACGACTGTCCTAGTTTGTTTTTGCGGGCCCTAATGATCTTTTTCAGTCTGGATTTAAGGCTAATTTAAAATAAGAAATAAAGAAGTCTGTAGAGGCGTCGCTCAGAATTATTTTTTACTACCAAGATTTGTTTGTCTTGCGTTTTTTGTGACTGGCTTTATAAACGTGAATAAAATTGTAAAGATACATTTCTTGTTTAGTTTAGGAAACGAAGCTTTTTTCTATAGAAAATTTACAAGGATTTTTTCTCAATAGAAATACTAATCAAGACAAAATTAAATATCTACAAATTTGTTTGTTTAAGGCAAATACTAAAAAACTAAATGACATTAACTTGTTAAATTCAATTTTAAAATCTAATAAGTTTATTTTATATTGATATAATTATGTTTATTGAACTTAGCAGGTCTGCTGAAAGACATTTCTAAATGAAATAAGCGGTACCTTTTTGCTCTTTTGTCTGTATATATTTTTTATAACATGTGTTCTCTCTGTACATAAATAAAAGTAACAGCAAACTTAACAAATGTAATTGTTTAACTAATACATATTGAATTTTAATCGACAAACTAAAACGTCTTCAAAGAAGATTTTACCTTTTCCCATCACTCATTAAAGGCAAAACGGTATCAAGTATAATCGTTCAGATACAAATACAAAACACTTCAATCGCGGCACGTTTTCAAAATACCTCGTACAACAAAGCTCAGTCACGATTATATTAATTATATGATGAAAGCAAGAGAAATGAAATGAACACCGTACGATGTTACGTCATCCATACAAATACTTACACACATCGCAATTAATACCTGCCCCGTCGCAGCCCTCATCAAACCTCATACGAATATCTAATTTAATTAAACATGAAAGCAATTTCATGTAAAATATAAACGCACGTATAAGTCAATACGCGTCGGTAAAGTCGACGGAGAAAATGACACAGAGTAAAATTTCCCAGAGACATTTCCGCAAAAATTTTCAGCGTACTTAGAAGTATCGAGTGGGATTTGTTAGACTGTGACAAGAAATATGATATTACACCGCTGAGTAAATTGAACGCTAACGACTTTGTTGAAGATAAGACAGTTGACGGTGTTACTAATTTTGACATTCGTACCACGTCTTAATTGAATGCGGGTGTAGTTAGGAACGGTAGTGATTTTCGTATTGCCTTGGTATTATGTAATCCTGGTAGATTGTAATAAAAGTTCTTTCAGTGAGATTTCATTGATGGATAAATCATTTATTTGATGCAACAAAAAACATAATCCAGGAATTCCACACAATTCGTGCACAGTGCGTACTTAAAGAGCTTTTAAAATTACTTTACCTTTGATTTTGCGTCATAGTCAAAATCACAATGACCTTTATAGTCATTGCAATACGGTTTCTACAAGATTGTTGCATTATGTTACTGTCGGATGTAAATAACTGAAGAAAAACTGCAATTTATATCATTAACAGTTTACAAATAGAAACTACTTCATTCACTTACTATAAAAATAAATGATACCAAATACTGTTCATTGAGTACAACAGTTGTTTTATTTTCCCCAGTCTAAAAACCATTTATCATTTAGACAGCTGTATATTTTTCGAATACTTCGGTCTAGATAAAAACGATGAAAACTTCCTGCGATAAATTCTTCAGACACACTTTAGCTCGTAAAATTATTATGATCAACACTAATTCTAGACCGGAATACTGTTTTATTTATGAAGACAGTCTGTGGTACTATACTTGTGGTTACTTTATTTGATAATTATAAGGTGCTCTCTGTTGTGAGTCAATCCATTCATAATGTTTTTATTCAGATGTGATAACTGTAGGCCTACCATGACGTCTTAAAGCAGAACTTATTCCACTGAGGGAAAGAGACAGAGCTATACAGGGTGTCTAGCACCATCTCTTTCCCTCGCTTGCTCCTTTGGCGGTCGCAAGCGCTCAAAAGGCAAGTTTCCAAAAAAAAAATAGTCCGTCTTTTACATTTGACGTCACTCGTTGCGAAAAAATACAGCAATGCGTGACGTTACACGTAACTTTAATGGGCTATATCTTTGTAATTTTTGGTCTAATTTACAAATAAAAAAATACGTGTCTCTTATTTTTGAATAATCTAAAAGACGGACTAAATAGAATGTAATTATTCTGACCCTGGAAAATACCTGATTCCTGGGTTGGGAAAAACGTGTTATTGAGTTTTCTTTCCATTAGGAATTTCGCAGTAACAGCCCGGAGACTGGATGTTGGCGGTAGGATAACCCGTGCCTCGGAAGGCACATTAAGCCTTTTGTCTCGCGCCTGATCTCTTTCCAGTCGTAGGATTGCCCTTCCAACGGATTATGAGGGTGAAGGAACAGATAGTGCACCTGTGCCTGCACACACACTTGTGAACTATAATATCTCCCACGCAGATGGCTAATCTTCGCTGACATTGGCCGCCGTGACTGAAACGGTGTACGGACTATAATAGTCAGTTGTAAATTGATTAATTTTGTCTGTGTTAAATTAAACGCCCACTTTTATGTTATGAACATGGGTGGGAAGAAGTAAATCAGTCTTCCTTCTAAAATTACGTATTAAAATAACTTCTTCCTTCTAAAATTTGTACTTTTCTGTCACCCTTATTTATATTGAAATCGTTTCCGAAGATACGAAAGATCGTATCTTCGGAAACGTTTTCAGTATCTTCTTCCCAGAGATAAACCTTGTCGTTCATAATCATCTTTTCTCCTTCTCTTGATGAAATTTGGCACAGAGGTAGATTATTGTCTGGAATAACACATAGGATTCTTTTTTTCGATATCACACGGGCGAACCCGCGGGCGTCAGTTAGTAAGTAAATAAAATAATAACGTACGGATAATCTAACAGAATTTCAAAATCTAAGGTGACTTAATCTTGAATATTATTCTATTGAAAATCAATTGAGCAGGTAGACCAGTGACATACTTACTGGCTGACTTATTGAATTTACAGCAGCGGCGAACGAACGCTTTCGCAAGGCTAGTATTAAATCATGATTTAGTTTATCGAGGTATAAAACCGTATCACAGCTGTGTTGCACAGGTGAGGTTGGGACTGTTGGAGCTACAAAAACGTTAAGAAAAAAGTTGTTATTTTTCAACCTTTTATTAGGGGTTCATATCTACATGGATACACCAATCCCATTGTACCTTATGAATAGAAATAAAGATTGGACAAATATACTTAGCTAATTTTTTCATCTCAAATCATCAAATCACTTCGCCCGCTCGGGGCGAAGTGGAAGGGAGTGTCAGATTTTTACTGACTAAAACAAATCCATGTTCTTGTTTTTGCCCTTTGTGTTCCGGGCTGCGGTATATCTTTCGAACAACCCACAACCCCGCAACTTTTTTAAGCTCTAAAGTCTAATTTTATTGTATCAAACATTTAGTCCCAGACATAAGTTAATTAAGTAAATATTCTCTTCTTTAGATAACATATACCTACATGGTTGAAATCAGATATCAAATAACAGCACGGTTGGCTCAGTGGATGAGCGACCGACTGCTGCGCTAGGTGTCGCGGGTTTGATCCCCGCAGTTGTTAGTTGTTTCGAGTCTGGCTGTTTGTGTATGTGAGATTAAATGTTCCTAAATGCACCCACGCAAGGTTTAATTTTAAATCTTTCTTTGGTTTTCCTCTCCCTCTCCATCCATCTACATTCATGCCTATCACTCGTTTAGTCACTTGCGCTTTGTGTCTCCTCATTTGATGTTATTAAGGTAAAAAAGTCCAATATTGCTTTTCCCGGCCTGGAAATTGAAACCGCAACTTCAGGCTCAATAGGCTAGTTTCCAAAAATAAAAATAGTAGGCCCATTAAAGTTACGAGAAAAGAAAAAGAGAAAGTGTTCGAAAGAGATACCGCGGCCCCGGAACGTAAAGGGCAATGGAAGGAATATGAGTGGGTTTTAGTCAGTACAAGTCTGACACTCTCCCCACTCCGCCCAGAGCGGGGGAAGTTATTTGATAATTTCCCACCCCCCAAAAAAAAACCTCACGCGTTGCTGCATTTTTTCGCAAGGAGTGACGTTACACGTATCTTTATTGGGCTATATCTTTGTCATTTTTGATCAAATTTACAAAAATAAATACGTGTCCCTTATTTTTGAATAATCTAGAAGACGCACTTAATAGAATGTAATTATTTTGATCCTGGAAATTACCCTATTGTCGGACTTACAACTACTAGACTAACAGAGGTCACAAAAGCCATAAAATAAACCTCTGAGCGAATACAATGATTTACCTTAAAAACCACATCGTTATGACGAAGCGATCATCAATGTAACGAAGTTTACATTCTGAAGTTAATTTCCTTGTCGTTTGGGGATCATTTTAAACAATTAAATTACATTGAGTTTTGATGAATGGGTGAATTAGCAAAACATTTGAAGGTTGCTGAATAAATATTTGTTGAAGGGAGTTTTCATTAAAGGTGAATTTGAAGTGCGTGAGACTTAGAACTTTATTGACCAAACTAGTGACAAAAGATCTGATAGATGTATTTTAAGTACGTATGTTTTTTTTCATTATATATGGTATTATTGAAGTATATGTCCTAAAGACACTGGTTGTCTCGAGTAAATGGGTTGTGGAGCTCAGACAAGCAGTCGGTCCATAGTAGCTAGTAATCAGCTGATCATAATTTTGTGACAGGTCTCGGAAGAATTTGATTAATGTTATTTTGAAAGACAGCAAAGAAAATTGCAATTTAAATACGGAATTGAAATCAGCAGAGACATTTGTTTCAAGACCGTTAATCCAATCACCATTAAGTCGCGAAAATCTAAGACTTCAACTTAACCTTCGTCGAATCTTTTTTATTGCGTAAACTTAGAGAGTTGATTTTTTATTGCGCCAAAGCACCATACACTTGAGCTTACGGTTTTTATGTCAAATCGACAGCTCCACCCATTTCTAAGATAGAGACAGACAGAAGGAAAACAAAGTCATCCTAAATGGGTTCTGTTTTTCTCTTTATGAGGTACAGAATTCAAAAAACCAGCTTAACACATATAGACACACATAGCCTATCTTCGCGAACGAACCCGCATATATATCTCCCAGTCCCTACTAAGTACTGTCCGTCTTAACAAACAACTATGGCGACGTTGTTCTAGTACTTAGTCGAAATAAACACATTTGTCTTGGTCTAAACCCCCAAACCCTTTGCGTGACATGCTAGCCGAGCCGGCTATGTGGCCTCGTCAGCTGTGTTGTGACGTTTATTTATAGCCGTTATATAACACCCTGTATACTACAGTCTGGGACAGTTAAATTGGGTTGTAATGGATCGATGTTTTGTTTCTTATGCTGATGTAAGCGTTAGGTTTTATTTAAAATTTCTTGATAGAATTCATATTTTAACAATTTGGAAAGGTTTACTCCCAACGGCCACCACTAAAACGGGCACCAGTGGTGGCAGTTAGAACAGTGCATTATTTTTTGTGCGAACGGCCACCAGTGGTGGACGTTGGAACTTTCTAAATAATATTTATTATCAGTGTTTTGTCAATGTAATCTAGCTATAGCAAATGTACCTATAATTTAATTAACAGATTGCTAACAGATTTAGGTTCATACATACATCTGGCGAATTTTTAGATAATGTTAATTCAACAATTTTTGACTGGACATTTTATTCGCTTTACTACTTAATATCATTTCATTCATTTTACTATTCATTTGCAAAGAAAAACAATAATCACACAAGCAGTTCTCGGAATTCAAGAGAGATAAGTAACTATGAATGATAATAAACGGCAAGGAGTCGGAAGGGTGTCATAAACTTTTTCAATGCTACCTATTATTGCGGTCCACTTTGATTTATTTTACCGAAGCAAAGAGAGACAAAGAATAAAAAATTAAACCAATGTTGGGAGATGGCGGGGCTCGGTGTTATTGTTATTGCAGTTTACTTTAGGTAGGTACCAACTATTGCATTAGTTAGTGCAATCCCTGCTATAAGTATGTAACCATGTCGGATTTAGCTTGTGCAAGTACCTCTTCGGGAGATATATTTTTAAATTATATTCAAAGAAACGGTGGAACAGTTTTATTGCATGCAGGACATGAGTATACGATTTAGTGCAACATTAAACTGACGTGCTTTTGGTTACGAAATAATACTATTAATGTTTACGTGATAATCTTTTTTTTTCTTTTGTTACTAGATTTTTTCAGACATAGTACCTATTGTTGTTATTGTTATGTAATGTTATGTTATTGTTATTGAGAGTATCGTGATTTGACCTGTGATCTTAATGAAAAGAGTTTTCATTATTGTATTTATTATTTTCAAACAAGCTTGATTAAAACGCTTCTAGAGTTTCGTTTGTTATTTGATTAAAATTATGATAATAAAGGAGATTTTAAAATATTAACTTTGGCATTTTGATTTGTAACACGTTCCACCCACAACTCGAGCTCGATTGGTCTGACTGTAACTGCCACCAATAGCAGGGGCAGTTGACACAATAAATAATATTATTCCCAACGACCCCCAGTGGTGGCAATTGAGTGGTGGCCGATGAGACAAATATTATTTGGAATGTTCCAACGTCCGCCACTGGTGGCCGTTGGCACAAAAAATAATGCACTGTTCTAACGGCCACCACTGGTGCCCGTTTTAGTGGTGGCCGTTGGGAGTAAACCTTTGGAAAGGTTTATGTATTTTTCAATTTTGTTTCGGGATGTTGTAATAAAATAAAGTCTTTGCGGGTGGGAAATCACACACACATTCACAGTCCGGCTGAACATTTTAAATATCATTCAAAAACTTTTTTTTTTATCTGGTGTGTTGTGGTCTACACAAACAAATTTAGATAACGGTAAGCCCTTATCCAAAATTTGTGGTCTAGACAAATGTGTTCTTCTTCCATAATTCAACAGTCTTGATTTTGTTTGTCACCCACTTTCTATCCATATTATCATCATCTATCATACATTACAGTCATCGTTCCTTTCGTCTCCATTTTCCAAACATCATACATTTTTTTGTAGGTAGTAGTTTCGAAGTATGTAAGCTGAACCCCGGAAATTGTGAACAAAATAAACAAATAAAAAAAGGAAAACGCTTTTTTGAAAAGATCCTTTCACTTTGAAGTTTTGTTTTACCTATGTCACTTCGACACAACACAGTAATTGACGGCATGGTTGGCGCAGTGGCTGAGCAATTGACTGTTGCGCTGCGTGTCACGAGTTTGATTCCCATACGGAACAAATATTTGTATGCTGTTTGTGTATGTGAGCTTATATGTTTGTAAACGCACCAACGATACAGGAGAAGTTCATAGTGCGGGGGCAACATTAAAAAAAATACCTTCCATCACAAAACGTTAGCCCAACATCGCTGACATCGAGTGTACCCAAACAATCGCTTTGGAACCACAAACTATTTCAATTCCAAAAGTTTTCACACCCATTTTTCATTCCTTTAGGGATCAGGAGCTTTAGGAAGTGTCAACTGCCCTACTAAAAGGTTAACAGTGTGAGCGTTTGTAGTTAGTTCCTTGATAGATGGTGGCTAATTCAATACGTATGTCGTAGAGAAGGCCTGTACTGCGATAGTCAATTGTTTTAGGCCGTAGGTTCCATGCTTGTGGAGGTAAAAAATAATAATTTTAAATTTGGAATAAAATGTGAAAAAGAGACAAAGAATGGAATATAGATTTGGTGATAGGCTAATCTTCACTTAGTATAAAATAAAGTCGCTTCTGATATCTGTTTTTTAACTGCTCAACGAATTTTAAAGCTGTTGTTTGTATGTATATGAGAGTAAAACCACAGATTGCAGCTAGTAGGTACGTATAAACTATTGAATTCTTAGATCAATGACCTACCTTGCTGATCTGCTGGTCACAAGCGCGACTACGCAATGTATACTACGGAAATCAAATCAAGAATTTATTTTCAATACCGAAAGGGTCTCGATCCGATTCCAAAATCGTAACTGGCGAAACGTTGGTATATTATTAGTTACACCTCTGTCTTGCCCTTTGGACATTAAAAGCGAAGGTTCTAGATTTTATAATTGTTTCTGACACCCAATGTTTATGCAAGTTTTTTTTCGTTTCAGATATATTGCAATAACTGTATTCGTCGTGTTCAGGACTATTGGCGCTGTAGGTAAGTATCTTCTTTTACAAATTCTATACTAAAGTTGGATTTGATATATGAAGAGTGTAGACCTCATGTCAGTTTTAACAAAAAAAAAAGGATAATATAGATATGAATAATATTGTAAAAATATGGATGAAAAACTATTGCATGTAGCAGAGATGAGAATGTTGAGATGGATGTGTGGAGTAACAAGAATGGTTAAAATTAGGAGTGAAAATATTAGAAGAAGTTTGAAAGTTACGCCTGTTACACAAAAAATTAAAGGGAGTCGTTTGTATGGACATGACATCTAATGAGGAAGAACGAAGCACAAGTGACTAAAGGAGTGATAGATCTGAATGTTAATGGATGGATACGGTGAGGAAGGTCAAAAAATATGGAGAGATGATTATGTAAGGAATGATATAAAGGAGAAAGGAGTTAATAATGCCGTGACGTCTGACAGGGGAGAATGGAAGAAGATAACGTGTTGCGCCGACCCCAATTGAGTGGGACAAGAACTTGAGCTAGCCTAGTACGGTATTTCAATTGAATGCTAAACTAGCTTATAATAATTTGGTTAGCGCTGACGTCCGGTATACCATACCTTAATATAAAACATTTGATTTTGGAAGTGAGCATACGAGGAATTGGTTTGAGCTGATAGCGAATCACGACATTAATTTATTGCGCTAAGCGTCAAGTCACGTCTTCCGATCTTTAAAAAACAAAGCAAATTACGCTTTTTTTGTATTTATTACATGGACTTAAATGCTCTTTTTGCCTGGCTCAAGCCGATTGTATATAGTAAAGTATATATATATAGTAACAGTCCAAATGAATTTCGAAATCATTATAGTGCAGCAATTCATCAATGAGCACCAAGCTCATTGATGAAATGCTGCACACTTCTATTACAACGTTGGTAACTTTAATCTGCATCAACAGAAATGCTGGTAAATAAATTAAGTAAGACAATGCTTGACTTCTTTATGTTGACTAAGATACTATATTTTATACCAATTGCCACCAAACAGCTCCCGTGACGGTCACCATTAGTGCTTGATCAAGATTAGTGTAAACGCCAGCCTGCTTTGAAGGAGCGTCTTTGTGCTTCGTTCAAACGAATCAAGAATAGGCTGGTTGAGTTTTATATTTTCTTAGGCTACACACAAGATGAGACAAACTGTTTAGCAGGCAAGTCTGGCACTTAATTTAAGAATCTCTTGTAAAAAAATACGACTACGAGAGAGTCAGACACGCGCACCGATGGTTAAGTACAAACTTACGACATAAACAGCCATATTTTTTTACTGCGTAGACTTAGAGAGTTGAATTTTTTTTACAGTAAAAAGGGACTATAAATTTGAGTATACCTATGGTTTTAATTTCAACTCGATACCTCCACGCTATCCCGAGATAAAGGGTCTTGACAGACAGACAAACAGAAAACAAAGTGATCCAATAAGGGTTCCGCATTTTCCTTTTGAGTTACACGGAACCCTTAAAAAAACAGAAAGGCCTGTTTTGAGTTTTAAACATGAGAAAGAGCTATTTTGTCCAGGATCAATATGAAGTTTGATTATCGTCCTTAACTGTCTATCTATAGGTAAAACGTTGCCCTAACAAAATTGGTGCCAGTGATTGACTATTCTCATCAGTTTAAACGAAGCACAACTGGTAGATGGGGTGTTACTAATTCACCTATTTGTTTGCTTCCACTTTGACAAATAGCCATAGATAGGAAATTCGTGTTAACTAAAATGTTTATGGTTTAAATCCTACCTTAGTTGTGATTCGATTCAAATACCCATATATATAAATCGCGTAGAAATTAGAAAAAAAAGAAGTGTAAAACAATAATGTAGTATCGTATCATTTGAATTTAAAGTCAAAATTATTTAATTGCGCTAAATGTGGTATCTAAAGTACAATAGACGGTACACAATATGTGTAATAATGACACATCTTGCGAATGTTATCCTTACTAATATTATGAAAGCGAAAGTGAGTTTGTTTTGTTGTCTTCACGCCTAAAAGGCCAAAACCGATTTTGATGAATTTTGGTACAGAGATAGTTAGGATCTTGGAGACGAACCCATATAAAGAACCCTATATTTTTTTAAAGTGATATAAGGGGGAAAGAGGGAAGAAAAGGGGAGAGAAAGATATTTTTTCCTATCATTACCCGGGTTAAAGTTAGCGTTAGCCCAAAGGTAATGTTTTCAGATCCACACTATTCTATTTATTACTTTTATTATTATTACTTATTTACATCATAATTATATCGTTATTTCACATTTATATTATTATTATTTTATCACTAAGTATCTACTATATTCTTTTGTACTTGTTGCCACCGTCCGTGTGTCACTGCGGGTGCCAACTGAAGCGTTGGGTGTCTGACGCCTAGCATATGCTGAGTTGGTAACCCTTTCGTATGGGCACGCTCAGCGCAACCTTGTCCATGTTTTTCCGTTCTGTGTACCTTTTTTTCTTTTTGCTGTTGTGTTGTGTCTGTTTCGAATAAATATTTTTCTATTCTATTCTATTTTTCTTTACTTTAGAAAAATAGAATAGAATAGAAAAATATTTATGCCACGCGAACGAAGTCGCGCACTATCATACATGCAAATTAAAGCAAGTAATTTTATACAGTAACAAACACAACATCAAACCAATATTATTACTTGATATTCCCAGTCGCTGACTCAGCTCAAGTCAAATCCAAGTAAACTCGACACCCCTGTTGATTCTCTGATAACTTTCAACTTTAATAAATTCAAATTCTCTTTTTTTGCAGATGAGAAACATAGACTACTAATACCACCGGATGATGCAGAAATGGTGGAAGACTCCTATACTCCCGATATTCCATCAATCAAGTTTACCAGCGTGAACCCTGTTCAAGTAGACCCTTCTGCTACGAAACTTGTTGGCATTAACTTATCGGCCCCATTCGTGGTGACGGCCATTTTTAAATCGGAAAACGGCAAAGCATCATGTCTGTTCTCTATTACCCAAAACGATCGCGTAGTCTTGAGTCTATGCATACAACCTGCTGGAAGGAACATTACAAGAGCCACATTAAATACTGAATTGTATTCGCCAGCCAATTCAATTTCTTCTTTATTCAATGAGAACTTTAAAGGCAAATGGATTAAACTTGTCGTGCATGTCAGAGATGATTTAGCAGACTTGTACGTGAACTGTAGTAAGCAACCAGAGACGATGGAACTGGTGAGAGGTTCTGACGTCCTTCTTACCAAAGATATGAAGATCCAGTTGGCACATTCAATGACTCCAGGGGTTGAATTCCGGGTGAGTGTTTGAATTTTATTCTAGGTGTTAGTTTTATCGGAATTCACTAAGAAAATAAAAAGTAAAAACAGAAAATTATAAAGTTTCTAATAACAAGCCTCCACATATATATAACATTAACTTGATAAAAAAAGTTTAACATTTTTATAACCTCAAAATACCTATGTGATTGTAATTTATTTACCTAACTTATCTTTGAAACTGTTGGGATCTCCCCATTGCCACTTGACCTGTTCCGTGTTTCAGCTGATTTTTTTAAGAAGCTCTTAAGCATCTTTTGTATAAGTAAATTGGTTTCAGCGTTAAGATTCACATATTTACAAATATAGATTATTGTTTTCATTTTAGAATACTTTGCAATGTAACTTTTCCATGACCTAATTAATTGATAGCCCATAGCTATCGCGGTTTCACAAGCATAGTAGTTTGAAGTTATACCTCAAGAACGTACTAAGGGAATGTCTGATTATGTATCGAACATCCGTTCACCCACAAAATACTTGACATGTTACATTAAGACAGAAGAAAGAGCACAAAGATACTACTTATTTTTATTAGGAATTTCTTCCAGCAGACAAAACAAGAAAAAATTAAATAAGTACTTAAACAAAAATATAAAATAAACATACATAAAAATAAGACAATATAAATAAATAAATATTAAAACAGTAAATATATATCTAAAATATGTTTGCAGAATACAGGGTAGAGGAGAGGTTCGACTGACACACAAACAGACGGTTACTTGCCGGTTAAATTCCTGCAATGATATATACTGCACCCGGCATAAAGCGGCCCCGGGTCACAAACGGCAGAAGAAGGAATATAAGTGGCTTTTAGTCAGTAAAAGTCTGACACTCCCTTACGCTCCGCTCAGAGCGAGGGAAAATATTTGATGACTTCCTATACGTATAAAGGAAAAGAAGTACCAACAATGATACACATTTTTTGTCGATGGACACAATTTATTTAGCAGTAATTACTATAAAGCGAATTTTATCCCAGCGGTTTCACCCGCTGTTCACTTAGGGGTATGAAAAAAAGATGTTGGCCGATTCTCAGACCTACCCGATATGTACACAAAATTTCGTTTAAATCGGTCCAGCCGTTTCGGAGGAGTATGGGAACGAAAATTGTAACACGAGAATTTTATATATTAGATAAATTATTTGTGTCTCTACTATATCAATAGGCATCCACCAGAGCATCCTTGCCGTCCGTCATTATCCTACTAATATTATATGCGCGTATGAATGCTAAATGCTTTTTCACATCAAAACGGCTAAACGGATCTTGATGAAATTTGGCACAGAGGTAGATTATAGTCTGTTATAAAAGATAGGATACTTTTTTTATATCACGCGGGCGAAGCCTCGGGCGCCAACTAGCAATTTATAATACATAAAATAATAAAGATGACTAACAAGATGTGGAAGTTCAGATTTGTGATAAATTTGATTCATGTAAATTAGATAACTTAAATAGGTCACACTAGTCGTTGTTATGTCTATTTTGTGTGAGTATTTTATTTATTTGGTACACTAACAGCAATACATACTAAAACTCACAAGGAACTATGACTGAAGATAATAACCTCCTATGTCAATTCTCACGCCATCTTTTACTCCTTTTTCATGCATTTTCTTCTTCTCGGCTTTATTTATTTAACACTTCAAGCACAAAGTACAGAGGCCGACTTAATGCCATAGGCATTTTCTACCAGTCAACCTTCGGGTGATGCAGAGACAAACAGTGGTAGGTGTAAATAAGAAATAAAATAATTAATTACCTATTAGTTTATACTATATGGATATATAAAATACTATAAATATAAAAAATACTATACAAATATATATCAAAGTATAGATACACAGATACACAAAATAAAAAGACCAACAATGGGGAAAACATTAACGATGTGACGAAACTGCCGACTTTTTACGAAGAAATTTACGAACTTTATGTTTAAAAGATAAACAGTTGGTTGCCATCCTGATTTCCTGGGGAAGCGCATTCCATAATGAAATAGCCTGGACGAAGAATGATCGGTGAATGAAGTCAGTGCGGTGAGATGGACAATGAAGAATACGGTTATCCGATGACCGCAGAGTCCTATTGTGGTTGGCACAAATGTACTGAAAGTGGGGAGCCAGGTAACTAGGGGATGTAGGAGAAACAGGAAAAGAAAACAAGGTAGTTAACGCTCTTTGCTCCCTACGCAGACGTATGGGCAACCATTTAAGAAGAGACCGATGCTCAGATACGTGATCATATTTACGCAAATTGAAAACAAATCTTACCAAAGCTTTACGAAAACCTTTTTTTTTTTTTTTTTTTTCGGGTGGGAAATCATCCAATGACTTCCCCCGCTCTGGGTGGAGCGGGGGGCATGTCAGACTTGTACTGACTAAAACCCACCCATGTTCCTTCTATTGCCCTTTACGTTCCGAGGCCGCGGTATCTCTTTCGAACAACCCGCAACCCCGGCAGGCGGAGGCTCTGGCAAGCCCCAGTACCCGTACGTACTCTCTTTGAGGCGCGCGTGAAACACGAATGCGCCGTCGACACGGCCTGTCGTCAATCGACGGACGGACGGTGAACTACCCATTGCTCACCGCCCACAGGCCCGCATCTACGGTGGCCGGAAGTCGTCTCGCGGCGCCCGGCGCCATGGGCGTCTCCCGCGGCGGCTGGGTTGGGCAGATGCTCTCTCCCTCAAACGCCCGGCCACCTCCTTTGCTAGCATTACTGCTTCGCAGAAGGTGGTGACCGCTTCCCATTCCCTCTCGCTCCGGACCATGGCCTGAACCAGGGCCGGACGCGAGAGATCGCCGCCGCCGATCGCCTCCACGAGGCCACGGCGGTGCTCCGCCCAGCGCTGGGCAGACCGCCACTACGAAATCCTTTGATCATGAATTTATTTGACGTCAGAAACATGACTTCGCCTTATCAAGGTGACTGACCTCTATCCGGTCCTATCACTGTGTTATCAAGTCAATTTTAAGATTAACCAATTAAGGTGAAAGCTCCAACCTACCCGCGAAATTCAAATTTTCTTACGTTTTTTGCAATTTTCAGGCCAGTGCTAGGTTGTATGTTGATTAAAATATTATTCGCGGCTGTAAGACGTATGTAATTATAGAATTATAATCATCAAAATCACCAATACAACCCTCCAAGTTCATAAAGGCGTAGGAAAGACTTTTTCTGTTTTTTTTTTGTTCCTACGCCTTTATGAACTTGGAGGGTTGTATTGGTGATTTTGATGATTATAATTCTATAATTACATACGTCTTACAGCCGCGAATAATATTTTAATCAACATACAACCTAGCACTGGCCTGAAAATTGCAAAAAACGTAAGAAAATTTGAATTTCGCGGGTAGGTTGGAGCTTTCACCTTAATGTTATTATAATTTTATTGGTCTTAGAAATAGACAATTTGTTTACACTTTTTATATATATCTGCCTGTAGTGAGCATTCATTGAGTAACAACGAATGAATAATATCAATGTTAGATAATTTATGGGTTAGTTTTGTTTGTTTTGTTTTTCATTGATAAATCACACTATGAATGAATTGATTAGGACATAATCTAAAGACTTTGTTTTTAAACAGATAAATATATATCTTAATTCACTATTTAAAGTGCTTTTTTACATGCAAAAAGGTTACGGATAATTCTTTGATATTATATTTTTTGTAACATAAATTAAACACAATAGAAATAAAAATTTGCAATAAAAAATTGAATCTTCTTTTAAGGAGCAGTAGACTTATATATTTAGTTAAACTTCATATAATATTCTACTACCTTTGGGTTAAATAAATACATCTTTGTGATAGGGTACAAAAGTTAAAAAACTATAATATATAACGGGTGATTTTTTAAGAGGTATAGGATTTGATTTTCAAAAAAAAACACAAAAAATTTGAAAAATTTGATGAAATCTTTATTGGAATCGATAGAACGATCAATATATTTATTTATTTAATTTATTTAACTATTTATGTACATACACACTAAATACAGAAAAATAAAACACAGGAACAGAAAATAGGTACAAAGGTAATGCTTATTTCTACAGAAATCTCTTCCAGCATACCCGCGAAAGGAGAGTAAATAAAAAGAGATGTAGACACAGTGCGTAAAAAAAAAAGAGGAAAACAAAAAGAATTCATAAAAACATAAGCAAATAATGACTAAATACAATGTAAGAATATACTAATATACATACAAATACAAAGACAAATATATAACATAAATACAATATAAAATATAATAATAAATACATATGCAACTATGGTGAAATAGAAAGATAATGTTCTTTCACTCTTCGCTTAAAAACTGAAACAGTTTTGCAGTCCCTAATGTCAGGCGGAAGCGAATTCCACAACCGTACAGCGTGAACAGTAAAGGAGTAGGAGTAGAAGTCGGTAGAGTGGGGAGGGGGTTTAAGGAGATTCCTAAGATGCGATCTACAAGGAGCATCAGAAGGTCGGGAATAGGAAAAACGTTCCCGCAGATAGAAAGGCGTTTTAGGGTTATGAAGGATGTTAAAAAGCAAACACAATATTCGAGAGTTCCGGCGAAGTCGAATTGGGAGCCACTTGAGTATTTTGCGAAAGTTGGAAACATGATCATATTTTCTAAGGTTAAAAACAAAACGGATACAGATATTTTGCAAACGCTCAAGTTTATTTAAGAGCTCCTCGGTGGCATCCAAATAACAGGCATCGGCGTAGTCTATGATGGGCTGGATGAGAGTCTGTGC
Organism: Ochropleura plecta; assembly: GCA_905475445.1. NCBI lineage: Eukaryota > Metazoa > Arthropoda > Insecta > Lepidoptera > Noctuidae > Ochropleura > Ochropleura plecta. The sequence continues at coordinate 13,741,328 of FR997739.1, forward strand.
AAGAGAAATTTTAGTCTTCAGAGAATTTAATGTTTGAAGATGATTTCATGCAAATGCTGGCCGCGGTTCCGGTTTAGATGGCCCATTCGCAAGGCCCAATTTCGGCACACTCTCTCCAACATATCAGCCGGTATATCACGAATAAATGCTTCAATATTGGCTCCCAGTGCGTCAATCCTTGCTAGTTTATCCCTGTGGACATGACCTGATGACATGCTTAGATCGTGTGATCTAACGCCTTTGGACTATTTCTTGTGGGGCCATGTTAAGGCTCATGTCTACCTGATATGTTGGAGAGAGTGTGCCGAAATTGGGCCTTGCGAATGGGCCATCTAAACTGGAGCCGCTGCCAGCATTTGCATGAAATCATCTTCAAACATTAAATTATATTGATCGTTCTATCGATTCCAATAAAGATTTCATCAAATTTTTTGTGTTTTTTTTTAAATCATATCCTATACCTCTTAAAAAATCACCCGTTACATATTTATATGTTACTGTAAAAGCCTGAACTACGGTTAATCATAAGATTTTCCAGTAAAACCTAAGATTTACCAACATGAGTTGGTAAATGTAAGTATTTATTATAAAGGGACGACTTTTTCGGACTCTTGCCATTCCAATTCAGTACATGCTAGGTTTTACCAATGTGGGCTGGTAAATGTTGGTTTTAGGAATAATAAGGCGTAAAAATTATTTAATATAATTATCGTTTGGTTGTTTAAAACTCCAAATTTACAATGGCATACTTTTAAGATGGCAGAATGAAATTTAGTATAATTACGATTGGCAAAGTTCAAATTTAGCATTATATCGTTTAGCATAATGTTCATTTAGAGCGATGATTATTTGGTATAATTTCACTTTTCATATTATACAGATGGCAGCATTTCATTAAAAATAATTTTAAAAGGCATATAAGTCTTTAAACTGACACGGTCACTAACATTATTATTAACGGTTAAAACGGGGTATTAACCATGACTGTTTGTTATTTATTTTGAGTTTCCAATATTTACACAGATACAGATTATGATATGATATATGACTTAGATAGAGTGAGTTACAATTATACAAAAAATATTAAGGCAAAAATAAGATTTTTTTGGGAATAATATAGAAAAAAAGATATTGTTTTTAGTAGGTTACCCGGAACTCAACTATTTAGATTAGGTTAATTCCTTTAAAAAAAGAAATGGGTAGGTTAAAACTGTGACCCCCTACGCACGAGCCGAGCGAGCGCAGCGAGCTGTGCCGTGGCAGCGGCCGGCGAGTGGCAGAAACGACTTGAATTAAGAGAAAAAAGAGATTGTTTATAGTAGGTTAGCAGAATTAAACTATTTAGATTAGGATAATTACTTATTAAATTAAATGACATTATTTCCAAGAAATAAATAATTAAAATAAATGACAACAAATAATGACAAAGATGATTCTAACTATAAACTTTCTGCGATATGACAATTCTGCCGTTTAATGATTATTGGTATGAAATATATGCCAAAACACGATTCTGACTGTGAACTTTCTGCGCTATGATGTTTCTACTTTTAAATATTATGGATATGAAATTTATGTCTAAAGATAATTCTGACTTACAAAATTATGAGTTTTGAATGTATGTTAAATGAGTGTCTGCCAAACAATTTTCTGCGAAATGAAGTTTATGCTATTCGTTGTTATGCAAAATAAAATTATGATATAAAAAGTTCTGCTATAAAGTGTTTACCCGATTTTATTCGACATTTACCGTTCCTTTAATGTAAATCCTAAGATTTACCAAGTAAATGATGGTAAAAGTTCGAATCCCAAACTTATATGGACATTTACCATTCATTATCGGTATAGGTTTTACTGGAAAATCTTAAGATTTACCGTAGTTCGGGCTTTTACAGTAACATATATACAACTTGACGGGCCTGTTGGTCTAGTGGTTAGTGGCCCTGACTGCTGAGCCGGAGGTCGTGGGTTCGATTCCCACCCAGGACAAACTTTGTGTGATGAGCATGATTGTTTGTTCTGTGTCTGGGTGTGATTTATCTATAATATGTATGTATTTATAAATTATATAAGTATGTATATCAGTTGTCTGGTTACCATAACACAAGCTCTGCTTAGCTTGGGATCAGATAGCCGTGTGTGAGTTGTCCTAAGATATTTATTTATTTATTATTTATTTAACTACCTATTTGTTTTCGAGAACTTAGATACCAATAAACACACTTGTAATAAAATTTTCTTTTCATTTTAATCATTCTGGGACCCCTACATAGACACAATTTATTTTTGATGCAAGTTTTCCCTCATTAACTAGGATTTTTTTTTCGATAAATCACGCGGGCAAAGCCGCGGGCGCTAGCTTGTAGGATAATAATAAGAATAACGTTAAAATTCCTTAAATGGTCACAGACGCAGTTAATTTTGTGAATTGTCCCAATTTGATAAATTTTAACGTACCTAATTCATATTTATTATGATTCTGCTAAAGTAGCCATTTTAGGTTAGGCACTAGCCAAACGAAAAAAAAAAGAATGTCACAAAACATTCTAGGTAATTATTATTATTCCCCTTCAATACCTACAGCTACAATGCTACTAGTTGGAGACTTAGCAGTATTGATTTAAAGCTGAATTTGCACCTAATTCCGGATTACTCCCTCCGTAACTCACAGCCGTTTAGTTCGTTAGACATGTGCTAAAGGTTGTCTTTGCGAATATCTAACTGAAAATTTCAAGGATAAGTACTGTGAAGGTTTCATAGCAGAGTGCGACTGTTTGCAATGACGTTCAAATACTCAGGTTTTTAAATAGAGATTCAAAAAAGTCAGTCTCGCGCACCGAAGTCTCCGATCAAACTTACGACAAACAGCTATATCTTTTGGTTGCGTAGACTTAGAAGGTCGATTTTTTTACAGCTCCAAGAGATCACAGAGTTGAACATAATTTAACTCGAAGCCTCCACGTGTTCCCGAGATAAAGACAGACAGTCGGATAACAAAGCAATCCAATAAGACTTCCATTTGAGATACAGAACCCTGAAAATATAAGTCTTCCTTGGCAGTCGAGTAATAACAAGGTAAAGCACTTGCAGCCTAGCCTTAAATGGGTAGACAAGAATAGTAAACTAGAGGAAAACTTTATGTCCCACTATACACTCGAAACAAACATAATACTCACTAACTTACCTACCCAACATCACTGCACGAAACTCCTGGAAACTTCACTAGTTTAGAATCTAGACCTAAATAGAGACACAGAATGCATAGATTCGCAATTAGTGTGTAACTTAAGATAGTAATATTCTGGGCTGTGTTTGAGCCTATGTATTTTAGGGCCAGTTTACCATTAAAACTGAACGTGGCCAGCACTTTAAACAGAGTTCCAAAGCTTGTCAGTTTCACTATGGCATTAGTCAGTCAGTCTATGGAATTTACTGCCGGCTTCTCTGAGCCCCGATTAATAACCTGGGTCTCTTTAAAATTCTAGTAAATTGATCACTAGACAATCATGCCTAACCATGGGCCGTATCTTCACTTCTTATCAGGACTTGTGGCTATACGTAAGCCTATTTAGTGTAAAAAAGGGAATATTGACATTGACAGTTTTTTAACGTCCTTAGATTGTGCTGAGATCAGTTTAGTTTTTATTTACTATCCATAGAAGTCGTATTATGACAACAGTTTTGTTGGTTCTCATTTGTTTGTTTACAAGTGGTAGATCAAAGTTTACATACCTGCGCTAAAGAGGTGAAGAAATCAACTTCACTACAACATCCTTCTATCGTTGTGTGAAGTGGTGGAGGGCTGGTGTTTTAGGAAACTTTACTAATTTTGACGTTCAAAAAGTGCAATTCGTACCAATTTTAATAAATTTATTCTTATTTGTGTCTAGCAAGTTGTCTATAATTATACTATTCTATGTTTACGGACCTAACTGTCTGTGTATCTCAGCTAAACTCAGTTCCACTGCTAATGTGGCCAAAACCTAGATGTTAAATCAGGCGTTATTACTTAATTAAAGCGTGCTTCCTACGTAACACATGTTTCTGAATTATTGTTTATACAATTTCGTATAATTCGGTTTCAATTTACGAGAATTTAGGCAAGTGTAATTAGACTTTAAGTTTGTAACGCATATGTGTGTGAAAGATTGTGTTTTAGATGTTAGAGGTTGTTTGTGTGGCTTGATGATGTCCGTGAATCACGCCTCTTACACGACCTCAACAGAAAAGAAACGCGTATTTTTCTCTTGTTTCTATCGCATGAGTACCGTCACGTCTCAAGAGGCATCGTGTAATTCGCGGCGTGCTCCAAGCAAGGTTTTCAACCATTTATTTTGGTGTTCACAGTCATCGTCGCTAGACACAATTGTTGCTTGAGCTTGTAGCCAAGCATTTTATGCTGTATCAATGCATGTATGTTTCATAGTCTTTTTAGAGTAGGCATCATAAAGAAAAGGTTTTGAACTTTGGGTTTGAAACTAAAGCCCGCTTGCACTATCTAAATGGTACAATGCATTTAAAGTTTAGCGTATTTAAAACCGTTCATTGTTCTCTTTCTGTCAATCGTTTGAAGATGACGGAGACTAAGTTTATGTTTCGACTTAAACTAAACCCTGGTTTAAGGTTAGGGACTTACGGTGAAAACGGGCCGTAATCTATTTTTGCTGTATTGACTTACAAAAATGTTACTAATAAATGTGGGCCTTTTGTTTATACTTCGTAGAATTCATGATATGAAATAGGTCTCAAATTTGTCTCTTAAGTCTTGTGTCGTTGCGGGCCTGTGGGCGGTGAGCAATGGGTAGTTCACCGTCCGTCCGTCGATTGACGACAGGCCGTGTCGACGGCGCGTTCGTGTTTCACGCGCGCCTCAAAGAGAGTCAGCAAAGCAGAGGGGCTTGCCAGAACCTCCGCCTGCCGGGGTTGCGGGTTGTTCGAAAGAGATACCGCGGCCCCGGAACGTAAAGGGCAATAGAAGGAACATGGGTGGGTTTTAGTCAGTACAAGTCTGACATGCCCCCCCGCTCCACCCAGAGCGGGGGAAGTCATTGGATGATTTCCCACCCGAAAAAAAAAATAAAATAAAAAAAAAAGTCTTGTGTCGTCTCCTACCTAAAACAAAACAAAAAAACTAAAAAATATTATATTAACCAAGAGTGGGTGTCTTTAAAGCGGTACGTAAACGGTTTTACAAATTTTAATAACGAATATCAAAACCCCTAAAATTAATTACGAAATTCTGCCACAGAATGATAAAACAAAGTTTAAAATTCGAAATTAGTACGCTGTGGACGTATAGCGCGTGACGTTGGCTTTCTGTGAATTAAAAAAAAAAATGTTGCTTGTTAAAAAAGGTTTATGTGATTAGGTCTGCCTGTTTGTCTATTAGTTGGCCAGGCTGCAAAGATTTTGTCGTTGGAGCATTTTTAATCGTTTTTGCAAGGCTAATCTTCGTGAGTTTTTGCTTAACTAAAGTTATTTTAGGCCATGTTAGGCAAAAGGATGAAACTAATCCTTACTAACATTATCCTTATCCTTACTACAATATTATAAAAGCGAAAGTGAGCTTGTTTGTTACGTCTTCACGCCTAAATGACTAAAACAATTTTGGTGAATTTTGGTACAGAGATAGTTGGGAGTTGGGACAATGGAGACGGACACAGACTAATACTATTTTTTTAAAGTGAGAAATGAGGGAGAAAGAGCGAAGAAAAGGGATAACTTAGCTTTGTTATTACAATAAATAAGGCACAATGGCAAAAACTACAGGTAGCAGGTACCTGCAAATCAGGAAAGGGGAGTTCCCCTTTGTTGAACACAGTTCGGGGTAACACAGTTGTGTTACCCCGAATTTAAAGCGAGCGAAGCCGCGGGTAAAAGCTAGTCAGCATATAAAAACCACCATTTTACCAAATTCACTCAAAAATTTACGGTAGCTGTATAGCAGAGTCATAAAATACGTAACAAAAGCCGTTAAAATCTCATAAATCAAAACTGCAGTTGTAAATGTATTAGATATGGACAGTCAGACATTAAAATTTTACAACATTAGTGACTGGGCGCATAAAGTTTCGGAGCTTCAGTAAGGCTGACACTTCGCGATAAATGTGTCATTTTGGATAACCTCGTAAGCGGGCAATTTTAAAAATTCTTTTCTTTTATTCTTTTTTGTTTGGTGTTTTTGACGGGCCTGTTGGTCTAGTGGTTAGTGGCCCTGACTGCTGAGCCGGAGGTCGTGGGTTCGATTCCCACCCAGGACAAACTTTGTTCTGTGTCTGGGTGTGATTTTTCTATAATATGTATGTATTTATAAATTATATAAGTATGTATATCAGTTGTCTGGTTACCATAACACAAGCTCTGCTTAGCTTAGGATCAGATAGCCGTGTGTGAGTTGTCCCAAGATATTTATTTATTTTATTTATTGTTACTCGTTTCAGGGAAGTAATTGTTTGAGAATTTAATGTCACTACAGTTGATTGGTTGGTCTGATAGGAAGAAAACGTGCTGCGCTTACCCCAAATAGAATAGAATAAGGACGGCAAGGTGGTTGGTTAAATCAGGACCTGTTCCATCGTAAAGTTTGGCGAGTAAATCCTACTAATATAATAAATGCGAATGGTTGTGAGGATGAATGGATGTTCGGATGTTTGTTACTCTTTAGAGGTAGATTATGGTCTGGAATAATACTTTTTTTTTCAATATCACGTGGTCGCCAGCTATTTTACTAATCCTACTTCCTACTAATCCTAATATAAATATAATACTATAAATGCGAATGTTTGTGAGAATGGATGGATGTTACTCTTTAACGTCAAAACGGCAGAACGGATCTTGATAAAATTTGGTGGAGAGGTGGATTATGGTCTGAAATAACACATAGAATACTTTTTTTCGATATCACGCAGACGAAGCCGCGGGCGCCAGCTATCTTACTAATATTATGTTACTCTTTGAGACTGTTTGAGAAATTAAATAAAAAAAGAAGACTGACAGGCCCACTGTGGTGATGTCACAATTCGTTTTGTAGTATAAACTCTACGACATGACGCGGGTTTTGCACGATGTTATGTGTACAGCGTAGAAGAGACTCTAACTTATAACCAAATAAGTACTTCTGAATCAATACATTACATTCTAAGCCAACGAAAATAATGTTACATCCCTAAATAAATTAGAAAAAAAAAACCTCCAGGTGATAGTCGTTCTCGTTCACCGTAGGTTTCGTATAAACTTGCGACATAAAGCGTATTGTTTTGTTTTTTTTTTTTCAAAGTTCAAAGGGATCATAGACTTAAGAATAGAGTCTTAATTTCAACTCGATATCTTTACGCGTTCCCGAGATAAAGGATTATAATATACAGTCAGGCTGACAATAAAGTGATCCTATTATAGGAGTTCTGTTTTTTTTCCTTTTGAGGTACGGAACCCTAAAAAAAGATGTTTCTTACCAAAGATCAAATCTACAAGGTATCTCTAAGGCGCAGCAGTTTTTTATTTTTGGTTTTTTTAATTAAATTAAATTAAAATTCATTTACACTCGATCCATATTAAAATAAAATAAATTACATTAAAATTAGATTTAATTAAATTGGATTAAATTAGATTACATTAAATTATGTAGATTAAGACATGACATATAATTATCCCTTTACTCTATATAAAAAACCAGACAAGTGCAAGTTGGACTTGCTAATCGTACAAACTTGTGGGTAACTAATACTGAAAATGCGATATAAACGGCCATATTTTTTAATTGCGTACATTTAGAGAGTTTTGTTTTTTTTTTAAGCTTTAAGGGACCTCATATCTCAGTGTTTGGTGTTAATTTCAACTCGATACCTTCATGCTTCTTAAAACAAAGGGTCTTGACAGACAGATGGTCAATAAAGTGATCCTATAAGGATTCCGTTTTTGTCCTATGGAAGTACAAAACCCGAAACAGATGTGTCCTAAAACTGTTTAAAACCTACAAGGACAGAATGTAAGGCACACCAGTTGTTTATTAAGCATTTCTTTATTCTGTATTAAATAATGCTGGGAAAAACCGAACTGTTTAATTTTGTGACAAAAGATATCTAAAGGAAAATATGGGATCTGTAAGAAGTATAAGAACTTAAAATCTTAAATATTCTGAACAATTGAAATCTTGAATGATGAAAACAATTTCCAGGTTTTAAGAGTGACACTATAACAAAATAATATCACTGTCAATATTTCCCCACACACACACACAAACAACACCACACAATTAAACATATAAACCGGATAAGGGTGAGTTTCAATTTTATAGCGCAGCCGTCTCAAAGAAAATCCAATTTTCCCACAGCTGTAAGATCCGTCTCTTATTTGTGGCTTGAGTTCAATGGGACAATATTACACACAATCTGGGGCCGGCGATTCAATGGATCAGCTACCCATATCACTCAACACCAATGAGGATTTTTGTCTTTCTCTTGTGTTTTTTTAAAGGATAGAAAGAAAAAAAGCAGTGTCTATGGTATTAAGTAAGCTTCTGCACATTTGTGAGCTTTTTTTTAAAAATGAGAATTCTTTAAATAACTTTCCCCGCTCTGGATGGAACAGGGGGAGTGTCAGACTTTTACCGAATAAAACCCACCCATCTTTTGTCTTTTATGTTAAGGGTTATAGTAAGGTCAAGGTATGGTAAGGGTTTTCACGTGTGCTTATTTACTTGATTTAATCAATTGAATAATATGTCTTGAAAACTAATTATGTATTTTACCACTTTGACTACGTAAAAAAAAGGAACTAAATAAATTGAACCTTACTACTTTGAAAGAGTCTGTGTTGTATTATTGAGATTAATTTGATTTAAACACTATCATACCTTTGTGAGGTATTCGGTGGAATAACTCATCAGCGTTTTCTCCCTTTTTGGGAATGGGAAATCTGCAAATAACTTTCTACACTTTGGACAGACTTTTACTGACTAAAACCCACTTATATTCCCTCTTTTGCCTTGTATGTTCAGAGGCCGCGATATCTTTTTGAAACAACCCGCAACCCCGGACATTTGTGTGCTTCGAAAGTAAATAAAAACATTCGTGTATCATCTGATTTTTCACAGCTATCTTAGGGTCAGTTTTCAGTCTAACTAGAAGCGGCTAGAACGGCTGAATAGCCGCATCTGGTTAGACTGTTACCAGTATTTTATCTGGAGCCACCGCCTAACCTCTACAACAAAGTTAGTACTACGTAGTACGATATCCCCTAGTAAGATTGGTTGTCAAACTTTCAGGCAACTGGCTCTATCTTTAACGACTCGAAGATCAATGAATCAGAAATAAAAAAAACTATTAAATAAGTTTTTAAAAACCCTATTGTTAACCGCGCGTTATCATCTGTGATTGAATATTATTATTGCGAATAATGACAATGTTGATCTCTCAATAAATATCGTTCAGAATACAGACCGTCTAGCTAAAATTAAGTTCGCAAACGAAACTTTACTACAAAAAGGACGTGTAACAAATATACTCGTAAATGCAAAAAATAAGAACTTCTTTTACCCAAGAAAGCCTTTTTTCAAACAAAAGACGTATTCAACTATCATTACTTCAATAACAATTTCACGCCAATATGGACAACAATGAAAATGATGAAATAAAGAAAACAAGCGTACTCGTATAGTTTGTGTTATCAATTTATATTTTCTTTTCTCCACTGTCAACTACACAAAGAAAGAGCGATGAGACGGGAAAGTTAAATCAAGGTACAAAAACAATATGCGATTCAAAATAAACAGTATTTTGAATCGTATATTGTTTTTGTTTAGACTGTATTGAATAGGTATTCGATTATGAGACAAATACGTCGGCGTTGCGACCTCAAACGAGATTAATTCATTTCTTCAAAATCATTTCGAGAGTGGTGTGAAGTGATATTTTGTTTCTTTTTTTACGGTTTTTAATCATCATATAACTTCCCTTTGCTCTGGCCAGAGCGGAGGGGAGTAACAGAATAATACTGACTAAAACCCACCCATGTTCCTTCTTCTGTTCTTTATTTCCGGGGCCGCGGTATCTCTTTCAAACAAACCGGCACCCCGGCAGCCGGTGGCCCTGGCCTTTGCTTTGCTGATATCTTTTTGAGGCGCGCGTGGAACACTAACGCGCTTTCGATATGGCCTTGTGAAGTGATATTACAACAACGTTGCTAATTAATTTATAGTTCTTTTATCGTGTCGATGGAAATTTAAATTAAAAAAAAAAACTGTACGTTCGTTCGTGTTTTGAACTTTCAGTAGCGTCCATCAGCTCCTGTAGTTTAAATGTACAAGCAACAGGACAGGCGGGATAAAATGTTAAGTACATTAAGACTAAAGACATGCGGCGATCTCTTGCGTCCGGCCCTGGTTTAGTCCAAGTTCCGGAGCGAGAGGGAGCGGAAAAGAGAGAAGAGAGGAAGCGGCCACCTTCTTCTGCAAGACAATTATGCTAGCAAAGCAGGTGGCCGAACGTTTTAGGAAGAGAACTTTAAACAGGGTGGGTTTTAGTCTGTTAAAGTATGAGGGGGAAGTTACTTGATGATATCTCATCACCAAAAAAAAAACGCTAAACGGCATAGTCTACTAAGCACCGAGCCAAGTCCCCTCATGTCTTTCCTAGCAAATGCATCATCTTATGTATAAAAAATAAGTTTGTTTTTGACGTAAATTCACAATGACGTCTATTCGCAGTGAACTGTGAGTGCATGTCAGAAATACGATTTGATTGTACTTTGCGCGCTTTATATCTGAAAAGGCTAGGCAGATGATGATATTTCGAAAGGTATAATAGACGGTGGAGCACGAGTAGAACTATCGTATTAGGCATATATAAGCCCAAACGAAAAAGTACCGGGTAAATGACCTTGTCGCGGACACTGGAAATTCCCTTTTATATCCAAATTCGCGAAACAGTAATGGCAGTGTCTCCCAAAAGAATACTGTGAGCTGTTTTTTTTTGTATTAACATTCTTCATCTACCTAGCCTTCGGCGGCTTCCAGTCTTAACAGATGCAGCTGAATACCAGTATTTCACATAGAGCGACTGACAATCTGACCTCCTCAACCCAGTAAGTACCCCAGTAGGTAACCAGTGGGTTATACGATACCCCTTGGAAAGACTGGTTATCAGACTTTCGGGACACTGACTATCTGTAACGGCTGCGAAAGAGAATCTACAAATGACAGCCGGGACCAACGGCTTAACGTGCTTTTCGAGGTATGGAGGAAACTCAGTATGTAACGGGTGGTGACCCATTCACAGACCAACCTAGGCAAGCGCGGTTTAACCTTGAGATTGGCTGTCATTATTTAGCTACAAGCTCCTTGCTTCTTTTTATGAACACTGAACTAATTATAATTAAGAAGAGGTCATAGGGTAGTTTTCAGGGTCAAAGTAATTGCATTCTATTAAGTCCGTCTTCTAGATTATTCAAAAATAAGGGACACGTATTTTATTATTTGTAAATTAGACCAAAAACGGCAAAGATATAGCCCATTAAAGTTACGTGTGACGTCACGGGTTGCTGCATTTTTTCGCGTAACTTTAATGAGCTATATCTTTGTAATTTTTGGTCTAACTTCTGAATAATCATTTTTGAATAATTTAAAAGACGGACTATTTTTTTTAAACTAGCCTATTCTGATTTTGGTAAATTTATCGTAACACATGAACCTCAATTTTTCGTTCTCATCACCACCGTACAAACTATAGAAGATGCTCGTTGAATGCTTAATGGGCACATCTTGAACTTAACAAATTGCGACCAAGCCACGTACAGTCGACACAGAAAATCTTCCACCGCTACCTGTCTCAACAATGAGCACATAGCTACAAACTTTCAACTGTTTATATTTGGCGCAAGGGGTGAGATTTTAGAGGAATGTGGGATAGTTTTTAAAATAACCGACGAAAAAAAAATATCTAGCTAAGCTTCAAAGTTAAATGTAAATTTTGAGGCAGTGCCAACAAACAATAATTGCTGATCAATCAAACTGTTAACATTTCACGCTTTCCATTAATTGGTTTAAAGAAATTTATTTCTCATAAGAACATACAGTCCACTTATAATGTGATACATAGAAATAAACATGATATAATGCAGTACAATACAAATTTCCTCCAGAGTATTAGCAGCTATAATGTACATACATGTTTCTTTAACTTATATTTAAATGTATTCATGTTGTCGCACTCTTTAATATCGTCCGGTAATGCATTGAACAGATGACATTGACCTTCAAATAATATAGTCTTTCTACCGTAATTAGTGCGTACGCTGATGACTTCAAGACTTCTAATTTTCTTGTTTGTTCGGCGCCGACTTTAAATTAATTATATAGGTATTTTAACTTTGGAGCTTAGCTAGAATAAAAGTTTGAGTTAAATTTTTTGTCCAAAAGTTTTATCCATTATGATGTAAGTTAAAAATATTGTAGTGACCAAAATGTTATTGAAGAAGTTATGAAATGATGAAACGGAACTCAAGATTCAAAGAAATAAATATTGCTGTGGCGTCCGATAAAGGAAAATGGACGCAGAAAACGTGAGGTGAGAATTTCAATTAGAATAGGACAAGGGTGGTTTTCTAAGCACAAAAAATTGTTAGCTGATAATGTAGAGCTATCCGTTGTTAGTGTTAGTTCAATTCAATCATTAACGATTAGGTGGTCCACTTCAGCCACGATGCGTTAGCGGGAAAACACAGAACTAAAATAAATAAAGCAAGTTTGGTAATTTTTCTTGACAAGCAGCGCCATCTTGAACTGCGCACTGAAAGTTAGGTTATGTTGTTAGGTACAATACCTTCACAGTTTAAGTGCACAGTGTAGCGTTTTCTACAACGAGTTTTCGCGGCGTTGTTTACGATACTACATCTCATTGTACAACCTCTCCAGATTTTCTGTCAATCTCAAGTCGAAGCTATCAGGAAAAAAATCTTGCGTCACACCTACATTGTTAACGCTACAATGCTCTCTTGAATTGCACCATACAACTAAAGTAAGATACCAAACCGTGGTTTGGGACTCTTTGCTAAGAATTTGAGTGGGTTTCTTCTTGAGGTCCACTTCGTTTCCGTTCCAAACTTTTCTTTTGAAAAACTTAAAACAAAAAGCAGCAATTGATTTTATATACGATTCAATAGAACGTTTAGTTTCGTTTGTGAAGTGTGGTTTTCTTTGGTGGTATTTCAAACGAACTGGAGGAGTTTTAAACTTAAATCGAAATAAAAATAAAGTCTTATTTCTATTTAATCGACTTCAAACAAGGAAGAGGTTCTAGTTCGACCATTTTTTGATGTATGTTTACCGATTACTTCGCGAGGAGCTCGTGGCTAAATAAATAGTAGCCGCTCGGGTCGATCTTTAGGTTAAGCCGCGCTTGCCTGGGTTGGTCTGTGGATGGGTGACCACCCGTTACATACCGAGTTTCCTCCGTGGCTCGGAAAGCACGTTAAGCCGTTGGTCCCGACTGTCATTTGTAGATCTTTGACAGTCGTTACAGGTAGTCAGTGTTCCGAAAGTCTGACAACCCGTCTTACCAAGGGGTATCGTATTACCCAGTATTAGCTGGGTTGTGGAGGTCAGATAGGCAGTCGCTCCATGTAAAATACTGATATTCAGCTGCATCCGGTTAGACTGGAAGCCGACCCCAACATAGTTGGGAAAAGGCTAGACAGATGATGACCGATTACTTTGCTAACTGCGGACTGATTGTCATATAATTCTTTTCGTTCGTTCGAAAGGGTATACTTTCGAGATGCTTCTATATAAATTTTATTTGTATTGATTGGGTAGTTTATGAGTTATCGTCAATAATACAAATTTTCTTCATTTTCCTTTTAATTGACAACCTCCTTCTTTTTTGACGTCGGTTAAAAAGAAACAACTGTATCTCGCGCGCCTGTTTACTATTTTGCTGACTTTACCTACTTTATACCTACGTTTTGTCAGTTTGATTGTTTTCAACCAGGCATGTAGGCAGGCAGGCTGCTTCTCAAATAGTCCTAACGAAAAACCCAATAACACTGCCCGGTCTGGACCGGTCCCGGTCCCGGTATCACTTACGATTAGTTAAGTGATCGAACTTAAAATTCATGACAACCCGATTAGACAGTTGTCTCTAGGGGGTTCATTTCCAAGTATTGAGCTTTTATAGATAAGGATGTAATTAAATGGATTGTATTTTATAGGATCTGGTGTATTGTCGTTAAGTTGACGACACGGTTGGCGCTGTGGCTGAGAGATTGACTGCTGCGTTGAGTGTCGCGGGTTCGATCCCCGCACGGAACAAATATTTGTATGGCCTACAGATAGTTGTTTTGATAGATGTTTGTGTATGTGAGTTTAAATGTTTGTACGCACCCACGATACAGGAGAAATTCCTAGTGTGGGGCAACGTTTTTTTTTTATAAAAAAAAAAGTTTAAAGTCACAGAAGCTCCAGAAAAACAATAATATTAATTAGCGGTTTGAAAGAGCGTCTGTCGCGGCAGTCTCCGAAGAAGCGAGTGAAGGGTTGGGGACAGACCGTTATCACCCGATGCTATCTGATAACCACAAGCTGATAATGTGGTGTGCACACCGCTTGGGTGTGCTGTTGTTTGAGTGTGATTTCCAACAAGCTACTTTCGAATGGGCCCCGCACTTGGGCCGGGGCTGCATTGTTACGGCGACTGCGAAGAAACAAACTCATATAAACATGTCGATGGCAGCAATTTAAAACGAGAAGCGAGAATTATTTGTTTAAATCGATGCCGCTGCGTAACTGTCGCCGGACCAGAATTAAAGTTGTAGAGAATTTAATTTGCAACAACTTTTTTTTTATCAGACAAATAGTTTAAGAGGTATATCGTAAAAACCATTTCAACCTCTGTTTTTAAGATAGCCTCTGTGGGACAAGGGTGGCGACCCCACAAACTTGATTTTAGCTTTACACTGACCCCCTCCACACATCAATAAAATAAAATTGCGTCCTCTAAAAAACGCATCCCCAAATGTAACTGTTCAATGGACTACTTGTAGAGTACGCAAGCCCTAGCAAAAGAGGCAGTCACAAAATATAATATCCACCAATTACTTATTACGTAAGTGGTACAAATAAAAAATAAAATTATGTTTTCGTTTGAACTTTGCCTCTTTATCTGAAACATATGCTACTCAAATAATAAATTTGACCATTTTTAATTAATTTACCGTCAAAACATTTAGATTAGTGCAAACAGAGGCGCCGCCGCTTTGAAAAATATGTGTCACAGAATTCATAGACATCTTCTTTATTATAAAATTAGGACATATTTATAGCTACGAATACAACAAATGCATTTGTACACGTCTAATCTTGACAGTCTAGATAAATCAGACAGATCTGCATTAAAGAACAAAATCATCTGTAACCTTTTTTGTAAACAAAAAATCCGGCAAATTGCTACTGGAATTTTCCATCAGGAATCTTACAATTAGCAGACACGGAATCTGGATTTATGTCCAATTGCCGGTGATAAGCCCTTTACATTTACATGTGGGACTTAAACATAACTGACTAAATGACGACACGGTTGGCGCAGTGACTGCTGCAGTGCGTGTTGCGGGTTCGATCCCGGACGGAACAAATATTTGTACGACCTGCAGATAGTTGTTTCGGTTCTGTATGTTTGTGGATGTGAGTTTTTGTAAATGCACCCACGATACAGGAGAATTTTTTTTTGTGGGGCAAAGTTTAAAAAAAATGTGGGTGTCTTATTAAGTAAACCTCGGCCTAAATTTTGGGAGATTATGGCCGTTGTATTTAATTATGTGTTTTTGGAGATTTAATCATATATCTAAACTTAGCAACTATAGAGCTAAAAGTTAAAAACCAGGGCAAAATAATAAGCCAAAAAATTAAATTATTGCACGCTACTTTACACACGAGTGTGTTTTCTTTTAAACTAATTTATCTATCTAACATTTACTAATATTATAAAAGTGAAAGTGACTTTTTTTGGTATGTTTGTTTGTTATGTCTTCGCGCCTAAATGGCCAAGATGAATTGTGGTACAGTGATAGTTGGAACCCTGGAGACGGACAGAGGCTAATTTAAAAAAAAAATTGTGAGAAAAGAGGAGAGGGGAGAAAGAGGGAAGTGAAAGATACATTTTTTTCGATCATCACTCGGTTTAAAGTCAGCGTTAACCCAAAGTAACTATCCAACGCGGGCAAAGTCGCGGGCGGAAGCTAGTATTCAATATAGGAACAGTAACATGACGAACTGCCGACCATGACAGTGAAATAAACACTTAATTACAACCAAAATATATTATTCATAAAAAGCCGTCAGAATTACAAAAACAAAACGCGCGCGCATCCCATTACCAAACACATGTAAAACCGACATGAATCATAATAAATAGACAAAGTTAAGTACCATTACTGGTGTTGAAAAAATATGTTCTCGTTGAGAACAGTCGCCAAACGTGACTTCATTCTCTTACAAAATTTGATACGACGAATCAAGATTTATGAGACAAAAAATGAGAACGGTCTTTGATGTCTTCATGTTCCGTAGAAAAGGGTTATGTGTATTCTTTTGTTTTTAGAATTCCGTACCTTAAAAGTAAAAAGAGGAATCCTTATAAGATTACTTTGTTTTTCGCCCGTCTGCCTGTCTGTCAAGACTCTTTATCTCGGGAACGCCTGGAGGTATCGAGATGAAATAACTGTACAATAAAACATATTATGTATACTCTTTTTTATATATATCTCTATACGGATATCGTAAAAAACTTCCAACACTGCGCAGAAAGGGGGGGAGTGTCAGACTTTTACTGACTAAAACCCACCCATGTTCCTTCTTTTCCCGTTTATGTCCCGGGGCATCTCGTTCTAACAACCCACAACCCCGGCTAGATACCCAAGTTTCTTGGAGTTGTGAAAAAAATCCTCCAAATCTACGCAGTTAAAAGATATGGCCGTTTATGTCGCAAGTTTGTACGGAACCGTCGGTGCACGAGTTAGACTAGCATTTGCCCGTTTTTTTTATTATAGAGTGGGAGTTAAAGGGATTAATTGTGGGTGGTTATAGTTTGGCACTTAACTTAATCTGATGGTTGTAAATCATTTGGTAATGAGATGGGCGTAATAAACGTTAGTATTGTGTTCGCAGATGACAAATGACATGACATGATCAAAAGAATAGATGTTTTATTTGAAGTAGGAGTTTTAGGTTTGTTTTGCAATAAAAAATGTTTAGTCTCACTATTAAATAACTAGCTGGCGCCCGCGGCTTTGCTCACGTGAAATCAATAAAAAAAAGTCCTTTCAGTTATTCCAGACCATAATCTACCTCTGTGCCAAACTTCATCAAGATCCGTTCAGCCGTTTTGACGTGAAAGAGTAACAAACATCCATGCATCCATACGTCTCATACATCCATCCTCACAAACATTCGCATTTATAATATTAGTAGGAAGTAGGATAATAATACCAGCCTAAAACTGTCCCACTGCTGGACACAGGAATCTTCTCATACCGAGAAGACACGAGAATTATGTTATTTATTTATTTATTTATTAAAACTTCATGCACAAGTAACAAAAACATTGTACAAAGGCGGACTTAATGCCTTGGGCATTTTCTACCAGTCAACCTTAGGGTGATGCAGAGACAAAGACATAGTAGGTGCAATGTGACAGGAAATGTTAATTTTATTAATAATAAATACATATATACATACATAGAAAATATACAAAAGTAAAGAGAGGTAAAAACTACTAAATATGATGAAAAACTGACAACTTTTTAATTTTGAGATGAGTCTGCCAACTTCTTACGTAAGTGTTCGCGAGCTTTTACCTTAAATGTGAACCGACTGGTAGCCGTCCTGATATTCAGAGGGAGCGCATACCACAGGAAAACCGCCTGGACAAAGAAGGAATATTTAAGGAAACCAGAGCGATGAGTAGGACATCGTAGAAGACGATTATTGGAGGACCGAAGGTGCTTGCTGTGCGCAGCGCATAAATATTTAAAATGAGAAGTAAGATAAGAAGGAGATGTGGGTTTTATTGAGCAGAGAAAACAAGGTGGTCAAAGCCCTCAGCGCTCGTCGCTGTCTGATGGGTAACCATTTCAAAAGCGACCGATGTGCAGAAACATGGTCATACTTACGAAGATTGAAAACGAATCGAATGCAGTTATTTAGAAGTCGGTCAAGTTTGTTGAGGAGATCTGCATTCAGGTCATAGTAACACACATCACCATAGTCAATTATGGGGAATATAAGTGATTGAACCAGCATTGCCTTAATGTGACAAGGGAGAATATTTTTTAAACGATAAAGCGACCGCAACGTTCCGGTGACCTTTTTGCTCACAATCGCGACCTGCTTACGCCAGTCTAAACAAGTGTCAACGTACAAGCCCAAATCCTTGACGTCGGAGCTAAAGGGGATGACTGTGCCATCAAAACTAACCGGTGGCACCGTTAACCCATTCAGCCTTCGTAGACTATAGGGGCTCCCTATAATGATAGCCTGACACTTAGTTGGGTTAACCGCTACTCCAAACCGATTAGACCAATTTTTCACCACGTTTAAATCCCGGTTTAGCTCCTCAATCGCATCGGATAAGTTGTCAACACCCGTTTGACAGTAAAGCTGTAAGTCATCAGCGTAAAGATGATACGCACACTGAAGCTCAGAAGTTATAAGATCGATAAAAATAGAGAATAATAGTGGAGATAATATACCGCCTTGAGGGACGCCAGTTTCAAGGTTACACCAGCTGGAAGAAGAGTCTCCCGCAAGAACCGACTGCTGACGCCCCCGAAGATAGGAAGAGAACCAATCCAAAACCTCGGGAGAGACCATGAGACAGGAGAGTATGGATAAGAGGACTTCGTGACTGACGGTATTGAAGGCGTTGGAGAAATCTATCAATACTAAAACGGAAACTTTTGTGTCTTCCATTCCCCGCCTTATATCATCAGTCACTTTAAGGAGAGCGGAAACGGTACTATGCCCGGGCCTGAAACCAGATTGGAATGGACTAATGAGGGAGTTATGATGGATAAAGTAGGAGAATTGTTTATGGACACAGGCCTCAAGTACTTTAGATAGAAAAGGAAGGATGGAAATTGGTCGAAAGTGACAGGGAAGAGAAGGATTAGGAATTTTTGGTAGTGGTCGAACATGGGCTTTCCGCCATATTGACGGGAAAACACCGGAATAAAGGGAGAAGTTAACCACATGGGAAATTGCAGGAAGGAGCTGATCAAGAGCCGTCACGATCATGTGGCGACTGATATCATCACAGCCCACGGCTTTGGATTTAATGGACAGGATAATTTTCTTGATCTCTTCCGGGTCGACTGGGGTGAAGGCAAAGGGGCTGATATTGGGTCGCGTCAGACTAGCAAGGTACCTAATTAATCGTATGACATTTGGTTAGGCTATCAAGAATAGGAACAGTGGAGAAATGGCGATTTAGATCGTCCAAACCAAATGTCTTAGGAAGGTCTGAATGCCGCGATTTGCCGATACCTAGAGTTCCAAGGAATTTCCAGATATCAGCAGAAGAAGCAGATGTGATATTATCGAGAATGTGGCGGCGTTTAGCGTTGCGTATCATCTGATTACAACGATTGCGAGCAGTTTTGAAGCGGGTCCAATTATCTTCCGACCGATCCTTTTTAAATTTCCGGAACGCGCGATCCCTTCTCCGCATTGCCATCCGAACTCCCACACTCATCCAAGGCGCAGGCGGACGCTTCAGCTTAACTTTCCTGATAGGAGCATGGGTGTCATACAGCTGGATTACTGCAGTATTAAAAATATTAACTTTGTCATCAACTGAAGAGGCTTCTTGCAGGGGTGTCCAATCAATATTAGAAGCATCTAGTCTAAGTTGGTCAGCATTCATCTTCGCAAAGGCACGCCTGTACTGGAAAATAGGTTTAGATTTAGGAGGTTTCAGGACATAAGAAAGGAAAATAAGGTCATGATGGGAAAAGCCAGGTGCAACATGTTGACCATGTGCGGAGACAAGGGAAGGATTAGAAGTAAGGATTAGGTCGAGCCAAGTGTCATCACCGACAACGTTATGATGCGTTGGTTGTAAAGGCAAGACATGCAGACTAGCTGACTCGACCAGATCCAAGAATTTACGGGATCGAGGGGAGTTATGGGCAAGGAGATTGGTGTTAAAATCCCCCATGACGATGTGATGTGCATACTCTGAACCCAATGATTCTAGAACCGATTCGAATTCGATGAAGTAATCAACGGAGGGGGGACAATATACAACTCCAATAACGGCTTTAGCTCCCTTGACACAAACCTCAAGAAAAAGTAACTCAGACGTATTGGAGGAAGAAGTAGCGAGAATTTTAAAAGGAATATCAGATCGTAGGTAAATTGCTACACCACCTCCTCGCTTGCCAATTCGATCATTCCGTATAAGAACAAAACCCGGGAGAGTGTAAGTGGTGGAAAGAAGTTCAGGTTTTAGCCAGGTCTCTGAAATCAGAACGGCGTGTACGTTGTTATTAGTGAAAGTATCATACAGTTCATTATAGTGGCTTGGAATACTCTGGGCATTGATATGACAGACATTAAACAGCCTGTCAAGGTTTTGGTTAAAACTTTGGCGTAAAAGATCACCAAGGGTGTCTGTCATGGAACAAAAACTATCATCATCAGAAGTGGCAGCAGATTCATTAGCAGAGAAAAAAGATTCATCATCAAAAAGAGTTGTCATAAATACATAAAATATAAAAATAAAATAAGGATAAAATAAAATACAAAAAAATAATTGTATAAAAAGCACACGAAACTATAAATACGGCGTTTGCTTCTCTGCACCACCCGCCAGCTCACAACATCACTATAAAGACAGTGTCACAACAAAAACAAAATAAAACAACAGTGAAAACTATAAAATAAAATAAAGAATGCTAAATCAAAACAGAAGGACGAAATAATAAGGTAAAAAAAAAGAAACGATGTTTATAATAATTACGGTAACCGGAACGCACCCTACGTGCCTACAACATAATTTAATTTTCGTACGCGTATCCGATCTTAAAACGTCACAAGTGTCAAGTATGACAATTTATGACACTTTTGACATGACAAACATTTTATAGATTTATAATTACGAACATAATGAGGGTAAACAAACTTAATACCTACGTGAGATTTGTAAAAAAAGAAAACTATGTCCGAGGAAAAATCCAAAGACTAATTTAACAACAGTGATTCGAGCCTAAGTTAAAGCGAAAACCAAAGTTCAAACTATGTTAAAGATAACAATTTTTAAGGTAAGTGAATCTAACGCAACTTTAAAACGGTAAACTTATGTATAGGCTAATAATAGAAAATTGTTACCATATTTAACGATTCTTATTTTTCAGGTTATCTCCGGCAGTTTGAGCCCTGGGATACCTCACCAACAGAGGAATTAGTTCTTCGACAGTCGTGACTTTGTGTTTGCTTCCATCAGGGGCCTTAATATGGATAACACCGTCCTGCGTCCAACACGACCGCATTGAAAAGTGAAGCCGCGCCTTCCCAAAGATTGATTGTCGGGTTTTTGTCAAGAATTCCTTGACAGAGATTGTAGAACCCTTCAGCCCTGTCTTCGCTCTCCAGACCGCAGTCCTGTCATCATAGCTCGAGAACTTGACCAGGATGGGCCGATGGTGGTCTTTATTGGCTACGCCAAGTCTGTGGCAGATCTTTATGGAAGATGAAGTGAAAGTATTAAGAGCCAACTGCTTATTGATCACCTCTAAGATGACTGCACTACTGACTTCGCCACTAACCTCTGCTATGCCCTGAAAGATCAGTGCTTTTCTCCGGTTCCTGGTATCCAAGCCATCAATCTGTGCAGCACACTCACTGATCTGCTTTCGGAGCAGACTCAGCATGCTGAAGATTAGTTCCCTGAAGGAGCGAAACTTATCGTATGTTATCGTATTAAACCTAAAGGTTGACTGGTAGTGAATGCCTAAGCAATAAATCCACCTATCTACAGTGGTATATAGGTGGATTTTATATATTTAGACTTCATGTACAATAGTGATTGTACAAGAAGATTAAATATATAAAATTGATGCGAGTGGTTTTCTTTATTATAGCCACGATCTCCCCAAAATATCGAAATGTGATTGACAGTGCACTCTAGAAATATAATAAGCCCTTAAATATCTGGGCTGCGGGTCGTTCGAAAGAGATACCGCGGCCCCGGAACGTAAAGGGCAATAGAAGGAACATGGGGGGGGTTTAGTCGGTAACAATCTGACACAGGGAGTAACACTGGGAAGTTATTTGATGATTTCCCACCCAAAAAAAAACCCCTTAAATATCTAAAGTCGGCAGGCTTAACCACATAAGTCAAACTTATGTTGTTTATAATATCATAAGATGTGAAGAGAAAGATAACGTTGATAAGGTACGTTTTAGAGTTTTAATTCTAAAGACTGGCTGCGACTTGTATTTTTTCAGTCGATGTGTTAATTTAAGTGAATGAATGTTGTTTCATTAATAAAAACAAAACGCAAGCAAAAACACTTATCTGGTCTAGTCTACCGACCTTATATATATTCTCCAATCTCCTCTTTAAAATCTAACCCCTCAAAACACATTAACAAACTCAAACACCCATCAAAAGTACTAAATACCTGAGAATCAAACACACATTCGTTCGCGCATCACGTAACAATTTGAGTTTCAGCGGCACCTCTGCACGCGTTCAAACTGGATCCTCCTTAAATTTGCCTCAATTCTGAAGCGGAAAATCCAATGATTTACCGCGTTAAAGCCTTATCATAATCTGGCACGTCTCTCATATTTCACGGAGAGTTAGAGCCAGTCCCATTCGAACACTATTTTCACTATTCAAATAGGTTTTAGGTGATTTTTTATTGTGAACACTTCGGATATTTGATGTTTTTTTTTGCGGATAGGAAACCATCAAATAACTTCCCCCGGTCTGGGCGGAGCGGGGGAGTATCAGACTTGTACTGACTAAAACCCACCCATGTTCCTTCTTTTGCTCTTTATGTTCCGGGGCATCTCTTTAGAACAACCCCCGGCAGTGGCCCTGGCTGGCCTCTCTGTTTTGCTGACATTTCATTGAGGCGCGCGTGGAACACTAACGAGTCGCCGACTCGGGCTGTCGTCACTGGATGGACGGACAGTGAGCTATGAGGTGATATTTGGTGTCTAAGTGTGGTTGATGAAATGGTAGGTACTCTGTGCTAAATATCAATGTAATGCTTTCAAAAAGTGACAAAGTATTAGAGTTACCATAACATTACACTTGCTATCCTATAAGCGCTAGGCATAAGTGTACCTTATATTGTATTACACCCAGATTTCGCCAGTTATGTTTAATTCTCATCTCTCAATAGAGGGCGAGGTGATTGCCATCAACTGGGCACGAATCCAGCAACCGCGGAAGCTACGGAGAAATTCCTGTTAAAAAAAAAATTAAGCTCTCTATGAATTTCTCCTGTATCGTGAATGCGTTTAGAATCATTTAAACTCAGATACACAAACCAGCCAAATCTAGAACCGGAACAACTATCTGTGTAGATCATACAAATAATTGTTTGGTGTGGGGATCGAACCGGTGACACGTAACGCAGCAGTCAAATACTTAGCCGCTGCTTCAACCATGTCGTCAAACTTTGACTGATCCGGGAATCCAAAACCAAGACTTCATGTTTAGCAGACGTTCTTCCAACCACTAGACTAACGAGACAGTCTAGCGTTATCGATTGTAAAAATATCTTAAACATATTAGAACTTGGGTTAAGGAAGTTATTTGAGCGAGTACCTTAAATGTATAAAAAAAACACCAGTTACTGTCTAATACTTCCAAAGCAAAAAAAAAAAACGCTTCCAAAAAACACCAAAAAGACGATTAGTAAATTTACTTCCGGAAGGTTTTTTTGGCAACAAAAGGTTTTTCCTATTTATATTAATCCCGTTTCAAACATACGAAAAAAAAACAGTCAAATTGAAAACCTTCCAGACTAGACCACTTTAATTATAAATTATTGGTTATCTTAGCAAAGAACTACTCTACACATAAATAAATAAACATCAAAACGTTTTAGTATACTAAGCACGAATTCTAAGCACACTAAACCACAGCAGAGCTACTAGTGAAATGCTTAAATATTTTATCAAAACATCACATCGTCGAGTTGAACTAAAATCTCTCATTAATTCTACGTTTGTTATCGAGTAAGCGCTTATTTAAACTATAGAAACTCGTGACTCGCATATTAATAGACCGTCTGCGACGATTTGAGGGTTAACGTGGATATCGACTTTGAGGAGGGTCGTTTGTTAAGCGATCATGGAAGTTTGTGAAACGAAAAATTCGGAAAAGTCTTGAATGTTAGATGAAGTTGTAAATAAATCCTTGATAGATGTTGGTAGGGGAGCTGTTATTGTGTCATTGTGTTTTATAGAGATGAGTGGCAAAGCCAGGAGATAGAGGGACGCCCTAAAAGGACATACACTGACCTCATTGATGAGGTTATTCAGAAAAGTCAGTTGCGTACTTACTATTGGAGGTTGCATATGCATAGGTACTGGCTTTTTTGCGTATGGGGAAATCATAAAATAACTATCCCCGCTCTGGGCGGAGTGGGAGGGAGTGTCAGATTTTTACTGACTAAAACCCACCCATGTTCCTTCTATTGCTATTAATGTTCCAGGGCCGCGGTATCTCTTTCCTGTGGCCCTTGCAGGCCCCTCTGCTTTGCTGACATATCTTTGAGGCGCGCATGGAACATTAACGTGTCGTCACTGGACGGACGGACGGTGAGCTTCCCATTGCTCACCGTCCACAGGCCCGCAACTACGGTGGCCAGGAGTCGTCTCACGGTGCTCGACGTCCGGGGTGTCTCCCGCGGCGGCTGGGATGGTTTAAGGTTCTCTCCCTCGCCCGGCCACCTTCTTCGCTAGCATGACTGCTTCGAAGAACGAAGTGACCGCTTACCATTTGGTCCGGACCATGGACTGAACCAGGGCCGGACGCGAGAGATTGCCGCCGCCGATGACCTCTACGAGAGTACGGCGGTGCTCTACCCAAGCTGGGCAGACCGCCACTGTGTGCTCCACCGTATACTCTGGGCGATCGTTACAGTGGTGACACCCGGGCGATTCCTCCCGCCATAGAAACTGGCTTGTGTTAATAAGCGTATAGGCACACGACTGACAAAATAAATTACAGGACATAACATTAAGACAGAAAAGCACAAAGGTACTAGGTTATAATGACTTTTGACAGTCGATATAGAGTTAACTAGCAGTCTTACCAATAGACATCATGTTTCCTAGTTACTTCTGGTTTACGTAGTACAGATAGGCAGTCCCTTCTTGCAAATCCAAAAGTCATTTATTCAAACTAGGCTGATGATAAGTACTTTTTGAACATCAATTACACAATACAGTCCCAAAACCATACATCGCCACATCGTAGAGTTTTAGCTGAGAGGAAGCGGAACAAACTTCCCAGCAATAAACTACTGCGATTCTTGCTATTCAAGTACATTCGGTTAGACTGGAAACCGACATCAACGTAGTTCGAAAAAGGTTAAGCAGATGCCAATGTACTCTATTCACTCCTCTTTATGGACAAAGTGGCAAAAGTACTGGTCGGATTAAATTCGAAGAGGCCATTTACGCAAAAAGATTATATCTAACATATAAAATAAAATCCGTATTTAAAATTCAATGAAAAATAAAACCATTCGTTTTATACTGTTACCCGGTGATAGGATATACTGACAGATTAAAAATAATTATAGCAAGTTTAAAAGCTTTCGCAGTAAATTCAGTCTTTTTTGGGTTTGGAAATGTTTAACAATTCATTTTATAAATTACAATTACTATACAGAAGGAATTTATTAATAAATTAAATGCGGATGAAATATAATCTAGAACAAATTTCGTCTAAATCACCACTTTATGATCTTGTGCAGGACCAACCGTTATCTATTTTCTAGCATTTTTATAATTAGTAAAAGTTTTATGCCAATCGTTTAAAAAAGAATATAATACCTTTATTTTTTATTACTACTGATGAAAAGTAGTATAGCTAGAAATAGACATAAAGATGTCAGAACGGAATTGAAGTTTGGAGTGCTAAAATATTTGAGACGGACGCGAGAGATCGCCGCCGCCGATCACCTCTACGATGTTTCGACGGCGCTCCGCCCAAGCTGGGTAGACGCCGCTCCACCGTGTCCTCCGGGCAATCGTCATAATGATGATACCCGAGCATTTTCTTCCGCCTGATTATGTGCAGGAACATCCCGAAAGTTCCGTGTCCGGTGAGGACTTGCGTCAGGCGGTAGGTGAGGACGCCATGGCGCCTCTCTAGCCACTCTTCAAAGAGGGGACTTACTTTCCTTATTGCGGCGTGCCGTCAGTAGCAGTTCTAGATTCTAGATTTGCAGCCCGGCTGATGGCAATCAAAACGCTTACCTCTCATTACATATGACTTAAAAACATATATGACAAAGTGTGGGCGTGCACACACACTAGCCTCGCACTTCGGTGATTCAAAATCAAAATAAAAATATTTTATTTCTCATTGGCTTTTTTTGCGGATGGGAAATCATCAAATAACTTCCCCTGGGCGGAGCGGGGGGAAGTGTCAGACTATTATTGGCTACAAAACTCACGTTCTTTTTTTGCGCTTTATGTTCCGGGCTATGATCTAGCATTAACTGCTTCGCAGAAGGAGGAGACCGCTTCCCGTTCTCTCTCGATCCAGACCATGGACAGAGCCAGCGGACGCCAGAGATCGCCGCCAGTTCCACATAGGTTTACATGGGCACTTATAAAACGTTACGGGTCGGGTTTTCCGTTTCCTTTGAAGAAGAACCGACAAGAAACTGGATGGTTACTCTTTTAAAATCATTTGTTTTACTATGTTGTTGTTACAGCGAATACTTTAGTATGAGCCCGACATTTAGTCAAATTTGCTTACTTTATTGATTACAGTTATTATGACGTTAGGTTATTAAAACTAAAAAAATATTACCTTTATTTTGTCTCAGGAGAAGTTGGATAAGATTAAACGAACTCAAAATGAATTTCCATAAAATATTAACCTAATTTACAAACGACTGAAAGCAGGTATAATAAACACTAGGGTTGTAAAGCGTAACAAACTAACCTGCGGTATTATAAGCCACGCCATTCGTCTGTCTAGACACCCGCGCCGGTTGACATCGGGTTAAGAGACCGTGTATGAAATAGTGCCGTTACGAAAAATACACCAACATTATTGTGCTACCTAAATGTTTGTAATCCCTGCTGGAACAATGACGACGAACGAATGACTTTTTATGTAGGTACTTGTATTTTACTCCTTTTTAAAATAGTTGTTAAGTTTCTTCTATTAACATAATTATGGACTTGTAACATTATTTTGTGCCTGGTCTGAAATAAATATTTTCGTCTTACTTTGTAAAAAATCTTAAGACGTTAAGTTTCAGACACTTTTCGATTTACTATTGAGCTACTCTTTTAAAATGTTTAATATTTTTTAGAATCTTATGTAATGTATTTTTAATATTTGTATGCTTGAAAACAGAATGCAGCGCACTAACATAATTATTTTTAACACCTATTGTGAACGATATACCTGCATTGTAACAAATAAAATGATATGATTTGCTACAATTTCGCATACATGATTAATTTGGATGACACTGTTAAGTAATGCTTAGTTGAAAGACGTCATTCTAAATCCAATATAGCGGACTCCCAAAGATTGGATCGGTTATTTTTAGGGTTCCGTACCTCAAAAGGAAAAACGTAACCTTTATAGGATTACTTTGTTGTCAAAAGATATGGATATTCATGTTGCAGGTTTGTACGGAACTCTTGGTGCACGAGTCCAGAGTTGCACTTGGCCGGTTTTTTTATATAAGAAAAACAAGAAATCTTATTCATTCAGTTTTGTTAAACTTTAATATTTATTTTGGATATGTTCTACTATAGTATACACGAAACAAATGCGAAAAATATTATTTAAAATCAACCTGTTTTTTTTTTGTTGTAATATAAATTATCATAATTCGAAAATAACTTATGGAAACGTTTACACAAAAGATTTCCGGCCTGCATTATTTTGGTCTCTTTTCTTTTCGCTAAAAACATGCAAATTAAAAAAGCGGCCATATACAAAAGTTTCGTTATGACAAAAACAACTTTTTAAACGTATCCATGAAATACAGAGGAAAAGCTTGGTGCGAAAGTCAGCGATTTAATCCTACTTCCAACTAATATTATAAATGCGAATGTTTGTGAGGATGGATGGATGTATGAATGTTTGCTGCTTTTTCACGTCAAAACGGCTGAACGAATCTTAATGAAATTTGGCACAATGGTAGATAATAGTTTGGAATAACACATAGGGTACTTTTTTTCGATCATTAGCAAAGCCGCGGGCGCCAGCCAGTTCATAATAAAAACACCCTAGAGAAGCTCGTGTTAAATAATGACAGCCGCTCGGATCGATCTTTAGGTTAAGTCGCGCTTGCTTGGTTGGTCTGTGGATGGCTGATCTCTTATTACATACCGACCTTCTTGCTCATCATCACCTTCCTGCTCTTTTCTATATGTTATATGGGGTCGGCGCAACAAGTTATTTTTTTTCATTCTAATCTGACAACCGATAATAACTGCAGCTAATCTTGATGTGCATGTGGATGGGTGACCGCCCACATACCGAGTATCCACCGTGCCTTGGATAACACGTAAAGATGTTGGTCCCGGCTGTCATTTGAACATCTTTTTTTATCTTTGGCAGTTGTTAATCAGTGACCCGAAAGTAGGTATGTCAAAAAGTCTTACCAAGGGGTAGGTACCACCGTGGGATCTGGAGGCGATAGTCCTCGCGCGCCTGTTTGAGTGGCGCGCGGAGGCACTACACCGGGGGGAAAACCCGCTGCCACGGCAAGTTGCCGCTCGGCGGGCAGACCTCCGGTGCGATCTCATGGTGGCATGGAGAGAGCGACTGTCGCAACCCCGTGCAGGGCACGCCACAATAGCGGCGGTAAGTCCCCTCTTTGAGGAGTGGCTGGAGAGGCGTCATGGCGTCCTCACCTACCGCCTGACGCAGGTCCTCACCGGACACGGAAGTTTCGGGAGGTTCCTGCACATCATCGGGCGGGAGGAAGCGCCCGGGTGTCACCATTGTGACGATCGCCCTGAGGACACGGTGGAGCACACAGTGGCGGTCTGCCCAGCTTGGGCGGAGCACCGCCGTGCCCTCGTGGAGGCGATCGGCGGCGGCGATCTCTCGCGTCCGGCCCTGGTTCAGGCCATGGTCCGGAGCGAGAGGGAATGGGAAGCGGTCACCACCTTCTGCGAAGCAGTAATGCTAGCAAAGGAGGTGGCCGGGCGTTTGAGGGAGAGAACATCTGCCCAACCCAGCCGC
This sequence comes from Ochropleura plecta, assembly GCA_905475445.1. NCBI lineage: Eukaryota > Metazoa > Arthropoda > Insecta > Lepidoptera > Noctuidae > Ochropleura > Ochropleura plecta. The sequence goes on from FR997739.1 coordinate 13,770,790, forward strand.
CGCGGAAGACGCCCAGGGCGCCGGGCGCCGCGAGACGACTTCCGGCCACCGTAGATGCGGGCCTGTGGGCGGTGAGCAATGGGTAGTTCACCGTCCGTCCGTCGATTGACGACAGGCCGTGTCGACGGCGCGTTTGTGTTTCACGCGCGCCTCAAAGAGAGTCAGCAAAGCAGAGGGGCTTGCCAGAGCCTCCGCCTGCCGGGGTTGCGGGTTGTTCGAAAGAGATACCGCGGCCTCGGAACGTAAAGGGCAACAGAAGGAACATGGGTGGGTTTTAGTCAGTACAAGTCTGACATGCCCCCCCTCTCCACCCAGAGCGGGGGAAGTCATTGGATGATTTCCCACCCGAAAAAAAAAAAAAAAAAAAAATGGGTAGGTACCGGATTACACAGTACTAAGTTGTGGTCCATGTAAAAACGAAAATATATTTAATCCTTTTAACGTTAAAAAACTAGAATAAAAAGTAAAAACGAAAATATATTTAATCCTTTTAACGTTAAAAAAACTAGAATAAAAAGTAAAAACGAAAATATATTTAATCCTTTTAACGTTAAAAAACTAGAATGAATCAGTTTCGTCCACCCTAGGCCGCTCATCATTTACATCAGATGAGTTCTGTTGTAAATGATAAGCTTATTAGGTATTAAAAAAACCGTCCAAGTGCGAGTCGGACTCACACACCTAGAGTTCCGTATAAACGACATAAACGGCCATATCTTTTGACTGCGTAGGCTTAGAGGATATTTTTTTCACAGCTCTAAGACCTGAACCACAGACATGAGTATGTTTTTAATTTTTACTTGGTTCCTCCATGCGTTCCCGAGATAAATATAAATACATTAATTGACACAGGGACACATAATCTTCTTTTCTTCTTTTTTCTTTACATTTTTGGTTACCATTGACGATGTGACATTATGTATAATGTGTTTTTAATGGAGTAACACTGTCTCCCAAGTCACAGGTGGAAACCTAGTTTGGGAGCCAGGGGACATATCCGTTATCAATGTTTGTTCAGTAAATATAAGATATCTATAACAATGTTCACTGTACTGAAATAAAGAATTTTATTTATTTATTTATTTAATCCTTATAACCTAAAAAACTCGAGTAAATCAAATTAAAATTAAACCACCCATTACATACCGAGATTCCTCCGTGCCTCGGAAAGCACGTTAAGCCGTTGGTCCCGGCTGTTATTTGTAGATCTTTGACAGTCGTTACAGGTAGTAGGTAGTGTTCTGAAAGTCTGACAACCAGTCTTACCAAGGGGTATCGTATTACCCAGTATTAACTGGGTTGTGGAGGTCAGATAGGCAGTCGCTCCATGTAAAATACTGATATTCAGCTGCATCCGGTTAGACTGGAAGCCGACCCCAACATAGTTGGGAAAAGGCTAGGCAGATGATGATGATAATAAAGGGTCTTGATGGATAGAAAAATAAAGCGATCTTATAAGGGATCCGGTTTTTTTTCCTTTTGAGGTACAGAATCCTAAAAATACGTTAAAAAGATACGATGTAACATTAATATAATGTTATCCTTCCTTACTAATATTATAAAAGCGAAAGTGAGTTTGTTTGTTTGTTACCTCTTCACGCTTTAATGACTAAACCGATTTTGATTAATTTTGGTACAAAGATAGTTGGGACCCTGGAGACGGACATACGCTAATTTTTAAAAATATATTGAGATATGAGGAAGAAAGAGGGAAGAAAAGGGAAAACTTAGCTTTGCTATTACAATAAATAAGGCGCAAGGGTAAAACTACAGGTAGCAGGTACCTTTAAATCAGGAAAGGGGAACTGTGTTACCCCAAATTTAACGCGAACGAAGCCGCGGGCAAAAGCTAGTTTACAATCAAACAATCTGATCCGATTATAATGTTCATTAGCGAGATGAAATAAATATCTTTCACATTATCATTTACATTAATTAGGAAGCCATTATTATTCAAAATATGGTTTATATAAATAATAGGTATTAATTTATGTTTTAATTTGTTAATATTATATTTTACCGAAAGTCATTAAAATTCAATCAGGTCGAATATTTATCCAAACAGGATATAGACATAATGATCGGTATTATTTATTTTATTTATTAAATAACAAATTTATAATTAATGAGCACATTCCCAATCGAATTAATTCCAATGAATTAATTTGAACTTCCCATCACTTACAGAAGACCTTACGAACCGGGGTAGTGGGTTGTTCGAAAGAGATACCGCGGCCCGGGACATAAAGGGCAAAAACCCACACATGTTCCTTCTTTTGCCCTTTATGTTCCGGGGCCGCGGTATCTCTTTCGAACAACCCGCAACTCCGACAGGAAAGTCAGCAACTTGGCCCGATGTTTAAGTTAGGCTGCCCTTGCCAAGGTTGGTCAGTAAATGGGTGACCACACTAACTACCCACTACAAATCGAGTTACCGTCATGTCTCAGAAAGCACGATAAACCGTTGGCCCCGGCTGTATTTGTAGATCTTTTTTAGACAGTCGTTACAAATAGTCAGTTTCTCGAAAGTGTGAAAACCAGTCTTACCAAGGAGTCTCCTATTACCCAGTTATTAACTGTGTCGTGGAGGTCAGATTGGCAGTCACTCCATGTATTCAGCTGAATCCGGTAAGACTGGAAGCCGACCTCAAGATAGTTGGGAAAAAGCGAATCAAATGAGGATTGTTATGTGTAGTTTTAGTTTTAAATTCTGAAAATTATCATAATGCAAATAATATAAATGCCACAGGACAATTAAAAAAAATATTTTCGATCCAAAAATTAGCGTGTTTTGTAAGGTTACCGCCGGGAATACGTGCTAGGGCCCTGGGCAAAGTCTTGTCCAATAGTGGATGAGGACAGGTTTTAGTACTAGTTGAAATAAAAAAGAAATATTAACCCGCTATCTCTCATGCCATACCCCATAAAAGGGACGAGAAAAGCAACACTTGAGAAACGAGGTATCCAAACGTCGGCCGCCATGATGTATATCTGAAATATATGGCAGTTCTTTTTGTACAACTTTACAACTCCAAGCGTGTAATTTACGACTGCTTTGTAAAGGCCTACTCACAAATTAGCAGAAGCTTAGGTTATAATGTACCTACTTATGTACGTAATAATTGTAAAATAGGATTTTTGTAAACATTCTAGAAATGGCAAAGGATTGAAAACTGGTTTCAGGAAACTTAAAAATCATTTCGTAATCGTCATTTTTCGAACTATAGGGTGGGCTTTTCCGGGTTTGCGGGTTTTCAAAAGAGATATCGCGGCCCTGGAACATAAAGGGCAAAAGAAGGAACATGGGGATAACCCCATGTTCCTTTTATGCTCCTTGCAGTGTCAGATTTGTACTGACTAAAGCCCACTTTAGTCAGTACAAATCTGACACTCCAACCCGCTCCGCCCAGAGTCCGCAATAAAGGATCGGCTTTTAATCTAACCGGAGGAAGCAAACATATTTTCCATGTAATAAGATAAATATTAAAAAAAAAACACGCACGTAAAGGCAAAGATTTTAACTATGCTGGTAAATTTATTTCACAGTAAATGCCAGATTGATATAGATGTTTGTTGTTATAATATGAATATGTCTTTTTTTTGTGCTAGCAGTTTTGTGTACGCAAAGCGAACTACTTAAAAAAAAATAGGATAATTGCATTGGTATCCTATTGTATGCAAAGTTTCAGCTTCAATGGGACATGGGGAAGTGTGTCAAATTTAACTTCTTCTAAGATTATTTAGGATTCCGTACCTCATAAAACATCGGTACCCCATGTCTGTCACGACATTTTTCTTCGTTATCAAAATAGACGGCGCCATTTAAAGTTCTAGAAGTTTTGTAAAGCTCCGGAATTTTAATTATCCTACGACACAAAGGTATTATAATTATATCCGTTTACCCCTAAATTTAAAATGCAAAATTTCGGATGGGCCTCCTTGCTTTTGCGAGTTATTCACCGCTTTCCCTGTATATGTGTTAATCGCTTTTGTCTTACAAAATTTTCTCTGTTCAGTGAGCTGAGAAGTGCTTTCAGTATAATTCACACGGGTTGAAGATATTGTAATGCATTTGGGTTTGTTGGGGTTAGTCTAAATATCAGGGACGCTGCACACATGTTTAGTTCGGGAAGAGTGGGCAAATATAGGTGACAAAGGCGAATAAAAAAGTAAATGTAGACTCAGAAAAGAGCTGCTTGGCTGGATAACCAGCACATGATTCAGCTATGATAGATAATGGCAAGCCGACCCCAACATAGTTGCGTGCCTCAAAGAGATGTCAGCAAAGCAGAGGGGCTTACCAGAGCCTCCGCCTGCCGGGGTTGCGGGTTGTTCGAAAGAGATACCGCGGCCCCGGAACGTAAAGGGCGATAGAAGGAACATGGGTGGGTTTTAGTCAGAAAAAGTCTGACACTCCCCCCGCACCGCCCAGAGCGGGGCAGTTATTTGATGATTTCACACCCCAAAAAAAAACATAGTTGCGTAAAGGTTAGGCAGATGCTGATGATTCAGCTTTTATTCAGCATATTCCCAAATGGCGATCGATTGAGCTCAATGAAAGCCTAACCAGACGTAGCTTTTTTTGCGAATGGGAAATTATTTAATAACTTTTTTTATTTAACTTTGCCCCACACTAGGAATTTCTTTTGTACCATGGGTGCGTTTACAATCATTTAAACTCACATACACAAACAGCCAGACCCGAAACAACTACCTGTGGGTCATACATATATATTATTAAGCCTTCATAAGATTACTTTGCTGTCCGTCTGTCTATGTGCCTCTACCCTTATTTCGGGAACCCTAGACTTTTATCTAGGGAACGCGTATCGAGTTGAAATCAAAACCATATACTTGAATTTTAGTCTATGCTCCTTTGAAGCTGTAAAATTCCTGTGATGTAAAAAACTGTGCAAAATCGTTGAAAACTATGTACTCAGTTTTGTGGTATTTTGGAGACATAAAAAAAAATATCCTCTAAATCTACGCAGTCAAAAGATATGGCCGTTTGTGTCACAAGTCTGTACGGATCCCTCGCGCGAATTTGACTCCCACTTGGCCGCTTTTTTTTAAGTTACTCGTCATTAAAATTTTACATAATATATTCATTTAAAGTCACATACACAAGCAACCAGACCCGGAACCTATAATGCCATACATTTATTTTCTCCGTGTGTGAATGAAACCCGTGACACACAGTAAATCAACCAATCGCTCAACCACTACGCTAACCATATCGTTAAATTAAGAGGATATGTTGGTTCGGATCAGTTTTGTTGTTAAACAAAACCTGCTAAATTAAATTTGCACACAAGTGTGTTACACCCCTGTATATTATCATGTGTGGGATGCGAGAAGGCCCATGTGTAACAAATTGATGGATCTTGAACGATCGGAATGCTTTGAAGACGTTTTGTTTTATCGCATAATGTTCTTCGGATTTACTTCTGGTGTAAGAAGAAGTTAAAATTTTCATGTTATTTTATTCTTTATTATTACCTAGTATGATTTGGGTTTTAAGTACCTGAACGAAATGATTTTTATTATTGGTAACTTTCTGTTATTGGTAAACGTTGCCCGACACTAGGATTTCTCCTACAAATTGCATTTAAACTCACATACACAAACAGCTAGAAACGGAACAACTATGTGTAGGCCATGCAAATATTTGTTCCGAGTGGAGATCGAACCCGCGACACGCAGCGCAGCAGTCGATCGCTTTCATAGTCGACTTTAGACTAATGTAATGTTATTTCAAGGTTCTCCGGAAAAAACAGTCATAACATGAAGGTTTGTTTTTGAAGTCCCAATCTCATTCACCATCCATACTTCATACTATTTTCCAATCTGACACTATTCTTTCTAAACAAACTGCCCCCCTCCCTACCCACACACACGGCAGACGGTTATTGATCAGCCCTGACAGCTTCAAAACTTATTGGAGCTCGCACCATCAATAACATAGTAATTGTTCTATGTAATCCAATATTTCACAAGAATTGTTATTAATCTTGTATCTTTGAGATAGATTGGTTATTAGATGTGTACCTAAATTTGCTTTAGGGATATTTGTCTAGATTATACAGGAATGCCTTGTTAGACTAGTGAACTTAGACGCTACTGGTAAGCATAAAGTCCTGGGTTCTCAGATAACGAAGTCGGAGAAGTATCGGATTTTCCATCAAGAAAGAAAAGTCTGGTATCAACATTTTCTCAGTTAAACCCCAAAATAAAAATTTGTACCCTATTGACAGCAAAGTTAACCAATACAAACTGGGGTTATGTCTATGATTATTATTGATAATTACAACACTCTTCAATCTTAAAAAAAATCTCGTGTATTCGAATTCAATTTTCCGCTGCCACGCGTATCCAAACGCATCAAGTGTCCATTTTAAAAGAAAACTGTTAAATTAAATAAATGTTAAATTAAATAAATGTTAAATTAAATAAATGTTATATTAAATAAATGTTAAATTAATTAACAAATAGAACTTTTTACAATGGCATTAAAACTAAAGAAAAACACGATAGGTATATAATTTTATCAGTATTTCTTTACATCATAATTTAGAAACGAAATAAAGATTTTATAAGAAAAAATAATTTAAAGACGTCAAATTATGAATCGGCGTCGATAACTTATTTTCGTGGTAATTAACAAAGAAAAAAAAAATCTTGATAATTACAAATCCTGTCAAAAAATAACAACACTTTTTCTTTTCAAAAATCTCCTGAAAGCAAAGTGGCTCTCATACAAAGATTTCGTACCCCTGCAAGTAAAAGATAACCGGTAGAACTAAGGGTAACGTGTAAACAATGGGATGCATCGCGTCGTCAAGCGTCATTGTGTTTCTTACTTGCACATTGTTGTTTCAGGTGCAACCAAAACATGCTTTAGCTTTTCCTTCAGATTTTCGTGATTTCAGAAATAACTTGTATTTGAAATAGAGCCTTCAAATTAGGCTGCATGGTTCACTTATGCAGGTTGCGGGTTGTTCGAAAGAGATACCGCGGCTCCGGAACACCATGGGCAAAAGAAGAAACATGTTGAGTTTGAGTCAGTAGAAGTCTGACACTTTGCCCAAAACGGGGGGATTTATCTGATGATTTCCCATCGTAAAGCAAAAAAAAGGAATAACCATATCATCATTATCTTGCATTGGCCAGCTAGTTCACAAATACGTGGTAGAACTGAGGTGAGATCACTGAACAGATAAAAAACAGATTTTTTCTGTTCGTTGGTAACGATATCAATCCGATGTACTACTTAAAACGTATGCTGCGCGCTTTATTTGCAGCGTTTGTGATAAATAAATATAAAAATACTAGCTGTGCCAGGCGGTTTCACCCGATGCTTATCTTCTTTTCTGAATTGAGCCACCCTTAACACTTAGATTTTTTAAAGGTATAAGGTTATTTTAAAAGAACCTATCAAAACCTACCAAATATACACAAAAAAACATAAGAATCGGTTAAGCCGTTTTGGAGGTGTTCGATAATAAACAAGTTCACCACATTTTCTCGGAGAAAAGAGTGAAGGAAGGCCTGAGCCCAGGAGTGGAAGGGATAAGGCTAGAGAAGAAAACCACCACCTCAACAACCACATGAAAATAATACAAATGCATGATTAAGAGATGGTAAAATTTCAAGATCCAAACTTCTACCGGGCTAAGACTGCAAGCTAACTCCCAAAAAGCGCCACATACATCCATACAAGATGACACACCGGTCTACCTACAGCACAACAAAGTTTGAAAGCGTGCTAAAAGATATAGAAAGATGAATGGGCCACAGTGCCCCGACGTTCGGTTAGGTAATATCCGCCACGTCATAACTTCACAGCTGTAGCGGATCTGCTTCCTTTGAAACATGGAATTAGGAAGATAAGAGGACAGAATATTTTTGTTGTTTATAACACATTTAACGAAGAATAGAGTAACATAAATAACAATTACTTAATGTACTCAAATTCAAAGCAATTAAATATCAATTAAAACAGGCATTTTTGAATGTCAAGAAACAAAAGAATGACGCTACAGTCCCAGACACAATAACTTGTGGAAGTACTGTAAGAGCCACCAAACCTACAAAAAACCCTAACCAAACCACTAAACCTCAACCAAAGCCGTGCTGGCTGGTTGGCTATGACGATTCAATACTCAGGTCGTTTTAAAAAAAGAATGAGAGAAAAGTGAAGAGTAAGGAATGGCGTAGGAAGTGTGAGATGTATCTATCAAATATAATACATATAAAAATATAATTTTCAAAGTATTTTATGTGCTTTTATTATAGTAAGTTATTTAGCGCATATCTTACAGTACTGTAGTTACCCATTCCAAAGCGATCTCTATGGAGAAAAATGGCCAAAAAACTCCATGGACACTCTTTTAAATCGTAATAATTTTACAAGATCATGGTCACATCATTGAATTGTAGGAAATAAAAATGAAAGAGGAATTTACTGGTAAAGATGCATGGAATATGAAATTGCCAAGTTAGTCTCGTGGTCGCTAGCCTGACTGCTAAGAGTTTAATAGATTTTCTATATGGAAATTTCTCAGCCCAAAATAATCTATTATTTGTTTATTCTCATTTAAATGTTGATAACACGCCCACTTTTGGATATGAGCTCTCTACAAAAGTGTACCATTTCGAGCCAGAAACCAGTGAAATATGCTGCCTTGATATTTCACTGGATACTGGGTCAAAATGGTTGGTTAAATACTTTAAAGACAAATCTAAAACTAATAAATAACACAATTCGTGTCAATGTTGTGGTAGCGAGCATGGCAAAATTAATTAGTTACGACTTAACTGTTGATTCTTAGAACTATTTAATTTGCCTATGATAGCTCACATCATTAGCATTAATATTGTAGAAAGGCCCTTTTTATGTCAGAAAACTAGCTTAGATTACTATGCTTTTAATTTGTTTATAGACTTCTCCACTCGATGTTTTCTTTATTCGTAAGTCAATAGGCAAAATTTATATCAAAATTAAAACAATAACACATCCCAAATACAAAATCCGATTATGATAAAACCTTTTTGTATTTTTCCGTAGCTCAAAAGATAAAAAACGGAAACCTTATTGGATCACTTCGTTGTCCGTCTGTCTGTTGTTTGTCAATACCCTTTATTTTGGGAACGCGTGTAGGTATTTAGTTGAAATTAAAATCATATAGTCAAGTTTGTGGTTTAAAAAATCAACTCTCTAAGTCTCATCTGCCTAGCCTTTTCCCAACTATGTTGAGGTCGGCTTCCAGTCTAACCGGATGCAAATGAATATCAGTTTTTTACATGGAGCGACTGCCTATCTGACCTCCACAACCCAGTTAGTACTGGGTAATGCGATACCCCTTGGTAAGACTGGTTGTCAGACTTTCGGAACACTGACCTGTAACGACTGTCAAAGATCTACAAATTACAGCCGGGTCCAACGGTTTAACGTGCTTTCCGAGGCACATAGGAAACTCGGTATGTAACGGGTGGTCACCCATCCACAGACCAACCTAGGCAAGCGCGGCTTAACCTAAAGATCGACCCGAGCGGCTGCTATCATTTAGCCACGAGCTCCTCCAACTCCAACTCTTTAAGTCTACGCAGGCAAAAACGGTCGAAGGAAGCACGAGTCTAAATTACACTTGGCTTCTTTTCTTAATTCCCGTGTTATCACATCGGTGACCATACAATACCAATGCTAAATACAGTGTAAACCGAATTTAGTTCCAACCAAAACGCATAAACAAGTTACAGTACATCACTCATTCCCCAAATAGTGATTCGTCACATTCAGTTGACATTTATATCTGACACGGAGTGACATAGAGTTGTATTCGGTGTTGCTATGTCATTCAGAATCACCACAAAATATGGCCTGTTTTTTGGTTAGAAAATATGTTATTTGCGTTAGTATTAAAATAGATGGGTTTTATTGCAGCTATAATAGTAAAGCTTTTATATGCCTAATAGTTTGGTAATAGCTTTTATAGAACTAATGTTATTAGTTGTTATTGGCAGTGTATGGTACTGCAGATGTTTATACCAAGGTTAATATTCTAATTATCGTTTTCTTTGTAGTCACAAATTCATGACAAAAAAAAACTTTTTTGCAAAAAATAAAACCGACTTCCAAAAAACTAAAAAGTGGAAAATAACTTTATTTCCGGAAGTCGGTGGCTTTTGTTGGTTTCGTTGACTTTTTTGCCACCGACTTCCGGAAATAAAGTTATTTTCCACTTTTTAGTTTTTTGGAAGTCGGTTTTATTTTTTGCAAAAAAGTTTTTTATTTCAGCATTTTTAGTTATAGTATTTTTTTTTTCGGGTGGGAAATCATCTAATGACGGGGGCATGTCAGACTTTTATTGACTAAAACCCACCCATGTTCACTTCTATTGCCCTTTACGTTCCGGGGCCGCGGTATCTCTTACGAACAACCCGCAATCCCGGCAGGCGGAGGCTCTGGCAAGCCCCTCTGCTTTGCTAACATCTCTTTAAGGCGCGCGTGAAACACGAACGCGCCGTCGACACGGCCTGTCGTCAATAGACGGACGGACGGTGAGCTACCCATTGCTCACCGTCCACAGGCCCGCATCTACGGTGGCCGGGAGTCGTCTCGGGGCACCCGGCGCCCGGGGCGTCTCCCGCGGCGGCTGGGTTGGCTAGATGTTCTCTCCCTCGAACGCCCGGCCACCTCCTTTGCTAGCATTACTGCTTCGCAGAAGGAGATGACCGATTCCCATTCCCTCTCGCTCCGGACCATGGCCTGAACCAGGGCCGGACGCGAGAGATCGCCGCCGCCGATCGCCTCCACGAGGGCACGGCGGTGCTCCGCCCAAGCTGGACAGACCGTCACTGTGTGCTCCGGGCGATCGTCACAATGGTGACAACCGGGCGTTTCCTCCCGCCCGATTATGTGCAGGAACCTCCCGAAACTTCCGTGTCCGGTGAGGACCTGCGTCAGCCGGTAGGTGAGGACGCCATGACGCCTCTCCAGCCACTCCTCAAAGAGGGGACTTACCGCCACTATTGTGGCGTGCCCTGCACGGGGTTGCGACAGTCGCTCTCTCCATGCCACCATGAGATCGCACCGGTCTGTCCGCTGAGCGGCAATTTGCCGTGGCAGCGGAGTTTCCCCCCGGTGTAGTGCCTCCGGGCGCCACTCAAACAGGCGCGCGAACACAATCGCCTCCAGATCCCACGGTGGCAATCCGGCAAGGAGGCTCGCTGCCTCGCCGGAGATCGTGCGGTAGCCCCGGATCAGCCTAATGGCTACCACCTTTTGGGTTTAGTTATAGTATTATGATATAATTCGCAAACACGGTTATTTTTAGCTTTTTAGTGCGTAGGTCCCGTCTTAAATACAAGCTTTAGGCAGTTGTCTCACCAACGACAAGAAAACGACTAACTATCGGCTATTTTCTCGCTCAAGAAACGTACAATAGAATACTTTCCGTGTGATTATAAGAGATGCATATACAAACAGTTGATCGCTGACTGTTCACACTGCCGGCGAGCACTCGCTTCACTAGTTTGTCGCTGAGCGACAAGAGCTATGAAAGATAACACTCACTCGGCGATACTCGCCAAGCGATTAGAAATCACGCCGAGAGAGCAACCAGTGGTCATGTCATTTGGTCGCGTATGAGGCCGCAAGACTGACTGTACGCTTGACTGCCGCGAGCGAGTGATGCGAGTAATCGCCCGCCTCACTCGCACACTCGCTTATAGCCGAGCTACACAAATATCGGAACTACGCACTTGCTCCCCACGTCTCGCTAACTCGTTTCTAGTTCTAGCTCTACTCGTTACTCGTTAATCGTTGCCGGTGAGACAAGTGCCTTAGTTCCACATCACGCTATAGTATTTAATACTATCTAAATTATGCTTTAGTTTAAAACCAATTCAGAAATCATATGCATCATCGCCTAGGGGATACAGCTGATACTTGATCTAATGATTGATTATGTTTCTTAATGACTGGGTGAGGGGAGGGGAGGGGGTACGGGCACCCTGCTCCCACTCGCCTGCCTACCCTGGCGAAACCCATACTTATACATGTGATTGCAGCAATCACGGCAGATTTGCGGTCATTTATTGAAGAGTTCCGTTGTATATCACTGAAGATCTATCACCAAATTAAAATACAATCACCTCAAAAAACTGCGATGACCTTCCAAATCATAGCGTTTTTTTTTTGTTCATTTGTCTTCGACAACCTCTAAAATTATATCATCAACGTAGACGAAGTCAATCTAATACGCATTATTAAAGATAACTCAAAAACTACTGGCCGGATCTTAATATTTTTTTAATGGGACCAAACGACAACAACCAGCTTTCGAATAAAAAAAGAATCATCAAAATCGGTTTACCCAGACCAGAGTTATGAGGTAACAAACACAAAAAAAAAAAAAAAAAAAAAAAAAAAAAAAAAAAAAAAAAAAATACAGTCGAATTGAGAACCTCCTCCTTTTTTGAAGTCGGTTAAAAATCGACAGTTACACCGTTAAACCGTTGCAGTCCTTACTAATATTATAAAATCAAAAGTGAGTTTGTTTGTCTTCACGCCTAAATGGCTAAACCGATTTTGATGAATTTTGATACAGAGATAGTTGAAACCCTGGAGTCAGACATAGGCTAATTGTCATATCTCACTTTATTTTTTTAAGTGAGACATGAGGGAGAAAGAGGGAAGAAAAGGGAAAACTTAGCTTTGCTTTTACAATCAATAAGGCGCAAGGGCAAAAACTACAGGTAGCAGGTACCTGCAAATCAGGAAAGGGGAACTGAGTCACCCCGAATTTAACGCGAGCGAAGCCGCGGGCAAAAGCTAGTATCAAATAAATATTATTCTGATAAAAAACTTTTTTGCAAAAAATAAAACCGACTTCATAGTGCATAGCGTTTTTTGTTCATTTGTCTTCGACAACCTCTAAAATTATATCATCAACGTAGACGAAGTCAATCTAATACGCATTATTAAAGATAACTCAAAAACTACTGGCCGGATCTTGATATTTTTTTATGGGACCAAACGACAACCACCAGCTTTCGAATAAAAAAAGAATCATCAAAATCTGTTCACCCAGACCCAGACCAGAGTTATGAGGTAACAAACACAAAAAAAAAAAAAATAAAAAAAAAAAAAAACATACACTCGAATTGAGAACCTCCTCCTTTTTTGAAGTCGGTTAAAAAATAAAAACCAACCAAGTACTTGTAGGATTTATTACCATATTTTTACCATAAATAATCATCAATTACAACCACTCTCTAACTTAACCCCTCTCTAGTCCGAGCAAGACAGTCAGTGTTTTTAACCGACTTCAAAAAAGGAGGAGGTTCTCAATTCGACTGTATTTTTTTTTATTTTTTTTTTTTTTTTTTTTTTGTGTTTGTTACCTCATAACTCTGGTCTGGGTAAACCGATTTTGATGATTCTTTTTTTATTCGAAAGCTGGTGGTTGTCGTTTGGTCCCATTAAAAAAATATTAAGATCCGGCCAGTAGTTTTTGAGTTATCTTTAATAATGCGTATTAGATTGACTTCGTCTACGTTGATGATGTAATTTTAGAGGTTGTCGAAGACAAATGAACAAAAAAAAAACGCTATGATTTGGAAGGTCATCGCAGTTTTTTGAGGTGATTGTATTTTAATTTGGTGATAGATCTTCAGTGATATACAACGGAACTCTTCAATAAATGACAGCAAATCTGCCGTGATTGCTGCAATCACATGTATAAGTATGGGTTTCGCCAGGGTAGGCAGGCGAGTGGGAGCAGGGTGCCCGTACCCCGTCCCCGTCCCCTCCCCTCACCTAGTCATTAAGAAACATAATCATCAGATCAAGTATCCTCTGTATCCCCTAGGCGATGATGCATATGATTTCTGAATTTGTTTTAAACTAAAGCATAATTTAGATAGTATTTAATACTATAGCGTGACGTGGAACTAAAGCTTGTATTTAAGACGGGACCTACGCACTAAAAAGCTAAAAATAACCGTGTTTGCGAATTATATCATAATACTATAACTAAACCCAAAAGGTGGTAGCCATTAGGCTGATCCGGGGCTACCGCACGATCTCCGGCGAGGCAGCGAGCCTCCTTGCCGGATTGCCACCGTGGGATCTGGAGGCGATTGTGTTCGCGCGCCTGTTTGAGTGGCGCCCGGAGGCACTACACCGGGGGGAAACTCCGCTGCCACGGCAAATTGCCGCTCAGCGGACAGACCGGTGCGATCTCATGGTGGCATGGAGAGAGCGACTGTCGCAACCCCGTGCAGGGCACGCCACAATAGTGGCGGTAAGTCCCCTCTTTGAGGAGTGGCTGGAGAGGCGTCATGGCGTCCTCACCTACCGGCTGACGCAGGTCCTCACCGGACACGGAAGTTTCGGGAGGTTCCTGCACATAATCGGGCGGGAGGAAACGCCCGGTTGTCACCATTGTGACGATCGCCCGGAGCACACAGTGACGGTCTGTCCAGCTTGGGCGGAGCACCGCCGTGCCCTCGTGGAGGCGATCGGCGGCGGCGATCTCTCGCGTCCGGCCCTGGTTCAGGCCATGGTCCGGAGCGAGAGGGAATGGGAATCGGTCATCTCCTTCTGCGAAGCAGTAATGCTAGCAAAGGAGGTGGCCGGGCGTTCGAGGGAGAGAACATCTAGCCAACCCAGCCGCCGCGGGAGACGCCCCGGGCGCCGGGTGCCCCGAGACGACTCCCGGCCACCGTAGATGCGGGCCTGTGGACGGTGAGCAATGGGTAGCTCACCGTCCGTCCGTCTATTGACGACAGGCCGTGTCGACGGCGCGTTCGTGTTTCACGCGCGCCTTAAAGAGATGTTAGCAAAGCAGAGGGGCTTGCCAGAGCCTCCGCCTGCCGGGATTGCGGGTTGTTCGAAAGAGATACCGCGGCCCCGGAACGTAAAGGGCAATAGAAGTGAACATGGGTGGGTTTTAGTCAATAAAAGTCTGACATGCCCCCGTCATTAGATGATTTCCCACCCGAAAAAAAAAATACTATAACTAAAAATGCTGAAATAAAAAACTTTTTTGCAAAAAATAAAACCGACTTCCAAAAAACTAAAAAGTGGAAAATAACTTTATTTCCGGAAGTCGGTGGCAAAAAAGTCAACGAAACCAACAAAAGCCACCGACTTCCGGAAATAAAGTTATTTTCCACTTTTTAGTTTTTTGGAAGTCGGTTTTATTTTTTGCAAAAAAGTTTTTTTACTGAGTAAAACTCATCCATGTTCCTACTTCTTTTGTCTTTTTACTCCTTATGTTCCGAAGCTACCCAGTTTCTGTCATTCTAAACTCAAAACTAAAATCCGTGCACACTAAGTTTCGTCACTCCGTATCCGGTAACATCCCTTCCCTAAAGTGAGGTGCGCTTCCAGAATCCGTTCGAAATCAAACTGCGGTGAAACAGTTTCGGGCGGCGCGAGTTTGTAGCTAATGTATTTAGACAGCTTTAGCTATGTCGCTGCGTTTGACTAGTGACGTAAATATAGAGGTACCTAGGCTTAACTTTGTTTGTTGTCATGAAATTAGTGTATAGATGCGCTAAGTTTAGTGTTCACCTCTCTATCGTGTGGGTTATGAGAAAGAGCTAGAAGACTTCTTCTTTTGTATGGAATGATGGAATGAATAGTTGTTTTTCGTTATAAAAAGACTGAGAAAATAAATAACAAAATCTTCAGATAAATGAAATGAAATTAAATTGTCTAGGAGAATTTCATAGACGGGCTGGATATTGATTCCAAAACATCTGCCTAGCCTTTTCCTAACTATGTAGGGGTCGGCTTCCAGTTTTACCGAATTCAGCTGAGTATCAGTATTTTCCATGGAGCGACTGCCTACCGGATCTACACAACCCAATTAATAACTGGGTAATACTATACTCGTTGGTAAGACTGGTTGTCAGACTTTCGAGACACATGTAACGAGTGTCAACGATGTACAAACGACGGGGGAAGTTATTTGATGATTTCCCATTTATAAAAAAAAAAACCGTTGATCCAGTGTCGGATCTCTCTCCAGTCATGTTGGATTCTCGTCCTATCTGACTGTGACAGTGCAGCATTGTGTACTAGTGTATTCCTAGCGCTGAAGACTAAGCTGCTCTGAGATTGGTCGCTGTGGTTCAAAATGGTCAGGATGGTCCCATAAAGTACTGATAAAACGTTTCGCTTTTTAACTTACAAAAACATTAAACTCCTTAACTTGTATTTAATAGCCTAGTTTCCAAAAAAAATACAGTACGTCGTTTAGATTATTCAAAAATAAGGAACTCGTATTTTTACGTGTTGCTACATTTTTTCTCAACGAGTGACGTCACACGTAACTTTAATGGGCTATATCTTTGTCATTTTTGGTCTAATTTACAAATGAAAAAATACGTGTCCCTTATTTTAGAATAATCTTAAAGACGGACCAAATAGAATGTAATTACTTTGACCCTGGAAACTACCCTATTATTTTCCCTACTTATTAGAGCGTCGTTTTCCTAAACCAGTTAGCATAATTAGTAACTTTGCCTATAATAATATTTTTCTTGGTAACTTTGAGTACATATGTAGCTTCTTTAAATAAACTTCGCTTATATGTTGAAATGCTAGAATTAATTTTCGTAAAGGTTATCAAAATATTGTCAGTTAGAAAACCGAGTTTGGTTAGCTTAAGATTAATTGCGGGAGGTTTAATAAAGGATTTTGGTGGAATACTAGACCTGTGGTTGGCACTAGACTTCGGTAATGGCCAAGAATTAATATTAAGCCTCTGTTGTAAGTATTTATGACTTTTAATTGTGTTTACCCACTTATTCAAGTACATGCTACATATAATATTTTAACTTGAAATGTGATGTGTCAGAATATTTGATGTTGTACATTTTTTATGAATTTATTTCGTTAATTTATAATAATAAATCATTTATTTTCAGGCATATTAGGCCCATAGATAAATACCTTACAAACAAACATATATAGGTATAGCTAATAAAATTTGTGTTAGTAAATAAATTCTTAACAACTATGTTAGTAGCACTTCACTGCACTATGTCACTGCGCGTTCATGTGGCACTTGTCCACATGCATTTGTGCTCCACCCGCGTGATTATCGAAATAAAACTAGCTCTGTGCCAAATTTCATCAAGATCCGTTCAGTCGTTTTAACGTGAAAGAGTAACAAACATCCATATATCCTCACATTTCATTTAAAATATTAGTAGTATATAGTAAGTTTTACTAATTAAAACTGGATTGGGTTTTCCAATTGAAATTTTTCAATGACAACCTGAAGTTTGGGAGTTGGCGCTGAGATACCACCCTGCCTCAGAAAACATTCTCCGGTCGCGTCGGTTGGCCGTCCCATTGAACTATAAGAGTGAGGGACCCGAGAGAGCATCTGTTTGCGCAAAAAGTTGTGCTTTATTGTATGTCTTTCACCAAATAATATTTCCCGCGCCCTAAACTGTCAGGAGGACTATGTCAAAACTGAATGCAATGCTAAAAAACCAAACAAGGACTTAACTCCTTAGGAAAATTCTATGTATCTCATTGCAAAGAATAAATAGCAACCAAAATAAAAATACTCAAAACTAGCCGGGTTCATTTAAAAAGGAAAAACAATTTTATTTACCATTTCAAAAAACAAACTTCTCGCCGAAAACGACGCCTCACTATACTCTAGTCTTCAACTGTAATCAGAAATTAATTAATATGTTAGTAACGAACTTGTGTCAAGTTGTAGTCACATGCTGGTAACAGCAATCGGTACACATCAGCGCAAGTTGGGAACTAATTTCAGCGGAACACGAGGTGTGCTGATTTAGAGAACACCTGTATATAACCTCGTTTGTTAGTAGAATGACAGGTGTTAAAGGGTTAAGATTTAATCTAATTAAAGAGAAGGTTATCGCTGTTGTTGATAAGTAAGAAGGAAATTATTATTTGAAAGTTTTTTTTGCCCCACACTAGAAATTTCTCCTTTATCGTGGGTGCGTTTACAAACATTTAAACTCACAAACACAAAGAGCCAGACCCGAAAAAACTATTTGTAGGCCATACAAATATATGTTCCGTGCGAGAATCGAACCCGCGACACGCAGCGCAGCAGTCAATCGTTCAGCCACTGCGCCAACCGTGTCGTCAGTTTTATGGCCTAACAGGTAGTTGTTCCGAGTCTGGCTGTTTGTGAATGTGAATTTAAATGTTTGTTAACGAAACCACGATACAGGAGAAAATCCTAGTCCCATACTAGGATTTTCTCCTGTATCGTGGTTTCGTTAACAAACATTTAAATTTAAAAAAAATGAATGTGATAATGTATTTCAATTTCTAAGAAACTTACTCAAAAATAAACCATATTCCCTAGAAGGAAGTAAAAGCTACGTATAATATTTTATTAGTCGTTACAGCCAACTAGCGGCAAGCCTAGTCATAATACTTGCAAGTCATAGGCTCTTAATGTCACATCATTATTAATAAACTGGTCGCAGCTTCCCCAGGTTCAGTTTAAAGGAACTACTATTCCAATAAATGATAAAGTTAAGAATCTTGGAGTTTGGGTCGACCGGCATCTTTCTTGGGGTCCTCAGCTGCAGGACGTATGTCGCAAAATTTTTGCATCTGCTAAATCCCTGAGACGTTTGCGGAATTTTCTTCCAACTGCTACTAAAACTGCGCTTGCTCAATCCCTATTACTTCCCATCCTTGATTATGCCGATGTCAGTTATCTTGATCTCACTGAGGCACAACTAGATAAACTTGAGCGACTCCAGAATGTCTGCATAAGATTTATATTTGGCTTGCGCAAATATGATCATGTCTCTGAATTCCGTATAAAGCTCAAGTGGCTTCCCATAAGACTTCGCCGGAATACTCATATCTTGTTTCAGCTATACAATATTTTGTTTAATCCCAGAACCCCCCCTTATCTTAAAGAACGTTTTAAGTTCCTTCATGACACACATAATAGATATCTGAGGTCATCGGAAAACCTGAGACTGGAGATGCCGGTGCATTCTACTAGCTTCTACGATAAATCCTTTACGGTTCAAGCTGTACGGCTATGGAATGCCCTGCCCATGTCTGTAAGGAGCGCTCAAACCCTGTCCACTTTTAAAATTCTGGTCAAAAAGCACTACCTCTCTCCATAAACAACAATATTAAATATTTCTTTGCTCTTCATGATTGTTATTTTATATGTATAATATATGTATTTATATATAAGTATTTGTTTTTGTAAATTTAAAAAATGTTTAAAATTAATTTTGTAAAAATGTTACGCCACAGACTACCTACAGTACTGTTTCTCCTCTTTTTTATATCCATCCAAAGGTTGTCTTGAAAAGATCGCTTTTAGCGATAAGACCGCCCATTGTGTCACCCTATTTATAAGTTTGTCTAGTGTTATTCTTGTTACTTGTATGGTGTACATAATAAAGAATATTCTATCTATCTATCTATCTATCTATCTATCATTTATATCATTATGCACTTGTATGGATTTACCTGGCGGACTTGCACTGAAATAGTTGTTACACTTGCATGCATATGGAGAAATAAGGAAATGAATGTAAATATTAAGATACTCGTGCAAATGGGTTAATATAGGTAGGTACTGAGTTTATTTTATGATGACAGATGCAACACGTCATGTTAAAGAGTTTAATAAGCCATATTTGGGATTAACTGGCATTTGGGAAGATCTTTGCCAAGGATGATCCGTGGTTTTTACTGGTTGTCACTTTATAAAAAACAATTCATCATAATCATTCTTCAACAAGTATGCTAATTTGCATTGGGGCGGTGCTGCGCTACTTCATATTTTTCCTTCGCAAACAAGTACATAGAAAAACATTAAAAATAATATGGTTTCCTTTTAAACTCGACTATAAACTGATATAAGACGTTGTTTTACATTCATTTTAGTGCTCATAAAAACTTGTCATATTCCGATCTACAACGGCGACATTTTGCGTTATTTGAGGAAAAGTTCAAATGTTAGGTAAAATTGAGGTCTAAAAGTTGGACTGTGCTCCGACATGAGATCATACAGAAAACTTATGGAAGAAAAATGGCTTCCACGTATTATAAGTTTGGTCTTCAGTTGAACGTGATTTAGGTTCTTACGTTATAGTAAGTGGCAGTTAGTATCGATGGCGCGAACGTGTTTCCAAGCACGCTTCATAGAGATGTCAGCAAAGCAGAGGAGCCCGTCAGGACCATTGCCTACCGGGTTTTTTTTAAAGAGATACAGTGGCCCCTGAATGTGTTCTGGGGCCACAGAAGGAACATGGGTGGGTTTTAGTCAGTAAATGTCTGACAATCCTTTACGGTCCGGCCAGAGTGGCCGTGAGAAGCCATTTGTTTATTACACATCCGAAAAAAAAGTGATAGTTAGATAGTGGGTTTTAGTCAGTGCTTTTTTTTAAACTTTGCCCTACTAGGAATTTCTTCTGTATCGTGGGTGCGTTTACATACATTTATACTCACATACACAAACAGCCAAACCCGAAACAACTACCTGTTAGGCCATACAACTGACGGCATGGTTGGCGCAGTGGCTGAACGATTGACTGCTGCGCTGCGTGTCGCGGGTTCGATTCTCGCATGGAACATATATTATATTTGTATGGCCTACAAATAGTTGTTTCGGGTCTGGCTCTTTGTAAATATTTTTTCCGTGCGGGAATCGCAGCACAGCAGCGATCGCTCAGCCACTGCGCCAACCGTGTCGTCAATATTGAAGACAGACTGTTTCGTTATTGACTGCTGGTCCCTAGACCAGCCACTAGGTTCCGAGGTCATGGGTTCGATTTCCAGGTACGGCAAAGTGTCTTTGGTTTTATTTTCTATAAACCCTTCAGGATCGTTGGAAGTTGAATTACTGGGCAATTGGCAAGCAATAAAACTATCTATAAAGAGGTCTTTTTTGACAGTTTTTATTTCTGTGCACAAAGAAAGATCTCACGCAAAACCCATTTTTCAATAATAAGGAAGCAGGTTACCATTTCATAATATGCTAGTTACTACAAGTACATAACAAGCAATAACAATAAAGAAACAAAACATAAACCTTAAGTGTCACTTCATATTAAAAAATCAATACCATACTTCACTTTTATCCTCAAAATAATCCACCAACAAATTTTACCAAAACCTTTCCTTTCACCTATCTTCAAAATACGCCGTACGAAATTTCACTAAAACGTATATTCAATCTCATAAAGCTAGCCGTGTCGATGGGAAGCGAACATTTTCCTACGTCAGTTTCATTAAAAATCTCGCTCCATCCGCTGCACAAAAGCGTTCTGACTCCCATCATATTTTTAATCTTCTAGCAGAACAATACGTCTGGCGCTGGCATAGAAAATATCCTTATACACGAAACCTATGAAGGGTTAAAATGTACCAATTTTCGTATTTATTTTAGAGGTTTAAGGGATCGTGGGTACATAATAATAGTCATGTGCGTCGATCCTCAAGGTTAAGCTGCGCTTGTTAAGGTTGTTGGGTAATTTCATACAAAACAATAAATTAAAAAAATATATATAATAAACCAAAAAAAATATATATTATTTTATTTAATGTACTGAATACGTCCGACTGTGCGTCTATTTTTCTTCCAAAAACTATTTATGTCATATATTAGAAAAACATAATAACTTATCTGTATTGTTTCAGGGTCTCATAGAAGAAATAACCTTATACACTAATGCTGATGATTTCACACTATCGCAAGTTTGCGGCCTGGTAAGTATTCTTAGCATAAAATAATTTAATTATTTATTTCATTTCATTTGTTTTGTACCCATTTTAATATGTTTTTTGACATTCCAGGATAGAGATATTTTCGATATAGTTAGTATTATATTTAAATACATTCAGATCCTTGTCGCTTTCTGCTGCTGTTATGGTCTTGATAAAATTGGATTTTCTAACTTTTTGGAATCTTTTTAACGCAAATCGATTCTCGAAAATAGTAGGTTATTGTTGAATTCTGCAATACAAATATGTTATATATAAATATGCATTTATATTTATAATTTATGCATATTTTATATTTATTTTTATAAATAACACTGGCGTTAAAAAGATTTGAGATTACATTTTTCTAAATTTATTTTATTTTCGTTTCGGCGATTAATAATCTTTTAATATTGGGGTAAATTTATCCTAGGTCTTCAATTTTGTAGTAATAATTGGCCAGCTTTGAATGTACATACATTGGCATATTAAAATTTAACTATTTATTTATTATTAATTTTATTATAATATATTTTATATTTATTATTTGTAAGCCAACCCCAACATAGTTGAGAAACGGCTGAGCAGATGATGATTATAATATAATTATATTATATTTCTTTCTGTTTGCTAACAAAACAAATCTAAAATAACGGTAATTTTATAGATCTACGCACTTTAATTACAGGTCTTGTTTTACAATAACGTCTGCAATTTACACAAAACAAAATTACTTCGGCCAATTAGATATTCAAACGCTGCTCAATTTTAAGCTACTATTAAACTTCTAGCCTTTTACATCAAGCCTTTAAGTATAATGTAATATAAAACAGCTGTGGTCATAGAAAAAAATTGAGCATGTTTAAAAGTTAAGCAGTGTTTGAGAATTTGTGGGCTAGTGAAGTTATAATTTCCTCTAATTACTATAATAAATTACTAATAAACAAACCGGATTTGTTTGAAGTGGTATCACTATATAACATCAATAATTTGTTTGTAGATGGACACAGACATTGATTCAGTAAGTGCGTTGTTTGTTCGAATGGGTCTTTTATTAGAAGTAGTGGGATTTCAGTGGTACATTTACTTTCAACAGAATGATTGAATGACTTAACATTAGCATGTGTTTGTAGCATTTTGAATCAAGAAGCGGAATTTAACATTTAAATATATCGACGGTGAAATGTCATAATTGGAGATTGAAATTAACTAATTTGTAAAAAGACAAAGAAACAATTGGATGTAAGATACGCATGTCGAATAATCAAGCTATACAATACTAGTTTAGGCGGAACTCTTATTGTACGGGAAATCTTTTAGAGTTACATGGCGAGGCTATGTTATACTGGAAATGAATAACACGATGTGTGGCCATGTGTATAATATGCCAATAGAATGATTTTTAAATTTCGAAATAAAACGGAAGTTTGAGGAAGAAATGGTCCATGTTTTTGTTACTGCCTTAAAGTTTAAGCAAATTAACTGTACTTACCTACTTCAATCTCTGATCGTAAGCATTGACCTGGCTATTGGATTTTCAACTCTAACTCCGTTGCAAAACCAAGAGTGTAATTAAATGTTTCTTACGACATTTCACCATCGTCGATATTGTGCTTAATATATTACGTAATTAGGTGGATTTTTGCTTGAAATGTGTCAGAAACTCTTTGATAGACAAGAGAGCTTAAAGTAGTCTAGATTTGAATTAGAAAGCTTTGGCAAAATGCAGGCTTTACCTTAGTTTGCCTACATATATGTTTATAAATATGATGTATTAATTTGAAGCATTTCCATATACAGCCTAAATAAAAAAAAAACAATTTAAATGGATGGATATGTGTTCAAACGGAGTTAGATTTTAGTTGCATAAAGTTCATCATCTACTGTAACTTTTTGCAGTATATTAGTCTAAAATGATTTGTTGCGGCTTAAAAGAAGCTGTAGGGACAAAAATTTAAAAGAGTATGCTTATATTGTTTGGTCATGTGGAGAGAATGAGTGTAAGAGCAACGTAAGTGGTAAGAAGTGTGTCTACAATCTGCCGGGGTTACGGGTTGTTCGAAAGAGATACCGCGGTCCCGGAACATACACTGCAAAAAAGGAACATGGGTGGGTTTTAGTCAGTAAAAGTCTTACACTCTCCGCCAAAAACGGAGCAAGTTATTTGATGACTTCCCATCTTTAAAGAAAAAGTTGCAAGAAATGTGCAAGAATCGCAGCAGGTGGGGTTTTTGTGGTGTCTGAGTTTATATATATAGTCTAAAAAGAACGCCGAGAACTAAAACTTCTTGTGAAAATCGGTTGACTTAGTATGATTCAGAGGAATGAGGAAAATGTCATGAAAATGGATGGATATCAGGGTAGAGGAATACTAAAGACACGATGGATAGAGGATGATATAGCCATATCATCCTCCAAACAGTCAATCGTTCCTAGCCAGTTAGGAGGATACTGCGGAATGATGAGTAATGGAGAATTTATGGAAGACGAAGTAAATTGGGCAGGAGCATGATGATGTCACCGTATGGTTCAAAATCTAACTCCCACGAGCGATATAAGCGCACAATCGTTGTTTATCTTGCAGCGTTCAAAGCTGTTCCAGAATTGATGCCAAATTATATTAGCGTCGTTGCAAAAAGTCGCAGTAAGCGAGGGCTAATTTATCGCTGCTCAAGTCATGCATTGCATTTTTAACCGGCGTAAACAAAAAAGGAAGAGGTTATCAATTCGACATGTTTATTTTTTTAAGTCACCCTCTATTTTCCTACTACTGAATTTAACTAAGTAGTACAATATTCATTTTCTACTATTGAAGTCGACGAGCAAAATAGCTTACAATTCTCCTATAATTATAAATAGATTTAAATAAAAATTACGTACTAATCCTGTAAAATGATCTAACACCTCAAAATTCTAACACAACTGATTTGGCTTTTTAGTTCTTGTACTTTAAAACTTTGCGCTTATTGCAGTGTTGTTATGTTGTTTAACCACTTTTGTAAAGAAACGAATAACCCAATAACCTACGTCGCATCATTTTACTTTTATCTTACATTTTTTTGCTATGTTCCACAGCTAAGAGGGGACACACCGCTACCTACGACTGCAGGTAAATTAATGGTCCTTTTCACTAATACTAAACGACGCTTAAATTAATGCTTAAATAGTGTGTCTACTCTTGTCACACAGCCGACACTTGAATTATAACTTTTTGCATTCATTTAGGTTTAGAATTTAGTTTCTAAACATAGCTGTATCGAATCAATTTAACTATTATAGAATACTAGAACTAGAATAGCTGCTAGTTCTAGTATTCTATTCTAGAATACGAACTTTACGCTCTTAATATTAAAGTTCAACTACATCGTTCTCACATATTTGTATAATCTCGACATGAATAATGTAACCATGATTTAAGAAAAATATTATGATAAAAAAAAGAGTGTCCATGGAGTTTTTTACCCATTCTTCTCCATAGAGATCAACGCTTTGGAATGTGCAACTACGGTACTTTCACAAGTTATTATGCCTTGTGACTGGGACTGTAGCTTCATCTTTATATTTTTTGATTTCCAAAAGTGCCTAATGGTCTAATTGAAATAAATGTTTTGAGTTTGAGTTTACAATCGGAATTATACTAAAACTGACCTTATGCAGTAGTGTACCTAACTGTAGACATACATTTTGCCAGTTATATTTAAGTCCCAAGTAAATACAATCGGAATACTAAATCTGTGCAAAGTCATAGAGATAAGATATTTAGGAA
The DNA here is from genome assembly GCA_905475445.1 of Ochropleura plecta. Classification (NCBI taxonomy): domain Eukaryota; kingdom Metazoa; phylum Arthropoda; class Insecta; order Lepidoptera; family Noctuidae; genus Ochropleura; species Ochropleura plecta. The sequence continues at coordinate 13,796,310 of FR997739.1, forward strand.
ATCCTTACTAATATTAGCGAAAGGGAGTTTGTTTGTTACGTCTTCACGCCTTAATGGCTAAACCGATTTTGATGAATTTTGGTACAGAGATAGTTGGGACCCTGGAGACGGATATAGGCTATTTTTTTCTAAAAAAGTGGGAAATAAGGGAGAAAGAGCGAAGCAAAGGGAAAACTTAGCTTTGCTATTACAATCAATAACGCGCAAGGGCAAAAACTACAGGTAGCAGGTACCTGCAAATCAGGGAAAGGGAACTGTGTTACCCCGAATTTAACGCTAGCGAAGCCTCGGGTAAAAGCTGGTTGAATATAAATTTAAACCTTTTTCATATTTATTAATTAATAACCAACTCGAATTAACATTTATACACCACACAAAATATAATAAAATATCTTTAACCGTAAACATAATTATAAGAAATAACAAAATTAAATTGCAAAACACGAATACTGCATAACAATAAGAAACTAGACAAAGGTACCTAACAAATTTGAATTAGAAGATATAATTACAATCCAATTTTGGGATACTCCAGTAGAAATAGTCTTCCCTTGACAGTTGTGTGAAATGTGTCAATTTAATAGGTAATTCATTTATTTTTCTGAAGAACATTAAAAAGAACTCGTGGCTAAATAATAGCAGCCGCTTAGGTCCTTACCAGGGTTTTTTTTTTTTAAAAGTTTCCCCACACGGTGATTTTCTCCTGTATCTTGGGTACGTTTACAAACAAAAGGCTAGTTTCCCTAAAAAAAATTACTCCGTCTTTTAGATTATTCATAAATAAGGGACACGTATTTTTTTTTGTAAATTAGACCAAAAATGACAAAGATAGAGCCCATTAAAGTTACGTGTGACGTCACTCATTGCGAAAAAATGCAGCAACGCGTGATATGTGCCCCTTAGTTTTGAAAATCTGTGGAAGTCGATCAACAGCATTGGGACAAGGCTAGTTAAGCAAAATAATGATATCACCACAAACAAAATAATAAAAATATAAGCTTATATGCTAAAATTTCTCTTGAATTTTACAGAACCGATTCTAGCAGAGAAAGGGGACACCGGTGAAAAAGGTGACCGGGGGGAGAAAGGTATGAAAGGAGAAATAGGTGTAACTGGTCTTAAGGGCATTAAAGGCGAAAAAGGAGACCATGGAGATCTTGGACTAAAAGTGAGTGTACATTGCTGTTGTTTTAAATCGCATTTTCTGACACTCTTCTTTAAATATCTGATTATCTCTAGAGAAGTCATTGTGAACCATTTAACGGGATATAGACATAAAACAATACAAAATAATATAACACGACGCCAGTAATCCCCGAAAGGTTAGGTTAGGTTACCCAATTATAATACACCCATAATTTCTGCAAAAGTTATTTTCGTTTTGGTGTTCTGTTTTAGTATGCTACTGTAATGTCAATAGACTTTAGTGTTGTTCAGGTGCATAGTGAAAATTTGTAAAAGGCTGTCAGACTTTTTTGCTAAGTTTTTTTTTATGTTCTCTTTAGCTGTAAGTCTTCCATGTTTATTAAATTAATCCTACTTACATATAATAATATTAAAAAACGTGAAAGTTTGTATGGATGTATGGATGTTTGTTACTCTTTCACGCAAAAACTATTGAATGGATTTTATTTAAACTTTACAATAATATAGCTTACATATTAGAATAACACATACTCTACAATTCATAAAGATATATTGTATATTCTATCACCACGCGAGTGAATCCGCGGGGTGCAGCTAGTAAAAAATAAATAAAATAATTCGTTAGTTATGTTTAAGTCCTATGTTATAAGAGAGCGAGCCTATTGTCATCGATTGGGCACTAATCCAGACTCCGTGACTGTTATTGAGTTTCCAATAGAAAAACCTAATAACATTATGCCCGACTTGGGAATCGAACCGAAGACCTCATGCTCTGCAGTCGCCCTTTCGATCACTACACCAACGAGGCAGTCCAGTATATAGACTTTTACTGCATAATTATTTATTTTTACAGTTGCGCATAATTTTACAAAGTGAATGCACAACAGTTATTTATTTCCCATGTGTGTGTGACTGTAACAGAAACACTTTGCCAGTTTACGTTACCCGGAAATATTGGCCACTGTACTAAAAAATAAGTGTACCTTGTTTTCAGGGTGATCTGGGACCGCAAGGACTGTTGGGTCCACAAGGACCAATTGGAAGAAAAGGAGAAGAAGGAGTAAGTCTTTTTTTAACAATCCTACTAATATTATAAATGTGAATGTTTGTGAGGATGTATGGATGTTTGTTACACTTTCATGTCAAAACGGCTCAACGGATCTTGATGAAATTTTGCACAGAGGTAGATTATAGTCTGGAATAACACGCAGGATACTTTTTTTTCGATATCACGTGGGCGAAGGGTTGTAAAAGGATGAGTTTTCCACTTTTGTGGAATTCAATAAGCCCGAGCTGCTAAAAGTATTTACAAGACCAGACTTCTTAAGAACGATAGCACTTAAAAATAAATATTCTACCAAAATACAATAATGTGCACGGAATAAGGATTGCTGAATATTTAGTACCTTATTTTCTTAAAAAAAAAACACAAAACTACCAGACGACCTGCTGACGTTATACCTACAGGTCGGGTTCAAAAAGTTACAAATACAAATCTAAACGATACTATACACTAAGCAAAACATGCTCTAGCTTATAAAAAATGTATTAAGTACAAAGAAACGCTGACCAGCATATAGAGAAACCCTGACACGTTAGCGTGTATGGCAAAATATTGTTACAAATTTGTAAGTGTTTTATAAATAAATAATTTAAAAAAATATGTATGTATTTATCATCTTTAACGAAGCTATTTAGTTTCGCTGCTTTGAATGCTTTAAGAATTAAAGCGATAATATTTATTTATTTATTAAACTTTATGCACATGTAAAAAAACACTGTACAAAGGCGGACTTAATGCCTTAGGCACTTTCTACCAGTCTACCTTAGGGTGATGCAGAGAGAAAACATAGTAGGTGCAGGGTGCAAAACTGAGAGGATTCGAAAAATAATAATATTTAAAATTAAAATATAATGATAAATACTTATCTAAATACATACAAAAAAAAACAATGAAATGAGAGTTAAAAATACAAAGATACGTGAAGAAAAACTACAACAATTTAATTAGGAGACGAATGTGCCAGCTTCTTAAGCAAATGTTCCCGAGCTATTATTTTGAAAGTAAACCGATTGGTGGCCATCCTGGTGTTCAGAGGGAGCGCGTTCCAAAGAAAGACCGCCTGATAATATCCTCTTCAATTTTAACTTTACGTTCAACTCCACTTTCGTTCAGTTTTCATCTATATGTGGTACTAAACTTTCCTAAGGTAGATGACTAAAATGTGCTTATTTCCAACAGGCATGTCAGTGTTCAGAAAAAGTAGTGTCAACTCTATTGTTGACTATGCCAGAAATGAAAGGACCTCGTGGTGAAAGAGGTATGCCAGGATTCGACGGCGAACCTGGTCCAGCTGGTGAGACTGTACGTATTTAATGCGCTCTTCACTGCATCGTTTACTTAAATTAATGTTGATTTCTTATATTTTGCCGACATATGACCGTTATTGTCACTCACTGGAAGCCTGATGGAGGAAATCTTCGTCGAGGTTGACCGCGGTGGAGGTGGTGTGCCGGTCTGGTCATATATGGCCAGATATCGCAAGAATGAAGAGGTTTGGGAGGAGAAAGGGGAGGCTTTTGCTCAGCAGTGGGACAGCACAGCAAAAAAAATACTGATGTCATAGCGAAAGCCACAGGAATTTCCTAGAAGCGAGAAGCAAGAGATAGATCGTCGTGCTGATATTTGGGAAGGGCCTGGGGCCTAGGCATTCCTTCTTTTTTTTAAAAAAAAAAAACGTTGTCCCACACTACTAGGAATTACTCCTGTATCGTGGGTGCGTTTACAAACATTTAAAACCACATACACAAATATCTAGACCCAGAACAACTATCTGTAGGCCATACAAATATTTGTTCCGTGCGGGGATCGAACCCGCTATATGCAGCGTAGCAGTCGATCATTTAGCCTCTGCGCCAACCGTGTCGGCATTGGGATTGGCAATAGGCATCTGTCAGCCGTAGATATTAATAATCTTGTTAACCTAGTACAAAAAGAGTTCTTAATAATCATATAAAGAAAAAGCCAATCTGAAAAAAAAACTCTCAGAAGGATTAGTATCAAACTTTTAACGCATGCTATTTTCAAATCTAGGGGAATATTGGACCTGTAGGTCCAAGGGGACCAGAAGGTTTGAAAGGGGAAACAGGTGCAAGAGGTGACGATGGAATACCGGGTAGAAATGGAGCCGTTGGACCGCCAGGAGAACCGGGAAAGGATGGCACACATGGAACACCTGGTGAACAAGGACCAAGAGGAATGCAAGGACCACCGGGTGAAATACGTTTGGTGATTCTTTTTTTATTTGTATTTCTTGATCGTGTATGTTATTTCAGACAGAACTGTTTAGCAAAAGTAGTATTTATTTTTGAAAGATCATTTTCATTCAACATAGTCGTGTAATGAAAGCCAACAACAAAATAATATTATGACACTATTAAACTCAAAACAAAATATTTAAAAAAAATGTAAACAAATAAATTGAATACCTTAGAAATTGAATATTAGAACCAGACAAAAATCTCAGAAGTAACTTTGACAGGAAACAGACGAGGAGATAAAACTGAGAACCGTTGTGATACCTGGGGAAAGGGGTCCTGAGGGGCCGATAGGACCACCAGGCAAGCAGGGTGAACAAGGTGTTCAAGGAGAAAAGGGTCCTAAAGGAGAAATAGGTCCAAGGGGAGAAAAAGGTGATGAGGTAAGAATCGACACAATACAAGTAAAAAAACCGGCCAAGTACGAGTCGGACTCGCGCACCGACTGTTCCATACAATTAATCGATATCAATGGCCATATCTTTGACTGCGTAGATTTAGAGAGCTTTTTTACAGCTCCAAGAGACCACAGACTTGAGCATATGGTTTCAATTTCAACTCGATACTTTGACGCGTTTTCAAGGTAAAGGGTTTTTTCAGACAGAGAACAAGGGATTCTAAAAGGGTTCCGTTTTTTTCTTCATAAAACTGTATTAATTCGCCTTACCAGGTAGGAACATTCACCGAACATTCTATAGGTACATCAAATTAAGTAACTTTACGAAAAACATATTGCTTGCAAACGACTTTTTTTTTGGGGTGATTAGTGACGTTTTACGGTAGAAGTTACTATAACAAAATTATTGTGCTGATAAATGCATTGGACAGTCATCAAGGAGAGTCGGTCAAGAATATATTTCAAGTAAAATTAAACATTAAAACTTGTAAAAAACATAAGCCTGTAACCCCGAATATCTCTGTACCGAGAAGATTATCAACAGAAAATATATCAATAGATAATATTATAATAGATATCTGTTGGAGTTCCTTGGAGTTTCTTGCCCATTCTTCTCCATAGAGATCTACGCTTTGGAATGGGCAACTACAGTACTTTCACAGTTGTTATGCCTTGTGACTGGGACTGTAGCTTCATTTTATTGTTGTCAATGTTCGACAGTTCAAAAGCGCCTGTAACTGGCCAACTTGAAATAAATGATTTTGAGTCCCAGGTATGTTTAAGAAAAAAGAATACCTCATTTTTGGTCCGGAAAACGCGAGTTTTTTGGTTTCGCTAAGGATAATATATCCAGTATTTTACATTTATAGGGCCACAAAGGACATCAAGGCCCCAGAGGTGAAAAAGGCGATATTGGTGAGGCAGGATTGAATGGAGCAGCCGGAGTACCAGGTACTCATGGAAGACCAGGAGATAAGGGCATAAAAGGTGAAATGAATTATACAATCAATATATTTGCAGAACTTATGTCCAAAAAGTTATAACACTAATATTATAAAGGCGAAAGATTGTATGTGTCTCTGTATGCTTGTTACGATCAAACGGCTTAACCGGATTCGAATGAAAGTTGGTACCTATGTGGATAGTTTACACCCTGGATTACCACATAGGTTACTTATCATCCCGCTCTACGCAAGTGAAACCGCGAGGCACAGCTAGTCGTACATAAATTGGTGACTATTATCTTGCAGGTGACAGAGGAGATAAAGGCGTTCCTGGTTTGGCTGGACTACCAGCATCTTTGACAACAGTTCTGGACGCTGAAAGTACGTTATTATTTGTTACTTATTTTTTTTAATTATTTTTAGCTTACATTTTGTACTTAAGGTTTTATGAACAGTAGTTTCTTTAATTATTTTATTTATTAATATTTTTAGTTTGTATTTTGTGACTCAAATTTATGTTACTTTTATTATAGTCTAGTCAACAAGTGCTTTTTTAGTCAAAACTTTTTAAAAAACTCGGAAAAATATGGTTGAGGGCTCATTCGATTCGGGATCAAATCTAGAAAGTTTTTGAAAAAATTCAAGACCCGCTCGAAAAAATTGCAAAAGTTATTAACAAATTAGTAAACAAAAAAAAAGGGGTTTAGTTTTTTTGGTATATCTCGAAAACTATTTGATATATTTTGATTTTGAAAAAAGATTCAAAAAGAGGAGGAAATTTCCTAAAAGAAACTCCCAACTCGCGAAATTGTAGGACCAATATTAAAAATTTTACAGGGAGCTGAAAATACGCCTGAAAACGGGTACTCGGGTTTCCGCAAGCCACGCCCCCTTCGAGCGCTTTAATGAAAAATATTATTTAAACATATTAAATGTTGATATTAAAATTTGAAAAAATTCAGACATGTACAGGACAAATTAAGGAATGAAATACCGTAGAAAAAATATTTTTATCGCGATTTTATAAAATGTTATCCATAAATTAATTAACAATTTCTTCCGACTGGGCTATAAACATTGCAAGTTGCATAATTGTTAAACCAGAAATCTCAATTTTTTTTCCTCTCGTGGAGCTATTCTTCAAAGATTAAAGAAAGGATTTCCGTTGAGTAAATTAAAAAATTGTTAATTTTCGATTTGTTATTAACAAATTACCTAGGCGGCAAATTAAATATTTAAATAAATACTACAAGAATTTTTTTTTTCCAATGTCGATGATCATTCGTTTTTCTATCAATAAAAGCTACCTAAAAATATTTTTTTATAAATTTTAATTCTTTTTGTTTATAAAATTGTTATAAACAAATAGATTATTTATAAGATAATTGTTTTTTTTTTTTTGAAAATAGATTCCTCGTAAAAAATTATGAATTTTAAGATAAAAAACGATCCTTAAAAAAAAAAAATTATTGCTAAAAATCCGTTTTGTTAATTAACAATTTTTTTTTACCACTTGTTAATAATATTAAGGTACGCTTTTTTTTTAAAATATCATTATTTATTATCCTCCTTAATAATCAAAGAAAAAATTTCGTTTTTTTATAAATTTTCATTGTTTATTAAATAAACAATTTGTTATAAACAATTAATTTTTTTTTGTATAATTTTTTTAGAATTCTTTACACTAAAATAAAACCGACCAATGACCTTTTTGCAAAAAAAATAAAAAATATTTATATTTATTTTCGAATTAATTTTTTTTTCCGCAAAAAGGTAATTGGTCGGTTTTATTTTAGTGTAAAGAGTTCTAAAAAAATTATACAAAGAAAAATTAATTGTTTATAACAAATTGTTTATTTAATAAACAATGAAAATTTATAAAAAAACTAATTTTTTTTTTGATTATTAAGAAGTATAATAAATAATGATATTTTAAAAAAAAGCGTACCTTAATATTATTAACAAGTGGTAAAAAAAAATTGTTAATTAACAAAACGGTTTTTTAGCAATAAAAAATTTTTTTTAAGGATCGTTTTTTATCTTAAAATTCATAATTTTTTACGAGGAATCTATTTTCAAAAAACAAAATTCAATTATCTTATAAATAATCTATTTGTTTATAACAATTTTATAAACAAAAAGAATTAAAATTTATAAAAAAATATTTTTAGGTAGCTTTTATTGATAGAAAAACGAATGATCATCGACATTGGAAAAAAAATAATTCTTGTAACATTTATTTAAATATTTAATTTGCCGCCTAGGTAATTTGTTAATAACAAATCGAAAATTAACAATTTTTTAATTTACTCAACGGAAATCCTTTCTTTAATATTTGAAGAATAGCTCCACGAGAGGAAAAAAATTTGAGATTTCTGGTTTAACAATTATGCAACTTGCAATGTTTATAGCCCAGTCGGAAGAAATTGTTAATTAATTTATGGATAACATTTTATAAAATCGCGATAAAAATATTTTTTCTACGGTATTTCATTCCTTAATTTGTCCTGTACATGTCTGAATTTTTTCAAATTTTAATATCAACATTTAATATGTTTAAATAATATTTTTCATTAAAGCGCTCGAAGGGGGCGTGGCTTGCGGAAACCCGAGTACCCGTTTTCAGGCGTATTTTCAGCTCCCTGTAAAATTTTTAATATTGGTCCTACAATTTCGCGAGTTGGGAGTTTCTTTTAGGAAATTTCCTCCTCTTTTTGAATCTTTTTTCAAAATTAAAATATATCAAATAGTTTTCGAGATATACCAAAAAAACTAAACCCCTTTTTTTTTGTTTACTAATTTGTTAATAACTTTTGCAATTTTTTCGAGCGGGTCTTGAATTTTTTCAAAAACTTTCTAGATTTGATCCCGAATCGAATGAGCCCTCAACCATATTTTTCCGAGTTTTTTAAAAAGTTTTGACTAAAAAAGCACTTGTTGACTAGACTATTAGCTGTAAGGTCCGCCTTTTGCGGTAAAAGTTTCATCCATTTGGATCCAAGTAGCCCAGAACATGGGTGGGTTTTAGTCAGTACAAGTCCGTCCAGATCGGGAGAAGTTATTTGATGATTTCCTATCCGCAAAAAAAAAGCTACTGGCGAATAAAAAATATAAATAAAAGTACGTACAATGAACCCCTAGGCGTTGTTATCGTTGCTATCTTTATTATTTGATGATCCAATATATATAAAAGGGAAAATCACGGGAAGCGATGAGGGAGTCCAAAATTTTGCATGGTGGATCCTTTGATGGCGTAAGTGTTCAGCAAGACGGGATTTTGTAAAATTCAACCCCTAAGTTGGTGAAACAGGGTGACAAAGTTTATATAGGAGACCCCAATACCTTGGTCGGATTGACTTGAAAGTTTTCATTGACTATATAAAACTACTGGGAACAACTCGTTGTTTATATTAATTTCGTCGCCGTTTACGAAACTGACAGGCAGAAAGATCCTGCAATAGGTATACATTCCATATCGGGAACTATAGAAAAATATTTTCAAAACCTTTTTTATAATACAAAAATCTTCTCACATATCGTCCATTTACTGTTTATTTAGTCCTTTCCATTCAAGTTCGAAACATGAATAAATTTCAATATCAAACAAAGCATTCTGGTCACGAAAACGTAATAACGTAAGTAGATTGAATCCCTAAACATTTTTTGCTACTATCGGCTCTATTGGCTTTGATCCTGACTCGACATTGTTGTACTATTGTGTGGTGCTGAGTATGTTTTTGTTGCTATCTTTTTTATCTCGACAGGAATGAAAGGGAGCGAATTATCGTGTATCTCAATTGAGCTTTCGTATCCGTTTATGCCTTTCAGTGCGCCTGATATTGTCATTTTTCGGTTGAATAAAACGCATCTAGATATCTTTGGTTCTAATGCTTTTATTAGTTTCGTTTTAATTTATTTATTTGAATTCCCAACAGAGAATACACAAAGTAAATGATTACAAAAAAATACAAATAGGAACTGATTACTGTGCTACACCAATTACAGGAAACCACAGCGTTCACTTAATAATTAATTGCAAAAAAGTTTGACAAGACAATAAAGTTTGTAAAAGGTAAGATAACAAAAAGAAGCACATAGTACAATAACAATGATTAGGTAAATATAAAAGACAACAAGAATAAAAGAACATTATTACAATCTGACCAAATGCAGTTGGAGACCCTACATACAAAAGACATTAATAAATAGTGGTTAGCTGTTTTTAATTATTATGTTAATGTTATACATCAGTCAGACCTACCGAAGTGTATCGTATTACACAACTAACTGGGTTATGGAAGTTAGATTGGAAAGAAATAAAAATGTAACATATTGTACTTAGATGCATCCGGTTAGACTGGAAGCTAGGGCAGTCCCTACATCGACATGACGAAGATAATCCAAATCGGTGGTAGATCAGTATCTAATAACGATTTGGATTATCTTCGTCATATCGATGTTTTTCCTTTAAAGGTTTAAATTTAAACTATAAATAAAAACATTTATTTTTATTTACAAAACTGCAGCTGACTTGCTTCTGGCAACCGCGGTTGCCCACCTTTTTTGTTGTTTTCTAAACGTATGCTGCAAACGGTGGGCAACCACGTTGCACCTATATATATATAAATATATTATGTCATCACCACGATTGCCAAAAGTCCGTGCAGATATCTCAGCGTATGAAAGCAGCAATGTATGCATGCATACCTAATGCACAGTGTACTATAAATATGAAAATAATTTTCCAGATGTAGCTGTAGTGGAAAAACTAAGAGGCTTCAAGGGAGAAAGGGGCGAAACAGGTGAAAAGGTATTTCATTAACCCCTACTGAAATCAGGGAAGCATTTTTGTATAAGCACTTTATTTTTTTATTCCATTACATTCGGAGTTTCCAGTCAGTGTTCCGAAAGTCTGACAACCAGTATTACCAAGGGGTATCGCATTACCCAGTACTAACAGGGTTGTGGAGGTCAGATAGGCAGTTGCTCCATGTAAAATACTGATATTCAGCTGTATCCGGTTAGACTGGAAGCCGACCCCAACATAGTTGGGAAAAGGCTAGGCAGATGATGATTCTGAGTATCCATCGTGGCTTGGAAAGCACGTTTAGCCGTTGTTCCGGCTGTCAATTGAAGATTTTTGACAGTCGTCACAAGTAGTCAGTGACTCAAAAGTCTGTACAGTCAAGGGGTACTTTTTGCAGAGGGCCCTGCCAGGGCCACCGCCTGCCGGGGTTGCGGGTTGTTCGTAAGAGAAAAAGGGCAATAGAAGGAACATAAGTGGGTTTTAGTCAGCACAACTCTGACACTCCCCGCTCCGCCTGATATTCAGCTGCAACTGATAAGATTGGAAACAGGTTACTGATGTAGAACAATTTTGTACCAATATTAATTCGAGTTTTGCATTTTATATTTTGAGTAATAACTTACATCACATTGAATTAGTCATCTCATATTTATAATTACCCTTAGCAAGTTTTTGACTTGTAATTAACCTAAACTTACGTATTTAAATGGTGACCAGTATCCAGATCTCTCATTTATCAATTTATTACAGGGCTCCAAAGGTGACCAAGGAATGGTTGGATTAGAAGGACCAAATGGGAAAGACGGCAAAGATGGTATTGCTGGGCCAAAAGGAGAAGTCGGGCCAATAGGAAAGACTGGAAAAAAAGGAGATCGGGGTGAACGAGGCCCAGTTGGAGAAGTTCCCGAATCAAAAATAGCGTTATTGAAGGTTTGACAGTGTTTTTCATTATTCATTAGTAATTATTTTTTTTTAACTTTGCCCACATTAAGAATTTCTCCTGTATCGTGAATATAATCTCGAACTTGATGTTTGACTCATAACCGAACTTAGCATATAAATAAATTAATAAATAAATGTTTTTGATTCAACCATTTTAGGGTGCCAAAGGAGATAGAGGACATACAGGATTTAAAGGTGAATCAGGACTAACTGGTGATAAAGGTGAAACAGGAGCAGTAGGTCCAGCTGGACCAAAAGGACCAAAAGGAGATCGTGGTCCTGCCGGCCCCGTGGTAAGAACCATTAACAAAAATAGTCTACCAGTTGGGTAAAGTGAGAACTCGTCTCCTAAAAAGCTTTTTGTTCACGGATTTTTTCTTCACTTTCTATTTTTTTTTAAATGGTTTGAATTCAATGTTTGTTTTAGGGACCCATGGGGCTAGATGGATATAATGGCACAAATGGAGAAAAAGGGGAAAAAGGAAGTACACCTAAAATTGATTTGTTTAAGGTTCGTCTACATGTTATATGATATTTTTCAGATCTAATTATATAAGCATACGATACGATACGCCCCAAGACAGGCAACGCCGATGTTGGCCATCATTCTGCGAGGTTAAAATGGAATTGAGCGGGTCATTTCTAGGATGGGTCACGCCAGATGAGCCAGAATCGTCACAGTGGGTGCCTGAGGAGACGGTCGTCATTACCGGATTGGCTAGAGAAAGCAAATCACCGAGAGAGTTGGAAAGGAATGGGGGAGGCCTTTTACCAAGCAAGGGCAAATAATAAGCAAAATATCAAAAAGAAGTCCGTTATAGACTTAAAAACCATCCAACCGATATGCCGCAATCCGGTTTCATTAGAAAGGCAATAATGCGAAAATGATTATAGATCACAACAACACAACACTAGGAAATTGAAACCGCGGGGTACACCTAGTTGTTAATTTGTAACTAAATTTTTCTTACAGTTAAAGGGCGAAAAGGGAGACAGGGGTCTAACGGGTGACCCCGGAAAGCCCGGAAAATTGGGACCAGAAGGACCACAGGGACCTCCTGGTGTGTGCGTAGAAGCAGTAACTGGAGCTCCCATATCAGGTGCTCCTGGACCGCCAGGAAAGCCGGGTTCTCCAGGAAAAAATGGAAAAACCGTAAAGGGACCAAAGGGAGACATGGGTCCACCTGGACCGGCAGGACCTCCGGGGCAAAGGGGTATATCTTTAGTTGGACCAAAGGGAGAACCGGGAGAACCAGGAATGACAATCATACAGGAAGTTCCTTCACTACGAGAACCAAATGGTAAGATACAATAATTTATGATTACTGGTCTCGCGGTTGCAAGCGCAACTGCTGAGCACGGGGTCCTGGGTTCGATTTCCGGGTCGGGAAAAAAGTGTTATTGGGTTTTTCAAGAACAGCCCGGATTTTGGAAGTTGACGGTATGATAACCTCGAGCCTCGGTAAGCACGTTAAGCCGTTGCTTCTGTGCCTGACCTCTCTTCGGTCGTGTCGGATTGCCGTCCCGTCGGACTATGAAAGTGAGGGAACAGAGAGTGCACCCACCTGTGCACTATAATATCTCCCACGTAGATGACTTATCTCCGCTGATATTGGCCGCTGTGGCCATTAACGCTCAGGATGAATAAACATAGTGTATAAAGAACAGATATAGGGACCAAAACAGGAACACATCTTCTTTTAACTTATTCAAAGGTAAACTTAAAGAACACGTAATTAACAATACAAATTATTTAAGCTAACAACATAAGCAACATTGTATAATAACATTCACAAAAAAAGTACTAGCTACTGGACCACACTCTTTATAAATTTTATGTATTTATTCAATAAGTGAACAATGTATGTTCTTCTGAATAAATAAAGAATCGACTTATTCGTCAACTCGCGTCTCATAAACTCGCGACTGCGCGCGAATTAGCACCTTCTGATTTTACCTATTTTTTTTAGTCAACTCGCGACCGAGTGAAAATCTGACGTATTTACAGTCATCTACAAAAGTGTTTTGTCTTTTGTAAATACGTCAGATTTTCACTCGGTCGCGAGTTGACTACAAAAAAAATTGGTAAAATCAGAAGGTGCAAACTCGCGCGCAGTCGCGAGTTTATGAGGCGTCAGTTGACGAATAAGCCAAAGAATCTTTACACCCAAAAGAGCACATAAAATGACGTCTTCCCATAACCTTAAAAGAAAACTCATCGACATGTGCATAAAGTTGGTTAATTACTGAGCAAGAAAAGTCCAAGCTTAAGATTTGCCAGCGGGTAATAGTGCGCTGCATAAACGTTGTCTAGCGATCAGATCGCGTTAGTAACACCACCATGCGCTACATAACTCAAGCTACGGAGGTTGGATTTAAAACAACCAAGCTAAGGTAGTATTGCTGGCCCCGTAACACGGATAGGCAAGAATCATCACTCATACAATGCCTGAGGTTGGAGATAAACTGAAAAAATAATAACTACGTAAAAATCTTTTCAGAGGATTTCGACGATGAAGACGGCTGGTATACACTGAATACTGAAATATATAGAACTAAACGAGGTCTTATGAAGGTAACAATTTAATTATTTACAAATCAGAAAACACAGACATTGATTTGTCGAATATAACACGTCTCCTATCAGCTGCATTTGTAACCGGTGCAATGGATAAGCAATCATATGTATTTCTATAGAAAGTTTTATTTTTGGTGTGGGAAATCATCAAATAACTCCCGCTCCGCTCTGGGCGGAGCGAGGGGGAGTGTCAGACTTGTACTGACTAAAACCCACTCATGTACCTTCTATTGTTACGGGGCCGCGGTATCTCTTTCGAACCACCCGCGACCCCGTTAGGATGGAAAGTATTACATTAAAAAAATACGCACAGATCGCAAGACGCTGTACGTGTTCAGTATAATAATGGTTTTAGGTAATACTGCTGGGACTGCCTCGCTTCTGTAGCGCATTAGGAAGGATGGCTGAAGCTAGAACTGATTGTTTCAAAACAATTTAGCAAAAACGTATAGACTTCCTGATGCGTCGCGTGTGCGACAGTGCCAGCAGTAGAAGTATCGTATCGGGTTGATCACCCTAGAGGGCGATCGTTATAACATACTAGGACGTGGAGAAGGGTAGTGTTTTGGGCGACTGTCTTGTGTAATGACGTTCAAAAAGTGCTGATCATCAGCCTAGTTTGAATAAATGACGTTTGATTTGATTTGAATGCGTTTAGTAAATGATGCCGTGACGTCTAATAGGGGAGAATGGAAGAAGATAACGTGTTGCGCCGACCCCAAATAGAATGGGATAAGGGCAGGAAAATGATGATGATTTGATTTGAATGCGTTAATGGAACAGTGTGCATCATTTAATACTTACTAATATTATAAAAGCGAAAATGAGTATGTTTGTTACGTTTTCACGCCTTAATGGCTAAAAAAAATTTTGATAAATTTTGGTACAGAGAGATAGTTGGAACCTTGGAGACAGACATAGCTTTTTTTTTAAAGTGAGAAATGAGGGAGAAAGAGGGAAGAAAAGGGAAATCTTAGCATTGCTATTACAATAAATAAGGCGCAAGGGCAAAAACTACAGGTAGCAGGTACCTGCAAATCAGGAAAGGGGAACTGTTTTACCCCGAATTTAACGCGAGTGAAGCCGCGGGCAAAAGCTAGTATTAAAATACACACTGTATTTGCCAACCAGCAACATTTACAAAACAGAATAAACGATAACCCATTAAAACACTAACTTAAAAATAAACAAGCATATGAAAACAGGAAAACTATTCAAAGCGAAATATTGCTACCTGAACAGTTCCATTAGTTTGAACAATAGGTAAATATATGTACATAATTGGTTTCCTTGCAGAGAACAGCGGAAACGAAGCTGGGAACGTTGGCATATGTTTTACTTGAGAAAATATTGCTTCTCAGAGTTGAAAATGGTTGGCGATACGTTGAGGTAAATAGCATCTATTGATACTGAATGTGTAATACTTTTCATATTGTTTCTTTCAGCTAACTATTTTTAAATCTTTTAAATTTTGTTGTTGGTCTGTAGTAACTTGGTTGTTGTTGACAAGAGGAAATCGACTTTAAAACTTATATTGTAATGATTAAGATAAAAACTAACTATAAAAGCCCCAGTGAATATTAGAAACAGTCACATGTGATATAATTTGTCACATGTTATAACTTGTCACTTGTGATAGCACTTGTCAGACGTTATATAACTTATCACATGTGATATAACTTGTCAGATGTTATATAACTTGCAGCTTGTGTTATCACTTGTCACTTATGATATAACTTGTCACATGTGGGTCATCGTATAATACTCGAAATTATTTATATCTTTTCACAACTTAGGTGGCCCTTGAGTGATTATAAGTTTTATCTGTCTCACTCTTTTCAGATGTCTTCAATGTTAGACGCGAGGCCGCATCCAATTACTACCACTTACAAACCACCCCCAGCTCCAATCACCACGACTACCACCACACGGAAGCCACCACCGATCCGAACAGCGCCACCACCACCCACTGTTAGTCCTATTATTGAGACTACAACAAATGAACCGCAAAAAGGTGTTGTAAGTATCTTAAAAATAACCAGCTAAGTGCGAGTTGGACTCACGCACAAAAGGTTCCGTACAAACTTGCCACATAAAGAGCCATATCTTTTGACTGCTTAGACTTAAAGGGTTGATTTTTTCACAGCTACATGGGACCACAGACTTGACTATATGATTTTGTAATATCCGCAAACTGTGGACCGATTTTCATATATTTTTGTGCTAAATAAAAAAAATGAGAAAGAAAAAAAACACTTCTTGGTTTAGTTGGTTTGTTTTTTTACAAAAAAGATTTATATAGCTTGATTGGTAGTAGTGTGTACTAATTTACTTAATATAAATAATACATTTTTATTTAACTAGTATACGGTTGAATCCATTACCAACTGGTAAAGTTGTAACTAACGAAAAAAGAATGTTACCGCAAATCACGAAATGACGGAAACAATATGCTTGCTTGCTTGGTTTTCTAGATTCGAATGGTGGCTCTTGATAGTCCATATCCTGGTAAATTGTGGAGTAACAACAGAACGGGTCAGGATGCCGGTGAGCACCTGTGTTATAAGCAGAGCAGGAAGAATAAAATAAAAGAGACATTCAAACCATTTTTGGCGACAAGGTAATTAATATAAGTATACAAACTTCCCCCCTTTTTTTGCAGGTAGCTAAAAAGTATCAACAACAATGACCATTCAATAGTGCCAACACTTCTTAAATAGTAAAATTAAATTGCACTCAAGGCAGTTTCCTGATGAGATACCGCGGCCCCGGACTACGGCCTTTAGTCAGTAAAAGTATGACACTCCACCCCGCTCCGCCAAGAGCGAGGGATGTTAATGATAAATGATGTTTATTTTGCAAGTAGGTTTTCACAAACACTTTTACACGTCTTTTTTTAAAAGTAGATGAGGCCAGTGTTTCGTACCCGACTACTCTGAGAAGAAACAGCCGAAACAAAGTCAGAGGTCATAGTCTCTTTTAATTTCCAGACAAAAAATCTTGGTCAACTTACATGAGGACTATGCAGATTAGTGTCTGAAATGGTCTTTTTAAGAAAGCACCACACAGATTGAGTGGACCTGACCAGTCATAACTCAAGGAGCTCTATGATAGGAGTATTCAGTTTGATGTCTGAATAACACCCTGTAATATGGCCACATCTTTAAAAATATACTGCAAAACATAGACTAGATGGAATAAATTCAAATAGCTCGACTCATAACCCAAGGAGCTCAACGACACAACGAACAATACCAAAAAAAGGACATTTGTGTAGGTCCCTAATAGTACTCAACTGCCAGACAATCGTCAAAAACAAACAAAGCAAATAAAAGTTATGATCCACATGGTCCTCACATTTACAATAAACAACTACTGACTAGAAAATATTTACAAAATTAAAATAATGAGATCATAATGAAATCATAAAATGTCACAAATCAAAAGTAATAAAAAAAAAAGTAAAATTAAATATAAAACAAAGTAAATATTAATGTCAAATCATTAAATGTCAGTGTATAAAATAAAGGAATAAACAATAAATAAATGAAACAAAGAATTTTTTTTGACACTCACTGAGTAAATTAAATTGGAGCAGCTTAATCCCAAGCCTTTTTATCTTCAAGGTATTGATTAATATTATGGTAAGCTTTAAGAGATAACTTACGTTTTACAAAAACTTTAAATTTAGTGTTTGAACATCGTTTGGGAGTTTATTATAAAAACGTATACATTGGCATGTGAACGTACCCCATTTTTTTTAGCCTCGTTGCAGGAACAACAAATTTGTTATTTGATGATTTTCCAAAAGGAGCAGCAGTTTCTGGTCAAATTCAATGAGGCCCAGGCGTCAAGAGAAGGTGTTTTTGACTTGGCCTTTACTTTCTGAAATGTATCTGCCCCAATTGCTGGCCTTATTGAACTTCTTGGTGATACCTTGGCCTCGACCCTCAATTTTGGCTATTGTAAAGAGCCTGGACCCAAATAGCCGATAGAAAGCTGGGTGTTCTAGTTAAGGTACTACATTCCGGAACAGCTACTCATATTATACCAAGTACAAGTTCTATCGTGGATGGAGTACTATTCGCACTTTCGGAATGGATCAGTCAAGTTTCAGTTGCCATTGAGTGACTTGCCAAGAGGCTCTTTGACAACGACGCCTTTGTCCAAGCTAAATGATCCGATGGTAGAGGCTCTAAAGCCTCTACCATCGGATAAACAGATCTACGGCGAAGTGTCCCTTTAATATCACTACAGTTCCACGAACCCTAACAAAGTGCTATGTTTACACATTAATTGTGCGCGCCGTCACCTGTGAATTCACCCAGTGTCTCTGTTCCCTCTTCATTATAATCTGGATCTCTTCAAAGTCCAATTGAATTGGTTCCTTCGAAGCAAGCATGCGCCACGCATCATCGCTGCATATTAAGCCAGAACCAATCGTCAAATCCCACTTAACGTTATAAACGCGAAAATCTGTATGGATGTATGGAAGTTTGTTACTCTTTCACGCAAAAACTACTGAATGGATTTTAATAAAACTATACAGTAATATAGCTTACATATCAGAATAACGCATATCATCTGCCTAGCCTTTTCCCAACTATGTTGGGGTCGGCTTCCAGTCTAACCGGATGCAGCTGAATATCAGTATTTTACATGGAGCGACTGCCTATCTGACCTCCACAACCCAGTTAATACTGGGTAGTACGATACCCTTTGGTAAGACTGGATGTCAGACTTTCGGAACACTGACTACCTGTAACGACTGTCAAAGATCTACAAATGACAGCCGGGACCAACGGCTTAACGTGCTTTCCGAGGCACGGAGGAAACTCGGTATGTAACGGGTGGTCACCCATCCACAGACCAACCTAGGCAAGCGCGGCTTAACCTAAAGATCGACCCGAGCGGCTACTATTTATTTAGCCACGAGCTCCTCAGAAATATCAGAATAACGCATAGTCAACAAATTATAAAGATATATTGTATATTCTATCACCACGCGAGTGAAACCGCGAGGCGCAGCTAGTTTACTATAAAAAATCTGTCTCACAGAGGAGATTCCTGTGTGGAGACATTATAGGCTTTTGCTTATCATTACTATATCACCTGCTTAGCTCTTTTCCATCTAAGTTAAGTTTTAGCTGAATGCCAGTATTTTAAATGGAGCGACTGCCTATCTGTCCTCCACAACACGATACTCTTGGGTAAGACTGCTTGCCAACTTTCGGGCCACTGATTGCTTCTAAAAATCTACAAATGACAGCCGGGACCAAAAGCTTAACGTGCTTTCCGACTTTACGAGGCAGGGAGAAAATTCGATAATATATGGGTCCACAGGCCAACCCAATAAAACCTGGTTTAACCTGAAAATCAACCTGAGCGGCAGATATTATTATCTTTCTGTTTTCAGCCACCAATACCTCAAAAGCCTAATACCGGAGGTTGACTGGAATGCTCCAGTGGTCAACCTAAATGGGTCTATTTTATTCAATTCCTGGAAAGATATATTTTCTGGAGGAGGGATGTTTGTTAACCTAGCAACTATCTTTAGTTTTAGCGGCAAAAGTGTTATGATTGACTCAAACTGGTAAGTGACCACAATTTTTTTTTAACTTTGCCCCACTATAAATTTCTCACTAATCCTTACTAATATAATAAAAGCGAAAGTGAGTTTATTTATTTGTTTGTTACGTCTTCACACCTAATTGGCTAAAACGATTTTGATGAATTTTGGTACAGAGATAGTTGGGACCCTGGAAACGGACATAGGTTAATACTTTTTTTTTAAAGTGAGACATGAGGGAGAAAAAGGGAAGAATAGGGAAAACTTAGCTTTGCAATTACAATAAATAAGGTGCAAGGGCAAAAATTACAGGGAAATGGGAACTGTGTTACCATGAATTTAACGCGAGCAAAGCCGCGGGCAAAAGCTAGTTGTAACATAAATACTTCGATTTTGAATCAAAAACACGATTATTTTATTGCATTTTAAATAAATTGTTTGCGAAAAGCACAAAATGTATATTCTATTTATAAATTCTTAAAAAAAATACGTTTTTAAATTTGACGTATTAACTTAACGCGATTTTATTTTTGTAAACGTATTACGTGAACAAAATGTTATCTTGGTCTGTTGATCTGCTTAGTTGGTTTTGCTTACCTTTGATAAGTTTTATTTTTACAATAATTTCAGGCCAATTAAAGCAGTATGGCATGGCGCCCATATTAATGGTACCGCAAATTTAAAGCAAAATTGTAACAACTGGCAAAGTGGATCTGAATTTTACTTTGGACTTGCATCCACATTATATAATGATGCACTACTAAACCAAGAACCGTAAGTATTTGTACCTTAACCTCTTTTGTACATATTTCAACTAGTTACTCGATATTTTTGGTGTCCAATGACTTTATTGACCCGCAAAATATAGAGTCAACGATTATTTATCTGTTGCGGGTTTTTCGTAAGAGATACCGTGGCCCTGGATCAGAACAGGCAAAATAAGGAACATGGGTGGGTTTAGTCAGTAAAAGGCTGACACTTTTTTTTTACGGATGGGAAATCATCATAAGAGTTTCTCCCGCTCTGGGCGGCGCGGGGAGGAGTGTCAGAATTTTATTGACTAAAACCCTTTATGTTCCGGGGCCGTGGTATCTACTTCGAACAACCCGCAACCCTGGACAGTGCTTGTGTCTACAAGTCGTCGTCACGAGGCAAGCCTAAGAAACCTTCTCATGTCGATTTAGACTGGTTCCTGTCTAATTGAACTCTTATTTTAATAGAATAGAAAACCATTCAGGCTTTGTCTTGTGTATTGACACAGGACAAAGCCTGAATGTTTTTCTATTCTGTTTTTAAAAGTATCTGGCGGCTTTCTGTTAAATAATTACCTTTTTTGTTTCAGTCATCGCTGTGATAGTAAATTTATAATACTTTGTGTAGAAGCAGAATCATACTATGGTCCTATTATACCTGTGAAACCTAGGAGACATAGACGGTAAATCTACAGTTATGTTTAAAAAAAAAACATCTCGAAGCCGAAAAGCATTCATTCTTCCAGCAAATGTTTTGACGGTAAAACTCTACTTAAAAAAATCCGGAACTCTTGAACAATAATAACTAACTACATAATAATATAATGCACATTGACATCCACCAGCGCAATGTTTGGAGTGCGATACACATTTTTTCTCTTTAAAAAAACCTCCAATATTTAAACTCACACACAAAAACAGCCAGACCCGAAAAAACTACTTGTAGGTCGTACAAATAATTGGTACGTGCAGCGCGGCAGTCGATCGCTCGGCCACTGCGCTAATCGTGCCCTCAAAAATAACATTGAGTTTTACTGTAACTTGTGGTTATTCACCCGTAAAAAAATCATTTTCCAGCAATGATTTTTGAATAGTGTTTTTAGTTTTATCTATAGAATATTTGGTTGACCGCTTTGTGAAAAGTCCATTAACGATATAAATAAAACCAAATATTTATTTTATTTTTGTAAAAAGAACGTCTCAAATACCAACACTTCTTTTATTTTCAGGCACCGTCGGCGTTCCCGGAGAACATTTTAATAAGTATTTTTAATTTTAAGTAAACTACATTGTGTTTCTGTTTGAATTTCAATATGATTGATTGGGAAAGGAAGTATTTTATTTCTCTGTAAAAATATCAGCGTGATTACAGAGATATAATCACAAAAATGATAGTCCTTTTTGGCCACGTCTTAACCAAAGCGATCATTTTTTTTCCTCGAACAGTAGGGTAACCATGACATCTTATAGCAGTACTTATTCCTGTGTGAGAAAGAGATGGTGCTAGACACCCTGTATAGCTCTGTCTCTTTCCCTCACTGGAATAAGTTTTGTTTTAAGACGTCATGGTAGGGTAGCAGAACTCGTTGCCTTTTGAGGTTGAAATATGAATAACATGAAAACGATGATCGTTTTTGGTATGACGCGGGATTAGTTTAAAAAAACAAAATTCTATTATTAAATGCTGTGCTAGTACTCAATGTAAATAATAGATAGGTAGGCTATTAAATTTTATTGAGTCATTTATAATTTGAGAGCATTTTGAACAAAATTGAAGCATTTATAAATGTATTTGTATGTTACTTACATAGGTATAAGAAGCAAGTATTCTTTTGATAAGATTATAGAAAATATTCGTTATTACGTATGGCTAGAATACACCCTCCACCGCCCAACATAGTTGGGAAAAGGCTAAAATGAAATCGTAGATTTTTTTATAGTTTCTAGCCTGGTTTTAATTTTAAATTGAACTTTGTTATGTTATAGGTCATGTTATGGTCTAAGGAAAATAGGTCCTTTCATACACATTTGGAATCGCTTTTATTTAACTTCCAATTTTTTTTATATGAACATCGTTATGAACAAATAACCGCCATAGACATTTACTTATTACTTCCCGTCGTGTCTGAGCACATTGATACAGTTCAGCTAGAAAATGTGTACGCTTCGGTAATCTTCGTGTTTTCGTTCGCGCAGGTGGGTCACAGTTGTTAGGTTTATTTATTACTTGTGAAATTAAGTCGATATTAAACAGTAACATTGACATTAATTGTATTCATATAAGATTATGTAAAAGTACTTACCAAATATGTTGGTTTTTATTCAAAGAATTTATATAAAAATAATTGGTGAACTATATGTTTTTATTTTTTCCAATTTCTTTAGTCATATTATTTATATTTAATGTAAGTGTGCCATAATAATGTCATTGTAAGAAGGAAAGGAAAAATAAAAATTGTTTTCATAATTCGTAAATTGTTTGATTTTATTTTTCCCTAGCGTTTATCACTAACGATTATACAATCTCAGAACTACACAAAAATAAGTATGAATAGTAAACTATTACATACCTGACACAAACTATATAAACAAATCGTAGAAATTAAATTTTACCCTCTTCCCGGTT
Organism: Ochropleura plecta; assembly: GCA_905475445.1. Classification (NCBI taxonomy): domain Eukaryota; kingdom Metazoa; phylum Arthropoda; class Insecta; order Lepidoptera; family Noctuidae; genus Ochropleura; species Ochropleura plecta. The sequence goes on from FR997739.1 coordinate 13,819,389, forward strand.
TTAGATTAAACAACCCGTACACCACTATTGTACTTGCAGTAAAGTGCGTACTACTCGTAACTAGTGTGATGGTATGAAGACATCAATAAAATAAACAATGGATACTATAATAGCAATCTTGTGTGTATCGAGCTTAAAATCCTGTAACATTTTAACGTCCCTAATTAAACGACAGAGACTCTTAAAACCGCGATTAGAAGATAAAATGAACAATGCCACCCATTGGCGCACTTGCAAACTAATTGTTCAAACACTGATTATGCTGAAATGTTTACATACATATACATGTTTCGTATGGGTGTATAGTATGCTAGGTCGCGTGATTCTATCTTCCAATTGTTAAAAAAGTAGATATATGATCTCTTTGAGTACACAAAAAGTTTTGAAATGTCTGGCACAAAACAAAAAAAAACATTCAAATTATGACAACATAAATGTGTGTCAATCAAATGGTTATTTACTATGAAGTAAACTCCCCAGTATAATAAAAGTCTATGCCCTTACATAAACGTATTTTTAGTTTTTTTGATAAGCTTTAATATTTTATTTTGGTCATTAAGAGATAGACAGACGAACGGAGTAATTAAGTAAGGTCGAACCAGTACGCAGACAAGTCGGACACTTCCATTTAAAATTTACACAATAAGTATGTCTCCTCCGAGTCCTAAATCCACATTCAATATTCAATTTGTTTAATTGATCTCTTGTAGGCAACGAGATTTAAAACACTTATAGAGCGGAAAAAAAGAATATTTTCGAATAAAAATGTTGATCCCAGACATTTTCGATTTTGACAAACGAATACTTACAAGCCAGCGTATAACACTAGACAGAACGATTGAAGACGTAGTAACAAGTATTGGATTACGATTTTCTTCGTCTTGTCCCATCTCATCATCATCTGCCTAGCCTTTTCCCAACTATGTTGGGGTCGGCTTCCAGTCTTACCGGATGCAGCTGAATATCAGTATTTTACATGGAGCGACTGCCTATCTGACCTCCACAACCCAGTTAGTACTTGGTAATACGATGTTCCTTGATAAGACTGGTTGTCAGACTTTAGAGACACATTGTAGATCTTTGACAATCGTTACAGGTAGTCAACCTGTAACGATTGTCAAAGATCTACAATTGACAGCCGGGACCAACAGCTTAACGTGCTTTCCGACGCACGGAGGAAACTCGGTATGTAACGGGTGGTCACCCATCCACAGACCAACCTAGGCAAGCGCGGCTTAACCTAAAGATAGACCCGAGCGGGTGCTATTATTTAGCCACGAGCTCCTCTTCGTCTTGTCCCGTCTATCCTACTAATATTATAAACGCGAAAGTTTGTATGGATGGATTTATATATGGATGTATAGATGTTCGATACTCTTTCACGCAAAAACTACTGAATGGATTTTAATGAAGCATTACAAACATATAGCTCATTATACATCAAAATAACAAATAGGCAATTCCTAAAGATATATTGTATATTCTATCACCAGGCGAAACCGCGGGGCGCAGCTAGTCTAGTACAAACAAACTACTAGCTACTCTAGTAGCTAGTAGTATTAGGGTTTTATTTACACTGGTTTGATGTGAAACCCAAAAATTTGGAAAAGATAACACTAAATGCAAATTTCCTTCATCACAGCAGACACTTAGCCTCACAACCTCCTAAAAACTGTTATAACAATAATATTATTTCAAAATTAGGTCTCCAATTCCTTCGCAATTTCCACATTCATGCCGATGCATTTCTCTAGAAGTGCCAGAGAGCTCATTTGCAATAAGCGCGGTTGGAATGAGAGGCATAATGCGACTTGGCTGAAGTAACCTCCGTTGCATTTACCTCAAGATTGCAATAACCTCCCCGTCTAGAGGCGAGTCTACTGAAATTTGCTGGGTGCTCATTTTTAAAACGGACTTACAAATTTCTTCGATTGCACAAAGATTCTCTTTTATGATTTGCTGGTTTAGACTGTTTGTATAAATCTTTAGCGTTCTTGTTTTTCGTTAATTGCGATTGCAATGATGTAAATCCTTACTAATATTATGAAAGTGAAAATGAGTTTGTTTGTTTGTTACGTCTTCGCGCTTAAATGGCCAAACCAATTTTGATGAATTTTGGTACAGAGATAGTTGGGACCCTGGAGACGGACATAGGCTAAAAAATTAAGAAGGAGGGAAGAAAAGGGTACAGAAAGTTTTTTTTTTCGATCATCATGCGGGTTAAAGTTAGCGTTAGCCCAAAGTAACTATGCCACGCGGACGAAGTTGAGGGCGGAAGCTAGTTCATTATGTTTTGTTAAATACTTACTTAAGTGACTCTTTCAGTTCATTGCATACTTTCTAAGTTTCGATGAAGAATTCTCGTGCCTGCTCTGTTATATAAGAGGCATTTGCTCAGCAGTGGGACAATATTATAATTATAAATGATGATGATTAATGATTGATGTTTACGTGAAAGCTCCGGGGTGGCCCGCGCAGTTAAATATTTTTGCATTGTGGTTGGGTCGGTGTCGGATGTTGATTAAAATGTAAATTATATTTCTCAACGGCTGCACCAAACGCAGTATCAATATTATCGTAAACAGAATTACATACCATGGCTTTTCATGTCATTTTAAGACTCGTTTTAACTCTGAGACCCCAAACTTTTCCAATACCACACGTACCTGGTCTCACACAAACACCTCATCATTCCACTATTTACCTTTGCAACCTTTTTGTTATTTTTTCGATAAAACTTTTCACCGAAATCGTTCCATCCACCCATCAGAACTTGTTAATAGAAAAACCACCATGAAAACACAGTCCAATCATAGAGCGGAGAACCACAGAGGTTATATGCACTGATTGATACCGGTATCAATTGTTATTTTTGGATCGGTCTCCACGGGAAATTCTGAAACAATTTTTGCTGGCAAAATGGGTTTCATCCCTGAAATTTTAGGTTTTTTTTGGGTGTTGCGTAATCATCTGCCTAGCCTTTTCCAACTGTGTCGGGGACGGTTTCTGTATACCAGTATTTTACATAGTGCTCTATGTAAAATACTGGTATACTGGTCGCTCTATCTGGCCTCCAGAACCCAGTTAGTACTAGAATTTTGAAACCACTTGGTAGCGATGGCTGCTAGACTTTCGAAACAATGAGTATCTATCAACGACTGTCAAAGATCTACAAATAGCAGCCGGGGCAGCTTAACGTGCTTCGTTCTTTCTCGCTCCAACTTTTGAGTACTACGCTGAAGATCCTGTTTTTTTTTGTGTTCTGTCGGAAGAAAAAAGCCAGAATCCACTACGTGGCGTCAGTACGGGTTGGTAGATGTCATGTGTCTAAAAAGAGTCGAGAGGTAGATTGACTCGACATCTATAAAAAAAGCAATATTTGTGAAGTTTTTATCCGATGAAAACAAAAAAGGAAGAGGTTCTTAATTCAATATGTGTAATTGTAGGTATATATGTAGGTATATATCGACGGTCCCTACGTACATAATGACATGTCGAAAATTGCATTTTTTTTAATTGTATCATTGGCCATAGATTTTTATTATAACGATTTTTATTTAATTTATTTAACTTGTTTTAGAAATCGTATAAGAGAACAAGTCTTATAAATACAACGAATAAGTGTCGTAGAAACGGTCATCTCTCAGTTTTTCTAATAAAACGTGAACAAATTAAATATTTATGTGAAAATGGCATCATAAAGCTCTTAAAACTGTTAAAATATTGTAGTAAGAAAATATTTATTTTTGCTCATAGAATTATTTCTAGGTCGTGTTGAACACAAATTACGCTCTCCTGTAAACCTCGGTTTTTGACTTAACCTTATGTACGTAGGGACCGTCAATATTATGTCCAGGCATATCTTTTTACAGACACGTCCGATATGAATGATTCTTTTTTTTATTGGATAGATTATATTTTTAAGTTGGTTCGATTTGAAATTGAAAAAAGAAATCAGTCCCCCAAAGGTGAAAAATAGGGGTTGGTTTTCTTCATACTAAATTTTCTTGCCAAATCATATCTCTAACGAACCAGTTAAAACAAGCAAGCTGTAACTCCACACCACATTTGTTTTAGACGTTAACCCAAAGAAACATTATAATGCAAGTCACTAACTAATGGTAGGGGCAGTAAAAAATAACTGAACAGTTAATATGCTCTCTGAAGCTGAAAATCCACAGGTTGACTAGATTGCACTTCTTGTGTTACTTAATGTTTTCGAAAGAATCTCATTTTTACAAAAAGAGAATAAAGCATGTATGAAAATAAAAATGCATGGAATACCTATTAATTTTGTACAAGGGCACAAAAAGTATGTAAGTATATCTATTTGCAAGTAAGTGTATTTATTTGCATAAAAAGTGGTATAAAAAAAATTAACTTCCGGAACTCGGTGGTTTTTGTTTGATTTATAACTTTTTTTTCACCGTTTTCCGGAAATACATTTATTTTCCGGCAACTTAGGCGTAGAAGGCGTTATCAAACTAATTTATCAGATAAAATTAGTTTTACCAAAAGTTTTTAGTTAAAATTCGAATAATCACAATTTTTAATTTTTTTTTAATTTCACCAGTTGAGAAATATGAATTTAGACACGCCTATGAGTAGGTGAAGACCAAAACAACGACACAGACTTTTTGAAAGATGATAGTTATTGAAAAAACGGGGTACTGAGATGGTAAAGAATACAGAAAGAATATGAGAACTCATGACAGATCTGATTTTTGATTCGGGATCCAAGATCTAGAAGAAATTTGTTTATTGGATATCAAACCACATCATCAGTTACTAATTGAGTATTTACTTATTATTTCATCATTGTTTTCTTTTAATAGTATTTTTTGTTTTTAACGTTTTTGTTTAGTTTTAAATAGTTTATATAATATGCACGTTTTATAAAAAAAAACTTATAAGACCCACACTATCAATTAGGTTTACTTGTAATGATAGTTTTTGTACAATTAAAAAATGTTACATTTAATTTGTATTTTTTTTAAGACAGATTGCTTCTAACACCTTTGTAATTGAATTTTAATTTTGTTAAATATTTGTACGCCGCTTACGGCAAAGCATGGAGATACCTACTTTATATTTACACCTATGTGTTACAAATAAAAACCTTTGACTTTGACATCTAATTATTATAATATAATATTATTATTCTTTTTATTAATTAATTTTATTAATTACTAGGATATTTTTTATTTATTAAATAAATATTTTATAAAAATACTTTTTATTACGGCTTGCATAAGCCTCTGTCGTACGAAATAAAATGGCTAGCATGTGATGAGTTCTCATAGTAAGGCTCCGCGGTCTCAGATTTGGCTGTATTCCAACCACCAATCTCCTTAGAGCAATATCCCCCAGTTCTGTATTATTGCTGTACAAAACATAAATATAAAGTTGCTAACTGTCTGACTGTCTGTTCTTGAGATAATGTAAGACGCGGAGTTCTGTTGTCATCCAAGCTCAGCCTCTCATCTTGGATAGGTAGTTGTTAGTGAAAGTTAATGAGTAATTTAATGGTGACAATCGCTTTCAATTTATGAATGCTGCCGTGACATCTGATAGGAGAGAATGAAAGAAGAAAACGTGTTGCGCCGACCCCAAATAGAATAGGACAAGGGCAGGAAAATGATGAATCGCTTTTAAGCGGTTTGTAAAATTAAAAAAAAAATCGACAACACTATGTTCGGCATTACTATGTTCGATCGTCAATAGTTTGTTTATGACGTCACAATCCGAACAACACCTGGCTTTATTGCCATGTGATTTATTACATTTTAATCTAAAAAAGATAAGAAAAGGTAATGAATGAAAAATGATGAAGAATAATATAAAAAAGAGTTTCGTACCTCAAAAGTAAAAATCGGATCCCTAATTGAATCACTTCGTTGTCCGTCTGTCTGTCAGTCAAGACCCTTTATCTCGGGAACGCTTGGAGGTATTGAATTGAAATTTAAACCATAAACTGAAAT